>JARHVA010000167.1:3140000-4537500 GCA_037957365.1 Torreya grandis | reverse complement strand
AATATTAATTTACAGTGACCTATGAATATATATATATATATATATATATATATATATATATATATATATATATATATATGAATGAAAAATATATATTCATAGGTCATTGTAAATTAATATTATAATTATATGTAAAAATGTATATATACATATATTAATTATAAATAAAATCTTTCAAAATACCTCGAATTGCACACATCATTGTCAGAACTCACCACCCTGAAAGACCCAAAATATATATTCAAGATAAATTTTTAAACCCTACATAATTTTATATTTTTCTAGTTTTAAAATAATTAATTACCTTGATTTACTAAAGAAAAGATTAGCTGGATTAAACCCTAAAATCATGCTATGAGTATATGACAAAACCCTCCCTATAAACTGCTTTCCATGTCACCCATGGCCATCATAACACTTCTTTTTCATTTACTTGCTTAAGAAATTGGGGAGGTTCAGTACTTACCTGAGTCTATAGACAATAATCAATCTTTGAAGTCCATAACTAACCTTTCACACCACAAATCTAATTGGTTTGAACTTTAGTGAATATAACAGTCTTGCAGAGAAACATAAATGCCTTGTGAATTTGTGTACTGAGAGTAGCATTAAGTTGCTAACTCTAATCCCGCACCTCCACTCCCAATAATCCACCACCATTATTAATTTTTTGAAATTAGTGGCAAAGGCAATGCATTAAAATGAATTTAGCTTGGGCGTCAACTTGCAGAGTGGAAGAGAAAATTAGCAATTCCAAATTAGCAATGACCATTGACAAGTTACAACAAGTTTTAGCATAATGCATTAGCCATTTTTTAAAAATAACTTAAAGTTCTAGTGGAAATATGGGATATGGAATTTCATGTCACATAATTGCCATTAATGAATTTTTTTGGGATTGAGAGTGGGTAGTTGTAACTTTTCCATTCACCTTTCATCTTTCACTTAACAATAATGAGTCAATACTATATCACACTCGCCAGTCACCATGTAGGCAGTGATTGGTAGTGGTTTGGCACCCAATTGGCAGCCACAGGTATGGGCTAGATAGGTAAACTTATACTTAACATTTAGAGTAGTAAATATAAGCTTCTGGCCAAAGTTTCCTTCATGTATAACTCCTACATGCTTTTATGTTCAAAATAATAGGAACACAATCACATTAGCAATAACATGATCACATTACCTATTAACCAACATTCACTCCATCTACATGTTCATTGATTTAATGTGCAAAATAACAGTAACGTGATCACATTATACATTAATACAATCATGTTATCTATTAATATGATTGCATTATACATTAACACGATCATGTTATATATTAACATGATTACGATATACACTAACGTGATCATGTTATGGCTCGATAATTACCGGTCCATAATTTAAATAACATGATCATGTTAATTAAATAATGTGATCACATTATTTATTAATGTGATTGTGTTACCTAAAATGTCCACAGAATTATCTCCCAACTCTGTGCACTTACCCATGAAGCTATTGATCAATAATAGGTAGTTTTTACATGCTTACATTAGAATTAAGATACTTAGTATGTTTTATATGGATCACTAATTAGGTTCTAATGGTGAATTCTAATGGAAGAATATATTGTTTAAATTAAAAATAAAATTATCACATTTCCTTAGTCAAACCCAATGGGGTTGTTACATGTGGTATCAGAGTTGTGGCTCGAACTCTAGGACCTAATGAGTCTAATAGCATTTTCATATCATTCTATTTTTTAGAAAGGAGAGTGGTGAAAGATAGAGTATCTGGAGAGGGTCCTTCAAATGTCAATGATAGTAACCCTCCATTTTATCCTAATCAATTTGCCGTTGATCAAGTAACAAAATTAGTTGAGATTCTCTTAGCCATGAATGAAACCAAGGACTGAATTTTAGCCCTAGAATAGGAATTTCATGGCCTTAAAGAGGAAGTATACGAGGAGGAACCTGAAGAACATTACATTGAGCAGGAAAACCTTCAGGATGCAAGAGCAAAGGTAGTATTAAACTAGTTAGTTGGTCTATTTTTCACTTGTAGTGCCTCAGTGTAGAATCATGCTACACCGTGATTAGAATTGTGAGATTTAGTAAATCCTCTTGTATGGATTGGTGACTATTATAGGTAATAGACATCCAAGATTCTTGGAATCATGTTTACCTCTATGGATGAAATGTGTGTGTTACTTTGAGTGTGTGCCCTTACAAGCATTTATACTCTCTTAGAGTAGTTAAAGGGTTGTTTTATCGAGTTCCTCGATGGTGAAGGTTGTATGAAATTTTTGGCTAGGAGAGTGCATAACATGGTTCATGAGTCATGAACAAGATATTCCTACCATATTTTTTTATCACTTAGATCAAACACCTTGAGAATGATTACATCTTTACTTGGTAATCAAGTCATCTCTGCTACTTCTATTTTGTATTGTGTGTTTAAAAATCATGGGATGCTTCTCACTTAAGAATATGTGCATAATAGATAGAGTTTTGTGTCTTATGTAGGAGAGGGAATCCTAAAAGACCACTTATGGATGGCACCCCATATGTTTATGCATAATGGGAAGAAGTGTCATCTCTCATAGTTATCATAAAGGTGATTTGTTACTCTCTCTCTCTCCTTTGACATCATTGTAAGCCCACTGATTGGATTCATGTTTTTTTTTGATGTTGATTTAGTGTTCCTTAATCAAAAACTTATTTCTAAAAGTTGTTTTGACCATATTTCCTAGAGTTATTGGGATAGTGTGTTCTAATTATGGTTGATAGAGAAGTTGTAGGAATGGATTGGATTGATACATCCATGTGGTTAATATTTATCCTTCTGGTTGTGGAAATAGGTTATGATACTACACTTTTAGGTTTAATAAGTGTGTAATGATTTTGGCAACTTGGGTTACAGTGTTTTATTTATACCATGTGAGGTTATTTAAAAGTTGTGTTATTATGGCTTTTTAGAGTCATATTTTCTTGTGCTACTTTATCTCAACTTGTGAACTTTGACATGTAGAGTGGTGAACCTTGAATTTATATTAGTTTTGGATTAAGATTTATAATTTGATTTTAATCATTATGTTATGATTCACCCTTGATTAGTTTTATATTATTATCATCTTGCTAAAAACATGTTGTTTTGATGAGACATTTATGTACTTTTTGCCTAGAGTGAGTATGAAATGGGATGCGTGAAATATCTTGATAGTCTAAAGGGTTAAGAACAATTACTTGTTGGGGATCAACCAACAATTTGATTACACTTATAAAAATAATAAACACGGAATTAAATCAGAATGATAAGTAACTAGAATCAGATAATAACAAAGAACAAGAGATACAAGAAACCACCCTGAAAACTTGTATTACACTCTTTACAGAAGGAATACAATTGAAGAAACTTCTTTCTTCCACACCTCTCTTAGATGTACATATCTCTCTCTAGATCTCTTTCCCTCAAGAGCTCTCTCTCTCAAGTATAATCAACTCCAACAACCTGAAATGATTCAACTCTGTACTGTTCTTCAACATTCACCTACAATAAGCTAAGAAGATCTAATCCTACATATAGAATTAGGAAACTTGAGCATGCATTTACAACCAATAGTTATGCCACTTAAACAAGGGCTCGAAAACAGTCTTACTAATAATAGAGATGCGGACTTAAGACTATGACTTAATCCCATCATGTAAACACTCAGTTCTATCCTCGAAAATAGCTCTCTAGACGCACAAGTAACCAATGCCGGTTCCTGCCTACTTGCCTGTGATTGACGTTGGCCGATCCTCTACCGACGCTGGTGTCTCTTGAACTGCACCTGACCGACGTCGGTCGCTCTTGACCGACGTCGGTGACTGTGTAACTACTGCAACTATCAAATTCACTCCTTGGTGAAGCTTTTAGGCTCCACACCTTAACAATCTCCCACTTGGAGATAAACAGCTGCACCAGTACCTGTACAGCAACATCTTCTAGCTCCTCCATCTTCAACTCAATCATGAAGACCAACAGAAGTTGAATGAAAATTCAACTTCTCCTTTGTAACCAGCTTGGTTAACATATTAGTAGAATTCTTATTTGTATGGATCTTCTCCAGCTTCAACTCACCATCTTCCAATACTTGCCGTATGAAGTGGTACCTTAGTTGTATGTGCTTGGTTCTTGAGTGAAAGGCTGAATTCTTAGCCAAATGAATTGCACTCTGATTATCACTATATAATCTACAACTCTCTTGCTCCTTTCCTAACTCTTCAATGAATCGTGTCATCCATATCATCTCTTTGCTAGCCTCTGTGACTGCAATATACTCTGCTTCTGTAGTTGACAAGGCAACAACCTTCTGCAACTTTGATATCTAGCTAACCGTCGTTCCACCAACAGTGAAAACATATCCTGTGGTGCTCCTCCTGCCATCCAAATCACCTGCCATATCTGAATCTACATAACCATGTAGAGAAGTATCTAAACCTCCATAACACAAATGCCTACTGCTGGTTCCTGTCAGATATCTAAGGATCCACTAACTGCTTTCCAGTGTTCCTTCCCTAGATTGGCCATATACTTACTTACAACTCCCACTGCTTGGGCAATATCCGGTCTAGTACAAACCATTGCATACATCAAACTCCCTACTGTAGAAGAATATGGAACTCTACTCATGTACTCTACCTCATCATGTGAATTAGGACATTGTTCTTTACTCAACTTAAAATGTCCAGCCAAAGGTGTGCTTATCGGTTTTGCATCCTGCATATTGAGCCATTTCAACACCTTGTTCACATAATCCTCTTGAGACAAAATCAAACTGTGATTTTTCCTGTCTCTCTTAATGCTCATGCCAAGAATTTTCTTTGCTGCTCCCAAATCTTTCATAGCAAATGCTTGAGCTAATTTCACCTTAAGCTCAGAGATATCTTGCATGTGTGATCCTGCAACCAGCATATCATCTACATACAACAAAAGAATAATATATCTACCATTATCCAATCTCTTAAAATACACACAATGGTCAGATTGACACCTACTATAGCCATGCTCAGTCATAAACCTGTCAAAACTCAAATACCACTGTCTAGGAGCTTGCTTGAGGCCATACAAGCTTTTCTTTAATCTGCACACTAACTTCTCCTTACCTTTGACCTCAAATCCTTCTAGCTGTTCCATATATATTTCTTCATCCAAATCTCCATGAAGAAACACTGTCTTAACATCAAGCTGCTCAAGATGCAAATCCTCAATAGCAACTAAAGACAGTACAGTCTGTATAGAAGTCATTTTAACAATAGGAGAAAAAATTTCACCAAAATCAATACCTGGCTTTTGTGCAAATCCTTTCACTACCAATCTAGCCTTATATCTCATCTTACCATTCTCACCTTCCTTCAACCTGTAGGTCCATCTGTTCTTCAGTGTCTTCTTATCAGCTGGCAACTCAACCAAATCCCATGTTTGGTTCTCTCTTAAGGACTCCATTTCTTTAACCATGCCATGCTCCCACTGATCTTTGGACTCCACCTGTATTGCTTCTTGAAAACTCTCTGGTTCTCCACCATCAGCTAGCAATAAATAGAATAATGAATGGGAATATCAAATTGGAGGTTTACTTACCTTTTCTAACCTCCTGATGGGCGTCTGAGACTCATCCACAACACGCTGTCTGCCCAAATTCTCTAACAGTGACCGACCTCGGTCACTTCCAGGCCTGTTACTGGCCAACGCCGATTCTGCCTGACCGACGTCGGTGCCTCTCCTACTGATGTTGGTCTTTGTATGACCGACATCGGTTTCTATCCTGCCAATTCTGGTTCCTGCATGGCCGACGTTGGTCTCTGTGTTTTCCTGTAAGTGATTATTTCTTTTTTCCACGAGCTCATTTTGGACCGCCACCTCGTCTAATTCACCATTGCTTTGCCCAGATTGATTCAACTTCTTCAGCTGATCACTATACATCACTTTTTCATTGAAAACAACATCACGGCTCCTAATTATCTTGTTAGTTCCTAGATTCCAAAATTTGAAACTAAAATCATCTAAGCCATAGCCAATAAATGTGCACCTCATAGACTTAGCATCCAGCTTCTTTCTATTTTCCTTATCAATGTGCACAAAGGCTTCACAACCAAAATATTTGAATAATGAGAGATCTACCTTTTTACCTGTCCATGCCTCTTCTAAAATTCCACCATCCAGAGCTGTAGAGGGTCTTTTGTTAATCAGGTACACTGCAGTGTCAACAGCTTCTGCCCAAAACTCTAAGGGCAAACCAGCATGCAATCTCATACACCTTGCACGCTCCATAATTATTCTGTTTATCTTTTCAGCAACTCCATTTTGTTGAGGTGTCCTTGGAACCATTCTTTGCCTATGGATTCCATGCATATAACAATACCAATTGAACTTATAGCTGCAGAACTCACCGCCATTGTCAGATCTCAGGCACTTCAATCTTCTGCCTGTTTCATTCTCAACCATAGATTTCCAAACCTTAAAAGTCTCAAATACATCAGATTTCTTCTTAATATAATAGACCCATACCTTTCTTGTAGCATCATCTATGAATGAAAGATAGTACTGTGATCCTCCAATAAAAGCAACCTGAGCAGGTCCCCACACGTCTGTGTGAACAAGCTGCAACTTATGCTTCTTCTTTGTTGACCCAGTCTTGAGGAAACTCACTCTCTTCTGTTTTCCAAAAACACAGTGCTCACAAAACTCTAGATCCATGCTTTTTAAATCTGAAAGCATACCTTTAGACTTAAGAATTGACATTCCCTTCTCACTCATGTGGCCAAGCCTTGAGTGCCACAATTTTGCATCCACATCTAAAGTAGATAATACAGAAGGAGAATTGTTAGTAACACAGTTACATAAATAGAGAGTACCTACTCTCTTACCTCTGGCCATAACAAGTGCACCCTTGGTCACCTTCCAAGATTCAGCTGTGAGAGTTATTGTATAACCCTCATCCCCTAACTTTCTTGTAGAAATCAAATTCCTCTTCAAGCTGGGAACATGCATCACATCTCTCAACACCCATGTGTTGCCATTCTGCATTTTCAGCTGCACTTAACCTTTGCCAATAATTTTACAAGGCTCATCATCCCCTAAATACACTATTCCAAAATCTCCATGGACATAGTCACTAAAATATTCTCTATTAGGGGTAGCATGAAAAGATGCACCAGAATCTAACACCCAAGATTCTATATTATTATGCAAAGAGAATATTAAAGCATCTTGTGCAATACCTGCAACCTTTGCTTCTTCTTTTCCTTCATGCTGATTGTCCTCCTTAGGCTTAGACCAGCAATCTCTGCTTATGTGCCCAATCTTTCCACAATTGCAGCATTGTGGCTTCCTGCCATTTCTAGATTTGGATCTACCTCTCACCTTTGACTTAGACCTTGATCTCCTCTTGCTCTTTTCTTTTTGCCTCCCCCTGCTCTCAAAACTTAAAGCGTTCCCTGATGTTTCCTCTATGCTTTTCCTGTGTATTTCCTCATTCAAGATAACACTAACAACATCCTCTACTTTTAAAATATTTGAAGCAGATGTAGTATTACTAACTGCCATTACTAAGCCATGCCAGCTTTCAGGCAAAGAACATAATATTAAAAGAGCTTTAATTTCATCATCAAACACTATATTGATTGAACTTAATTGATTTATAATTCCATGGAAATCATTCAGATGAGTAGACATAGATCCACCTTCATTCATATGCAAATTAAATAACTGCTTCATAAGATATACCTTATTAGAAGCTGAGGGTTTTTCATACAAATTTGCTAAAGTAGTCATTAACTCTACCATTGTCTTGTGATAAATTAGATATCATAGTAGATGCTAGACTCAGTCTTATAGACCCCAGAGCCTTTCTATCAAGAACTTCCCATTCTTCATCATCCATGTCTGTGGGCTTCTTTGCAATCCCACCTAACGGTAAGTATAGATCTTTTTGATACAGATAATCCTCTATCTGCATTCTCCAATGTTGATAGTTTTTGCCATTAAACTTCTCCATTCTCAGTTTACTTTCTTCTACCATTTCTTCTCCCACTCAAACAGAAATCCCTGCAGAAACCCCTGTGAGTAACCTGTAATCAATACACACTACACAAATCTGAAACACCTGTTAGTCACCCTGAGCTCTGATACCACTTGTTGGGGATCAACCAACAATTTGATTACACTTATGAAAACAATAAATGCGGAATTAAATCAGAATGATAAGTAACTAGAATCAGATAATAGCAAAGAACAAGAGATACAAGAAACCACCCTAAAAACTTGTATTAAACTCATTACAAAAGGAATACAATTGAAGAAACTTCTTTCTTCCACACCTCTCTCAGATGTACAGATCTCTCTCTAGATCTCTTTCCCTCAAGAGCTCTCTCTCTCAAGTACAATCAAATCCAACAACCTGGGTCTGATACCACTTGTTGGGGATCAACCAACAATTTGATTACACTTATGAAAACAATAAACACGGAATTAAATTAGAATGTTAAGTAACTAGAATCAGATAATAGCAAAGAACAAGAGATACAAGAAACCACCCTGAAAACTTGTATTAAACTCTTTATAAAAGGAATTGTTGGGGATCAACCAACAATTTGATTACACTTATGAAAACGATAAATGTGGAATTAAATCATAATGATAAGTAGCTAGAATTAGATAATAGCAAAGAACAAGAGATATAAGAAACCACCCTAAAAACTTGTATTAAACTCTTTACAGAAGGAATACAATTGAAGAAACCTCTTTCTTCCACACCTCTCTCAGATGTACAGATCTCCCTCTAGATCTCTTTCCCTCAAGAGCTCTCTCTCTCAAGTACAATCAACTCCAACAACCTAGAATGATTCAACTCTGTACTATTCTTCAACATTCAAGTACAATAAGCTAAGAAGATCTAATCCTACATATAGAATTAGGAAACTTGAGCATGCATTTACAATCAATAGTTATGCCACTTAAACAAGGGCTCTAAAATAGTCTTACTAATAATAGAGATGCGGACTTAAGACTATGACTTAATCTCATTATGCAAACACTCAGTTCTGTCCTCAGAAATAGCTCTTTGGATGCACAGGTAACCGACGCCGGTTCCTACCTGCTTGCCTGTGACCGACGTCGGCCGATCCTCTGCCGACGCCGACATCTCTTGAACTGCACTTGACTGATGTCGGTCGCTCCTGACCGACGTCAGTGACTGTGTAACTGCTGCAACTATCAAATGTGCTCCTTGGTGAAGCTTTTAGGCTCCACACCTTAACATTACTAACTTGTGTAATTAGTCAAGAAAGTAGAGAGGCATTGTCTCACTTCGAAAGAACATTTTGATCCTTGGTCTTTACTTGTCATGTTATTTTAACATTATTTTCTCTTAATTACGAGTATAACAGAGATGGGTTAATTAGTGAAATTTGATACTAGTTATGTTTGGCTAATGGTAACTTAATACAATTATGGAATGATTGTTGATTTTTCTTGTGATGTATGTTGATACATCTTGAATTATTTCGCATATATCATTGCTTTCTAGGATATGTTATTATGGATTTGTGATACATTGAACCTTATGATGATAGGACCTAGTTCTAGTGATGGGGATTTTTAAAGCTCATCCTTATTCTATCATTTTAATAATGACTATGCACTTCTTAATTGTCAAGTAATTTATGGATTTTATGTTTTTTTTATGGCTATTTTTTAATGGACTTATATGGTGGGTTCAAAGCCCTTACATAGGCTATGATGGGTTCAAATTTTACCACTATGTAGGAGTCATTGAGGAAGGGTTTAATCCAAGAGAATTTGAACCCATGTGCAGTTCTAGCTATGTTAGCACCTAAGAAAGGTGGAGAATGGAGGATGTGTATAGATTGACATGAAATCAATAACATCACCATTAAATACATATTTACATTGCCAATAATGGATGACTTAATGGACTATTTGAGTGGAGATAGGTACTTCACCAGTACAAATTTGAAGAGCAAGTATCATCCAATCCACATATGAGAAGGTGATGAGCGGAAGACTACATTCAAGATGAATGACAGGTTGTATGAGTTGTTGGTTATGCCATCCAATTTTTCAAATGCCCCAAGTACATTCATGAGACTCGTGAATGAAGTGTTGAAGTCTTTTATGAATAATTTTGTGATACTTTTTTTAGATGACATTCTGATTTTTATTCATTCTAAAGAGGAACATTTTAAGCTTTTGAAGTTGGTTTTGGATAAATTAAAAGATGATAAGTTGCTAGTGAACTTGAAGAAGTGAATTTTCATGAAAGAGGAGATAATATATTTGAGATTTTTAATATTAAAGGATGGGTTGAAGATGGACCCCAAGAAGGTGAAGGAAATTCTGAAGTGGCCTTGCCCAAAAAGTATGTTTGAGTCCAAGAATTTCCATGGAATGGCAAGTTTCTATAGGAAATTCATTCAAAACTTTAATGGTATATGTGCACCCATAATGGAGACTGTGAATGGAGACAAAATTAATCTTAGATAAATAGTTGTAGTAGAGAGTAGCTTTCAATTCTTGAAGAAGAACGTGATGGAATAATTAGTGTTAGACTTACCAAATTTTATAAAAGTGTTTCAGGTTGATTGTGATACAAGTGAAATAACAATAGATGTGTTGAGTCAAGAAGGTAATCCTATTGAATATTTCAATGAGAATTTCAAAGTTACCAAGAAGAAGTATTTAGTATATGAACAATAGTTCTATGTAATGGTACAAGCTCTCAAGAAATGACAACACTACTTGTTGCCAAAGAAGTTCATTTTGTATATAAACAATAATGATTTTCAATTCATAAACAACCAATGTAAGCTCAATCAAAGGCACATGAAATGGGTAGAATTTATTCAAAGCTATTTTTTATTTTGAGACACAGAAGTGGAAATTCTAATAAAGTTACAGATGCCTTGAATAGGTGAGCTCTTTTTGTGAATGAGCTCAAGGTAGAGGTCATTGGGTTTGATTAAATGAAGGAGTTGTATGAAGAAGTCTTGGATTTTTGATATGCATGGATAGTGTGGATAATTATAAAAAATATAGACATAACTCTATGGTTGGAGTACATGATATAAGATGGACTATTGTTTAAAGGTAGGAGGTAGCGTATAGCTCAAGGTTTCATGAGAGAAAACCTATTGAAAGAAAGACATTGTGGAAGTCTTGCAGGCCATTTTGGGTATGGTAAGACCTTGACACAATTGAGTGACCAATACTATCACCTACCTATGGGTACAAATGTGAAGAAGTTTATGCATAAGTGTGGTTTTTTCCAACATGTTAAAGGTATGAGTCATAATTCTTGTTTGTATCAGCCATTACCCATTTCAGATAAACCATGGGATGTATTGAGTATGGAATTTATTCTTGGATTTCCAAGAATGAAACAAGGTAATGATTCCATATAGTTTTATTATTGATAGATTTTCTAAGATTATTTACTTTTTACCATGCAAGAAGACTAGTGATGCCACACATTACGAATCTATTATTTTAAGAAATTAATTAGATTACATGGGTTGCTAAGAAGCATTGTATTAGATAGAGATGCAAAGTTTGTTAGACACTTTTGGAGGATGATACAAAAGAAGTTGGCTAAAACATCATACTCTAATTCAGCTTATCACCCTAAAACTAATGGGAAAATGGAGGTTGTGAATCAGAGTCTTGGTAACCTATTGAGATGTTTGGTTGGTGATAAGCCCAAATAGTGGGATTTAATGTTGGCACAAGATGAGTATACTTACAATGATTTAATCAACTGAAGTATAGATTTGAATACTTTTAAAATAGTGTGGAAATAGCCATAGAGGTGTTTGTGATTTGAGGAGTACAATTGAGATGATTAGGAAAAATGTGGAAGTTAAAGACTACATTCAAGATATGCATGATATACATCAAAAAGTCAAGATAAGACTTGAATATAATGTTATAAAATACAATAAGCATGCTAATATGCCAACGAGAGAACTAAATTTTGAGTTTAGGGACTTGGTTTTGGCACCTTTCACAAGAAGAAATTTCTTAAAAGTTAGTATAACAAGCTCAAGTAGAATAAGATTGGGCCTTTTAATATTTTTAGGAAGTTCTCAGCTAATGTATATGAAATTGAGTTTCCAGATGAAGTAGGTTGTTAAATTATCTTCAATGTGGCAGATTTGTATATATATGTTGAATGAAAAATAAGTGATAGCATGGATTTTTTAATGGAGGATCAAAGAGAGTAGTTGTCATGAGCAGCCAAAGAGGAGATCAAAGCCATTCTAAACATTTAAATTGGCAAGAAGATAAGAGGCCTCAAATACTATGAGTACTTGGGCAAGTTGAAGGATAGAGTAGCTAAAGATTCAACTTGGATGAATGCATCTGAAGTTTCAAAATATGGAAAAACTATATATATAATCTTTCAAAATACCCAAAATTACACCTGTTAGCACTTAAAGCCCTTTATAAGACTAATTTAAAGTGAGATTGGATATATATATATATATATATATATATATATATATATATATATATATATATATATATATATATATTATTGTGAGATTGGTAATTCCTGTGAGTGGCTTTAACTTTTATATATTTATAATACTAATTTATAGTGAGAATCGAGATTCATTTTTATGAGATCAATCTGAGTGTAAATTAACAATTTGGATTCTCACTATAAATTATTATTATAAATATATAAATATGAGACCATTCTGAGTGTAAATTACCAATCTCGATTCTCACTATAAATTAGTATTATATATATATATATATATATATATATATATATATATATATATAGAAGTTAAAACCACTCAATATAATTACCAATCTCACAATAAATTAGTATTATAAATATATATAAAAATGAAATAGTACTAATTTACTATGCTATTGGTAATTAAAGTGAGTGGTTTTAACTTTTATATATTTATAATACTAATTTACAATGAGATTCAAGATTGGTAATTTACACTCAGATTGGTCTCATAATATATATATATATATATTCACAATTCACTATAAATTAGTATTATAAATATTTATTAAATTTTGGGTATTTTGAAAGATTTTATTTATATTATATATATATATATAAAATCTTTCAAAATACCCAAAATTACATACGTGATTGTCAACAATCAGTGCCCTAAAAGACCCAAAATATATATTCAAGATAAATTTATAAACCCTACACAAATTTGTATTTTTTTGGTTTTAAAATAATTAATTACCCTAATTTACTAAAGAAAAGCTTAGCTGGATTAAACCCTAAAATCATGTTATGAGTATAAGATAAAACCCTCCCTGCAAACTGCTTTCCATGTCAACGATGACCATCATAACACTTCCTTTTCATTTCAATACTTACCTCAATATATATATTATAATCAATCTATAGAGTTCTTAAATAACCTTGCATGCCATAAATCCAATTGGTTCAAACTTTAGTAAATACACTAGCCTTGTAGAGAAGCAATAATGCCTTGTGAATTTGTGACTTGTGAGAGGCATAGTATTGAGAGTAGAATTAAGTTCCTAACTCTAACCCCACACCCCCACTCCCAATAAGCCACCACCATTATTAATTATTGGCAATTAGTGGGAAAGACAATGCATTAAAATGAATTCATCCTAGACACTGACTGACAGAGTGGAAGAGTAAATTAGCAATGCCAAATTGGCAATGACCATGGACAAGTTACAACTAAAAGTTTTAGCGAAATGCATTAACTAATTTTTTTAAAATAACTTAAAGTTTTAGAGAAAACATGGGACTAGAAATTTCATGTCACATAAATGGCATTAATATAATTTCATGGGATTGGGAGTGGGTATTTGTAACTTTTCCATTCACCTTCCATCTTTCACTTAGCAACAATGAGTCAACACTATGTCACACTAGCCATTCACCACGTAGGCAGTGACAAGAAGTGGTGTCGCACCCAGTTGGTATTCATAGGGATGGGATAGCTAGGATGATAAGACCGAGTCCCATTGATGGGGTTTTTTAAAGCTCACCCTTCTTTTTTCATTTTAATAATGACTATGTACTTCTTAATTGTCATGCAATTTATGGATTTTAATTTTTTTATGGCTATTTTGTTATGGACTTCTATGATGGGTTCAAAACCCTTAGATGGACTGTGACACCACTGTGTAGGAGTTATTAAGGAAAGGTTTAATCGAAAAGAATTTGAGCCCATGTGTAGTTCTAACTATGTTGGCACTTAAGAAAGGTGGAGAATGGATGATGTGTATGGATTGACATGAAATCAATAAGATCACCATTAAATATATATTTCCATTGCCAATAATGGATGAATTAATGGAGTATTTGAGTGGAGCTAGGTACTTCACCAATATAGATTTGAGGAGTGAGTGTCATCCAATCCATATATGTGAAGGTGATGAGCAGAAGATTGCATTCAAGATGAATGATAGGTTGTATGAGTTTTTGGTTATGTCATCCAATTTGTCAAATGACCCAAGTACATTCATGATACTCATGAATGAAGTGTTGAATCCTTTTATGAGTAAGTTTGTGATAATTTTTTTATATGACATTATGATTTCAAGTCATTATAAAGAGAAACATTTTAAGCATTTGAAGTTGGTTTTGGATAAATTAAAAGAAGATAAATTGCTAGTGAACTTGAAGAAGTGCATTTTCATGAAAGAGGAGCTAATATATTTAGGATTTTTAATATCAAAGGATGGGTTGAAGATGGAACCCAAGAAGGTGAAGTAAATTATGGAGTGGCCTTCACCACAGAGTATGTTTGAGGCCAAAAATTTCCATAGATTGGCAAGTTTCTATAGGAAATTCATTCAAAAATTTAATGGTATATGTGCACAAAACTATGAATGAAGATAATTAAATTTCAGCAGATAGTTGTAGCAGAGAGTAGCTTTCAATTTTTGAAGAAGAAAGTTATGGAACAATTAGTGTTAGCCTTTCCATATTTTAGAAAAGTGTTTTAGGTTGATTGCGATACAAGCGAAACAACCATAGGAGCTGTGCTGAGTCTAGAAAGTAATCCTATTTCCTATTTCAATGAGAATTTTAATGTTACCAAGAAGAATTATTTAGTATATGACCAATAGTTCTATGCAATGGTATAAGCTCTCAAGAAATGACAACACTACTTGTTTCCAAAATAGTTCATTTTATATATAAAAAATAATTATTTTCAATTCATAAACAACAAATGAAAGCTCAATCAAGGGCACGTGAAATGGGTAGAATTTCTTCAAAGTTATTCTTTTGTTTTGAGACATAGAAGTGGAAATTATATTAAAGTTATAGATGATGTGAGAAGGTGAGCTCTTGTTGTGAATGAGCTCAAGGTGGAGGTCATTGGGTTTGATTCGATGAAGGAGTTGTATGAAGAACTCTTGGATTTTTGATACACATGGACAATGTGCATAATTCCAGCAAATATAGACATAAATCTATGGTTGGAGTACATGATATAATATGGACTATTGTTTAAAGTTAGGAGGTAGCGTATACCTCAAGGTTCCATGAGAGAGAACTTATTGAAATAAAAACATATGGAAATCTTGTAGGTCATTTTGGGTATGATAAGACCTTGGCACAACTGAGTGACCAATACTATCACCCATAAATGGGTATTAATGTGAAGAAGTTTACGTAGCAGTGTGGATTTTTCCAATAGTTAAATGCATGAGTCAAAATTCTTATTTGTATCAGCCATTTCCCATTTTAGATAAACCATGGGATACATTGAGTATGGAATTTGTTCTTGGATTTCCATGAATGCAACAAGGCAATGATTCCATATAGTTTTATTGTTGATAGATTTTCTAAGATTGTTCACTTTTTAGCATGTAAGAAGTTTAGTGATGCAACACATTATGAATTTGTTCTTTTATGAAATTATTAGATTACATGGGTTGTTGAGAAGTATTATATTAGATAGAGATGTAAAGTTTGTTAGACACTTTTGGAGGATGTTATGGAAGAAGCTGGGCACAATATTATACTCCAATTCATCTTATCACTCTCAAATTGATGGAAAAATGGAGGTTGTAAATTAGAGTCTTGGTAACCTATTGAGATGTTTGGTTGGTGACAAGCCCAAATATTGGGATTTAATTTTGGCACAAGCTGAGTATACTTACAATGATTCAATCAACTAAAGTATAGGTTTGAGTCCTTTTCAAATAGTGTTGAAGTAGCCATAAAGTTGTATACGATTTGAGGAGTACAATTGAGATGAGTAGTAAAAATGTGGAAGTTGAAGACTACACTCAAATTATACATGATATGCATCAGAAAGTCAAGATAAGACTTGAAGATAATGTTATAAAATATAATAAGCATGTTAATATGCAAAGGGGAGAACTAAATTTTGAGTTTAGGGACTTTGTTTTGGCACATTTGCACAAGGAAAATTGTATCAAAAGTTAGTATAACAAGCTCAAGTAGAAGAAGATTGGACCTTGTAATATTTTAGGAAGTTCTCAGCTAATGTATAGGTAGTTAAGTTTCCAGATGAAGTAGGTATTTCACTTATCTTCAATGTGGTAGATTTGTATAAATATGTTGAAGGACAAACAAGTGATAGCATGGATTTTTTAATGGAATATTAAAGAGAACAGTTTTCATGAGTAGCCAAAAAGGAGATGGAAGCCATTCTAAACATTTAAGTTGGTAAGAAGACAAGAGGCATAAAATACTATGAGTACTTGGTCAAGTTTAAGGATAGAGTAGCTAAAGATTTGACTTGGATGAATGCATCTAAAGCTTGAAAATATGGAAAAACTATAGAGTATCTCATAATAGGTTCAAGAGAGGGAACTCATGTTTTGTTTCATTACTATGAGTGTTTAATGTAGGAGAATTCATGGTGAACAATATATATTACATCACCCAAAAATAGAGTGATGTGTGTTTTATCCATTTTTTTGTTTTGGTGAGCTTGTTTAGTGTTAGATTTTTCAAGTTTTCACTTTCTATATTGGTGGATAGATCAAGCTATTGAAATAAAATTTTAATACTAACATAGCATAAAAATTTATTTTGTCACTTTAAAATATAACTAGACCAAACTTTGATTAGGTCTACTTGTGCTTGTAGTGTTAATTAGGTTCCAATCTCCTGATTAGGTCTTGGTGGACTTGAGCGAAGATTGACAGTGTTAATCAAACAAAATAACCTAATTGGGTATGTAGGTGTCTCATCAAAGTCTTAATGTTAATCAAGTACAAAAACCTAATTAGATATATGTTGGACTTAGTTAAAGTTCCTAGTTATAATTAGGCATGAAAGTTTGATTAAGTGTGTAGGAAGCATCATTGAAGTTTTATAATTGTAATCAGGGCCATAATTTTGACTTAGTCTACGATGTTTTCCTTCTAAGTTTATAATGTTAATCGATTCAAAAACCCCAATTAGGTCCTTTGAGGATTTGAGGAGAGTTACTTTTTTAATTGATCTTGAGAGCTTGATTAGGTTAGAGGGGTTCAAATGAAGATTTTCAGTGTTAGTCAGGGTCTAAAGATTGACTAGGTCATGGAAAGTTTTGGTGATTGCATGCAATGCTAGTCAAAGTTAAAATCTTGACTAAGTCTGGAAAGATTCAAAATGTGCCATTATTTCTAATCAAATCATGTCAGGGTCTATAGGGAGCAAAAAACATATTATAAAGTACCCAAAGTGTTTCAAAAAGCTGATAGGGTTAGGCATGGAAGCCTAAATGCCAAAAGTCTCTTGTAATGTGAAGGGTCATACAATTCCCTTCTTATATATCAAATTAAGGCTTGTTCTTGGGAGTGTTGAGTTTTGAATAAGTGTTATGTTGATGAAATTTGTATTTGAAGCTGTTATTGTTAAATTTTATTTGTTTTTTCAATTTTCCTTCATTCTAAATAAAGAGAATGAGTTTGTGTGTTGAAATTGGAAAATGTGTTTCTCAGTTGCTCCTTGTGTGTGTGTATGCGCACAAACTAAGCATCATGTAATTAGTGGTTTTCCTTAAGTGGATTATAAATCTATGCTTGCACCAATGGTAAATCCTTTTGATTGTTTAAAACATGCATTTGCACAATAAGGAATCTAGCCTCTTCCTAGGATTGGACTAGTTGGTCAATATTTTAGAGAAATTATAATTTGATAGATTTTAATTTTATTAATATTTTAACACATTGAGGACCTCATGTCATATGTCATGTTCCAAAAAGTTAGCCTCCAACCTCTAGTTTTTTACAGGAAACATTCACGATAAATGTGTCACACTACTTTCAAAAACTACTAGGGTTGGTATGTCAGATTGTGAGTCCCTTTTCTTCAGCTCTCAACAAGTTAAACAATCGATGGAATCTGAATCATTATCCCAAATTTTGGCTTTCCCATCTCAAATAAATTTTAGAGGCTATGTTAGAGCCTAAATTTTCCCACTTTATTTGGTGTTTGGTCTAAAAGGGTTTATTGCTATGGGAGTGACTCAAACACATTTGGGTGCTTCATCCTAAGTGCCATATGTGTTCCAGACCTGAGACTTTTAAACACATTTTATGGACTTTTCACTTGGGCTTGTGATGCTTAAAAATGGATTCACATTTTGTTTCAACCTTTCCACGCAAATCCCATCAACTACAAGATGGTTTTATTTGGATATCATTCTCATTGGCCAATATATATATATATATATATATATATATATATAATTCATTTTAGAAAAAAATATAGCTATTATTTTATTTTAGCTTTGGAAATCTAGAAATGTTGTTATTTTTAATAAAGAGATTATTTCTCAACAATTTTTAGTTAATGATAAAGTTATTGTGATTACTTATGCTTTCTTACAAATCCAATCATAGGCCAAATATGTGGCCCTTGAATTTTAGCATGTGCAAAAAGCTTCTCTATCTTTAGGGGAGTACACTATGCACTCTGAGCAGAATCCTGTGAGATATATTGTCTTATGGGGTTTCTAGTGAGATAATAAATTAACCCCAAATAAATTTATAAAACCCCTTTGTTGATCCCTTTCAATTAACTCACAAGCATATCAAAATTTCCTTTTGTGGCCTATTCTGTTATATGGTACTAAATGAACATGTTGTATACATCTTTATTGTTTTATGTTAAAATTGTTAATTTTATGAATAAGATAGTATCATTTATCATTATTGCTATTTTGAATTATTACTAATCCATTACATGTAAATATTAAAGACAAACATGAATTAGAACATATATATGTAACAACTAGATAACATGGTTGGATCATTTACATACTTACTCATAGCAGCTGGGTAAGCTAACACGTATTAACTTGATAAGCTAACCCATATCAATGGATTTAATAGTGGAGTTACCCATAACACCTAGTTGTCAAATTTCATGTTGTAATTGTGATGGCTAGTTGGTGGTTTCATATTTCCTCCACATTATAAGGATTATGATGATTCCTATAATAAAGGAAAATGACAAGTCAATGTAAAAACACCTTATCATAATTATTTATCCATTGGGATATAGCTCTAAGACCATTATAACTATGAAAAAAAATTCTTTTCCTCCGATGTCCTATTTTTTATTGTTTTCTGATTGTTAGTTTTGAATTTCTTGCAATGATGTGTAGATTTCTTACCCATCTATTGCTAAAATCCATAAGGTAGCTCATACTTTATGTTATAACCAAAACATATAAATACTAACTTACCATCTCTATCTAAAGATCATGCAATAGGGCATAAGTTAAGAAGCAAAAAATCCTAAGAGTAATTAGAATATTGAGAATATTATTTTGAGAACTTTGTAATTTCATTGTAGAAATATTATCATTATTGAAAATTCATTAATGCAATATAAATGGTTGAAGTAATCAAACTGTAAAATAGAGGAATGGATTGTAACACAAATCCAATTGAGGTAAGGCCCACTCTAGAAGAATTTCGGTAGAGATCCCATACGTTAGTTTAGCTTCATTTATGCATTATGTGATACTTCATTATTTGATTATATTATATGATCTTTACTTTTATGTTTGATTCTATGCATAATCACTTTTGGTTTATGTAAATTCAATTCAATACAGTGTGAGGAAGCTCCCAAGTTAGCCTTAAATTTCTTTCATGTTGTTTACTTTCCATACAACTGAGTTAATTCATTCTTACAAGTGCATTACTTTGTCTTAAATAAGTGTGTTACTTTGTCTTAAACCATATACAAATTTTAAGAACCTAAACCCTCAAAAGAGACTAGTGTCACATATACAATGCTAACACCTTTCCAAATGCATGCCATGGGTAAAAAATTATTGAAAGTACTAGTATAAATTAATAAAATGACAACCCCTCGGGTGACTTAATCAAGTTGTAGGCAAGTGTTGTTGCCTTAGGTTTAATTTATGGTTTGATTATGAATGTGATTTTGGCACCATTTTTTGGGATAGGTGTCAAGCATTAGTATCCTAGGATATTTAGTTAGACTTATATTTTATCAGAATTTGAAATTAACTTGGTAATTAAATCTAATTAAGATAAAATGAATAGAAATCTAGTAAATTATATAAAATGACTTGTAACTAGTAAAATGAAAATAAAGTATTAAAATGGACGAAGCACTAATGAAAGAAAAGAAGCGAGATAAAAACAATACAAGATAAATGATCTATTTTCTTCCTATATTTTGACTGTGTGACTAAAAGACAGTTGGAGATGATCAACTAAGATTAATCCTCCATGTGAAATAGGAACTATGACTGTAATTACTTAGGGTTAGAATCAACCTAAAGGGGACATACTTAACTGTGACTATTTTCATTTTTGATTCGATCTTGTCCTATACAAAAATAAACAAAATTTATGGCACAGTCACTTGCATCTTTTTGAAACACACATATGTGCAGAAATTTGGCCATAAGATGTGCAAGAATCACCTATAAATGACTTATTCAAAATTTAAACTTTAATAAGGCTTTCAATAGCTAAAAAAAATGGGAGTTTAATGGGTTGATATGACCCCAATCACCCTTGTGATGATTGATCATTGGATATGTATCCAAGATTCTAAAGAGGGAATTCAAGCCCATGTAGTTCTTTGACTTAGAGTGCTCAATTAAAATATGATCCTTTTGCTACATGTATGCATCTATAAAAGGATTGAATAATTTATAATGCTTCTCTTGACTTGGATAAAGACTACTTTAAATTATTATAATTATATTTAAAAATAATAGGGAAGCTTTTCTCAGTGTGCAATAGTATAAGTGTGTCTTAATAATGAAATTCCCATGTGATAAAATTGGTAACTTAGATGTGATTTTATAGCAATCCAAAGGGGGAAACCTCATGCTACACATCCTAAAAATAATACCCAACTTTTAAGGGAGGGTATAAATTTGAAAATTAGTTGTTACTAAAGTGAAGGACATGATCAACCCATAGGGGTCAAGACCGACTTGCACTACTGACCCCTACTAGTCAGATTTGTTATAAAGGGTAACATTTGAAATTAAAGATCTGGGATGTTTGTACAAATGATTAGATAGGTTTTTAACAATTAATAATAATTATATAGGTGTAAGACAATAATTTAACAAGGGATTGTTCTGTATATGTACTTAAGATAGATTGAGGTGGCTAAATAGGCACATATTAGGTTCTCAAGTCAATTAAAGTAAAAAGTGGGCCAAAACTAACATTATTATGTATTTATGGAAAAAATTAAGTGACTACATTTCCACCCCCCTTTAGTCTATAAATGAAATTACTAGAGTAAAAGGAAAGATATATCCGAGTGTGTACACCACACTTTGGCTTTGAGTAGATACTTCATTTATGCAAGGCATTTAACTTATAAAAACATACAAAAATTCATGAAGTGTTCATTTTATTCACATAGAACCCATTGAGGGACATAAAAACCTCAATTTTCATTGTTATTTGTAACCCTGAGATAGAAATAGGTTGGAATCCATAAAGGATTCACAGGCTATAGTGTTAGAGGGCATTGAATTTCCAAGTTATGCACTATTCACGTTAACTAAATCAATCATTGTAGATGGCACATAGATTCCATTGTCACTTTATTCCTTAGTTCATGTATGCATGATGAAAGAATAATAAAAAACATTCATTCTTCTTCCCTGATCATAGATAGAAAATAATATTACAAATATGACATGAATCTATATCATGCCCCATGTGATAAAAGTAAAATTTGTAATTGTATGTAGATACAAATTTTTAAACTATGTTTAAAAATTCTTCATGAATCTATATCATGCACCCAAAATTATGAATTTGTACTATGTCTATGTAATGTGAGTGCATATGCATAGCATAAGTAAGAAACCCACTGGGGTCAACTAGAAATATGTGATTTTTAAAAAATTTAACGCACACCAAAAATATATTAAACCATGAGAAATCTATAGAGGCCATATGAAATACTCAAAGTGTGATAAGAGAAAACAAGAATATTACATCACATATCAAGAGAGCACATCACAATACAAATATAGAAAGTAATTCCATTAACTCAGCTACAATTGAAACAAGTCTACAACCACCACTGTCAAAGTACAATGATAAGTAATTATAACTCTTCATGAAATTTTTCAATAATAATTATGATACAATACAATGTACATTTAAGATACATGGCTCCCCTAGAGCATAGTTCCAAAATTTAAGTATCTGTGGCAATCTCAAGTGCCATTGCGATAAGTAGTACTACTATGGGGAGGGAGAGCATCATCCAAGCACTTTTCCACACTAACTATGTACCAATGATCCCCCACACTAATCTTATTAGGAAATGGACCTCCCTTCATAGATGAGTAGATAGTGATGGCATGAGAATCTAGAGAGATAAACAAGTACCCATGTGTTATAATAAAGTAGGCATTTCAGTCATGGGCCTAGTCATGCATTTCCCTAGCTATCCAAGTTAGATTTAAGATTATTTTAGAGGGGCATAGGTTTTGAATAATTCTATGGTGCTCAACATTTATCACTTGACTACGCTAGCATCAATATACATAAGGTGTAAGCCTTATGTTCTCACTTGAAGTGAAATAGAGAAGGTATCAGGGTCTGTGTTAGGCTAGTTATGCCATGGTGCAACACTATTCTTCAAGGGATTGGGTTAGTGAAATGATGGTTGTGCATTCATTGTCACAAGCCATGGGTTTCATGGGCTTAATGGTATTCAAGTGCTTGTGGGCCAACTAGGTATCTGGTTAAGGGACTTAGGCATAGAATTGTGCTTAGGCGTGAGTATAATTGTAGGGCATTGGTTCTTAACCATAATTAAAGCATTTTATATCTTGGGCATAGGGTTCATCACTAACTATAGGCATGCCATGAATGAGTTAGGTTAGAAACCTGTGAGAGCTCAACCATACATCTGATAAAATAAAACATGCAATCTAATAAACATTCACAAAGTGTTCTTCTTTAATAGAGTTAAATAATAATACATGTATAATGAATATAAATTGAGAAAATACTCAACATAAGCTACTAAAATCCCAAGCTCACAGATGATCTTAGGCATTACAAAGAGGAGCATAAAAAAACATCCAAAACTAAGTTCTAATGCTAATAACAACCATCTAGAAATAATTCACTAGATCTTCTCTACTCCACTTCGTTTCTCCTCTGGAGTGTCAAAAAGCATCTTGAACTAAGTTCTAAAGCTAATAGAAACCATCTAGTAGTAATTCACTAGAGCTTCGCTACTCTAGTTCATCTCTCCTTTGGAGCATTAAAAAGCATCGTAAACTAAGTTCTAACACTAATGGAAACCATCTAGTAACAATTCACTGAAGCTTCACTACTCCAGTTCATCTCTCCTCTCCAACTAAATTCAAATTATTTCTATAGGGCTTTAGAGCATCCTAAGATCATGGGGAATGGAGCACACTAATCATTGATCTGGCATTAGAGGTACATATCCCATCATTTCCACTATGATTTATCTTTTAATGCATAGTCACTATCTCATGCACCTACTTCCCAATGTTTATTGATTCTAAAGGAGTTGTTTATCTTTAATGGCCAATTACTATCTAGTGCACCCGCTTCTTGATGTCAATTGATTTAAAATAGATTTTTTTGTCACCAATCAGTTGATGCCACTAGAAGATAAATTAACAATCATCTTCCATGATTACCTCACACCTAAGTGTTCACTAAGTTGGCACAGGTCCACTACTTAGCTTGAAAAGGGCCCCAACATTATCCCATACAAAAACACTAGTCTTCCCTCAGACTAGACTTCCAACACCTCAACTATGAAAAACTTGGGTGTGTTCTACTGTAGTTCTACCTTGAATTCCTTGTAGACCTAAATTATGAGCTTGATTTCTTCAATGGCACCATCAATCTTAGTTGAGGCATCTTTGAGTGTGAACATGTTAGTATTGTCTAGTTATTTTATGAAGGCCTCTAACATTTCTTTTGCTTTTCTAACCCTACCATCTAGGAGGGCTCCTTTCTCACTCACCTTTGTCGCACAAAAGAGTTATTTCAGGTCTTGCTCTTAGGTTTTTATTTGGGTACTCAAAGTGTTGACTTGAGCCATAATCTATGTGTGCTCAGCCCTAATGATAGTGAATGCTTGATTCATCAATACATCCTTCTCCCCTTTTGATTTTTGGAAGCATGTATCGATGACCAATGCCTAGGTGGAGAAGTTGTAAAAGATAACATCAACATCTTCTGTTCCCTCTTTTAATTTTGCAAAGAGGTCTTCTACCTCATCAAGTTTCTTGTTGAGATATTTCTTGATGGCATCACAAGGGTCTTCTTCCTCTTCTAGTGCTAACTTCATTCATGGGAGCATCTACTCTACCAATGCACACACCTTATCCACCTTTGAAAGTTTAGAAGTACAATACCATCCAAAAGGGATGGCTCTACTTCTTCAATGCGCTCGGCCAACTACTTGAGCTTGAGATTCATGGCATCAATTTCTTCCTCTACCTTCAGTTTTATATTCTTAAATTTTATGGAAAGAACATCATTAACAATGTTATTGCACACTACCTCAGAGGCTATTTTAAAGAGGGCATTAGCTGACCTTACGAGGTTCATATCTCAAGGGTTGACAAGTTGGTAGTTGTGCCCCTCCTATGGTTTTTTGGTTCTTTAGATTGCTTTCATTGGCACCTCAAAGTGAGGCTCATCCATCTATCAATCAAGTGCAAAGGAAAATTGGTGGTGCATCAACATTGTGGTAGCTCTGGGGGGCATGTATTCTAACATGTAAAAATCGTTGTCCTAGGTGTACCCCTTCTACACCTTCTATCTATAACTTGGCTCAAATTCTTCTTTTTTGATGGCTAGTTCTGTCTGCTCCTAGTCCTCTCCATTGGTGCTATTACCTTATTTTATGCCTTCTTCTTTTTATTTTTATAGGGGTTCTTCTTCTTTGGTATTTTCCCCTTCATATGCTTCTTCCTCCTGCTCAGTGCTAACTTCTCTATCTTATCACTGTAGGGGTTTTTTTTTCAGACTTGTCCCCTTTGTCTATTTCTCCTTTTTGTGGCTCTTTAGAATGAACCTCTTAGGTTCTTTCTTAGTGCTAGCCTATTCTATCCTTACACTCTCCATTTATTCCTTTAAGGTACCAGTATCACCTTCTTTATCTCTAAGTGCCCCTTTAGTACTAGGGCACACCTATTTTGTAGCTTCCTTTGCTAGGTTGGTGTGGGTTCTAGGCACCTCTTGTAATGATTTTTTTGTATAGGTTCCATGCTAGCAGGTACCTTCTTCTCTTTCTCTTTTTTGGCCCTTTCCTCTTGGGCTACCTTCTTTTCTGATTTTCTCTTCTCAGCCTACGCCTTGTAATTTTCTTCTTGTGCCTTGAAATCCTCAGCTTTGACCCTCTCAATCCCTTTCTTTGTCATGCCATCCTTCTTAATTTATTCCCTTCTCTCTTTCAGCTCTTGTGCCTTCTTAATATCCACATCACTGAGGCTAAGCTTCCTCCATAACTATTCCTACCTCACCTCTTCACTTTGAGGTTATGGAGGAGTTATCATGATAGATGAGGAGTCCTCTTATTTGGACATAATGTACATGCCTTTCCCCAATGATACCTCCTTCTCCATCTCCTCTTACTCCTATTATGCTTCTTACACCTCTATGTTTGCTAGGGTAATAATGGGCATCATAGAAGGAAACTTTGGCTTCTTTTTCTTCTCTATTGACATAAAAGAAGCCCTTGGTATAAACTTCATGTGCCTCTTTTTAGGAGATGACAGAGAGGATTCATCATCAGAGGTGATCTTCAACCTAATGCACTCCTCTATCTCATAAAGTGTCCCCCACTTCTTCTTGGGAGACTTCTTTTCAGTTGCTACCAATATTCCTTCATCACCGATCCTGATGGGGGGGGGATGTTGTCAGTTTCCTCGGTGCTGGAGACCTTCCTCCTTGGCTTCATCTCATAGTATAACTTATGGATGTGCCTGAGTATGGTTACTCTTTGAAGGGGGTGGATGTCAGTATGATCTGAATCATCCTCTTCATCCTTGGTCACTTTTCAATTTGGGTGGATGAAATAACACCAAAACCTATTCCTTTTCATGTATAATTAACTCACTAAAATATCTAAGTATTATGTATTAGGGATCCTTTTGAATGCATCCTTGAAATATTTGGCCAAGAAGGCATATGTGAGCTTTAACCAACCATACTTGTTATCATTGATAAGTGCTAAGTGTACTATGGAGAAGTGGTACATAATGACAAAGGTCACCATTCTATACATGCTCTTGGGGAGATCTTGGGGGATGTGCCACTCTAGGCTGAATACCTCTATATACTTCTTACACCAGCCCATCACTCAATTTTTGTACTTTAAGTTGAAGGAACTAGGGTAAGTGAGATATTTGTACTTATACATTGAGGAGTCATTATGTTCTGAGGAAATCTAGAGATTGTCCTCATCTCCATTTGGGACTTTGATATTATCCATGACTAATAAGATTAGAATGGACCCCCACCTGAAGGTCCCTTTTGTCATGTGATAATGTAGTGCATTCTTTACAAACTCCTCAATAATAAATTTTGAAATATTAAACTTTACGCCTTGCACCATATGCTAGGCGATGTAGAGGTAAGCTTTTGTGACATCAATCCACCAAACACTAGGGCAAAGTTTTAAATTTATGAGGCACACTACCACCCTCATACTGGTGTTCTTACAATATTTGATGGGGAATGCAAATCCCCCTTTGTAATAATTCAATATCTTCACAATGCACTCCACCTCTTCATCATTGCTCATCATCTCATAGATATCTTTTCCTACATCTAGGAGCCCAATTATTCTTATTATTAGGTGCACCAAAAGCTTTATGCACCTCCCTAAAAAATATAAGCAGACCTTATGGACTCACAAAAGAAGGAACTAGATGAGTTCCTGTAGATTTCCAAAGCATGACAACTCATATAGCTGAGTTGCATTAGAGGTCGATAATCTATCTCATATGGAAAAATCAAATAAAGATACACCCTACTCTATCTTGTTTCCTATATCAACCATGAAATCTAGTGTTAAGTCTTGCACATGGCTTGAGGTATGGTGGTTATACTCATTCAACATGTAGGTTTGCACAAAATAATGTTAATGTTCTCCTACTAAGACTACTAGGGGAAATTACATCACCTGGTAGGACATCTTTGTTAGCATCTTGATGTCAACTTGCAAAATCCTGATTCCTTCTACTAGTGGCATTGCTATTTTTGTAGTGGTCACTTCTACTACTATACATGCCCACTTTGGATCTTATTGTTGTGGACCCAATCCCTTTCACTTCTTGCCCATCCTGAATCTGTTAGTATTGAAGAATGGTAGGTTTGGTTTACTGAAGCCTTAAATGGTTAGTGGAACTTCATAGTCGTGAGATATATGATTGTACCTTTGGCCTTAAAGCTTCATGAGCCATTAATGGTGGCCCAGGCATCAACTTATCTTTTCTATTGATTGGTTCATGAAAAAATATTTTTCCATACCTCTCTACACTAGTTTCAAAATGAACATAATTTCTCCTACTTCACAATAACTCACTTTTGGTACCGGTAGGTGCTCAAATTCTCAGTCTGGTAGGGTCTTTGTGATTTGGCTCTCTGGTTTACTTGACATCTCAAGTTCACAAAATTTTTGTAATTGAAACTATTCTACTGCTTGATGTTTTATACCCTACTTTTATCTACCATCATTAATGCAGGTACTTTAAGGTGTGGTGACATCTAGATTTATTAAACAACATAAAATTCTATGAAATCCAAAAAAATACTTTACCACCAATGAATTTAATGTGGATTTTAGTGCCTCCACCATCACCTCATTCAATGCTCTTAATGGTATTTTAGTGAAGTGACTTGTGGTTTAAATAGTCACTTCCCACTCAAATTTGTGTAGATGCCAACTATCTTTGATGATTCTCCTTCTAGAGTTTGTTTACTTGGTATGACCATCTTTCTTGTGGCAACTTGGATACAACATGTCACATGTACACAATTCAGCCTCCTCATTTCCATCTTCTCTTCTTGCTATGCTTCTATTTCAAACATGCTTATCTATCTTGGTCATTTTCTTGCACTTCATCTTGCCTTGGCCTGTCCTACTCCATACAAATCCCTTATGCTTGTCCTCTATCACTTGATTATCCTCTTTTGGTTCTCTTATGCATGATCACATTGTGCATCATCACTCTCTCTCTCGCACACAATCATGTTATGTGTCTTTGCTTGGTTCTTATTTCTTCTAAGTCTTGCAACCTCCACATGCCTAGAAACTTAGGTGTCTGGCCTTAGGTGCTTAGAAAACAAATGGGTTTGACTCACCCAACTAAACTTATGTGGGGAAGCACCAAAGTAGTTATTTGTTGGGCTTCTAATTACCATGTAATCTATATCTTGTGCACATGGATCTTGAAGGTCTTCCTCTTGAGTTTGGCAAGTTTCACATGCCCACAACTTAGATGTCTAGCCTCAAGAACTGTAGAAAGCATAAAGGCTCAAATCACCTAGTTGGAATTATATAGGAAAGGCTAAATCAACTTCTACTTGGGGCTTGAAAGTGCCCTACATCTAGGATTTGGTGCATAGGGTTATGGTGCACTCTCTTTATCCAAAGTTGGTAATCCTCACTAACCCAAAAACTTAGATGTCTAGACTCAGATGCTTAGAAAGTCCTAGTGCTCAACTCACCTGACTGGAAGTATGAGTGAAGTGTCAGTAGAGTTTCCCAATGGGCTTCAAAGCATCACTTCTTTACTATTTATCCTACTGCCTAAAGATCAAAATAAAATAGAAGAAATGGTTTAGATTTCACCAAACATTATTTTGGTCATCTCAACTCAAACCGACTAGTGACTAAAAATTTGATGTTATCA
This sequence comes from Torreya grandis, assembly GCA_037957365.1. Taxonomy (NCBI): domain Eukaryota; kingdom Viridiplantae; phylum Streptophyta; class Pinopsida; order Cupressales; family Taxaceae; genus Torreya; species Torreya grandis. The sequence continues at coordinate 4,508,068 of JARHVA010000167.1, read as the reverse complement.
TAGCACAAGCAATATCCTATTGTTGATATGGCTTTAACTTGTTACCATTGAAATGCCTAGGGAGCATTTTTCTAGTCAACATGTGCAACTTGCATGTACCTATCTCCAATATGTGGTGGATGATATAGGCACCCACCCACCTTATCTACAATTTTCCTAGGTACCTAATATACTTGGAGTCATAAAGAAAAATAAATGATCCTTATATTAGCAACTTTTTCTTTATATTCTTGTCATGTCATAGCTTTTAGCATGGTTTTTCTATCTACTGGATCCAATTTTCTTGGGTGTGCATCTCATGTAAGTGCTATAAGTCCTCTAGGTTTACATTTAATTAATATTGATCATCTAACCAAATAATGCATGTGATGTGTAATGATGGGACCAAGAACTCCATCGATAGGATCACCTTAGCACTAAACACTAGTTGAAATAGTATAGCCTTGTTCAAGTTCTTATATGTTGTGCAATATGCCCACAACACTGCTGACACTTGATCATCCCAATCCTTGTGACCAACATCACATATATTTGTAAGGAACGTCCCTAATATCTTGTTGAATACCTTAGATGTGTCATTTGATTATGGATGATAAGGGGTCATTTTGTGGTACACCACCACATACTTAGTCAATAGGATGTGCATAATTTCATTGATAAAGTGAGTGCCCCTATCACTAGTCAGACTGAGTAGGCATATATATTGACTTATTATGTTTTCCCATATGAAGCACATGACTATGGTAGTTGTGTAGTATTTTATTGGTGTGGCCTCAACCCACTTGGTGAAATAATCAATAGCCATCAGAATATACCTTGCACTTGTGTGTCATGCTATAGGAGTTATAAACCCAAAAAAATTAATGGCCCATTTCTCAAATGGTGTATGGGAAAGAATGGGGATGAAGGGAATCTCATCCCAATGGTTAGGCTTACCTATGCACTGGCATGTATCACATGCCTTGGAATATTTATTTGCATCTTGGAATAGGATTGGCCATCATAAGTCTAACTGCAACACTTTTTGTGCCATTGTGTCTCTTACACAATGGCCTCTTACTATTCCCTCATGCGCCTTTTGAAGGATGGAGTCCATTTCATCCTCCATGACACATCGATGCAACACTTCATCTATAATTAGTTTATATAGTTCTCTACTAATAAGCTAAAAGGGGGTGATACAAACTGCTAACTATTTCTTCTCCTTATTTGTCATAGTCTAAGGTACAAATCTAGACATTAGAAAGGTGATGATCTCTATCGAATCCTTGGGGATGTGTTAGACTATGCACAATTACATGTTTGGCATGTCATCCTTACTAGGTGCCACTACATTTTCATAATTAATGTGGGATAAATGGTCTAGCCCCAAGTTCTAATTTTCAAGATTAACAACAACAAAAAATTAGAACTCTTGGAATAGAACTATCCATCTGCATATCTGATCATGTAAAATAGGCTTGTTCATGAGGTACTTGAGTGACTCATGATTAGTGAAAAAGATGAACAGGCTACCAAAAAATATTGTCTGGATTTTTGCAAGGCATAAACCATGGCGAGTGCCTCACGCTCTATCGTTGTGTAATTCTGCTCTGCTGGGGTCAACTTTCTACTAGCTAAAGAGATATGATGATCCATCTTACCTTCACTTGGCTGTGATAAAATTATGCCAATCATAGAACTAGAAACATCAACATCGACATGAAAAGGTGTTGTCTAGTTGAGGAACTATAGAATAGGCACACTATCCAATCTAAGCTTTAGGGCCTCAAAGGCATCATCTTGCACTATACCCCAGTTAAACAGTCTATCTTTACACAAGAATTCTTCTAGAGGTGTCAAAATCTTTGCATAACTCTATACAAATTTTCTATAATATCCATAGTGGCCAAGAAAGGCACGAATGAATTTATGTGTGGAAGGAGTTTGGAGTTGAATGATGATGGAAATCTTCACTAGATCGATGAGAAAACCATCATTACAGATGATGTGCTAGAGTAGGGTTCCAAACAATGTTATGAAGACACACTTTTTTAGGTTTAGGGATATTTGAAGCTACCTATACCTCCTAAACATTAGGTGCAAGTTGTCACAATGGTCCTTGACGAGGCCATACACCATCCAATCATCTAGATAAACTTGGAGGAACTTATGGATTAAAATGTTTTAACGTGATGATCACCACTCTAGAGAACATGACTGGTGCATATTGAGTCCAAAGGTATCACATTATAATCAAAACAACCCCATTTAGTCACAAAGGTTGTTTTGGGCTTGTCCTCCTCAATCTAGACTTGGTGGTAGCTAGAGAACCCATCAGTGAAGGTATAGATCTCATAGCCTATGATGCCTTCTAGGACTTCATCAGTGAACAAAGTTGGGAAGGGGTCATTTACGTAGGCAACATTCAACATTATATAATCAATGAAAATGTGAATACACATATCCTTCTTGATGATTATTACCATTGGGCTCACCCACTTAGACTCTTGCATAGGGTAAATTACCCCTACAACTAGTATTACATTGATCTCTATTTTGACCTTGGCAAGGAGGTTGGGATTCATCCTTTAAGGACACTTTTTGACCAATATTGCAACATCAATTAGATTTATGCTCATCTTCCTAAGGCATAGGTGCATGCCCTTCATATCTTGATAATTCTTGGGGAACAAATCTTGAAACTCCTTTAAGAGGTCTATGATACATGCCATCTTTACATCAGGCCAATAGGTACCTAGAGTGGCTATATTTTGTTCTCCTTCTACACTGATGTCCACTTTGATGGTCTTTAGTGGTGCATGTTATGGCTCATTCTTATCCTAGTACAAGTCCTCAACTTGTTAAGTTCCCTCTATTGTCTTTACGTGAAGATGAGTGGGGTCTTCTTCACTAGGAGAACTACCTTCTGGTGGTTAGTGTTTTCTTCAGGTGGTTAGTGTTTTCCAATAGCACTCCTTTCAAGTTTCATCATCTTATTTGCTTGAGTCACTATTAAGCATCTGTTCCTTGAAGAAATTTGAGAGTGTTAGCCATAGTTCCTCAAACATGTCTTTTAAGCATGCATTAAGGATTGTACTATCCTTGAACACTACCCTTAGAATTACTTTTAGTGGCTTGACCAAATCCAAGTTCTATGAGGAAAGGATAAGGTGTGTGCAAACTTCTCCTTAAGTGCCTCCCAATTGGTTATCTCTAAGTGCATCTCATTAACCACATACCATGCTCACACCCATGTCTTCAAAGTCCTATAAAAGGCATGTACCCATAAGTTTTTGAGGTAGTCTTATTATAATCAATCCATGTCTCTTCACATAGGTGCACGTGCACCATGGGGTTAGAGTCTCCAAAGTAAACTAATATATCAAATTTCTCATTACTCCTCCTAAATCTAATGAAAATGGCCACTTTTACCTCTAGCTAGTTTGGTAAGTTATACCTTTGCACTACCCACCAACATGTGGTAGTGATTTTCAAAGTATACACTAGTGTGCCCATTCTATCTCTCTTTAGGGATGTATGCTTTGAGGTCATTAACATACCTTTCCACTGGGTTTCTCCCTTGAAATTTTGGGAGCACTGCAATCTTGCCTTTGCTCAAGAGAAGTATCCTCTTTCCTTTCTCCTCATGGCATGGGACCCATTATTTAAGAATGTAACCAATATAGACCCAACCAATCCTCATAGGCTTTGGCACCTTTGTGTGCACCAAAAGACATCTACGACTAGTGGCCTCATAAGCCTCTTAAACCCATCGATCACAAGTGAAATTAGTGGTGTTCGAGGCTAACTCCCCATCCACCCAAGAAAGGACTCCTTGATCAGAAAGATGGAGATTCTTGGTGCCCTATATCATGATGTTATATATATGGTTGATCTCATTCTATAAATCAATGATCTCCACATAGGGGGGTCCTTGGTCACTTGAAAGGGGGATCACTACCCTTTCCTTGCCATTTTCAAAGGTCATATATCACTTTTTGAAACACATATCTACATTATTGGCATAGTACCAAGGCCTTCGTAGAAGTATTGGGTAGTTATATTTTTTATTTAACTTGATAACCTCAAAGTCAACATGGAATTTGATACCCATAATATCTATAATGGTTCCTATCAAAATTTTGATCAGTTGTAGTCAGGTCTTGTTGGCCATGAAGAGTAAATGGGGAAAAGGCCTCAAGGTTGGCATGCCCATATTTTCCCATGCATTTTTAGTTAAGATATTGACCTCTATGCTGGTGTTGATCATCACCTCATAGACAAACCATCCATTGATGGTGGCATTTACTAGTAGCTCTTGATCATTCTCTGCATTTTGAGTATGCCTTAATTCATGGGCCCACTCCATATGTGGTGCAACAACTTCAATTATGTAGGGGTCAATAAACTCATTTTGATTTCTCCCTACATGCTCTAAGAGTAAATTTTTTATCAAGGGAAACATCCCTTCAATTTACAAAAGGTGTAGGATCTTTGTCAGCTCATGTACTTCAGCCTCTTGGCTATCTTGCTTTCTATGTGAGGTGGTAGCTTGTGCTTCTAGATCTCTATCCAGATAGAGTTCTCCTTGTAAATTTTATATTATGATCATAGATTATTATAGGACATCTTTATGATGTGTACATGTAGGGTAAGGTATTGCTTTTGGCTCAATTTGCATTATGTGCTTAGTGTAGTTTGGTTTACCATATTCTAAGCATAGTTCTTATGTTGGTGTAATTGGTAGCTAAGTGGTGAATCCACTCCATATGGTTGCCTACACTTTGATTATTAGGTACACCTTTGGTACCCATTTTTTATCTTTAGGCTCATGCTTGATCATCCTTGTACCCCTATCAACACCTAGTTTGCCTTGGGTCAACTTTTTGTACAAGTCAGGATAGTACTCGATCACATGTAGTCCTCAACAATACCCACACATTAGATGCATCAGGCAGTCCCAATGATAGTGCTTAATTAACTTGTACTTGTAACATGATCACAGTGGGAATTTTCCTCCATCACATCCTCCACCTCACCCCCTAGTGCCTATTTGGTTTTGTATCTATCATTCTTTAGGCCATAACCCTTATTTCCCTATTTTACCTACCCTTTGACTATTGTATTTGCCTGTCATGCACCTCTTTCCATATTTTGGTGCATCTCATAAATTACCTTGTAGTTAATTGTGTTGTGAATGAAGGCATCACACAACTTACAATAGATGGTTGTCTTGTTCTGACTAACACATTATAACAAGGGGTAGTTGCGAACATCATGCACCTTCTGATAAAATTCATAACTAAGAAGTAATGTGCACACATTCCTTTGAGGGTAGTTATTTCTATTATGACCCTCCATCTCACACTTGGTGTATCACAACCCACTTCAAGCATCTTATGATGAACTAGTAGTCAACTTCTATAGTTAGGAGGCCATAGATGCAATTTGTGCCTCCATGAAGGGGTTGATTCCTATATCAGTTCTCATAATTGCCTCAACTTTGAGGGAAACTTCAGGTGATTCTCGAGGTTCTATAAATGTTTTCATGGATAACACCCTTCATAAGGGTACTAGAAATCCTCTAACAAACCATTACACATGTTGGGAGGGGTAAATATCATAAGGGAGATTAGAAAATAGGCTCTTGAATCTATAATCATACAAGCACATGCTCTCTGATAATCCCTAGTTGATCTCTTTGAGCATGGTGATGCTCTATTTCTCAAACTCAAGTATATTGAACTCATTTAAGAAGGCTCGATTTAGGGTGTCATAATCAACCATAGCCTAGTTAGGATCAAACTTCCTATACCAAGTATGGGCATGATCAAGCAAGGTTATTACAAATTAGGTTGCCTTGCACTCAAATTGGGGTTATTCCCTGAGTGTACCATTGTAATTCAAACTTGAGCACATGCTCTGTGGCATTCTATATGTCTTGATACTTGGGCAAGCACATGGCCATCTTGTAATAGATCTAGGGCTAGGGAACAGTCGGTGCTTAAGGTGCTTTTCCTCCTAGTACTTATCCTAGCATTAGTCCTTCAAGGCTTCTAGCCATTAGGCTAGGTGCTGATCCTATGGTTACTATTGGAACTACAAAAGATGATGGTATTGTGCTACCAACTAGTGGCATAGGGCCACTCCCTATAGGCTATTGCCTAGGCTATGTGGCTGACATTGGTTGAACTGGTGTTATTAATTTCACATTATATTTAGTCAATTTAGTGTCTTGAGGTATATAGGTATCTTCACTTACCTTCTCATATGGGATAACTTGTTCAATCACAAAGTTCTAGTCCAAATTTGTAAAATAATCAAAGTCTAAGTCGACAATAAGATCAGTTGTCAATCTTCTATCTTCTTGTGGGGGATTTAACACATGAGTTTGCATCACAAGTTCAAAGAAGGTAGGTACATCTAGTGCATCTATAATGGTCAAGTTCTAGAGGGAACCTAAACATTCACCTGTTAACTTTAGATCTTATTCCAAAGCTTCAAGGGCTCCTTCCTCTAGGCACGACTGCCATTCAAGAGATCTTTCTCCATGCCCTTATTACTCACTATGGGTCCTCTCAACACTTCTAGGTTATAGATATTTTATCATTCCATGCCTCCTCTTGTTATAATCCTATCTCCTAAGCTCTCAGCTATCAATCTACTCATCCCCTTCCATTGTGCCTCATCTATATATCTCCTTCTTCCCCATTTCACTGCTCATATGTGAGAGGACTTTAGCCTTCCATCCTCACTATTTTAAAGTCATAATCCACCATTATCTTCTTGAGTTTAGTGCTAAGATATTTCATAAAAGTGGCTCTAGGATCATGTAAGAGCTAATGTTTTGCTTCTTTAAAGAGGGAGTACGTCAATACCACAAACTCATGCATGTAGCTGTTTAGTGCCCTTTGCCACCATTTATCTATGGCTCTAGTCTAGGTGGCATCTAAGTTTTCAAGCCTCTATAAATTATATTTCATGCACTTTAGGTGATATCCATATCTTTTACTTTAATGGGTTGCATAAGCATCCAACCAGTGGTACATTTTTTCTAATAGTTCATAAAAGAAAACCTTGTATAGGGTATCATACAAGTGGTTATAGACCCACTTCTTTGGGTTATGCATTCTATAAGTTAGATGCCTCATCGCAAAGATATCTTACACTCACTACAATAAGCACTTAATGTTCTCAAGGGAGATTTAGAGCATTGTCCTGGTACACCATTGCAGTAACAAAATTCAATAAGGTCCCAACAATGGAACCAAAATGTTGTAAAAAAGTAGGCATTTTGGTCATGGGCCTAGTCATGCACTTACCTAGCTATCTAAGTTATATTTAGGCTTGTTACAGAGGGGAAAAAGCCTTAACTAATCTTATGACATGCAACATATAACACTCAACTACACTGGCTTCAATATACATAAGGTGTCAGCCTTATAGTCTCACCTAAAGAATAACAGAGAATGGACTGGGGTCTATGTTGGGCTATTTATGCCATGGTATAACTATATTATTCAAGGGATTGGGTTAGTGAAATTATGTTGTGCATTCATGGGTGAAAGCCTTGGGTTTCATGGACTCAATGGCATTCAGGCACTTATGGGCTAACTAGGTATCTGGTTAAGGGACTTAGGCATAGACTTGCACTTAGGCACATGTTTCATTTTAAGACAACAGTTCTTAACCATTGTTAATGCATTTCCTATCTTGAGCATGGGATTTATCACTAACTATGGGCATGCTATGAATGATTTAGGTTAGAAACTTATGAGATCTCAACCATACATTTGACATAATAAAACATGAAATCCAATAAACATTCACATAGTGTTCTTCATTAATAGAGTTCAACAATAATACATGTATAGTCAATATAAATTGAGAAAATGAATGACATAAGTTGATAAAGGCTTAAGATCAAAATTGAGACTGGGAATTACAAAGTGGAGTGTCAAAAGTCATCCCAAACTATGTTTTAATGCTAATGGTAACCATCTAGTATCAATTCACCAAAGCTTTGCTACTCCAATTTGTCTTTCCTCTGGAGCGTTAAAAAGCATTCCAAACTAAGTTCTAACACTAATGAAAACCATCTAAAAGTAATTAACTAGATATTCACTACTCTAATTCATCTCTCCTCTTGAGTGTAAAAAATCATCTCAAATTAAGTTCTAACGTTAATGGCAACCATCCAACAACAATTCACTAGAGCTTCATTACCCCAGTTCATCTCTCCTCTCAATTGAACTCAACTTCCTCTTATAGGGATTTAGAGCATCCTAAGATCATGGGGAATGGAACACACTAATCATTAAGCTATCATTGGAGGTACACATCTCACCATCACCACTATGCTTTGTATTTAATACACAGTCATGGTCCTATGCACCCACTTTTGAATGTTGCTTGATTCAAAAGGAGCCACTTGTCTTTAATGGCCAGTCATTATCTTGTGCACCTACTTCTTGATGTTTATTTATTCAAAATGGAGTTTTTATCTGCCAGTCATTTGGCACCATTAAAAGACAAAAAATTAATCATCCACCATGATTACCTCATGCCTAGGTGTTTGTTGAGTTGGCATGGGTCCACTACTTAGCTCAAAAAGGGGCCTAACACCCATGTGTTGTATGATTTCTAAACTAAACATGTAGTGTATTATATAAAATCATTCTATTTCAAGATATCACACAAACATGTGAACCATACTCATGAGATGATAATGTTTCACTAAACATACTTTGGCCTAAAGTTTTATAAATAATTAATAATAACAATCTAGATCAATCAAATTCATACACACAACTTGATTAGACTTCATCTGTCATTGTGACACTAGTAAGCCAGGGAAGTCCATCACACTCCTTACTCCATATCAACAATGTAGATTAGTCAAATACATTTCAACCACATGATTCATTTATTTTTCATCCTACTATTAAACACATTATGTAACATGTCAAACATAGAAGTAACCAAAGCATACATTTATTCTGTCAAATGTATGAATGAATCTTACATTATTTTCTATCCCATACTAGAAATAATGACTATAGTTTATACCACCTAGGTAAATACACATTTAACTGTAGATTTTCACTACCATAATTAGTTTCCAAACATACTACTCCCTATGATAACCCATATTACCATAGTTTAGTATTCTAAGACATAACTACTAGCTTTCCACAATCGGTCACATAAAGTATTCTTAAATACATGAAAACATAAGCTTTTATTCATATAATTAGGTATAGTGAATAAAGTCACAGTTCCCACAAAACATAATAACATACCAATATAGCATCCATTTTAATATACACGACACTCTCAAATATTGTATGCATGAATACATAAAGTCTTACCAACTAATACAAAACATGCTACTCCCAGCAATAACCAGCTTGCATACAGTAAATCAGTCAAACATAGATATAAATCTAAACAAAATGACTACAATATGCACCATCTATATACAACATACATTTATACTATATTACTCTATGATAACCCATACTATCATATTTCACAACTATATAAAAACACATAACCCCTATTATGATTTCAAGAATCAAACAATCACATACATAACAATAATCAAGTAAATACAAGGTTATACCACTCAGGTATACCTTAAGTATAAACTACTTACCAACATATAAATCAATATATATATATATATATATATATATATATATATATATATATATATATATATATATATATATATGAATGCATCACAATGCACCATTATATGCTAGATATAACCAAACACTCTCATAATCATGTACTACACATAAGTACTCAATATATAACTAACAACCAATCAATCATTTGTAGAGAACTAGAGAATTCATAAACCCATTATAACATTCATTTAAACATCTCATTATGTTTTTCTAAAAGACTATTTTAATATGGTTATAGTTTGGTCTCACAAATATCTTAAGATTTATCTCAACCATACATTTAATAATAGGTATGATACCTATATACGAGTACTTGTACATACCCCATATGTAAGTACACAAATGATATGCAAAAAATATACCATTGTTCATTTATACTTTAAAACAAGAGCTCCCTAAGGCATTTATAACTCTAACTGAGGATATCAAAACACAAAACTATCCCTAGATAATGAAGACCCATGCTTAGTTATAATATGAATCTATCATTAAATGCTAGGTTAGGAGCCTAGGACTTATTTGGTAGAATTTCACAACTCTCAATTCTCATGACCAATTCTTATATGTGATATTCTCTAAAAACTCATAGATTCCTCAGGTGTCAATGTTGCTTGTAAATATAAATATACACAATTATGGTTTAAAAATGTCAATTATCTTATAACATCAGTTATACGTGGAATGAATATGATTCCTCTTAACAACCCATGTCAAATCATAAAAGTGAGCTTCTCTACATTAGTGGTTATTCATAACGATGAAATAAATCTAGTTAGCAGAATACCCCACATATGACCTATAGTTTTAATAACTATATTAGTAATATACTACATTTTAGTTTAGATGGACTCATTAATGGATATCTTTTTCTATGTTATTGTTGATATCTTTTTCTTTTGGATCATGTCTTATTTGTCATAACCCACTTTATAAAATTAATAAAGAGGTATACGAGAATATTTATCAATGTTCCCATATATGAATATATTAATGTAGTTTGAGCCTTAAATAACCCAGTATAAATACCACTATACCTAAGGGTATTCCAATTAAATAATAATAAGTCATACTAGTATTACATTGGACTAGCAATATGGATCACTTCAACGTCTAAGTACGTCTTTTATCCATCTATCATGGTATCTTAATATTTATTTATTCTTAATTAATTTATATACTTTAACGACATAAACTATGAGATTTTCCAAGGAGTTTAAGGTATATAAAAGAATCTAAAACTCTTAAACTATTATACTTAAAATAAAAATGGTATAATTCTAGCAAGCATATATCATATTACCATATACCAAAATATTCAACACGTCTTGGAATAACTAAACTTGGTGTATAACTAAACATGGCTCAACGCTAGATCTAAAAACTCAATGCCTAAGTTCATATAAACTCAGCTAAGATAAAAGCTGCATATACTATTTTCATCTTTAATATAGTATTATAAATCACTGCAACAAAATATATTAGGGTCCTATTTGTATGATTTCCCTTGCTGATATTACAAGTCGTTGGAGTACTCGAGATGCATTAGATCACCACATACAACATATACAATGATTTTATCACACTATATCTCACCACAATTAATATATATTGATTCATAGTCACATATACAAGGAGTGATAAGTATAGTTAAGTATTTTCATGAGATTACGGATGTGAGTATAGTGCACAGAGATATTAACCATCAAACATTCTTCTTGATAGGGATTTTAATGCCAAACTTTCAAATTTTAGATTGCTACTATTGAAAATGATATCTGGTAGAAGATGTTTGGAACTCAAAAATGGTAATTATAGTATACTAAATCATGATTTATAATTGTCTTTAGGAACAAAGACTATATAATTCACTATAATTGCTCTTTCATGATAACTCATTTTACAATGAGTTATATAGTTATATTGATAATAACCTATATATATCTTGTTGAGGGACTAAATTCCTTATCTAATACTCTAATGGAATTAATGGGTTGAATATTAGCATCACCCAATATATGGGAAAATAGATATTTTTGTAGGAAAGGATTCCCATTAGTAAAACTCTTTTCATTTTGGGAATGCCATAGGTAGGGATGGAAAAATTAAATGCATACCTGAACCGTTATAACATGGTCGACTTGTTTAGAATTTTCTGATCCAATTTTAGATATTAACTAATCCCTTGTGATACCTCCCAATTAACATAAATAACCTTATAAAGTTTAACCCCAACTTTTATTCAAGTGTTTTTCAATGCATTCTAAGGTAAAACTTGCAAACATGATAAATTCGGGAGCTACAGTTTTTGTTTAAAAACTATAGTCTGTAGTTATGCATGGGTTAGGCATTTAATTGATTTTTCCAGTCATATATATTATTTTAATAATATCAATTTTCTACTTGAGTTTGGATCCTTTATCTTTCTCTATTTATAGGATTAGTTTTTCAATTATAATAACTTTGATATACATTCTAGTTTATAGATCAAAATACCCAAAATAAATGTGTTGTTTTTCTCTATTTCTCTATTCATAATTAAATCGATACTCTCACACATAGTTCATAAATATAAGCAAATCACTATTTTAATTATAAGATTGTTAATATGAACATACATAATTTAAATTGTATTGCCTAGTTACATGATCTAAAGTCCTTTTTGTTTACTTTTTAGACTTTTTTCCTTTCCTTCTGTGCTTCTCCACTTCCATGTACTACCTCCCCCATAGAATTGCATCTCCTCTCTTCTTTATACAATGCTACACACTTTTTTTACTTTGTTTTTATTTCCATGTAAAGAATTCCACTTTACTCCTTTTTGTTTTATTCTGTGTTTTTATTTTAATTTTTATTTCTTGTTTTAATTTAAAGATTCTCTTTTATTATTTTTATTATTTTTACTTTTTTTCTCTTTTCTTGCTTATATTCCCCTATTAGGATATATTTGTTAGTTAAATTAACATTTCTAATATCGTGTTGATTTAATGATAAACCTACAATTCAATAGATTCAAATTTATTTTAATTACATAAATTACAAAACATTAATTATTACAAATATGACTAGCACACAATCACACATGATGAGTTACAATTATCCATTAAGATAACTAATCATGAGCAAGCATTTCTATATGTGTCCAACATTAAACACACTATACTAACCATTCATTATGTATCTAACGTGTGCTAGTTGTTGTGGTGTGTGCAGGGTTCTCACCAGATCTTTGTCATCCTCCAATGTCTCCATCTACATCACCCTCTTTGATGATGTTCTCCCTCCATCACACTCTGAGGGATGGATTTCCCTGCGTCAACCTCACAACAAAGTAAGTAGTTAGATCATATCAATATGATAACCATACAACATAAAATATAATTACAATGATAAATCAACATGATCATAAAATAAACATATACTTACACTTAACTCATAGTAGCGTGATCATGTAACCTATAACCTAAGCAATATTCTAATTACCCATAACAATATATATCCAGGCTTATTTGAAAGTAGACAAATCTAAAATTATCAACTATAGATATCTACAGATATTCTAGCAAGTTTGCCTGACAAGGAATTAGGATGCAATAACATATGACCCCATAATTTATACTAATGATTGAATTTTGAACCATTCTAATTTATTTAAAGCTGTATTTTGTACTCAAAATTGATTTTTAATTTTATGGGCTTATCTCATGTATAAAAATCCCACTTAAGTGTCCCCCTTTTGAAGTGAGGGATGTATCTTGAAAGTCACTCATCTCAAGAGAAAAATTAATTGTATCATGTGTATTAATATGTAATCATTGAATAATGTAACATATTAGAAATTATATGTTATTATAGTAAGATATGTATCATTCAAAGCATGTATGTAACATATGAGGCAAGGCCTAAAGTGTCAAATCTAGATAAATATATTCATGAAGATCATAGTTGTAGTTGTAGTATAAGTGTATACAATAGTTAATGTATGATATGGATCATGGCACTCATCAAACTTAATAAGCTCAACAAGAATAGAAACATAACAAGTGCAATGACATATAATAAGGCCAAGGGACACATACAATGGACATGTTTAAATTTTTCATAAATAAATCTTGCACATAAGATAAAGGGCCACACACAAAGGACATTAATAATGTTGTAAATAAAGGACATGTTCAAATGTCACACCTACCAAGCAAAGATCCCATAGAGTTATTCATACAAGTAGTTGCACACAAGGGCCAAAGGCCATACATAATATAAAAATAAGACTAATATTTTATATACAAGTAATAACATCAACATAGTATAAAACTAGAAAGATAGTCTACATCATGCATACATAATGCGACCATATCCTATAAAATAACATATCTATGTACAAAATGTAAGATATAGATGTTATAAACACATTTGTAAAAAGTATAAAACTCAACACTATAGGAGTTATTGAATGGAAACACCTGTGAATACTGTAACTTTGGTATAAGATGCCCCCAGTTTAGAATGGCCATTGGGTAGAGGCAAGTTTCACAAATTAGTCCATGTATAATTATATATCCAGTATAACACTCACAAATACCAATGAAACACATGTGTGATAGAGAAAAGTATGATATTTACCAACCATGAGATAAACAACATATTCCAATGATGTAAAATAGATGTCTAATCATGCTCAGGTCTTGATTTTAGATTTTAGAATATTTTGAATGTTTTTTCATTTTTTAAATATTTGAATTTTTTGTACCTTTTGAATTTTTCAACTTAGAACAAAAGAGAGTAAGTAATTATTGGTTCGAATGTATAATAAAGGGAAGGGATATGAATAGTCTGCAACATGTGTTGATGTAAAGCATTCATTGAATACAGTGGTATGGTCATGTATGAGAAAGATGTCCCCACTACAGATGCGAATTATTAAATTACTTTGAAATGCATGTAGGTGATTGAATAGATATGTGAAATAAGGATTATACACCATCATGTCATCAAATGTATTTTTTTTAAGATATGTAATGTGAATATATGAGAAATACAATACACTAAATAAATATTTTACATGATTAAGTATTGTTGTGTAAACTAGAATTGAATGTAGTATCAAAAAATTAGAATTGTCAAGGCTCTATTTACTCAGATTCTAATTTGGCTATGTAAAACTACAATAGGACAAGATCAACTAGCTCAGGTAAATATAGAAAATTGATCTTGAGTCTTTTTAATCGATATTATCTATGATTAAAAAAATCAATTTGATCTATTTAGACTATGAAAATAACAAGGTAAATGGCCAATGATGGCAATATAGATCATTGGATTGGACTATTCATATCTAGATAGTGAAAAAGAAGAGCATGGAGGCCAAAAAGTGGAAAAGATCTAAGGGATATAAGATTGATAAAATCAATCACATGTGTAAGAAGTATAAGAATAACATTATAAATCATACTAATTAAAATAATATTTTAATATTATAAATTTTATGATAGTTAAAATTTACTATTAAATTTAATTTTTTATAAATTTAATTAATATTGTTCATAAAAAATTTCTTCCCATAATTTATCAAAAAATTATCTTAAAAAAAAGAAAAAAAATATGAAAACATTAAATCTCTAATAGTACACAAAATTAAATATACCCAAAACTAAAATTACTGGGTGAAATAATACTATGATTTGGTACATGCATCACCTTGTTAAGGACATTTCTCATTCTTGAAAGTTGAGATCAATTTAAAACAAAATATATCAAGTGAACCAACATTAAAATTCAAGCTAAACGATAAACTACATAATAATAAAATATTAAATGGACAAAAAATATTGATGAGGATTCAAATGAAGGAATTTATAGAAGCCTAAGTGGTGCTTAAATTTAAACCATTTATCCACAACTAGTTCATAATTGCTACAACAACTTATTTTTGTTGCTTTTCGGCACATTTTTGGCCTCACTTATAAATAGTATATAACATCCACAAATATTTTGTAAGTTATTTTCCTAAATCCAAGATAATTCTCAGTTATTTTGGCAACCCTTTCCAACCACCTTTACACCCACATCACACCACAAAAAAATTCTAAATTTTCATTTGTAGTGTTTCAAAATGCTTTGTATCATGTCCTATGATTCTATGGTAAACATATTATGGTTTGTCTTCTTTGTTCAAAATACATGTTCTTGATCGATGTCTAGTGGTAGGAAATGTAATAAGTTTGTTATCCAATAACATTTGATAAATTATTATGGGTGTATATGGATGTTGTATTATTTTTAACAATAATGAAACCTTCATACCCAATATTTCCACACTATTCACTTAAAATTGTCACAAATGCCATACAAAAACTATTATTACAGTAATTATTCACATTACCATCTTTAGGCATACCTAAAATATGCTTGCTCTTTGAATTTAGATGATCTTTAGAAGTTACTTTTAAATCATCATGGTATACCCTTAGACCAATGGGTGTGAATAAAGTATGAGATAAATACTCATATGAGGGGTTGAAATTTATGTCAAGTGTATTTGACCACCTATCATGTTAACCATCTTAGCCTTGTCAAAATAACTATCATAATAATCTAAAACATTATCATCTTGTACTTCTAAATTAACTAGTAAAGGGAAATCAGGGAAAAACTTTGGTTGATCCAAATTATTTTGATGTTTTACTTTTTTATTTCACTTGGAGCTTTTTTTATTTCTTTTATAATTTGTCCTTTTCAAATTCTTCCATTTTTAACTGTCATTTTTTTTTCCATTTGTAACTTTTGACTTTCTAATTGTTTATTTTGTAATTATTCTTTATGCAATCTTGTTTGTTCCTCTTTTAATTTTTGGATTTATATTTGTACCTTTGCAATTGATATTTTTAATTGCTCAAGTTATTTTTGTGCTTGATGTGATTCTTGTCGATCCATTCATAACTTCTCTTAGTCTTCTTTCTTGTTATCAATACTTGACTCTCTGATTTCATATGTGTATTTTTGGTCCTAAGGAACTACTTGAGAATGAGGTGTGATAGATGGATCATCTAAATTTTATTGAGATGATTTGATTTTACAATATCTAAAAGGATTATCATCCATAGGAAAAAAATATGAGTATCCTTCATGCATGAATTTAAGACACCTATACAAAGTAGATGATACTACTGGCATCATATGTATCAAAGGTTGCCCTAATAGTAAATTTTAATGTATATGGTTGTGCATAAAATAAAATAAATTATACACCCTTTAGGCCCCAATTTTATGTCTAATATATCATTCCAAGTACCTATCACAAATAGTCATCAAACCTTTTAATAATTTGATCTATTTTGGATACTTTCAATGTTAATACCAATTTCTATAAGAAAGGACAATTACAAATGTTCACTCGAGAACCAATATCAATTAATACTCATTTGATTCCTTTATTTTATATTTTAACTTGAATAAAGAGTGGAAGATTTCATGTGATTACATGTTGTGTTGTCAATTATTTTTCTTCAAAGTGAAAAGCTTTTTAGTATCCTTAAAGATGCTCATGATGAAAGCATAAGTGGTAGGTTGTGCATCACTAAAAATAGTATTGTATTACAATGAAACATATAAAATATCCTTATAGACTAATAAACTCTTTAGTAACTCTAAAATATAAATTTTAGTATGGTTATTTTTAGTTGATGTATGATATCATACTCTTTATGTTGATTTGCTTGCCTCGTGGGAAGTGGAGGGGTTCTAGGAGGAACATGTTGACTCCCTCCATGATGTGGTGGCCTGCCTCTTTGATTATTAACAACATATACAATAGAATCTAGTATAAGTCATGGGTGAATAATGGGTTCGAGGAGGAACAATGAAAGGAGCATGCATGCCCTTTGTCATATAGTAGTAATTGGTAAAAGCTCTAATTGAGTGTTGAAACAATAAGAATTGAGTAATACCTGAGGTTTTAGAATAGGCCTAATAACATATTGATTGTATAAAATTTATCTTTTTCCATGTCATACTTGACTTTAAAAAATTTTACATTAATGGTGTTTGTGTCTTAAAATGTGATTTGATTCATTTTATTACATGAATGTTAATGATATTCGTTATTAGGGGAAGACAACATGTAATGAAAACTAATAAAATTGAATCAAAAAATGCTCATGCAATAGAGCCATAGATTCTTTGGAAATTGAAAATCAAGTAACCACAAAAAAATAAATTTAGGTCCTCAAAAAAGGAATTTTTTTGTGTGTATGGAGATTAGTAAATTCCCCTGAAATCCAAGATCAAAAGAAAATGATTTCAGTGTCAGATATCGGATACGAGGTTAAAATAAAGTGGTTTTTGTGTCGTCTATTAAATTTAGGGTCAAAATTTATTTTAATTTCATATATTAGATCTAAGGTCCTAAAGAAATTTATTTTAGTGTATGATGCTCAAGAATTTATCTAAACCCAAAGATAATTATTTTGGAAATACTTGAATAAAATGTGTGGATTCACTATTATATTTTATCATGATTTGGAATTAATTTGGTGATTAGCTCTAATTAGGATAATAAGATGAGAAAGATAATAAATGTTGTAAAATGACTTGTAACTAGTAAATTGAAAGTAAAGTATTGAAATGAATGAAACATATACAAATGAAAGAAAGTTAGATATAGACAATATAAGAGAACTATTTGCCATTTTTGGCCCACACACTAAATCTCTTGCATGGTTTGATGAAGCAGTGGATCAAAGGCTTGAGACAGGATACAAGTAAGGTTTTCTAAGGACCCAACAATAGTGTTCAAGGATAATCCTGCAAGCCAGAAGCTAAGTGCAAAATCTTTTATTTAGCTAAGTCTTTACTTGTTCATTCTTTCAGACTTTACGGGGACTAAGTGTTTCTTTTATTTTGGGACCCTTTTTGGCTAAGTGTTGAATTATCTCAAACAAGTTGTCTGAGACAAGGTTTTCAAAGGGATTTTCCTTTCAGATAAAATGTTCGAAGAAAAAGATAAAGACCTTTTCTTTTGGGAAAATTGTCCTAGATAAGTTTATCGAAGGGTAACTCTTTAATGGTACTCTTCAAAGTTCAAAGGGTTATTTCTAAGATTTTTAATGTTACTTTAATTTTGAAAAAGATATTTTCAAGGTTTTTGAAAGACCATTTTAAGAATGCCGAAAGTTTCTTTGCAAAATTCTGAAAGGTTCATTGCAAAAACTCTGAAGGGCACTTCTCAAGAAAAGGGGTCATTTTCAAGAAAGCCGAAGGGTACTTTCCTTTTAGAAAGGGCATTTAAAGTGAAAAATAGGGCACTTTATAAATTATTCTGAAGGTCCTTTTTTGAATAAAATTATTCAAATCCAAAGAAAAGGGTTAATTCTTTTAGGAGATTTATCTGCAATTAAATAGTCCAAAAAAATGGCCAAAAACAAAAGTCTGAAGGAATTAATGATAGGTCTAAAAATGTCAAGTTTGAGCCCCTACAAGTACCCATTGCCTTTGGTAAAATTTTAAAAAAAATTCATCAATATTGTTGCAAGCTTGACACTTATCAAGATCTAGAAACGAGATCAACGAATGAGAAAAGGCCAAGTTTTCAAAAGGATCCTAGTGGGATTTCGATAGCCAATCAACAAAAAAAGATGAAGATTTCTCCTTTAAAATTTGATGAAATGGTCTACATCTCATAATAATAACATGTAAAGTGGTCAAACTAAGAGTAGATGCATCTAGGTGGAACAATAAACATGTAAAGTTAAGAAGCATGTCAAGTTTTAAATGCAAAAGATCAAATCATTTACACTTGGCAAGAACATGTAGCTACCTGTGACATGGCTCTCTTAGTTCCAATCAAGGTAGAATTGAGTTCACAAGGGGATCGAGGAGATTTGTGGTGATCTTGGATAGCTCATCTCATGGTCAAGGTAGTTTCAAGGACATAGTGGTGGTTGCAACCATTTATGATCCCTCTCTCTATTTTCTCATACAAGCCCCCTATTCTCTCATTCCTTTTTGCTATATATAAAGGCTTTTGAGCCTAAAAAGAGATCCTCATTTTTGACAAGGAGAAACCCTATCAAAATTTCTAAGAAATACCTTTTGAAGTAATAAAGATCATTTTTTACCTATCTCTTGCCTCTAAATTGTGCTTAGCAAGCTTGTGCATGATGGTCTTGTGAAGAAGTGTTATTCCATGTCCATTGTCCTTCTTTTTTGCCTATTTTTAGGTGTTTTCAAGTTAGTTGTAAGTCTAAACTTGAGATTTTTATACCATTAATAGATGCTTGGTGTGGATTTTGAAATTCCTCTTTGCTTCATGTATTGTTTGGTGAGCCTAGTTTATGAAACACTTATGCAAATTAACTAGTTTCTGAGGTTGTGTGAGAAAGAATTATCTTATTCTAAATTAGTGTTTATTTCATACTTATGTGAGTGTCAATAAATATGGTGTATCACCCATATATCTCTCTTAGTTACCCTATAACCCCTCTCTACCTCTTTTCCAAGCAGAAGCCTTAGTTTAGGTGATCTACCAAGAGGAAGCTGACCTTCTCCAGAGGTTCAACCTCACTACAGTATACCCACAACTTAAGGTTTCTCCAATATTGTAGCTAGGAGTGAGAGAGCCTAAAAAATTCTCCCACAAGGGTGCAATTTTTTCCTACAATAGTTTTTGGCATGCCTGGTGGGACTAATTTGAAGGAAGATTGGTCAAGTTTGATGTTGTTTTGATCAATTTGCAATGGCTATAGCTTTCATATTTCAGTATCCAGTTTCTCTAAAGAACACTCAGTAATCTAGTGGTAGAACAATAACTATCTTTCATCCCAAAGGTGACTACAAGATCAACTTCTAGAGGTATTATTTTTGAGCTTGTTGAACTCCCCTTAAATTCAACCAAAAGGTTAAGGTTCACCTATACTTAGCCATATGTAGGAAACCGTTTTCCTAAACTAGTCTTAAGGTATACCTATGCAAGAAGACCTTTGTTAGCCCCTTTTGTTACCATGATTCCCTAAAGAGCTTCTGTAGGCTTCAATGGACAAATTCCTTTGAATCTACCACAATACAATCCTATGCCAGTAATAGCTCGCAAAAACATCCCATAATTTATAGGAGACCAAGCCACAACCCCTACTGAACACATTAATGACAACCAATTTTTGAAATATCCATAATGTCATTATAGAAAATATAGCTATCAGACTATTAGCTATATCTCTTAAAGGAAAAAATTTAGATTGGTATAGAGGCTTAGCTCCTAATTTTATTCAATCATGAAATCAATTAGGAGAGGCATTGTGTAAAATATTTGCAGACAAGAGTGACTATTTGTCACTAGTAGAATAATTACTATAATCAAGAGAGCCCCTCATGAAGTCATGCAAGACTTCAACACAAGATTTCAAAAAGCTTGGAATAGAATTCCAACCTCTGTGAGACCATCCCCTAACTTTGCATTTCTATACTACTTAAAGTCTTTAAATAGTGATATAGTTGTAATGGTCCAATCTATGGGAGGGGACATATTGCTAGATACTTATGAGGTGGATATTAAAGTAGAAAATTATCTAGTTTAGGCTGGCAAGCTTGCTCCTATACCCCCAATGCCTCTTTTCCCTGAGATCAGACTACCCCCTATGGTTATTCCCCCACTTGATTTTATTCTTCTAACTCTAACAATTGCTGCTATACCTTCACCTAAGTAGGAATATGCCTCCACTAGCAGGTCAAGTGATTCCTAAGAGCAGAAAAACTACCTATAACTTAAGAGCATGCTCTAATCATTGGTAAATGATGTGGTAAATGTGAAGAGGCAGAAAGCTTAGTTCAATAAACCTTATCAAGCTCCATATCAGCCTCAACAATAGTCTGATCAAGCAAATAGACCACCCTTCAAGGGATATTTCCAAAACTAGAATCATGAGCAAGGGTAAGGGTAAGGACAACCTAGCTATAATAAGCAGAGTAGATATAATCCAAATGTTGTAGGCTCTTCCAACTCCTTGGTTTCTATTCAAAATAATATGGCTCAAGAGGCTGAAGGGATCATACCTTGGAATCAATCTTTTGGGCAATATATTGTCCCAACTAATGGTTTTATTTAACTAGGCATTCAATGAACAATGGAAACAAGCTATTGCTTATGGATACAATCAAGCTCTTAAGGCTCAAAACATAGAGATCCCCATGATGACAAAGCCAAGACAATCTCCATAGGATCAATGATCTGATCAGGTACCAAACCATATGGATGCTACAATGGTCATTAGTGAGCAAGAAGAGTGCTATGCACTTAATCAGTAGGCTAGTTATAGTGAAGCATACATTCCAATGGTAGCTAATACAAGGATCAAAATAAGGAATATAGATGGTAATCAAGAGGTGGTTAAAGAACCTCCTATCATTACTCCTTCATTGTCTAAGCCTAATGATCCTGCTATCACTCTAAAGGTCCCAACACCTCCTAAAAATTAGAATCAAGGGACCCATTTTGATCCGATAAACTTGAAAATTAAATAAAAAATAGTAGTGGCCCCTAAAGTTCATGTGAAGGTTGGTGGTCCACCAATAAACATAGTTGAACAAATGAAAATGTCCAATGTGAGTGTGCCAATGTGGGACATGTTTTTCATGCTCGATTAGGTGGATATCCTTTAAGAAGGTTTGTCCAAGATAGGTGTTATAAAAACTATGGAAAAATAACCAAGCAAAGAAACTAAAGTTCTCACCAATGCAACCTAAGGTCCTATGGGAGAAGTATCAAGTAAGATACTCAAACCTCCTCTATTCTACATTTCATTAATCATTGGTGATTCTTTGGTGCATAATTACTTGGTAGATAGTGGAGCTAACACTTCAGTAATGCTAATGTCTATAGCTAATCATATGAACCTTAAATATGAGCCACATACTAAGGGAGTTTTGTAGCTTAATGGTTCTTCCAAAAATCCATATGGTATTATCAAGGGTCTCAACTTGACCCTGCATGCTTGTCCTAGTGTTTCAGTGGTTCAAAATGTGTTGATCCTTGGTGTAACTCCTCGCTTTGTGTTATGCCTCTCTAGAGCTTTCACAACCAAAATTGGGGGTTATCTAGTAGCATATTGGTCCTACATATATTTTAGAACAAGGTATGGGACCAAGGTATCAATCAAGGCTGAGCCCATGAGGATGAATTTACAATTGGTTAATAACTGAATACTTATATTGAGGAGATTCTTGACTTATTCTTGGATGAGCTATGGGGGGATAACCAATTTATCAACCCTTTGGAAGGTGTTGAGAAAAGAGACATGGTTGTCTATTTTCTACATGAATAAAATCAACTCATGCCTTCCCTCATTAGACCTAAATAAGACCTCAATGGTATGTGGAAGTTTCTCTTTGATGGTTCAAGGAGAAAAAATGGAGTAGGTGCAGGGGCAATGCATGTTTCCCCTTTAGATGATAAGTATTTCTCCTCTTATAGGTTATATTTTAGTTGATCCTCTAACATAGTAGAATATGAAGGCCTAATCCATGGCCTCTAATGGGCTAGTAAAAGGGGAATCAAGTGGTTGCAAGCATATGGAGATAGTGAGCTTATAGTGAGCCAAGTTAGGGGCCTAAACATTATAAAGAATCCTTTGATGAGGTCCTACGAAAATAGAGTGTGGGACCTAATTTAAGATTTTGAAGCCTTTAACATTCAAGCTATGCCAAGAAACTAAAACTAACATGTTGACAGGTTGGTATCTATGGGAGCCCAGTTTGATATTCCAAGTAAGCTAAAAGAGGCCAAAGTTTAGGCATATGTTAAGGTGGTGGTGAGGCCATCAGTACTAGATAATTAAGCCCATTGATAGATATTTTAAAATGACAAACAAATTACTTGTTTCTTGCAACAAGAAGTAAAGTTCTCCTCCACCAACCAATGTAAATTTCAACACTAGTATGAAGATCAAATTGTTCAACTAAAATATAAAAATCTTCCTAAAGGGTTGGTCACCCTTGAAAGTCTTTTCCATGAGGGAGACCATATGAGGAAAGATAAGGTTGTGATGTCAACTGATGAGGAAAATTATGAGAGAGTCATCATCTTCAAAAACAAACTCCTCAAGCTTGGGAAGGTAAGCAATGAGGCAGAAAGGCATGCTTTAATTGAAATTTGTAAGGAATATTTAGACATCTTTTCTTGGGAATATAGTGACCTTAAAGGTTTTTATCCAAATTTATCCCAACATACTATAGAATTGGAGGCTAATGCTAAGCCTTTGAGGCAAAAACAAAGGCCTGTTAAACCTAAAATAAAAGAGCTTATAAGGAGAGAGCTGACCAAGTTAATTAAATCCAAGATCATCTTTCCCATCAAACACTCATCATGGGTATCCTATTTGGTGCCTATAAGGAAAAAGAGTGGGGATATTAGGCTATGTGTTGACTTTAGATATCTGAACAAGGTCTCCTTGAAGGACCATTACCATCTACCATCTATGGAGCAGCTTCTTCAAATAGTTGTAGGTTCAGAATGTTTTTCTCTTTTGGATGGATATTCAGGTTAAAACCAAGTATTAGTAAAGAAAGAAGATCAGTACAAAACTGCCTTCACCACCAAATGGGGCACATATGCTTATTTGAAGATGCCTTTTGGCCTATCAAATGCTGGGGCCAATTTTCAAAGAGAAATGGACATGGCCTTCCAAGGATTACTAAATCAAATGGTGTTGGTATACTTGGATGACATCAAAATTTTCTCCAAGGATGCTAATGAACACATAGACCACTTGAGGTTAATCTTTGATATAGGCAGAGAGTATGGGATCTCTTTGAATCCCAAGAAATGTGTGTTTTCTATTCATGAGGGTAAACTCTTGGTTCATATTATCTCAAAATAAGGATTAACTATTGATATTGATAGAATAAGTGCCATCTTGGCCTTATCCTTACCCAAGCATAAGAAGGGACTTCAAAATTTCCTTGGGAAAATAAAATTTGTGAGAAGGTTTATACCTAGTTATACAAACATGGTCAAACTCATCACTGCTATGCTGAAGAAGAACCAAGTGTTCACTTAGTCAAATGAAGGTAAATCAATATTTGAGGCTATCAAGCAAGCCATTGCCCAAATACCCACACTCATGAATCCTAATTTCTCAAGAGATTTCATATTGTATGTATTTTCCAATATTGATAATATATCAGCGATGCTGATGCAAAAGAATGGTGAAGGACTTGAGTAGCCAATATCATTTTATAGTCATGGGCTTGAAGGTTATGAGGTGAGGTATACTTTTATAGAAAAACATGTCCTTGCAGTAGTAAGAAGCCTTAATAATTTCAGGCCAATTCTCTCCAATAGCAAAATCTATCTTATGGTGTCTCATCCTGGAGTGAGAGACTTCCTTCTTAATAAAGACATGAATGAAAAGAGAGTTGGTTGGATTACCAAGGTCATGGAGTATGACATGGAGATCAAGGTCACTAAGCTAGTAAGAGGTAAAGGCTTGTGTGAGCATATGGTTGATGACCTTCATGAAGACAAAGAGGTTATCTTGGTAAAAAAAGATAACCCACAAACATATGCACCTCCACCTCACACTAGTTGGCTCCAGGATATGACACTTTTCTTGATAACATGTGAGTGCCCTCAAGGTATGGACAGGGTAAAAAGAAGTTATTTTAGACTTCAATCTATAGCTTATGCATTTGTTGATGGGGTTTTATTCAGAAAGGACCTCAATGGAGTGCTCCTAAGGTGCATAGATAATGACCAAGTGACCAAGATTTTGGAGCAATTCTATGATGGACTTACAGGAGGTCATTTTATACTTAGAACCATAACAACAAAGATAATGGGGCTAGTTATTATTGGCCAAACCTCTTCAAAGATGCATATGCATGGGTAAGAAAGTGTCAAAAGTGTGTTTTATTTATGGGTAAGCAAAGATTAACAAACCTTCCTCTCAACCCAATTCAGGTAGATAAAACCTTCATGCAATAGGGGATAGATTTCATAGGAA
The DNA here is from genome assembly GCA_037957365.1 of Torreya grandis. NCBI lineage: Eukaryota > Viridiplantae > Streptophyta > Pinopsida > Cupressales > Taxaceae > Torreya > Torreya grandis. The sequence goes on along the minus strand of JARHVA010000167.1, from coordinate 4,482,402 downwards.
TGATGATCAACCCTCCATAAAGTGCATGACATAAATGGGTGCTTACTGCAACTGACTAATTCACTAGGTGGGTAGAATCCATTGCATTGAAAGAAGATAATGAAGGTGCAGTCCTAGACTTCTATGACATCATTGTGACCAGGTTTGGTGTTCCATTCACTATCATCTTTGCTAATGTATTAGCATTCCTCGGTTTGAAAATGAGTGAATGGGATCTCAATATGGGCATCTACCTCAACACCTCTTCTAACTATTATCCTCAAGGGAATGGACTGGCTGAGTCCACAAATAATTTTTTTCTAAGAATCATTAGGAGAACTATGGAAGAGAATCAGAGGACATGGCACACTAAACTAAAGACAACCTTGTAGGCTAACAGGGTGACTCCCAAAGTTGCCATTGGCAATTATCCATATGTCTTAGTATATGGAAAGGAGCCCAAGTTTACCATTTATCTTGAACTACCTACATTAGAACTATCCCATTAGCTAGAGTTGATGGAAGATGAGCCCATGAATGTGAGACTTGCATAACTCATGGAGCTTGAAGAAATGAGAGGCCTTCCAAGGAAACCACTAGAATCATATCAAGCTCAAGTCAAGAAAGCCTTTAACAAGAGAGATATAGCAAGGGACTTCAAAGAAGGGGATATAGTCCTTAAGTGGGATTCAAACAAGGCCAAACTAGACAACCATACCAAATTTGATAGCTCATGGAGTAGTCCTTATTTGATCCATGGATGTAAACAATATAATGCTTTTCAGTTGGCCTAACTAAAGGAAAAGGTACTACCCATCCCAGCAAATGGATTCATCTAAAGCCTTGTTATTAGAAGATTTTGCATTGATTATATATATTGTACTTTTTATATAGTTTTTTTATGTTTTCTCCTAAGTGTCTTGTGCACATTTTTTTAGTTGTGTGTTTCCCTTCCTTAAGTGCCTTGGCCACAGTGTTTGTTTTATTCTTATTATCCTTATTACTTCAAGGGGAGTTTCCAAATAGAGTAAACCTTGTCAAAGAAAGTAGTAACTCTATGCCCAATTGATTGGATGAGACAACTGAGCTAGTTTCTCAAGCATAGTAGGTATGATTCTTTATGAGTTAGCAGAAATGTTGGCCATTTTTGGCCCACACACTAAAGCTCTTGCATGGTTTGATGAAGTAGTGGATCAAAGGCTTGAGAGAGGATCCAATCAAGGTTTTATAAGGACCCAACAATATTTTTCAAGGATAAGCTTGCAAGCCAGAAGCTAAGTGCAAAATATTTTATTTAGCTAAGTCTTTACTTGTTCATTTTTTTGGACTTTGTGGGGACTAAGTGTTTCCTTTCTTTTGGGACCCTTTTTGGCTAAGTGTTGAATTCTCCTAAACATGTTTTCTAAGACTAGGTTTTCAAAGGGATTTTCCTTTTGGATAAATTTTTTGAAGCAAAAGATAAAGACCTTTTCTTTTGGGAAAATTATCCCAGACAATTTTTCCAAAGGGTAACTCTTTAATGATCCTCTTCAAAGTTTGAAAGGTTATTTCCAAGATTATAAAAGGTAATTTCCTTTTGGAAAATAAATTTTTAAGGTTTTTAAAAGACCATTTCAACAATGCCAAAAGGTTCTTTGTAAAATTTTGAAAGGTTCATTGTAAAAAATCTGAAGGGCACTTCTTAGGAAAAGGGGTCATTTTCAAGAAGTTCGAAGGGTACTTTCCTTTTGGAAAGGGCATTTCAAGTGAAAAATAGGGAACTTTATAAATTCTCCCAAAGGTCCATTGTTGAATAAAATTGTTCAAATCCAAAGAAAAGGGTTAGTTATTTTGGGAGATTTGTCTGTGAGCAAATAGTCCAATGAAATGGCCGAAAATAAAAGTTTGAAGGAATTAATGACGGGCCCAAAAATGTCAAGTTTGAGCCCCTACAAGTAGCCATTTCCTTTGGTCAAGATTTTAAAATTTTCATCAATATTTATATGAGCTTGACACTTGTCAAGATCTAGCAAGGAGATCAATAGACGATAAAAGGCCAAGTTTTCAAAAATATCCTAGTGGGATTTTGACAGTTAATGAGTAAAAAGGTATGAGGATTTCTCCTTTCAACTCCTATGATGTGGTCTACAGCTCATAGTCAGAATATGTAAAGTGGTCAAACTAAGAATAGATGCATCTAGGTGGAATAATGGACATGCAAAGTGAAGAAGTACACCAAGTTTTAAATGCAAAATATCAAATCATTTACACTTGGTGGGAACATGTAGCTACCTACGACATGGATCTCTTAGCTCCAATCAATAGAGACTTGAATTCATGAGGGGATTGAGGATATTTATGGTGATCTTGAATGTATCATCTTATGGTCAAGGCAATTTCAAGGACATAGTGGTGGTTGTAGCCATTTATGACCCCTCTCTCTATTTTCTCGTGCAAACCCCCTCTTCTCTCATTCCTTTATGCTATATATAGAGAATTTTGAGCCTAAAAAGAGATCCCCATTTTTGAAAAGGATAAAACCTATAATTTTTTTTAATAAATACCTTTTAAAGCAATAAAGATTAATTTTTAACTATCTCTTGCCTCTAAATTATGCTTAGCAAGCTTGTACATGATGGCCTTGTGAAGAAGTGTTCTTCCATGTCCACTGTCCTTCTTTCTTGCCTATTTCAAGTTAGTTATAGGCTTGATATTGAGATTTTTCCACCATTAATGGATGATTGGTGTGGATTTTGAAATTCCTCTTTGCTTCATGTATTGTTTGGTGAGCCTAGTTTATGAAACATTTATGCAAATTAAATAGTTTGTTTGGTTGTGTGAGCAAGAATTATCTTATGTTGAATTAGTTTTTATTTCATGCTTATGTGAGTATCAATAAATTTGGTGTATCATCCATTTAGCTCTCTTAGTTACCCTATACCCCCTCTCTACCTCTTTTCCAAGCAGAAGCATCAGTTTAGGTGATCTAATAAGAGGAAGCCAACCTTTGCCAGAGGTTCAACCTCACTACAGGATACCCATAGCTTTAGGTTACTCAAATATTGTAGATTGGAGTGAGAGAGCCTAAAAAAATCTCCCACAAGGGTGAAATTTATATCTACAATAAGAAATTAGTTGTTTTCTTCCTGTTTGTTGACTATGTGTGATTAAAATACAATTGGAGATGATTAAATTTGAGTGATCTTGCATGTGTAATAACAACTATGACTGTAACTGCATAGGGTCAAAACTAACATAAAAGGGATAAGATTGATTACCATTATTGTCCTCTATGGGTCAATCTTGATCTCTGAAGAAAATCAATAAACTTAGGGCATAATTACCTTCATTTGCTTGAAACATGAATGTGTGCAAAAATTTGACATTCAGATGTCCATGAATGACCTACACATGTCTTCTTCAAATTTTAAACCCTAATAAGGCTTACAATAAATGAAAACTTATAAATAGAAAAAGGGGAGTGTAATGGGTTGAGTTGACCCTAGTCGCCCTCATGATGATTGATTAATTCATATGTATCTAATGTATGAAGAGGGAAATCAAGCCCATGTAGTTATCCCACTTAGAGTGCTTGGTGTAATTGTGCTCTTTTTACAACATGTATGCATATAGAAATGACTTGAATACTTGATAATGCTTCTCTTGACTTAAATAAAATAGGCTATAAACTTGGTTAAAGACTGCTTCAAATGATTAGAATCAAATTTGGAAAGACTAATAAAGCCTTGATTAGTGTGAAATAGTATAAGTGTGTCTTAATATTGAAATTACCAAGGGATACAATAAGTGAATTAAATGTGCCTTTATCACAATAAAAAAAGAATAACACCTCATGCTAACTATCCTAAAAATATGAACCAACCTATAAGGGAGGGTCTAAATTTAAAAATCAGCCATTGTTAAAGTGAGGTATAATATCGAATCACAGGCGTCAAGATTGACTACCACTATAGACCCATACTGATCAATTTTGTCTTAAAGTGTAACATTTAAAATTAATAATTTGGGATGTTTGTACACATACTTAGAGATATTTTTATTGATGAAGAATATTTATGTAGGTGTAAGACAATAATATATAAAGGGATAGGTCCATATAGGTATTAAGCAAAGAGTGAGATGCTAAAATAGGTCTAGATTAGGTGCTCAAGTAAATTAAAGTAAGAATGGGCCAAAAATGACATTATCAAGTTATTAATCTCTAGATTATTTTTATTACTTTATGTAGATACTAAATTTAAATTATATATCATCTTGATATTATATACTTGGCAAGTAATTCTCATGGCTGTACCCTTTAATTCCTAGACCTTCCTATTACTGAAAGGATCATGTCTGCTATATCTTATGCCTATTGCTTATCTCTCAGTCCAAGCATATGTTATTTTATGACCTAGATCTTTTATGTTGTTCAAAATGTTATAAACATAATTATTATCATCCTCTACAAGTTTTGGACCTATACCTATTTTCCAACTTCCCATACACTTGCATCATATCCAAATGTATACATTGATGCAAGTGTCATGTGCCAAACTAAGTGTGCGGTGCCCTAAATTCATTAAATTTTCAAATGAAACATATCCTTATGGTCAGCCTAAGTATTTTAGAGAGATATTTTCAAAATGGATTGATACATATATATAAGATCAACCCTCATTCATTCCTCACCTATTAAAGACCTAGTAACTCATAAGGCAACTTACTAGAAGCACTCAATAAAAAAATCAAATGAGAAAATCCACCCTATTCATCCCAATTTCCATATCAGGCATAGGAGAAATATTCCCATAGGTTTGAATTACTAAAGAAGAGCAACCTATGAGCCATATTAAACTAGTCACTCCATGTACTTGCTTATCATACATTGCATCCTTATGCACAAATAAGCCAACACATAGGGGAGAACTACATAAGTTTGATGCCTTTGTAGAGTATTGGATATGTAGGTAGCACCTATTGATAGAGGATCCTTGGGGCAACTCAACATCATGTGCCCACTAACACATTTTTCCCATAGTCACTATGAAGATGAAGAATTAGGGTTTTGATCATTTTATAAGGAGAGACAACCTATGTATGAGATATGAATACACCCGAGTAAAGGCAATAGAAAACCCAGAAGGGTTTAGGTGGTCACATCCATATCCATTCAATACTCCATATTAGACAACTTCATCCAAGTTAGACAGGTGCATCAATGTAATTGTATACATCTGAAGCAAGTGTCTGAGGCCACAAAGTATAAATTTATAGAATCTAACTATTAATCCAAAATTTAGATATAATTTACTTACAACCTGTCCCATATCAGATCTTTATGCACATAGTAAACCAAGTAATCTTATTTTCTATTTATTGCAATATCAATCAATAGTTGTACTTAATATTTTTTAGCATATTTTACTATTCTAAATTTAGAACATTATTTATCTAAGTCTATAAATAATTGGCATACTATAAATCTGTTTATCACCCTTATATTTATTAATTTTTATATTCTCAACCCTATACTATATTGATCCATATCTCAATTTAGGGTTAAATTTTTTTTATAGTAAATATATTATTTTTTATTTAAGAGCTATATTTCTAAAAATTAGAATAATTAGATTTTGTTTTCTTCCTCCTAGAACTAACCCTAGATAGGATAGGGCAAAAAAATCCAAATAAATGTTGACTGAGTATATGCAATGTGAGAAGGATCACTTAGGTATACTCTTGCCTAATATAATAATTTTTACTACAGGATTAGAAGTCAAAGCATCACCTACAACAATTATAGGTCATAGAAGTATACCTTTAACTATTTCACTCCTATCACCTAAAATTGTATCAAAAGAGGCAGTGAACTTGTAGTCCTAGACCTGGTTGAGCAAGATGACATATTTGTCAAATTTATATAAGAATTCTTAGAGGGGTTTACTCTATCTCACCCATAGAGAATATTTTTCTCTCCCCTTACAAATCTTAGAGACATCATTCATTACTCACCTTGGGATAAGAAGATTGACAAGGAATTAAAACCATAGGTTGTGATAGTCACTGATGCATGAGTGGTTTTAAGAATCATGGGAGACATGGAAGGAGAAACCCTTGGTATTGAATCCAAAACTTTTGAAATTCATATAAATACACCCATAAGTGATACGCGCTTGAATAAAATTCCCATTTTGGCTTTGATTAACTTTGGGGTAATGGTAATCAAGGACCCTAACATGTTCCTTTTTTAGTTTGACATCTTTTATCATAGTTATAAATACAATCAAGATGCCCACAAGCTGAAAATTTTCCAACTACTCTCAAAGACACAACCCCTCGATGGTTCATGTGATTGGGGAAGAATATTGTTACAGATTGGAAAGATATAAGGCATATATTTATCTCAAAATCCTAGGACTAATACACATGGGAATATTTTGGAAGGGATGACATGTTTTTAAATTTCATAAAAAGTGGAGGAACCACTGGAATACTATGTGGAAATATTTATACTTCCACTTCTCCTTATACTTCTTTGCCCTGGAAGACTATGTGGACCTCTCCTTATGCTTCTTGGACTTGGAAGACTATGTGGACCTCTCCTTATACTTATTGACCCTCTCTTGGAGTCTTTACTCTTCTCACTTCTTGATCTCCAATTTTCTCTTCAACCTATCTTCTCTAGTCCTTTCTTGACTAGTTTTTAGTCCTTCTCATAAAACTTTGGGGCTTTTGTTCTTCTCCTTAAAAAGTGGAGAAACCGCTGGAAGACCTCTCCTTATAGTTGCACATATATTTATAATTCTTGGCCTTAGAATAATATGTAGACCTCTCCTTATACTTCTTGACCCTCTCTTGGAGTCTTTACTCTTCTCTCTTCTTGAGCTCTAATGCTCTCTTCAACCTATCTTCTCTAGTCCTTTCTTGAGTAATTTCTAGTCCTTCTCATAGGAATTTGGGGATTTTGTTCTTCTCCTTATAAATATTATATACCTATATAATTATCTCAATAGATCATACCTACAACATTCTCTTCTCCCATAATACCTTTCAAGTTGTCATATCAAGCATTCCTCAAAGCATGCTTGTCAATCTCAAATCAACAAACTTCAAGAAACTCAAACCCAAAGTAAACCAAGAAATTACCTTGATATAATAAAAAATGAAGCATAGGTAATAGGGAAATTTATCCAAATCATCATTATCTGGTTCTGTGCAAGACTGATCTCCATCTTATGTTATACCTTCTCTTGATGCATCAATATTTAACTTAGTCTTTCTCTAGGTCTTTGGGCTTCATAGCATAGTTATATTTATAGCTATGCCTTATAAAATTTAGATATTTCACTCTCATTTTCAATCACATTCATTTACAAACTCATACTATAGCCCTGACCTCTCTTTACCATTCAACTCTTTCTCAAGTTCTCCACTAGGTAATTCTCTTAGGTCTCAAGGACCAAATCTTGATCTAGGTTTCAAGAGCTCAATATATTAAAATTTATGGTCTTAAATGGTAATATTATACCTTTATTAACACATTTTAATTTCTCAAACATACTTTACCACTCCTTCTTGCACCTTAACGTCACAATAATCTCTTTAGGCTTGTAGCCTTTTTTTGTGAAAATTATCTTCATTTGTTCAAAATAGGCACTAATTTTAAGATATAAATACATTTATATCCACCCTTTATCTTATTATATATTTTTGTTAAGTTTCATGACTTAAATCCACTCTTAGATTACACTTCCTTTGGAAACCACCCCTCAATTCGGCCTAAATAACCTTAAGACATACCCTCAGTTCTATAATCCATATTGTATGGAACTTAACCAAATAAAAACCATTTTATTCTCTCTCCTCATATAAAAATAACTCATATTATGAATTTTCATAATTTTTGGATGGTACATAAAAAGTTATGGGGTTTTTCCTCTTGAAACCCTAGATAGGCTTCTACACAGGCTAAGACCCTACATAATTCATTTTATTGAGTTAAAATGAGTTTAAACAGACAAAAAATCCACCCTCATGTCTATTTTCACCTTATATAACTTCTTCAGTGGGTGAGACATCACACGTCTCCTTACCCATGCTTCTAAACACCAAAACACAGGGTTTTGAGTCTTATTTAGGACTGTGACAACAAGGTTTACATGCCAATGAGTTTTAAGGACTCTTAAAAAAGGATTAAAAACTCCCACAAAAATTCCATCCAAATTTCATTATCCATACAAACCATTATATTCAATATCATACATATGTATACAAGAAGTATCCTTCCTCTCTACTTTGACTGTGCACAATAAGGTAACCTACAGGGCTTTGATAACAACATGGGTCATTTGTTCATGTTTTATGAGTCTCAAAATGTTTTTAAGGGTATCAAAACCTCCTTTATAATTTGACCACCTATCCAAACCATACATCAAATGGCACACCTGACAAGGACAAGAAAACAAGACTTTATCTCACTTTCCAATATGACTGTTCACTTAGAATAGGGTACAGGCAGAATTGACATCATTTGAGATTTGATGTTGTTTTTGAATCTTTCCACCTCAATATAGGTCATAAAAATACATATATGGATTACATTACAATGTTCACACGTTTATTTAGGCTTTGGAACTTTTAATACCAATTTACAGACCTTGTTTGATAACCCTGACACTCAATTATGCAATGCACAAATTATTTAAGGACTGAGTTGTTTCATAATTAATTCCACACTCTCAGGTGCCACCAATGAAAAAATAAAGGTTATATGATTCAAATATAAACTTAGGGTTAACACCCAATATCTAATCTTGTATTATCCATTCTCTAAACACAACTAAACTCTCTTTGTACATGACTGTCACCTTACACATATCTCTGTCTTGCAACAATTATAAAATATCTATCTCTGGGTCCTTAAAGTCTTATTAAAAAAATATAAAAAAAAGAACATAATATTACCTCATAAGAGATTAAATTCACACAACATCAACCTTTTCCTTTATTCATTTGAAACAACATTCAATACACTACAGTCCGTGAATGGACTTTCAAGATTCTACCAACCTTTGAGAGGTTTTACATCAACTTTCCTTTTGCTCCCCATTTTCCTTTGTTGGATATTTCTCTCCTATCTCTATCCTCTCCTACCTATGCCATCCAACTAACCACCAAATATCCCAATCCAACTTCAATGTTGGTTTTGGGTTGGTTACATCAACTTATTTACAATAACTAACGTTCAACGTACAAGGGTGATTTACATTGGTTCATATGACTTTACTTAAAGACTAATCATGGAATGTATTAAAAAATCATTCTCATGACTTTAATGGACCTCTTAAACCATATTTTTTTACCTAACCCTTTCATAAATATATTTGTTCCTCTTATCCTTAGTTATAATATTTGAATTTTCAAATTCCCTATTTTGGAGTGAAAACTCCTAGAGCCTATAGAACTCACTCTTACTGACTCATATGACTTATAAGACACAAATGGATCCTATATGATCTTTCAATCTCAAATACACTCCAAAATGAGCTAACCATGACCTCTATTTATAATAACTCAAAAATGATTATTTCTAACTTGATGCTCTTGCATTAGACATGCTTAAATCTCACATAAATAAATCTTGCACACAAGATCAAGGGCCACACAAAAATGACATTAATAATGTTTTAAATAAGGGAAATGTTAAAATGTCACACCTACCAAGCAAAGATCACATAGATATTTTCAAACAAGTAGTTGCACACAAGGGCCAAGGGCCATACATAATAGAAAAACAAGTCTAATATTCTATGTTCAAGTAATAACATCAATGGAGTATAGAACTAGAAATATAGTCTACACCATGCATATGTAATGTGATAATATCCTATAAAATAACATATCTATATACACAATTTAATATATAGATGTTAGAAAAACATTTGTAAAAAGTATACAACTCCACACTATAGGAGTTATGGAATGGCAACACCTATGAATACTATAACTTTGGTATAAGATGCCCCCAATTTAGCATGGCCATTGGGTAGAGGCAAGTTTGACATCTTCATCCATATACAATTATGTATCCAATATAACACTCATAAATACTAATGAAACACATGTGTGATAGAAAAAAGGTATGATATTTACCAATCATGGGATAAATAACATATTCCAATGATGTAAAATAGATTTATAATCATGCTCAGGTCTTGATTTTGGATTTTAGAATATTTTGAATGTTTTTTAATTTTTGAAATATTTGAATTTTTTTGTAACTTTTGAATTTTACAACTTATAACAAAAGAGAGTAATTAATCATTGGTTCGAATGTAGAATAAAGCAAAGGGATATGCATAGTTTTCAACATGTGTTGATGTAAAGCATGCATTGAATACGGTGGTATGGTCATGTATGAGCAAAATGCCCTCACTATAGATGTGAATTATTACTTTGAAATACATGTATGGGATTGAATAGGTATGTGAAATAAGGATTATACACCATCATGTCATCAAATGTATATTTGTCAAGATATGTAACGTGAATATATGAACAATACAATACACTAAAGAAATATTTTACATGATTAAGTATTGTTGTGTAAACTGGAATTGAATGTAATATAAAAAAATTGGAATTATCAAGGCTCTATTTACTCATATTTTGATTTGGTTATGTAAAACTACTATAAGACAAGATTGACTAGCTCAAGACAATATAGACAATCAATCTTGAGTGTTTTTGGTGGATATTGTCTATGATTTAATAATGCAATTTACTCTATTTAGACTATGAAAACAATAAGGTAAATGGTCAATTATGGAAATATAGATCATTGAATTGGACTAATCATATCTAGGTAGTGAAAAAATAAGAGCATGGAGGCCAAAAAGTGGCAAAGATTCAAAGGATATAAGATTGATAAAATCAGTCACATGTGTAAGAAGTATAAGAATAGGATAATGAAGCAAATAAGAGGCTATGTACAATCAATTTATTAATTTTTTTATTTTTGAAATAATCAACACTCATACCATAAATCATCCTCTTTACGGTTTAAATATATATATTTATGCAAATACATGGCACATTCATTTTCACATTCAACATCCTGCTTATTGTTACCATAATGTGGTTTGTGAATTATTATTCCTTCAAGTGGAAAGGTGATGCATTGCTGAATAGTATCCCAATGTAATCATGACTATCCCAATGTAAAAAATCTATGATTTTTATGAGGCATAACCCATACCTTTTTTTTGACAAATTTTGGTCCACAAGTGATTGGCTATATGATATATCCAAGGGCTACTTCCCAATATACACTATGATGTCATTCATTGATAGTACGACCTATTTGATGTAATTCTCTAGCAAGTTTTAAATAGATTTCATTTTAGTAGTATTAATGTGAATATTCTTATAGTAATCCCATTATATATATATTTTAATGGTTAAATATTATTGTAAAGGACACTCTCTATTTATCATATTTATAGATGATGTCTTTTAAAAACTTGTAGTAAGTGATAGTTTTTGACTTTGTAGTAATCTGATAATTCCATCATGTTTGTATTTCTAAATTTTCATTTGTAGTGTTTCACAATGCTCTGTATCATGCCCTGTGATTCTATGGTAAACATATTATGATTTATCTTCTTTTTTCAAAATGCATGTTGTTGATCGATGTCTAGTGGTAGGAAATGTAATAAGTTTGTAATCCAATAACATTTGATAAATTATTATTGGTTTAGATGGATGTTGTGTTATTTGTAACAACAATGAAACCTTTGTATCCAATATTTCCATATTATTCACTTAAAATTATCATAAATTCCATACAATAATTATTATTCCAATAATTTTTTGCATTATCATCTAAGTCTTTTGATCGCTCGAACAAAACGCATCGAACCAATCGCTCGTTGAACCTTTGAACCATTGAACCCGTTGAACCTTTGAACCAAAATGGTTCAATGGTTCAAGCCTTCTTCTCTTTGATAAGTTTTTTGAAGCCGTTGAACCTTGAAGTGGTTGAACTTGTTGAACCTTTGCCGAAGTGCTTAACTCTTGTTGATGATGTTGAACCTTTGAACCCATTGAACCCATTAACCCAAAATGGTTCAAGGTTCAATAGTTCAATGGTTTAATGGTTCAATCCTTGCTTAAAAGCTTGCCGATGGACATTTTTGATTGAACCAAGTCGTTGAAACTTGAAATCACCTAAGTTTTGAGAGCTTGTTTCTTCCCAACAGAGTTGCCAAAAACTGTTGGGTGAATATTTTGTCACCAGCTAACTGATGAGTGAAATATGTCTCTTCAACCATAGCATAGGGAGATTGGTCAGCTAGATGTGTAGGTTTACTACATCAAAAGGGAACAAATCTCTCCTCTCATCTAGGGGAGGTTTCCTATAAATATGTAGGAGTTATATACTATATATATAAGCAGAAAATAACACTCAGGGGTAAGATAAACCATCCATCTCTCTTTTTTTAGAGATGATGTTAACAAATAGAGGAGAAAATCCCGGTGAAAATGCTGAAGGTGCTTCTTTCTTTTAGAAGTGATCTTACAGGAAACACCAGTTCTTTCAGATAGTGATAAGTAACTGGTAACCAAAGGCATAGTAACCAACAGACTGAGATGTAGCACAAAGTCTCCACCTCAACTGCCCAGGAGTGAGATATGAAGGACAATGAGGGCACAAAGTCATCCCAAGATCCTTTTACATAGAAATAGAATATGAAGGATAATGAGGGCACAAAGTCGTCTAAAGATCCTTTACACAAGAATAGAAAGAAAACACACTAAAGGCAATTATGGGGGCATAAAGTCTCTCCACAGTTGGCTTTAGGACACCTTTATGATTATTTTCACTAATTTTGCTTATTCAATTAAATGGACAAAAACATATTAAGGAAACATATATAAGAATAATTTCCCCAACAACCAAGTTATTCCATCACAAAGTCTGAAAAGTCACTTGTTTTCTTATTCAAATAATGAAATATGATCAACAATCTGAGCTCAAAGTCTTAGTAATGTCTTTCAATTTGGGCAGAGTTTTTATTTCTAATAACAGAGAGAGATCTCCTTTAAAACAATAAGAGAGAGTCCAATATATAGTGCTCCAAGAAGGACTTGGGTGCTTTGTTTCAAAAAAATGGCCTACGATGCATTCAATGCCTTCAATGCATTTTAAATTATGTCCATGGGCTATGCTGGAATCAAGCATCAGTTTTTAATAAGGGCTACCTGATGTGTTTCTTGATGTGTGCACATCTGTTTGCTCTACTCAATGAAGAAAAATAGGTTGTACCATTGAATGTTCATGCTCTCTGATGTTCACCTGGTGGACTACTTCACCTTCTAGAAACATATCTCATGCATGGATATTTTTGATCTTTCTCCATCGTTCTTCCTTTTGTGGCTGTATTTTGTGATTTTCTGTTTCTTTTGGTTCTTCCTTTTTCCCTAAAGATATTTGAATGCATTCAGGTCTGTGTTTAAGCCTACAAAGATCAATAGCTATTTCATTGCCACAAATTTGACATGTTTGGGTCTGTAATCATTTAAAAGCTAATGGTTAGTTGATTATTTCTAATTTGACAGCTACGGGTCCATCATCCTCCTTAGCAATTCCTTCATGTCTTTCCCACTTGATTTGGCCACTTTTTGCTAGTCTTAACAAATGACACATGGTGCCTTCCACTGTGAAATAAGCAAGGACACTTGGTAGCATCTATTTAACTTATAGAAGCTCTAGACCCCTTTTGAGAGTCTAAAGAAGATGACATGTGGCAGCTTCTATTGAGCTCCTAGAAACACAGTAGAAACATTCAAGACTCTTTTAGATCCACGTGGACGCAGACACTTGTCTCACTCTGCTTGACTTTAGCACCTCACTTGGGGCCCACCACAGTCCTTACAAAATAAAAGGAAGAAACTACAGATGTTGACACTTGGCAGCTTCCACTAAGTTATAATGGAACACATGGCACATTCTGTAGCTTTGAAACTTATTAGAAACTGTGTCCCAGTAAATGACACTTGGTAGCTTCCACTTTGACTTTATAAGGGACATGTGGCAGCTTTCGCTACACTTTGAGGTTTGATCTTTCTTGGAGGGAACTTTCCCTTCGGAGTCTTGAAAGATGATTCATTTTCTGAGTGTCGAGTGTCCCCGACAAGGGTACCTACCCTTCGAGATCTTCTGGGCGGCCTTCAGTGTTTAATTCCTTTGCTTTGTCTTTTTTCATCGGGCATTTTTTTGTGGGCTTTTCTCTTCGATCGGGCTTATGTTATTTGGACAAAAGTTTGAAGGAATTCCTTCAAACTTTTTGTCTAAAGGAAATGGTCCTTAACAACTTTGCCATGAGAACTTTTCTGAAGGAATTCCCTATTCACTTTTGCTCACTGCCCTCCATAAGGGCACTTGGCTTGGTTCATTGCCTTCCACAAGGGCACTTGGCTTTGGGGCAATCCCTTGAACCTGTCGATTGAACCAACTTTGGTTCAATGATTCAATGGTTCAATCTTGTGTTTGAAGCCATCTTTTTGTCTAAGTCTTTTGATCGCTCGAACAAAATGCATTGAAGCAACCGCTCATTGAACCTTTGAACCAAAATGGTTCAATGGTTCAATGGTTCAAGCCTTCTTCTCTTTGATAAGTGTTTTGAAGCCATTGAACTTGTTAAACCTTTGCTGAAGTGCTTAACTCTTGCTGATGACGTTGAACCTTTGAACCCGTTGAACCAAAATGGTTCAAGGTTCAATGGTATAATGGTTCAATCCTTGCTTAAAAGCTTGCCGATGGACATTTTTTATTGAACCAAGTCATTGAACCTTGAAATCACCTAAGTGTTGAGAGCTTGTTTCTTTCCTACAGAGTTTGTAGAAATCAACGTACGAAGTCCGTAGAACTGAGTCCATAGAAATGAGTCTGTAGAACTGAGTCTGTAGATTCAAGCCTGCAGAGTCCATAGATTCAAGCATGTAGAGTCTGTAGAAATCAACCTATAAAGTCCATAGAACTGAGTCCATATAAATGAGTCTGTATAAATCTGAAAAAGCTTGAATAATGAAGAATTTGAATGCCTAGAATAATTTTTGAAAAGGGAAGAGATAATTTTGGTCTTGTAGGACCAAAATAGTTCATATGCTGTCCCAAAAATGAGTGACATTTTTTGGGGACAGAAGCTAGCTCCAGTTGGGGAACTTCCTTTAGTTAAAAACTTGAAACAGCTGAGGGGAGTAGAAACTAGAATCTCCAGTGCCTTGAAGTATGCCATTGGGATACGGAGTCATGCTACCCAAAAAATAAAGGCACCAAAAATGAAAATGAAAAGCACAAAATAGAACTAAAGACTATATAAATGTACATATGTACAGGTGAACTCATTTGATACTTCAAGAATTAAAGTGATTCAGATGCTGCCCATTATGAGACAATGAAAATGGCATTTTATCTTGATAAATTAGTAAGAAACCATTTTGTCCCCAAAATCAGTGATGGGTGAATGGAACTCTCCACCAGGAATCACATTTTTTGTGCACTCCTTTTGGCTCTCTCTTCTTGCTCCATGGCAAGACGTGGTCTTCAATCTAAAAACTATAACTCCTTGCTCTCTTGGCAAAGAGTTCCTTTTGCTAACTTTGGAGTGCAACAGTATGGTCCACTACCACAGCTTGTTGCTCTTCTGGTTTAGTCCAATACATGATTTGATTGTCCCCATCAGATACTTGACAAACCATCAGCTCAGCATCTCCTTTGGCATGAAAGAGTTTGACACCTTTGTCTTGAGTAGCCTTCAACCCAAGTAACAGAGATTCATACTTGGTAGTTTTATTGGTGTTGCTGAACTGTAACTTGTATGAAGAAGGAAAGATATCTCCTTGAGGAGATATCAACATAGTCCCAGCTCCAACACTGGTAGAAGAGCAGCTGCCATCAAATTCTAGTATCCATACATCATAAGAAACTGCTCCTTTCTCAGATTTGTCTTCATTTGGAGAGGAGAGTTCCTTTGGGCTTGTACTATGCTCTCTCATGCCTTCTACTATCTTATCTGAACCAATTCTTGGATCGCCGCCTGTAGGAATTTCATCTACTAAAATATGAACATCCTCTGTGGTTAATAAAAAGTTACCTATTTTTGAAGACTCAAACAAAATTTGAGCTTCAGGTGCCGATGTTTGAGTGACCACATATTTTTCCTCCTTTTTAGGGAGTAGCCTCTTCATGACGCTTCTGATAGGGATCCTCACCTTAGATAGGTCCATGCTCAATTCTCCACCAACATCCTTGCAAAAATTTCATCCAAGAAGGATGTCGTATGAGGCTGGAACATCAGCCATCAGGACTGTCATCTTGATCCTCTTGTTTGGGAATGCTGCAAATGCAAATTGGGCATCCTTGATTTGTCCCAATAGTGGCACTTATTTTTTTTCCATGAGGAAACATCTCCCAAATGTCTTGGTCAGTGTGAGACCAAGAGATTTTGCCACTTTGGTGGGCATAACATTATCTGATGCACCGGAATCAATGATGCAATTATTCAGCTGATGTCCATTTATCAGCTGGGAGACATAGAATGGTTCAGTCCTTCTGGAAGTAGTAGGAGGAACAATGATAAGGTTATTCTGAGTGGACGTGGGAGTCACCTTTGGAACATCTGGTTTTGTAGGGATGGTTTTATTCTTCACACATTCTACTAACCTATCCAACTGCTCAGGGTTGGATTACAAAAATTCAAATTTAGACATTTGAATTTTAGTTTTCTTGACATGGTCAATTATGTCAAATGTCTAAAATGTACTAAGAACAGAGGATGGGAGTTCATCCTTTTAGTTTTTATAAGGGGGAGGACTGGTCTATGGATTTGAAGTTGGAGGTGAAGGTGTATTTGAGGTATTCACCTTTTTAACAGTCACCGAGTCCTTTGGCTGTAAAGGCAGAGAAGTTCCCCACTTAGCAATTGAAATTACAGGCTGAGTTCATTCCTCTATTATTTCCTTATCATCTTGTTGGGCTGACTGGTTCTTGGCGTAGGTGAAAATAGTGTATGATCCTTCATTTGCTTTCCCTTCACTTCTGGGTTCATCTTGGTAATTTAGAAAACCAATGTTGGAGTCACCAACTGATTCTTCTTGGTCTACTGTAAAGAGATCAACATCATTTTCTTGATCAAACTCAAGTTGAAAAGAGAAATCATGTTTTATTTCCAGATATCCAACTACTGAGTTGGTTGGTATTGCTTTAATGGAAAGTTTCCCCTATGGGGGAGGCAGATGATTTGGTTGCCCTTGACTTCTAGTAACATTGCCTTGATATGACTAGTTCTGAAATGTCCTCCTTGGCATATCTCGATAAGGAGGAGCAGACATACCTTGGGCCACTTGTCTTTTCAAGGATAGCAATTCATTTGCTAGATTTTGCACCTTTTGATCAATGGTGCCTATAGATGAACTCTCAAAAGATGAAGAATATTTACCTCTGTTAGGATCTCTTCTTATCTTCCCTACCAAGATGAGATTATCTTCCACCTCAGTGACCAAATCCTGAGTAGTAGCAAGGTCTATGTGGCCAGCCCATCTCAATAAAAAACTCACTTCAGGCAACTATGAGTTGATAAAGAAACATTTTAGGTTTTCAGGTGTTGGGGAAGCAATTATAGGAATCTTATTCCTCAACTTGTTGAACTTGGCTATGAAATCCCTCATTAGTTAATGAGGCTCCTTCTTAATTTGTGTGAGTTGAGCTAGTAGGGCATGTGCATCTTCTATAAGCTTGAATCTAGCTTCAAATTTGGCTTTGAGAGTGTTCCAGTCAGTTACTGACCGAGCCTACAGGTGGTAGAACCATTCTACAGTAGCACCTTGCAATGTTTCCATAAATAGTCTAACTGCCACGTCCTCATACTCCACACCTATTACGCCACAGGCTATGCTGAAGGTTGCAATATGTTCATCAGAATGAACCTTCCCATCACCATAGAGCTTGGAGAAATTTTTTCTTGAACTGTGTGGTAGCTCATGTAGAGGTGGAGTTAAATTGAGTGGGCCAAAAGAGTTACCCCAAGGGCCTTGAATTGCCATTGTATGACTATGGAAAGGTGGAATAATAAATCGTAGAGGGGTAAGTATTGACAAAGCTTTATTAATAGCAAAAATGAATGCTTTGCCTGGTAATGGAGACTTGACTTTAGTAGGAGGAAATATCCTAGTTCATTGGAGGCGAGATGGTGAAGGAAACAGATGAAAATTACTTTGTTGTACCAACTCAAATACAGGGTCAACAATACCTTGGGCTCTCTGGCTTCTTGTATAGCATGGAGTTGCTAGATTATAAAATAAAAATGAGAAAGAATTGGCCCTACTTCAGTGTGAATCTTGAGGCTTCAAACTGCACATTCTTTCCCAGCAGCTCTGGTTTTGTAGACCAGATTATATAACAAAAATAGATAAGGATAGGAACTACTTCAATCTAAAACTTGAGGCTTCAGACCGCATGTAACATCCCCAGTAGAGTCACCAAAAATTATTGGGTGAATATTTTGTCACCAGCTAACTGATGAGCGAAATAGGTCTCTTCAACCATAGCATAGGAAGATTGCTCGGCCAGATGTGCAGGTTTAATACATCAAAAGGGGACAAATCTCTCCTCTCATCAAGGGGAGGTTCCCTATAAATATGCAAGAGTTATATACTATATATATAAGCAGAAAATAACACTCAGGGGTAGGATAAACCATCTATCTCTCTTTTTTGAGAGATAATGTTAACAAACAGAGGAGAAAATCCTGGTGAAAATGTTGAAGGCACTTCTCTTCTTTAAAAATTGATCTTGCAGGAAACAACAGGAGTTATTTAAGATAGTGATAAGTAACTGGTAACCAAAGATGTAGTAACTAGCAGACTGAGATGTAGCACAAAGTCTCCACCTCAACTGCCCAAGAGTGAGATATGAAGGACAATGAGGGCACAAAGTCGTCCCAAGATCCTTTACATAGAAATAGAATATGAAAGATAATGAGGGCACAAAGTTGTCCCAAGATCCTTTACACAGGAATAGAAAGAAAACACACTAAAGGCAATTGCGGGGGCACAAAGTCTCTCCATAGTTGGCTTTAGGACACCTTTCTGATTATTTTCACTAATTTTGCTTATTCAATTAAATAGACAAAAAATGTATTAAGGAAATAGACATAAGAAAAATTTCCCCAACAACCAAGCTATCCAACACAAAGTCTAAAAAGTCACTTGTTTTCTTATTCAAATAATGAAATATGATCAACAATCTGAGCTCAAAGTCTTAGTAATGTCTTTCAATTTGGATAGAGTTTTTGTTTCTAATAACAAAGAGATATCTCCTTTAAAATAATAAGAGAGATTCCAATATATAGTCTCTAAAAAGGACTTAGGCACTTTGTTTCAAAAAAATGGCCTATGATGCATTCAATGCCTTCAATGCATTTTAAATTTTGTCTATGGGCTATGCTGGAATCGAGCATCAATTTTTAATATGGGCCACCTAATGTGTTTCCTGATGTGTGCACAATTTTTCACTCTACTCAATGCAAAAAAATAGGCTACACCATTGAATGTTCATGCTCTCTAATGTCCACCTCATAGACTGCTTCACCTTCTAGAAACATATCTCATGTGCGAATATTTCTGATCTTTCTCCATTGTTCCTCGTTTCCTAGTTGTATTTTGTGCTTTTCTGTTTCTTTTGGTTCTTCCTTTCAGTGGTTCTTCCTTTCACCCTGAATATCTTTGAATGCATTTAGGTCCTTGTTTAAGCTTGCAAAGATCACCAACTATTTTATTTTTGCAAATTTGACATGTTCAGGTCTGTCATCATTTAAAAGTTAATGGTTAGTTGATTGTCTCTAATTTGATGGTTGCGGGTCCATCATCCTCCTTAGCAATTCCTTCATGTCTTTCCTGCTTTCTTTGGCCACTTTCCACTGATCTTAATAAATGACACATGGTACCTTCCACTGTGAAATAGGCGAGGACACTTGGCAGCATCCGTTTAACTTATAAAAGCTCTAGACCCCTTTTGAGAGTCCTGTGGAATTTGACATGTGGTAGCTTTCACCGAGCTCCTAGAAACACTGTAGAAACATTTGGGACTCTTTTGGATCCACACAGACACAAACACTTGTCGCACTCCACTTGACCTTAGCACCTCACCTAGGGCCCACCACAGTCCTTATGAAATAAAAGGAAGAAACTATGGATGTTGACACTTGGAAGCTTCCGCTGAGTTATAACAAAACATGTGGCACGTTCTGTAGCTTTGAAACTTATTAGAAACTATGTCCTAGTAGATGACACTTGGTAGCTTCTGCTTCAACTTTATAAGGGACACATGGTGGATTTTGCTACACTTTGAGGTTTGATCTTTCTTGGAGGGAACTTACCCTTTGAGGTCTTGAAAGATGGTTCATTTTTTGAGTGTTGAGTGTCCCCCGCGAGGGTACCTACCCTTCAAAATCTTTCAGGTGGCCTTCGGGCTTTAATTCCTTCACTTTGTCTTTTTTCATCAGGCATTTTTCCATGGGATTTTCTCTTCGGTCAAGCTTATTTTCTTTAGACAAAAGTCTAAAGGAATTCCTTCAAACTTTTTGTCTGAAGGAAATGGTCCTTAACAACTTTACCACAGGTACTTTTTTGAAGGAATTCCCTATTCACTTTTGCTCACTACCCTCCACAAGGGCACTTGGCTTGGTTCATTTCCCTCTATAAGGGCACTTGGCTTTGGGGCACTCCCTTGAACCATTCGATTGAATCGACTGATTGAACCAACTTTGGTTCAATAGTTCAACGGTTCAATCTTGTATTTGAAGCCATCTTTTTGTCTAAGTCTTTTGATCACTCAAACAAAATATGTTGAACCAACCACTCATTGAACCTTTGAACGAAAATGGTTTAATGGTTCAAGCCTTCTTCTCTTTGATAAGTGTTTTGAAGCCATTAAACCTTGAAGCGGTTGAACTTGTTGAACCTTTTCCGAAGCACTTAACTCTTGCTGATGATGTTGAACCTTTGAACCCATTGAACCCGTTGAACCAAAATGGTTCAAGGTTCAACATTTCAATGGTTCAATGGTTCAATCCTTGCTTAGA
Source organism: Torreya grandis (assembly GCA_037957365.1). Lineage (NCBI taxonomy): Eukaryota > Viridiplantae > Streptophyta > Pinopsida > Cupressales > Taxaceae > Torreya > Torreya grandis. The sequence continues at coordinate 4,461,298 of JARHVA010000167.1, read as the reverse complement.
AGCTTGCCGATGGACATTTTTGATTGAACCAAGTCATTCAACCTTGAAATTACCTAAGTGTTGAGAGCTTATTTCTTTCATGCAGAGTCTGCAGAAATCAAACTGCGAAGTCCATAGAACTAAGTTCATAGAAATGAGTTCATAGAACTGAGTCTATAAATTCAAGCCTGTAGAGTCCATAGAAATCAACCTATGAGGTCCCTACAACTGAGTTCATAGAAATGAGTCTTTAGAACTAAGTCCATAGATTCAAGCCTGTAGAGTCCGTAGAAATCTGAAAAAGCTTGAATAATGAGGAATTTAAATGCCTAGAATAATTTTTGAAAAGGGAAGAGACAATTTTGGTCTTGCAGGACCAAAATAGTTCATATGTTGTCCCAAAAATGAGTGACATTTTTTGGGGACAATAGAATTTTGCACAAAGAATTAATCTAGTAAGCATTAGTTAAGAGAGCGGATTAAGAAATAAAGGTCAAGATTGTTTCTTGGTATATGATCTACATCACCACCCATATAAATAACATATCTTTTAGTCTACCAAGTCCTCATAGTATAATGGTAGGATCCATCAATCATTGCATCTATTGAGGAACTTGACCTAGCCACTTTTAACATTGGTATGGTAACCCTTGATTCTTAAATTGAAAAACAATTCTAAGATACTGTCATTCAGACTAGAGAGAACCAAAACTAGCATGGTTGTAGCCATGTAAACCATTAAGAGAACCTTTGAAATTTTGTCCACCCTAATGAATAGTCTTAGTCTAGAGGATATATCTGTAAAAAAGAGATGTTAAGATTTAATTCGTACTAGTCCAATGGTATAGCTGGTATAGTTAACTACTAGAAAAGAAGAAGATAATGAGTGAAAAAATTAAGGAGGTAGATAAAATATTAAAAATTTCCCATTGAAGCGAAAAGTGGAAGAATTGAGTCAATTAACTGTCTAAATAATACAGTCTAGACCACCTGTAAAGGTTTATGTCTTCTACCTCAAGGATTAGTGGCTTAAATTCTAGTTCATGAAGCTCTATTGCTAGAGCAATAAGTGACTCTTACTAATTATTTAATGCTTATGATAAAATCACCCTATAAGTACAAAACCAAATTTATGAATTATATCTATGTGATTATACTATCACTTTTTATTTAGAATGGAACTTAAATCTATAAATGGGGGATGTGCTACTTAGATCATTTTCTTGATATATTGTCAATGAAGACAATAAAGGTAAGAGATAGTTGAATATAATGAAAAGGAGAAAAATTAAACCAATTAAGATAATATAAGATTAGATCACCTTAATTTTAGAATTAGATGTGGCCATGCATTTTTTAGGAAACCAAATTCAAGCCCAAAATCAGTTTCTGACACATTTGGAAAAAATTCAGAGAACAAATCTTAATTCTTGTAGAATATGATGGGATGAACTCACACATGAGTTGTGAACAAAATAATTTTTATCCATTCATAACATCATAACATCACTCCAAATATTACACAAGTATATTGATGTAGCAAGGAGGTAAAATACTTAATGGCTAGATATAACATTCCATCCTCATTCATTCTAGTTTCATATCCCTAACTAGACAAGGAAATAATAATTAGATGAATTTGAAGAAACTAAGAGATGAAATAAATTGGAGAATAAAAAGGTGTTTCCATGGGTTTTATGCACACTAAAGGAACCTTATAAGGTAGCCTCTAACATTTTAGGATCAATGAAAAAGATTCACTCCAAGGAACGAATTGTACGGTATTGGGTTTTGTAAACAACTTGGTGGTAAAACAATGGTGAGCGAAGTAGTTGTTAACCTTATATGTCTCAAATATGACATGAGTCTAGACCTACCTGAGATGGATGGATTGACAGTGAATCTAACTTAAAATGGGAAAGATAAAAAAAAAACTCAAAAGGAAATAAATATAGGGTAGAAAAGAAGGTATGTGAATCAAAATAAGATGAAACCCTTCTAAATTGGATCTTAAACTAGGGTTTGGACAAGTAGTTAGAGAACTAATGCATGATGAAAGTTAATTTTAGCACACAAATAGTCAAACACATTTAATATTTTAAGGAAACAAAAATATATTGAACTTTAGTGCACATAATCAAAGCTGGTTGTATTTGTAAGACTGCAATTACACCTCTATAAAGAGAGATTATGATTATCACACACAAAGCATTCAAATTTTCTAATACAAAATATAAATAATTGTATTAAAAGAATAATTATACATAACCCAAAGATTAAAATTCAATAATAATAGAACTTATTCAATGGATCACAAATTTGGAGAACAAGATTTGCACATCAAGATAAATTGTAGAACAACTTATAGGATTCCTTATTTATCTCAATAGCCAAAATTCTCCTCCCTTTGGAATCGAGAGGATACAAATATATATAATATTGGGGAGGGGTTTCTTCATCCTCCAAGAAAAGTATAAATTTATAATTTAAATTTTATAAATCATGCAAAATATGCATATCAAGGATACAAAATTGAATAAAAGACCTGAATTACATAATTATAATATAAACATACACATGCATGTTAGTGTAGGGTTTTCCCCACTATGTTATTTTACCTACATTGTGTTATTTATATTGCTTAGGTTTATTCTAGGTCATTCGTGAAAGATAATCCCACATGCATGAGGATGTTGGGACATGTCTATTTTTCACCTATATATGTACCTTTCCTATTGTTTTTTTGGCCAATGCTTAATGAGAGAATGTTAAAAGCTCTTTTCAACAAATTTATTTGTATGAGACACTTTTTATTTTAGGGTATGAGATTTCACTCAATAGGGTCTTCAAGCATACTTCATTGTTTAATTGATCATGGTGCAATCAGATATGGTATCAAAGCCATTCTAATAATTGTTCGCTATTCAAATCTTTGTGAGATCCTTGCATTGCATTCTTGTTATTTTCATTGATTTTGGTTTTTAAAGGTTTGGTGGGGTCTCTAAAAAACTCATGTAAATTTGATCGTTAGACTCTCTAGATGAAAAATAGACATCACCATTGGATTCATAGGGTGTCAAAACTCTAATATTGGCTATAAACTTGACCTAGTTTTGTGAAAACCATTTTCAACCATTTTTGGAGGGTTTTAGGTATTTCTCTTAGTTTTTATGCATATTCATACCATCGAAGTCTTCAATTAAAAAACATTTTTTGAGGTTTTCTCAATTTTATAAAAAACTCAGTGGTTTCTTATCATTGTTGGGAGAAGATAAATGATTTGTTGTAGATGTGAGGTTCTTTATGCAGGTTTTTGGCCTCTTTAACATTCTATAAAAATCTAAAATCTTATATTTTTTGTAAAAATTTATCCCACCATCCTCATTTCATGACTGTGTGTGCATAACATTCTATGTGTCCATACCCAAGTAAGCTTGACTTCCCGACTTTTCACCATGTGTTTATGTGATCCTCAACACCTTTATGGATTGACCAACCTATCCCTCTTTTACATGGTGGTTTGACCTCCTCTGCACACATGCTTTTGTGCCCCAGTGGGCTTAACCACCCAACACTTCTTGACGTGGCTACCCCAACACATGAAAATTTGTACTTGAGTAGGCTATCTAATTAGCCTCAGAATGCACACACATTTTTGTGACAATGCAAGCCATCCAACCAACCTCACTTCATGCACCCACATCCATGTGAACTATTCAACCATCCTAGGTGCATGTGTCTATGCGATGATGTCTCAAATCACATCAATTTAAACCTGTAGTTTGTGACACTATTTATTTTTAAATTTAGTGTTTTTTTATGATGCCACTATCTTATTAATCACATAAATCAAATATAGGGGGAGCATTCACAAAAGGCCTTAGTCCCTTGGCCATATGGAAAATTAGCCCTTGGTTGCACCCAACCTAAAGAGCCTTAAATTTTCATTAGAAAATTATTTCCAACTATTTGTACACCTAATTTTTTCTTAAATTTGTTCATCTTATTTTTTTCCACCACTATTTCAACCCCTTTTTTATTCGATCTCAAATATTAAAAAGGCTATAACTTTTGATCGATAACTCCTTTTTTAGTGTCATCTTCTTTAAAAGTGTCTAGTTTTTTATGTTCTACACATTGGTGGTAGTTTTGGACCTTATAAGCTCTCTTAAAATAAACTATTATTTACTCTTGGATGAATTATTGGCTAAGCCCGATGTCCTTCCATTTCTTTCATACTTACACACCATTGCTCAAGACACATTCTCAATTGTGTTTGACATCTATATGAGTGTGCTTATATTTTTAAATTTAAAGGAAAGGTCACTTTGATAGTGATAAGTAGATAATGTGTGGTGTTGTGTACTTTTATTTTTTGTATTTATTATTTCCTTTCTACAACAACCTCTTTTCTGCATCATGGATTCAATTCCAATAAGTCTGCTCACACCATTTAATTATCATGATTGAAAATTTATAATAGAAATTATTTTGCAATCTAAGGGTTACCATCAAATTATAATGGGCACTAAGATTAAATATACAAAAAAATAAACAAAAATCAAATGGTCCAACTATTGTGATAAATTCCATGGACTACTATGTCTTTCCATCTCTCTTGATACACTCTTTCACATATAATTTGTCAAAACACATAATCAAGTGTGAAACACTTTACGAATACTCTTCATGAAGTAATATCTAATGGGAGGCCATGAGATAGATAATGATCTCATTCGTTTGAGCTCAGATGACTATGACACCCTACAATACTTTTAAATTTGTAGTTGAAATAATGTGGAATTGACAATAGAGATAAACAACTTGTTTTGTCAATACTCTCTAAACTAGGTCCAGAGTATTTTGTATTTGTATCCACTTTATATACCAAAAAAAGTGTTCTTAGAGATGAATATAATATGCCTTCTTTATATACCTTTATTTCCAACCTAATTGAGGAGAAAGATAAGTTGTTACAAATGGGCATAGTGAATTCCTCAAAATCTCGTGCACTTTTTGCTAAGAAAGAGAAGGCTTCAAACCACAACGAGAAGAAATTAAAAAAAAGGATCAAGAGAAGGATGTAAATCCTATCACCTTTAAATCAAACCACAAGGCCTCTTCTTCTAGTCCTAAGCCTAATAAATATTTGATCAAATGTGGGTTTTTCTTGGGAAAACATGATGAAAGTAAATTTGAAGAAACAGATTGACCAACTAACTAAGGTGATCGGGAAGCACAACATCAATGTTCCTGATTCTATCGATTAGAATTAATCAACCCATGAATCCTCTAAGGCAAATAACCATGTCAAAGAAAAGGAAAAAAATAATAGTAAGGGGAAATCAAATGGAAAGTCCCTAGTTGTTGTTGTATCTTAGACTCCTACATGTGTCATTGACTTTGATGCTTCACATGACATGGCCTCTTCACAAATAGAGTTTAGTTCCTTGGAACAATTTGAAATGTCCTCTATATAATTGGGTGATGACACTTGTAAAAGGTTCTTAGGAGAGGTTTTATTAAATTTTGTGGTGGAAAATTCAATAATGTTCTAAGTGTTCTCTCACTTTCAACTAATCTCCTATCAGTTTACCAGATCACTCACCTTGATCTAGGCATGCGAGTTGAGTTCACTCCAAATTCTTTGTATGTTAAAGAGTTATAAAGTGATACTATTTTGGTAGTGGGAGTGTTTGATCATTAGATTCAAATATATAACTTCTCACACTTTTCTCTTGACACTCCTTCATATTCTTCTTCTTTGGACTCATCTAAACTTGATGACATTTTTTAGCATGAGCACACCTCTGATATTGATGAATTTTCTTCTAATATAGGTGACTATAGTAGTTATGAGGAAACATATACACCATATCCTTATCACATTCTAGATGTTAACAAGTTATTTCTTAATCAACTTGCCTCTGATCCACTTCAGAGATTAAAGAGAATAGGTATATTGATCTAGGACCCATCAGACATCAAGCAGTCTATCCCACAGTTTTAAGGCATTCAACAATCTTTCTTTTTATCCTCTACTCCCATTGCACCATCATTACATAGAGAAGTTTGTCCTCCTAACTTGCATGAGGATAATAGTTCCTTGTATAGGAATCACACCTTGCTTGAATATCCATTAGGAACTTGGCAAACACATTCACTTTTCTAGAGTGATCCACTCTTCATTGCATCTACTTCTAATCCATAGTCACTTCTAAAAACTTCATTGTAGGATATTAGATGGATATTAAAAGTGATAGAATTTAGTGGAGCTTTATAGTTCCCTTCTCTTCTCTAATTTATTTTAGGGGATCGATTTTATCCTATGGGTTTCCTCCTTTTATCTGCTTCATGGGAGTTGCATTGTGCTTGGGTACCTCATCAGGCCTCATTGTAGGGACCCAATTCTCATACCTACATTGTGTTATTTAGCTTGCTTAGGTTTATTATAGGTCATTAGTGAAATTTAATCCCACATGCATGAGGATGTTTGGGCATGTCTATCTTTCACCTATATATGTGTTTTTTTAGATAATGCTTAATGAGAGAATGATAAATCATCTTTTTCACAATTTTCCTTATGTGAGACTTTTTTCTTTCAAGTTATGAGATTTCACTCTATAAGTTCTTCATGCATGGTTATTTATTAAATTGATCATGGTGAAATTTAACAATGCCAAAAATAAAATGAATATCCAAGTCTTTGTAACAACATAATGCATGAAAATATAGATATCAATATTTAACTATGGTGCCTTCTTCGCACTTCTTGAAGAAGGAGACAATGTACTTGACATGGAAAATGAAGTAGTAAGAGGCACTGTATGTGAAGAAATGGAAGCCATTACTATTGATAAAACACCAATAGGTTGAGAAATAATATGCACTTCATGATGAAATGCCCTGTGAGGATGAATTATCATTGTTGGCATTGGTTGAGCAGTAGACATTGTCTTAGCAGACTCTCTAGTAGCCTTAAGTTTTTCAAATAGTGTTATAGCCACCTCAAATTATTTATAAATAATATAAAAAATGATCAAGAAAGGTTTAATTATTTTACTAATTTCACCATCAAACTTTTATGCTCAGATTTAGAGGCTTTGAATCCATCTCTAAGTGCCTCTATCTTAGTCACTTTATCCTTTGCAAAATTGATGAGTTGTAAGATCTCTTTGCTAGTTTTATATACAATGCCTTTTACCTCTACTTTAAAACTATCAAAAATTACTCTGAGAAGTGCATCAAAATTGGGCTTATTTATTAACTACTCTAAAGAGGTTATCACATCCATGATCCTCATATCCTTCAAAATCGCTATGGCCTCCTTTTCTTGTCCTATGAGTTGAGCTACCAAAATTTTCATCTGAGTACACCAGTAAAAAGCAACATATATTTTTATAATTACATAATTTAGAGCCCAAGATACCTCCTAGGTATTCATGAAATTCAAATGACTATATGCGCTATTTATTGTACATTAAACCAAGAAATTGAGTCTCAAAGAGATAATATTTCCATAGTCCAAGAATTAAATTGTTAATATTTCTAGTTAATACAATGTCAAACATTTTTTATCAATATGGCTCACACTACATGAACCATCAATAGGATGAGAGAATAAAAAATGTTTCAACTCATTTTTTATTCTCTCATCCTGATGATGGTTCATGGAGTATGAGTCAAAATATTGATATAAATATTTTAACATGGTTTTATCTATAAATCTTAAACTAAATTGAGTCTTTTCTCAAGTTATTTTAGTTGGTTATAAAATTTTATTACTCTTCCCCATTTGTGTTTTGACTCACCCTCAAAAGTCCTGACTCTTTTAAAAATATCATACAACCTAGTGGCTACACTTTGAACATTATCTACAATCTCTTTAGGAGCACGAATGATCTGCTACTATAGAAGTCTTTGTTTCGTCTGCTCTTAACTTCTATACATCTCCTTCACCACCTCCCCTGTTGTGTTTAAGAAATAAGAAAAGTTCTTTATATACTCTATGGGGTCATTCAGATTCTTATTTTGTTTCTTCGTTAAGGGGAATAAATTTTCCCTTTGCTCCAACATTATTTCCTCAGATGTGTTATTGTATACTCCCTTGCACTTCCTCACTCTTTATATCATACCACTCTTCTTGTCAAAATAGGTACTTATTATATGCAATTTAGTGAGGACCAAGCCCATCCTACCCTTCTTCCTATCTTACAACTCTTTAACCTAGACAAGAGTAATGAGTTCTCCCAATTCTTCTGGTTGAGGGGTCTCTGGATGATGGAAGGATGTATGAAAATTGGTGGGAGCATGGAGGCATTTTTTGGATAGAAATTTTGGGAAGTGGAGTGACTATGCTCCATTCAGAGGTAATCCTCTAAGCTATAGTTTCCATTACATATCTCATATGCCTTAATGTTGTTTTGATAGTCATCACATAGGACTTTGCTGGAATGAACTAGGAAGTAAATAAGTCCAATTCGGCATATGGGGATTTAAAATGGAGACAATGACTAAATCCTCAAAATAGACCTTCTTTTTATAGTCCTAAGGTTTATCCATTATTGGGGCAGTGGTTGAATGAATAAAATAATCAAAATAATCAAAATCTTATTGCTCACCTTTCTTATAAAACCATGAGGATATAATGACCTAGTATTTAAACAATACTCTTGTAATGAATCATAAGGAGAAAGTGGGGTAGCAACTAAACTAGTAGATGACATTAATCACATGAAAATTTATCTATTATTGTAATGAAGGAAGCAAGGGAAGACACTACCTTATTTAGAGCTTGTATTTATTCACCAATATGAATATTTGCACTAATGAGACCCTAATATGACTCGTTATATCTATAAAATAACATCTTTTTTCTTGAATAAGAAGTATATCTAAATGTAGTCTCTAAAATTTTGATTTATTTAGAATAAAATAACAAGTATATATCATGGTTATGTCTTTAGAATTTATTGTTATCTATTTATTAGTTATTACTAATGATTATTTGGAAAAAGATGTCAATGAGTGCATACACAGTTCATACTAATCTAAAAATGATTCAAAGTATGAAAAGTAATCATTCAAGAATAATGTTGGAGTAGTGTTAGAATCTTCTGCAACAAGATCTAACATTTTGATCAAGTTATGGACTCTTATAAGCTTACAAAAGATTCCTATAGTAGCTATGGATTACAACAAGCTTGCTACAATAGCTACAGACTAGTGATAGATTATATCAAACCAACGACATACTAGTTATACATTGCATTAAACCGGTGAAAGATTACATCAGCCAGCTATAGATTTTAGCAAGTCTACTATGGATTTCATTAGGCTTGTTATGGATTTTAGAATAACTGCTATAGACTTTGATAAAACTGCTACAAACTTACTTGGAAAGTATTTCTAAAAGTATTCTAATATTCCAACTATCACAAAGAATGCTTTCCATTTGAATTTTTTATATATAGATATTTATATGTATAGACATTCCATTATAAATTAGATTTGAATATAGGTTTATGTAATTTCATTCTAATAAATAACTCTCTCTATATTTGGTAGAGATCAAGATTATGTCATAATAGATTTCATTTTTAGAATAAATATCTCTCTTCATATTTTGTGGAGATTGAGATAGGATAGACTATTTTAGTTGTTACTCCCAAATAATGTGTTTATTGGAAACATGAAATTATAAATGCAACCTTCCACACCCGAATGAAATCAATTAGTACACTTTTTCTTTCTATTATTATGTGTAGCTTACTCTAAAACTCATGTTCTAAATAAATCATCTTTCGAGGAATGTGCTGGCCACTCATTCCAAGGAAGATGGATCAATGTATTTATGTTTATTTATTTATTTTGTAATTATCTTATTTGTTATAAATTATTATTTTATTTCTTTTCTGCTATAAATATTTTTTTGTACAGTTTATGTAAACTTGTAGTTGTTTTATTTATTTGTCATTTATTTTTAATTCAGTAATTTAATTTTTGCAAGTGTGATTTACTTTTTATAAGTGTGCTTTAATTTCTACAAGTGTGATTTACTTTATGCAAATGTGCTTTACTTTATGCAAGTGTAATTTTAAATTCCTACAAGTGTGGAGTGTTATAGAAAGAATTGTTTTCCAATGATATCTTTCTACTATTGTATACAACCTTCGGACACCAGCCCTAGATTAATATTATTAAATGAGAGAGATTGACAACCCCCATCATATACTTTGGCTAACATGTGGCACTTCCAATGGACTAAATGATATTAACATAAAAAAATTAAGATAAATATTAGAAGTTGTGGCTATAAGTATGCTAGTAAGTCCCAAAGTAAGAGCTTTTCTCAATATAGATTATGCATCCAATTCCATCACCCTGTCTTCCACTATCAATTATGTGGATGTTGATCCATCCTTATTTTGCTCCACTCATCCTTCCTCCAATATATTTGTATCTCTAGATTCTTATTCATCAATTTCCTCAGAGAAATTTGTTTCTTCTTTTGGCTATGTGTCTTCTCTTGAAACCCACTCTTCTTTAGTTGCCCACCTTTTATCTTCTTCATCACTATCCAACACTTAGATAGGTTACATTTCTTTTGCTCTTATTTTTCATTGTTTTTTTCTTTTGATTCTTCATATAGAGAACCTCCTTTTGGAGATGGGCATTCAACATGTCTCTCTTCTAATTGTACATTTGGAGGTGAAATTGGAGGAATTATGGGTTTCCTTCTATAAGTGACAATGGGTGGATTATCAATTATATTAGAGTTATTTTATTGACTAAGTGGCAATTTAACCCTTAACATATACTTATAATTAATCAAAATAATAGTAAGTTATTTTTACTACAAAGAGGAAACCTCGTGTAAATAAATAACTATATTATATTTATGTAATTATTTACTAAGTTTTTATTAAAATATTTAATCAAGACATTAATCATCAAAGGTTCATTCGGGATATTAATTAACTGGGCTCATTTATTTATTCAAGATGGTTGGACCCATTATTTATAATGGTCATCTCCCTTCATATTTACCTATAAATAGGTTTTTAACCCTATGGTGAATAATAACTTGATATCTTGACTTTTGCGAGATATTTGAATTGTTAAAGGGCTTGTGAAAACTTTGCTTAAAAGAAGTGAGAAGTTGGAGTTGTATTGAGGTAAATTGTTTCTCTATTAATAAAAAATCACTTGGTGGGTTTTTTTTACCTCTTTGAGGTTTTTCCACATTAAAATATCATGTCTTTATGTGTTGAATTGATCTGGTTTCATGCTTTACTTATTAAATCTCTTCTAGATCCATTATGTGTATTGCTTCATTCATAATATTAATCATAGAATTAGAGCCAATGGAGAGGATTTTGATCATTAAGCATATAGAATATTGATTCAAATATTAATAACTCAAATTTTAAAGTTTTTAAATTAATCTTGGATAGTTATACAGCTTTTTTTATGAAGAAGTATTCATAAAAAATCTCTTGTGATAATCTTGGGTGTTTAAAAGTTGCATTGATAGATATTTAACAATCAAAAACTCCCTGAAGATCATTCAAAGCCTCTGTCATTCATTTATAAGTTTTACTCAATAGTTGAGACATCATTATACGACTTGGTATGGCCTGCATACATTAATAAAAATTCAAACTCATGACTTTTGGCTTGAAATTATCCCCTGAAGGTTTTAGACATTTAGTTTTGCAAATGTAATAGCTCATGCAAATTTTCAAAGTCTGAGAAGCTCCAATTCATCACATCCAAATTTTTCTCTCCTCCATTGACATCCTTGTAAAACCTAGGAGGTTGGAAACTTTGTTTTTGGCACCTAAATTCAATTGTGTGTGCTTATTTGGCATTGGAAAGTGTTTTTATGGTGATTTCAATTTTTAAGGACTTGAGAAGCCTTGTGCTACTCTCTAGCTCCACCCTTGCTTCCTTTGCTAGCTATAGGCATTTTCACAAATTGGTAATGTTATTTGGAATATTTTAAAAATACTTTATTTTTTAATTATAATATTTCATGCAAAAAGAAACTAGGGGACCCACCAAATTATTCACCCAAGCAAGTAATAGTTTCTTACATTTCTTTTACATGCATAATAAATATTTATTTATTTATTTTATTATTAAAAATTAGAGAAAAAAATTAAATACAATATTGTGCATGTAAATCTTTAAACAAGCTCATAAATGAGTTGGTAGTTGTAATTTTGTTAAAACTTGTAATTAGGGTGATCCTGTGTTCAAAACCCCCTTAACAATTTTTTGTTTGATCTTTTTTTGTTGACTTTGTCAAATTTAAATTTAATTCTAATTAATTACATTTATTTTCTTGGTTTGCATTCCAAGACTCATGTGTTAAAAAAAACTAGTTAAACTGTCGACATTGTTTATACATTTGACCTAGTCAAAACCTAGACATGCATAACCATGTGACCAGTTGATCTTTAGGTTTTGGCACATTTCATATGCATTGGTGTGATCAATTTTTTGTTTTGAAACTTTTATTTATTTATTTTATACCTTTTTATTAATTATGTTTAGGTGATTGTTGTGAGTGTAACTTTTTTGACATCTAAAATTGTGCAACATTAATTCAATTTTTTCCTTTGATTAACATCTAAATTGTATATCTAAATATAGTTTCATACTCATTTTTTTTGGAAATAGTTAAAAAAATTATTTAAAAATGTTAAATCATAAAATTGTTCTTATTTTTAGTGTATTTTGTGACACTTATCACACTTTATTTTGTCGTAATATTATAAAAAATTCTTATTTTATTAAGCTTTAATTTGAACAAATAGTATGCATTTACTTTTTTGTTTTTTAATTCACACCTAAAAAGTTGTTTCTTAATCATTTGGATATTGTCATGTTTAAAGAAAAGCTATGGCTTTGCCTCAGTTTTCTTTAGACAAATCTCAAATGCTTAATGGCAATAACTATAACATGTAAAAACTTCATGTTAAAGCTAAAATCATGACTTTAAAATTATGAAATATTGTCATTAAGACTGAAAAAGGCCCATTTGGACATTATGTGACCTCCGAGCTTACCAATGCATTTTAATAGAAATTGAAGGAAGCTATGTCCATTATCATGCAAAGTGTTAAGGATGAATTCCTTCTCCACATTAGTAATCACAAATATTCTTGCAAAGCTTGAAAAATCTTTGAATCCATGAATGAGAATACTCATTTCTCAAAGATCATTAAGTTAATCCTTGAATTACTGACAACACCTATGAAGGGTGATGAAAAAATTGCGAATTTTTTAGTTAAAATTAATAATGTTAAAGCTCAATTAGATGTTTGTAATTGTAATTTGATTTAGGATCAATTACTTTATTTTATCATTCAATTAAATATTCATGAAAAATTTAGAAATTTCATTTCAATTTTAAATTTTAAATATCAATCTGAACAAGATATCTTTAACCTTACCACCTTATCTTCTCTCTTGATTTAACAAGAGTAAGTAATGATCAATTTTGATTCTAAAAAGAATGCCATTCAGGCACTTCTCACCTTAAATAATCTTTTTGATAAAAATAAAAATCATAAATCTAACTCTAATTCTGTTAAATGAAAAAATGAAAACAAAAAAACCGTTAATAAGAATCATAACTCTAAATTCAATAGAAATTACAATTTGTGTGGTAAATTTGGTCATAAAAGGGAAACCTATTATAAAAATAAGGATATAAGTAATAACCAATATTCTAAAAATAATAAAAGAAAGAAATCTAATCAAAACAAGTAGAAGAATCAAAACCCTAATCAAAATAACAATTAGGATCAGATTGTTATTACTTTATATATTGTTTTATTTGCTTCAAATGAAAATGAGTGGATCTTAGATAGTGGTGCATCACACCATATGACATGTTTATCTGATATTTTATATGATTCTAGAGATATATTTGAAATAGTTTATTTAGGAGATAATTCATTTTTAGAAGCAACTAGGCATAAAAAAACAAAATTTTTAAATGTTGTTATTAATGATGTTTTCTATGTACCTAAGCTTAAAAAGAATTTGTTATCTTGTTCTCAACTTACTAATGATAATTTCATTATAACATTTATTAAAGATGGTCCATTAAAAATAAATCTAATTCCTTTATTATTGAAGGTGTTGAAAAGAATGGTTTATATCTTCTCTCCTTCTTATGCATGTTTACTTTCATTGCATGATAAGAATGAATCTCAGTTATGACATGAAAAATTAGGACATGTTAATTTTAAAATTTTACATAATATATCTGTGAACAATCTTATTGTTGGACTTTCTATCCCCTCTCATCATGAAACTTGTGAGGGTTGTTTACATGTTAAAAAACATACTAACCCCTTTCACAAGAATCATGAACAGAATTCCTCTCATCCTTTAGATTTAATTCATAGTGATGTTGTAGGACCTCTTGAAATTATATCTCTTAATGGTTCTTTATATACTATTATATTTATTGATAGATTTCTATGTATAGACTTTCTATTATAGATTGTATTTTCGAATATAGTTTTGTGTAATTTCATTCTAATAAATAGCTCTCTTCATATTTGGTAGAGATTGAGATTATGTTGTAATAGATTTCATTATTAGAATAAATATCTCTCTCCATATTTTTTGGAGATTGAGATAGGATAGAGTATCTTAGTTGTTACTCCTAACTAAGGTGTTTATTAGAAGTATAGAATTATAAACGCAACCTTCCACAATCGAATAAAATTAATTAATACACTTTTTCTTTCCATTATTTTGAGTAGCCTACTCTAAAACTCATGTTCAGAATAAATCTTCTTCTGAGGAATGAGCTGGCTACACATTTCAAGGAAGATGGATCTGGAAACTCATTCCAAGAAAGATAGATCAATGTATTTATGTTTATTTCTTTATTCTATAATTATTCTCTTTGTTGTAATTATTATTTTATTTCTTTTCTACTGTAAACATTTTTTTTTGTACAGTTTATGTGAACTTGCAAGTATTTTATTTATTTGTCATTTATTTTTAATTCAATAATTTAATTTTTACAAGTGTGATTTACTTTCTAAAAGTGTGATTTACTTTTTGTAAATGTGATTTAATTTTTGTAAGTGTGATTTACTTTATGCAGGTGTGATTTAATTTTTATAAGTGTGATTTTCAATTTTTGCAAGTGTGGATTGTGATAGAAGAAACCATTTGCCAAAGATCTCTTTCTCATATTGCATACAACTTTCAGACACCAACCCTGAATTGACATTATTAAATGAAGGGGATTGATGACACCTATCATGCACTTTGGCTGACAATTGGCACTTCTAATGGACTAGATGATATTGACATAAAATTTTTAAGAGAAATATTAAGAGTGTTAGGGTGTGGAGCTAAAAGCTTCACCTTAGGCAAACAGGGAAGTTTTCAGAGCATGACAGTCGCCGGCGTTGGCAGGCCACAACTGACCTCAGTCAGAGGACAGTGCAAGGAAACTGACATCGACAGGGATCAGCCAATGTCAGTCACCTCCAGTCAAACAGGGACCGATGTCAGTTATCTGTGGCAGTTCCAGAACTATTGTTGACAAACAATCAGTTAAGTGAACGTGTTGTTTACATGATGAAGACCAGTTAGAGTCTTGAGCCGCAAGTCTAATCATTGTATGCATGAGATCTATATAATAGACTCATGGACTATATTGTTACTTGAAGAACTTGGAGAGTTTTTTCCTTGGAAGAGCATGTTCTTCCAGGTATGTAAGATCAGGGTTGGTCAGCAGGGTGTTGCAGGATCATGGTGGAGATCTACATGTGATAAGTAAGATCAGGTTGGTCTGTTGGGATGTGTGTATGCGAGGGTCAAAAGGAGATCAATGGGGAAGCAGGATCCAAGGTGACAACAATACATCAAGGAGCAGGATCATGGTGAGATCTACTTGGAGTACCAGTTCGTACTCGATTGTATAGGTGTACAATGAGGTGAACAACAGCTTGTGTTAGCTGTGTGTTGTGACCTACTGAGAGAAGATTACTCTTGAGGGAAGATTACTGTAAGCCCACGAAGTGGAAGAAAGAGTGCCACCTCAATGTTGTAATTTCCTTCTATAATGAGTTGAATACAATTGTGTATTGCCTCTCACATTCTATGTGTTTTTTTCATTGATAGTTACTTGTTCTTCTGTGTAATTCTACATGTTTAATTGCTTATACATTGGTAATCATGTGTGCTCTTAAATATGACAAGTTATATCAGAGCTTTGGAGAACTTCAGTCCTATCAGTTGGTATCAGAGCGAGGTTGGACGTTTTCAGAGCAAGTTTGACTAACAGATGGCCCATATCTGTTAAGTGTTGTTGATTACAGGTTACAGGGGTTGCTGTTTGAGTGGGAGTATAGCAATGGCAGAAGAAGGTAAGTTGAGAATGAAGAAATTCAGGCACAAGATTAACACCACAAGGAGTGTGGTGGGTAGTCTTCAAGTGGGAGCTTGAAGAGGAATACAAGCCAGGATGCAGATTAGACAAAGTGCTGGTATAGGTACAGGTGTAGCTGTTTATCTCCAAGTGGGAGATTGTTAGGGTGTGGAGCTAAAAGCTTCACCTTATGCAAATAGGAAGGTTTTTGGAGCATGACAGTCACCAGCGTCGGCAGGCCACAACCTACATCGGTCAGAGGACAGTGCAAGAAAACTAACATCGACAGGGATCGGCTGACATCGATCGCTTCCAATCAGACAGGGACTGATGTCAGTCGTCTGTGGTGGTTTCAAAACTGTTGTTGATGAACAGTCAGTTAAGTGAACACGTTGTTTGCATGATAAAGACCAGTTAGAGTCTTGAGTCGCAAGTCTAATCATTGTATGCATGAGATCTATATAATAGACTCATGGGCTGTATTATTACTTGAAGAACTTGGAGAACTTGAAGAACTTGGAGAACTTGGAGAACTTGGAGAGTTCTTCCCTTGGAAGAGCATGTTCTTCTAGGTATGTAAGATCAAGGTTTGTCAGCAGGGTGTTTCAGGATCATGGTGGAGATCTACATGTGATAAGTAAGATCAGGTTGGTCTGCTAGGATGTGTGTATGCGAGGGTCAAAAGGAGATTGGCAGGGAAGAAGGATCCAAGGTGATAGCAATACATCAAGGAGCAGGATCATGGTGAGATCTACTTGGAGTACCGGTTCGTACTCGATTGTACAAGTGTACAATGAGGTGAACAACAGCTTGTGTTAGCTGTGTGTTGTGACCTAGTGAGAGAAGATTACTCTTGAGGGAAGATTACTGTAAGCCCACGAAGTGGAAGAAAGAGTGCCACCTCTTTGTTGTAATTTATTTCTATAATGAGTTGAATACAATTGTGTATTGCCTCTCACATTCTGTGTGTTTTTCTCATTGATAGTTACTTGTTCTTCTATGTAATTCTGCATGTTTAATTGCTTATACATTGGTAATCATGTGTGCTCTTAAATCTGACAAGTTGTGTCAGAGCTTTGGAGAACTTTGGTCCTATCAGTTGGTATCAGAGCGAGTTTGACTAACAGATGGCCTAGATCTGTTAAGTGTTGTTGATTACAGGTTACTCACAGTGGTTGCTATTTGAGTGGGAGTATAGCAATGGCAGAAGAAGGTAAGCTGAGAATGAAGAAAGTCAGGCACAGGATTAACACCATAAGGAGTGTGGTGGGTAGTCTTTAAGTGGGAGCTTGAAGAGGAATACAAGCCAAGATACAGATTAGACAAAGTATTAGTATAGGTACAGGTGCAGTTGTTTATCTCCAAGTGAGAGATTGTTAAGGTGTGGAGCTAAAAGCTTCACCTTAGGCAAATAGGGAGGTTTTTAGAGCATGACAGTCACCGGCGTCGGTAGGCCACAATCAACATCGGTCAGAGGACAGTGCAAGGAAACTGACATCGACAGGGATCAGCCGACATCGGTCACCTCCAGTCAGACAGGGACCGACGTCGGTTGCCTATGGTGATTTCAAAACTACTATTGATGAACAGTCAGTTAAGTGAACACGTTTACATGATGAAGACCAGTTAGAGTCTTGAGTCGCAAGTCTAATCATTGTATGCATGAGATCTATATAATAGACTCATGGGCTGTATTGTTACTTGAAGAACTTGGAAAACTTGGAGAGTTCTTCCCCTAGAAGAGCATGTTCTTCCAGGTATGTAAGATCAGGGTTGGTCAGCAGGGTGTTGCAGGATCATGGTGGAGATCTACATGTGATAAGTAAGATCAGGTTGGTCTGCTGGGATGTGTGTATGCGAGGGTCAAAAGGAGATCGACGGGGAAGCAGGATCCAAGGTGACAGCAATACATCAAGGAGCAGGATCATGGTGAGATCTACTTGGAGTACCGGTTCGTACTCGATTGTACAGGTGTATAATGAGGTGAACAACAACTTGTGTTAGCTGTGTGTTGTGACCTAGTGAGAGAAGATTACTCTTGAGAGAAGATTACTATAAGCCCATGAAGTGGAAGAAAGAGTGCCACCTCTTTGTTGTAATTTCCTTCTATAATGATTTGAATACAATTATGTATTGCCTCTCATATTCTGTGTGTTTTTCTCATTGATAGTTACTTGTTCTTCTATGTAATTTTGCATGTTTAATTGCTTATACATTGGTAATCATGTGTGCTCTTAAATCTGACAAGTTGTGTCAGAGCTTTGGGGAACTTCGGTCCTATCAAAGAGTTGTGGCTACAAGTGCACTAATAATTCCCAAATTAGGAGCTTCTCTCAATATAGACTATGCCTCTGATTCTAACACCTTGTTTTCCACTATCAATTTTGTAGATGTTGATCCATCCTTATTTTTTTCTCCTCATCCTTTCTCCTCCAATATCTTTGTATCTATATATTTTTCTTCATCGATTTCCTCAGAGAAATTTGTTTCTTCTTTTGGCTCTGTGTCTTCTCTTGAAACCCACTCTTCTTCAGTTCCCCACCTTTTATCTTCTTCATCACTATCCAACACTTGGATAGGTTCCATTTCTTTTATTCTTATTTTTCATTGTTTTTTTCCTCTTTTGATTATTTATATAGAGAACCCTATTTTGAATATGGGCGTTCAACATGTCTCTCTTCTAATTGTACATTAAGAGGTGAAAATGGAGGAATTATGGGCTTCCTTCTATAAGTGATAATGGGTGGATTAGCAATTATGTTAGAGCTATTTTAATGATTAAGTGGTAATTTAACCCTTAGTCTATACTTATAATTAATTAAATAATAATCATGAGTTATTTATTACTACAAGGTAGAAACCTTGTGTAAATAAATAACTATATTATATTTATTTAAGTATTTACTAAGTTTTTATTAAAATATTTAATTAGAACATTAATCATCGAAGGTTCATTTGAGATATTAATTAATTGGGTTCATTTATTTATTCAAGATGGTTGGTTGGACCCATTATTTACAACAATCACCTCCCTTTATATTTACCTATAAACAAGATTTTAACCTTATAGTGAATAACAACTTGATATTTTGACATTTACGAGATATTTGAATTATTAAAAGGCTTATGAAGATTTTGTTGAGAAGTGAGAAGTAAGAGTTGTATTGGGGTAAATTGTTTCTCTTTTAATTGAAAATTATTAGGTGAGTTTTTTTTACTTCTTTGAAGTTTTACCATGGTTAAATATCATGTCTTTGTGTATTGAATATTTGGCTTCATGCTTTGCTTATTAAATCTCTTCTAGATCCATTCTATGTATTGCTTCATTCATTATTTTTATTATGAAATCAGAGTCAGTGGAGAGGATTTGATCAGCAAGAATATAGAATATTGAGTCAATATCAATAACTCAAATTTTAAAGTTTTTTTTATCAAGTCTAGGTAGTTGTACAGTTGTTTGCCTGAAAAAATATTCATAAAAAAACTCCTATGATGATCTTGGGTGTATAAGAGTTGCAGTGATGGATTTTTAACAATAAAAAACTTCTCAAAGATCATTCAAAGCCTATATCATTCATTTCTAAGTTTTCCTCAACAGTTGAGATGCCATTATACGGCTTGGTATGACCTGCATAAATGAATAAAATTCAAACTCATGTTTTTTGGCATGAAATTGTCTCTTGAAGGTTCTAAACATTTAGTTTTGCAAATTTAAGACCTTGTGCAAATTTTTAAACCCTGAGAAGCTTCAGTTCATCAAATCCAATTTTTTTCTCCTCCATTAATGTCCCTGTATAGCATGAGAGGTTGGAAAAATTTGTTTTTGGCATCAAAATTCAATTTTGTGTGCTTATTTAGCATTGGAAGGTGTTTTTATGATGACTTGCAATTTTTAAGGACTTGAGAAGCCTTGTGCTACTCTCCAACTCCACCCCTACTTTTTTCATGCGCCATTACCAATTACAGGCATATTCACAAGTTGATAATGTTATTTGAAATATTTTAAAAATAGTTTATTTTTTTAATTATAATATTTCATGCAAAAAGAAACTAGAGGACCCACCAAAGTATTTACCCAAACATGTAATAGTTTCTTACTATTTTTTTACATGAACAATAAATATTTATATATTATTATTAAAAATTAGATAAAAAATTTTAAATACAATATTGTGCATGTAAATCCTTGAACAAGCTCGTAGATGAGCTGGTAGTTATAATTTTGTTAAAAATTTTAATTAGGGTGGTCCTGTGCTCAAAACCCTCTTAACAATTTTTTGTTTGATATTTTTTTGTTGATTTTGTCAAATTTTATTTCAATTTGAATTAATTACATTTATTTTCTTGGTTTTTTTTCCAAGACTCATGTATTAAAAAAAATCGGTTAAACTATTGACATTGTTTTTATATTTGACCTAGTCAAAATCTAGACAAGCATAGTCATATGATCAGTTGATCTTTAGATTTTGGCACAATATGGATGCATTGGTATGGTCAATTTTTTGTTTTGAAACTTTTTTTATTTATTTTATCCTTTTTTATTAATTGTGCCTAGGTGGGCATTATGAGTGCAACTCTTTCAACACTTAAAATTATGCAACATTAATTTAATTTTTTATTTTAGTTAACATCTAAATTGTTTGTCTAAATATAGTTTCATGCTCATTTTTTTTTTTGAAATAGTTAAAAAAAATTATTTAAAAAGGTTAAATCATAAAATTGTTCTTTTTTTAAAGTGTATTTTACGATATTTACAACACCCCATTTTGTTATAATATTATGAAAATTTCTTACTTTATCAAGATTTAATTTGAACAAATAGTGTGTATTTAATTTTTTATTTTTAAATTCACACTTAAAAGGTTGTTTCTTAATTATTTGGATATTGTTGTGTTTAAAGAGAAGCTATGGCTTCATCTCACTTTTCTTTAGACAAATCTCAAATGCTTAATGGAAATAACTATAACATATGGAAAATTCATGTTAAGGTTGAATTCATGGCCCATAAATTATGGAATATTGTCATTGGGACTAAAAAATCTCCATCTAGATATCATGTGATTCCTGAGCTTACGAATGCATTTTAACAAAAATCGTAAGAAGCTATGTCTATTATCTTGCAGAGAGCTAAGGATGAATTCCTTATCCACATGGGTAATCAAGAATCTCCTTGTGAAGCTTAAAAAATCCTTGAATCCATGCACAAAGGCACTCATCTCTCAAAGATCATTAAGTTAATCCTTGAATTGCTAATAACACCTATGAAGGGTGATGAAAAAGTTATGAATTTTTTAGCTAAAATTAAGAACATTAAAGCTTAGTTAGATGATTGTAATTATAATTTGATTCAAGATCAATTACTTTATTTTATCATTGAATTAAATATTTATGAAAAAATTAGAAATTTCATTTCAATTTTAAATTCTACATATCAAATTAAGCAAGATATCCCTAACATTACCACCTTATCAACTCTCTTGATCCAAGAAGAACAAGTAATGATCAATTTTTATTCTACAAAGAATGTCACTCAAACACTTCTTACCTTAAATAATATTTTTAATAACAACAAAAATCATAAATCTAACCCTAATGTTGTTAAAGGCAAAAATAGGAACAAGAAAATTGATAATAAGAATCATAAATTTAAATTCAATAGAAATTGCAATGTGTAGTAAATTTGATCATAAAAGAGAAACCTGTTATAAAAACAAGGATAGAATTAACAATCAATCTTTTAAAAATAAAAAATGAAAGAAATCTAATCAAAACAAGTAGAAGAATCAAAACCCTAATCAAAATAACAATCATGATCAAAATATTTTTGTTTTATATGCTATTTTATTTACTTCAAATGAAAATGAGTGAATTTTAGATAGCAGTGCATCGCACCATATGACATGTTTATCTGATATTTTGTATGATTCTAGAGATATCTCTGAAAGAATTTACTTAAGAGATAGTTCATTTTGAGAAGCAACTAAACATGGAAAAACAAAATTTTCAAATGTTGTTATTAATTATTTTTTTATGTACCTAAGCTTAAAAAGAATTTGCTATCTTATTCTCAACTTACTAATGATAATTTTATTGTAACATTTCTTAAAGATAGTTGGTCCATTAAAAATAAATCTGATTCCTTGATTTTTGAAGGTGTTCAAAAAAATGATTTATATATCTTCTCTTTCTACATGTTTACTTTCATCACATAATAAGAATGAATCTTAGTTATGGCATGAAATATTAAGACATGTTAATTTTAGAAGTTTACATGATATGTCTGTGAACAATCTTGTTGTTGGACTTTTTTCTATTCCCTCTAATCATGAAACTTGTGAGGATTGTTTACATGGTAAATAACATACTAACCCCTTTCACAAAAATCATGATATGAATTCCTCTCATCCTTTATATTTAATTCATAGTGATGTTATAGGACCTTTTGAATTTGTATTTTTTAATGGTTCTTTATATACTGTTACATTTATTGATAGATTTCTATGTATAGACTTCCTATTATAGATTGTATTCAAAGATAGATTTGTGTAATTTCATTATAATAAACAGCTCTCTCTATATTTGGTGGAGATCAAGATTATGTTATAATAAATTTTATTATTAGTATAAATATCTCTCTCCATATTTCATAAAAATTGAGATAAGATAGAGTATCTCAGTTTTTACTCTCAAATAAAGTGTTTGCTGGAAGCATGAAATTATAAATGCAACCTTTCATACCTAAGTGAAATCAATTAATACATTTTTTCTTTCCATTATTTTGATTAGCCTACTCTGAAACTCTTGTTCTAAATAAGTCTTCTTTCAATGAATGAGTTGGTCACTCATTCTAAGGAAGATGGATCAATGTATTTATGTTTATTTTTTTATTCTATAACTATCCTCTTTCGTATAAATTATTATTTTATTTATTTTCTATTATAAACAATTTTTTTGTACAGTTTATGTGAATGTGCAAGTGTTTTATTTATTTATCATTTTTTTTATTCAATAATTTAATTTTTGCAAGTGTAATTTACTTTTTGTAAGTGTGTTTTAATTTATGTAAGTGTGATTTACTTTATGTAAGTTTGTTTTGATTTTTACAAGTGTAATTTTCAATTCTTGCAAGTGTGGATTGTGATAGAAAGAACTATTTACCGAAGATTTATTTCTCTTATTGCATACAACGTTCAGACACCAACCTTGGATTGATATTATTAAATGAAAGGGATTGACGACTCTCGTCATGCACTTTGGTTGATAAATGACATTTCCAATGGACTAGATGATACTGACATAAAAGTTTTAGGACAAATATTAAGATTTGTGGCTGTAAGTGCACCAGTAAGTCCCAAAGTAGGGGCTTCTCTCAATATATATTATGCATCCGATTTGAGCACCCTATCTTCCATTATCAATTATGTGGATGTTGATCCACCCTTATTTTGTTCCACTCATCTTTCCTCCTCTAATATCTTTGTATCTCTAGATTCTTTTTCATCGATTTCTTTAGAGAAATTTGTTTCTTCTTTCAACTCTGTGTCTTCTCTTAAAACCCACTCTTCTTCAGTTCCCCACCTTTTAACTTTTTCATCACTATCTAACACTTGGATAGGTTCCATTTCTTTTGCTCTTGTTTTTTGTTGTTTTTTCTCTTCTGATTATTCATATAAAGAACCTCCCTTTGAATATGGGCATTCAACATGTCTCTCTTCTAATTGTATATTTGGAGGTGAAATTAGAGGAATTATGGGCTTCTTTCTATAAATAACAATGGGTGGATTAGCAATTATGTTAGAGTTATTTTAATGATTAAGTGGTAATTTAAACCTTAGCCTATACTTATAATTAATTAAATAATAATAAATTATTTATTATTATAAGGTGAAAACCTCATGTAAATAAATAACTATATTATATTTATTTAATTATTTACTAATTTTTTATTAAAATATTTAACTAGGATATTAGTCACCGAAGGTTCATTTGAAATATTAATTAATCAGACTCATTTATTTATTTGAGATGGTTAGACCCATTATTTACAACAATCATCTTCCTTCATATTTACCTATAAATAGGGTTTTAACCCTATGGTGAATAACAACTTGATATCTTTATATTTGTGAGATATTTGAATTATTAAAGGGCTTGTGAAGACTTTGCTGAAAAGAAGTGAGAAGTTGGAGTTGTATTGGGGTAAATTGTTTCTCTATTAATAAAAAATCACTTAGTAAATTTTTTACTTATTTGAGGTTTTCCCATAGTAATACATCATGTCTTTGTGTGTTGAATTTATTTGGCTTCATGCTTTGCTTATTAAATATTTTTTAGATCCATTCTGTGTATTGTTTTATTCATAATTTTTATCATAAAATCAGAGTCAATGGAGAGAATTTTCATGAACAAGCATATAGAATATTAAGTCAAATATCAATAACTCAACTTTTAAAGTTTTTTTTATTAAGCCTAGACAATTGTACGGTTTTTTTCCTAAATAAATATTTAGAAAAAAATATTGTGATGATCTTGGGTATTTAAGAGTTGTAGTGATGGATCTTTAACAATCAAAAACTCCCTGAAGATCATTTAAAACCTCCAAGTCAATGGAGAGAATTTTCATCAGCAAGCATATAGAATATTAAGTCAAATATCAATAACTCAAATTTTAAAGTTTTTTTATCAACCCTGGACAATTGTACGGGTTTTTTCCTAAATAAATATTCATAAAAAATTATTGTGATGATCTTGGGTATTTAAGAGTTGTAGTGATGGATCTTTAACAATCAAAAACTCCCTGAAGATCATTTAAAACCTTCGTCATTCATTTCTAATTTTTTCTCAACAATTGAGATGTCATTGTATGGCTTAGTACGGCCTGCATACATAAGAAAAATGCAAACTCATGATTTTTGGCATGAAATTATCTCTTGAAGGTTATAAACATTTAATTTTGCAAGTTTAACAATTCATGCAAATTTTCAAAGCCTGAGAATCTCTGGTTCATCACATCCATATTTTTCTCTCCTCTATTGGTATCCCTGTATGGCCTGGGAGGTTGGAAAACTTTTTTTTTGGCACCAAAATTCAAATTTGTGTTTTTTTTTGGCATTGGAAGGTGTTTTTATGGTGACTTGCAGTTTTTTAAGGACTTCAGAAGGCATGTGCTACTCTCTAGCTCCACCCCTGCTTCCTCTCTGTGCCATTACCAGTTACAGACATATTCATTGGTTGGTAATGTTATTTGAAATATTTTTAAAAATACTTAATTTTTTTAATTATAATATTTCATGCAAAAATAAATAAGGGGACCCACCAAATTACTCACCCAAATAAATAATAGTTTCTTACTATTTTTTTTACATTCACAATAAATATTTATTTTTTATTATTAAAAATTAGATAAAAAAATTTAAATATAATATTGTGCATGTAAATCCTTGAATAATCTAGTAGATGAGCTAGTAGTTGTAATTTTGTTAAAACTTGTAATTAGGGTGGTCCTATGTTCAAAACCTCCTTAACATTTTTTTGTTGATTTTGTTAAATTTTATTTCAATTTCAATTAATTACATTTATTTTCTTGGCTTGCGTGTCAAGACTCACATGTGAAAAAAAGCTAGTTAAACTGTCAACATTGTTTCTACATTTGACCTAGTCAAAACTTAGATAAGCATAGCCATGTGACCAATCGATATTTAAGTTTTGGCACATTTTAGATGCATTGGTGTGGTCATTTTTTTGTTTTGAAACTTCTTGTTATTGATTTTATAACTTTTTTACTAATTTTGCATAGATGGTTGTTGTGAGTGCGACTCTTTTGACACCTAAAATTGTGTAACATTAATTCCATTTTTTACTTTGGTTAACATCTAAATATAGTTACATGCTCAAATTTCTTTTTTTGAAAATAGTTAAAAAATTATTTAAAAAGTTTAAATCATAAAATTATTCTTATTTTTTAGTGTATTTTACGACACTTGTGACACCTTGCTTTGCACAATATTATGAAAATTTATTGCTTTATCAATCTTTAATTTGAACAAATAGTGTGTATTTACTTTTTTATTTTTTTAATTCACACTCAAAAGGTTGTTTCTTAATCATTTGGACACTGTCATGTTTAAAGGGAAGCAAAGGATTCTCGTCACTTTTCCTTAGACAAATCTCAAATGCTTAATGGAAATAACTATAACATATAAAAAAATCATATTAAAACTAAATTCATGGCCCATAAATTATAGAATATTTGTATTGGGATTGAAAAAACCTCATTTGGATGTCATGTAACCCTCAAGCTTACCAATGTATTTCAATAGAAATCATAGGAAGTTATGTCCATTATCTTGCAGAGTGTTAAGGATAAATTCCTTCTCCACATTAGTAATCAAGAATCTCCTTACGAAGCTTGGAAACTCCTTGAATCCATGCCCGAAGGCACTCGTCTCTCAATGATCATTAAGTTAGTCTTTGAGTTGATGACAACACCTATGAAGGGTGATGAAAAAATTGTGAATTTTTTAGTGAAAATTAAAAATATTAAAGCTTAGTTAGATGATTGTAATTGTAATTTAATTCAAAATCAATTATTTTATTTTATCGTTCAATTAAATATTCATGAAAAAATTAGAAATTTCATTTCAATTTTGAATTTTTAGTATCAAATTGAGCAAGATATCCCTGAACTTACCACCTTATATGCTTTCCTGACTCAAGAAGAGCAAGTAATGACCAATTTTGATTCTAAAGAGAATGCCACTTAGGAACTTCTCACCTTAAATAATGTTTTTGATAACAAAAAAACCATAAATCTAACCTTAATGTTGTTAAAGGTAAAATAGAAATTAAAAAATTGGTAATAAGAACATAAACCTAAATTCAACGGAAATTACAATTTGTATGGTAAGTTTGGTCATAAAAAAGAAACCTATCATAGAACAAGGAAATAATTATCAATCAATCTTCTAAAACTAATAAAAGAAAAAAATCTAATCAAAACAAACAAAAGAGTCAAAACCCTAATCAAAATAATAATTAGAATGAGAATATTATTGCTTTATATGCTGCTTTATTTGCTTCAAATGAAAATGAGTGGATCTTAGATAGTGGTGCATCGCACCATATGAAATGCTTATTTGGTATTTTATATGATTCTAGAAATATATTTGAAATAATTTATTTAGGAGATAATTCATTTTTAGAAGCAACTAAACATGAAAAAGCAAAATTTTTAAATATTATTATTAATGATGTTTTCTATGTACCTAAGCTTAAAAAGAATGATATCAATTCATACATTTTTTTTTCTATTATTCGGAGCATCCTAATTTGAAACTCATGTTCTAAATAAATCTTCTTCCAAGGAATGAGCTGGCAACTCATTTCAAGAAAGATGGATCAATGTATTTATGTTTATTTCTTTATTTTGTAATTATCTTCTTTGTTGTAAATTATTTTTTTTTTTTAAAAATTCTGTAATTATCCTCTTTGTTATAAATTATTTTTTAATTTTTTTCTGCTATAAACATTTCTTTTTGTACAATTTGTGTGAACCTGTAGGTGTTTTATTTGTTTGTCATTTATTTTTAATTTAAAAATTTAATTTCTAAAAGTTTGATTTACTTTACGTAAGTGTGATTTAATTTATACAAGTGTGATTTACTTGAAGTAAGTGTGTTTTGATTTTTGTAAGTGTGATTTGCAATTCATGTAAGTGTGGAGTGTGATAGAAGGAACCATTTTCCAAAGATCTCTTTCTCTTATTGCATACAACTTTTCGACACCAGCCCTAGAATATTATTATTAAATGAAGGGGATTTATGACCCCCATCATGCACTTTGGCTTATAGTTGGCACTTCTAATGGACTAGATGATATTGACACAAAAGTTTTAATAGAAATATTAGGATTTGTGGTTGCACGTGTGCTATTAAGTCCTAAAGCAGGGGCTTCTCTCAATATAGATTATGCATTTGATTCCAACACCTTGTCTTCCACTATTAATTATGTGGATGTTGATCCATCCTTATTTTATTCCACTTATCTTTCCTCCTCTAATATCTTTGTATCTCTAGATTTTTCTTCATCAATTTCCTCAAAGAAATTTGTTTCTTCTTTTGGCTCTGTGACTTCTCTTGAAACCCACTCTACTTTAGTTTCCCACCTTTTATCTTCTTCATCACTATCCAACACTTGGATAGGTTCCATTTCTTTTGCTCTTGCCTTTTTGTTTTTTTTCCTCTTTTGACTCTTCATATAGAGAACCACCCTTTGAATATGGGTGCTCAACATGTCTCTCTTTTAATTATACATTTGGAGGTGAAATTGGAGGAATTATGGGCTTCTTTATATAAGTGAAAAATGGATGGATTATCAATTGTGTGAGTTTGCCTTGAAGTGGATGGGGTGGGGGATGAAGGGAATTCAATAGATGAAGGTGGAAGTGCAATATAAATGGTAGGATAAATAGGGTATGCAAGAATTAGAATTGTATAGAGCATTAGTGGAGTGCATGGAGGTGTTGAAATTGGTATTATTGAGGTCATTGATATAATATAACTTTGTAGGAATGCAAGGAAAATTACATGTATTATATTCAACGGGGGCAATGGTGCCAAATAAGATGTTCCTAATTACACACCTGGAAGATATGAATCTCTTGTAATAGGTACATGAGACTGCACTGTAACCAATGGATAAGTAATTAGAATTCACTTAAGAATGTTTCTTCTTATCATGTGATCTACCTCCCTCTAAGGGGAACTTTCCTCTGGTCAGCCAACTTATGTTTGTTGTGGAGAGGATAGATGATTATGCTCGAGTGATAAATGAGCATGTAGTTAAGGCCATTGAGGTCTTGAAACCTTATTTGCTTACTCTACTATCTTGTTGGCATACTCTCTTTCTATTGAAGCATAATATTGAATGGCTTGAGTTACCACCTTAGGCATTCTATGATGAGTCATCTGAGTATAAACCTCAAAATCATCTACAAAATTAATAAAAAATAGATCATGCTCATAGCTCCTATGGCCATAAAGAAGGTGGACTCCCTTTTTTCTAAGGTCAATGAGGTATTGCCTCACTCTATTCTTGGGATCCCAATATTTAAATTATGCTTGATGAGTTAGCCTATAGTTAATCCTAATCTTCCCAATTGAGTGGAGGTGTCTCCTTAATGTATGTTACATCTGGATAATGCTCAAAGGGGTCTTATGATAATACCCTTGATGCTTGGTAGATATATCCTCATTCACACTATTATTAATCTATAAGTCTATTTCTTGCTCGACTACCTAGTCAAGAACAAAATAATAGAGATTCAAAGGTGTATCCCTAGTTACCTCTATCCTGATTATGGTATAATTAGGATAGTACTACTAATCTTCCATCTTTGCAATATTTTTCCTTATGTTTTCTAAAATCCTAAGCATGACATGCCCATAAATAACTTTGTATAGTAATATGTATACTTTTATAATTTTCTTTATTTCTCTCTTGAACTGATAAACATGGAGCAAAGAGAAGTCATCACAGACCCTGTTGTTGACATATTATATGGATGGCTATTAGGGTTTCCCATATGTCATATACACTATCCTCGTGATGGCATCTATTACATAAGATATCATGTATAAATTTTCATCATATGGTCTTTCTTCAACTTTGAGTATCTATGCCTTAAATTAGACCCATTCTTCATGAATATAGCTTATACTAGCAAACACATATAAGCTGTACAACAAGGCCATGGCTATCCTAATACTTGACTTGAATTTGATAATGGGCACCGAAGAAATAACCCCTCAAATCTTTAATTTCTTTCCCGGTACCAACCACTACTTAAGCTTGCCCTCGACCATATTATGGTCTAACTAGGCATAGGATGTGACCTTGATGTAAGTCATTTCTAGGGCTAGGAAGCACATATAATTCTCAAAATCATCCCAAAAATGTAAGTGACCACATTTATATGAAATCTTAGGTGTAATTAGTCTTTAGTAATAGCACCATTAAAGAACAAGTAAAAAATTAAGTCAATGCATGGCATTACCTCACACTTTGTTTTTGTGTTATGTAGACCCATTATTTTAACTTGTATCAAGTCATCTACATATATTTTTCCTATCTTTGTCTAGTTGATCTTGAATTGAATATGAATTAATACCTTTGATTACATCAAAAAGAGTGGAGTAATAGGTAAATAGTAATATCCCCTTGTCAAAAATTATGTCCAGGTGCTCTATTGCTCCTATACTAGAATATTAGGAAGGAAGATTTTTAGTTGTTCAAGATGAAGAAGCCACTACTGTATTATATAATTCTTTAGCAAGCTTGGCTAGATTGATTCATAGATTTACTAGTAGGAAAAAATGGGGCTCTTTAAGGTTTTATATCTTAAATTGGTACTTCTTATCTCTATGATTAATGGCAAAGTGATTTGATGTTCTGAAGATTTTGCATATATTGGTTAAAGCTTGATATTTAAATGCTCAGTTCATTTGAATTTAATGTAAATTGCTTTTGACTCTACTTTCTATTTTGATTAGAAATTGAAAAGTCAGCTTTGGTGGTTATATTTTCTTCCATGTGGTGGCTTTTCGTTAATTCTAAGTGCTCAGTCATCACTCTTTGACAAGTGTCCATTTACTTTTTATTCAACCTTTTTGCCTAGCTATTAATTATCACACTTGTATTGCCCATGTATCTCCAAGATTATGACACTTGTTTCAATCTCATTTACCCTATGTCTTCAACATTATAATTATACTTTACATGCTCTATGAACCATGATTTGATGATATCTTTCCACTTGTTTTGATCTTTGGAACTTAGGGATCTTATGAAATTTAAACTATGTACCTTTTCTTGAAGGTTCCCTATGCAAAAGATGGTGCCATGTCAAGAAATCTCAGGATCCCATGGGAAATTACTATATTTTGTTTTTGTACCTTATTCTTGATAGGTTTCATTCTTCTGAGATGATGACACATAGATAAAAAGAGTTTTGTCCCTATAATTTTAACTAGAAAGTTCCGAGTTAACAAGATCATGCCACATGGATGGTTCTCATTAATCTAGAGACTTAGAACTTTTTGTAGTGTTTTTTATCTAATGTGTCTCTAAATTCTGAAATGATGACACATGGATGACTATCTTTAATTTAAATACTTATAATTTTTTTAATGTATTCATAACTAACAAGGCCCAAGTGAATGGGATTTTGCCACTTGGCATGATATAGGGAGCTTGAGAGCTTCGAATGTAATAGACCTACTTTGATCTATCAAGTTATGGGTCAATGAAATCTTGCCACTTAACATGATCTCAGGAGTCTGAGAATATTTTGAAATTTAACTATGTATTTTCTTCTCACATACCTTGAGTGACTAATATGTCACCACTTGGTGCAATCTCAAGATTCTATAACTTGGACGACTTGTAACATTTCATGAAAATCAATTATGTCCCATGTTAATAAGATTTTGACACATGGACAACTCATAAAAACCCAAAAACTTGGAATGTAGTTTGAATGTTTAACATTGCAAGTGAACAAGATGCTGCCACATGGAATGATCTCATGAATCTAAATGCTCAAAAGGACTTAGAATACTTTCATTATAATTGAAGTCAATTATGCATGAATGAGATGTCAACACTTGTTGTAATATATGGAACTTGATGAAAATTTAGAATTTTGGGAATGGGTATTACACATCAAAGCTTAAACAAGCTACGTATCTTCAATAGTCCGGTTAGTCCCTTAAATTAAAACATGATTTGGAATGTATAATTTGAAAGTGAAGAAGAGAATAAAAGGTGATAAATAATTCATGAATTATTCCCACGCTTTGATTTTCCCCCTTTCATAACTTTTGCAATAAAATTAGAATTTGAAAATAACCTTAGGCTTGTGCATAC
This sequence comes from Torreya grandis, assembly GCA_037957365.1. NCBI lineage: Eukaryota > Viridiplantae > Streptophyta > Pinopsida > Cupressales > Taxaceae > Torreya > Torreya grandis. Next base: position 4,428,981 of record JARHVA010000167.1, on the reverse strand, counting down.
CTTGATCAATAACATAATTCTTAAGGTTGATATGGACCATGAATAAAGATGTCTTCATAATAATGGGTCCCTATTTGATTTTAGATAATGGGGTGTGTTGGGGTACAACAAATGGAAACTCAATGGGAAAATGATCTAGTGTATTTGAGAACCCATAATCTCAATTAATGCATCATAATAGAACTTCAATCTCCATAATAAAATTACAAGTAGACTAGTTAGTTGGAAGAGACCCTAACTTTCTCATGCAACATACTAACCCTTTTTATTCCTAGGATCTATGTTTGATTTTTGAAATTTATTTTACCCCATGTTATGAGAGTTTTGACATAGGCCTAGATAAACACTGCAGGTTTCATTTTGATTTGTGATTTTTTTCAACAATAATAGGTGAAGCTTGGGCATTGCTCTACTACCATCCAAACATCCATAGACCCACAGAGACACCTCTAATTTTTTTCTAAGCCTTGCTCTACTATAAGCCAAACATCTATAGCCCTAGTAGAGATTACTTGATTCACCCTTTCTCCAAAGGTTTGTATGATTTTTTTTAAACATGGGTGGAATAAGGGTTTGGAATCACCATTGGTTGGGTGTATATATAAGAAAAAATATTTTTTTATCAAGACGTCCTTTCTAGTATGTATCTATCTCAATGTTTATTATCTCTCATCAAAGTTCTAGCATATAATAGTACAGTTAATCTTTGGAAATGAAGAGTCTTTCTAAAATTTGCATGAGTATATCAAAACAAACTCCAAAGGCCTAGTGAAATTATTCAATATAGGTATAACTTAGTTTCAATCATAACACATACCTCAATTCCAGAACTTCAAGTACTCTACCCAAAATAAATCCTGGTGGATCCTAATTGTATTCTTCTTGAGTCATCCCCTTGATTTTGGTAGGTCTTTCATAATTCTAATATAATAAATTGATTAGACTATTCTATAGTTTTAAGAAAACTAACCTAGAAAATAACAACATTAACTATGAAAGTAAAAGCATAAAACAAGAAATTAGTCTAAGAAAATAAAAAATATTAATTTAAAAAAGTAGAGAATCTACTATAGAAATTAGGAAATGTAATCTATTCCTATTTCTACATGTGCACTCAAAGTCATTTAAAGCATTTCCAGTTGGAGTAGCCATGAATAATGCTTCAAAATTACCTTGAAGGTCTTTTAGACAATGCATTGTTACCTAGTATTTTAGATATTTGGTATGGCCTAATACATAAGGGAGTGAAATTATCATTTTGTCATTTTTTGCGTGTGATTTATCCCCTATAAGCACTAGGTCTAAAATCCTGAAAACCTTGATTTTAGATCTTTTCTCAAGTCACCTTTTGACAATGTCTTGGTGTTTATTGAAGCTATGTAGCTCTTCAATTTGTGCATCTTCCATTTGAACTATGTCGAGTAGTTTGGACTAGATTTTTTCATATTCTCCCATATACTCTTGCATGAACTAATACTTTGGTATTTTAAGAGTGATAAAAAAAATTGGTTACTACCCATTTACTAGCAGGAAAGTTGAAGCCTTGAGGGCTTACTTATGTCATGTTTTATTTGCCTATAATGCATACTTCAGCAGTAGATACCATTCTCTGGGCTTGTCTTGGGCTGATTTCTTGATAACATCCATTAGATTCTTGTTAGTGGACTCAGCTACTCGATTCCATTGGGGATAATAATTTGATGAAAACTTGATGTTAATTTAATTGTTTTAGGCCCACTCAACAAATTTTGTAGATTATAAGGCTAGACCATTGTCATAAACCAATAAAATTAGAGTGTCAAACCTAGTCAAAAAAAAATTCCATAAATTTGATCACTTTTTACACTCTAGAATTCTTTGTGTCTACCATCTCTATCCATTTGGTACAATAATTAGTGGTTGTTAGGACAAATTTTTCTTATTTAAGAATTTAGATTGATCACCCCAACAAATTTGAGCCCCCACTAAGTAAAAGGGCATCCCTCAATGACTAGTTGTAAAGGCAAGGCAACATGTACTTTCATTTTCCCAAATACTTGACATTCAGACATGTCCTGACATGATTATGGACATATCAAAAAAATTAGGCCATTAGTATCCCATTCTCAATATTTTATGAGTTTTTTCATTCCCTAAGGGATGTCCACTGCCTACTCTATGATGAGAATTACTCAAGATGTCTATGGCTTCTTATTTTGAGACACATCTCAAATAGATGCCTTCATAATTATTCAGGTATAAGACTACCTTATTTATCACATAATGGGTTGATTTGAGCCTAAGGGATTGCATTTGTTCTGTATTCAGTTCAAGGGGACATGTACCTATGAGTAAGTAGTGGATGATGTGGGCATACCATTCACCACCAGCTACTTGCATCTCATTGATTTGTTCAATATGAATGTGTGGATTTATATCAATCATGAGTTAAATGATTCCTTGGCCTCAGACCATCTTGGTTGGTCTAATTTCACTATCAAACTCTTATAGTTTTTCCATCCACTTACCTCGTCTCTCACCCAATTCATTATGGCCAAGCATGAGCTTAATGACTGGATCTAGGACAATTGAATTTGTCTTATTCTTGAGAATGTAATGCCTAAATGTCTTTATAACTTTGATCAATGCATATATTTGCTTATCTATCATTGAATACTTTAACTCTGTATCTTTTAGATTAGTACTCATGAAGGAAATTATATTTTCATTATCATGTACCTTTTGTGTGAGTATTATTTCTATAGTATGTTTTGAAATAAATGAGTAAAGAAATATATCCTTAGTAAGGTCTAAGATGATAAGAAATGGAGCTTAACAATGGTGGTTTAGATATCCTAAAAATCCCTTTTAACTTTAATTATCCATTTTATTTTAGCATATTGATTCAACATGGCATTCAATGGATTGACAATCTCTACAAATCTAGAAATGAATTTCCTTACAAAGTTTATCTTGCAAAAGAAGGGCTTCAATTCTTTCTTGTTTTTAGGAGGCATTAACTTTGAAATGACTTAGATTCATTCTAGATCAATGGAAATCTCATCTTTGGTAATGACATGGTCTAATATTTTCCCTTTAGTAACTCCAAATATGTTCTTCTTTGGATTGAGGAATATTTCATATCTTTTACATCTATCAAATACCCTTTGTAGATGATCTGCATGATCGGTTATATTCTTTGAAAATACCGTGAGGTTATCCATGTAGATGATGATGCATTTGCCTAAAATCCCTTGAAAATTTAACTCCATAGGTTTCTAGAAGGCTACTCCTACATTAATTAGGCCAAAAATAATATGTTTATATGCAAAAGTCCCCACTAGGTAGTAAAAGTGGTCTTCATTCTATCTTCTGCTTCTACTAGCACTTGGTTATAACCTAATAATCCATCTAAAAATGGCATCATATCTAATCCACTAACCATTTGGATTACCTCAACTAAGGAGGTTAAAGGATAGTTATCCTTTTTTGATACTCAATTCAGGTTTATAAAATTGACACACAACCTAATTTATCTAATATTCTTCTTAACAGGCACTAGATTAGCTACCCAAGTGGAATGACTGATTGGAAAGACAATATTAACATCTAATAGCTTTTGAACTTCTATCTGAATCAGGTATTTTAAAATTAGATTCACTATCCTATATCACTACTTGAAGGTATTATGTTCTAACTTTAGTGGGATAATATATGTGAGGATGATAGGGTTAATGAATTTTAGGTCTTCATATGTCCAAGTAATCACATATTTTTATTCTATCAATAGACCCTTCAAATTTTATTTCTCACTTTCAGTGAAAATTAGTTCAATGTTTACATACTGGGGATGGTGGTTGATTTTGAGTCTCTCCTTAACAAAATTAGATTCAGTGGCTTTAGACTATTTTTCTTTTTGAGCTTTTTGATCCATGTCAAAATCTTACTCTAGTGAGACCATCTACACAGGAAGGCAGTTCTCTTTCAATCGTATGATTGCCTTTGTAAATAAGAGAACCAACCCTTATTACGAGAATGTTTTTAGCCCTTTTTATAAAAAGAGAATCCCTTTTTAAAGGAGATTTAATGGAATGGTGTGGCAATTAAACAAACCCAAAGATGTAGTCTATCAGGGATGAAATTCGTTATCATTTAGTTTCCATTTGTCTCATTTTTATCATTTTTTTTGTTATTTATTATCAATGTTTTAATTTTAATTTTAATTATAAATCTAATTTTTATGACTTTTATGGGAAATTGAGAAAAAATTTAAAGCATTCAATTTTGGAGAAAAGTGAGTCAGTTTTGTTGTGCCCATTTTTGAACCAATTTTGGTATTAGATTCATTGATCAAGGATATTTTAACATGGTTTTTGGATTTGCAAGTTTTCATTTTACATGTTAACCAAGTTTAAAATCAAGCATGGTGAAGGATCTCTTGAAGAGTGTAACCTAAAAATTGGTACAAAGTGAGCAAGTCAAGCCATGAGATCTCTCTAGAAATAATTTGAACTAGAGACGTCAGTTTGTCAAGCCTTTCTTGAGATGAAGTGCATGGTGGAAGAGTTGTATCATGAAAATAATGAGGCTTGAAAGCAAAAATAAAGGTGAATAAGAGGAATATCCCTCCACTAGTGGTAAGGGTAAATGAGATGAACCTTCTAACTCTATAGAACAAATGAAAGTTTGTAATTCTTTTTATTCCCATCAATATGTATATGTTTCTTTTGGTCAATTTAAGAAGCATAATTATGGTATTGACTCTAAGTTACTAATCAAGATGGGTTTTGATGGAAAATTCCTTGGCATCAATGGCCAAAGAATGATTAATCCCATACAGGTTGAGGAAATACCTTGTTATGTAGGTTTAGGATATGTTAGTGGTAAAAGAGAAGTTGGAGAAGGCTTCAAAATGGTTGAAGAAAGAGAATTTTTGAGAGAAGATCCAAAGTCACTATAGAATCAACCTCTCCTTGATGGTAAGTAAGTGAAAGTTAGAATCAGGAAGGGGACAACCTTTTAATCATGGGGAAAACATCTAGGAGGAATGTAAAGCATCTCCATAGAGAGATGAACATCCCCAAGGAGGAGGTGAAATATTTTATTTTCATCATACTTGCACAAATGATATTCCTAAAAGATATGGCAAGCATAAGTATTCTATTATGTTAGTCAATTATGAGGAGATTGGATTTGAAATATAGACATTGTGGTATATGTATCCATATACTTTTTATGAATTGAATAACGATTGTGTGGCCATGTGTTAATAGATAAATTCCATACAGAGAAATATCATGTCCTTCAAGAAGGACCAGGGTAAATTTTAATGGTGATTTTTCATTAATTCATGAATTTTCTAATTTTAGAAATTAGCATTTGGTGATTTTAGGGGGTGTTGAACAATGTGGATTCACCTAAATTATCTAGGTGTAAGTTAGTTTTTCAAGTCGGCTCACCTACTATTTTAAATAAAGTTCATACATATGAATATAGTTCATCACTCTATCAAAAATAAATATGAGTTTATTTGACATTATATGTAATACATAATCATTCGAGGACTAAATATCCTAAGCATATCTGTGTAATTACTATTTGGATGTGTTTATGTTGATTACCTACATAACTATCGCTTACCCACGACATTGTCACCTATCATAGCCTGTGTTGACCATTATAAATCCTATCACACAATAACATTTGAGTCGACCACTAATAATCCCATCATACATTAGCATTGGTGTCACTCAATAGGTGTTACCCAAAAAACATTAGTGTCACCTAACATCATCAATGCCATCTGATAGGCTTAGTGTCACCTGACAACATTAGTGTCACATGATAACATTTGTGTTTCCCAATAGAGTAAATAATGCCCAATGACATTGTGTTTGCATTATAATATATCAGTTACATGTCATCTGCTAGAAATGTTAACAAGGTGGGACAATCAGCCAATAAAAAACCCTATTATCTTATTTTAGCTAGCCATTAAAAAAACCCAAGCAATTGACATCCACACCAAATATAGCCACAGGTACTATACTAAATGATGAAATGTATTTTTGTTCATTTTTAATTTCATATTAAAGTTCTATAATAATTTAAAGGTAAACCCTCTTAAATGTAGAGCCCATAGATAATGGTATTATGACTGAATGATTTAATAATGTGTCACCATTTGAAGATATTATTGATGATGACATGCTATCACTCGAATACATTCTTGAGTATGAGTATGTAATGACTCAAGTGGAGGAAAATTACTAATAAGATGACTTGGATGAGGTGAAAATACAAGAATAGACTTTTGGATCTCATAAAACACCAACTTCGGTTAAAGATTCAACTCAACATTATGTGTGAAAGAAGAGGAAACAAGATGATATTCTTGATAATGAGATCCAAATACCATATGATATTTGTACTCATCAAACACAAAATTTAGTTGAATATTACACTAATAAATTAATGTATAAGAAAAGTACATGGATAATTAGAAGGTCTTTTAAGTTCAATTTGCTAGATAAATATCCATTCATTGAATTAGTTGAACCAAAAAATAGAAATGATACTCCAACAAAATGTAGATGTACAATATGTAGTTAGAAACTAAGAAAGGAACACAAAATGAAACTTAAGTTGGACACAATTTAAAATCATTGTGGAAAAATATGTGTGTCAATAAAACAAAAGGATGGACAAACACAAGAAACACAGAGATGGAAATATGAAAAAAAATACATGCAAGGTACGTAGCAGAGTATGAAGATCATCAAAAACATCTATGAAATCTCATTGAGAAATGAGGAATAATAACAACTCAGTTAGAAAAAGTTAATCAAGCTAATCTTCATGCCAAAAATATACAATTTTATACCATCTATCACATTCTTAAAAAGGGCAAACCTATATAATATTTTTTAGATTATAATATTTTATTCCAATATAATAGATTTTATAGCATTCCATAATCCCATCGATCAGATCATAGTACTTGGGAAATGATAAAATGTCTCGTAATGATTGAGAAGAAGGATTTGAATGAAAAAGTAAAAAATACATAGTTTATCTTGTTGTCAATTGATGAGCTCACAATAGTTGATAACACATTATGGGTTTGCATTCATGTTTATATTTTTCATAGCCATTCAGGGCAACCTCATCTATTAGATGTACATAAAATTAATAAAAATTGTAATGTCTAAAACCTTTACAGATTGATTATTTCTAATTTGAAGGATATAACTGTAATGGATGAATATTATATAGCTACAAAGTTAGTTTGTGTTAGTGCTAATGGTGCATTTGTGATGCAAGGGTACATAAGTAGTCTCTGTGTTTGATTGCAAATAACATTTTTCCTATATATGATTATAATTCATTGCATGGCTCATAGGATGAAGTTTGCTTACAATATTGTTAGCACATTTGAAAATATCATAAAAGTGGAGGAGCTTATATGTGACTTACACGCATACATGTCAATCAGTCCAAAAAGATGTTTAGAGTTTTAAAAATTTCCAATTGGAGTGACTAATGGTAAAAAGCTTTTGAAAGATGTTGATAAAAGATGGATTTATATGTATAATTTTTGAAGAATATCTATCATTAGTAGGTTTTATGTTTAAATACTAGATAGAAGTTAACAATTCAAGAGATTTTTTGTACCATTTAATAGATTTAAAAACTTTGTTGACATTATGTGGTATTCTATCTATGTTGAGATAAATGCAATTTATGATGAAACATGCACAAGAGAGATCTATATATATTGTTTACTTCATTTGGTTGAGAAAATAGTTTTGTTAATCTCTAGATATGTTATAATCCTCACAAGACTATTTCAAGGGCCCTATATTTGACAATTGGTAAATTTTAACTAATATTAAGGACCCTAATAGTTATTTGAATTTTAATATTAATGATCATCTTTGTATCATCACTAACAGAAAGGAGATACCAATGCACACATTCTAAATACATGTTGATTTAGTAGGAACAAAAATTTAAGAAGTCCATGTAACACAAGTACTATATGATACTGTTATTTATGATACATGGCTAAAATTAAGAAAGATATCAACAATCATGTATACTAAAATTTGAGGTCATTTCAAAAGGGATGACTTTCTTGAATCCATGGGAGTGATTAATCCAATATTTTGGAACACTATAAATGGTGAAGAACTAACTAGTAATTTATTTCTCAAATACATGAGTAGTCACATTAAGCATTTTGGAAAGTCTGTTGAGATTAATGGAGTTGAAATAAAATGTATTTTGCAAAAGGATTTATTGAAATCCCAGTCAACACATTTTATAATTACAATGATTGATCAATATCATTTTTTAAATGAATCCACAGAAAGTGGTGATATTACGAGGCTATGGAAAAAAATTACCCCAATAACATCCTACAAGAAAATATTAATGAATATTTTTGATTACATGAACTCTATCAGATAATGATTTTGGGATATGTTGAAGATGAAAGGGTATTCAGTGCATTATCTTTTGTTAAATCCAAACTTTAAAATAAATTGGACAAAAATCTAGAAACTTGTTTGAGGTTGTATATTTCTCATTATCCCATGGATGGGTTTCCCTATGAAAGAGTGCTTGCAATTTGGAGTGCACTAACTAAAATAAAAGGTGTCACAAATACAACCACCAATAGAGTTTATGTTAAGAATGTAGATATTACCAATTGTGATATTTTTAAAATTTATTATTAACTATTATCTCTGATAATTTAGGTATTGTAAAATTTATCACATTATGATATTAGAAGCATAATATTAGTTATTGATAGTCAAATTGTTTATATGCAAAGAGAAAATCAATAATAATTATAAATCAACCGTCTCATAGGTACCATATGGTAATTTTTTATTAAATATTTCCCACTTGTCATGTGTTTATATTTAAATACTATCTCATGTTCATCACACTAAGAAAAGATTAATACAAGATTATTGATTAAAAATAATGCAAAGAAACACACATTATGGATTATTGATTACAATCCATGCTCCTTGATGATTTTCTTCAATGTATTACTATTTTTATTCAACAAAACAAGTTTTTATTTCAAGGAAATAGTTGCATTTAAACTTTTTCACATTATTTAGAGATGAACTTCAAGTAACTTCACTTGATTATTCAAATTATCATATTTTGACTAAAATTAAATGATAATATTATTTAGCTAAAAAATTACAAGAATTAAATACAAATGATAAACAACTTATAGTGAGTATAGCTTACCTCAACTTTCCCCTTTTCTACACCAGTAATAACAATCAGGGTTTTGTCTTTTGCCCATTTATTATAGTACACCTAGACCTCTACATTTAAATTCTCAAGCCCAGTCAACGTTATATATAAAAATTTATCATTGTAATCATTTCTAACAGTTACTGCTCCACAAACACCCTAATTCAACAAAACATAGTTTTTGATGGTTGATTTTCAACCAATTTGAACAATTGGTTATGTTGGATCATGAAATCGGGTATTTATTTCCTAGATAAAAACTTTAGTACTTACCTTACATATTCTCAAACACTCAATTTTAACAATAATAATTTATTTTACATATGCGACAGAATTATTTGCCAATAAATTATCTAAAGGAAAATTGGTAAGCTCATCATAAGTCTTAAGAATCTCAAGATTGGGAGGGGGGATGAGCTATACCAAGAGATTTAGGTATCGATAGTTGTTGAGAACCGACCTTTGACCCCCTTGACTATGATCCCTAAATAATATCATGGGGATTAAAAAAATTATATTGATCCCCACTATCCATCCCTAAAATCTCATCATCAATATCTATATGTTGTAAAATCGCAATCCCTAAGCTAGGGAGACTACCAAGAGAGAGGTTTGGAAACTTTGACGTTATGAAATAGACAATGCCATTACTTGGGGTCATATATGATAAAAATTTTCCCATGGTAACAAATTGATAGGTTTGTGGTGGTGGTGTCGGCAAATTTTGCCTTTGAGAAAGGGTGTCTACAAATTAATAAAGAAATCAGATAACTACTAAATGAGAATAAATTTAATATATAATAATTATATTACATAAAATATTGATAAGTGCATACCTTGTTATTAAAGATGCCCCAAAGATCTTTGTTATAATTGAATACTTGCAGGTGGTTATTGAAAAGATTGGGAGCAAGATTCAAATAAAACTATAAAAATAACATGAATCAAATTAAACACAAACATCTATAATGTATAATGAAACTATTAATAATACAAGCAATACAAAGGTATTACCAATAGCATGAAAGTATGTTTGAGTTTACATCGGTGTAATTAAATTGGGTGGAGTACCTAGAGGCATAATATAAATTTGAATTTTTTTTTGGTCAATAGAAGTGGAGATGATTCTATATCCATGTTTAATTCTATGGAGGACTCAGAGGGTTGTCGGCCTCTTACCACTACTTGTCTTCTTGATACCAGATTCAAAATTCTTTTCTATAAGGAGGACAAGATTACTTCAATAAAATGCAGAACATTAAATAATTTTTAGATAATTTAAAATGCAATTGCAAACATTAATTTACCTCTTATTATGCAATCAATAGAGAAGCAAGTTGCATTTTTTCTTGAAGAGCAGTTAGAATATTCATGATCTCCATTTGTAATTAGTGAAATGCTTCAATGTACAAAGCAATAATATAATTAGTACATGCAAAATCACAATTATTAATGGTAAGATACAAAATTAAGTTACTGATAATTTTGTTCGATAAAAATGAACGCTAATCAAACTTTAGGCCACTCAAAGTACGTAGGATGTAAACCATAGCCCAAATTAGTATGTCTAATTCTCTTCCCTACATTATAATTCTAGCTTGTAAGAATTCTATCATGGCCAAAAGAAAAGGATTATTAACATATTATATAGGGAGGCCCTTGTTGGATTTACAATTTTTCCCACCTATAACAAAATCAAATATATTAGTTCAAAGTGAATTGAACTTTTAATTGATAATGTTAATTGGTGACATATTAAGAATGTTTAGCAAACAGATAAATTTTAAAATAAAATTTAAATAAATAATATGAATCCTCAATCGATGGGTCAAAGTGAGACTCTAAATACTTCTTGTCCTGATCTGTGAGTGAGGCATCGGTGTTCATAGGGTTAGCATTTATGAGGGGGATCCATGTTAAGCCATGGATGTATTTTAGGATAACCCCAAATCACAAAACTCATATTAAATATTTACTATGAATGTGGACTCCATAAAGTTATAGCTCCTACATAATGAAGTGAATAAAGTGGTGTTTATGTCGTACTGACGCATCTTGACAATCCCCTCCAAACTATGCTTCTCAACTTAGTCTGTGCATGCATCTTATTATTTTAGTACTTGAATTATCTAAGAGCACATGAGTTTATTTTAGATTATTTTGGATGAGGATGAGTTTGGGGCAATCATTATGGTACATATGGTCTCTAGGAGATAATTTGCTTTGTATGGAATCAGGTATTCAGGAGGTTAATTCAAGAGTGAAAAATAAAGCAACTTGACAATATTTATAAGAAACTGGCATTTGTGAATTGATAGTTGGATCACAATAGTAGTTACCAGCACAACTAGTGCCTAACAACATAGCTACTACCAGATAATATAGCCCTCATTCGGTAGTAAAGCTACCATTAAACAAAAGACAGTCATTATGCAATAAGAAAGTGACCACCATCACGTGATGGATTAACCATTTAATAGTTGTGTTGTCATTTGAGATCAAAACCATTGTACTAGATTTTTCATTGTGCAACAACACACCTATCATTTAGTAGCAATGCCATCATCTAATGACATATGTTGTTAATCAATAGGCATGCTTTCACATAATGTCAAAGTTATCAAGTGGTGGCTATATTATCTCATGATAACACATCTATCAAATTATGACAAAGCCATTACACAGTGGTGAAGCCATCAAATGGCAGAGAAGTCATCAAGTGGAAGTGAAGTTATCAAGTAGTATCAAGCCTGACAAATGGTAACAAAGTCATCAAATGATTACATGGCCCCTAATGGTAGTTGCACTATCGTGCACGTGCATACTTGTCAAACTTATTTGTAGGGTAGGTAAATTTAAGGTGTAAAGTTATATTTAGGGTGTAATTTTATTTAATAGCTTTCCAAGGTCACTGATTTTTTTTAAAAAATTGATTTGAACATGAGAAAAATCAAAACAAGAGGATCAAAAGTATCTTTACATTATTTATTTGTAGGGCAAGTGAATACTTACTCTTTACCCATGTTGAACTCTAGTTTGTAAATCTTTGAGTCTTAGTTGAGCACATATATCCATCTCTCCACTAATTTGAGCTACATCCAGTGATTCCATTCTCAAATATTTTAACACCACCTCCATAATTATATCCAAAAGGTCTCCAAGATTATTGATTATTTTTAAAAAGTGATGTAAACATGAGAAAAATCAAAACAATGGGTTCAAAACTATCTTTATGTTAATCATTTGTAGGGAAGGTGAATACTTACTCTTTTCCCATACTAAACACCAAGCCATAAATATCTCAGGCTTTGTTGAAGTCATCTATCCATATCTCCACTACTACGATGTCAACCCTGCCCTTTATTTTATGATCCTCAAAATCTTTGGCATAGGCTTCTTTATAAATATGGTGAAGGTCTGAAGGGTGGATGTTATAAAAGATTAGAATAAGCTTCACATCACCATGACAATTCAACATCCATAATAGCTCATTAAAGCACCATGGAAACATAGCATATGTTGGAGATAAAATGGCTATATGGACTGGACAACTACTAATGGCAATCATTATTATTAGATTTAAAGATTTCCCATTTGTATTCCCTATTCATCAAAAAACATGTGTAGGATAAGATTTTTAAGATCGTGATAAATGAGGTTGGTGAGTATTTTATTAACATCAGGTCCTTTGTGATTTATGAAGACATCATAGGTTGAAAACACTTCTTCCATAATGAAACAAAGATTACAATAGAAATAAAGGGTGACATCAGGCACCTATTAACTAAACAAATTATTGAGCATCAAGAATGTCAAATTTAAAGTATGATAGAGAATATGAATATTCTTTTGGAAGATATGTATTAATTCGTCAAAATAAGAAATGGGTGAAAGAAAATAAAATCAAAAAGAGCTAGGAAGTAGGAACTATTTGACCTCTAAGAATTCTCCATTGATATTTTGAATAAGAAGACACTCTTAAATTCATACATTTAGAAACTATAATTATTTTTTTGTTATTTTCACAAAATTTAAACCAAAACTTAGTCACTTTCAAAAAAAATTACTGGACAACAATTTTAAATTCCACTAGTTCTTGGAATAAAATTGAAACTATTAAGGTATTTGACCAAACTAAAAATTAAATAAAAATTAAATTTTGAATAATCATAAAGTTGTCAAATCCATTCCTTTGGAAGCTACATAACAAATGGTCTAGAAAGTAGACACGCAAAAAAATTTAAGAAAGTAACCATCACTTGTCAAATCCATTCCTTTAGAAGTTGTGTAGCAATTCCTCTTAACAAGAAATGGGAGCATGTCAATCATAAAGTTTTCAAATACATTCCTTCAGAAGCTATGTAACAAAAACTCAAGAAATTAGATGCCTACAAAAAGTTAAGAAAGTAATCCACTAGTTGTTAAATCCATTCCTTTGGAAGCTGCATAACAACTCCTTGAAATAAGAAATAGGTGTGAAAAGTGCTTGACAATGGTAAAAGTCAAGTTATAGCTATGCTATTATACAAAAATGATGTTTTCCACTGGTAAAATCTATGTGGTAGAATAATTATCACGTGACAACATATATGTCATGTGATAATATTATTTCAGATAAATTTTGCTTATATTCTTTGCAAGGAAGAGAAAAGAAACTTGAGAAGGGTATGTTATAAAAAATTGATATGTTGTGCACAAGTTTATCTAGATGAATGTAGATACAAACTCGGGAGGAATGACCTACAAATAAGAAAGCACTCAAATAAATGGTTGGTCAGATAGATAGTTGGGTGGATTACCTAGTGGGTTAGATCCAAGAAGCATGAGCTTCCTTGGAGTCTGTCAATCCACACTTTTAAACAATCAAGTTATTAAAGATAAAGTACTTACATAAACAATAGAAGATAATAAAATCAAATACAAGAAGTGATTGATAAAATAATAGATGAAGTTGACTAATTTTAGTAATAAGTGGGTCAATACTAATGCTAAATAGCTCAAGTGTGGTTCAAAAAATAGGGCAGGTTTTTATGATCATGCAGAGGGAAAGGAAATTGGATTTGTTCAAGGTCTGGTGGGTGAAAATAACTTGTTATTTTGTCACACAATGACCATTGGTGGTTATGGTAATTATTGATGGTTCCATCAGTGGTTGGGACATATCATTGATGGCAGGGTGACCATCGATGGTTATTATGGGTTGGGTCTAGTCAAGAGATGGCTATTTTGATGAGGTCAAAAAATGGAATTCTGAGAGATGGATTTGGGCTGGGTTGATTGTAAATAGAAACAAAGTAATTGAATGATTAAAAATAGATAGTTAACTTGTTGGTTATTTATTTGATGAATGGCTGAGGTGGTTGGATGATAAACTCATTGATGGAGTTTAAGGTGATTTTAGCAAGGTAATAGTACTTGGTTGTTGGTTGATGGGAGGCAACACTTTAGATCTCTGTCACACTTATTGGTTTTCTAGAAGAGATGACCTGTAAAAGAAACTCTGATATAATAATCTCTTGATATTTATGGATGTGGATGATGATCACTTGATTCTAGATCTACATTTTCCCTCTCTTGCTCTCTCTTTATAGGAAGTAAGGAGAGGTACAACAATATGTTAACAAGAGGTTCAATAATTAATTCAAATTTATCTTTTATATGCCTTGGCTCACACATGAATTATATGAGCTAAATATAAAAAATCAATGTATAGTTGACTAGAGTTTGATTGTTCAAGTAGTGGAAACCTGATCGTCAGTGGTCAAGTCTAACCATTGATGGTAAGGGTGATCATTGGTGGTTAAGGGTCAAAGGTCAGATTGATTTAAAAGATGGGTTATCCAGTAGGTCAATTCTAACTTGAGTTAGGATTAGTTTATGGTTGAAAGGTTATGGTTGGTCCCTAGGGAGTCTTGAGGTGGTCTAGGGGTGTTTTGACACTTGGAACCATGGTGTGCAAATGTATAGTGTCTATATTTTCCATTTTTTGTTATATAGTTTGTATCAACAAGCTATAAAAAAATGGATTGTGGGTCAAAGGTTTAATTTCCTTGAGTATGGGAGGAGGTATTCTCGCTCAAATCAAGAAGTGACAAGGTGAAACTGAATCGGGTGCAATTTTGATGAATGATTAAGGTGGTGTTGAGTTGGTGGGTGATAGGTTAGGTATTAAAGTGAAAACATGCACATAAAAAGTGATGAAGTAAGATATCAAAGATTACATAGCGACTAAGTTTCCATGGTTGGTTGGTAAAAATTAAGGTTGGTAATAGAAATACAAGTGATAAGTGGACCGTGTGACTGTATGTGATGGTTGAGTTACACTTGTAAACTTAAGTCTCCTGGATAAGGTCAATGTTTTTGTGGGTATCCAAGGTAGGAAGTGCTCCTATGAAAACACAAATTAGTTAAGTGTGTACAAGGTATCACAAGATCAAAAAATTATTTAATACAGCAAGTAGTTGGTGCATTCAAAAGGACCAAGTCAAGGTCATCATAAAAGTATGTGATATTTTGGGCCAAAATGGCTAGAAGTGGAGTAATGTGGTGGTTATCAAGGTGGGTGGAAAAGGTAATTTCCATGGGTGGGCACTTAGTGTGTGTGTGTGTGTGTCAAAAATTTATAGGTGAAAATTTGGTGATTAGAGGAGAGGGAAAACCCTACTATTTTGATCATCAACGGTCAGAGTTATTAGGGTCGACCATTGATAGTCACCCTAACCATCGATGGTCAAGTGTCAGCCCTAAAAGGGCATGGTCAAAAAGACCATCGAAGATCTTATTTGGCTCATTTAAGCATGTGACTTTTGGAAGAGTATTTTAGCATTTTATGTGAAAAGAGCTCATGGCTAAGGGTGAGTGATCCAAAACTCAAAAGCTTTGGTTGAAAGATAATTCATAAATAAGAAAAACACAATTCAAATAATGCTATCTCTGAAAAGAGATGTTTTATTGATCAAAATTCTAGACCCAAACATATGCCTATCTATGAGAAGAGATGTTTGATTTCCAATTTGGGTTACACATTCATTTATACATGTTTTGAAGGTGTGAGGAGGATGTGGAAGGTCACCAATATTGAGGGAGATTAAGTGGTTCGACTTCCATGATTTACAACAATACATAATTCGAGGAATTACTATTTTTAGACTGCACTACTAAAATTGAAATTTGGGGCACTTCTGTTGGGGTTTTAGGGGTTAAAATTCATCAAGAAAATATCCATGCCATCTCATAATTTTCTCCTCAGTATTAGCTTTCCAACGGTTCAAACGGAAAGTCAATTGGAGCTACGGTGCAAATGTTATGGCTCCCAAAAGTTTCGTCATCAATTGGGGTGGTCCCATCACCCGAATTGTCATCTGAATTATTGCCCGGATCAGTGAGTGATTGGGTGAGGTTGATTGAGTGGGCTAGAGGTTAACCTATGAGGATGTAAGTAGGCACAGTAGGGTATGAGGCTAGGAAGTGGGCTCCAATGTTCCTCTTTGATAACAGTTGAGGAATGAGGTAGGGGTTGTTTTTTAATTGATAGATTAGGATGATTTTAGTGAATGCATCTTGTATTGGAATTTGGTTATTTATTGATTTATTATCTATTATAAATGTAGTTTATTTTGGTTTTTACCTAGGTTTAGGGTGTGTGTGTTTTTTATGGTGAATTTGAGGGTGAAGATGAAATTGAAAGGGTAGGGTAGGTTGAGTAGGGTGGGAGTAGATATAGGTGAAAATTTTTAGGTTATAATGGTGTTTGGGTGGTTGTTTGGGGAGGGTAGGGTTTGGATATTCCATCGACAATCACCCATAGTGACTTTCAATGGTCATATTTGATCATCAATGATCAATAACCATTGGTGGTTACTCACTTGACCATTGATGGGTACCATGACTGTCAGCGACTGATAAGAGGTGGATTCATTTTTGAAAAAGAGGTTTAAAGATTAGAATTTTTAAGTAATGTTTAAAAAAACCAAGTCAAGGTTAATGTTGAGGGTTAAGGTGAAGGTAATGTATTTAATAGGTAAGGGTATGAATAGTTAAGTTCAAGGTACGAAGGTGAGGGAGATAGTGAAATGACATAGTGTGATAGGTAGTAGTTAAGATTGGGGCTAGGTAATTTAGACAAAAAGTGTGATTGTTTAGGTTTTAGATAAGATAGGTTAAATGTTTATGAGTTGAATGGTGGATGAGGTAGGTGTAATAGGAGATTTTGTAGGTAAAAATAGTATAGATAAATAAGTTTGTTTGTTATCAAACATCACATGCACAGGAGCAGATCTAGATGCAAGACCGGGTGCCTTGGATATTTTCCAAGATTCATCAAGGGATGACTGTAGATGATTGGGCCCATATGGAGGAGGTAGGCCTCAGCGGTATGATGCATTAACAACATGTGCCACAAAATGTCATGATGATAGTGGTGCTCATCAAGAGATGGGATCCTACCACTAACACCTTCTTGTTACCTACAAGTGAGATGACCATCTTACCTGAGGATATCTATAGGATTACATGGCTACCCATACAGGGTGAGCTGATTTACCAATGATTTCATGGAGCTATTATATGGAGATGACCTTGATTTTTTGGGGTGGCATGCAAGTGGCTTCAGCTATACTCCATTATATCATAGGGCTAAAGATGTACAAAATTTTCTAACCATGATGATGATAGCAATGACGTGTTATGCATTCCCTAATTTAAGCAGTGAGAGGTTCCCTTATTTGTTGTTGGGAGTACTAGTGGAGATGTTTTTGGATCACATAGTGTTCTCATAGGCACCTGTGTTATGTTTTAGATTTATAAGGAGCTATAAGTATTTTAATCCCATAAGAGGTATGGTATTAGTGTGGGGTTTGTTCTACATTGATGGGCATATGAGTACATTTGGGTATTACAACTGATGGGGCTGTCATGGGAGGGTTATACTCAAATGGGATTTTGGGTGAGACTTATGAGGTGGAGAGATGATTTTACCCTCTTAGGACCATGTAGAGGGGTTCATGATATAGACTGATTCAAAAGCTTATTATATGCCTTAGTTATTGGAGACATGATTTGGAGGCCATACATCAGGTTTTGAGGATGGGTGCATCATGCATGGAACATATTATCCCTACAGAGTTATCAATGGATCTATAATAAGAGGGATGATGATGTAGAGCCGATACATTTTGATAGGGTGCAGTGATAGTTTAGATTGGTATAGGGCATCCCTAAGGTATTCTTAAGCTATAAGAGGGAGGATGTAGAGCTACTATTGCCTACTCCATAGCCAGTGCATATATTCCCTAATCATAAAGAGCTACTAGTAAGGATAAAGATAGATGATGCAGGTGTTGTGGATGGTTACCTTGCATGTTACCAGGCATTATATGTTACAGTTGATATTAGTGGTGATGATGGTGGTTGATAGGCCATGGATGTTGACCTAGCTGGTGGAGGTGGTTAGTAGGCACAGGTGCAGGGGGTTACCCTAGACATGTAGATAATGATTCATTAGAGGGACCAGGCATGAGTGGCACTAGACAAGGTAGAGGATTTTATGATAGCATTATAGGCATTATTGATAGCATTGCAAATTCATTTGGCTGCTATCACAAGTGAGAGAGATCAAGGCAAATCTATGTTAGCTCTAGTGACATAAGAGAGAGATTCTCTCTGGTAGATAAGGGGTAGAGTACCAATAGTCCATACATAGAGATATATAGTTATTGTGGAGGAGTTTTGGTAGTATGAGGCCATAATCTTCAGGCATTATCCAAATGAGCTCTAATGGGGTCAGTACAAGGATGGGATTGTAGGTGGTGTAGGTATAACGACACCAAGTCAGTGGGTCACATCTCTAGGTGGCCAGGTAGGTACGGGAGGATAGACTCTAGGGGGTAGTGGTACACTAGGAGGTATTGGTGCCTCAAGTTCTTAGTTCATTTAGGAGACATTATACTTATTATGTATATGATTTTTGATACTCAACTATGAGTTGATATAGTAAGATGTATATTTTGAGAGAGATATGTATATTTATTGTATACATGATGATGATTATATGATTATAGACTCATGATTTATAGATATGATCTTTGAATATGGATTTTGGTTGATGTTTATGATGTTCATGTTGAGTATTTTTTATTATGGTTATGTTCATGATGATGTGAATGTGGACTCACCTGGCTAGGCATGTGATGATATGTCTCTTTATTCATGTTTATGATAATGTTTAATTATGGATTTGATGTTATCTCATGTGATTATGATGAAAATGTGATGTTGTTAATGACTATGATGATGTTTATGACATTTATGATTATGGATCTTGATGATGTTGTGTATGGATGTGATGATTTAACTTCATGTTTGAGATGATCATGTTTATGACATTGATATGATGATGATATTTATGCTGAAATTTGATGAGTATATGCTTATTCATTTATATTTAGACATGTTTTAAAAAATGGTTTTATTGTTCATTATTCATGATGTTAATATGATGTTTATTAATTTTGATGATGATTGTTATGATGATGTTAGATTATGGTCATTTTGTTTAAAATGAAGCACATAAAGTAAGCTAAATAACCAAACAAAATGTGAGAAAGGGAAGATAATCAAGAGACAAACGTCCATGTGAATATGTAAACTAGTATGAGAGCATAAGAAGAGGGTATGATGCTTCTTCTTTGGCAAGGACTAGAATCAAATGAAGTTATATTGGCTTAAGGAACACAAGCCCTTTGAATGCTTTGCATGAGCATTTGTTAGTTGGTAAGAAAAAGGTGTATTGATCACATAATGTCAAGTAAGCCCAAAAATCCCTTGCTTATAGTTCATAAAGGGGAGATGAATGAAGATGGAACCTTCTTGTGAGACTAGCATGCCTCTTTTGGAAGTTACCAAAGAGCCAGCATAAACAAGTCCATGTCATATAAGGTGTAGACTAATTGATGTGAGAAGTCTACTTATGAGATTTGATAGTAGCTTCCATGGTTATTTTTCTTTTTCTTATGTTTGGTAATAGATCTTTTGATATTTTGCTATTACTTAGGAGGGTTGGGATAGCTGATCAATGCAGGAAGCTTCCAATAAATTGATATAATTTGACAAATGCTTTACTCAGCCATCCTTCAAGGGAGTGGTCTAAGTTTGTGTACTTTGTTCAATATTTTTGGTAGATATCCTTCAAGGGAGAAGTCTACCTTAATTTGATCAATTTTGATATGTTTTTGGTAGCTTTATTTCAAGGGAGTAGTCTATGAATGCTAGGAATGACCCATGATTGTTTTTGTTTATGATAGTACTTTTGATTTTGCTTGACATAAACTTGCTTATATAGGCTTAAAGGTTCTCCATTTATGCAGGAAAAACTTAAAATCACAAGAATATTGAGTAGGTGTGAAGGAGGTTTAGGTGACAATGACCATGGGAATCTATCTTTGAAAAGGGGTAGAAAGTACCATGAGAATCATGTAATGGGTAGAGCTATGGTACCTATTATTCAAGATTAGACTATGATTATGATAGATAATCACATGATTCAGTTTTAATCAATTGCCCTTAAAATAGGGAGACAGATGTGGTTGGAAAGCAAGGGATGAGCTTAAGTTAGACAAAAGGTGAGTTTGATCCTTTTTAATAAAAGAAAGGATGCAGATGTGAAGCATTGAGGGGCTCAATCTTTGGGTTTCCCTCAAGAGAGGATAATCGATAATCTCCTAATCCATACTTATGCATTATGATATAAGGTTCAATCCAATTAAAATTTAATTTTCCTCGCTTGATTTTCTCCATATTGGTGACATGTTAGTTTTCCTTAAGGATGAGATCTCTGATACTAAATTCTCACACTTTAAGGTGTTTGTTATAGACATATTTGATTTATTCTTGATATACATGAAGGTGAATGAGGGCTACTAAATGATGTTTTTCAAGAAGCTCAAGTTGGGCTAAACATTTTGATGATAATCGCTTTAATAGATGAGATATTGCAAGGATATGTGAAGAGAAAGAATTTAAACTTTGAGAGGCAAGATACCTCCATTTCAAACACAAGCGAGAAAGGGGTAGCACCTGTAGGGGTATGAATGCTAGTATGATATGCCCATAAGGTGAAGGAGATGTGTAAATGTCAATCTTGACCAAATGCATTGAACATTTTAATTAGCATGTTATTGAGATTTTTGTTGGAGGCTTCTTTTTGTCCATTAACTTGAGGATGATAAGGTGATGATAAACTTAACTTAATACCAAATGTGTCACAAAGACCTTGAACTTATTTGTTTTTGAAGGATTTTCCATTTTTGGTGATGATTTTGTGAGGAACACAAAAATGATTGATAATTGGATGATTGATAAAGTCAACAATATTTTATGCTTTGGTTGAGACAAGAGGAACAACCTCTACCCATTTATTAAAATGCTCAGTCACAGTGATGATAGAATGATGTCACTATGAAGAATGGGGGTTAATTTCACCAATAAGGTCTAGACCCCATTATGAGAAGGGCCATAAATTTTTGGATATGCAAAGACTTTGGCTAGGTGTGTGATGTAAATTAGTGTGTTATTGACACTTAACACACTTTTTCACATAATCATAACAGTCTTGGTTAAGGGTATGCCATTAACAACTAAGGTGAAGGATGTGTTTAGTGATGGCTTGGCCACCAAAGTGTCCTCTGTAGATCCCATCATGTGTTTCCCTATTAGCATGAGAGGTTTCATGATTATGCAGGCATCAAAAGAGGAGACCATCAAAGCTAAATTTATAAATAACTCCCCACAAAATGGTATAACATGATGTACTCTAGATAAATGCTCTTTTAACATTCTTAGAAAGGCTAGAAGGAATGATGGTAAGGTTAAAATAATTGAAGTTTTGTTGATACCAAAGGTCAGGTTAGGCCTCTTCCACATTAAAGATGGTGGGAGAGTTTGATTTGACATAAGAGAGATGGGTAAGTCTATGGATGATGATATATAGCTTAGAGTTAGAAGGTCCATACAAGATCTGAGAAGTGAGGGAAGCCATGGTATCGATAAACTTGTTTGTAGATTGTGGGGTGGTTTGGATACGGTAGTGTTCAATGATGCTAAGAATACATGTGATAATTGTTTATACTATTGTAATACAACATTCTTACACTAGTAAAATCCATTGATTTCATTGACCATGAGTTGAGAGTCACCAAATATTTTGGTCATTTTGACTCCCAATGCTAACGTAGTTTGAAGGCCTATTATTAAGGCTTTGTACTCAGCTATATTGTTGGTACATTTAAAATCTATCTTGAAGGATAAAAGAAGAGGTCCACCTTGAAGGGGGTAAGGATAATGCTAGCTCCCCCACCATATTGACACTTTGATCCATCAAAGAACATGGTCACTTGGTAGGTGAAGTCTACTTGAGAGAGGGTTATGATAGACTCATCCAGAAACTCAAGAAGAAGAGGTTGATCATATGCTAAGGGTGTGTCGGCCAATTGGTCAGCAATGACTTACCCTTTAATTGACTTTTACTAAATAAACTCAAGGTCAAACTTAGCTAAAAGCATGAGCCACTTGTCCATATGTTGGTTTTGGTATGGCTTGGAGTGCATATACTTGAGTGGGTCAATGTTGGTTATGATATAGGTCTTGTGGTTGAGAAGGTAGTGGTGAAGTTTGGTGACCACAAATACCAATGCTAGCCAAAGCTTCTTATTATGGGTGTATCAATTTTGGTATTCTATAAGCGTGCAACTAATGTAGTAGATGGCTTGCTATTTGAGTTTTTCATCTTGATGAGTGAGCATGGCCCCTAAAGAGTGGTCGATGGTGGAGATATAAGGATAGAAAGGTTGATCATCCTTAGAAGGAGTGAGGACTGGTGAAGACAAAAGTTACTACTTAAGTGAATCAAAGGCCTTTTGACATTCGTTGTTCCACTTAAAAGATACATCCTTCTTCAGAAGGTGATGGAAGGGTTAACATCGGTCTGAGAGAAGGGAGATAAAGTGACAAATGGATTGGATCTTCCCATGCAAGCTATAGATTTGCTTGAGGTGGGTAGGAGGAGGCATGTCAAGGATTGCTTTGATTTTAGTTGGATCAACTTTGATTCCCTGAAGGGATATAATGAAGCCAATGAGCTTTCTTAACAAGATCCCAAATATGCACTTCTTGGGGTTAAGGCAGACTTGGTAATAGATGAGTCGTTCAAAGATAATCTTGAGAATGGCTAAATGATCCTTATGATATTTGTATTTCCCAAGAAGGTCATCAACATAGTCTTCTATGATTTTATGAACAAGGTCATGGAAGATGTAGGTCATAAAATATTGGTAGGTTGCACCAACATTCTTCAGTCCAAAAGGTATGACCCTATAGTAGAAGGTTCCCCATGGGGTGATAAAGGTAGTTTTGTGTTGATCTTTGGGGGTAATTAGTATTTGATTAGAACTCAAGAATCTATCCATCAAAGAAAATAACTCATGGTCAGTTATAAGATCAACTAGTTGGTCAATGCTTGTTAGAGGAAAGTCATCTTTTGGGAAAGCAAGGTTGAGGTCATAAAATTCCACACAAATGTGTAGTCCCCTTATGGATTTGGTGATAGGCATGACATTCAAGACCCACTAGGGGTAGTCAATGGATTGAATGAAATTGATGAATAGGAGACATTGGAGCTCTTATTTGATGAGAAAGGCTATGCAAGGGTGTATTCACCAAAGTTTTTGTCTAACGAGCTTGGCATCATGGTTGGTAACTATGTTGTGGATAGTGATAGAGGGGTTGATTCTTGGCATGTCACTATAAGACCAAGAAAATTCCATGTTGCAGTCCTACAGGAAGGAGGGGAAGTCCTGAAGCTCTTCAAAATTAAGTGATTGGCCAATTTTGACAATGTTTGGGTTATCTAGAGTGCCCAAGTTGATAGCCATGGTGGATTCATTCATCATGGTTGAAGTCTTTAGAGGAAGATATTTGTGGATAGAAGAATCTAATGCACCAAAATATGTGAGAATGGAATCATCATCCTGACACCAAATGGTATTAATGGTAGGAGAGTCATCTCCTATCATATCAAGATGGGTCAAAGGAATGGCTATGGTTACCCTATCCTTTCAATAACTTAGGGGTCTGAAGATGATCATGTTGATGGAAAAAAAATTAGAGGGGATGATGTCAGAATTTTCAACTATCAATGGTGGAGTGGATGGTGAGAATGGAATTTCCTCATCAATGACAATAATGGGAGGTAGGTTGGTTTGTTGTTTAGCTAGCATAAAACCAAGGCCATGCTTTTAGTGAGGTTTTTAGGTTTTGATTGGAAGTAACTTGTGTGGCCTATGTTCATACCGACTTAGGCCAAATCCATTCTAGGCACACCTGTAGAGGTATGTTTTGGCAAATTCTAGTTTGTCCAGATAAGAAAAAATAGAGGTGAATGGTTGGGGTGATAAGGAGGTAGCAGAAGTGCCAAGAAGCTTGTCAAGTCCCCCATAGATGAAGTTGGTTTTCTGAGTTGAGGGTCTGAAAGGAACAATGGTTCTAATTTCAGGGTCATAATTGAGTTGGTGGTCAAATTTCCCATACTCTTGGGGAGTAAAGAAAGCATCAAGGGTCAGAAGGCAATACTCCCCAATGAAAGACATTGAAAGGTTGATTCTAAAGGGTCCATTGTGGGGATTTAGGTGGAAGGGACAAAAGAACTAGTAGATGCTATGTTGGTAGAAGAAGATGGGATTTCATCATTTACCGGTGAAGGCTTGTTGGATGGAAGAAGGAGAACATCATTTGGTTAGTATGTCATATTGTATGATGTAAAGGGACTGGGATCAACTTATATGGTAAAAACTTAACCTTTGTTCTCAAATTTGATGCATCGATGTAGGGTGGATGGCACACAACCCATGAAATGAATCTAAGGGTATCCCAACAAGATGTTGTACTGGAATTATCCTTCCTCTATATAGAAGAGCTTAGGAAGCATATGAGGTCCTAGGCAAATGTGAAAGACAACAGTTCCTAAAGTTGTGACTATGGTATCTTTGAATGATTAGAGAACCACTGAGGTATCTGACATGATGTTCTAGAGTAATTTGAGTTGGTTATAAGTGTGGGAGGAGATGATGTTGATATTATCCCTTCCATCAATCATAACCCTTTCGATATGGCTCTAGTTGATATAGGTAGTAATGAAGAGGGGAGGATTAGGGTCATCTAGATGGATGGAGGGTATTTTTGAATGTATGAAGGTAACAAGGTTGGAAATGTGAAGGGCTCTGATAAAGGCTACTAGAGGTTGTGGATCTTCCAACCTAACCTATATAGACTGAAATGCTTCTATCATTTCTTGATGATGATGGGGTGAGGTATTAATCAGTTCATATAAACTCATCTTTACCAACATTTGGTGAAGTTATTTTAGAACTTCTCATTGGATTGATTTAGATGGAATGGAGTGAGAAGGTCCCAAGATGGATAATTTGGGTTTGGTAAAGGTAAAGGTGCTTAGTTTTGATTCGGTGGTTGGGTGGAGGATGAAGGATATGTACATGGAATGGACACCTCTTTCCCTTATCCTTTTATTGAGCTTGTGATCATGTGACCACATGGATGGTATAGATTAGGGGAGGAGTCAAGATATGTGATTATTTTAGTTTCTCTTCACTCTGAGGTGAGAGTGGGGGTGTGTGGTAGGTAGGTGTTGGTTGATGGCTATTGGTTCTTAGATCGATGTTAGGCTTCATGGAGGCTCATCTGATAATAAGTCATCCTCATGATATAACTGATGGGTCAATGCTCAGAGAGCTTTATAGTTTTCCATGTCATGCCTAAGTGTCCTATGGTATGAACATACAAATTTGTCATTGTACCAAGATAGTTTAGGACTATGTTGGTAAAATTGTCTAATAGGGAGTAAGGTTAAGCAATATGCCTACAATAGCCTCTTAAGGATGGTTAAGTAGGACTCAGACAATGATGGCAGAGGAGTGGAGGGCTTAGGTTTGGTAGCAGGGGTGGAAGCCCTTTTAGGAGTGGTCTTGATGGTCAAAGACTTTGGTGAAGGGGTATCCTTGGTGAATGGTTTATTTTTTTACCAAAATGCCTAAAAAAAACCTACATTCAAGCAAAACATGCATACACAGTGAGCCTACTTGGCAAGGGTATATGGGAAGGAGCTATTTTAAAATTACCTGAGATGATTGTGCATGTCCACAGCAATAGGAATGATCAGATACCATAACAATGGATGGATGATGTTTCTTGTAATCCCTCCTATCCTAGACAATAAATAGACTTTAGGTTTTGTAAAGAAAAGAATATTTTTGAAAGGCAACTCAAGTAGGTAGTTTCTTATGAAAAATTAGCAGTTGTGTGCCACTTTTCACCTTGTGAGCTATTTTGACAAGTGTACCTCTTTCCTTGGCATGGTTTGGCTCATTATTTTTTCACATTGTAAATGTTACTGATTTGCACTTGGTGACATGTGTCCAAGTGACCGTTGGACTTATTTCTCTCTCTCCTCTCAAACTCTATAAGAGTTGGCCATTTTGGCATTGTATTAATGCTCCACCTAAGTATGGAAAATCCCTTCTCAATTTTACACCTTATAATCAATAAAATAACTAAGTTTTTACCTCTCTCATGACTTTTCATAGTGTTCTCTTTTTTAATGTTCAATTTGCTTAGTGAATACTATGGATTCCCTAGTATTGTGCTTCATTCTCTCACCTATTTGCAACCTCTTCTTGTAGGGCATGTGAAGTGTTCAAGAGATTTTCATGGTTGAATTGAGTATTCTTTTCATTAGATTCATCTAATACCTCTTATCTAGTATTCCTATCCTTACACATCATCTTAGAACCCACAATGTAATATTGATGTAAAAAGACATAGATTTGGGAAAGAGTATGTTTTAGTTGGTTCTTTGGTCTCAAGTGTGGAATACAAGTGGTTGGAAGTCATCAAAATGATCTAGTGTATCAACTTCATAGTTTAGGTTTGATTTATGTTATTCTAAAACCTTTTTAACCCCCCAAGTTGATGGTAGTAGAAGCATGAGCTTAAATGGTGCATCAAGGTCAGCTAGCCCCTAATCTAGAGGTTCATCTCACAAGTTTGCTCACCCACAGCAAGTGAGATGTCCCCATTTTTCCACTTGGATTAGAGGCCTATAAAACCTCTTCTCATAGGGTGCATCCAAGTGACAATAGTTTTTGGCACACTCGGTGGAACTCTCGTTCCAAGAGTTGGAGGATTTTTGGTGTTATCCTTCAATACATCAGCTTTGGGAGGCACTTTTCCAAGCACCAATGGAAATTCCAAAGATGAATCAGATGGTTTAATAGCCAGGTATTCCATTTTAAAGTGGTTCATAATTTTTGTTATGCCTTGGTTTCCAGATAAAGCTTTCAAGGTTGGTCTTGATGTTGATTTTTGCCCTCTACAAGTGGGTGAGACACTATAAGCTTTGCCTCTTCCCCTTCAAAGTGAGAAAGTAATTGGTCAACTTGATTTTGATCCCCACCAACCTTGTTTTGATCCTTATCAGGTCTAATATGATCCTCTTCAATTCCAATATGACCTTATGTAGCCTTTTTCATGAGTTGTATCAGCCCTATAATCAGCCTTCTCAATGTCTTGTTCCTATTCAACTCAATCCTTTCTCTAATCAGCCCATTTCCACCTCCAAATAAACTCTTCTGGGATATGAGAAATATATGATAGATCTTGATACTCAAAGGGGATGTGGTCAAATTATTCCTACTCATTATATCCACCATGTGAGAAATGCATTGAAGTTAGTCAAGAGGGAATAAGTACCTATTGAGAGAGCTAATTGGCAAGGGATCACAAGTGAGATGTTAGATGTCAGTGGCCTAGTGTCTTCTTTAGAGGATAGACTAAGAACTCATTAAAGTCAATTTTACCAAACCCATCAGCCTTTGTATCTACCTCCACAAGTGTCATATCAGCCATACATGACTCCTACTCATGAGCCAAACCAAGTCTATCGAAGCCTTCCTTCTTCATATCAGTTAAAACAAGAAACCTTGTGTTTGAGACCCATCTTGATAGGTAGATTGAACTTACAAATATGAATTTGAAATAGTCCATGTTGGTAATAAAATAAATGGATCTCAATCTTTCATTTCCCTCTCACATTGTTTCTCCATCACCTCAAAAAGAGTGTTCTAGTCCAAATGTCTCAAGCTGGAATCAAAATGTGGAATCATGGGGAAAGAAGGAGGAACCAAGTCTTGACAAAGGAGATGAAATTGTCAATAAAGTTTAAAATGGAGTTGATCTTATTCAAAACTTTCTTGCTCCACATTAAGAAAATAATTCTAGTCCTAGCACCTTAATTTGGAATAAGGTAGTGGAATCATGGGGAAAGGAAGAGAAAAGCATTGTCAATAAAGTACAAGTTGAAGATGAAGTTAAACCATTGCAAGCCCCTCCCACCCTTCCTCAATAAATCTCATCCCTTTCATGCCAAACCTCTCATACCCCTCCTCATCATGATGATACATATGATCTCTAAGAGAGAATTTTCCAAGAGAATATATCCAAGAATATTGAAGAATTAGAGTCAAGGATGACATTGCTTAGTGAAGGTGTGATAGAAGGTTTAGACCCTACAAAAGATCCTATGCCTAAACACACCCTATCTATAGCCATTCAAGAGACTTATCGAGCTATACCTGATGTGGATGAAGTGTTGGTCAAGTGAAAGGAAGAGAATTATTTGGTTTTAGCCCAAGGTTTACCTCCTCTTCCCCATGAGCTTCTCAAAGAACACCCCACTCCTCATTCCCAATCTAACTTTGAGCTCTATTTCCCACATTCACTAACAACTTCCTCTTGTCCTCATCCTATCAACCTTTGTCTTAATGGACCTATAGAAAAGATCCTAAAGAAAATCACCTGTTAAAATCAAATGCACAAGATAAATTTTAGCCAATAGGTGATCAAGATGGCTTCATAGCTGATTATGAGGAAGAAATTATCATAGAATCTTTCCTTGATCAATTAGAAGATAAATCATTAACTCTTGCTTTCATACTTGAATATATGCATACCCATGAAAGAGGTAATCAAGACTTGAAAGAAGAAAACTCTACATGTGAGCATGATATTATGAATGAATGCTACAAGGTTGAAGAGGTAGTGGTATTGGGTGACCAAGATAATGAAAACAAGGATGATTGGCAGCTGCAAATAGAGCTCTTTCAAGAGCTTGAAGAACTTTCCCAAGTTGGAAATCAAGTGCATAATAAGGTAAGTGAGAAAATTTTTATTTAATATATTGACCAAGAGTGGGAATATTTCATAAAACTCCTTGATGATTTAAGAGTGCTTACAGTAGAAAATAGTCCTAGTCTTGTTGAGAACATCATGGAGAATAAGAATGGAGACCTTGTTGAAAAACCACTTGAGGCTATAGTTGAAGGACCATTCAAAGAAGTTGAGGCTCTTTGGGCACAAGGAGAGTTATTTTCCTTGATCAATTTACTTGGATCTACCTGGTTCTCATGGAGGATCATGCCAAGGAAGTTGGCAAACATCATCAAAGAGTTGGAGGGAACAATGCTACAGTTCAAGATGTTATATGCCTCATCCAGCCCTTCTTGCTACAAGACAATAAGAGTATCAATATTTCCATTTGGTTCAAGAGGGAAATCATGTGTATGTTCTTATTTGTATATAGTAGTTGTCTTTTGTTCCTCCTAAGTGCCTTGAGCACATGTGTGTCTTGTGTGTGTTTGTCTTCTTTGTTGTGTGTCATTTTTTTGTGTGTGTTTGAGGTAGTCACTAGTTATCATATTCAATGGTCAAATCCCCTTATTTTTTTCAATCCTTAGATGACTCCTAAACCCAATGGACTAATAAGGCTACTGGTCTAGTTAGTATAGTAGGCATACTACCCCCATGAGTCACCAAATTATTGACCAAGTTTGACTTTCTAGTCAAACTGGGGCACCTATAGGCAAAAACATGATATTTTGGGTCTATAGGGGGTTTAAATAGATGTTATAAGGTTTATAAAGGGTAAATTAATGTCATTTAATGTTATGCCACCTTTATTTATTAGTTCCCTAGGTTTATTTATCCTTTTTAGGTCTTTTAGAGGTCATTCTAAGTGCATTTAATGCTTTGTACAGATTTTTTTGGAAGTGTGCAAGTTTCAAAAGGTCATATCACACTCCATTTGTCTTAAGGAGTCTGTAGTATCTGTCACTAACTTAAATTTGGTAGGTTGATCAAGAAGGAGTAGTTTTCCCTAAATAGAGGAGTTGTTGGGCACTTGTATTGACTTCCCAAGTCCATCATCAGCCAAAAACATGGGAAGAGAAACTCTTCAACTTCCCACACTCATTTTCATGTTTGGACATGAAGGATAATCAAAAAATCTCTTTTTCAACTTTTTTTTTCATTTTCTCCTCTTGGCAAAAAAAAGGCCCAACTTCAAACACTTGGTATGGAAGGTACAGGTAGAGTTGGAGGGAGTGCTTCTACAAGAAAATTTTAATCTAGATGTACTTAATTTTCATAATATGAGTTTGTGTTTTTGTTCCTCCTTTATGAACAATCGCTAACAATCCAAGTATTCTTTTATAGAATTACATCCAAGAGGGGTAGAATCATGCATCTATTTTGGGTTTTTAGTGATCTTTGGAGATGATTGAGCTTGATAATTTATTTTTAGGATGTAATAAGGCTATCTTATTGATGTTTTCAATGTCTAATACTTCATTTCTTTATCTTTTAAAGATTTGGCAAAAATGTGCTAGTTTCATGAGAGTTTCAAAGTTGAGTGCAAGTTTTGTGTTCCAAACATCTAAGGAGATCTATGATGGTAATAATATACTTTATTTTCATGAATAAGGAGTCCTTTCATGTTTCCAATTTATATAAATTTCAATTAGTACCCTTCCAAGGTAAATTTTCTCACATTACCATTATTTACTGTCTTACCAACTTCAGTTAGGTTTGCACATGTTTCATGAGAGGTGTACAAAGGTGAGAGAGAGGTGAAAAACATGGTGTAATCCATGTCAATTTATACCAACCCCAAGAGTCATGTTTTTCATATCCTAAAGTTCCAAGATTTTATACAAGCAAACATCACTCCAAAAGAAACCATTTCCACTTTTGGGCTCCCAATCCCCAAATGCAAAATATAGAGGTCCTATGGCATTTTTGAGTTAATATTTGAATTTATGAATGATACTCTTTCCATTTTCAATACCTTGAAATTGTATCCCTATCTACCTAGTCTAAATATGTCAAATTTGAGACCTAGAATCTAAGTGGAAGATAGGTTTTGAGCTTCTCCAAAATGGCAAAAAAGCATTGAAAGCAAGCAATCATATCTACAGGATTCTAAGAGAGTTTTGGTGTTTTCACTATGTGTGAAGGTCCTATTCCCTTTATAAGGATGGGAAACATTCCCAAATGATTCAAATAGCATTCTTGAGTAGTTAGATACAATGCGGTGATGATGACATTTGAAATGACCTTTGAAGATCATACCCTATCTGTACAACAAGGGAGAGAGGGTAGTGAAGGTAGAGGTTTCAATTTGGTTGGGTTTCCCTTTGTTTGAAGTGTATTCTAAGGAGAATAAGAGTAATTTGGTTTAATATCAACTAAATAAATAAGTAGAGGGACATAACTCATTCCTTTAGGCCACAAATTACCCTAAAACTCACCTACATGCTTGATTGAGATAGGGTACATAGGGCAGTGAAGGCAACATTTCATTTAATGGTATAAATGATGGAATTGAAGGGTCCTAAATGGAATATAAATCCTAGTATGAGTAAAAAATAGTTAATTTCAATATAAAATACAATAAATACTCCCAAACAAGATTTAAAAGGCTTTAAAACCCACTTGTAGTCAAGAAAAACATGCATACACAGCTAGCCTACTTGGAAGTTGGTTTCAGTCAGTAGTAAGGAGTGTTTTGAGGAAAATTAAAACATGTAAGTGAATGAGATAACATTGAAATATGGTAGGAAGGAAGGCAAAGGGAGTTTCATGTACTTTGGAATCAAATACTTGCCTTGAGCACCTACAACCAAGTAAGAAGTGATTGTCTCAGTCAAGAGAGACAGTGGACAGTTGACAAGCATAAGAGGCTTAAAAACAAGTTTGATGTGAAAAAATCAAATTAGAACATGAGAAAAATTTGTAACTAAGGTTTCATAATGTTATGATCCTTGACCAACATGACAATAGGAAAACTTTGAAGAGAGGATCCCCTACCCACTGTCACAATCAAACAGGGGCATGAGCAAAAGAGGAGTTCATGAGGGTTTGATACCCTAGCAAGAAAATAGATGGTCTATAATGTGATAGGAAGGTCAAGTGACATCAATTAAAGTTATTTAAATTCAAAATATCATTCAAAATCCATCCAAACACCTTTCCACCCAAGCAAAGTTGTCCCAGTCTGTACAAATGGGTAAAAGGGCCTTATTCCAAGAAGTAAGTTGTGACCCTCAATAACAAGCAAGCTTTTTAAGGACTTATAAAGATAAATTATCTTGTAATAATTATGAGGAACATGTTGGAATGGTATTTTTTCATAGGAATGGCATAATTGAAGCAGCCACATGGAGATTTGCATAGGAACATGCAAAAAATAGGGTTTTTGTGGCCTTTTTTGGGAAGATCGAGTTAGTTTGGTTACCTAGATTTAGAATTTAAGCAAAAAATTTGGTAAAAATTAATATCATTACCTAATATATATCCAAAAATATTCACTTTTCATCTAATAATAGGCTTGATACTCACTATTTTGTCTTAGACCAACCTCAGTCCATGCATGCAAGAAAGGGACTAGTTTTGAGAATCTTGTAAATGAGGGGCTTGCACTAAGTTTGAAAATCTAAAGATATGTATGAAGTTTGGAGACACCTAGGGGGACCTAAAAAACCAAGCTATAAGGTATGTATGTTAAGGTTTTGGTTCACATAAGGATATTTGTATGAAAGTCTAGTGGGCAAATGTGGTTTAACAGCCTCAAACAAGGTGTCAACTCAAACTCCATACTCCTCCAGAACTTATAATGCTTTATTTGATTATTATAGTGTAAAATATTATGTTTTCATGATCTGAGTCCATTTAAAGATAAGGACACCTTCCATTGGTTCATAAAGGGCAAGCAGGTTGCTTGGTTAGGCATGATCCCTCTTCCAAAATAGGGGTCATCTTCAATTCTAGCTATTAGTAAGACATCCTAATGATGGGAACATGTTTTTTGTATATTTATATAGGTTTTTGAACTCTTATTTGGAAAATAAAATCATCAAGAAGCCATTTTTGGCTGGAAGTGAACTAGAACCCTCATACAATGCAAGAATCTTATTCGAGGTCCATTTTCTTTTGCTTGTATCTCCCCTAAAATATTGCATGGGACCTTAAAAATTTTAGGATAGTTTAAGGAGGTATTTGAGTTTTTAAAATTTCAATTTTAAATATTTTTCAATGTCACAATTTTATGAACAATCCCTAAGACCTAAAAACCTCATAAACCCTCCTAAAACCCTTAAGCAGACTCGATGGTAGAAATCAAGCAAAAATGTGCACTCAAATGAATGAATTGGACAAGGGGTATAAAATAAAATTTGTAGAGGACATTCTCAAGGTTCCATAAATTTATATTTTTTGTATGATCCATAAAGAACAGGGGAGAAAAGAGCTTATTTTCACCATTTTTTATGGTGTACAAATTGCAGAAGGTGTTACAAGGTGAAATAAATTTTTAGGGGAAACTCTACACTTGATCTATCTCAAAAAATTCACTTAAGCTCCTAATAATTATTCTAATTTTTTCAAATAGGCCTTCACTTTTGGACACTCTGGTGAGCCAAACAATGAACTTTGGGGTAAAGTGGTGAAAAGTGATTAAGGGAGATTTTTAAAGGCATTTCTTAAAATTGATTATTTATAATTCATTTATAGGTGTCATTACCCCTTTTTTATGAATTTGTTTTCATATTTGGAAGGTTTGGAGTGCCAAGTGGTAAGGGTGCATGGGAACGAGCTCTTTTGAAACTGCCTAAGATGATTGTGCATGTCCACAACAATAGGAATGATCAGACACTAGACCAATGCATGGATGATGTTTCTTGTAACCCTTATTATCCTATAAAACCATCATAATTTATGTTTTATAGGTAAAATAGGAATTTTGGAAGGCAACTCAAGTAGGAAGTTTCTTATGCAAAATTGGTAGTTTTGTGCCACTTTTCACCTTCCTTGTGAGCTATTTTGACAAGTGTACCTCCCTACTTGGCATGGTTTGGCTCATTATTATTTCACATTTAAAATGAAACTAATTTATACTTGGTGACACATGTCCAAGTGACCCTTAGACTTCTTTCTCTCTCTCCTCTCAAACTCTATAAGAGTTGGCCATTTTGGCATTGTATTCATGATGCACCTGAGTATGGTGAAGCCCTTCTCAATTGTACACCTTATGATCATTAAAATAAATGATTTTTACCTCTCTCATGATTTTTCATAGTTTTCTCTACTTTAATGTTCAATTTGCTTAGTGAATACTATAGATTCCTTAGCATTGTGCTTCATTCTCTCACCTATTTGCAACCTCTTCTTGCAGGGCATGGGAAGTGTTCAACATATGTTCATAGTTGAAGTGAGTAGTATTTTAATTAGAGTCATCCAATAGCTCTTATCTATTTCTCCTAGCCTAACACATCATCTAGGACCCCACAATGTAATATTGATGCAAGAAGACAGATTTGGGAAAGAGTATGTTTTAGTTGGTTCTTTAGTCTCAAGTATGGAAAGCAAGTGGTTGGAAGTCATAAAACTGATCTGGTGTATCACCTTCATATTTTAGGTTTGATTTATGTTATTCTCAACCCTTTCCAACCCCCAAAGTTGATATTAGTAGAAGCATGAGCTTAAATGGTGCATCAAGGGGAGCTAACCCCTAATCTAGAGGTTCATCTCACAAGTTTGCTTACACACAGCAAGTGAGATGTCCCCATTTTTCCACTTGGATTAAAGGCCTATAAAACCTCTTCTCATAGGGTGCATCCAAGTGAAATCAATTTTTTGCATACCCAGTGGGACTCTTCTTCCAAGAGTTGGAGGATTTTTGGTTTTATCCTTTAATACATAAGCCTGGGGAGGCACTTTTCCAAGCACCAATAGCGACTCCAAAGATGAATCAAGTGGTTTAACATCCATGTTTTCCATTTAAAAGTGTTTCATAATTTTTCCTATGTCTTGGTTTCCATATGAAGCTTTTAAGGTTGGTCTTGATGTTAATTTTTACCCTCTACAAGTGGGTGAGACACTACAAGCTTTGCCTCTTCTCCTTCAAAGTGAGAAAGTACTTGGTCAACTTGATTTTGATCCCCACCAACCTTGTTTTGATCCTTATAAGGAACAAAATTATCCTATTAAATTACAATATGACCTTATGAAGCCTTGTCATGAGTTTTATCAGCCCTATAATCAGCCTTCTCAATGTCTTGTTCCTAGTCAACTCAGTCCTTTCTCCAATCAGACCATTTTCACCTTCAAACAAACTCTTTTAGGATATGAGAAATATATGCTAGATCTTGATAGTCAAATGGTATGTGGTCAAATTATTCCTATTCATTATATCCACCATGTGAGAAATGCATTGGATTTAGTCAAGAGGGATTGGACACCTATTGAGAGAGCCAATTGGCAAGGGCTCACAAGTGAGATGCTAGATGTCAATGGCCTATAGTCTTCTTTAGAGGATATATTAGGAACTCATGAAAGGGAATTTTACCAAACCCACTCCTCAAGTTTCATATCAACCATACATGACTCCTACTCATGAGCCAAACCAAGTCTATCGAAGCCTCCCTTCTTCAAATCAGTTGGAAGAGAAAGTTGGAACAAGAAACCTTGTGTTTGAGACCCATCTTGATAGGCAAATTAAACTTACAAATATGCATTTGAAATATTCCATGTTGGTAGTAAAATAAGTGGATCTCAAATGTTCATTTCCCTCTCACATTTTATCTCCATCAACTCAAAAAGAGAGTTTTAGTCCAAAGGTCTCAAGCTGGAGTCAAATTATGGAATAATGGGGAAAGAAGGAAGAACCAAATCTTGAAAAAGGAGATGAATTTGTAGATAAAGTTAAAAATGGATCTTGATAATATTTAAACCATTCTTGTTCCACATCAAGAGAAGACTTATAGTCATAGGACCTTAAGTTGGAATAAGGTAGTGGAATCATGGGGAAAGGAAGAGAAAAGCATTATCAAGAAAGTACAAGTTGAAGATGAAATTAAACCTTTACAAGCCCCTCCCACCCTTCCTCAAGAAACCTCATATCTTTTATGCCAAACCACTCATACCCATCCTCATATTTCTAATACATATGATCTCCAAGAGAGACTTTTTGAAGAGAATACATCCACGTAGATTGAATAATTAGAGTCAAGGATGAGGTTGCTTAGTCAAGGTGTGATAGAAGGTTTAGACCCTACAGAAGATCCTATTCCTAAACACACCCTATCTACAGCCATTCAAGAGACTTATCAAGTTATACTTGATGTGGATGAAGTAATGGTCAAGTGGAAGGAATAGAATCATTTGGTTTTAGCCCAAGGTTTACCTCCTCTTCGCCATGAGCTTCTCAAAGAACACCCCACTCCTCATTCCCAATCTGACTTTGAGCTCTATTTCCCACCTTCACCAACAATTTCCTCTTATCCTCATCCTATAAATATTTTTCTTGATGGACCTATAGAAGAAGAGACTAAAGAACAAGATCAAGTTCAGCCCATACCTAATCAAGATGGCTTCATAGCTGATTATGAGGAAGAAATTATCATACAATCTTTCCTTGATCAATTAGAAGATAACTCATCAACTCTTGCTTCCATACTTGAATATATATGCATACCCTTGAAGGAGGTAATCAAGACTTGAAAGAAGAAAACTCTACATGTGAGCATGATATTATGAATTAGTACTACAAGGTTGAAGAGGTAGTGGTATTGGGTGACCAAGATAAGGAGAACAAGGATGATTGGTAACTGCAAATAGAGCTCTTTCAAGAGCTTGAAGAACTTTGCCAAGTTGGAAATAAAGTGCATAATAAGGTAATTGAGAATCCTTATATTGAATATAATGACTAAGAGTGGGAAGAGTTCACAAAACTCCTTGATGAGCTAGGAGAGTGTGCAGCAGAAAAGAGTCCTAGTCTTGTTGAGAACATCATGGAGAATAAGAATGGAGACCTTGTTGAAAAACCACTTGAGGCTATACTTGAAGGACCATTCAAAGAAGTTGAGGCTCTTTGGGCACAAGGAGAGTTATTTTCCTTGAACAATTTACTTGGATCTACCTAGTTCTCATGGAGGATCATGCCAAGAAAGTTAGCAAACATCATCAAAGAGTTGGAGGTAACAATGTTAAAGTTCAAGATGTTATATGCCTCATCCAACCCTTCTTTCTACAAGACAATAAGAGTATAAATATTCCCTTTGGTTTAGGAGGTAAATCATTCTTAGGTTCTTAGTTGTATATACTATTTATCTTTTGTTCCTCCTAAGTGCCTTGAGCACATGTGTGTCGTGTGTGTGTTTATCTTTCTTTGTTGTGTGTGTCATTTTTTTGTGTGTGTTTGAGGTAGTCACTATTTATCTTAGTCAATGGTCAAATCCCCTTATTTGTTTCAGTCCTTAGGTGACTCCTATACCCAATGGACTAATAAGGCTACTGGTCTAGTTAGTATAGCAGGCATACTACCCCCATGAGTCACCAAATTGTTGACCAAGTTTGACTTTTTAGTCAAACTAGGGCACTTATAGGCAAAAATTTGATATTTTAGGTCTATAAGGGGTTTAAATAGATGTTATAAGGTTTCTAAAGTGGAAATTAATGCCATTTCATGTTATGCTACCTTTAGCTATTAGTTCCCTATGTCTATTTATCATTTTTGGGTCTTTTAGAGGTCATTTTAAGTGCATTTAATGATTTGTACGGATTTTTTGGGAAGTGTGAAAGTTTCAAAAGGTCATATAATTTTCCATGTGTCTTAAGGAGTCTGTATTAATTGTCACTAACTAAATTTGGCAGGTTGATCAAGGAGTAGTTTTCCCTAAAAAGAGGAGTTGTTGGGCACTTGTACGGACTTCCCAAGTCCATCATCATCCAAAAACATGGGAAGAGAAAATATTCACCTTCCCACACTAATTTTAATGTTTTTACTTGAAGGATAATGCAAAAAATGTTTTTTTCAACTCATTTTTTCATTTTCTCCTCTTGGCATACAAAGAAGGCCCAACTTCAAACACTTGATACAGAAGGTACAGGTAGAGTTGGAGGGAGTGTTTCTATAGGTGGATTTTAATCTAGATTTAATTAATTTTCATAATATTAGTTTTTATTTTGGTTCCTCTTCCTTTATGAACAATTGCTAACAATCCAAGTAGCCTTTTGTAGAATTGCATCCAAGAGAGGTAGAATCATGCATCTATTTTGGGTTTTTAGTGATCCTTAGAGCTGAGTGAGCTTGATAATGTGTTTTTAGGATGTAATAAGGATATATTAATAATGTTTTTAGTGTCTAACACTTCATCTCTTTGTCTTTGAAAGAGTTGGCAAAAAGGTGCTAGTTTCATGAGAGTTTCAAAGTTGAGTGCAAGTTTTGTGTTCCAAACATCCAAGGAGATCTATGGTGGTAATGATATACTTGAGTATCATTAATAATGATTCCTTTCATGTTTTCATCTGATGGAAAGTTCAATTAGTACCCTTCCAAGGTAAATTTACTCACATTACCATTGTTTACACCCCTACCAACTTCAGTCAGTTTGTACCTATTTCATGAGAGGTGTACGGAGGTTAGAGAGAGGTGAAAAACATGGTGGATTCCATGTCAATTTATACCAACCCCAAGATCATGTTTTTCATATCCTAAAGGTCCAAGATGTTATACAAGCAAACATCACTCCAAAAGAAACCATTTAGACTTTTGGGCCCCCAGTCCCCAAATGCAAAAAATAGAGGTCCTATGGATTTTTTGAGTTAATATTTAAATTTATGAATGATAATCTCTCCATTTTCATTACCTTGACCTTGTATCCCTATCTACCTAGTCCAACTATGTCAAATTTCAGAGCTAGAATCTAAGTGGAAGATAGGTTTTGAGCTTCTCTAAAATGGCAAAGAAGCACTGAAAGCAAGCAGTCATATCTATAGGATTCTAAGAAAGCTTTGGTTTTTTAACTATGTGTGAAGGTCCTAGACCTTTTCTAAGGATGGGAAACATTCCCAAATGATTCAAATAGCATTCTTGAGTAGTTAGATACAATGCGGTGATGATGACATTTGAAATGACCTTTGAAGGTCATACCATATCCATATAATAGGGGAGAGAGGGCAGTGAAGGTAGAGGTTTTAATTTGGTTTACTATCAACTAAATAAATAAGGATAGCCCCAAATCACCCTAAAACTCACCTACATGCTTGATTGAGATAGGGTACACAGGGCAATGAAGGCAACATTTCATTGAATGGCACAAATGATGGAATTGAAGGGTCCTAAAAGGAATATAAATCCTAGTATTATTAAAAAATATTTAATTTAAATCTAAAGTACTCCATATAATCCTAAACAAGCTTCAAATGGCCTAAAAAACCACCTACAGTCAAGCAAAACATGCATACACAGCCAACCTACTTGGAAGTTGGTTTCAGTTAGTAGTAGGGAGGGTTTTGAGGCAAATTGAAACATGTTAGCAAATGAGATAACATTTAAATATGATATGAATGAATTTAAAGGTAGTTTCATATAATTTTGAGTAAAATATTTTCCTTGAGTACCTACAGCCAAGCAAAAAGTGACTATCTCAGTCAAGAGAGACAGTGGATAGTTGACAGACATAGGAGGCTTTGAACCAGTTTGAGGTGAAAAACTAAAATTAGCACATGAGAACAAGTTGTAAATGATGTTACATATGGTTATGATCCTTGGAAAACATGATAGTGGGAAAACTTTGAAGAGAGGATCCCCTGCCCACTGTCACAGTCAAACAGGGGCATGAGCAAAGGAGGAGTTCATGAGGGTTTGATACCCTAGCAAGCAACTAGATGGTCTATAATGTGATAGGAAGGTAAAGTGACATAAATTTAAGGTAATTAAATTTAAAATATCATGAAAAATCCATCCAAACACCTTTCCACCCAAGCAAAGTTATCCCAGTCCGTACAATTGGGTAAAAGGGCCTTATTCCAAGAGGTAGGTTGTGACCCTTAATAGCAAACAAGCTTCCTAAGGACTTATAAAGCTCCATGAGCTTGGAATAAGGATCATAATCATGTTGGAATGGTATTTTTTCATATTAATGGCATAATATAAGTATCCACATGGATATTTTCACAAGAACATGCATTTAATAGGGTTTTTTTGCCTTTTTTACGAAGATTAAGTTAGTTTGGGTACCTAGACTTGGAATCTAATCAAACCCTTTGGTAAAAATGACTATCATGACCTCATATAGATTCAAAAATATTAACTTTTCATATAATAATAGGCCTGATACTCACTATTTTTTCTTATACCTACCTCAATCCATGCATGCAAGAAAGGGACCAGTTTTGAGAATCTTGCAAATGAGGGGCTTGGACTAAGTAAATAGTGAGCTTTGGGGTAAAGTGGTGAAAAGTGATTAAGGGATATTTTTAAAGGAATTTATTTCAATTAATTATTGATAAGTCATTTATAGGTGTCATGCCCCCTTGTTTATGAATTGGTTTGTAGATTTGGTAGGTTTGGAGTGCCAAATGGTAAGGGTGCATGGGAATGAGCTCTTTTAAAACTACCTAAAATTATTGTGCATGTCCACAATAATAGGAATGATAAGATACTAGACCAATTCATGTATGATGTTTATTTTAACCCATCCTATCCTATACAACCATCAAACTTTAGGTTTTATAGGGAAAATAGGAGTTTTGGAAGGCAACTCAAGTAGGCAGTTTCTTATGCAAAATTGGCAATTTTGTGCCACTTTTCACCTTCTTTGTGAGTTGTTTTGACAAGTGTACCTCCTAAATTGGAATTTTTTACTTCATTAATATTTCACATTTAAAATTTAACTAAATTTTACTTGGTGACACATGTCTAAGTGACCCTTGGACTTCTTTCTCTCTCTCCTCTCAAACTCTATAAGAGTTAGCCATTTTGGCATTGTATTCATGCTCCACCTAAGTATGGTGAATCCCTGATAAATTTTAAACCTTATTATCAATAAAATAACTATTTTTTTACCTCTTTCTTTAATTTTCACAGTGTGCTCTACTTGAATGTTCAATTTGCTTACTGAATACTATAGATTCCGTAGCATTGTGCTTCATTCTCTCACCTATTTGCAACCTCTTCTTGTAGGGAATGTAAATTTTTAAAGATATTTTCATGGTTTAAGTGAGTATTATTTTCATTATATTCATCCAAGACCTCTTTTCTATTCCTTCTATCCTTACACATCATCTAGGACCCCACAATTTAATATTGATGCAAGAAGACATAGAGTTGGGAAAGCTATGTTTTAGTTGGATCTTTGGTCTCAAGTGTGGAATGCAAGTGGTTGGAAGTCATAAAAATGATCTGATGTATCAAACTCATATTTTAGGTTTGATTTATGTTATTATTAACCATTTTCAACCCCCCAAGTTGATAGTATTAGAAGCATGAGATTAAATGGTGCATCAATGGAAGTTAGCCCCTAATCTAGAGGTTCATCTCACAAGTTTTCTCACCCATAGCAAGTGAGATGTCCCTATTTTTACACTTGGATTAGAGGACTAGATAAACTCTTCTCATAGGGTGCATCCAAGTGACAAAACTACCTCCAAGGATAAGCATCAACCATCACATATATCTCATACTAGGATCCAATCTACCAAATAAGGTAGCTTACTAGATGACACCAAAGGAAAATCAAGAAACCAAGAAAAAAGTGCAATAATTATTATACAAGGGGTTGGTTAGAGAATTTTTGAGTCCTTGTGTTGTTACAACAATCCTAACACCTAAGAAGGATGGAGGTTGGAGAATATGTACTAATTCAAGAGACTTAAACAAGATCACAATCTGGTATAGATTCCCTTTGCCTAAAATCGATTATCTAATATATTATTTAAATGGTGCAAGGTACTTTTCCAATGTAGATTTGAAAAGTGGATATCATCATATCAGAAGTAGAGATGG
Organism: Torreya grandis; assembly: GCA_037957365.1. Classification (NCBI taxonomy): domain Eukaryota; kingdom Viridiplantae; phylum Streptophyta; class Pinopsida; order Cupressales; family Taxaceae; genus Torreya; species Torreya grandis. The sequence continues at coordinate 4,386,479 of JARHVA010000167.1, read as the reverse complement.
AGATTAATAGAAGACAACTTTTAAGACAAATGATGGGCTTTATGAATGACTTGTAATGCTATTTGGATTGACCAATGCTCTAAGCACCTTCATGAGGCTTATGAATGAGTTACTCAAAGCTTTCATAGGTAAATTTATTATTATTTACCTAGATTATATTTTAATTTATATTCAATCAAAGGAAGAACATCTTGAACATCTTATAATGGTTTTGAGTAAGCTATAAGAATAAAAGCTATTAATCAACCTCAAGAAGTGGCACTTTCATGAATACATAGTTAATCTATTTGGGATTTGCCATTTCAAAAAAAGGATTGAATATGGATAAGGTTAAGATCAAATCCATAGTGGAATGGCTTACACCAAGGAGTACATATGAGGTAAGGATTTTTCATGGTTTGGCTAGTTTTTATAGAAAAAATATAAGGATTTTAAGTAGGATTTGTGCTCCAATTATGGAAAAAATCAAGGGAAACAAAAAACCATTTAGATGGATTGAGGTAAATAATAAAAAAAATTGGATTATAAAGAATAATATTACAAAACAACCCATCCTAGATTTGCCTAATTTTGGCGAACTTTTCCAAATAAAGTGTGATGTTAGTGGGACTACCATAGGAGTTGTTTTGAGTCAAGAAGGCAAACTAGTTGCCTACTCTAGTGATAAATTTAATGATTTAAATATGAATTATTCAATATATGACTAATATTTATATTATATCATTTAATCCTTGAATGATTGGAGTCATTACTTGATGCCTAAAGAGTTTATATTGTATACAGATAACCATGCTTTGTAATTTATTAGTATTCAAGCTAAGCTAGGTCAAAGGCATGTGAAGTGGATTTATTTTTTTCAAAGTTTTCATTTTATTATCAAGAATAAGAGTGGGAAATATAACAAAGTTATAGATTATTTAAGTAATAGAAGTCTACTTTTGTAGGATTCTCAAGTGAATATCTTGGGATTTGACATGTTGAAAGAATTACATAAGGAATATATTGATTTCAAGGAAGCATGTGAGAACCCAATAAGTAAATATAGTAGTTCATGATGGACTAAATGTTACAAGAGGGACTATTATTCAAGGGCAACCAACTATGCATACTAAAAATATCCATGAGGGAGAATCTACTGAAGAAGAAACATAGTGATAGCTTGGTAGGATATTTTGGGCAAGATAAGACACTTGCTCAACTAAGTGCACACTAAAGCTGATGTGAATATTTTTGTTGAGATATGAATAATTTATTAGTATGTTAACGGAAGAAGTCAAAATACTAGACTATTTTAGCCATTGTGCATTCCTAGTAGGGCATGGGATTTAGTAAGTATGGATTTTGTACTTGGGCTACCAAAGACTCAAAAAGGTAATGATTCTATCTTTGTAGTAGTTGATAGGTTATCTAAGATGGAAAAATTTATTCTGTGTACAAAGATAAATGATGCAACTCATATTGCTAACATGTTTTTTAAATAAGTAGTGAGTTTGCATAGTCTTCCTAGGAGTATTATTTTAGATAGAGACATGAAATTTATGGGACACTTTTGGAGGACTCTTTGGAAAAATTTGGGGACCACTTAAAGATTCAAATTATCTTATCACCTATAGACTAATGTTCAAACTGAAGTGGTCAATAGGATTCTTAGAAACATACTTAGAAGCTTGGTAAGTGACCATCCCAAATAGTGGGATCAAGTACTAGCTCAAGCAGAATTTGAATACAATGAATCTCCAAATAGAAGTAAAAGTTATATCCCATTTCATATTTCATATTGTGTATGTAATCCATCCAAGGGTAGTTTATGAGTTTAGGAACTTGGGCAAATAATAGAAAATAAGTGCAAAAGGTAAGGATTTTACAACAATTATGCAAGAATTGCATAAGCAAGAAAAGCAACAGCTAGAGAAAAGTATAATTAAGTATAATAAAAGTGTTGATTTGAAAATAAAATAAATTTATTTTGAATTATATGATTTATATATTTCTCACCTTAGGAAAGAAAGATTCCCTAAAGGGGAATATAAAAAGTTGAAAATGAAGAAGATTGGACCTTTTAAGGTCTTGAGAAAGTTTTCTACTAATGGTTATGAATTGAAACTTCAAATTAATATTTTAATCTCACCAATTTTCAATGTATTAGAAATATATCCTTTCAAAGAAGAGGAAACTTTAGATAAATCCTGAAGGCAACTATGATTAGATCATCCATTAGGAGTAACAACTACCAATGGTACAACTAGATCAACTTGAAGCCATTCTAGATAAGAAGGTAGTAAATAAGACAAGAAATAAATAATAATTATAGTACTTGGTCAAGAAGAAGAACCATCGACTTTAATATTTAATATGGATTACACCTTCAAAGATAATTGAGCTTGGTAGCAATGTTGAAGAACTCATGAGTAGGAGATCATGAACAATATTTTTGTTCCTTGGTAGTCTGATGTAGGTGCATCACTTTAAATAATTTAACTATGTTATTTTATGGTATTAATGGGTATTAGGAGCCATGGTTGATCAATAAGAATTATTATATAGGATTTAGTGGTTAAATTAGGTCTTTTAAGAGTGTTTTGAATTTTCCTGCCAAAACTAGGAAATTTAAACTTTTGAATTGGTTTTGGGCTTTTAGGAGAATCTTATCAAGTTTCAAGGATCATGATCCTTATGTGAGTGATACTTTGGGTCAAACAACATGTTGCAAATATTTTTTCACTCTTACCCTTGGTTTAAATGTCTTCAAACATGTTTTCCATTATGATAAGCCTTATTCAATGTAAAAAAAGAGTTAAATTGAGTAAGAAGAGTCTTAGGTTAGTTGAGAATATTTTTATGGATGAAACAAGACTTATCCAAGTTTATTTAGTAGATAAACCTTGATACAAGTAATAAGGATCTAATAAAATAATGGAACTAATGATAAAATCAAGTTGCAAGTGTTTTTATAAGGTTGTTGATGGTATATCCAAAGTAGCAGAGTTTGTATTTGCACATATATGAATAAATTAAGGCTTTCATAATCAATTTAGTTATATCTCAGACTTCATAATATGTCTATTATTTTATATTAATCATTTAAATTCATGATTCATATGTTTTTGATGGTATTCAAGGTAGCAGAGTTCTAAAATAGGGTTTTTAAGGATAAAGTCCAGTCAAAAGGGTAAAACTTGTAGGTTTTTGTGATTGATCAAGATTAAATTCATTTAAAAAGAGTTGAGAAATAATTCAAAAGACCTAATTCAAGTGATTAGAGTCTTTTATTGGCCTTAAAACGTGATTTCTCCAATTCTCTTTACTCTCAACCCCTGTATAGACTATTAAACCCTAGTTTAGGGTTTAACCCACAAAAACTTGGATACCTCTTGAAAGAACCATCCAAAACTCTTAAATTTTTGTATTTATATGGATTATAAGGTTTTTTAAATGAATAAAGTGGTTTTAAGTCTTTGTATCCTCCATAAATGTATATATAAAGGATTGTGTTTTCACTGGACCTATTTAGGCCTAAAAATAGGGCTAGAAACTATATTCTTCAATTTTTATTCAAGATAAAAGTTGGAAAACTTTATAAAACATGTTGTTTTAGGAGTATAAAATTTTCATGAATGTTTTTATATCTTTTATTAATTAATAAATTTTGAGTTAATCCCTTTCAACATAAAAGAGCCTTGGTAGACCTAGAAGTAAAGTGATAAGTCTATAGAAAGAGACCATTTATTGAAGAATACATACCCTATAGGTATTCACTTACCCCCAATAGACATGTTGACAAGAATCACTATCATAAACATGTGCTAATATGTCCTTCCAAGAGGGAGACAGAGAGGCATCAACATGAAAGGTGTTTCCATGGTGAGTAACACTTGAATAGAGTATTATTTATCTATGGATGATAGTTGGCATCCAAATTTTATTTCATTGAAATATGTTTCTTTAAAATGTATGCATATTAAAATTTATGTATGTATGTACATTTTTTAAGACCCCTGATTGGGAAATGTTTGTAATACATGTATATTCCATTTAAGACCCCAAGAAGAGCAAATTATACAAGTGATGACTTGTTATAGCATCATTTATTATGAAACATAAATTTTCTACCCTTATTGAGAATGTTGACCAACAAGGAGAATGTAAATAACATATCATAAATGGGAGATCTTCACCTTAATCTACATGCAGTGTAGTGAAGGGGTTAAGAGAGACTGCCAAGAGGAAGACCAAGAAACCAAGAGTGAAAGAAGGTCATTTGGTAGACTAACCTAGATTTTCAGATTTCAGTTTAGGAAAGTTAACCTCCTAGAGAGAGAAACAAAATAAACCTCTAAGAGAGGTAAAATAAATCCACCTCCTATGATCATAGATAAATGTGCCAATAGTACCTTATATTGATGTTTTATTCATAAATCACTTGATGAGTTGTAGGAAGTAGTTGTTCTTGACAAAAGAGAAAATAATTTTGGAAGACCAAAATTTTTTTAGTGGGGATCTGTGATCTAGGAGGATATCCACTTTTGAAACATTCATATGGTCTATAAGATTTTCAAAACTATATGTATAGTTTAGATCTCATTGAGAGCTTTTTAACACTTTTTAAATGGAGTCATTTTGACACCACATGCAAAAGTTATGGCTCACTTAAGTTTGTGACAAACAAGCAAAAAATATATATACAGGTATAGTGTTTAGTCAACAGTGAATGGAATTGTACACCTATCAAGTGGCCCAATCATAGATTGACACATCGTAGAGAATGAAATAATTAGATCCTGACATGTGTCCCAATTAGGGTTTGACTTATCATGAAGATAAATAAAGGGGTGTTGTGGTTTTATGCCTTCATTATTTGACAAGCGAGTACCTATTCATGGGGCCCATGCTATTTACTGGTTGGGGACCCTTAAACTAGAGAGGTCTAATTTTTGTGTGGATGGGAAACTTGCCGCCAATTCACATTACTATGGTGGTGAATTTGCTTACAAACTAGTTTAAAGGCCTCTATAGGAACAATGTGGGACTAAATTATCATAAGTTTTTAGAGGTTGGAACCAAAACCACATGGAGAACACAAACCATCACATGGTGTCCTACTCACCTACCCACATCAACAAGTTTCAAGCTTCCACATGGCCCAAGTGTGGAGTCTAAGTTATAATGCATGGAGTAAGGCTAATACTATGGTAGTCCTCAAGACCAATAAAATAAGTGCTAAGGTTTCATTTTAAATCATTGTTTGTTATCATGCCCACTAATGTGGGATTAAATCCTCTCAAAAAGGGTGTTAAAACCATTCAAAAGGAGAAACATGAGGAGGGGGATTCAACCCCATAACCTCAAAAATTGATATTGGAGTCTTTATCATTGATCCATGTCCATCTTTTGCAAACAAAACATAAGATATGCCCTATATTCTTGATTTTTGATCTCACACTTAACAAAAGCAAAGACATTAAGTGTGGGGATTCGACCCCAAACCACCCATGCCTTTTTTTTAGCCTTAACCATTACACCAAAGCTAATTTTTGTGAATTAAAATGAATATTTATATGTATCCTTGTTAATTTAGGCCATTTTTGGTGTAAGGTGATCCTAAATAACTTGGTCTTTCAACAAGTTGATTGTACCTACAGGTTTATAACTTTTTCTTTAGGTCTGATTATCTTGATTTTGCACTACAATTTACAAAAAATATTTGAATATAATTAATGAGACTTAATCCATTCATTCTCATGTTATTCATAATAAGAAACAAGGTCTAGACACTTTTTCCAATAAGTTTCTCATGAAAAATGATAAAACTACCTCTCTTGCTTTGTTTTAGGCCTATTTAAGGTCTACAAAATACATAGTCCTTTATATTTATTATTTTGGTTACTTTCAAACTCTAAAACCACTTGAATCCTTTAAAATACATTATAATGAACCTATATACCATTTTTTAGGAAATTCTGAGGGTTCATTTGTGAGATAATCGACTTTTTGTAACCCAAGAGGTTGAATTTGATGAAATCTTTTGTTTTAAGGATGCTCAAGGAATCCTATCACTTTTATTTGGTTTTTTAGGTTATTTCTCAACCTTTTAAAGTGTAATTTAAGCTTGAACAATCATGAAAACTTATAGATCATACCTTCTTACTTGGATTATATCATCAAAAACCATGTTTTAGAACTTTACAACTTTGAAAAACATCATGAACATATAAATCGTGATAGGGAAAATTTGGGCTTCAATAATATTCATGTAATGAAGTCTGAGTTACAACCAAAATCTGAGTAAAATTCTCATTTATTCAAATACCTTCAAAGACTAATACATAACTTCTATAAACTATCTTCACAAACCAACAACCACCATAATTCTAAGCTTTTATCCTCTTTTTCATATGTTCTTAGGCTCCTTATTTTATGGTTCTATATTTATCTCTTACTAATTGATGTCTCAACTTGTCTTATTTAGTTCCATACACAAGAATTTATCAACTATTTATAATTTATCTTATAACATACTTGATTTAGCAAACCTCCTATGTTGCAAATTCTTTGTTTGGAGATTTAGGATAGATTAGACTAAATAAAAGGATAAAATACATTTATGACACATGGTCAGACCTTTAATACATCTTACACAAGGATATATTCCTTTTTATATGCCAAAATATGATAAACTCATCAAAACCTTGTAAATAAATTCAAATTTTTAAATTTTTTATTTTTGGTGGGAAAACCAAAAACACTACTAAAAGACCTAAAATTAACCATTTAAGCATATATAAGGCTCATTATTGATCTCATAAAACCTCTCAACCCTCATAAGACTAAAAAATAAACATATTTTGACTATTTACAAACATGCCCCTGCATCAGACTACCAAAGAATAAAAGATTTTTTTATGAGCTCCTACTCATGAGTTTTTTAACATTGCCGCCCTGTGTCATCCAAGTTAAATACTCAAATGGATGGTTCTTCCACTTGAATAAGTATTTAAATTACTCTTTTTCACTAGTCTTCTTCACAAATGCTTTGTCTATAATGGCTTCAATCTGATTTGGTTGTGTCTTTGGTAGTTGTTGTTCCCAACTAATTGTCTAATCATCTTTATCTTTAGGTGCCTTATTTGATTTATCCTCTCTTATGAAAGTATAAATGTATACTACATTGAATATGGAGGAGATTATAATGTTAAATGGAAGCTCCAATACATAAGCATTAGCATATTTTGTTTTAAGACCTTACAATGTCCAATTTTCTTCATCTTCAACTTGTTATATTCCTCCACATGGAATCTTTATTTTCTGAGATTAGAAAGTAATAGATCACATACCTCAAATTTCACTTATTTATTTCTCATATCATCACTTCTAATTTACTTGAATTCAATTCTAACTATTATTTTACGTGTTCATGTAACTCTTGCATTGTTGCTACAAAAGCTTCACCTTCTGGAATTCTTTTCTCTTGATTGCCAAAGTTTCTCAACTCATAAATGCCTCTTGTATGGATTCCATACAAAATTTAAAATGGTTTATAATATTTAATTATATTTGGAGAATCTTTATATGTGAATTCTGCTTGAGCTAGTTTTTGATCCCACTATTTAGGATGATCACTTACCAAGATCCTGAGTATGTTTTCAAGACTCCTATTGACCACTTAAGGTCAACCATCAATAGGGAGATGGTAAACTGATATTAAGCTTAAATTTTTCCCCAAATTCTTCCAAAGTTTCCTAAAAAAATGGCCAACAAACTTTTTATCCCTGTCAGACACAAAGTTTTTAGGAAGCCCATGCAATCTCACTACTTCTTTGAAGAACAAGTTAGCAATATTGGTTACATTACTTGTTTTGGTATAAGGAATGAAATATACCATCTTATAAAACCTATAAAATATTAAAAATATGGATTCATTACATTTTTGAGTCTTTGGTAACCCAAGTATAAAGTCCATGCACACTAAATTCCAAGGCATACTAGGAATAGGCAGTGGTTGATATAGGCTTGAATTTTGACTTTGAATTTTAACATGCTGAAATATTCTACACTTTTCTACAAACCTCTTCACATCACCTTACATTCATATCCAATAATAGTGTGCACTCAATTGATCAAGTGTTTATTTTTTCCCAAAGTGGCTTGCCAACCTGCCACTATGTGTCTCCTTAAGTAGATTCTCTTTCATTGACCCTCTTGGTATGCATAGTTGGTTTCCCTTGAATAATATTCCTTATTGTATCATATATTCCATTCATGGACTCCTATTTATATCTCCAATATTATCACATGCATCATGGATCTCCTTAAAATCAAGATCTTCTCTATGCAATTCCTTTAATGCATCAAAACCCAAGATATTCACTTGGAACTCCTACATAATTAGACTTCCCATGCTTAATGCACCTAAAAATTTTTTAGATTGTCCACTCTTATGCTTGATAACAAAATAAAAACTTTATAAAATTCAACCCATTTCATATGCCTTTGACTTAATTTAGTTTGACTACTAATGAATTATAAGACATGATTATATGTATATAATATAAACTCTTTGGGCATCAAGTAATGCCTTCATTTCTTCAATGCTTAGATAATGTTGTAGAAATCTTGGTCATAGGCTAAGTACTTTTTCTTTGTCTCATTGATCTTCTCACTGAAATAGTTAATTGGTTTGCCCTCTTAGCTCAAAATAGCCCCTACATCAGTCCCACTTACATCACTCTCTACTTGAAACAACTTGATGAAATAAAGTAAGACTAGGATTGGTTTCTATGTAATATTTTTATTTAAGAACTAAAAACTTATCTTAGCTACCTCAATCCATTAAAATTGTTTTTTATTTCTTTTGATGGTTTCCATTATTGGAGCATAAATGCCACTAAAATTTCTTATAAGCTTTTTGTAAAATCTATCCAAGCCATGAAAACTTCTTACCTCAAATTCTCTCCTTGGAGTAGGCCATTATACTATGGCTTTAAACTTCTCTTTGTCCATGTTCAATCCCTCTTTGGAAATGAAAAATCCAAAATAGACTAACTTTATCTTCATGAGGGTACACTTCTTGAGATTGATTAGTAATTTCTCTTCTTGTAACTTATTTTATACCATTATAAGATGTTTGATATGTTCTTCCTTTGACTGACTATAAATTTGAATATCTTCTAGGTAAATAATGACAAATTTACCTATGAAAACCTTGATCACCCCATTCATGAGAGTCATGAAGGTGCTTGGAGTGTTAGTCAACCCAAATGTCATTATAAGCCATTCATATAGTCCATAATTGGTATTAAAAGTTGTCCTCCATTCATCTCCCTCTCTGATTCCAATATGATGATAGACACTTTTTAAATCTATCTTGGAAAAGTACATTGCTCCACTTAAACAATCCATTAGATCATCAATTTTAGGTAGAGTAAATCTATACCTGATTTTTATCCTATTTATGGCTCTTAAATTAGTACACACTCTCAAACCTCAATCCTTATTAGGAGTTAAGACCATTGGAACAACACACGTACTTAAATTTTCCCTAATTAGGTATTTGTTCACCAATTCTTGCACTTGTTTCTTAATTTATTCATTCTTTCTTGGCGTCATCCTGTACGTTACATTATTTGGTAGATTGTCTCCTAGAATGAGATATATATGGTGGCCAATACTTCTCATTGGAGGTAGTTCATTAGGAAAATAATCCACAATAATATCAACAAATTCATTCAACAAAATATTTATTTCTAAGGTATATCAGTCAATTATATGGTTGTAACAACTGTTCTAGGCTTGTAAACTAATGCATAACTTACCTCTTATTTTTTGATTTGATACAATAAATCTTTTCCACTTTTCAAAAACACCTTAGGATTGTCTTATACTACTTCATTCTCCTCTTTCATTGGTATGAGTGTGTGCTTCTTTTCATCTTTCTCAAAGGCGTATGCATTACTTCTCCCATCATGTATAACTTTCATATCAAATTGTCAAGGCCTGCCCAATAGGACATCACAAACATCCATAGGCATGACATCACATAACACCTCATCCTTATAGATACCCATTTGAAATTATACTTTGCATTATTCATTTACTAGGACTTGGTGTGCTTTTTGTAGCCATGACACTTTATAAGGAGTAGGGTGCGTTACACTTTTCAAGCCTAATTTGTCAACCATCTCTGATGAAACTAGATGATTAATACTTTCACTATCTATAATTACCTTATAACACTTACCTTTTGACTTATAAGTGGTTCTAAATAATATTTTCCTTTGTGAAGGTTTTTTGATCTCCTTGTTAAGTTTGATCAACATTCACTTCATTAGTAAAGATTAACCAAATTATAGTGCATCTTATTGAGAAGGTGATCCCACACTCTCTTCATCAACATGGACAATTTGATCACTACCTTGACTTGTATAAAAATAATCTAAGCACTCCTAAGATATATGCCCATACTTGTTGCATTTGAAGCACCTACCTATAAAACCTCTTCCTCTACATCTTGTGAATGTTCTCCTACCTTTGAATAAGTAACCATATCTTGTGGTTTGACATTTACTTTATGAACTACTAGCTTCTTCATCATGGATTTGTAGCTAACTCTTTACACCATGTTGTCATCTTCCTCTAAAACTTCTACCTCTACCTCTTGAATGTTGAATTTCTTTCTTAAATAATGTTTCCTCTGCCTTAAGAGAAAATTGGCATGCCTCTTCAGCTAATCTTGGTGATAGAATACTAATATCATCTTGGATGTTGAACCTTAATCCATTGATATATCTATCCACCTTTTCATCATCTTCTTCTCATTCCTACTATGATGGTTATCTTTTATAGCTCCTCTATGTATTCATTGATTGTCATCTCCTCTTGCCTCAAGTTTTGAAGTTTCTTAAAGAGATTAGTCTAGTCGTCTTTTGGCATGAATTTTTCCTTCAACTTGGTTGTCTTTCTTCTCTCATCTTGAACTCCAATCCACCATAGGGATGAATGACCTTAAAATCTAGTAACAACAAACTTTACCTTATTGTCATCATATATGCCTTCATACTCAAAATATTTATCCATGGCATTGATTTGATTAATCAACTCCTAAACATTCAAGATACCTTCATACATAGGTACTTCTAGTTTGGTCTTGGAGTTGACTCCCATAATTTCTCTAATTAATCTCTCTTCTGCTTTTTCTTCTCCTTCTCCTTCTTATTCTACCGTTTCTTCTTGAGGCCTCTCTTATTCTTCTCTATCATTGACCCCATGTCAATTTCTCTTCTCTATGTAATCTTAATTTCCTACAAATAAGCTTGAATATTTCTCATTTTTTTAAGCGACATTGCTTAAGTAGGTTATCTCCTCTGACCTTCTCTAACTCTTACTCTATCTACCATCTTTAAAATATTATTTCACAACTTATTAATAAAATTTTGAGATCCTTTTTACTTGAGACAACCTAAATTGTGCTCTAATACTACTATGGTATAAGATGATCCTAAATATCTTGGTCTTTCAACAAGTTGATTATACCTATAGGTTTATAACTTTTTCTCTAGGTTTGATTGATCTTGATTTTTCACCAAACATTTACAAAAAAAGATTATAACATAATTAAATAGACTTAATCCATTAATTTTTTATTTTATTAATGATAATAAACAAGGTCTATACCCATTTTCCAACTAGTTTCTCATGAAAAATGATAAAATTATCTTTCTAGCTCTATTTTGGGCCTATTTAAGGTATGTAGAATACACAATCGCTTATATATTTATTTTGGTTCCTATAAAGCTATAAAACAACTTTAATTCTTTAAAATAAATTATAATGAACCTATGTACCAATTTTTAGGAATTTTTGAGGGTTCATTTGTGAGATAGTCCACTTTTTGTAAATTAAACCCTAATTTAGGGTTTTGTAGGTTATAGTTGACCTAAAAGGATAAATTTGATGAAATATTTTGTTTTAAGTATGATAAAGGACTCATATAACTTGGATTAGGTATGTTAGATGATTTATCAACCTTGTTAAGTAGAATTTAAGCCTGAACAATCATGAAAACCTGCATATTATACATTTGTACCTAGACTATATCATCAAAAAACCTGTTTCAAAACTTTATAACCTTAAAAAACATCAAGAACACATACATAATGACTAGGTAATAATTATTATTCAATAATATACATGTAATTAAGTTTTAGTTATAACCAAAATCTCAATAAAATTTTCCTTTATTCAAATATCTTCAAAGTATAATACATAACTTCTACAAATTATCTTTACACACTAACCACCACCATAATTTTGAGATTTTATCCTCTTTTTCATACATTCTTAGGCTCCTTATTTTATGATTCTAGGTATATCTCTTTCAAAATGATGTCTAAACTTGTCTTATTCAGTTTCAACACAATATTTTCTCAACTATCTATAATTTATCTTTTAACATGCTTGATTTAGCAAACCTCCTATGTTGCATATACTTTGTTTGGAGATTTATAATAAATTAGACTAAATAAAATACTAAAAGACATTTATGACACATGTTCAGACCCTTAATACCCCTTACACAAGGATTTAGTCCTTTCCATACACCAAAAGATGATAAACTCATCAAAACATTGCAAATAAATTCAAATTTATTATTTTTGGCGTGATAGCTAAAAACACTTCTAAAAGACCTAAAACTGACCATTTAAGCGTATATAAGGCTCCTTATTGACTAAAACAACCTCTAAAACCTTATATCACCAAAAACAAACACATTTTAACTATTTACAAGCATGCATGTACATCAATTTTACTTTAAATAAAGGTAAATAGAGTGTTTCAAGTGGGATTTGAACCCATTCTTTTATGGGTAAAAGGCTAAGGATTTATCATTCGATCAAGGAGCTTGAAATAATATAAATATGAGATTAATGTATTTTAAATGGCAGTTTTTTCCTTTGTAAGGAATATTTTAGCCTTTTGTAAAAGGAGATAACCCCATTTTGTGAAAACTTTGTAACCCCGTTTTGGGAGAATAAGCCACTTATTGTGAAAATTTGTTTTTCCCTTATAAATGGGAGAACCAACCCCTTATTGGGAGAATGTTTTTATCCCTTTTTAAAGGAGAATTAATGGAATGGTTCATCGATTAAATGAACCCAAAGATGGAGTCCATTAGGAATGAACTATATTATCACCTAGTTTACATTTATCTTATTTTTATCATTTGTTTGATGTTTATTATTGGTTTTTTTAATGTTGATTTAAATTATTAATCCATTTTTTACAAATTTTATGGGAAATTGAGAATTTTTTTAAAGTATTCAACTTAAGATAAAATTGAGTTAGTTTTGTTATGCCCATGTTTGGATCATGTAAAACCCAATGAATGAAGTAAATTCATTGTAAATGCATTCTCACTTGATCCATTATCAACTAATACATTGTGTATGGTTTTTTATATCAATGTATGCTCTTACAAATAAATTTTTGAAACCATGATCATCATCCACTATCTCATTATTATCAAAGGTGATCATATAACATGGTTAAATAGTTTAAATAATTATTCTAGTAATTCCATCCAATGGATAATCATATAACTAAGGTGGTGGGTATGCATTATAATGATGATAAAACACTAAATTATTCTTTATGGTATCATTGTTTGTGAAAGACTCATTGAAATTTTTAATGTAGCATTTTAATTTTGTTAAGGCTTAGTTTCTTTTCAATGTATAATGTATGTATAATGTTCTTCATATATTATCATTTGTGCTTGATAGTATTGTGCATGTGATAATGTTGCTCAAAACCAATTTCTAAAACTATTTGGAAAAATAAAGTCATTGTAATATAATTGGCTAATCTATTTTTAAATGATTTGAGATGGTTCTAATTCTATCTATTGCAATACTCTATTGACCTATACTTTTGGTTGTTCCATAGACACTTGATTCAATTTTTGCTTTCATATTTACTTTTAAGAAGATATAGGTATACTTGTAACATGTTTTTTGGGAACATCTATGACTAATATTTTTTTAGTATCACCTATGTCAAGATTTTGAAGGACTTATGGTTCCCTGGCAAGAATATCTTGGGATAATTTGATCGTGGTAAAATATGAACTAGAAGAAGGAATTTTTCAAGTGTTTTATTTCTTCAAAGGCTAATATACCATTCATTCCTTTGTAGGAATTAATTTGGATGTCTCAATATTTTTATAATAACTACTATAATAATTGGGATAGGAATCCCTTGTTTTATTATCATTAAATGTGATAAAACCTTTATCAAAAACTTGGGTAAACTTTTATCGTAAAGCATAACAATCATTTTCACAATGTCCATTAATGTCATGGTAAGTGAAAAATTGTTGACATTTTATCTTCTTGAACCTATGAGGTGGATGACAATAATTTGGAGGAAGAGTAATCATTTCCTTGTATAATAATGTATGTAAGATATCATGTGATCAATCTCTGAATTAATAAAACTTAAGTAGTTACCTCTTAGTAGAAGTATAAACCTTTGTTATAGTTACCATTATATAAACTGACTCTATTCTTTTGTGTAATACCTTTATTTATTTATCCTTTCTATGACATGATGTCTTCAAAGAAATAATGTGCATCATCTTATGAGTCTTGTTGATTAAAACCTCTTTAATCAATCATATATCTTTATAGGAATATTTTACAATACTTTTTCATTTTATATAAGATGCATTAGATTCTAAATTTTGAGTGGTAATTTGTTGCTTTGGTGAATGTGGTCTTATTTCATTTTTATTATTACCATCAAGATCACATACATAGTGGTGCAAATCCATATATAATTTTTTGAAAGAAGTGTAAGGATAATGCAATGCTTTTTCTTAAAGTGGAGAAAGAAGATTAATACTATTTACATAAATTATATTTAAAAATTTTAAGGTCGATATGTTAAAGAGTGTAAATAATTTTTTAATTATAAAATGTAATCTCCAATAGACTCTTCAGGACCTTGCTTTAAGTCTTGTAAATATTCCAATGTTAATTTAGGCATTTAATGCTTATGATAATATGATAAGAATATGTCTTATAATCTTTTAAAGGTAGGAAAAGAGCCATTAAGAAGACTATCAAACCAATTCTAAGCATCTCAGGTTAGACTCCTATGGAAATATTTTAGTAATATTCATCCATCTTTGTCCCAATGGCCAAAAGAGTGTACATATTATGCTAAATGGTTAGAAGGTATCTAATACCATCAAATAATGGAAGCATGGGCATGAAAAACACTTTTGGGTATGGATAATTGAATACATTTTTTATAAGGGGTTGATCTTTAATATTAGCATTACATGATTGAAGTTGCAAATTAAGAGCCAAAACTTGCTTTTGAAGGTTTCCTATAGCATACATCATGGACATAATATGGCTAGTAGGAATAGTTATAATTTGAAAAGGTGCACTCATAGGTTGTAATTTACCATCTACTTGAAACATAGGTATGATAGACTCATCAATACTATCATTTTGTTCTAAGATAAAATCATTGCATAATTTGGAAATATTGCATATTGGATCATTCATATTGCATTAGGTTTGTAAAGAAGAGATTACAACATTTTGAATGTAAATAACATTTGCATGTACAATTTGACTCTCATATTATTTTTTAGAAAGATATAAAGAAATTATGTGTTCATGTGCATCTATTTTTTGTTTCTATAGAATGAGAAGGTAAAACACATATTGTTTCCAAAGAGATAAAAGGAGATCACATTCTAGTTTTATAATATTTGCATCGTCTAGAGAGAGAAAAGAAGCACACTCTACTTTTGTATCATTTGCATTTTTAAGAGAGGTGAAATAAGAATCACGTTCTACTTTTGTATCATTTTCATTGTCAAGAGAGGCAAAAAACAAGCATATTCTACTTTTGTATCATTTTCACCATCAAAAGAGGGGAAAGAAGAAGCACATTCTACTTTTGTATCATTTACATTATCTAGAGAGATAAAATAAGAATCACATTATAATTATGTAACATTTGTATTATCTATGTCATGATAAGTGTATACGCATTGTTCATTGTTCTTATGATTTTGCATCTTATAACTTTTGATTCAATGAATTATAGTAAAAATGGTAAAGATAAATAAGGTTCTTTCTAAAATAAAGAATCTTTAAATTTTAATTTATACAACATGGGAGGAGTATGAATATGTGCATTAGTATTATGTTCCTCTTATTCTAATGTGTGATTAAGAGAAGATAATAAAGAAGGATTAGAGGAACTAGTCTCTTCTATTTCAAAAGTATTATACTCTTCTTATTCCTTATTATATGCTTCTTCATAATTGTATTTATAATCATTTCCTTCACAATCAAATTCCTAATATACATCATTAGAATTTTTAATATTAACAATGATTATCATTAGTCCATTCACTAGAGTAATCATAGGGTATAACATTACTAGAAAATAGAAAATCTAAAGGATGGGGACTATTAGGGTCTTTAGTGAAGGTATAAAATTTGAACCTACCAAATCCTAAGATGGAAAGAAAGAAAGGAATATAATTTATTCCTAAAACACACTCCTACATGTAAACCCTAATTTATAATCAAAATGAAAAAGGTTTTTTTTAATTGTATGGAGATTAGTAAATTACCTTGAAATCCAATGTCGAAAGAAAGTGATTTTAGTGTCATTAATTAGATCTGAGCTCAAAATAAAGTGTTTTCAATGTCAACTATCAAATCCAAGTTTGAAATCAAATTATTTTTGTGTTAAATACTAGATCTAAGGTCAATAGAAATTTATTTTAATGTCAGATGCTAAAATAAAAAAATTGAAGCAATATTCAAATAAAATGCATGAGTTCACCAATTAACTTGGTTATTGACTCTAATTAAGACAAAATGAATAGAAAGGTATAAAATGTTGTAAATAACTTGTAACTAATAAAATAAAAGTAAAATATTGAAATTTACAAAGCTCAAACTAATGAAAATAGTTAACTATAGAATGCACAATGAGAAAAAATATAACTTAATTATTTTATACCTATAGGTTAACTATGCTTGATTGAAAGATGGCTGGGACTAATCATAGATCTGACTATGTATGTGCAACAAAAATTATAAATGTCACTACTCAAGATTAAGATTGACTGGAAAGGGACATGATCTACTAAAACTACTATCATCTACTAGTCAATTCTATCATATGTTGAAAATCAATAAAATTAGGGCACAACCACTTATGCTTGATTCAAATACACATGTGTGTAAATATTTTACCTTCAGATGTGCATAAATGACTTATTCAAATATGAAACCCTAATGCATCTTACAATCATTGAAAATATATAAAGAGAAAGAGGGGAGTGTAATTAGATGATCTTATCCAAATCACCCCCATGATGATTGATTATTGCTTACATATCTAATACTCCAAAGAGGGAAATTAGGCCCATGTAGTTATCCTTCTTAGAGTGATTAGTGTAATTTCACTCCTTTTAATACATGTATACATCTAGATATGGATTGAATATTTTATCATTATTTGCTTGAATTAGATATAATGGGCTTTTGACTTAGATAAGGATTGATTCAAATTATTAGAATTATATTTAGAAAGAATAGGGAATATTTTATTAGTGTGAAATAGAATAATTTTACCTCAATATTGAAATTTCCAAGTGGTAGAATATGTGACTTAAATGTTCCTTTAGAGAAATCCAAAAGGGGAAAACCTCATGCTACCTATCTAATGTAAGGACATCCTTATGGACCCCAAAATGAATTCAATTTTGGTTTGAAGTTATATTTTAGGTGTTTAATAGGTTATTTAGGTCATAATAATGTCTTATCAGTGATTTAGGTGAGAAAAAGTTGCATAAATTTGAATTGTGGATTTTCCCTCCAAAACTGCCACTATTTGAAAATTTGAATTTTTAAGCCTTGTGGAAGGATTTATATGCATTGTATGAAGGTGGAAAAGGTTAGAAACATGTTAAATAGGTATCAAAGAGGTATTAAGACAATGTAAATGTCATAAATATCTTATTTATTCTATAATCATGGTCATAAGGTGTTCATATTAGTAAAACATACAAAAATGCAATGTAAAATCAATCATTTCTACATGAGAAACATCCAAGAATTATTTATGCTTCTTGGAGTAGTTTTAAGAGAGTCAGGTTTGGTAATTTAGTAGTGTTTTACATTCAAATAAGATAGATAATGAACATGTAATCAATGAAAGTGATGAATAAAGGACTATGTTATGTGAAATTATGTGCACCTTGACATTACATAGCTGAAACAAAGTGTTTGCTTCTTAGAATACTCATTGTGGTGAGTAATTTGAATATATGATTCTTGATATTGTTTATGATCAAATTTTAATCCTTGATTTGAGATAAGTAACAAGTATTGAGTTTTAAATAAGTTCCTTTTGATAAGATAGACATGTCTATCATACAGTGGAAGAGAGTATACAGTTGGTTCAAGTACTAAACAAAGCATTTGATCCTATCCACAACGATTTTAGTGGAGAATATGAAGATGGAAAATGTATTAAGTGTTATAAATAATTTTTTTTGATATATAGGAGGCCTTAAACATAGTAAGTTTCTATTTTCTCAGAGATCTTTCTCACTGTTAGTACACAGGTCATAAACCCTAAGTTTGTTTACTGTGTTTTTTAGCTTGAATCTTGTTTTAGAGTCCAAAGTGAAAAATAAATTAGGAGATAGTCTTGAGATATTTTTTTTACATGGTAATAACCCAAAGATATGTTGTAAATACTATTGGTAAAGTTTGAACAAACAAAACCTTGCTAACCCCTATTTTCTATCATAGAATATAGTCAAGAATGGTTTAAGATTTATTATTTGAGATTGATATGAGTGTCAATAGACTAATTTTAAATAATGAAAACAAAAATTCCTAGATATAACTTTTCCAGTAATTAGTTTGATTTGAAACCATTTCTAGACCCAGATACTGAATTTAGACCACTCTCGGCCTGCTTAGTGTCTACAAACCCTGTCAACTAGGGTTTTTCTCATTTTGAGAAAAGTAACACTAAAAAATTCACAAAAAAATTTAATATTATATATTTTAAATTTCCATAATTTAATAAAATATTTTCAATACCATACAATACCTGTAGTATAGACTTCTAGTAAGTGGAGTTGAGAATGGGCTAAAAAAGGCCTAATTGGGAAGGCTACAAGGGTGAAAGTGGACCTAGCGAGTGATATAGGTCTTTAAATTTGACCCATAAGTGTATTTCAACAAAATAAAGGAGATTATAATATTGATAATTCATAAACCTTAGTAATTATATGTACTAACCTATTTGCAGGTAGTAAAGGGCTATAAGAAAGGCTAGTTTGGAAGGTAGAGTTGCATGAGTGTAAGGTAAGATGTTGAAAATAGTGTCAAGAGGTTAGTGAGGGTTATTAATACTATATTATGATAAATATTCATATTTTTTATTCCCTAAAAAATCCTAATATTTAGTGCTTTAGTTTGATGAGTGGTTTCTTAAGCCAAAAACTAGGCAAGTGAACCTTTGGTCAAGGACAAGAAAGGGAAAACTTGTGCAAGATATGCATCATTTGGTATCAGAACATAAGGATAGTTAGAGGATAAGATAAAGAGGAAAAAATGGAAGTAATATAAAGGAAACCTACAACATCTCAAATAATGCAATAGAATGTGGTAAGTTTGGTCATTGAAATGAAGAACATGAAGGCTAGAATGGCAGCCATGGAGACAGCTCAAAGAAGAAGGGTCATAGCTGAAGATGATAGTGATAGAGAAGAGGAAGATAATAGAGCATAAGAGGAGGAATAAAGAGAAGATATAGTGGAGGAAATATTGATCAAATCCATGATGAAGATGGGTTTAAAACTAAAGCTAGACGTGCCAATGTACGAAGGCAATCTTAAATTTGATGAGTTAGTAGATTAAATAGCAGCCATGGATAAGTATTTTGAATCTGAAGAGGTGGATGACACCAATAAAGTGAAATTTTTAGTCACAATATTGATAATACATGCTTCTTTGTAGTGGGATGGAATCCAAGAAAAGAGGAGTAGAGTTAAGACAAAAATTTATTCATGGGATATGATTGTGATGAAGATGAAGGCAAAGTTTATGCCCAAGGATTACCATACACATTTGTTTAGGAGGTTGTAGATCTTAGACAAAAATAGAATTTAGTGAAGGAATGCATAAAATATTTTCATAGATTGACAATCAGAATAGGCCACTTGGAAGAAGATGATGAGAAGGTAGTAATGTACCTAAATGGTCTCAAGTTCTCCATACAAGATGAGATCAATATACTAACTTTGAAAATAGCTGAAGAAGCATACAAAGCAGCCTTGAAAGTTGAAGATAAGTTGGCAAGAAGGCATACACAACAATCAAGAGGAAAATGAAAATAGGTGAAAGGAAGGGGAGAGTATGATAGCAAAAATGCATATGAGGAAGGTAAAAGTAGTGGACAAAGACATGAAGCATAGACAAGAGGTGTTTATAGAGGTAGGAGGCCATATTATAGAGGTGGAGATGTTAGAGGAAGAGGGACTAGTGGTTTCATAGGAAAAATTTTCAAATATAACAAGTATGCAGGTCATAAGTATTGGGAGTGTCTAGAGGAGCAGCAAGAAAAGAGTTATAGGAATGAGAGCAGAAATTAAATGGTGCAGCCATAGAAGAAGAAAGTGTTGGATCAAATTCACGTATAGAGGCACCTGAAGAAGGAGAGTCACTCTTGATGAGGAAGACATTTTTCAAGCCACCAAAGTAAAAAGAACCTACACAATGGAGAACACTATTCAGGACAACATGTAAATCCCATGGTAAATGTTGTAAGATGACAATAGACTTAGGAAGTATAGACAACTTGGTTTCAAATGAGATGGTAAGTAAATTTGGCCTACAAATATTACATCATCATGCACCTTAAAAAGTTTTTTGGCTTTATAAAGGATATAGTGTGATTGCTAATGAATAATGCTTAGTATATTTTCAGATTGGAACCTATAGGGATTAGGTCATGTGTGATATCATCCCCATGGATGTTTTTCATGTCTTACTAGGAAGGCCTTGGCAGTTTGATAGGTCAACTAGTCATGATGGGGTGAATAACACCTATTATTTGGAGCACAAGGGAGTCAAGTATACATTATTTATTTTGAATAATGATGATAAATTTGTTGGTGTATTTTTTGAGGTATTGTTTGCAGGTTGTAAAGAGTTGGTGCAGCAGCAAGATGAAGATATGAAGATAGATGAACAGCCCAAGGAGATTGAGGCAACCCAAGTTGAGGAATGTGAACCTATGCCAAGTAAAAAAATTTCAAGTAAGTTTGTGAATGAGTCATTTTCAAGTTTATCTCAGCATTTGATGAATATTTCTAGTTGTTATTTCATTGAGGGAGCATTAGGCAAGCTCTAATGAATGAGAAATAGTCTTGAAAAGGAAAGAGATGAGTAGTGTACAATAGGTCCAAGAAGTACAACCAAGTGAAGGTAGTAGCATGAGAGTGTTAAGTCAAGATAATGATAATGTGAAAGAGAACATGTAGTAATTGTGTATAGAGGAGGCAAAGGGTAGTTATGAAGATGATATATAAAAGCAAACCAAGCACTTATGCAAGCAAATGACATGCAAGGACTCAAAAGTTGATATGCATGAGGTAAATTGTACAAAACAAGGAGAATGGGTGGAGGATTAAAAAGACATATTTTCATAAGTAGTGTTTTATGGAATTAAGTTTGTGATGGATCAGTTTGAAGAAGTGGAAGCATGGTATACACATCTAAAGTAAGCAGTAAAACACAATAGAAGTGTTTTTCTTAATAGGTTTGTTGCATGTGCAATTATACCAATGAAGAAGAAGAACCAGAGAAGGCCTAATTGTGAAGCCTAGGAACATGTTCACCTTTATGAGAGGAAAGTATCAGCAGAAACCTTCAATCAAGAGGTACAAAGCAACGAAAGAGGAGCATACAACAAGTTGATTCCTATGGCAAAATTTCTTCAACTTGGTAGTATGATGCAAGGGCATCCTTATGGACCCCAAAATGAATTAAATTTTGGTTTGAAGTTATATTTTAGGTTTTTAATAGGTGATTTATGTTCTAATAATGTCTTATGAGTGATCTAGGTTAGCATAAGTTGCATAAAATTTGAATTGTGGAATTTCCCTCTAAAACTACCATTATTTGAAAATTTAAATTTTTAAGGCTTATAGAAGGAATTTTATGCATTGTATGAAGGTATCAAAGGTTATAAACATGTTAAAGAGGTTTAAAATATGTCTTAAGACTATGTAAAGGTCCTAAATATCTTATTTAGTCTATAATCATGGCCATAAGGTGTTCATATTGGTAAAACATACAAAAATGCAATGTAAAACCAATCACTTCTACGTGAGAAACATCCAAGAATTAGTTATGATTGTTGAAATAGTTTTAGGAGAGTTAGTTTTGGTAATGTATTAGTGTTTTATATTTGAAGAGGATAGATAATGAACATGAAATCAATGAAATTGATGAATAAAGGACTATGTTATGTGAAATTATGTGTACCTTGACATTACACGATTGAAATAGAGTGTTTGCTTGTTAGAATACTCAATGTTGTGAGTAATTTGAATAAATGATTGTTGATATTTCTTGTGATCAAATTTTAAACCTGATTTGAGATAGGTAACAAGTATTGAGTTTCAAATAAGTTCTTTTTGAGAAGACAGACAGGTTTGTCATACAATGAAAGAGAGTATACAGTTGGTTCAAGTAGTAAGCAAAGCATTTGATCCTTTCCAAAATGATTTTAGTAGATAATATGAATATGGAAAACATATGAAGTGTTCGATATGAATTTTTGTGATATATAAAAGGCCTCAAACATATTAAGTTTCTATTTGCTCTGAGATCTTTCTCACTGTTAGTACACAGGTCATAAACCCTGAGTTTGTTTACTATGCTCTTTAGCTTGAATCTTGTTTTAGAGTCCAACGTGAAAAAGAAAGGAAGATATAATACTGATATATTTTTGTGACATGGGAAGAACCCTAAGATAGGTTTTAAATACTGTTGGTAAAGTTTGAACAAACAAAACCCTGCTAACCCCTATTTTTTGTCACAAAATAGAGTCAAGAATGACTGATATTTATTATTGAAGATTGATATGAGTGTCAATAGACTAAGGTTAAAGAATTAAAAAGTTATGTTTTGTATAGACATAAATTTTTAAATAATTGGTTTTATTTTAAACCATTTCTAGACCTAGATATTTAATTTAGACCACTCTCGACCTACTTTGTGTCAACAAACCATGTCAACTAGGGTTTTGCTCATTCTAAGAAAAGTAACCTAAAAATTATATGAAAACTTGTAATCTTGTATATTTTCACTTTCTCTAACTGATCAAAATAGTTTAAATACCCTACAATACCTGTAGTATAGACTTCTAGCAAGTGGAGTGGAGAAAGGGCTAAAAAAGGCCTAATTGGGAAGGCTACAAGGGTGAAAGTGGACCTAGGGAGTGAGATAGGTCTTAAAATTTGACCCATAAGTGTATTTCAACAATATAAAGGAGATTATAATATTTTCAAGTAATAAACCTTTATACTTTTTTGTACTAACCTATTTTTAGGTAGAAAAGGGTTACAAGAAAGGCTAGTTTGGAAGGCAGAGTTGCATGAGTGTAAGGTAAGATATTAAAAATAGTGTCAAGAGGTTAGTAAGGGTTCTTGAGTCTCTCTTATGATAAATATTCAGATTTTTTATTTCGTAAACAATCATAATATTTAGTGCTTTGGTTTGATGAGTGGTTTCTTAAGCCTAAAACTAGGAAAGTGAACCTTTGGTCAAGGACAAGAAAGGGAAAACTTATGCAAGCTCTGCATCACTATCCTAAAAATATGAACCAACCTATAAGGGAGGGTCTAAATTTTAAAAATATTCATTACTAGGGTGAGGGATAGGATCAATCCATAAGGTTCAAAATTTATTACCACTATTGACCCATATTGGTCTATCACGTATTGAAGGGTAATGTTTAAAAAATAAGATTTGGGATGTCTATACAAATGTTTATAGAAGTTTTTAGCGATTAATAACATTTATGTAGGCATAAGTTAATAACTTAAAAATGGATAGGTCCCTATAGGTACTTAGGATAGAATGAGGTTGCAAAATAGGTCTAGATTAAGTGTTTAAGACAATTAAATAAAAAGTGGGCAAAAACTAACATTGTCAAAGTATTCATGACCAAATTTGAGGGACTATGTAAGTTTAAATATAACTCATCAGGCATTAGATGCTATAATCCTTATTGTTTCAAACTTTTTAAACTTTATATTTAATATTATATATATATATATATATATATATATATATATATATATATATATATATATATATATATATATATATATATCCCTTATGTTTATTAAAAAGCTTTAAAATGTCATAAGTAATGTTACTTGTTATCCATCAACTGCCATGTTTAATAAGACCTTGTTTGCATTACATATGCACAATCATCGTGATAAATATTAGTTTGACATCCATATTTAAGGACATTCCATGGATTTACAACGTAAAAAAACATTATATATATGAATAAAAACATAAGAAATAATATTTTATTAAAACACCACCTTGTGGCATTGCTATAAGAGCCCATGCACTCTCTAGTTGAAATAATTTTGAGATTTATGTTTGAAAAGGTGTTAAAATAGATTTAAAATATTACATATCTATCTTGGAGTGATTTGACTGGCTATTAAATGAAGAGGTCAATATTTTTGAATCACATGGGTTGTGCCATGTTTTGAGCAAATAGTTTTAAGGCAAACAAAACTTTTTCAAACATTAATGCATTCACCAATAAGAACTAAACTCCACCAGTTGTGGTTGCCATGGAAAGAGGAGGATAGTTGAAGGAAATTAATGTTTTTAGCTTACCATGTGTTACTAAGTTTTGTATTTATCTTTTCACAAGATATATGCCTATTAATTAATTTATCACAACAAATAGTTTGACATCCATATTTAAGGACATTCCATGGATTTTCAACATAATAAAAAGAATATTTTAGTAAAACATCCGCTTATATCATTGTTAAAATATCCCATGCGTTCTTTAGTTGCAATAATTTTCATATTTATGTTCTAAAAGGTTATAAAACAACCTTAAAATCATAAGTGATTTGATTTATTATTAAATTAATAGGTTGAGGTTTTTGAATCACATGGGCTATGTCATGTTTTAAGCAAAGAGTTTTAAGGAAAATAAAACTTTTTAAAACATTAATGCATTCACCAATAAGAACTAAACTCCACCAACTGTGGCCATCATGGGAAGAGGAGGATAGTTTAAGGTAATTAATGTTTGTAGTTGAAGATTTAATTATATAGGCAAGACACTTTTATCTTTTATGGTGGCCATCATAGATAATAAACCTTCCTCTATAGAGTTAAGCTATTTTTAATGTTAAAAATTATTGAATTGTTACAAAATTTAGAGGATGTCAAGTTAAATGAGTATGTCATCCTATCTTTAAGTATACCAACAAAAAATATGACACCTTTCAAAAGGATGACGTTGGGGGAGAGAACCACACAACATATTTGATGTTATCTTGGTATGCCTTGCTCAATATGAATTGTTTTGACTCATCACAACTATGTTTAGATAGTTGAAATTGGCATTTCAATTTAATAAACATCTCGTTTATCTTTGAAAATTTACATAGGTTGCATTTAAATCATTAAGACTACACCTTATTGTTGAGCTTTGGTTTTATTAATTTCATTTTCATTATTATAAATATGCCTTTCCTATGTAAAAATGTGTATGTTTGTATTTGAATTTATGACTACATTTTACTCCTAAAAATTGTGTTTTAGTTTCCTTTATTGTTATTCTTGGACTACATATTTTGGTAAATTACCCCTTCTTTTGAAAAACTATGTTTTCCTTTATAAAACTACATTTTAATTTGTTTTTGGATTGCATTTTGATCTTGTATACTATGTTTTATCATGTCAAAAAAATTTACTTTGATCTTTATTGGATTGTCATTTGACTTATACAACTACACTTCAATTTTATGGATTGCACTTTGCTTTTATCAATTGTACCTTGTATTTATTAACTGCACCTTGTCTATATAGATGTGTGTTTTGCTCATATAACTATGATTTATTATTGTTATGGTATTTTGAATGTGTATCATTAGCCATACTCAAATATGTATCTTGAAGAATGTAATGCATAAAAAAAACCAAGTCAAATTTTAAACCACAAAACTTTGAAAAGAACTATGCTAGCATATGGAGCTTAAATAGGACTTGAGTTTAATCAAAATAGACTATGTATGCTACAAATGATTAAAAATAAAGTGATTCTTGTTTAATTATGTAAAATAATGTATTGCTATTAAAATCAAATTTTGTACCCAGCTTGATAAATTTGATCTATCCCTTTACTACAATCTAGTTAAAGAACATGAAAATGGTGATATCTGGTATTCAAAAAGTTTGAACCACTTGTTATTGAGTTTTCTATTTATCTTCCAACAAGAAAAGCTTTTCTTGGCTAAATAATCTTTAAAATAATAATAGTATTGCATAAAATTTACTATTACTGTCAATGTTATTGTGTTTTAGTTGTTTTTTTCCAAAACCCCTTATACTATCATTATTAATAATATTCAAACCATTGTCATGGCTCATAACATAGATTTTATAAACTATTTAAATAAATTGTCAGGCTAGATTACATTCAAATATCTAATTAAGGATGTTCCTCTTAAAATAAATATTATGTTGGTAAAACAACCTTGATAAGGCTAGCATTATGAGCTATGAATATATAAAAGTGTTATTTCCACGTTAAATTTTGTAAAATTATGAGTCAAGCATTAAAGGATAGTGTTGGGTGAATATTTTGTCACCAGCTAACTGATGAGAAAAATAGGTGATTTCAACCACAGCACAAGGAGATTGGTCGGCCAAATGTGTAGGTTTACCACATCAGAAGGGGACAAATCTCTCCTCTCATCAAGGGGAGGTTCCCTATAAAATATGAGGGGATAGATACTATATATATATATATATATATATATATATATATATATAATAACACTCAGAGGTAGGACTACACCATCCATCTCTCTTATTTTAGAGATGATGTTCACAGACAAAGGAGAAATCCTAGTGAAAACACTGAAGGCACTTCTCATCTTTCAGAAGTAGTCTACAACAAACAGAAGGAGTTATTTTTGATAGGTAACTAATAAGTAAATGTAACAAGGGCACAATAACCATCAGAATGAGGTGTAGCACAAAGTCTCCCCCTCAACTGCCAAAGAGTGAAATACAAAGGATAATGGGGGCACAAAGTCATCCCAAGATCCTTTACACAGAAATAGAAAAACAAACACACTAAAGACAACTGTGGCAGCACAAAGTCTCTCCACAGTCAGCTTCAAGACACCTTCCTGATTACTTCAACTAGTTCTACTTATTTAATTAAATGAACAAGACTGCATCTAGGAAACAGACATAAGAACAATCCCCTAAATAACACAAGTTATTACTCTGAAAGTAACCTGCTTTCTCATTCAAATAAAGAAACATGATTAACAATCTAAGCTCAAAGTCTCATTAATCACCTTTCAATTTGGGCAGAGTTTTGCTTCTATAATAGAGAGATCTCTCTTTTTGCATAAAATAAGAGATTACAATATACAGCAGCTAAGAAGGACTTGGCACTTTGTTTCATGGAAAGGCCCATGCTGCATTTAATGCCTTGAATACATTTTTAGTTCAGTCAAAGAGGGCCATGCTGGAACAAGGTGTTTGCCTTAACTGTGGCATGTTGATTCATCTCAAATGTCTCCTCCAAAGTATAGGCTGCCTAGTCTTCTTCCTGATATTGGTGCAGTTGTCCACTTTGTCTTTACTCCATGGAAAAAATCAAGCCGCATCCTTGAGTGCTTGCGCGCTTAAATGCTACTTGGTGAAATGTTTCACCTACTGAAATAACTCCTACGTAGATATTTCTGGTCTTTTTGTATTATTCTCTCTTTCCTTAATGTATTTTGTCTCTTCCTCATGATTTGAGCCCTCAGGTTATCTTTTTTCCATTCCGCAGACTCTTTTGGCTTCCTCTTCGACTGGTCACTTAGTTTGTTCTTTAGGTTTCGTGCCACATTTGAAAACCAATGGATATTTCATTACCCTAAATTTGACGTCTATGGCGACATCATTGGTCACTAGTCATTTGAACCATTTTGAACCATGAACCTTTGAAATTCATTGGTTCAATGGTTTAATGGTTTGGATGGTCTTATCGACTCCTTGGTTCCATCGCTTCTCTGGTTCAATCTCTTTCCTGATTTAATTGCTTTCTGGTTCAATCCCTTCTTTGCTCGTCATTTGAACCATCTCTTTGAATTGGTCTATGGAATCTTCCACTTCTTTCCTTTGCTTTTGCCACTTTTTGTTGGGCCTTTAAACATTCCTTTGGACATTTTGTCTGAAGGATTTCACTTGTAAAATTCTACCACAAAAAATCCCTCCAAAAGATATCTTTTTGCTCCATTTTCCCTCTACAAGGGCACTTGTCCTTTGAGCTTTGGGACATCTTCCTTTGAACCTTTTGATTGAACCAACAATGGTTCAATAGTTCAATGTTGTGTTCTACTCATTCAATTGACTGCTTGAACCAACCGCTTTAAACCAATCTCGTTGAACCTTTGAACTTTGAACTCTTTTGGTCTTATTGAACTCATTGAACCTTTGAACCTGTTGAACCATTTTGGTTCAAGGTTTAATGGTTCATTATTTATTCTTCAAAGCCTTCTTTTCTTCTAAGTCTTTCAAAGCTATTGAAAATACCAAAGCGGTTAAAGTTTGAACTTGCCAAAGCACTTAACTCTTTAAGTCTACCGATGTCATTGAACCTGTGAACCTGTTAAACCTTTAAACTTTTGGAAGTGAG
The DNA here is from genome assembly GCA_037957365.1 of Torreya grandis. NCBI lineage: Eukaryota > Viridiplantae > Streptophyta > Pinopsida > Cupressales > Taxaceae > Torreya > Torreya grandis. Next base: position 4,357,448 of record JARHVA010000167.1, on the reverse strand, counting down.
GTTTAAAGGTTTAATGGTTCAATCCTTTTTTTTAAGCTTGTCAATGGACCTTTTGATTGAACCTCAGCGTTGAACCAACCTTGAAATTGCCTAAGTGTTGGGAACTTTTTCTTTGTGAGAGCTCACATGTTGAAGTCGTTGAACCTATTGAACCTGCGAGTCCCTTAGTTGAAAGAGTAAATACTCCAGTAATGGAATGAATATTTTTTCAAGTGAATATCCCTAGTGAATACCAAAGGTGAAATCATTTTGTTCTTTGTCCAGTAGAACTACGGATTCTGCAGGCTGATTTCTACAGACTCTGCAGGCTTGCTACTATGAACTCTGTTGGCTTGTTTCTACAGACTTTACAGGCTAGTTTCTACAGACACTGTAGGCTTGTTTCTATGGACTCTACAAGCTTATTTCTTCTGAATCTTACTGTAGATGGTGGCTGCTATGAGATTCTATAGTGATATGACTGCTATAGTGGCGCGGCTTTTATAGTGGCACGGTTGCTATAGTGGTATGGGACCAAAATAGTTCAAATGTTGTCCCAAAAAATGAGTAACAAATTTTTGGAACAACAGCTGGCTCCAGTTGGGGAACTTCCATTGATTATAAAAATAATTAAAGGGAGTAGAATCTAGAATCTCCAGTGTCTTTAAGTATGCCATTGGGCTACGGAGTCATGCTACCCAAAAAAGAAAGGTGCCAAAAAGAAATGAAAATGAAAACACAAAATAGAACTAAAGACTATACAAATATACATATGTACAACTAATGTCACCTAATACTTCAAGGGTTGAAGTGCTTCAGATGCTGCCCACTGTGAGACAATGAAAATAGCATTTTGTCCTAATAAACCAGCAAGAAACTATTTTCTCCTTAGAATTGGTGATGGGCGAATGGAACTCTCCTCCAGGAATCACATTTTCTGTGCACTCCTTTTGATTCTCTCTTCTTGCCCTATGGCAAGATGTGGTCTCCAATCTAAAAACCATAAATCCTTGCTCTCTTGGTGAAGAGTTTCTTTTCCTGACTTTGGCACTTAACAGTATGGTCCACTACCATAGCTCATTGTTCTTCTAGTTTAGTGAAGCACATGATTTGATTGTCAGTATCAAATACCTACAAATGGTTAGCTTCATCAAGCACACTTGGTCGAAAGACTATTTTGATAGTGTAATTGTGCTCTTTAAAGTCTTTGTGAGGAACCATGAGGGTTGCAGAGATAGCTAATGCATCAGCTCGATCATTGAATTCCTTGGGCACTGCAGAGATACTGAAAGCATCAAATCTTTCAATTTGATCCTAAACTAGATTTTAGTAGTGGCATAATCTCTTATTTTTGGTTTGGTACAAGTTTCTCACCTGAAAAACCACTAGCTCAGCATCTCTTTTGGTGTGAAGGAGTTTGATGCCTCTGTCTTGAGTGGCCTTCAATCCAAGCAATAGAGATTCATACTCAGCAGTGTTGTTGGTGTTGCTGAACTGCAACTTATATGAAGTAGAAAAAATATCTCCTTGAGGAGATATCAACACAATCCTAGCTCTTGAACTGGTAGAGGAATAGCTGCCATCAAATTCTAGTATCCATACCTTATTAGGAACTATTTTTACCTTACATTCTTCTTCGTCTAGAGGGAAGGATTTTTCTGCACTTATACTACATTCTACCAATCCTTCTGTTGTTCCGTCTGAGCCAATTTTTAGATTGTCATTTTCAGAAGTTTCATCAGTCACTACATGAACCTCCTCTATGGATAAGAAGTAATTACCCATGCCTAAAGATTCAAATAGAATTTGAGCTTCAGGCGCTGATGTTCTAGTGACAATGTATTTTACTTCCTTCTCAGGGAGCAATCTCTGCATGATGCCTTTAACCAGGATCCTTGCTTCAGATAGGTTCATACTTAACTTGCCCCCAAAATCTTTGCAAAAATTTCACCCAAGAAGGATACCGTATGAGGCTGGGACGTCAGCCATCAAGACTGTCATCTTAATTCTCTTATCTAGGAATGTTACAAATGCAAATTGGGCATCCTTGATTTGTCCTAGCAGTGGCACTTGTTTATTCTCCATGGAAAAACATCTCCCTAATGTCTTGGTCAGTGTGAGACTAAGAGATTCTACCACTTTGACATGCATGACATTGTCAGACGCACCTTAGTCTATGATGCAATTGTTCAACTGGTGTCCATTTATCAGCAGGGAGACATAAAATGGTTATGTCCTCTTGGGAGCAGTAGGAAGAGCAATGACAAGGTTATTCCAGGTGGATGTGGGAGTCACCTTTGAAGTAGTTGGTCCTGTAGGGATGGTTTTATTCTTCACACATTCCACCAACTTATCCAACTGCTCAGGGTTAGATTGCAAGAATTCAAATTTAGACATTTGAATTTTAGTTTTCTTGACATAGTCGACTATGTCAAATGTCTGAAATGAATTATGAACAAGGGAAGGGAGTTTATCCTTCTGGTTTTTAGGGGGAGGATTGATATGTGAAATTGAAGTGGAAGGTGAAGGCATACTTGAGGTACTTACTTTTTTATTACTCACTGGGTCCTTTGGCTAGAAAGGCAGATAAGTTCCTCATTTGGTAATTGAAATTGCAGGCTGAGCTCACTTTCTAATTTTTCTTTATCAGCTTGTTGGGCTGACTAATTCTTAGACTAAGTGAACATAGCGTATGATCCCTCAACTACTTTACCTTCACTTCTGGGTTCATCCTAGTAATACAGGAAACCAATGTTGGAGTCGCCAACTGATTCTTCTTGGTTTTCTGTGAAGAGGTCAATGTCATCTTCTAGGTTTAACTCAGGCTGGAAGGAGAAATCAGATTCTGTTTCAAGATATCCAACTACTGAGTTGGCTAGTACTGCTTCAATGGCTAGCTTCCCTTGTGGGGAAGGAATATGATTTAGTTGCCCTTGATTTCTGATAGCATTGCCTTGGTATGATTGATTGGGGAATGTCCTCCTTGGTATATCTCTGTATGAAGGAGCAGATGACATCCCTTGCACCATTTTCTTTTTGAGAGCTAACAACTCATTTGCCATCTTTTGCACCATTGGATCAGTGGTGTCTGTAGATAGATATTCAAAAGATGAAGAAGATTTACCTCTGTTAGGATCTCTCCTTATCTTTCCTACCAAGATAAGGTCATCTTCCACCTCAGTGGCCAAATATTGAGCAGCAGAAAAGTCTATGTGGCCAACCTGTCTCAACAAGAAACTCACTTCAGGTAGCTAAGAATTGATGAAAAACATTTAAGGTTCTCAGGTGTTGGCTGAGCAATTGTAGGAATTCAGTTTCTCAGCTTGTCAAACATAGCTATGAAGTCCCTCATAGGTTCATGAGGCTCTTTCTTCATTTGTGTGATTTGGGATAGTAGGGCATGTGCATATTCTACAGGCTTGAACCTTGCTTCAAACTTAGCTTTGAGGGTGTTTTAGTTAGTCACATTTTGTGCTTACAGATGATAAAACCAATCTACAGCAGTGCCTTGTAATGTCTCCACAAACAACCTGACTGCCACGTCCTCATATTCCATGCCTATCACACCACAGGCTATGTTGAATGTCACAATATGTTCATCAAGATGAACTCTCTCATCACCAAATAATTTGGAAAAATTCTTCTTTAAACTGTGTGATAGCTGATGTAGAGGTGGAGTTAAATTGAGTGGGCCAAAAGAGTTACCCCAGGGGACTTGAACTGTAATGATTTAATTATGGAAAGGGGGGATAACAAATCTAGGTGGAGTATGTATAGGTAAAGCTCTACTAACAGCAAAAAAAGAAGCTCTACCTTGTATTGATGACCTGATATTGGTAGGAGGAAGACTCCTAGTTTGTTGAACTTGAAGTTGTGGAGGAAACAAATCAAAGTTGCCCTGCTACACCAAGTCAAAAAGAGGGTCAACAACACCTTAGGATCTCTGGCTTCTTATTAGCGTGGAGTTGCCAAATTGTAGAATAAAAATGGAAAAGAACTGGCCCTACTTTAGCTTGAAGCTTGAGGCTTCAAACTACGCGCTCTTCCCCAGTAGAGTCACCAAAACCTGTTGGTGTGGAGCTGGCAAAGAATTGACTTTTGAAATGAAATGCTTGATCTCCAGCATCTCTGGTCTTACAGCTCAGAGTATATAATGGAAATGGATAAGGCTATAATGATTATGGATAAGGCACAGGTGATGCTTCAATCTAAAGCTTGAGGCTTCAAATTGCACAAAATTGTCATGTGCCCAGTGGAGAAAATAGATAAGGAAAAGAACTAAAACTACTCATTCTTCCCTAGCAGAGTCACCAAAAACTATTGGGTGAATATTTTGTCACTAGCTAACTAATGAGCAAAATAGGTGATTTCAACCATAGCACAAGAAGATTGGTAGGCAAAATGTGCAGGTTTACCACATCAAAAGGGTACAAATCTCTCCTCTCATCAAGGGGAGGTTCCCTATAAAATATGAGGGGCTAAATACTATATATATATGCAAAAAATAACACTCAGAGGTAGGACTACACCATCCATCTCTCTTATTTCAGAGATGATGTTCACAAACAAAGGAGAAATCCTAGTGAAAACACTGAAGGTACTTCTCTTCTTTCAGAAGTAGTCTATAGCAAATAGTAGGATTTCTTTCTGATAGGTAACTGATAAGTAAATGTAACAAGGGCACAGTAACTAGCAGAATGAGGTGTAGCACAAAGTCTCCCCCTCAACTGCCAAAGAGTGAAATATGAAGGATATTAGGGGCACAAAACCATCCCAAGATCCTTACATAGAAATAGAAATATAAACACACTAAAGACAATTGTGGCAGCACAAAGTCTCTCCACAGTCGGCTTCAAGACACCTTCCTGATTACTTCCACTAGTTCTGCTTATTTAATTAAATGAACAAGACTGCATCTAGGAAACAGACATAAGAAAAATCCCCTAAATAACACAAGTTATTACATCACAAAGTCTGAAAGTAACCTACTTTCTCATTCAAATAAAGAAATATGATTAACAATCTGAGCTCAAAGTCTCAGTAATTACCTTTCAATTTGGGCAAAGTTTTTCTTCTATAATAGAGAGATCTCTCTTTTTGCATAAAATAAGAGATTACAATATATAATAGCCAAGAAAGACTTGGTGCTTTGTTTCATGGAAAGGCCCATGATGCATTCAATGCCTTGAATGCATTTTTAGTTCAGTCAAAGAGGGCCATATTGGAATAGGGTGTCCACCTTAACTGTGGTGTGTCGATTCATCTCAAATGTCTCCTCCAAAGTATAGGCCACCTAGTCTTCTTCCTGATATTGGCGTAGCTGTCCACTTTGTCTTTACTCCATGGACAAAATCAGGCCATGTCCTTGAGTGCTTAAACACTTAGATGTTACTTGGTGGACTGTTTCACCTACTAAAATAACTCCTGCACAAATATTTTTGGTCTTTTTGTATTGTTCTCTCTTTCCTTAACATATTTTGTCTCTTCCTCATTATTTGAGCCCTTAGGCTATCTTTTTTCCATTCTGTAGGCTCTTTTGGCTTCCTCTTCAGCTGGTCTCTTAGTTTGTTCTTTAAGTTCCGCACCACATTTGAAAACTAACGGATATTTCACTACCCTAAATTTGATGTCCACGAGGACGTCATTGGTCATTGGTTGTTTGAACCATTTTGAACCATGAACCTTTGAACCTTTGAAAATTCATTGGTTTAATGGTTTAATGGTTTGGGTGGTCTTATCAGCTCCTTGGTTCCATCGCTTCTCTGGTTCAATTGCTTTCCTATTTTAATCACTTTCTAGTTCAATCCCTTCTTTGCTCGTCAATTGAACCATCTCTTTGAATTGGTCTCTAGAATCTTCCACTTCTTTCCTTTGCTTTTGCCACTTTCTATCGGTCCTTTGAACATTCCTTCGGACAAAATTTTTGAAGGAATTCCTTCGAACATTTTATCTGAAGGATTTCACTTGTAAAATTCCATCACAGAAAATCCCTCCAAAAGATATCTTTTTGCTCCATCTGCCCTCCGTAAGGGCACTTGTCCTTCAGGCTTTGGGACACCTTCCTTTGAACCTTTCGATTGAATCGACTAATTGAACCAATAATGGTTCAATGGTTTAATGTTGTGTTCTACTTATTCAATTAACTGCTTGAACCAACCACTTTGAACCAATCTCGTTGAACCTTTGAACTTTGAACTCTTTTGGTCTTATTGAACTTGTTAAACCTTTAAACCCATTGAACCATTTTGTTCAAGGTTAAATGGTTCAATGGTTTATTCTTTACTCTTCAAATCCTTCTTTTCTTTTAAGTCTTTTGAAGCCTTTGAACTTGTCGAAGCATTTGAACTTTGAACTTGCCGAAGTGCTTAACTCTTTAAGTCTACCGATGTCGTTGAACCTGTGAACTCATTGAACCTTTGAACCTTTAGAAGCAGGGTTCAATACTTCAATGGTTTAATCCTTTGTTTTAATCTTGTCGATGGACATTTTGGTTGAACCTCAACGTTGAACCAACATTGAAATTGCCTAAGTGTTGGGAACTTGTTTCTTTGTGAGAGCTCGCATGTTGAAGTCGTTGAACCTACGAGTCCCTTAGCTGAAAGAGTAAATACTCCAGTAATGGAATGAACATTGTTTCAAGCAAATATCCCCAGTGAATACCAAAGGTGCGATCATTTTGTTCTCCATCTAGTAGAACTACAGACTCTTCAGGCTAATTTTTATGGACTTTGCAGGCTTGCTACTACGGACTCGATAGGCTTATTTCTACAGACTCTGTAGGCTAGTTTTTACGGGATCCACAGGATTGTTTCTATAGACTCTGCAAGCTTATTTCTTTTGACTCTTACTATAGATGGTGGTTGTTATAAGATGCTATAGTGATACAGCTGCTACAGTGGCGTGGTTGCTACAGTGGCACGAGAACAAAATAGTTCAAATGTTTTCCCAAAAAATGAGTAACAAATTTTGGGAACAACAGATAGGATGATTTCACTCAAAAAGGACATCATTAATAGAATTGGCTTGATGAACTTGACCATTTGTAAATCATAGTTATATCCTTCTAAGCACACATTTTGATTAACAATGAATTTGATATTGTCTCTTTTCTTGAGTATTCCCTTAAAATGAAATTATTAGTAATAAGGAATCATATTAAAAATGATGATAAATAGGCATTACCAAAACCCTAATGATAGGTAACTTCAAACATGGAATATCTTGATATCAAGTGTTGGTCATCAATCACCTCTATCATATTGTTACAGCATTTCAAACTTAGGTTCATTATTTATTCCATAATTCATCTCTAAAGATTTTAAAATTATCCATATAAAAAGGAACGTATTAAATCTATAAAATACCACCTAAATAAACATACGTCAAAATGTCATTATATGACCATTTGTCAAGGTGTAAACAAGATCCTAACTTGTGTGGGTGGTATGGGACACCAGTGCAAGATGTTGTCCCATAAATATAATATGAAGATCATAGTGTTAATTCCTATGAGACCTTTAAGGCCAAGCAATTTTTAAGAGGTAGGTCAAGGGAACTTAGGGATAAAGTCATGAACCTTGAGACATAAGTATTAAGTGATGAGATAAAATCCTAGTTAGTCTCATTATGACTCACCATTTTACTGATTTTAGATGTGACAAATTGGACTTATCAAATCTAGACTTATGTTCATTAGACATGAATTATACATTATGAATGTATTAATTCTTATCTCAGTTCACTATCACACTCAAATCATGCTATGTGGAGAATCTAATGTGTTGATTCACTTTTGCAGTGACCTATTTCTTATCATTGGATATATATATATATATATATATATATATATATATATATATATATATATATATATATATATATATATATATATATATATATATCATGAAGGCTAAGGCCATTCTTAGTGGATGAGAGGTGTGGGGGAGATCTAAAAGGATATGTGGTTGGATGAAAATACCTCTATAATACACTCCCTCTCTGCATCTTACATAGTCTATTGTTGGCTTATGTGATGTTAGCATGTTTCTCCTTGTTTATGTGAAGGAAATAATTTGTTGGTTTTATTTGTATTGTATTTATTTATTTTTAAAAACATGTATTCAAATGATGTAATACTTTTTAAGATGTAATTATGGGGACATGAAATGATGTGACTAGAACTAATCCATTATCTTATGTTGTATTTAATTATTTTAAATTGAAAAAGAATTGAGTTATGAATGTTAATTTCTTATTATATATTTGGATAATTTTCATAATCAAAGAAGGATTATATGATATATGAATATATATTTGATGAGATGATGATATATGTCATTAGACTTGATCAATTTGATGTTAGTTGGATTAATCTAAATAATTACAATCGCTTCCTATTATTGTAATTAGTAATGCATGTTAAAGTTTGGGAATTATTTGAGAATGTATGTTAAAATTTAGATCAGATAAGAAAACCTTCAAGGATTTTATTTAAGAAAATAAAAATAAAAAATTATCCTTTTCAAGTGTATACCAAAGAGGTTCTTACATTTTGGTATTAGATCCGATCTTCAATGCTTAGGCTTAATGGGCTTATTACGTTGCTAAGTTACACCTCTTTAATCCCTCTTAGTTATTATGGCCTGGTCACATAACAATGGTGAAGGTGATCAAAATAGAGATGAATTGTAAGTTAAACTTGACCAAATCCTAGCCATAGTAATTTCTACCCAAGATAGGGTGGGTATTATGGAATAAAGAGTATATGACCTTACCCTTGAAGAGGGTCATGAAAATGTGGAAAACATGAGAGATCAAAATGATGGCAGAGATAAATAATATTTTTATAGTCAAAACTAGGATGATCATGATAGGAACAATAACAATGAACTGCCACCAAAAGGGGCTCAATTTGAAATTAACAAGAAACCTGAAGAGGTTAACCCTACCTAAGTATAATAGAGTAATACTTGGGGATGGTGCAAATAATTGGTTAATATAAATGGAGTAATTTTAACTCTAAATTTTTCTACAAAAACCAAGGTTGTTTAAGGAGGCTATCATCTCTCTAGAGAAGCCCCAGCCTAGTGGAAGACCCTAAAATCAAAAAGAAAACATTCTTCAAAAACAACACTTGGGAATAATGTATTCTACTTCAAGGAGAGACTGTTAACACAATTATACTTTGACAAAAAGATGACAGACTTATAGAATCTCCAATGGGCAGATATGTCAGTTACTGTCTATTAGGATAAGTTTACCTAACTTCTAAAATGTATGCCATAGTACATAGGGGATGGGATATTTAGAATTTTAAAGTTCATTTTGGGTTTAAACCCTCAAATCAGGGCTTATGGAGACCTCCTTGGACCATGTTTTAAAAAATTATATAAAGTAGGAGCAAAATTTTAAAACCCTTACGATAACTAGAAGAGAATTCAATAATAAGGGGAAGGGACGTCAAAATCAAAACTCAACTCCCTTCCAAAATAAAATTTGGGGAAGAAATAAGAATGATGGAAATAAAAACATAGGTTAAAAGGAAAATTTTAAAGACTAAAAACTCAAGCAAATGTAACAATGGACATAAAGGATGGAATGGTAGTAAAAATAATAGTGTACATTTTAATATTGTAGGAAATCCCAAGAGAAGAAATACCTAGTAAGGGAGTGCTTTATATGTGGTGTAGATCACTACGCCAATCACTACCCTCATAAATTAAATGGTGTCCAGTTTAAACCACCCCTACAAATTCAACAACATGTTTTCCATCATAGGATGCATGCAATGGTAGTTAATCACCATGTAGTGACACTAGTGGATGTAACAAGTAAAGTCTTTAGTTGACTAGTTTCTATATTTATTAATACAAGAGCATTTGAATTTTTTATAGCCCCTGAGATTCTTAAGAAAATAAATAATGAATTTGGTTTTATTTCAAGTTATTGGTTAGTTCAATATGGAAATAGAGTATCACAAAAAAGGTAGAGTAATTTATATTTGAAGGTGAATTATAACTTTCAATTTTCACTACTTTAGTAAATATATATGTTGAACCGCTAGGATACTATGATGTTATACTTAGGTAAACTATCCATGGAAGGATTGAGATAAATTTGACTATTTCACCAAAACCATTTCATGTCTGGATGACAAAGGATACTTTATATTGGTACAAGGAGTTAAGAGAGACATTCAGTTGAGGAAATATCTATAATGAAGTGGGAAAAGGCCAAAATTGAAAGGGTATATCATGTTTTCAATACACATTGATGAAGAAGACAAAGAAAATGAACCTACAAAAGTGGATTAACCCTTCATGATTTCAATGATGTTTTCCCTAATGAATCACTAGGACTACCACCAAAAAGTAATTTGATTTCTTTATTGACATCATACCTAGCTCTAAACTAAAGTTAAAATCCCCTTATCAAATGACAATAGTTGAGTTATTTGAATTGAAGGCATAGTTATCTAAATTGTTAGCTAAGGGTCTTATCCATCCAATTATCTCCTTGGAGTGCATCAATGATTTTTGTCAAAAATAGTGATGGCACCATTAGACTATGCATTGATTACAAGATTCTTAATAAATTAATAATCAAAAATAAATATACATCACCACACATCAATGATCTCTTTGAATAAATGCAAGGGGAAATATTCTTTTCTAAAATTGACTTAAGATCGGGTTATCACTAGTTGATAATCCAAGAGGAATACATTCCAAAAACTACTTTCATATCTTTTTATGGACATTGTGAATTTACACTACTTCCCTTTGGACTCACTAATACTCTAATAACACTCATGAACCTAATGAATAGTGTGTTGAAGGATTACTTAGATAACTTTGTTTTAGTATTTCTAGATGACATTTTGATATATTCAAAATCTAAAGAAAAACATGTCCAATATTTGAGGCTAGTAATGCAACATTTGAGACAACATAAACTATATGGAAAATTATCCAAATACGCTTTCTTCTAGAAGAGAGTACATTATATATGACATGTAATTTCAATTAATGAAATTTTAGTTTATCTTTCAAATATATGAGTTATCATGAATTTTTCATCACCAATAAATGTCCATGAAGCATTTATCTTTATGGGCTTATCCATTTATTATAGAAAGTTTGTTGAGGGGTTTTCTAAGATAGAGAACCCAATCACTTCTTTTCAAAAGAAGAACCAAAATTCATTTGGACATAGAAGTATGATAAACCATTTCAACTATTGATAGATAAGTTGACATTTGTACCCATGTTGAAGATTCCAAACCTGAATGGTGATTTTGCAGTTATTATAGATGCATTTGAGGAAGGATTTTGGAGTGTATTGATATAGGATGGCCATGCAATGGCTTATGAATCCAAAAAACCCAAACAATATGAATTAAACTAGAAGCCCATGACCTTTAACTTGTAGCTATTGTTCATGTGTTGCTTATGTGGAAACATTTTTTGTTAGGAAAGCCTTTTGATCTCAGAACTGATAACTTGGGATTGAAACACATCTTTACTCTACCCAACCTAAATTCATGGCAAAGATGATGGTTGAAATTATGGAGTGAGTATGACTTTAACATAAAATATATTAAGGGAAAAAAAATAGAGTTATAGATGCCCTTAGTCAAATAATGAATATAGTTTCCATGGTAATAATAAGAAATAATTTCCACCAACATATTTTGAGCCATCCATAATCATGATTTTTATAATTAGGTCGAGACTACCCTAAATATTGATAGTCAAGATCATAGATATGTGGGTTTTCAAATTTAAGGAGGGGGACTCCTTAGATTCAAAGGTATAATTTATGTACCAAACCTTAGTGGTTTACATACCACAATATTGGATGAGGGAAATAGTTCTCTTTACTCCATCCACCCAAGGGGTGACTAAGATGATGGTAGATCTCAAGCAACCATAATTTTAGCTAGGTATTGAGAGGTATGTTACTAATTTTGTGATGAGATGTCTGGAGTACTAGTGGGTCAAGTGTGAGCACATATATCTAACAAGTTTTATATACCCCTATGAGCCTCTAAAATGGAAATGGAAAGTAATCAGTTTGTATTTTGTTCAAGGACTTCCCTTGTCTAAGAACAAACATAACATGATCTTAGTTGTAGTAGACAATATCACCAAGGTTGCACACTTCATTTTAATGAATCTGGTAGATGGTTTTCCAATATTATCAATTATTTATTTGTAATATATTTTTATATTATGTGGATTACCAAAGAATATCATTTCAAATTGGGATACTCACATGACTTCAAAATATTAATTTAAGTTCAACCTAACACATTGATATTGACAAGAAAAATGAAAAGGGTGAATCAATTCTTGGAGGACATGCTTCATATGTATTAAATGGATCAATACATATGGGAGGAGTATTTACCACTGGTATAGTTCACATATAATAATTCATACATTCAACTCTAAACAAGGCTCCATTCGAGGTACCGTATGATAATAAATGTTGCAACCCTCTTAGATGGGAAAATATAGGTGATAGATTTATAGTTGGTCATGAAATGCTTCAAGATATGGAAGGAATAGGCAAATCTTATCCAAAAGAGATTTTTTGAGGCACTAATAGCTAGAAGAGCTATGTAGATAGAAAAAGGACATCTAGACTCTTTGAAGTTGGAGATAAAGTATTTTTGAGAGTCAAACCATAGATGAGTTATACTAAGTTTAGAAATTCATCCAAAATGGCTCTGAGATATGTGGTACAATTTTTAATTCCTTAAAGTTTTAAATGTAGTTGCCTATAGACATGCATTACCTCTAGTTGTTGCTTTACTACATAATGTCTTTCATGTTTCTTTGTTGAAACATTATCTTACAGATGTTCTCATGTAATTGATTGGAAAATTTTGTAGAATAGGGATCCTATAGTTTTTATGGTAAAACCCCTATGGGTTATTGAGACTCATAAATTGACTTTTCAAAACAAGGAAGCCTCATAGTGTAAGGTCCAATGGGACCAGTATTCATAGGAAAGCGTGACATGGGAGGACCATGATGAAGTCTTTAAATCTTCTCCACATTTATTTACTTAGTTTTTATTTTATTATTCATCAGGTTTATGCCTCTCCCAAGGGGGGAAGAGGTCACATCCCATTTTTGTGATTGTATTATTTACTTATTATCTATTGATGTGGCATACCATGTAGGCTTATGTAGTCAAACTCTAAAATGTTTTAAGAATAGCTTATATGACTAATTTACCATGTTGGACAAAATTAATGCTTAGTTAAATGTATATCCTTGTATTATGTTATATTGGACTAACAATGAATATGCATGTTTATGGAATTAATGCGATATTGATCAAATGTTGGATAACAGTTTATGACAGTGATTTTCATAGGTTTAATAAAATGTATTGCTAACAACAAGAGGAATATATTGATTCTTTTTAAAGTAATGACATGATGCTTATATTTAGCATTAAATTGATTTATTATCATATTCCATAAATCTATTTAAAACATTGTGAATTAATTTACCACTTAACTGGTTATTTTAAGTATGTAATTACAATGCAAGTTTTTTGTCCCTACAAAGAGGGAGGGTATCATCAAGGAGAGATGGATAGATGATATGTTAAAAGGAAATAAAGAGGATGTGTTGAATATAAATAGTGAACTATGTCTATCCTTAGGGATGGGTAGACAATATAAATGATTCTTTATCATTCTCTATCACTTATGTTGTTTGATAGCATCATCAATCAAACAAGTGTCAATAGCTAATAGCCAACTTCAATAATCATTTTTTTTAAACCTTATACTTAGTTTGGAAAAAATAAAAAATTGATATGTTGTTCATTGTTTAGTAAGCTAACCAATATGCCAATGAAAAGTGGCCTTCCTACTAATGATTAGTGTATGTATTGCATCATGTTTAAATATGACTCATTAGGTTTTAGATGCTAGAATCCTTATTCTTTCAAATGACAAAAACCTTGTGTATTTAATTGGTTTATATATAAACACACACACACAGACCCACACACTTATGTTCGTATAAAATATTTTACATGTCATACAAAACACTATATCCTTCAAATATCATGACTAATGAGACTCTGATTGCATTACATATGTCTATTAGCATATTCAACATAATAAATATTATTTTAAAGTCTATAGTTAAGGATATTCCATGGATTTTAAACAAAAATAAATGTTGTATGGGTACATAAAAACATAATAAAATAATAATTTATTAAAACACCAATGTATAGCATTATTAAGAGCTCATGCGCTCTCAAGTTATAATAATTTTTAGATTTATGTTTGGTAAGGTTATAAAATAGCCTTAAAATCCTACGTAGTTGTCTTAGACTGATTTGATTGGTTATTAAATGAATATGTTGAGGTTTTTGAATCATATGGGTTACATCATATTTTGATCAAGGAGTGTTAAGGTAAATATAACTTTTACATACATTAATGCATTCACCAGCAAGATATAAACTTCACCAGTTGTGCCCATCATGGGAAGAGGAGGATAGTTGAAGGTAATTAATGTTTGTAACTAAATATTTAATTATATAATTAATATGCCTTCATATTTTAAATATCCCAATATAGATAGGATGCCCTCCCCTAGAGAGTTACATTGTTTTTAGTCTTAAAATTTGATGAATTGTTACCAAATTTAGAGGATGCCAAGTTGAATGAGGATGAATTCCTCTTTTGAATGATATTATTAGTATAAGGACACATTATAGGAGGAGGACATTTATGGAAATAATTACATAACATGTTTTATGTTATCCTAGTGTGCCTTGCTCTTTATGAAATATTTTGACTCATCATAAATATCTTTAGGTCATTAAAAATTGCATTTTAGTTTAATAAACATTTCATTTAGCTTTGAAAAATTACATGGGCTATATTTGAATCATTGAGACAACACATTATTATTTAGTTTGGTTTTATAAAAAAAAATCCATTATTGTAACTGTAACTTACATGTGTAAAACTATGCATCTTTGTATCTGACTTTATGACTATGTTCTACCCCTGAAAATTATGTTCTAATTTCATTTACAGTTGTTCTTAGACTAGTATAATTTGGTAAAGTACAATTTCTTTTGAAAAATTATGTTTTCCTTTATAAAACTACATTTTTATCTATTAAAGAACATGAAAATGGTGATATCATGGATTCAAAAAAATTATACTGCTTGTTATTGAGGTTTGTATTTATCTTCTGACAAGATTTTTTTTCTTGTTTAAAGAATAGATAAAACAATAATAGTATTGCGTAAATACTACCATTATTCTCACCCTTATTGTGTTTTAATTGTTGCTCTTTTAACCCCTTATGTTATCATTGTTGATAATATTCACACCATCCCCATGCCTCATAACATAACTTTTATAAACTATTTTAAAATAGTGTCAAGTTGGATCACATTCAACTCTTTAAGGATGCTCCACTTAATATAAATATTCTATTGTTAATTATCTTAAATAACCTTGATAAGGGTAACATTATGAGCTATGAGTGAATATAAGCATTCTTTCCACATGAAATTTTGTAAAATTATGAGTCAAACATAAAAGGATAGGATGATTTCACTTAAAATGGCATCATTAATTGAATTATCTTGATGCACTTGACCATTTGAAAATCATAGATATATCCTTATAAAAACACATTTTGATCAACGATCAATTTGATATTATTTATTTTCTTGAGTTTTCCCTTGAAATGAATGATTAGCAATAAGGAATCATACTACATAAATGATAGTAAATAGGCATTACCAAAACCCTATTGATAGGCAAATTTAAACATGGAGTATATTACTATGAAGCATTGGCCATAAATCACCTATTCCATAATTCATCACTAAGAATTTTAAAATTATCCCTAGCAAAAGGAAAGTTCTAAATCTATCAACCAAAACCTAAATAAACATATGTTATCATCAAGGTTTAAATGAGATCCTAGCTTGTGTGGGGGGTATGGGACACCCATGCAAAGTGTTGTTACATAAACATTTTTTGAAAGATCATAGTGCTAATTCCCAAGTGTTTACCCTGAATTTTGGATTGATGATGAATTAACCCTAATTAATATAAATTAAATAGAATAAATTAAAACATTGCAAATGAATTTATGACAAAAAAAATGAAGGTAAAGTATTTAATTCAACAAGATATAAATGATTGAAAGAAGAATAATTGTGTAAATTAATTACAAACTTATTTGTTGACTACATTGACTGATAGAGATCAGAAACACGAAAATAGTGATTATGATTAAAAGTGCCCAAAATATGGATCTAAAAATATATAAAACTAGGAATGATAGATAAGGACATGATCACCTCCCACTATTTTCCTTATTGGGTGATTATGTCCTTTTTACAAAAATATAAATTAGGGTATAATCACTTGTGATAGTTAGATTTAGGTTTGTAAGCACTGATTTGATGATCAACAGTATGCAAAAGACCTTAAAATATTTTTTGAAAGGTTGAAACCATAATAGGTATTGCAATGATCTAAAACCATACAAATAGAACAAGATGGAGTGTAATTGGGCTGAGTAAACCCCAATCACCCTCATGATGACTAAATTTTGCCTACATATCCAATACTCCAAAGAAAAAAATCAAGCCCATGTAGTTCTCCCAACCTAAAGTGTTTTGTGAAATTGTGCTCTTTTGAATATATGAATGCATCTAAAATCATATTGAATACTTGATTATGCTTTGCTTAGGGCCAAATAAAATAGTCTTGTGACTAGGCTAAGGACTATTTGAAATGCTTATAATAAAAATTGGTAATAATAGGGAATTTTTGCTCAATGTGTAACAATGTAAATATACATGAGTATTTAGATTTCTAATTGGAATAATAAGTGAATTGAGTGTGTCTTTATATCAGTTCATAAGGGGTAACCACATGTTAAGAACCCTAAAAACACATAAGACAAGCTAAGGGAGGGGTTAATTTTAAAATTTTATTGTTGGAAGGCTTAAGAAAACAACATCCCATAAGGATATGAATCCTCCCACTATTGTCTATGTCAGGGGTCATTTTCCAATAGATAAACATGTATATCTTTGGATTCTAGTTTTCCCATACATATTCTTAAAGGAATTTTTAGTAATCAAAATGCATATATATATATATATATATATATATATATATATATATATATATATATATATATATATATATATATCTTTGGATTCTAGTTTTCCCATACATATTCTTAAAGGAATTTTTAGTAATCAGAATGCATATATATATATATATATATATATATGCGACAGATGATAATTTGTAAAATCTATAGGTCCTCTATGTGCGTAGGATATGGTGAAGTGGTAAAATATGTACTAATTAAATGCACAAATTAATTAAGGATTAAAAGGGGTAAAACTAACATGATCAAGTATTTGTGACCAGTGTTAGGTTACTACATCCCTCCCCATTAGTCTAGAAATGAAATTGCTAGATTGAAGGAAATACATACCCTGGTGTGTAAAACACACTTTATCTTGGAGCTATTAATTTAATCATGCAAAATATTTTGCTCTATACTAAACCCATCAAAACACATGAAGTAGTTACTTTGTTCATTTGAAAAGTGAAAATTGAAAAATCTTGAATTTGAAATTTTTTTGAATCTTAAAAGTTGAAAATATTTGAATTTTAAAAATGCTTGAACTTTAAATTTAAAAATGTTTAAATTTGAAAATTAGAGCAAGGGAGGATAACACCCTATATGTGTGAATCTAATGTTGATTTTTTGAATTTTTCTTGGAGATGATGCTTCCCATAAAGAACTAGGAGAATATTGGTTCTTTACATAAACCAATGGGAAATTTGATGGTGATCAAGACCTAAATTGAATTTGCACTTGTAAAATATAAATAACATCCATTGAGGGACATAAAAACCTCAATTTAACTTATCTTTCTAGATGTGAATCAAGTTGATATCCAAAATGGATTTACATACATAATGTTAGAGGTCATTGAACCTCTAAGTTATGTAATATGCACTTAAATTAAATCAACCACTATTGATGGTTGTAGATTCAACTACATCTTTGTTCCTAAATACATGACCAAGAGATAATGGAATGCATCCATGCTCCTACCATGTCTATAGCCTAATTATTATTATTTTTAAATTTTAAAAAATAACATAGTGTACATAAATATGTATCATGCCCCCATTATAACCATAAAATTTGCAACCGTATTTAGATGCTAATTGTATATATATATATATATATATATATATATATATATATATATATATATATATATATATGCGACAGATGATAATTTGTAAAATCTATAGGTCCTCTATGTGCGTAGGATATGGTGAAGTGGTAAAATATGTACTAATTAAATGCACAAATTAATTAAGGATTAAAAGGGGTAAAACTAACATGATCAAGTATTTGTGACCAGTGTTAGGTTACTACATCCCTCCCCATTAGTCTAGAAATGAAATTGCTAGATTAAAGGAAATACATACCCTGGTGTGTAAAACACACTTTATCTTGGAGCTATTAATTTAATCATGCAAAATATCGTGCTCTATACTAAACCCATCAAAACACATGAAGTAGTTACTTTATACATTTGAAAAGTGAAAATTGAAAAATCTTGAATTTGAAATTTTTTTGAATCTTAAAATTTGAAAATATTTGAATTTTAAAAATGCTTGAACTTTAAATTTAAAAATGTTTAAATTTGAAAATTAGAGCAAGGGAGGATAACACCCTATATGTGTGAATCTAATGTTGATTTTTTGAATTTTTCTTGGAGATGATGCTTCCCATAAAGAACTAGGAGAATATTGGTTCTTTACATAAACCAATGGGAAATTTGATGGTGATCAAGACCTAAATTGAATTTGCACTTGTAAAATATAAATAACATCCATTGAGGGACATAGAAAACTCAATTTAACTTATCTTTCTAGATGTGAATTAGGTCGATATCCAAAATGGATTTACATACATAATGTTAGAGGTCATTGAACCTCTAAGTTATGTAATATGCACTTAAATTAAATCAACCACTATAGATGGTTGTAGATTCAACTACATCTTTGTTCCTAAATACATGACCAAGAGATAATGGAATGCATCCATGCTCCTACCATGTCTATAGCCTAATTATTATTATTTTTAAATTTTAAAAAATAACATAGTGTACATAAATATGTATCATTCCCCCATTATAACCATAAAATTTGCAATCGTATTTAGATGCTAATTGTAAATAATGTAAAAAGAATGTGCTTACATTTTTATCATGGACTCGAAATAGTGTAAATTTATATCTTGATCTTGAAATACGAGTGCATATGCATGGCATATACCCCCATAATATTTTCTAATGATTGAAATTTGAACCATTTTACAACTCCTGAAACTTTATGTTGTTCTAAAACTTGTTTTTACTCTTGAAAAGGCATCTCATGTATGATAAACCCACTAAAATTCCTCCTTTTTGAGGTAAGGGAATTGATCATAAAAGTCACTTATCTGAAAATAAGCATTAGTTGCAACATGTGCAGTAAGATGTATCATTGAACAACGTATGATATGTGAAAAGTATGTTAGCATAGAAAAATTTATATCATTTGAATTTTGTATGTAACATATAAGACATCATAGAATAATGTGTTAATTAAGATCATAGTAATACAAGGAATAAATAGTAAATTAATGTTAATAATGCATGATATGAATCATCGCATTCATCAAACCTAACAAGCTCAATAAGCACATAATCACAATGATAGAAAATTCAAACAATAAGGCCAAGGGCCGCATACAATGGATGTGTTCAAATGTCATAAAGTGAAAGACTACACATACAATAGACATGGATGATATCACAAACAAGGTAAATGTTCAAATGTCATACACAACATAGGGCGAAGGGCCAAAAGCAATGGACATGTTCAAATTTTGTGCACAAATGATATGTTCAAATATCACACACAACCAACAAAATCTCATAGAGATGTTGAAACAAGTTTTTCACACAAGGGTCAAGGGTCATACACAATAGATAATCAAGATGTAATTTAATATGTACAAGTAATAGAATCAATGGAACATAGAACTAGAACTGTAATCTAAGTCATGCATATGTAATGTGATCATATCCTAGCAAATATCATATTGATATACAAAATGAAAAATAGAGATGTCGCATGACATTTTTAAATAGTATAAAACTCAATGGTATAGGAGTCATGGAATGATGACACCCATATGCATTATCACCTATAGATAATATAAACCTGGTGAGCAAGGCTATTGGGTAAAGGCAAGCCCAACATCTTGATCCCTTGTAAAAAAAAATTATGTCCTATATAACACTCATGAATAACAATGAAATAAATGTGTGATAAAAAAGAAAATGTTATATGTTGACCATGAGATAAATAACATATTTCAAATAATTAAACTAGATGTTTAATCATGTTTAGATCTTAATTTTGAATTTTTAGAATATTTTGAATGTTTTTACATTTTAAAATATTTAATTTTGTTTTTATTTTTGAAATATTGAAATATAAACAACAACACATAATGATAAGTAAGTCATCCAAAGTAGAAGAAGTGATAAAGATCTAAACAATTTGCAACATGTGTCAATATGAAAATTTCACTAAAAGTAATTGTATAGCCATGTATGGGAAAAAAACCCTTATTTGTATGTCAATTGTAACTGTGAGAAATATGTAAGAGATTGAAAAGAGTATGCATAAGACTAATTGTACATCCTTGTTTCATAAAATGTACACTTTTGAAGTATATTTCATGTATGAACAATGTAGCTCTAAAAATAAAAAAGATTACATAGAAAACACTAATTTGCAAACTGAAATTGGGTGAAAATTTTGAAAATTGGAAGTATTAAGGCTCTATGTGATAAATTATGATTTATGGGTAAAAAAACACACAGGACATGATAAACTAATTGGGATAGTAATGGTAGTCAGTTATGTCTTCTACTAGTTAATGTTTTCCTTGATATAAAATGGTAAATTTGTTAGTGTTGATTGTAAATGTAGAGAGATAAATGGTAGAATGTGGAAAAAAAGATCATTATTTTGAATTGTTTAGATCTAGAAAGTGAGAAGGAAGAGCCAAGAGGCCACCAAGTCAATAAGAGATAAAAGCTTATAATAATTTATCAATCAATCACATATATAAGAAAATAAAATAACATAATGCAATAGTCCAAAAGCTAGGTACAATAAAAAAAAATATTTTTTGAATTATTTGAATGTTTTTGAAATTTTTAGAATAATTTGAATTTGCAAAAAGCCAACCAATGATCCCATCGAGATGAGAATCAAATAAATATGTGATAATTGGTAAATATATTAATTTATTTGAAATAAATGTATCTGACATGCATATATCATAATCAAAAAATGTATCATGTGCAGTAAAAAAAATATCTAGATCACTACTCATCTAATCTTGTGTAGATAGAGTAGCTCTAGGAGATGCAAACTGATGTGAAATTCCATGTGGAATAGTAAAATATTATGTCAAATGTTAATTTTTATATCACTAATTTATGAACATTACATATGATTGTGCTTATGTGAATTAGAAACCTTTGTTAATAGATTTGATTTTACATTGGTTGTTTTTGAACCTTTTTGCAACTTTTTTTGAATTGGGTGATTAAGTTTTTTGGCTTAGGTGAAATGATTGTAAACATGCTTTGTTTTTGCATAAATATATCATTGAACTATGGTGGTGGATGGGGAGGAGGAGGTACCGTGGATTATTTATGGTACTCATATCTATTTCATAAAAATTTGATAGCTTGATTACAGTGAATGTACTTTAAGGATCTATGTACCATATAATGTACAACACAAATTTTACAGCCAAGGACATCCTAATATCATATCAAAAACCCCCTTTTGTGTTAAAAATATAAAAGGATTAGATAATATAGCAGGGCCCACTTAAAGAGGTAACACAATGTTATTCGCTCCAATATGTTCCCTCTCACAAGATGCCCATGAGATTGGGCATTCTTTGAAAAGGGGAATGTAGGGACAACTACGGACTTTCATCCTCCATTTTAGGACTGATCTAGGATTAGCCCAAGACATGACTATAGGTATTGGACTTCATAAATTGAGTCTACATGAATAGTCTTCAAGAGATGCATTATCACCACCAAAAGTTCAATCCAATGTACTTCACACAAGTTAAAGATGGTTATGAATATTTGAGTGTTGGGCTTATTCTTTCTAAACACAAGAGGAAAGGGTATTTCAATTCCACTAAATAAACACAAAATAGAGGGAAGGGTAAGGTAGAGAATGGAAGCCTCCTAGTTTGAAATGAACTCGTTACATTGGTCACTAAACCAAGTGACTCTGCCATAGCTATATCACTATAGATTGAGTTTCACTAGAGTTCTACCTCCAAGAACATATAGTTGGGAGAGTCTGAGGGAACCAAGAGTATGCCATCAATGCGAGTTCTCACAATGATAAGTACTAGAGGTTTATTATCAAATACACATAAACACCATACAAAAATTTATAGTTAGGCACATAAATTATTAGTACTACCAAAAGGAAAATAGATGAACTCACATAGAGATTATAATAACTAAGCACATCATAACCACGACATACATAGAGTAGCAGAGTTTTAATCCAATTAACCTAACATTGATAATCATTTAAACATGGAGATGAAATAAAATTGAAAAACAAAAGTGACCCTCTTGTCAAAAATAGAAATTGTATTCATTAAAAGAGCAAAATGTTGTTATAATAATCGATCTCGGCCAATTTTATAGTCTAGAGCGGTGAAGGAAATGTAGGTGAAGTCCTGGCTAATCTAACAACACTTTTGAGTAATTTTGGTCAACCCTATAATACAATATGACTCTTCCTTAAATAGATAAGGATTGGGGCTCACCTCCAAAATGCATGAGGATCCCATCCTGGGCCATGATGGCCACTTATTACAGTTATAACCATATTTCAAATTTTTTACCAACAGAATCCTACAAACCCATAACAAATCTACAGGGGACCACTAATTGACATGAGGAGGTGGCTAAGAAGGACCAAATCCTAACTACTTTAAATGGACATTATTAGATTCTAACATGGTTACCATGAGGTCAAACTCCTTGTCTAGCTTGGCCAAGTTCATAGGGGGATCCCTAAAGATCACCTCAACCTGAGTTGCTAGTCTTTGGGAGATTTAGAAAGTTACTTCCATTGATGTTTAGACTCTAAGGACTTGGTTGATGCTCATCATGGATGGATTTGGCAGGTCCAGTACCACATGAGCCCATTTTTTGTTTGCCTTAGCCACTTTCTCCCTCATAACCTAGTCAAATTGACCCAGGTAGACTCTGAATTCCCCTTAG
The DNA here is from genome assembly GCA_037957365.1 of Torreya grandis. NCBI lineage: Eukaryota > Viridiplantae > Streptophyta > Pinopsida > Cupressales > Taxaceae > Torreya > Torreya grandis. The sequence continues at coordinate 4,334,018 of JARHVA010000167.1, read as the reverse complement.
TCAAGCAAGGTGCTATCTCAGTGGAATAACATGAAGAGATTGGCCTCTTTGAAATAGGTCAATATTTTATTCTCGCCCTCTTCCAAGGGTCCTATTATAATTTGGGCCAAGGCTAACCACTCCTCTATTATAGCTCTCATTTTCTTTGCATATGTTTGGTACAACCCTAAGTCTGAGGTTGGAATTAGTTTGAGCTTTGGGAACATTCCCTTGTTGACCACCACCTACAGCTTTTAGTACATCCCATAATTTTTTGTGATCCTCCCCATATAGGCTTGAGTATGTTGTATTATTATATCGATCTCAACCTGAGCTTCACTATTTTCTCATAGATTAAGAAAAGTAGTAGGAGGACATCTTTGACCTACCTAATTAGCCTGATTGAGAACATGATTATCACTTGGGATTTTAGAGTCCAAACTTGGCTCTACATGTCCTCAAGGAGATTATCAAACATGTCATGGGTAAATTAGATGATGGATAGTGGGTCATTGGCCATCTCCTCCTCTCTAGTTGTAGTCCTCACCTTGGTGAGGGAAAATAGATCATGATGGGTCTGCCAAATCACTAGTTTCCCCTCCTAGACAAATCTCTGCATGAGCATCCTTTTCATTATCTTGAAGGCTCGTTAAAAACTCCATTGTATGTTTGGGTCACCCTAGACATCCACTTGTGGAACTTATGACCTTGAGACCATCCCTTGAGTTATGGGGGGTGTAGTAATTATGGTTGAAATGGTGGTGAAGGGCAGAGGATGAGGCGGAGGAGAGATGGAGGAAGTGTGAGTGAAAGAGGAAAAGAGTGGAGGTAGAGGGGGAACAAGAAAAAAAAAGAGGGAGAATGAAAGGGGAGGCCCATGGGAATATTTGACCCCACCATTATTCATAAGTTAGGTTCACTTGAGGTGGAATTGCCCCAGGGAATGAAATATGGAGCAAAAAGGAAGAGATGGGTTGGTTGAAGTTAAGTCCCACAAGACCTTGGGTAAGGGAGAGAGGAGGCTGAGGATCTAAATGTTAATTTGTTATTACCATGGATAAAGGAGTCATTGAGGCCTATGGAGGAGGTGGAATTGGATAAGAAGGCCTTTGGGATAGATTTGGAGTGTGGGTTGCCATTTATTTCTTCTTTAGCCTCTTTTTCAAGTTAATTCTAGGTGTTATGGTGGGTGGAAGTCATGGAGAGGATAACCATCTAACTAAATTATGGATTGAGAGGGTCCTTACTATAAGTAGCATGCTCTTAAAGGTTGTAGTCATGCCTGCTGCTAAATACATGGCTAAGGGATGCACTAGGTGAAATCCAAGCTATGAGATGGGATGAATTGAAGGGAATGAAGAGGCAAGGATACTTGAAAGGATTAAGGCTAAAGGTACTTGGAAAAATGATAGAGGGGGAGCAATGGGAAATAAAGGGGGTGGAGGAAAACTAGTGAGTACTAGAATTAGGAGTTTGAATGCAACAAGAGTGAGGGTTGGAAGGGAAACAGGAGGAGATGGAGGAGTGAATGGGGGAACCTAGATGGCTACCTACTAGGTTATTTGTTTTGGGATCATTTTTTATCTACCAACCACATCAAATCTCACAAGTTGTGGTGTTGGTGGATGAACTGGCTATGCTTGGGTTGTTTGGTATTGTGTAGTCTAAGGTTGACTCTGTTATAACTTGCTTATTGGCACTAATAAGGAGTTGGAGGTATATCATGAGGAATAAATATAAGATGTATAAGTGGAGATGAAACACAAGTAACAATAACTATTGGAGGAGAAGGTGGCATGACACCCTATGGGATTCTCTGAGATATGGTTAAAGCTATTAAAGTTGGGTCCTTTATGGACCGAGTAGGAGTAGGAGGAGGCATAGAGGGACCTACTTGAGCCTTATTCCCCTTCTTTTTATTATTAGCCTCTATCCATGATAGCACCTCTTGGTCATCATTGACGTTCAAATAAAACTCATCATCATCTTCAGCCTGATGGCCATAGTTGATTTTGAGTCGAGTTAAGTATTGTGCTAAATGGGCTTGAATCACCTCTTTAGGGTCCCAATGCCAAACCTTACACTTTGAATATGTGAAGGAGTCTTACCCAACTACCATATTTTGTATCAAGGGGAAGGTGTTTTAGATGTGGTTCTGTATGGTGATCAAGAGTGATGAGCATGCCCTCTCCTGATGTCATACATAGAACCCAAATATGTCATCCACTAGTTGATACGTGATCTCCTATTCTACTAAGCAATTAGGGATATAATATGGTAGGTGGAGGAGGTATTTAAGAAAGCCTATGATCTGGATCACCATGTCATTCTTATACAGCCTTTAGTCCTTGATGGTTGTGATAGAGTCCCATATTGCCTTCAAAAACCAAAGAATCAGAACTTCATTAACTTTTTGGTACACCACTGGGTAAAAGTCCTCATAGATGTTTTAGATGTGCTAGTGAAACTGGTGGCCATAAGACTTATAAAATACCACATTGATCATTAGGAATTGGAAACCCATGTAGGAAAGGTTGAAGGCTTAAATGATATAATCCATTAGATTACATCTAGAAAATATTTGATCATGTAAAAGTTTCCTCTAGATTAGGTATCTATGATGGCATAGACCAATTTTAACTTGATTAAGCCTCCCATATCTAATATATTTGAGAGTGTCAGGACCATATGTAGGTGAGGCACACATAGTTCATTGATGTGTTGTCAATTTGGGTCCTCGAACAACCAATTTATTAGGATCATGCCTATTCGGACCTCCTCCTAGAAGGTGTGAAATGTGTAAGCATTGAATTGATCCTTGTTAACTCACTTGGAGTTAGGGTTCTCAACCCAATCATGGAGGATGTCATAGATCTAATAGGTGCTCATGTAGACTAAAATTGTCACTACATCATAGGATAAAGAGAATTTTTGGAGGAACTAGTATGCCTTGAAGTCATTCATGGATTTATCAATAGTCTAGTGCCAAGAGGTGGGTGAACACACATATACATTTATGGCCTTGTGGAGTATGTCACCCAATAGATTGGTTTAAGGAAACACCTCTAGATTGGCTACAACTCTATGAAGTTTGCACTTATTATAGAACCTAAGGGCATCCTCATACTTAGCATGTTGGTCATCTACATCAGTAGAATACTTGGGGGCCTGCTCAATTGTCTTAAATATATAATTATAGTTCTTATACTTAGTTATGCTATTAGGGAAGGTGGTGTCTCAGTACTCAGGTTCAACTTTTAGGTTTGAAAATGTAGCAGCCATTAGAGTAGGATGGAGGGGCAATTAAGAAGCTTTGAATGTAGGAGGCATGGGATACAGGGGCTCTATGAAATTTTGAAAGTAAGGAATTAGATATTTATTTGAAGTAAATAATGGTAACCATTAATGGGATTCCCTCAGGATTTATAATCACATGCAAGTATCCCCTTACATTAATGGCATTTAGTAGCTCACTGTGAATTTGAATTTGAGTTGGTGGCTAGATTTTCTCCCTTTATTTATAAATCTATAATTTTTTTGGAGCCCAGGATCCTCCGTCACCAACCGAATATAGTAATGGTGATAGGATGTAAAAAAAACTATCCAATCAAGTCTAACTTTCCATGATATTAATGCCCAATCTGTGGTAGGCATGTGATCATTTTCATTTCTAGTTTATTCCTAGATTCTATTTGAGTAATTATTATCACTTGTATTTACACCCTTCAAGGAGTTATCTCAGCTCTCCTTGTCCAAGTGGCACAATGGAAACTCCTTGAGGTTATGGGTGAGCCTAAGAATGAGGTGAATCTCTAGATAGGGCTAGCTCCCTTGATGTACCACTTTGGATCACTACTACCCCTAAACTTTGTGAGAGAAAAGGGAGAGAGAAAATTGAAATCAAACTATCCTAAGGGAGGTGATACACCAAATTAATTGATGACTACCAACCAGCTGCATGTTACACATGAAACCAAGAGACTAACCAAACATACACTTCTCCAATTTGCATCTTCTCACATCAATATTACATTATGAGGTTATGGGTGAATGTTTAGGCTAGGAGGACTAGATAAGAGGCCTTAAATGGTACTAATGATTATAATAACTCACTCAACCTTGACACTTCCTAAAACACTTCACATGCCTTGCAAGAAGAATCTTTCCAACTACAAATAGGTGAGAGAATGAAATAATATGCTAGGGAAATACGAGTCATCACTTAAGAAAAATCAAAAATTAAAGTGAGAACACTATTAATAGTCATGGAAGAGGTAAAAATTAGTATTATTATTTATCAAATGGTATGCAAATGAGCAAGGCTTTTCCATACTCAGGTGGATCATAAGTTATAATGGCCAAAATGGCTAGTTCTTATATAACTTAAGAGAGATAGGAGAAAAGAGAAGTCCAAAGGTCATAAGGACACTTGTAAATCTGATAAAATGAGTTAATTATGAATAATAAGAGGATGTGGGATGAACCATGCAAGTTTAGAAGATACAAGTGGCCATATAAGGCATGAAACTAATGAAAAGTGGCATGAAAGTTCTCATTCTGGCTCAAAAAATTGCCTTCATAATTTGGACCTATTTTAACATCCCAAAACTAATTAAGGATAGTTATGATCATTGAAATGAGATATAATTATTTTATACATGCTTCTCCATGCATTGGTTATAGTCTTGGTCATCTAAAATCATCTAAAAATGAACTATCGTCACTTGTAGTCTAAGAAACTCCTCTTTCCCACACCTTGCACACTTGGATTCAAATTTAGATTTAATTTTCCATGAAAATACATGGGAGGTAGTGTATGATACTTTTAAATACCCTCCATGTCCTTAGGGTCATCAGGTACACCTTAAAAAGCTATCCACTTGAAGTTTTCACACTTCTCACCATCATGTCCACTATGCCAATTTTGACTGGCTGAGATGAGACCTATTGTTTGAACACTCAAGATTTTTTTTTTAATTATTAAATTGACATGAGGAGTTATACCAAGTCTATATCTTCCTCCCAAATTTGGTTTCATCCCTTGAAAGTCCCTAGAACCTGCATAATGCATAAAATAGTCAAAAGTACCTTGTTTTGTACCCTATCCATACAATTTCATATAGCTCAAAGTATGGGGAGTGTCCTAACTAATTCTTCTACAACCTCAAATCATAATATTGATAAAAATATTTCATTAAAGTATCTTTCCATCTCCATTTCTCCAAATTGGTCACTCCAAGGGTTTAACAAGGGTTTAGGCCTATTTTACCCTCTTAAGCTTCATTCATAAAGATGGGATATTAAAATTGAAAAAAAAATCCACAAGAATATTTTTAGGACCTATGTTAAATCCTTTAAACTTATTTTTCCCCCATGCAAATCATCAAGAGATATATGAGCACTCAAAGTGCTTATTCGAGCTTGTTTCTTCCATTTGCACAGGCCTAAGGTTATCTTGAGCCCAAAAGTGGCTTATTTTGTGCTTCCCCTATATCCAAACAACTTGAACATGTCTGAAATGATGTCAAAAATGTGTCTTGTTCCATTTTAATCCACTCCTAGAGTTGGAAGTGACATTGGTTTCACATTTGGTCTTTAGGTCTAAACATGCCTAATAGGCCTGACTACACCTTAGAGCTCAAAATATCTTTTGATGGTTTTTATTGCATCCAAAGAGACTATACACCTCTTATTTTTGCCCATATACATTATCTAATTCATTATAATGTTCACTCCATTCTATAAATTAAAGTGGTTCTCCATTTGGCTTTAGGCCCAAATTGTGTTTGACAGGCCTACTTGCATACTTGAGGGTTTAGAACATCCTATTGGGTATCATCATTATCAAAATGGTTCCTCATGTTGGTTTTAATTTGTTCCATCTTATCACACCTTTAATAATGTCTCATTTTCCTCTTATCTCATCCCTTCCTCTACATTCCTTAAGGTTGTAAGTTTTGCTCACAAGAGAAGTACCTGCTATCTGAAACAAAATAGAGGGTACTTCCCTTATTTGTCCAAGAAAATTTGTCATTTTAAGAGCTTCTCAAAGTCATGGATATTATCTATACAAAAATTTATCTCTTTTTTGTTTCATATGACCTAATAACTCTTACAAAAACCAAATAGACTTCTAGAAAAGGAAAACTATGCAAGGTTCCAAGATGTGGACTATGTATTGCATTTGAAAGGGTATTTTTTCTATTTTCGATCACATGGTAGGAACCTATTGAAATGGGTGTCATAATTTTTATTCTCCTTCAACCACACTTATCATCTTATACCCCTCTAACCTTCTCATTTCATACTTCTCCAATTAACTATCTTGAACTACAGACGATGTTTTTGCTTGAGAAGGACCCCTGTAGGTGTTATTTGAATGAGCCAAGCTTAAAATAATGTTTAAATACCCATTTATAGTTCCTTGTAGTAACTTATTACATTTTTTAACTCATTTGCTTCACTTGGCCTAGTCTAAACCATCACCTAAAAACTTTGTCTCAATTTCCTATCTGTCTACACTTATCTACAGTGGTTGTAGGATCCTATAGGTGTTTATGAACTTAAAATATCATCATGTTTATTTCGTAAGATAATTGAAACCCTTGAGGAAGCTTCCAATAACTATTTAACCATTAACATACCCTAACACTCATACATTCAAGAAAGGAACAACTTTTCAAACTTGAACCCTGTGTTGGCTATAGGTGCATCTTTTCATGCCATTTATATAGACTGTCTCCTATGTAGGTCTATTTTAGACTTCAAACCATGCCTAAAAAACATCTCCTTTGATTTTCATGTGTTATATTTCACTCAAATTACCATTCAAAACATGAAATATGCTTTGTTTTCTCCTCAATGCATCAATGATCACTCAAAAGGTTCAAAACCTATAGGTGTTAATGGAGTTCAGTGTTTTGTAAGGCAACTTTGAGGCTTCAAAAAACTAGAATCCATCAACTCTCTACCTCAAAAAAATTCCAATTCCTTGTCCTTGATAAAGGATAAAAGGTTAAGTCATTAGGATGCATCAAACTTTTGATGATTGTGTTATATGATCTTGACAAAAAAGGTTTAAACCTTTGTTTTCATAATTTAGGGAAAGTGTCTCTAAACCAGTCATTTACCCCTTTTCCAACTTTCATTGGCTAACTTGACCCTAAAATAGGCCTATAAACACCATATTTTATGTATTTCAAGGAATATTTCATCACCTATTTCAATGCTTCAAAACACTTATAAGCTCTCTATTAACACCTGTAGGTGACCACTATCATACATAGGCAATAATGTGAGTATGGTCAGTGTGTGTTGTATTTGGATTTAAAATGGTTTTTTACCTATCTCAAAAGTTGCACATTGACTCTCTTCATCATTAATACTCCCTTGATCAATTCAAATGCTCCTTTGCAACATGATTGATTTTTATGAGGGCACCTATAGGTGCATTCTGAGTTACTTACAAGCAACAAAACATGAAATGTTTAATATGCTTAAGAAACCTGACCTCCATGTCAATTTATTTATCTACATGGTGTTGAAACAAGACATCAATATTCTCCAAAACTCAAAACAAGCTTTCACACTTCCTTTTCAATGTTGAATCATCCATGAGAGCTCCTGGATGACTATGTGTGATAGTCATAGGGCAAACTGACTGTATTGCACTCAATGACCATAATTTCATGGAGATTGCTTTGGATAATGAACTTGAGATGAAATGATATCAAAATCGCATTGGAAACATGATAATGAACTTATCACAACTCCCTGGAGCCATTATCAAAGCATGAAAATCTTGAACATAGCAAAAAACTTCATGTTGCACAGAAAAGTTCTTCCTCTTGCAACCTAAGCTAATTTGTTCATAAAAACATCATAAAACATGAAACCAAGCATGGAGAGTAGTTGAAGAGGGAGTAAACATCATTTGGAACCAATATGACCAATTGGATTGTATGAAAATGCCCAAACCAACAGAAAAACATAGTCAACTTCATGAGGATGGCTCATAAAGCATAGGCCACCATTATTCAAACTCTTGTTATGGAAATGAATCTCTCTAAGTGTAATTTCACCTCCCAAAGGTTTTTGACCTGAAATTTATCCAACTGTCTATACCAAGTACAAACTTGAAGACTAGTTTTGTGTGCCTAAAAGGATGAAAAAGGAGCAAAATGGTTTTAGCCTAAATTTGACACTTTCAGAGTACTTCAAGCATGAAGATGGATTTAAGGATGTTGAAGAGTCATATCATGACATTACCCCATGTGGCACACTTCCCCATGGGTCGTACAAGTGCCAAACTCTTTTCTTTTCCTAATAAAACTACTCTTTCTTTTGAAGCACCTACCACTTTCAATTAGAAATAGTTACCTACGACATAATAGAACATATAGCATGTGACATAACCTTTTAACACCTTCACATTTCCCAAGGAGGTTGTACAAGTCATTAAATTCCCCCTTTTTAACCTCAAAATGACTCAAAATGATATAAGGAACAATATGACTAATGACCAAGGCTAATGTGATATGGAATAACATCAAAAAACATATAACACCTCCTATGACATAATATTAGACCCCTAAAAACATCTAAAACTCCATTTTTTACCTATAGGTGCCCTAACTTGACCTATAGGATCAAATTTGGTCAATAGTAATCAAGGTTGGACTGGTTATCAGACTTCCTTCAGGGTATTATTGGCTTGATGGCTTGGGGGGAAATGTTTGGGGAATTTATTTACTACCAAACACATGTCCATATCCCTGATAGAGATGCCCCTGGTCCCATTCATGGTCTTATTCCACTATTAGCCAGGCTAAAAAGCCTATGATGGAGATTGTCTATATAGCCCTTTCGAGGTAGACTCATAATTTAAATTTTGCATGCTTTCCTTATTATTTTATAAGCTTCTCACAAAAATATATTTATTTATTAGTTTTATCCATTGAGGGTTTGGGACCAAGCCAAGGGTGAATGAATAAGGGAAAAGTTCTAAATAGTCAGCCAGTCCTTGATCAACTTGACTAATCTAGCATCTTCCTAAGTCATTATTTTAACTACCATTAGGTGTCTTTATCGGGGGTAGGTTGTTCTAAAATCCACATGTTTATCTTAGAATCCTTGGCCTATTAGGTTTGGGATGTCAAAAGTTTTTATTACCATCCTAGAATCACTTAGATCAAAGGTTTTAACTTGGGCCTTCCTGATCCTCAACAATCCTCCCAGGTTTTGACCACCACCTAAAGTAGTTACTAACAAGGGTTGGGCAGAAAAAGAATAATGTTGAATAAATAAGGGGATAGAGGGGCAAACAATAAATTAAAATAAAAAGCACATAACGTAAACAAACACACGATGAAAAAAACACACAACTAAAGTAAATTTATTTATTATATACATTACCACCTCCTACTTAGAAACTACATTCAAGGGGACAACTGAGAAATAATGTTTCAAGAACTACCCATTTACTGGAAGTAGTAAGTTATTTCCATTGATATATTTGAGAGAAAAGGTATTTTAGCCTAGTATTGGGGCTATCTAGTATGGGTCGATCCATAGGGGATTAAATTTTGAATGTTGACCTTTCTTTTCATGGGCCTTATCCCACATTAGGAATATGTCTGAGATTATTAAGGTCTTGACCTTTGCCCTCTTTTCAAACCACCTCTTGACTATGTATTGATGTTTGCTAAAGTTCAATAGAGCTTTATCTTGAGCTTCCTCTAACTAAATTGCCTCTAAGAGTCTAGGATTAACTTTCTCATCTAGTTCTATGAATTGTTGCATGAACTTATAAGTCAGCATTTTGAGAGTGATCGCCATGGTTGGCTCCAATCCATAGACTAGAAGGAAAAAAGAGATTTTGAGGGCTTGGTTATACCTGGTGTAGTTTTCCCATAAGGTGAGCTTTAGCAATGAGTGTCATTCCCATGGATTCTCTTTAGCTGATTTCTTGATGGCAATGATCAAGTTTTTGTTAGTGGACTCCATCAATTCATTCCCTTGAGGGTAGTGATTAAATGAGAACTTAAGTGTGACCCCATTATCATAAGCCCATTCTATAAATTTCATCAACTAAAAGATGAGGTCATTATTGCATACTAAATAAATGGGGACCCAAAATTGGTAGCTATGGCATTCTCTAAGAACTTGATGACTTCAGCAATGATGCTTTTTTTGGTTGCAACTACCTTAGACCATATAGTGTAGTAGTTTGTGCCTATAAGGATGAATTTATGGTTGGATGATGAATTGGTGTTAATCACCCCCATGAAATCCATTCCCCATTATGAAAATGACATGGAATCTATAATGAGTTATAATGGCATTGTAGTATGCATTTTCCTTTTAGTACAGGCCTAGTATTGGTGGTAGAAATGAATATGAGCGTGAACATCTCTAAACAATGTGGGCTAATAATAACTTGCCTGAAGAACTTTGTGAGCCATGGTATTTGTTTCAGGATGGTTGACTCCCATTTTTTCATGGAAACTTGTCATTATCTCCTTGACCTCTTCTTTTGATACACACTAGAGGTAGATTCCTTCATGGTTTCTTCTAAAGAAAACTACTTTATTTAGTATATAATATGTGACCTTCAATTAGAGGGCTCTTCTATGTGTATGGTTGAGTCCCAAGAGTACATTTCCATAGAGTAGAAATTGCATGACCAGGGCATACCAGTATTAGAGCAGTACCCTCTGCTAGTCAACATGGTATACCATGATTCTTGGGTATATCTTCATGATTAGCTAAGTAAGGCCTTGTACTCTGACCAATTTAGTTGGCTTGATTTCCAAGTCATATTCTCTCAATTTCATCATCCATCAACCTCTCCTTTTGACTAGTTCATTCTTCCCTAGCATCTATTTTATAGCTAAGTCTTGGATAATGGCATGCATTTTATTCTAAAGGATGTAATGCCTAAATTTATTTACTGCATTGACTAGGGTGTAGGCATGTTTATCCAAGGTAAAATACCAAAATTCAGCATCTTTAAGATTAGTGCTCATAAAATCCATGAGGTGTTCTTCTCTTTATAACCTTTGGGTGAGGTAAATGACAATGGTGTGTTTTGAAGTGAAAGGGTAGACATAAAAATCTTGCATATAGTCCTGGATGATGAGGACCGAGGCTTTCATGATTGCGTCTTTGATATCCTAGAAAGCTTTCCTTGATTATGTGTTCCACTCAACTTAACATCCTATTTCAATAATGCATTCAAGGGCTTCACTATTTCAATAAATCTAGAAATAAACATACGCACAAAGTTAATTTTCTCAAAGAAAGATGTTAGTTATTTTTTGATATTAGGTAAAGGTAGTTTAGAAATTAAGTCCACCCTTTTAGGTTCGATAGCAATATATTGTTTTATGACAATGTGACTGAGAATCTTAACTTCAGTGATATCAAACACACTCTTCTTTTGGTTTAAGTAAATGTCATACCTTCTACATCTTTTAAATACCCTTTCCAAGTGGTGCACATGATCTAATCTATATTTGTAAAACATTGTTAGGTCATCTATATATATTATTATGTACTTACCTATTAGGCCCTAAAAGGCAAAGTCCATCACCCTTTGAAATGTTGAACTAGCATTGATGAGCTTGAAAGGCATCCATTTTTAATTGAATGTGCCCCACTTGGTGGTGAAAGCATTTTTTGTTCTATCATCTGAGACTCACTCACCATTTGGATCACCTCATCTAACGAGGCCAATGGGTAGTTATCTTTAATTGAGGGCCAATTCAAATTTTAAAAGTCCATGCAAAGGCATATTTATCAATTCTTTTTTCACATTGGGACAAGGTTAGCCACCCAAGTGGAGTGGTGAATCATGAAAATTATCCTTATAAAGAGTAAATTATGAACTTCCTTATGAATCAAGGCCTCCAAAATTAGGTTTACCGACCTCTATCTTTGTTTGAATGGGTTTTGTCTAGATTTTAAGGGGATGGTATGAGTAATTACTATTGGTTTAAAGACCTTAAGGTCTCCATAGGCCTAGGTAATCATATCCTTATAACTCAACAGTAACCTCTGTAAATGTTCCAACTCATGGTTTGTCCAATCTAAACCCACAAATAGTTTAGAGATTCTCTAGAGGGTCGAGATTAATGAGTCGACACTTTTGGTCTTTGAACTTAGGAATTTTAGCTTGGAAGGTTGGGTCTAACACATCAAACACTCTTTACAATGAAATCATACCTTTAGGATCTAGTTCCCATTATTGTTTAGGATCCAATCCTTATGCAACTCATTTCAAGGGTTATCTCTAGCCTTTTCATCTATGATTTAGGCCTTGAATATCCCATCATTGCTAAGGAAATGGATGATTTTTCCTTTGTATTTAAAGACCTGAAAGTTAGTCATGTTATTAAAGATATAAGGATAAGGGACAATTTTCATAGAGAACTCTTGTGTCTAGTGTCATCCAAAGGGGTTAGGTTCACTGACGTTAATGCTAGTGAGTTTACTACCTAGTTTTCCTCTCGGGGAATAGGGATGATATTTAATGCATTGAACATTTTAAATAGGTCATAAGCCTTATGTTTATAAATTTTGAGGCATGATATTTTAAACTAAAACTTAGTTGTGATTTGGTTGACCACTAGTTCAAAGTCGCTAAATATTCTTAGTTCATTAGCCTTGTGCCTCAATGCAAATTGTAATCTCAGGATTGGAGATTTGTACTCCACCAAGTTATTCACGTACATGTTTCCTCCCTAAGGGGTCTATAAGTAGAACATAAAATCCACTACCTTATTTATATCAAGATCCATCTATATAAAGATACCATAGGCCAAGCAGACCTTGGCTATGACTAGTTTGGTTTTTTGGAGGCTTGGTGTTTAGTGTGTAGATGTCTAGGTCTGAGGAAACTAGGTTTATCTTCTCATTAATGGCATTATATTCAGTGATCATTTTCTTCATGTGTGGTTCCCTATCTACTATTATTTTTTTGGATACTCCTCTCCATGGCAACCACATATGGGAGAAATCTATGGCCATATACCCATTCAAGGCTTTAGACCAATCTCTATTGAGGAACATCTTATAGACTTCTAGAATATAAACCAATTGAATATCTATAAAGTGTTTAATAATAGGCTCAAATTCCAAATGGATTTGGATGTTTAGTAGATCACTTATCATTTTTAGCTCTGACTTATCCAATTAGACCATTACCTTGTCTAATTTTATGGGGGCTAGACTGAGTTTCTCACATATGCTTGTTGGCATCACATTTGCAGAGGCTTTTGAATATACTAAGAAGTTATATTGATTTTTTCCAAATAATTTAATGGTCAAGAGGAAATGAGGGACCTTAATTTTATTCTTGTGAATGATCACATTGGTGTGTGTTGCTCTCAATTTTGGCTAGGCTTGTGGGGTCAGCTTTTGAGTCAATGAATTTAACAGGAGATCTCGTTGTTATATAATTTAGGCAAGATCGTGAAGGGTAATTTTTGCCTTAATATTATTCATATCCCCAACTATGTTTTAACCCCCTTTGCATTATAATGGTGTGGTTTCCACAAGTGCCTTAGGCTCTTGAGGTCATGGAGGTGGAGGGTCATTATTAGTGTTTTGGTCTGGTGGGGTTGCACCATTATTTGGGGGTGTTGAGGTAGTAAGGGGTTTTTGTTGCTACCTACTCTTAAGGGTGTATTTACTCCTTTGAAATTGCTAAAACACTTCTACCTCACTAATATGATCCTTTGGCTCATTTTATTCTTAGCTAGGAAAACCCATGGTTTACAACACCATAGCAGTACTAGGGGCTTTACCCGAGTTGGAGGATTTTGGGTGATTGGGGACTACCTTGTATTCATCCATTTCATTTTGGAAGATCTTAAAAGCATAACCAAACTCTATGTAGTATAGCTCCCCATGTGTTACCATGTTATGCACTTGACACTAGTTAGGTAAGGCTATCTCAAATATATGGACATTGGGGTCTATTACTTGGCCAAACTGGGCAAGGAAAGTAGAACTAAAATGGTCCCAACTTGGTATAGAGTCTTCAAGAAGGTTTAGGAACCAATTGTTGGTAGATTCCATAAAGGTAAAAGGGAACAACCTGCATGTTGCATCTTCATGTTCTATATTTATGAGTCTCAGGGTAGTATTGTAGGATGTTATATGTTCCTTTGTGGTTAGTCTCGAAACAAGCGTGAAATAAGGAAGATACCACTCAGGGTTCTTAGGTAGATCATGGATGACTACCAGGACATTAATGGTTGAGATAATTACCAGGCCATCTTAGGTTGTGAACTTGAGATAGGATGCAGGGAGGAATTAATAGGAATCATGGTAGGTCTGGGATGATTAGACATGGGTTTTGTATAGAAAAGCAAGGGGAAATTACCAATCTACCTCAATGAGACCTAGCCCTGGTAACAAGTGAACTAGTCTCCAAGATGCTTCACAATCACATAATAGTTAGCACGTTATTACCAGTAAGCCAATCTTAATGTATTCATAAAATTAACTAATAATAAATGTGAAGTATTTAAATGGCCTTCCTTCTAGTTCTAGTATTTGTTCACTCTAATATACTCCCTCTCATGAGACACCCATGAGATTGGGCATTACTTAAAAAGGGGAAGGTGGGGATAACTACAGACTTTTGTCCTCCATTTTAGGACTAATATGGGATCAGCCCAAGATATGACTATGGGTATTAAAGTTCACAAATAGAGTCTACATGAATAGTCTCCTAGAAATGCACTATCACCATTATAAGTTCAATCCAATGTACTTCACATAGATTAAATATGGCTATGAATATTTGAGTGTTGGGTTTATTCTTTCTAGACACAAGGGAAAAGGGTATTTAAATTCCACTAAACAAACACAAAAGAGAGGGAAAGGTAAGGTAGAGAAGGGAAGCCTCTAGATTTAAAATGAACTCAATCTATTGGTCACTGAACCAAGTAACTATGCCACAACTATACCACTGTAGATCAAGTTTCACTAGAGTTCTACCTCTAAGAACATACATTGGAGAGAGTATGAGGGAATTGAGAATATGTTTTCAATGTGAGTTCGCACTAATGATGAGTACTAGAGGTTTATTTTCAAAAACACTTAAATACCATACAAGAATTTATAGTTAGGCACAAAAATTATTACTACTACCAAAGGGAAAATGAAAGAACTCACATAAAGATTATAATAACTAAGCACATCATAACCACGACATACATAGAGGGATAGAGTTTTAATCTAATTAACCTAACATTGATAATCATTTAAACATGGAGATGAAATAAAATTAAAACACAAAATAAATTGTATTCATTTAAAGAGTAAAATGTTGTTACAATAATCGATATGGGCTGATTTTAAAATGTAGAGTGGTGAAGGAAATGTAGGTGAAGTCCTGACAGTAATCTAACAACACTTTTGAGCAATTTTGGTTGGCCCTATAATATAATACGGATCTTATTTAAATAGATAAGGACCAAGGAGCATAGGGATCCCATCCTGAGCCATGATGGCCACTCATTATAGTTATAACTACATTTTAAAATTTAAACCAAAATAATCACTACAAATTTGTAATAGATATGTGGGGGACCACTGGTTGACACAAGAAGGCAGCTGATAAAGACCAGATCCCAATTGCTTTGATTGTGCATTGCTAAATTCTAACATGACTTCCACAAGGTCAAACTCCTTATCTAGCTTGGCCAAATTTATTGGGGGCTCTTTGAATATCACCTCAGCCTGAGTTATTAGTCTTTGGGAGATTTGGAAATCTGCTTCCATTAATGCTTGGACTTTGAAGACCTGGTTGATGCTCATCATAAAATGAATTGATAGGTCCAACACTAATTGGGCCCCTTTATGGTTTGCTTTAGTCACTTTTTCCCTCATAACTTGGTTGAATTAACACAGGTGGACTCTGAACTCCCCTTGGTTAAGCAAGGTGTCATATGGGTGGAATAACATAGAGATATTGACCTCTTTGAAGTAGGTCAATATTTTATTCTCACCCTCTTCTAAGGGTCCTACCATAGTTTGGGCGAAGGTTAACCACTCTTCCATCATAGCTCTCAAATTCTTGGCATATCTTTATTACAACCCCAATTCTGAGGTTGGCATCAGTTTGAGCTTCGAGAACGTTCCCTTATTGACCAACACCTACAACTTCCAACACTTCCCATCGATTTCTATGATCCTCATTATGTAGTCTTGAGTCTATTTTATAATTATGTTAGTCTCAACCCAAGTCTCCACTACTTTCCCAAATATTGAGAAAATTAGTAGGAGGGTATCCTTGACCTGCCTGCTTAGCTTGACTAGGAAGGTAATTTTCACTTGGGCTTCGAGAGTCTAGACTTAGATTTCCATTTCCCTAAGGAGCTTCTTGGACATGTCATGGATAACTCAGAGGATAGATAGTGGGTCCTTGTCCATCTTCTCCTCTTTAGTGGTAACCCTCACCTTGGTGAGATAAAACAGATCCTGATGGGTCCGTTATATCATTGAGTTTCCCTCCTAGACAAATCTTTACATGATCATCCTTTTCATATTCTTGGAGGATTGATCAAAACTCTATTGTATGATCAGTTCATGCTAGACATAAATTTTTGATGCTTATAACCATAAGACCATCCCTTAGGTTACGAGAGGTGTGGTTGAAATGGTGGTGAAGGGTGGAGTACCAGGTGGAGGGGAGATGGAGGAAGTGGGAGGAGTGAAAGAAGAAAGGAGTGGAGACGGAGGGGGCATGGGTGTAAAAGGAAGGATAACAAAAGGGGAGGCCCATGGGAAAATTTGATCCCACCACTATTTTTGAGTTAGGTTCACCTGAGATAGATTTGCCCTAGGGAAAAGGTCATGGAGAAACAAATAAGAGATGTGTTGGTTAAAGGCAAGTCTCGTAAGGCCTTAGGTAAGGTAGAGAGGGTTGAGGAGCTAAATGTCAAGCTATTTCTACTAGGGCTAGAGGAGTCATTGACGATTGTAGAAGAGGTGGAGTTGGAGTAGAAGGCCTTTAGCATGGATCTAGAGTGTGGGTCATCTTCTATTTCTTCTTTAACCTCTTTCCCATGTCAGCTCTGAGTGTTATGGTAGAAGGCTTTTATGGTGAGTGATGAAAATGGGAGTTGGAATGTGGTATGAGTGAGGGGTGGAAGGGAAATAGTAGGAAATGGAGGAGTGAGTGAGGGAACCTAGATGAGTGCCTACTAGATGCTTTTTTTGGGGCTCACTCTTAAGCTATCGACTACATCAAATCTTAGGGGTATAATGTTGGTTGATGAGTGGGATGTGTCTGGGTTACTTGGCATCATGTAGTCTGAGGTTACATCTATCATAGCCTGGTTATCAATACTATGAAGAGGTGGAGGAAGAGCCCAAAGATCAACTAGAGGAAGTAGAGGTAGAGATAGAGCATGAAAAGTAGGAGTTGCTAGTAGAAGCAGAGCCAGAATTAGATCTATAGATTGAGGGGAAAAAGGTGGCAGGATACCCTATAGGATCCTCTTAGAGATGGCTAGAGATATTAGAGTTGGGTCCTCTAAAGACTCAATAAGAGTAATAAGAGGCATGGAGGGCATGTTGGATCCTTCTTACCCTTCTTCGTGGCTACTATCTGGGATAACACCTCCTTGTTGTCGATGATGTTCATATAAAACTCATCATCATCTTCGACTTGATGGCCATAGTTGATTTGAGCCAAGTTGAGTATTGTGTCAAATGGGCTTGAATCACCCCTTTGGGGTCCCATTATTGGTTCTTTTACTTTGAAAGTGATAATGAGTCTCACCTAGCTACCATCTTCTATATCGAGGGGAAGGTCTTGTAGACATGGTGCCATATGGTGATCAAGAGTGATATACATGGCCTTTACTGATAATGTATGCATAACCCAAATATGTCATCAACCAATTGATAGGTGATCTCATATTTTCCAAAGTAATTAAGGACATAATATGGAAGTCAAATGGCATCTTTGAGAAAGCCCATGATCTAGATCACCATGTCATCCTTGTATAGCCAATAGTCCCCAATGGTTGTGAGAGAGTCTTAAATTGCCTTTGAGAGTTAGGGCATCAAAGCTTTATTGACTACATGGTACACCACCAGGTGAAAATTATCACAGATGTCCCAAATGTGTTGGTGGAACTGGTGGCCATACAACTTATAAAAGACCATGTGGACTGTCGGGCTACTAAAAAAACTCACAAGAAAGGTTGAAGGCTTGAACAAGAGTTTCCTATAGATTATGTATAGTAAGTAGCTCATCATGTAGAAGCCACCTCTAGATTGATCATCTATAATGGCATGTCCCAACTTTAAGATGATCAAGCCTCCCATATTTAGGATGTCTGAGTGTGTTAGGATCATATGCAAAAGAGGCACCCATAGCTCATTGATGAGTTGACAAATTGGGTCCCTAAATAGCTTATTTAGTAGGATCATGCCTACTCAGACCTCCTCTTGGAAGGTGTGAACTATGTAATTATTGGTTTTCTCCTTGTTAACCCAATAAGATTTAGGGTTCTCAACCTAGTCATGAAGGACATCATAAATTTGGTAAGTGCTCATCCAGACCAACACTATCATTGCATCATAAAGAGAAAGATAAGTCTATGAGGGATTAGTACACTTTGAAGGCATTCTTGGATATATTAGAAATATTGTGCTAAGAGGTGGGTGAGCACACCCAATCACTGACCCTATCTTGCATTTGGATGACCTTGTGGAGGATGTCACCCAATAGGTCAGCATAGGGAAATGCCACTAGTTTGGTTATGACTTTATGGAGTCTACTCTTCTTATAGGACCTAAGGGCATCCTAATACTTAGCCTACTGGTTGTTTACATTGGCAGAATCTTTGGGAACCTACTCAATTACCTTAAATATATCATTGTAGTGATTATACTTGGTTAGGCCAGTAGGGAAGGTGTTGTCCCAGTACTCAAGTTTGGCCTTTTGATTTGAGGATGTATCAGCCATTAGAGTAGTATGGAAAAGAAATTAGTAAGCTTTAAGCAGAGGAAGCATAGGATACAAGGACTCTATGGAATTTTGAAAACAAGGAGTTAGATATTTCTTTGAATTAAGCAATGATAACCATTCATGGGCTTCGCTTGGGATTTATACGTACATACATACATCCCCTTATGTCAATGGCATTTCGTATCTCACTTATTATTAATTTAAATTTATTTTAGTGGTTAGATTTTATCCCTTTATTTCTAAATCCATAAATGAATTCAAAGCCCATGATCCTCCACCACCAATTAGATATAGCAATGGTGATGGTATGTTTTAAAACTATCCAATTGGATCCAACATCCCATTCTATTAATGTTGATTGTGTGGTAGGCACATGATCACATCTCTGAGAGGCTTCTCAGCTAATTCTTGCTTTATGACACGTGTCATCTACTCATTGGTCTTTTTATTAACAGTTGATACCTAGGCACAACTCTGTACCTCATATCATTTCCTTGAGTTGGGTGATGTGTCACCTATGTACACATGGCATGTTCTGATAGGCTTTCAAGTCTCATTTATACTTCATTATGAGCTTACCAGGGCTTTATGTGTAACTAGTTCATCCACATACTAGGCAACATGGTGTCTTCCCATTCAGCCAGGCTCTCCCAATCTTTGACATCTATGATAGTTTCATGGGGCTAGTCCCTCTAACTCATGAAGATGTGGTGCCTTCCCATTCATTCAATATTTCCTAGGCTCTTACATTTTTGATAGGTCTGGAGACTAGTTATTTTAAATCATGTCAATATAGTGCCTTCCCATTCAATAAATATCTCCTAAGCTCTGACATCTCTAACAGGTCTAAGGGATTGGATGCTTTGACTCATGAAGATGTGATACCTTCCCATTTGGTCAAACTCTCCCAATATCTAACAATTTTGATAGTTCTAAGGGACTGGTTACTCTAACTCATGAAGATGTGGAACCTTCCCATTTAGTCAGGCTCTCCTAAGCTCTGGCATCTCTTATAAGTCTAGGGCACAGGCTGATCTGATTCATGAAGAGGTGGTGCCTTCCTATTTGACCAACTTTCCCAAGCTCTAACATCTCTGACAGGTTTGGGGGACCAGTCATTTTGATTTGTGAATATGTGGCACCTTCCCATTCAATCAAGATTTCTAGGCTCTAACATCTTCGATAGGTCTAGGGGATTGGTCACTCAAAGTCATAAATATGTGGCACCTTCCCATTCGATCAGGCTCTCCTAGGCTCTAACATCTCTGACAAGTATGGATTAATGGCCACCCTAACTCATGAAGACATGATTCCTTCCCATTCAATTGGGATCTCTCGAGTTCTGACATCTCTAACAAGTTTGGGGGACTAACTGCCATGACTCATGAATACGCAATGCCTTCTTATTTGGTCAGGCTCTCTTGAGCTCTATAAAATTCACAAAAATGACCAAGTAAAAAAGGTAAAAATATTGTGATGCAATAAAACTTACTTGTCAAACATGGATATCTCATTTTAACATTGAGGGTAATGGGTTTGTTGTTCTAGGAAGGGAACTAAATTGTGAGAGATTCAAGTGAAAATCAACTTGCAATGTTAGCACCATGATTTATAAAAATAACAAGCACTCCTTAGTTTTAAAATAAAAATAAAAGAGGCCTATTACTACTTGGTGGAATGAAGGAAGTGCATATTCCAAATATTTGAGAAGGCATAACTAATGGAAACAAAAGAAAGAACCTTGAAGCTATGGTTCATGAGATTTTCAGAGGGCCCCCATTTCAAAGAAAAGGGGGCATGTTGGCCACAACACACAATATGTCCCAAAGTGCTTTGTTGTTTTCCATTGAATATTTTAACACTTTTATTAGTTGCTTATATGATATGTTGTGAGTATCTCAAATAATAAGTTAATGTTATTGTGCATGCATTTTCACTTTATCCATTATCAACTAGCACATTATGAATAGATTGTTGATCAATATAAAGTCCTATACATAAAGCATGAAAATCATATTCATAATCCAATATCACACTATAATCAAAAGTAATCATATAAAATGGCTTAATATTTTTTGTAATTGTACCAATAATTCCATCCAATGGATGATCATATGAATCAAGAGTAGATAAGCACTGTAATTATAATGCACTGCTAAATTGTCCTTGTTAGTATCATGATTAACAAATTGTTCACTAAAAATATTCCATTTAAAATTTTCATTATGTTGAGGCTTAGCTTCCTTTGCACTAGTGCTTAGCTCAATAACAATGTTGTCAATAAGATCTTAAAATGTTTGATCTTGAAAAATATGTTAGTATAATGAACATTTCATCTATGGTAATCATAATATGCATTGTTATCAAAATATTTTCCTTAAGATTTTCTCATATCAGTTTTAAATGGTGGTGGCAAGTTATGAGATTGCATTCAAGTAAATTTTTGTAACAATTTGTGAGGTGGTTATTATAATTTAGAGAATTACCTTCTTGGTTGATCTAATAAAACAATATTGTTAGAAGGTTGAGAAATAACACTAACTATTATCTTTACATCTACTTTAGTATCTATTTGCTTATCTTTGTAAGATGGTTTACTTTGAAATTTCATTGTATAAGTTGAAGTAGATGTAGTTGCATATTTAATCTTATTCAAAGTAGGAAGTTTGACTTATATTTCTCTTATTATAAGACAAAGATCTTCAAATGATTTGAGTTTCCTACAAAATAATTGACTCATGCAATGGTGCAAGAAAACTTTGTTGAAAATGTCTTGTAATTCATTATCTACTAAGGTATTAGTCATTTTGTCAAGCATGGTCTTGTAACTAAGTACATAATCACTAATAGGCTCAATATATCCTTACTTAACCTTAGTAATTTGTGCACAAGAAAGATTTTTATCAATATTAATAGCAAAAATTTTGATAAATAAATCTACTAATGGATTGAATGCTTTAATTGATTGAATAGGTAGATCATAAAACCAACACAAGGCTTAATATTTTAAGCTTCTTGAAAATAACTTGGTTAACAATTTATCATTAAAATCATAATCCAAACATGTTGTGTGAAAATATCTGAGATGTTATTCTAGATCTCCTTTGCCCTCATATAGTGGAATCCTAGGAGCTACAAATCCTATGGGTAAAGGATATGATGCAATATTATATGCTAAAGGATTATGAAGTAAATCTTGGGAATCAAATTATTCTCTAGCTTTTCGATTCTTTCTCTAATTATAACACTTTATCCTACAAACATGCAATAGTTTGCTTGAGGGATTGTGCATTAAGCAAGGTATATAATGCACTTTGAATAACTATAAGAGGATTTAAATGGTTCATTTGGTTAGGCATAATCATAAAATAATTTGGTTCTTGGGATGTATTATAATGCTCATGTTTAAGTTGTTCTTATCGAGATACAAAGAGTGAGCCAATGTCATTAGGATGGGTGTCAAGGTATTCACCAAATATTTTACATCAATAGGGTTAGATCTATTATTAGTAGATGCATGAGTCTTATAACTTTCTATGGTTATAATAGTTCCATCAAGAGAGTGTAAATCAAGCAATAGAACATTTTAAACATATGAATGCTCTTGTTCCCATGTTATACCTAGCTTATAAAATGTTGGATTGTTATATTAGCATAGTCATATAAATATATATGTTATTTATGGAAAGGATATTGCAAACAATGATTGAAAATAGAATGATTTTTTTGTGTATAGAGATTAGTAAATTCTTATGAAATTCGAGGTCGAAAGAAGCTAATTACAATGTTAGATATCATCAAAGGTCAATATAAAATGTTTTTTGATCTGCATCATGGGGCCCAAAACCAAGGATGCAGGGAACAACTGAGTTTGGTTGTGTAAAGTGAATGTACAAAGATGTATTCAGACAGAACAATCAAAATGCATTCAATAGAGAAGTCTTAATTACAGCAAATGTAATTTTTATTTAATAGTAAACACTAGGAGAAAAACTAGTACAATGTGTTACAATGCATGTGTTACATAATATATACATGGAGCATGTTATTTGTGTTATGATTGTGTATGGCATCGACCTCTTTGGTCAGATGTGTATGTTACATATTTAACATGCATGATTACAAGGGCAATCATAAAAATTATTGTATAATACAACGAATGTAGAGTTGATATGTCTCACCCTCATTACATAGCAATGATAAATCATCCATCCAAGCAGTGATTATTGTTTCAATTATGTGATTCTAGGATGTTCACTAATGGTCATGATCTTGAGAATCCTAGCTCACATCTAATGGTAATCAATCTTAAGATTATTGGCTAGTTTGGGCCACTATTCAAGGCACAATTTTAGTGTAGGCTGACATGTGGTTATGCTAAAGTGGGCCTGATGGAGTAAGCTAGTTTATGATCATATGCTAGTATGGTTCACAAGATTGTGAGTCGAGGAGTCCACAATGAGTTGCATTGGCTATGATCTGAGGTGATCTTTACACAAAAGTATGAGAGCAATCATGGGACTTGTGCATAGGAGTATGGGCAAGCTTCATGCAGAGGAGTATATTAGATTTTGTAAGAGGTGTGAGCTATCTATAGAATAATAAACAAAGAGTGTATTCAGTTGTGTAGAATATGCATAGGATCATTCATCATTGCTTGAAGATAAATGGTCTCCATTACATTAATGTGTAGCTGAGGAAATTATATTTGAATTTGTTGAGTAGTGTATCATTTAGATTGATCATCATATTATCCAACCTTGATCATTTATAAAAGTTGATGTGTGGCATAGAAGGTGAGTGCATCTATCACTCTGATGATCTGGTCCTTATTTATAGGGCACAAGTGTTTAAGATCTAAATAAAATGTATGTTGTGTCACTACTAGCTCAAGAAGTGGTGGAGTGTAGGGCTTGAAAAGTTTCACATTAAAGATTGGGTGCATGTCCAAGTATAGAGGCAAATCAAGAATGAAGGTATTCTCACTAGATATGTGCAAAATGGTGTAAAGACCATAAAGTAAAGGCTTGATATCTTAGTGTAGACCTTTGAAGCATTCCTTCTGAAGGTGTATCCAAACTTTATTTCCAACTCAGAATGCATGAGGTGTGTTATGTGCATCATGGTGCTCCTCGTACTTTAATTATGTGTGAGATAGAATTTATTAAACTTAATGATGAATAGATTAGATGTGTTATAGAAACTTATCAGCTTTATCTACTTCCCATTCTTATGGGTGAAACTTCGTGCCATTTGATGTAGAGTAGATGTCTAGAGGTGATGGAGGATAAAACCCAAGACATGTCTGGAATGGACTGTGATCTATACAGTTGTGTGGGGATTTATTGTAGGCATGTTGAATATATAAGAGATTTTCATCCCAATTGCAAGCATGTGCATAATTATACATTTACAAAAAATTAACAAGTGTATGATTGACCACTTCAGTTTGCCCATCTATCTATAGATGAAAAATCATTGATTAATCCAGCTGTATATCCATCGAGTCCCATAATCCTTTCTAAAAGTGACTTACAAAGCACAAATCTTGATCAAAGATGATAGATTTTAAAATCCCAAAATGAACCCAAACATGGTTAAATAAGGCTTATGCAATGATATATATGTCAATGTCTTTCTTCAAAGTGACCATGATAGCCATTATGGAAAACCTATCCACTACAACAAATGTAATGTAATGTTGGCATCTCATCATAAGGAACCTAGTTATGAAATTTATGTTGATAGATTTCCATGGTCTGAATGGAATCAATAGAGGTGTGTAAAGTATTAATTTCTTATTCATGGGCTTGGTGATGAATTATGGATTGCAAGACTTTATGTGGCATTTTATGTCTATGTGCATGTGTGGTTAGAAGAAGTGTGACTGTAACATGTTTAGAGTTTTTGTCACACCAAAGTGTCCTGAGGTCCTAGCATAGTGTGCCTCCCAGATAAGTCATTGGTGAGGTAAACCACCAAGAACATAGAGATGTCTGAGCTTGTAGATAATTCAATCAGATAAGTAGAACTCCTAAACTTATTTACCTTGCACTAGGTTGGTGTAAGTCATTGCAAAGTCTTGATCAAATGAGTAGAGAGATACCCAGTCTGGAAAGTTATGGTCATACGTGTCTAGCACCATGATGAGTGTGTGAATTGGCAATCAACTAAGGCAATCTATTACCCTATTGTCCTTCCCTTTCTTATGCTTGATCACTAGATGGAACTATTATAGGTAAGTCATCCATTTCATGTGGTGTGTATTCTTCTGCTTGTTATGTGTCTATAGGAACTAAAGTGGTTTGTGATATAATTGAACAATTGTCTCCTTCCCTAGAATGTAGTGTCAGCATTACTTGATTTCTTAAATAATAACATTCAATTCTTTCTCATAGGTGGATTACCTTTCAACTGTGTCATTGAACATCTCTGGTATGTGACTAAATGTCCATGTTGCATGAGTACTACATCGAGTACGTAGTCAAATGTATTAGTGTGAATTTTGAAGGAATATGCAATGTTAGGCATTGTAAGAATATGTATTATACAATGGCATTATTTGAGTGCGTCAAAATCATGATGTTATGCATGAGTCCAATCAAACTTAGATTTTGTGTATATTATCTGGCTGAGAACCCAAGATATGTGTGATAAACTAAGGATAAACCTACGATAGAAGTTATCAAATCCTTGAAAAGTCCTAAATCCTATGAGATTATATGGAGTATGGAAATATTAGATCACTTCGATCTTCTATGGATCTACATGAATTCATGTGCAATAAATGATGTAGCCCAGGTACTAAATCTATGTAGTGTCAAATTTACACTTTGTCAAGTTGGCATATAACTTATGTTGATGCAAGGTGTCTAAGTTGAATGATATGTGTTTCATATGCTCTTCACAAGTCTTATTATATATCAAAATGTCATCCAAGTAGATGATGATGGAGTTAAAAAAAGGCCTAAATAGATCATCCATCAAGTGCATGAAAGTGGTAGTACATTAGTAAGGCCCAAAGGCATGACCAACAATTTGTACAATATTTCACGTGTCTTGAATGTTATGTTCCACACATCTTCAAGATGGACTAGAACCTGATGCTAACCTAAATTCAAGTTGATCTTGGTGAAGTATTATGCATCTTGGAGCTGGTCCAAAAGGTTGTCAATACATGGCAATGGGTATCGATTCTTCACCATTATTTTATTGAGTGCATGATAGTTTTTATAAAGTCATTAGAACCCATCCTTCTTGGGTGTGAGGACTATTAGACTCCCATAAGGAGAATATATAGTCTTGATCTTATCCTGATCAAGAAGATCTTATATCTAATGCTAGTTTTTTGTCATTATCCCAAACTGATTTGCAATATAGGGGACTATTTACAAGAGGGGATCCATGAAATAAATTGATGTGATGCTTTATTGTGTAGTGCATTAAAAGGCCTTTAATATCTATGAACACTTTGTTACACTACTCTAGTAACTTGTTGAATTATTATTGTTGTGACATTGTGTGAGTGGTGTGTATTGCCAAAGTGTGCTCTATCTTTTATGTAAGTGTATCAGGGTGAACCATGAGCAACATGAACATCTATGTGTGTGAGATAAGTTTATAGCATTGTTTGGTAGAGACCAAGGTAACTTTAGTTATGGGCACTAACTCAAAGATATTTTAGAAGTAGTCTTATACGTGAATAGTCCAATATTATGTCTTGGCTTGATATGTAGTTTTCGTGGTCATATAAATATGGTCTCCCTAATAAGATGTCATGAACCTTCAGAGGTGTGATGTCACGAGTGACATTATCCTCGATAGGCTTTAATTTTTATTGAAAAATGTATTATCATCAGCCTTGTATATCTTCCCCTACTATAACCACCCCAGAGAATATGGCGTGGGATGTGTAGTAATGGCAAGACTAAGGCATTGAGATTTGGATTGCATAGTGATGTTCTTCTGACTACCACTATCTATGATGACATGAATAGGCTAGCCTTTCACCCAAAACATGGTGTGGAAAAGGAATATGTTCTCAAAGATGTCGATCATAGTGGTGTTAGTACTTAGACAAGAGGCATCTAGATCAGACTTGTCCATCGATGTGTGTCTCGATGTAGACAACACAAGTAATGATTATTGTGCATGTCATTCATAATCACCATGAGTGGATGAGCGATGGTGGTGGCATCACTTATCACCGAACTTATTATTACCTTTGTCCAAAAAAAAAGGTGCAAGAGCCTTTGAGTATTGAATGGTATTCTAAGGTTGCTCACTTTTGCAAGAAATGTTTTACTTCTTTGCATAAGGTTGTAATATAGAGTTGTGTGAGGATTAGCCGTTATGCACTATGTTGGATAATGAGGTGGAATGTTACTTTATCTTTGTCATGGCTTCAATTTTGGTGGTATTACAATATGTTTCCCCAAAATTGTCAAAATTCAAGAACTCTATGTTTACATGGATATAAGGCAATAGTTCACTGATGTACTTTAGTACCTTATGTTGTTCACTCAAGTTCTCCCATAGGCATGCAAAGTAGTCATGGAATGTGCTGGTGTATTCCTCTACAAACTGATCCTCATATTGATGTAGTTATTATACCTTGATGTATTCATCTTCAAAGTGTTAGAGAGGGTAGTATTGCTCCTTTAGCACATCAACAAAAGTCTTCCATGATTCAATTAAAAAACACTCTTATGCACACTGTGCACTAAAGGTCTTCCAATAGTGAACAACCTAAATGGACATATTCAATACTGTGAATCTGATATTCTCAGCATTAGTGAAGTAATTGACTGATAAGTATGCCTCAAGTTGTCAAATATAGGCATCAAATGCTTTTGCATCGATCTTGACTTCAAAGAGAGGGATGATGAGATTGACTTATACTTTGAAGGGTGTTTATTCTTGAAATTTTTATTGAGCATATTATGGAGAGGAAGGCATCAGGTTAAGATTCATCAACAATTCATGGAACTGACCAAAAAAAATTGGTGTATTGTGCCTCTAATGCATTAATGATGAGCCTTCAAAATTTTGGGGCTACCTCAAGTTACTTTTGGGTGTCAACCATCTTACTTTTGCTTTGAGATTCTTTTAAAATTTATGAGACAAAACTAACTATTATACCTTCTCTCTCTTGTTTCGCTCATGTTGTCATAAGCATAGAAAATAAAATAGATACTTGCTCTGATACCAATGATCTATACCAAGGGGCCCAAGACTAAGTGTGCAAGGAATAATTAATTTTGGTTATGTAGAGTGAATGCACTAAGATGTATTCAAATAGAACAATCAAAACACATTCAATGGAGTGGAAATTTTAATTATAGGAAATGCAAATTCTATTCAATAGTAAATAATAGGGGAAAAACTAGTATAATGTGTTATAGTGCATGTGTTATAAAATAAATATGTTGGGCATGTTATCTATGTTATGATTGTGTATGGCATTGACCTCTTTGGACAGATGTGTATGTTACATATTTAACAGGCATGACTATAAGGCCAATCATAACAACTATTGTAGAGTACAACAAAGAAAAAGTTGACACATCTCACCCTCCTTGCATTGCAATGACAGAGCTTCTAGTTGTGTAGTGACCACTAATTTAGTTACATAAATCCTGGATATTTAATAACAATAGTGATCCTTAGAATCCTAGCTGATAGCTAACAAAAATCAATCCTAAGATTCATGGTCAGTTTGGGGCCACTAGTCGAGGCACATGGTCAAGGTAAACTAACATGCGGTTATGCTAAAGTGGGTACTGATGTATCAAGCTAGTTTGTAAGTATATGCTAGTAAAGCATGTAGGAATATGAGTTACAGAGTGCATCGTGAGATGCATGGGTTACGATTTGAGGTGATCATTGCATGAAAGTATGCAAACAAGCATGAGACTTGTGCATGAGAGTATGAGTAAGTTTCATGTAAATGAGTATGTAGAATTGCATAAGAGGTGTGAGTTATGCACATAAAAATAAATAATGAGTGTGTTTAGCCTGTGCATAAATAATTTTTAATGTTAGATATTATGTTTGAAGTTGAAAGTAAGTTATTTTAATGTCAGCTTTACATCCAAATTTCAAATGAAAAACTCTTAGCATCAGATATTCCATAATTTATCTAAACCCTAAGATTTTTTTAAACTCTAGAATGTTATTTCCTTTCTTTGCTCCTATAGTACAGATTCTAGTTTGTATCATAGACTTTAATTCATACTTTATGCTCCTTTAATGGTCTATAATGTTTAAGGAATCAAACTACTTTATGTGAACATATGTTAATGTTTTAAGTATCACGATGCATCATCTTAGTCTATTTTTAATATTGTTTACATCTCTTTCTTATCCCTTTTCATCCTTTAAATCAAATTGAAGATCTAGATTATAAAATATTTGAGGCTTCTTTATAGACTGCAATTTAGTTCCATGCCTATAAATTTTCCCATAGAAGGTTGTTTCACCTGAAGCAAAGGTCTTAAGCATCAATAGTTTTTTCTTTTTTGACATACCCAGTGGGACCTGAATACAAGTCTACCTGATAAAGATCCTGAGTTCATAAGCCAAAGGCCTATTACAAGGTCATAGATAGTGCAGAATCTAAATTTGCTAACACCACCTCTGGGAGCTCCAACTCACAAAGGATCGCGAGATCCAGTTCTACTCAATAATAGATGGCTATCTCAGGATATCAAAGAACTTCATAGTGTGGAATAGTGGCAACCCCATTATCCCTCTAACACCTTCAACTACATGGGACCCCATCCCTATGAATGCCTTAAAATCACTCCACAAATTCTTAGGGGAGGATTTCAAGAGTGTAGCAGAACATCTCCAAGATGTTCCAAATGTGTGCACTATGTACTATGTCATATAGCAGAATGTAGCCCTAAGGCTATTAGCCACCTCTTTTAAAGGGAGAGCTCTTGATTGGTATTGATCATTGCCACCCAATTCTATAGCCAATTGGGATGACTTGAGCAATATATTCTTTGAGCAATTTAATGACAAGGTAGATCAATCATCTCTCCTTCAACAATTGATAACTATCAAGAAGGCCCTGCAAGAGGCCATTATGGCTTTTAATACTAGGTTCCATAATACATGGAAAATAATCCCAATAGTGGCTTGATTTCTTGCAGGTATGGCTATTGTCTTCTACCTCAAGGCTTTCAACTTAGATATTGTTATCATGATTCAGTCGCTTGGAGTTTAAACATTATCAGATGTGTACAAGCTAGTAGTAAGCGTTGAGAACAACTTGATAGATGCAGGAAAGCTTCTTCCTCAACTATTAATGCCAATGATCCTATAAATATCAATGCCTCCACCATAAGAAGTCCCAAGTACCTCACAGGTGCCACCTTTTATGTACATATATCTACCCACTTAGGCAAGCACGTCTATTCAACCCTCTCTAGCTATAGAGATGAATGACATGAAGAGTATTTTGTGGAGCTTATCCAATGAGATAATAAATCTCAAAAGACAACAAGATATGCCTCTAAAGGCCCCTTTCTATAACTACCAAGAAAATAGGGCACCATACCAAGGAAACCAATAATAGGAAAGGCAGAGGATAAACCACCAAGCATCGAATCATCAAATGTTAAACCATCAGGTATGACCTGCAAACCAAATGGTGGTAGTTATCGATCCTTTATAAATAGTATCATTGAATGCAAGAAGGGAGCTTGTCACTGATCAAAACAACATGGCAGATGATTCTAACTCATGGTTCTTTCTATGCAATGACACGTATACACCCTAAAATTTCCAAAGAGGTAATCTACAATAAATTATCACCAAACAATAGGAATAAGGGAATGCACTAGATTCATCCCCCTATGAGTATCGATCCCTCAAGGTTGAAAATGCTATCTTAATGCCACAAATGCAAGGGATATCCTTAGAACAAGAAGAATAAATAGTCTAGGAATATGTACTTTTCTCCTAGGTAGAAGGCAAAGATACAGTTTATGTGAGTGAAGTTCCCATGTATAGAGCTCCACAAGTCTAATCTGAATATCACACATGCTTTAAGAAGAGATTGGTTGTGAGCATAGAGGTCATCGCAAGGCCCAAAGTGACTTATGAAAAGAGCCTAGTACCTTAACCTCTACCTTTGACATATCAAAATTAGAGAAACATAGTGTAAAATAAGGTAAAAATCCATGAGGCCTTACCTCCAGGGTCATACAATGTGGTGGAGTAACTAAAGAAGCTTTATACCAATGTTTCTCTCTAGGATGTCGTATCTATCCTCGAGAAAAATTCTATGCTGAAAGAAGCCTTGGAGGAATAAGGGAGAGCCACATAAGAAAAACCAACTATAGATTCCACATAGATTAAGGTAAAGGAAGCTAGCATGAGTGCACAACATCAGGTACCATCTACATTTGTCAACTCCAAATAAGAGGTAAATAAATCAAAACCCACCCCATTCTATTTGATGCTTATCATTGGGAAGAAACTATTACACAACTCTATGATCGATTTCAATGCTAGTATAATGGTGCTACCCAAGCAAATCATGGATGCACTATAATTACAGTAAGAACCCTTGAGTAAAGGAGTAATGTAGTTGGATACAAAGAAGGTCCAAACCATAAGCATCATCACGGTTCTTCCCCTCATATTATATTCTTGTCCTAGCATTACTGTGTCCTAAGATGTTGTAGTAATAAACATCCCACCCATCTTTAGGTTATGTTTATCAAGATATTTCACCACCAAGATAGGTGGATATCAATCATTGGATTGGTCCCATTTAATCCTAAGGACCAAATATGGCTGAAAGTTGAAAGTATTATTCGAGCCACTACATCAAGAGCACATAGAATATGAGACTATGATAAATTTCAAAGTGACACACACTTCTTTCTCTAAGATAGAGATGTACCACATAGAGATGTTTGAAGAAGAAAAAGTGACAGACACCAGAAGCTCAAAGAAAGAGACCCTTGTCAATAAATTCATCAAAAGTGATCCATTCATGAACTTCGATGCCACTGGCCTTGGTACCTACGTAATCCATGATTAATAACAAATAATTTCTGAGGTCATAAAGAGCAAAGATGATCAGAGAAAGGATCCTAAATATGAGTCTAAATTTTGTACTTTGCATTTCGACAGTGCAAAATACAAGATTGACTCTAAGATGGGCATTTGTTTAGTGTCTCCATCCAAAAAAGAAACCCTCTAAGCCTTCCAATTTTAGTTTGCTTGCATAAACAATGAAGTTGAATATGAGGTGTTAGTCCATAGCATCAACCTTGCCAAGTAGATGGGCATAAAGCAACTAAAAGTAATCGATGATTCCAAATTAGTGGTAAGGTAGGTTAGAAGGGTTGTGATTATGAATAATGTGTGCATGAGGTCATACCACCACTGAATATGGGATTTGATCAAAACCTTTTAATCTTTCAACATTCAGATCATCCCTAAGGCCATGAATGTAGAAGCGGACCGAATGGTGATGATTTACTCCCAATTTGACCTAGTGATAAACATGTTCACCAATGAGCAAGCAGTATGAGTGATCATCAGGCTCATTATTCCTAACAACAACCAAAACTAGCAAGTATTAGAAAGTGATGCACAAATCACTATGTTCCTTTAGAAATCATGAAATTCATGGAGCAATTACAACCAAAAATTGAAGAGGCCTATGGGGATCAGATTGTGAAATTGAAGAGCAACAAGCTACCAAAGGGGCTCATTGCCCTAGAAAATTTATTTGACTCTGATGATACAAGGAACAATAAATGAAATTTTATCATAGATAAAGGTGACTACTCTGAATTTGATGCCAAAGATGGGAGAAAATTGAATGTCAAAAAGGAAGTCCCCCGAGAAGATAAAGAATGGTTGATTTCTCTTTGCTACAAATATGAAAGGGCCATTGCATAGACATATGATGATTTGAAAGGATATGACCGTAATGTCATCCAACACACCATAGACCTAATGGAAGGAGCCAAACCTATCCAACAAAATCAAAGGCCAGTTAACCCAAAAATTGAGTATCTCATGGCTCACAAGCTAAGGAAACTACTTGACTCAAGAATCATATACACGATCAAGCATTCGACTTGGGTATCTAATCTAGTTCTAGTATAAAAAAAGATAAGAGAGATCTAACTATGTGTGGACTTCCAAGATTTGAATAAGGCATCCTTAAAGGATAATTACCCCCTACCCTCTATGGAATAAATACTCCAAATAGTAGCAAGTACAAAAATGTTTTCTCTACTGGATGGATTCTCTAAGTATAATCAGGTGTGGGTAAAGGAAGAAGATCAACACAAGACCATTTTCATCACAAAGTGGGGGACCTTCACATATGCAAATATGCCATTTAACCTCTCAAATGTTGGGGTTACTTTACACTAAACTATGGATGTAGCTTTTAAGGGAATAATCAACAAGATCATCCTCATTTACTTGGATGACCTCACCATGTTTTCCAAAAATAAGGACCACTTTGATTATTTGGATAAGGTCTTCTAAAAGTGCCAAGAGTTTGGGGTATCTCTTAACCCTAAGAAGTGTGATTTTGAAGTCTCATAAGACAAGTTGCTCGAGTACATGATGTCAAAAGAAGGGATTGTAATTGATCTAGAAAGAGTAAAAACCATCAAGGACCTAACTTTTCTAGTGAACAAGAAAAGGGTTCAATCTTTTTTAGGAAAGATCAACTTCATCAGTAGGTTCATATCCAACTTCACAAGATTGGTGAGACCAATCACATTGATGCTAAAGAAGGACCAAACCTTCAAATGGACCCTCAAAGGAAGAGCAATGTTCCATAAAATAAAAAACATGATATCTTCCACTCTGATCTTGGTTAACCCAGACTTCTCCAAAGATTTCATTATGTATGTTTATAGGAGTGAGCATAGCCTAGTGGCTGTGTTAACTCAAAAGGAAGAGGAAAGTGGAAGTGAGCACCTGATCATGTTTTACTCAAGAACCCTGCATGATCATGAAGTCAAGTACAACTTTGTAGAAAAATAGGCTTTTGCCATTGTTAAATGCCTCAAGAAGTTCAAGCACCTTGTGGAAAAAAGCAAAATATTGGTATACGTGGTGCACCCTAGCATTTACAGATACATTATAGAAGGAAAAATTATGTAAAAGTGGGCCAATTTTATCACCAAGATCCTTGAATATGATATCAAAGTTAAGCCAACTAAGGTGATCAGAGGAAGAGGAATCTGTGAATACTTAGCCCAATGTAGGGATGTCCTAATGGAAGAACATGATACATCAAAAATAGTTTTATTGAATCAATGAGTCTTAGGTTGTTAATAGGGCCTACTATATGCAAACTAGTCAGTATCCTAATGATATCCCCATGCACAAAAGGTGATTCTATAGACTACAAGGGGCCAATTACACATTGGTCCAAGGGGTCCTCTTCAAAAAGAACGTCAATATAGATCTGTTCTAGTGTGTTAAAAAATGTTAAGTTGAGAAAATCCTCCAAGATATGTAATTCACCCCCCCAAGTGGCCACTTCTCAACAAAGACCACCATGACCAAGACCATACACATGAGGTATTATTGTCCAACTATTTTTGTGGACTACCATCAAGCAGTCAAAAAATGTCAGTTCTTCATGGGGAAGAGAAAGAATTCAACCATGCCATTGAACATGATTATAATCGATGAACCCTTCATTTAATGGGGCTTATATTTCATCAAGATGATCAGCCCCATCTCTAGTACTCATCACAAATGGATACTAATAGCCACTGACTACTTCACTAGGTGGATCAAGGCAATCCCTTTGAAAGAGGCAACTAAAAATGTATCCTTGACTTCTTACAAGAACTTACGATAAGGTTTAGCCTACCCAAGATGATCATCTTTGAAAACACAAGGGCCTTCCTCAAATCAAATATCTTTGAATTAGCACTCCAAAATGATATCTTCTTGAAGACTCCATCTAATTTCTACTCATAGGGGAACGATTTGGCCGAGTCGACAAACAAAAACATTATAAGGCTAATCAAAAGGATGGGTATCAATCAATAAAGGGAAAGAAATATACATGTTAAAATAGCTCTATGGGTAGACCACATCACCCTCAAGCAAGTCCTAAAGACATCCCCATATGAACTTATCTACAGGAAAGAGGTACTCATACTCGTGGCATCATAAATCCCTACCTTAGAACTTCTAAAAGCTATCAAGATTGTGAAAAATAGAGCAATGGAGGTTAGGTTGGTAGAGTTACTCAACCTCCAAAAAGTGAGAGTGTAGGTAAGTGATGCAAAGATCACTCAACAACAAGTAGTTAAGTAGTGGTTTGACAAAAAGTCATCAGACCTAAGATTCAAACATGGGGATTTGGTTCTTAAGTATGATTCAAGGTCCATAAAACTAAGCCAATATGCTAAGTTTGATTGTTTATGGAGAGGGCCATTTCACATTATTGGTGATAGGCAGGGTAATGCTTTTGAGTTGGAAGATGAAGAAGGCAATGCATTAGATATTTTGGTTAACAGAATCAACTTGAAACACTTTAACTAGTTTATTGATTTCTCCCTTATACATAGTTAGTTTTCTCTTTGCATGTGTGTTTCCCTTCCTTGTTTCTTCCCTTTGTTTCTTTATTTCCCTTTTATTTTGTTTTTTCCTTTTGAGTAAGTGTCATTGGCACTAGTGGCTCACCTCACCACCATGTGTCCTCACCCAAACTCTCCTAGATTTTAGAAACATTTTTTGAAAGACCATTATCTACCCACCTCTCTGACTATTAATGTCATACACTCCATATTGCATGATTCCCCATAAGGATTGTCTCAAATCTCTTGCAAGTTGCCCCTCAAGCGTGTGTGCCACCCCTAGCATTTATGGGGCACTTGAATTCAAATTTTTCCATGATGATCATGCCTAGGAGCATTGGATTATAAATATCCCTCAATGGATCTAGCCAAACACTTAGACACAATGAGATTCTGAGAGCACTAAGCAATTGAAGAGACCATAAAGAGAAGAGAGAATTGAGTTAGGAATTATGAAATTCTATAAATAATTTTGATTTCTAGTGTCTTCAAAAAATAGAGGGTGAATTCAAGAAAGAGTTTTTAGATGAAGACTTATGCTTCCTCGTTAGGAGGCCAATAATGTCTGAGAAAGCAAAGAACCCATGGGTTGAGTGTCCATGGGGAGCTTCCCCAACCATATGTGGTAAGCAAGTCATATGCTTGATGAAGGACACCCATGCCTGAATACTCGAGAAGGTCTAGAGGAATGAATATGAGTTGTTTAGATATAGAATCTAGGCCTTGACACTAGCACATTACATGGTGCCTCTTATGCACCCATGCCTAGAGATTGTTGCCTTCTATGCAGATAGGTATGATGCCAATATTGGCATCATTACAAACAATGCCCATTTGAAAGTGTAAATAATTACAAATGCCATAAGGGAGATGCTCTATCTCCCAGGTAACCCCAAGGCTGAAATTTATAGTATGGAGAGTCTTCAGAAGGTCTAGGATACCCAGGTCCTTGAGGCAAACTTCCTTAATTTCTTCCTCAAGAATGACTATAAATAAGCACCTCTTTTGCCTCTCCCCCTTGCAAGTTTCCCTACACAAGACCTAAAGGACACCTCATCTATATTGGCTTTCATATTTGGGATGGATTCGGATGCCAATGTCACTAATTATCAATTGTGAATGCTCTTCCTCCTGAAGATGGTGAGTAAGGAGGAAGTGGATAGAATGGATTTTATCAAGGCTAACACCACCACCTTGAGGAACAAGATGGAAAACTTTTCAATGCTAAATACATTCTAGTATTCCTCCTTCCTCCTCCACCTCATTTTATATCATCACTCCAAGTTCTTCTCTGATTACCTCACTCTTGACTCCTTTGAAACAAACACTCTCCCAAACATGATGACCCTCATCACAGTGTGGACACTCATCCTATCAGTCACACAAGATTACTATGAGTTATTAGAACTCTTTTTATCCCCCATCCTTATTGACCTCAACTGATAGGTCATTACATTTAGGATAACAAACTCACAGTAGTCATGGATCACTGGTAATAAGGTTATGGTTGACTAGTTCTTTAAGAGCCATTTCACCTTCATTCAAGCACATGGATTCAAAGGTGAGCCTTTAAGGATCCCATACCTACTCATAGATAGGATCCTAGCCCTATAATTGGCTTACCAACTAGATGTAGTTGATATAATGTATGACACGAGTTATAAGAAGGGCCCTTATGATGTCCCCTTCACAAGAGGAGGCATTATGGTGGTGAAGAGGTAGTAGGAGTGCCTGCTCTCATCTAAACTTATAGAACTAGGCCTCAACCTGATCGATGGTAGATGGAGCTATGATCTGGTCAGTTACATAGCCTCTTTGAATCCTACCAACCCACCCAATCACCAGCCCCAGCCATACCTCAAGCAGCAGAGGTCACCCATAGAGGATGACCTCAAACATTTCATGGGTCTATCCCAAATCTCAATAGACACCCGTAAGCCATGGGAGTCTTTCTATGATGTAATCTAGACATTCAACCCCTCTAAAAATTTAACAAAGGGACTGAGGGCACAACTCACAAAAAGATATTAGAGCCAAGAAAAAGATAGATGCCTATTTAAAATATAGGTAAGAGAATGGCAAGATGTTCTCAAATTTTGAGGATGAAGAGACAGATGAAACTTTTGAAAATATTTGGGATGAACACCATCCAGAAGAGCCCCTAGTAGAAGAAGGATTCTCTACCAAAGAAGAAGCAAGAGAAGAAGAAGAAGAAGAAGAAGAAGACACCCCAGGTAGGGAAGAGGGGGCATGCCTCTGGAAAAGGAAAAAGAAGTCACAGAGGTTTTGAAGCCATAAACCTGGCTGCCTCCTTTGTACCCATACTCCATAGCCCCAGAGCAATAATAAGCCTCTTCAGGGTACCTTGTAGCTAGGTCACCTCAGCCCAAGTGGCCTAAGGCACTAGTATCTAGCCTTCTGCTAGTACCCCCTAGAAGAAGGTACACTTTTCTCAGCCCTTTATTTCTACCTCTACCTCTTTTTCCACCCCCTCTTCTCCTTCCATAGTTTCACCTTAGGTTGTGGCACTCTCCACTACCCAACTAATTACTTCCCTAGTTCCACCACCCTCTTTATCTACCCAACTTACCATTGAGCTCACATTGCTCTCCTTTATGACCTTGATATCTTCCCATATGCCTTTCCTTACTTCTCCACCCTCATTATCTGCATCATCTTCCATCATGACACAATCACCTTCTACCCTACTTCATGGCCTCCCACCTTTCTCTCCCTCTACCCTCACCCTTAACCCACTTACCTCTAGGGGAACAACATCTAATGACTTACATTAGCAAGTAACCATTCCATTCAGACTGCCCCAAGGACTCCCCTTCATGGGGGAAAACATTCAGACATGAGAAATTCCATCAGCAGATGGATGCTACAAGGAAAGCCTGAGAGGCTTGAGTTGAGAAAAGGAAGGGAAAATAGGCCAAGGCCATGATGGTGCCTCACATGCAATCTTTCTTTGACTTAACATAGCAATATCTCATGATTATGCATATGGCACCTCAGGTAGTCAAGCCCTAAGATTAGATGCAGTTGAGGGAATATGCAATACAAGCTGTCAGCCTTAATCTTAGCCAATCCAGACCCACATATAGGGTCAAGCTGATGGAGGAAACACAGAAGTCCATGACCACAAAGTACATTAAAATAAGTCAATAGATAGAGAATACCAAGGTAAAGGCTATGGTCAATCAACTCAACACTGAGGTAAAGGCAAAAGATGTAGAGCTCAATAATTGAGATCTGACCTTC
The DNA here is from genome assembly GCA_037957365.1 of Torreya grandis. Taxonomy (NCBI): domain Eukaryota; kingdom Viridiplantae; phylum Streptophyta; class Pinopsida; order Cupressales; family Taxaceae; genus Torreya; species Torreya grandis. Next base: position 4,295,186 of record JARHVA010000167.1, on the reverse strand, counting down.
AAAACTACATCTTTAATGAGAGCTTCTAGATGGAATCTAATATACAAGAAATCACAAAGGCCAATCTATAAGAAAAATAAGATGAACTTGTGCGATCTAATCAAAATCTCTTGGATTATAATAGGGTGTATCTCAAATTGTAGTAGTAGGCATAATAAAAGTCCTTAGTTAAAGACCGAGAGATTGTATAGTTGAAGAATGACCTTACCACCCACTCCTAGACCATGAAGATCCTACAAATTGTTTAAAAACTTTACACATCTTACTGGGAGAGAATCAAGGGTGTAGAGGCTAAGCTCATAATTAAATGTGCTTGTCGACCAAGTCATCACCTTCATGTCTCTCAAGGTCCTAGATTCACAACTCCTTATCCAAAATCTTTATAACACTTCAAACAAGACATTATAGGCAATAAGGGTGACCGATTGAAGGTAAGCAACAACAAAGGTTAATGAATTTTTAGGCTATAGCAAGATGGTTACCAAGTACAAGGCATTCTTCAATGCCTTAGAGAAAGTGATCCAAGATAGACAGGGGCACATTGAAAAACTAGTCCAACTGGGACTCCCCTCTCCATTTTTGGCATACAACAGCATCTTCCTAGAGGACAAGATCAAAGCACTACTTGAGCAAAAGCAGAATGACCAGACCGTGTTCATAGCTCTTAATCAATCGCCAAACATTTTTGAAGTAAAAACCATACTATAGATGCTCACCCAATTTGAGTTCCAAATGTTGGCAGTAGTTCAGGGATTAGGTAGCATCTCTTTAAAGGAGATACTTAATCTAGATAGATCCTTTGAGGCCCTCAAAAATAAAACCCAACCCAAGGAGGAATAATGGGTGCCTTTGAAGGTGGTCGTTAAAAAGTTGAGTTGTAGGCGTTCCTCCTTTTTTACAAATTTTGCCTTAACTAGTATGTGTACCAATAGTTTTTGGATTCTTCCATCTGTAGGAAGATACCCCTATGAGTCACTAATAACCATAGATCAAAATCCACATTTTTTTTGTTAAGGAGCAATCAGCTTTTGGTCTTAGACATGCTCAATAGAATTCAACGGTTGTGCTTTTGACCTCTTTCTTCTCAGAGTCCTTTTTAGCAAATTTTGCCTAAGCATCAGCTCCCTTCTACTTCTCTCCATGTGGTGAATAAATTCTCTCTAGGGTTATTTCTATTTTGTCAAGACTTGAAGCAGTGTCATTGGTCAATAGGGTTAGAAGAGGGACCCAACATTCCAGTTACACAGAGGTACATGAAACTCTACACGTAGCATCTTGGTGCTTATTAGGAGGGGTTTATTTTTTTTCTAGGCTTTCGAGAAGTGCCATTGGTCAACAGATATGGGTGGGGCCCAGTACATAGAAGAAGGGGAAAGATGCAGAGCCTTCCACTTGGCATCATGACACTTGTCTAGGGTGGGACCTTTTCTATCAGAGCTATCGATGCACCATTGGTTAAAGTAAGTCAGTCATCATTCCCTAATAACATAACCGAGATAGTTTCAAAGATGAAAGTGTGGCACCACAATGCTTCTCCTATGCATCATGGCCATCATAGAGTGATGTAGTTGTACCATATCTAAGATCTGTAGGCCAACTACACTCATAAGCTAGATTTATCCTTTAGGTTGTAACAGCCTCATCATTAGTGCGAGTGTCAATATTTCCAAGTGTCACTTCCATGAGAAGCCACCATGCCTATATATTCAAGGCTCTTTTCCTTTAAAGAAGGGGGGGTTATCATCATTTTATAATTGCAATTATTTTTTAGAGCAACCATTGGTAGTAATTCTAGAATAGAAGTAGCATTAGCTAGTAATTTTTCATTGCAATACCTTAACATGTGCCCCTCACAAGTGGAATTAAATATCTTGTATTGTGCCCTTGAGGCCATTTGTACTATGTTCTCCACTTAACAATGAAGAAGATGTGGTCTTTTGTGTCAAAGTGAGTGAGAAATTCTTATTGTTTGTTATTTCCTTTCTCTGATCCTATAGTCCTAATTTTGGTTTGCATCATAGACTTTAATTCATGCTTTATGTTCCTTTAATAGACTTTAGTGTTTAAAGAATCAAGATATTTTATGTGAACATATGTTAATATTTTAAAGATCTTGGCACATCACCTTAGTTACTCCATTTTTAGTATTATTTGCATCTCTTTCTTATCCCTTTTCATCCCTTAAATCAAATTGAAGAGCCATCTTCTAAAATCTCAGAGGTTGCTTTGCATACCGCAAATTGGTCCCACACTTGTAAATCTTCCCATAGAAGGTTATTTCACTTGAAGTGAACATTTTAGGCATCAACAAATCCCATGTAGTTATCCCATATATAGTGCTTTGTGAAATCATTCTCCTTTAACTATATGAATGTATCTATAATCAGCTTGAATACTTAATCATGTTTTATTTATGCATAAATAAAATAGGCTTGTGAGTTGGCTAAGGACTATTTGAAATGTTTATAATCATAATTGAGAATAATAGGGAACTTTTTCTTGGTATTCAAAAGTGTAAATGTGCATGTGTATTGAAATTTCCAAGTGGAATAATAAGTTACTTGAGTGTTGTTATCATTAAAAGCTTCACCCTTGAGGAGTTTTTTCAAGCCTCCTCACTTAAGTGATAGCATGAAAACAATCTTAGGTTGTGGGTGACCTAAAAAATGGATTAAACCTCTAGATTAGGGATAACTCCCTTGATATGTCACGTAAGACTTATCACTAAACCTATTGCTTGTAAGGGAAAAGGGAGAGAGAACTAAAAAATAAACTAAGGAGGTGATACACCAAATTTGTTGAACTCTACCACACATTTTTAGGTGCACAATGATCATGAAGTTGATCTATTCATACACTACTCCTATTTTATTCCTCTTACATCAATACTTCAATATGAAGGTGGTATATGATGATTGGGCAAGGAGGATTGATTGTCAAGAGGTCTAAAAGACACTATTGGAAGATTGCCTCACTTATCATTCACAAGACTACTTAAACACTTCATATGACCTACAAGAGTGAGTTCAAATTGTATATTGGTGAGAGAATGAGACAACATGTCAAAGAGAACTAAATCAAAACTAGACAATATCATTCATTCATGTCTGAACACTAAAATACAATCATAATATAAGGTAAAACCTACTTGTTTATTGCTTCAATGGCTTGGAAAAGGATCAAGGCTTCACCATACTCAAGTGGAGGATCCATTACAATGCCAAAATCTAACATACATATAAGAGAAGGAAGAAGAGAGATAGAGAGAAGTGAGGTATCAAGAGCTGATGGTAGCTATGAATCAATCATGTAAAAAGTTACAAGCAAGAATCAACTACCAAAGGATAGTTATGTAGTCTATCTTTAACATGTGTGTGCTCTATTTGATGATAACTTGAGCAAGCTGGTGTATGAGTTATGTTTGGCTTGGTGACTAACCCTTAAGCACTTAGAATTTCCCATTAGAGTGATTATGAAGTGACCAGTCATATCCTCGGGGTATAATTTCCCTTGACACCTATTGAACATCCATAATCAATCATCTCTCTACCTCTATTCTACATTTTTCTTCATCATTCTCACATTTTCTCTTTTGGAGGCATATTCCTTGTAACCCTATTTTGGTACAAAGCTCCTTAGTTTGAGAGATCCAAAATAATTCTTATGAAAATAAAAGCCTATTTGGGTACCCATTCTCCCCTTATATCTTCAACCAAAATTTTAGGTCCCAACTCCCAAGGTAGATCCACTTTTGCAATACCAAACTTTCCCAATTGGGCCCAATACAAGCCTAGACTACTAAAGGCCATGCAAGGCCATAAAATACTACCTAAAACCCACAAAAATACTTTATTTCACATCAAAACAAGTATTATTATAAATTTTAAATATATTTCATGAGTTAGAACTTGAGTTAAGTGAGTTGCAAGCTTTCCTAGCCCTAGTTTACAAAAGTGCAGGCCTGAGTAGGCTGAGAGCTAAAATAATTTCATGGAGAGAGTTATAGGGTGTTTAAATTTTAAAAAATACCTATTTTATGTCTTCCCCCACTCACCTCAACTCCTCCAACCATTATTTTTTCATGGTCAACCTTCAAAACCCTCCAATCATGCCAATTTATCCTAATTTTGTGTGTATTTTGGACTGTTTGCATGGTTGTAGGTGTTTTTTGGTGTTTTGATCCACTTAAAATCATTAAAAATAATTTAAAGGCCATACATGGATTATCCCACACTTCCTCTATCCATCCAAACCTTCATCCCAATGCAAATCATTACATATTTCTTTCAAAACGTGAAAACATGCCTAGAAAGAGAGCTCATTTTAGTAGGCTTAAAAATCTTCTTTGGGTTTGATACTTGCTTAGATTCAAAGAAAGGTTATTAATAAATGATCCTTATTTTTAAACGTTCATTTACTCTTTAAAAATCTCATTATTTATTTGACACATTTTTTTGGTCTTCAGACTTCATTCTTCATGCAAGGTTAGCCCTCTTGATTGAGAATGTTGACCTACATATATGCAGACTTGTTGGTCTGCATTCCATTTAGTTCAAGCACTTCAAAATGTTCTCATTTATCTCTTATACCTTAAAATATTCTAATTTATCTCTTAGAACATTTTTTAAGATCAAATACCCATTAAAACACCTCAATTTGTCTTCAAACACTTAACTTGTGCTTGCAAACACTAAAATGGTACTTTTTAGGCCTATAGCCTACTAGTGCATATCAAGAACAATATTTGGGTTTGGTCCATTAGTGTTTAATCCTATAAGAGTATCTATGTCTACCTTTAATTTTATTGAATCTCATTTCACCTTAACTCTCACTTAATATCTCAAAAATGACTGCTCATAAGACCCTTTTTCTCGACCTTGATCGTTGTCGATGTACATTTAGATTGTATGTGCATTGGGTGCATACGTGGAAGTGTTTTAGGGTATATATGGAATGATTTTTTATTTATTATAAGTCATCATCACCATTATTTTCTTCATTATTAGGTTTTTTAGCCACTTATTTGCATTTGTGACCTTGTAAGAAAATCTAAACCAACATTGGTAAAGGATTATCACCTATAATATTAGAGTGAACATGTTCATGGAGTGAGTTTATCAATATTATAGATGCTCCTTTAAACCAAATAGGTTAATAAAATCAACAATAAACTAATGTTTCTATTGGTTTCTTGAGGAACAAAACTTATAAGCGATATTACTCCCTTTAGACTCAGCAGTCCTGAAACCTCCTTCAACAAGGTCTTCATCAAAACACCATTTAGCTTGCCTAGATCACCTCTTTGGTGGAATAAACACTCCAAAATAATGTCAAAGGACTCAAAATATATTCAATTCTCTGATATTCAATTCAAACACCATGAACCTTCCTTTTCTAGGCACTTTTGACAACCACCTATAGGTAGCTCCATGCACAATCAACATACTTGTTAATTCTTTTGATAATTGACCCTAATGGTGATTGAATAAGGTATAAATAATGTATAGGAAGATTTAAGGATGTTATTACACTATTTTCCTTTAAAAATAAACTTATTCTATGCCCAAAGACATCATAGTTCTTAGGAACCCTGTCTGCCACCTTCAAAACACAATTTTCCAATGGCTCAATTCTCTGAGATTCAATTCAAACACCATGAATCTTCCTTTTCTAGGGACTTTTGACAACCACCTATAGGGAGCTCTATGCACATTCAACATACTTGTTAATTCTTTTGATATTTGACCCTACTGGGGATTGAATAAGGTATAAATAAGGTATAGGAAGATTTAAGGATGTTATTACACTATTTTCCTTAAAAAATAAACTTATTCTAGGTCATAGGGGACCATATCCAAACCCAAGAGCACTATTTACAACTCTCTTTCCTCTTCATGGAATAAACACTTGAAAATAGCCTTCACTAGTTTGCAAAGAGGTCAATGGAGAATATGAAACATTTTTTGCATGCTCTGGACCTATTAATGCTACCACGAGACTGATCTAACTTTGAAAACCCCTGGCAAACCTGCAACCCTAAATTTCTAACTTGAATTGACCCACCTCCACATTGAAAAAATGCTTTGTAAGTTATTGACAAGTGTGTTTATATGTTACACTTTAGTTTCATAATCTTTGGAAGGTCTCACCACTCCTTGTATGTTAAATGACCTGGGTGAACATGTGTGAGGGAGGAATAACTTTTACAAATCTTAGAAATGTGTTTGAGGCCTCAAAATACACTTAATTCTTCATATTTTACAAAAGTAAACATTACCTTAATTTTTCCAAATTTAACTTAACTTTTTCTAAACATGAAATAATGATGTTTTCACCCTACGATATCATGTCTTTAGAAGTCTTCATCCACCATAAGACATTAGATCACATTGGATGTCAACATACCAATGTTCCACCATGGGTCAGCATACCTTGACCTTTGCAAGGTAACCTTAACTTTGTCAAACTTACCTTAATCTCTCTAAAATTCAAATAAGACTTTCATTAAGGAGAAAATGATAAGACTAAGGGAATGAATCACTCTTATAGACCATGTTATAGACCTTAATATTAATAAACACAACCGACAAGACATCCATGCTATGACCAAGTTTGACCTAGTTTGACCAATAGACCAAGATAAAACCTAACAAAAGATCAATAATAAGGTTAGGCAAGACTATAAGCAAAGTTTAAAATTGTACCCCTTTATGGTGGCTAATTTTGGCCTAAAAGTGTGTCTTCATAATAATTCAAAAGGGGTAACCATATGATAACACTAAAAACATGGAAGACATGCTAAATGAGGGGTTAGTTTCAAAATTTTACCGTTAGAAGGCTTAAGACAATAATATGCCATAGGGACATGAACACCTACCACTGTTGTCACTGTTGGGTGTTGTTGTCCCGCAAGGAAACACACAAATATTTGGATTTATATTTGTTAGTATTAATTATTAAGGTAATTTCTAGCAATAAAAACACTTTTGTATGTGATAGATGATAGTTTGTAAAATAAATAGGTCATTCTACGTGCTCAGGATAGGGTGAAGTGGTAAAATAGGTAATAATTAAGTGCAAAAGTTAATCAAGGATTAAAAGGGGTGAGACTAACATGATCAAGTATTCATCACCAAATTTAGGGTACTACACCATAATACATTTAAGGCCAAGCAACCGTTAGGATGGGTAGGTTAAGGAGACCTAGGGATATAGTTGTGAACATTATGACACGAGTACTAAGAGATGAGAGAAAATCCTAGTTAGTCTCACTATGACTCAACATTTTACTAAGTTTGGATCCAACATGGTGGATACTTTGAATCAACACTTATGGCCATAAGTAATGTATACCAGAAGTATACATTAGGAATGAACTAATTCATGTCTCAATTCACTATCACACACGCATCATGTTGCATGGAGTAGTTGTACCATCGAGTCACTTTCATAGCGACCTCTTTCTTGTCATCTAATTCATATTTATCCTTATCATAAGGTTAGGGTAACTCGCAGTGGATGAGAGGTGTGAAAGTGAAGTGAAAAGTTATGAGGTTAGAGGAAAATTCCTCTATGATACTCTCCCTCTCTATATCTTACATTGTTTCTAGATTTAGTGATGCTCTCCTGCTTCTCCATTTTCATGTGAAGGAAATAATTTATTGGTTTTATTTATTGATCCAGAGTTCAGTTTAAAAAATGGTCCCAAGTCATGATGAAACCTTTTACACAATTTAGATCTCATCGAAAGCTTTTTGACGCTTTTCATGATTTGCAAAATGGACACCGTATGCTCAAGATAGAGCTTGCTAAAGTTTTCTTACAACAGGGAAATAACGTGTTGAAAAGTGACGTGGCATTGTTTACATGCGACAAGTGGAACAATCAGTCATTAACACATGGCAATCAGTTTTGTACATTTGTGTAAAAAAATTTGTTGGTGTTTGGTTTGGTTTCAACCTCAGGTCTTTGACAAGCAGTCATATGGAGAACCGTGAACCCCGTTATTGGCTTGTTGGGGGCCCTCAATGAGGGTCAACACACTTGATTAAGGAGGGGTACCTTGACCTCCATCTCACAATGCATTATATTTTCATTTACTTTTAAATCATAATTTTGTATCCACCAGATGCATGTGGGACAATTAAATTGTATCGTTTAAAGCTTTGTAATTATTTCCTTGGTAATTCTTTAAACCTTACTATTACCAAGCCCCATTATGTCACATAGGAGAAACCAGCAATTTCCATGCCCCATTAAGCCACATGGGAGAACCGTAGTTACCACATTGAGTCAAGCTTTAGATTGAATGCTGAGTCAATATATTCCATATGCCCAATATTGGATATAAGACCGAGCCATATTCTATGCTAAAGATGGCGTAATGCCAAGTCTGAGGGTGAATCAAATGCCATGAGGATCAATCCATTATCATTCTAAGGTTAGCGTATATGTGTTGGGATATGAATAACCAGAAGCACACAATTGATTACCAAATACAAGCAACTTAATATGCAAAATTAACCAGAATCAACAAGTAACTAGAATCCAGAAATAACACAAGATATGAGAGACAATACACAACTTGTATTAAAACTCTTGCAGAAAAAAATACAATAAAGAAGATGCCACTTCTCCACCACCTCTTCAGAGGCTTCCCACACCTCAAGTGAACAGTAATTCTCTCCTCAAAGCTCTCTCTCTTAGGTCCCAACACCCAACTCAAACACTGAGTTGGTGTTCACCTTATACATGTGCTCCACGCACACCACAAGTGCTCCACGCACTCTACAAGTACTCAAACGTACTCCAAGTAGATCTCCCCTGAACCTGAAACAACCTGCACCTCAATAGACCATACTTATGGAAGGATCTTCCTTGCCTTCCTCTTTGCTCTGAGTACACACTTGTACTCCAAGTAGATCTCTCCTGATACTACTCCCTATTGTGTTGTTGTCCTCTCTAACTTTGCACACCTACAAATCAATCTGGTTCTGCACACCTGTGAACCTTGACCTTAGACACACATACACCTGCATATCAATGATCTTACTTACCATGTAGATCTCCTATAGAAGCCATGCTCATCTGATGACCAAGATCATACACTCCTAAAGAACCCTACTGATTCTCCAATCCAGCACCCACCTTGGTACTGTGGCACTAGGAGGAACACACCATTGCTCACCTCACACATAGAAGGAGCTTATAATAATGCTCTCTTACTCTCTAGCACAAGTTTACAATACAACTATGAGTCTATTTTATAGATCTCATCCAAACAATAATTAGACATCTAATTACAATAATTAGATCCGTAGCTCTCAGTCTAAAATTAGCTCTAAACATGCAAACACTTGGTTTGTCAATTAACTGCCCGTAATATACTCGCAGTCGAACCACACAGGCGACCGACGTCGGTCCCTGTCTGCCTGGGGGTCACCGATGCTGGCTGATCTCTGACCGACGTCGGTTGCCTTCTGGTCTAATCCTATCGATGTCAGTTGGCCTGACCGGCGCCGGCATCAGAGACGCTCTGCAACCTCCTCCTTTGTTTGCATCAGTGAAGCTTTTAGCTCCACAACCTAACAATCTCCCACTTGGAGATAAACAGCTACACTGTACCTGTACCTATACCCTATCTAATCTATTTCCTAGTTTGTATTCCTCTTTAAGCTCAATCTTGAAGACCACCCACCACACAACCTATGGTGTACCCCCTGTCATCTGAGTACCCTGCCACCTCCAAACCTACAAACCCATGTAGTGAAGTCCTGACCCTGAATAACATGAATCCCTGCTGTTGGTCCCTCTCACATCTCTGAGAACCCACTTCCCTGAATTGGCTCCTAACTCTCTGACAACACCCACTGCTTGGGCAAACTTAGGTCTATACCAGACCTCATGTGATTTCAGACACTAAGCTGTCCAGCCCTTAGTGTGCTTCAATTCTGCATCCTGAACCTCGCCAACACCTAATTCACATCAGCTCCCACTAGAGACAAAATCACCCTGTGATCTCCCATGTCTCCCATGCCGAAGAATTTCGCTGCTCCAAATTCTTCATAGCAAACCACTAAACTAATCTTACCCCTTAGCTCAGCAAAACCCTATATGTACAAACCCTGCTAGCAAACATACAATAACAGAATGATGTCATGACTCATCATCCCCCTGATAGGGCAAACCACAGTAGTTACCTGACATTGACTGAAGCCATGCTTCGTCCTCCACCTATCAAACCCTGTACCACTATCCTGCAGCTCCCTCAAGACCATATGACTTGGTCTTCCATCTCACGTGTCTGTTCTCTCTATTCTTCAACTAAGGAATCCATTCGTCTCTATGCTTTCATACTGGCTGACAACCCTACCAAATCTCCCACTTGGTTTTGCATCCTATACCTGCCACGCTCCCACTATTTCCTGGATCCTTCCTGCTCTGCAGTCAGCAACTAGTATAAAGAAGAGGAACAATGAATTTGAGGCTTACTTACGTCTTTAGTCCTCCGTATGGGTGTTTGAGACTCCTTGACAGCGTGTGTCCACCCAAAATTTGTTATAGTGACCGACCTCAGTCACCACACAGTCTGCATCCGACCGACATCAGTTCCTGCGCCTGTCCTGACTACCAACCCTGTTGACGTCGGTGTCTCCTATTGTCGACGTCAATCTTATTGACCGACGTCGGTCTTACATACTATCGATGTCAGTTTTCCTATCGACGTCGGTACCTATGTTTCTTATGAGTGATGACTTTTTACCCACGAACTCCTTTGAATCAAGTCCCATGTCCAAACTGCCCTGCTCAGAAGTATCTAGCCCCATCCACTGGTCTTTGTCTACCATCTCCTCCAAGAACACCAAGGCTTTCCAGTTCTTAAGCTTGTCAAATATATCTGTCTTCCACTTAAGAAAATGCATCTCCTTCCTGCTCATGTGACCAAGCCTACGAAGCCACGTCTCTGCAATAGAAGAAGAATCAGTAATATAAACAAGTAGATAAAGAGTACCTATTTTCTTACCACCAGCTAATTCAAGTGCATCCGCTATGAGAGTTCTCGTGCATCTCTCATCACCCAACTCTTCTAAAGAAATTAGCCATATCTCCAAACCTGGGACCTGCATGACCTCCTTCAACACCCATGTGTTGGTTGCCTGCAATTTTAGCTTCACTTTCCCTTTGCCAATTCTTTGGCAAGGCTCACCAGCTCCTTTCCCTGGGGCTGCATGGAAAGAGGCAACCAAATCTGTTATCCAAGATTTAACTTTATCCAAGAAACCTCCCAGAGCATCCTGTGCCACATCCCCTGCAACATCTGCTTCTTCAGTTCTTTCTTGCTGATCTTTCACAAACCAATAATCTTCTTTTGCCTTCTCTTTCTTTCCATCAAATCGTAAGTGACCATCTGTGCTTTTCAACTCCTCCATTCTTAGCTTACTTTGATCTGCCATTGCTCTACTCCCACTCAATCAAAAACCCCTAAGAGTGACATGTAACCAAACACAAAATCGCTTCCTGCAACCTTAGCTCTGATACCACGTGTTGGGATATGAATAACCGGAAGCACACAATTGATTACCAAATACAAGCAACTTAATATGCAAAATTAACCAGAATCAACAAGTAACTAAAATCTAGAAATAACACAAGATATGAGAGACAATACACAACTTGTATTAAAACTCTTGCAGAAAAGAATACAATAAAGAAGATGCCACTTCTTCTCCACCACCTCTTCAGAGGCTTCCCACACCTCAAGTGAATAGTAATTCTCTCCTCAAAGCTCTCTCTCTTAGGTCCCAACACCCAACTCAAACACTGAGTTGGTGTTCACCTTATACCTCCTCCTCTATTTGCATCAGTGAAGCTTTTAGCTCCACAACCTAACAATATGCCAAGTTGGGATAAAAACCAATGTATCATGCTAATTTTGGCACCTTAAGCCCACTAAAAGGGGCATTGACATTATTCAAGCTAGTCGTCAGTCTTTAAAAAGACTTGAAACCCGTTCCAATTTTCCAATGTGGGACAAAAGATAAGCCAAGCGCCCAAATAAAAGCTAAAGACTTGAACAAGTGACCTGACAAGTGAAAATTATAAGCCTTGACCACTTATGCCATGGGTTTATAAGTGGTATAAGAGGCACAAACTTGTATTTGAAGATAAGCTTCTGGTCGACTATGTATAGGAGAATTATAGACCCATTTACAATATTTGGTCATTTTAGAGCCCTTAGAGGCCGAACCAGAGCTCAGAGTAAACTAAAAAATTGTTTATAATTTTGATACGCTCTGTGTTGTATATTCATTTGCCTATTTTAGAGTTTTCTTAATACCATTTTGAGCTATAAAAGTTTCCAATTTTGATTTGGAGAAGCCTCTGCGTGTGATTCTAGAAGGTGAAGGACATGTTGAGTTAGCCAAGGTCTTTCAAAGGTCTAAAACACTATTTTTTCAGAGAGTAGATCTATTTTGTTGATTGTAAGTATCATTTTGGCTTTAAATTTTAGCGACATTATAGATCGGTTCGATAAGAACCCAGGGATGTAGGAATTCTGAACCCCGTAAACAATTTCTATGTTTTTGATCTTTGAATTCATTTTTGCATTTCAATTTTTAGTTAATTTGTAGAATATAATTTTAGATTTTAACTAGAATACAAAATTTAATCATTTAATCATTTACAAAAAATTGAGTAAATTAGGAACTTGGAAAAATCTGACGGTTTCATTGGATAACTAATGTGATCTTTCAATTCACCTTTATTTCAGTTTTAAAATTTGATTTGAATCAAATTTTAATTGGTTTAAAAATACTCCAACATTATAAAGTAGAGAAATTTTTAATTCCAATTCAGTTTAAATTTTAGAATTGAGAACTTATCAAATCTTAGTAAACATTTTTTTTAAAGTAGTGAAGTTCCTAATGGTGTTTACGGATCAAATTTTGGTATCAGAACAGTTAAAAAGTAGGGTTAGCTTCTAAATGTGTGATTTGATAGTTACTTTCAATTTATTGGTTATCAATATCACTTGATTAGATTACAGTGTCCAGTTATGGAATCAGTTTGTTTGCAGGAAACCATGGGCAAGTTGTCACATAAAGCCAAGCTTGATGAGCTTCAAGCATATAACCAACAGATCCAAGAAGATAATGCTTTCCTGAGAGCTTGATTGTACTCCTTAGATGAGGAGATTGTCTATTTAAAATTAGAGCTTGAATCTAAGGATGAACTCTTGATTAAATTGTGGTGTGGTGAACTAAAGAAGGCCATACCTTCTACTTCAGATGCAGAGACTATGACTGAATGCACTGTAAGTTTTTTTTTATAAAAAATGGGTAAAAATAATATTAATTAGAAAAGAGCATTACAAGAAGAATGGGGGGCAGAAACCCCCAGAAGAAAATAGCATAAATAGAAAAACTAGGCACACGCCCAACTAGACAATATTATGAACCTCCCTATCAGCCTCCACAATTCTTTCCAAATCAGAACGCAACGTCAGGGGGAGAGACCCCCAATCCTCAATGTTTCCACCATCCAAATGTTCAGACGCCCATTTAGCCAAAAAATTTGCTACCCTGTTCCATTCTCACAGAATATGAGCAAAAGTAATGCTATCCATAATCAAGCAAATCCACAAAATCTGTTGCACAATCAGAGATAATTGCCAATTGACGTCCACCACTTTCCTCTTAATGAGTAGGTTAATAAAGACTTAAGAGTCTGATTCACAGATGATCCTATGCCAACCTGACGCCTGGGCCTTCTCAAGAGCATAAAGAATGTCTTGACCTTCCGTCATGTTAATGGTTTGCATCCCCTCAGGAACCACAAAAAGAAAAATCACCGTACCTTCATAATCCCTTCCTATCCCTCTAGTACCTGCAGGTCCCAGATTACCTCTAGATGAACCATCCGTATTGATCTTGAGAATCCCACTAGGGGGCATTGCCACTGACCAGTCCTGAGAATCTGCTCCTTGACCTGCTTGCTCCTCTTGACACACACTGACTTACCAATTAACTGTTGGAATCCAAGTTGCGCCACCACCTGAGCGTCCTATTTGGTCAAAGGAAGGTAGATCACGCTCTTTGCTTGGACAGTTTTCTGGATCATCCCCATCACTTTTTGCCATACTTGTTGCACCATGACCTTCACCCCCCAAAAAATTCACCTATTTCTCTCAAGCTAGATCTGCCAAAATAGAAAAATGGGGCCGCCCAACCATATGTCATGTAGGAAGGGTATCCTTGAGGGGGGTTCTCCCAATCCATTCCAAAAATCGACCATAGATTGAGCATGAAGATATAGGCACTACCAAACATCCCACCAATAATGCCAGAGTTGCAAGACAAAGGGGCGTCGCAAAAAAAGGTGTGTTGAATCCTCCTCGACCGCTCTGCACATAACACATACTGAAGGGCCTTGGAAACCTCTCTTTCAGAGATTGTCCTAGGTCAAGCACCTATTCTAATCTAGCATCTAAGCAAAATAGTTGCATTTAGGCTATGTGAAATTATTCCAGACTTGTCTCCACCAATATACTTCCCCCTGCCCAATCTCTGAAGAAGTAAAGCCTGATATCCAGATGAAACTGTGTAAGCTCCCTTAGGATTGGGAGACCAAGCTAGCTCAGCCTCCTCTTGAAGAGGACTATAGCGATGCCTGGAAAGGATGCTCAATAGCTCCTCATTCTCTTCCTGCGTCCCATTAATAGGCAAAGTTTTAGAAGCTTTCCAGCGAGCTACCTCCACCTGTCCTTGTGTAATGTAAACTTTGAAGTCACTCACCCGAGACCAGCCAGCATCAAGGAATCTCTGACAAAGGTTCAAAAAATTTGGAAACTGAGAAATGATGGGAGGATATCCATCCCAAGAGTCAGACCAAAAGAGAGCCTTGGATCCCTGTTTACAAATCTATAATAAGCCATTCTTGATGAGAGCAGCCCCTTTTTTGAGAGTACCCCATATTTCCAAACCATTCCCAATAAGTAGATAGCAAGGAATGTCCCTCTGAATGGTTCCAGAGTAGTACTTTTGTGAGAGAATTTTGGCCCAAGCTTTGTCTTGTTCGGTGCACCATCGCCAATAAAGTTTGGCCGCCAAAGCAATATCATTTCAGTCTGTTTGCCTCAGACCAAGCCCGCCATATTATTTGGGGCTATAAACAATCTCCCATCTAATAAGGCTCCATTTAGTGGATTTCAGACTACCAACCCATAAGAATTGTCTGATAACCAAATCAAACTCCTTAACGAATCCCATCAAGGTAACTTGGAGCATACACCTGTAAATGGGTAAAGCCTGCACCATAGATTGGATAAGTTGAACCCAGCCCATAAAGGATAACCACCTGTGTGTCCAATGATTCACTTTCACTCAAAATTTCTCCAAAATAGTCTGCTAAGATTCTTTGGATGTATGGCCAGCCGAGATAGGGATACCCAAGTAAATCAAGGGGGGAGTCCCAATCTAAAAATGCAGAGTCCTCATGATTCACTGTTGAATAGGGCCTAGAGTATTGAAGAAGAAGATGGATGACTTATCTTCATTGACCTTTTGTCCCGAGGCCATTAGATAAACATCTAACACCCTGTGTAAATTAGCAGCTTTAGTCATTATGGCCATGCCTATAAGGGCAATGTCATCAACAAATTACAGGTGTGATTGTGCCTGCAATTCCCCTCCACATCGCCATCCTTGGATATGTCCTTCCTCTCTGTTCCTACTGATCAACCACCCCAAACCTTCAGTAAGGAGAAGAAAAAGGTACAGAGATAGAGGATCACCTTGTCACAACCCTCTTGTAGCACCAAAAAGCTCTGTGTGTTCTCCATTGATAAGCACTGAGAAGGAAGTTGAGGAAATGCAACTCATGACCCATTGAGTCCATTCATCCGCAAAGCCAAAAGCACAAAGAACCTTCCATAAGAATGACCATTTGACCCTATCAAAGGCTTTGTCCATGTCCAATTTAATGAACATCACCTTATCTTTTGAGCTGGCCATGGAGTGAATGGACTCAATAGCAATAACAATACCGTCCAGGATTTGCCTGCCTTCCATAAAACCACTTTGCTCTTCTAAGATCACAACACTCAGCCCTCTTTATAACCTATCTACAATGATTTTAGATATAATTTTGTAAACCACATTGCAAAGGGATATAGGGCGGAATTGACTTAGCCTATCAGCACCTTCGCATTTGGGTATGAGAGCAAGATAGGTTGCATTTGTAGCCTTGAGCATTTGCTTATTCCGCTGAGATTCTTGGACAAAAGCTAAAAGGTCAAGTTTGATGATATCCCAAAATTCTTGGTAGAATTCAGCTAGGAAGCTGTCAGGTCCAGCCGCTTTCCCTTTTTTCATTTGAATAATGGTTTCCTCAAGCTCTCCAAGTGTGATTGGTTTCATTAAATTTTCATTCATTTCACGCATCGCCAACAACAGAATGTAGAAGAGAACTTGAGCTTCTTCCAGAGATTCCCTGTTAGCATCTTCCCTAAAGAGAGTAGAGAAGTACTGTACTACCTCCTCTGAAATTTCCAGAAAGGAGTTAATCCACTCACCTCTTTCATTGACCAGTGCCGAAATAGAATTGCCATGTCTCCTGGCTTTAGATGAATTGAAGAAAAAGGATGTATTTCTATCCCCCTCCTAGAGCCATTCAACCTGAGCTTTCTGCTTCCAAAAAATTTCCTCTCATAGCTCGCATTCTTCCAAGTCTTTCACAGCCTGTGTTTCTTCTTGTAGTAAGTCTTCAGTCAGTCCTTCTTCCCTTATTATTCTTGTGATACCATCAAGCTTGGTTTGTGCAGCAGCCTTATCATGGAAGATGTTCCCAAAACTTTGGTGATTCCATCACTTTATCTTGTACTTCACATATTTCAGTGTTTTGGCAAAAATGTACATCGCCGTACCATGGGCAGGCCTATCCAACTCCACCAATTGGCAACACACTCACGTAGAGATTGATCCCACAGCCACATGAGTTGAAATCTAAAATAAGGAAAGCGTGGGTGATACTGTGAGACACTATTAATCTTGATGGGCCAATGGTCTAATCCTCTCTAGTCCAAAATTTCAAACCTCATAGGCCACATACTTCCAACATAAAAAGTTGAGACCAAAAAATGGTCAAGTCTCTCAGCAATGCAATGTTTCCCACTCCTACAGTTGTTCCAGGTAAACTATCCATTATTGGGCCTGACGTCAATTAAATTCAAAATCTTAATGTAGTTATGCATTAGCAAAGTAGGTGGGTCTAGCCTTGATGTGCCACCACTCTTTGCAGTCAAATCAAGAATGGCGTTAAAATCACCTGCCATTATCCAAGGGTGGAAGGGGGCCAGGCTACAGACAAAACTTATGTGGCTCCATAAGGAGTTTTTACCCCGCCAATCATTGGGAGCATAGATATTAGAGAAGAGAATGACTTCCCCCATCTCAAAGCTAGAAGTAATCATAGTCATGGAGTACTTAAAATTCAGCCAGCCTATGAGGCCAATCTTTCATGGGTTCCATAGACAAGCTAGTCCTCTTGAGTATCCGATAGCGCCAATGCATGGACATTCTCCTTGCCACCACAACTTGGGTGCAAGTCTGGACATGTCTTCAACTGAAAGCTTAGTCTCCTACAAGAAAAGGACATCTGACCTATGACTTTTAATCAGGTTGTGAACAACAATTAGTCTGGGGCTGTTGTTCAAACCCCTTACATTCCAAGATATTATAATCATTTCAGAGAGCTCAAAAAGTGTGCATCTAGAGTCTTTACTGACCCCGACTCCACCAAATTCTCTCCCATTAGCTTGATCTTTTCCTAGTCCTTTTTTCTGCCAGGCTTGCCAGATTTCTCTCCCCCTCCTTTCTTAAGGTCTTTTTGTAAAAGTCCAAGATGAGGAAAAGATTTACTACTTCTTGCTGCCCCTGGGTCCCCAATTTTCCTGATAAGGGGCATATTTTCTTCTTCCTTAAGGTGAGCAACTAAGGAAGTCATTCCTTCCAAAATTATCAGCTACAGGTCCATATCCATATGACAATCTCCAATATCCTGTGTTTTAGTTAAAGCCCTTGAAGCATTGATCTCCTAAGCTACTCCCTCAATCCCCTGGTCAAAAATCGTCAACTCAAGATTCACCTCCTACTGATTAAGGTTGTCTAATATTTTAAATCTATTGAGCAAGTCATCTAATTGTCTTTCCTTTAAGGACCGTTTTTGGCCTCTATTTCTATATTGGCCTTTAACCAGCATAAAACCATCAGTTTCAGGCATCTCACCTGGAATCAGACCCCTTTTCTTGTCAGTACCAAAAGGAGTGTGAGTAGATTGAGCTAGCTGAGGTGCAGTAGATTTTTAGGTGGGACACCATCGCTACAAATGCCCATAAGCATGACATAGATGACAGTGAAAAGGGAGGGTTTCATAATCTAGTTGTTGTACCCATGAAAAAGGGCCTGCACTCATTTCAACAACATCTAGTAATGGCTTACTAAGATCAATTTCAACACAAATGCAGGCATAAGTCATTACCTTTTTCCCCAGGAGTGACATTGAGGAACCTACTGGCCTTCCTAGCAAGGATGCAAGCAATTGGAGAATGTCTTTTGGGCAGCATTCCACTAGAAAGTAGGGCAAATGCACCCACACCAAGACACAGTTTGGTAGTTCTTCTGAAGGTATGAAACTGACATGCCAGGGCTTGATAAACAGTCCCACTTGATTATGGAAGTAAGTACCTCCAACAAAAACTCATTGACAATCTGTTATACAGGTAAAAGTGACCATGAAATAGATATTGGCCAGCAATGTAATATCCATATCTCCTTTCAGTGCCCACGTCCTCTGAGCCCATGCTTCTAGGAATAACAGTGACGTCCTAAGCCCCAAAAACTTGTAGTATAAGGAGTGATTGGAATAGTATTCAATGTCTTCAGCAATCATTTCTATTGGTATAGCCATCTGGGGCCTCTCCTTGCATCTTTCCAGACAGTCGTTGACTTTGGGGATGTGCATACTTGGTTGATCAAGAGCAACAAAAGAACCTAAACCTTATAAAAGTGGAGCCTTCCCACTGTTGCACGCTCCCTGGGACACCTACTACAGTCCAAGCACTTCCCTATAGCTGCGCCCTGCCTTCTACCCTGTCGTGCCCTGCCCTATCGCACCCTCATCCATCACGCCTTTTTCAACCAGACAAGGATGTGTTATTCGACTGAATGCACTGTAAGTTATTCACCAAGTAATTCATCTTTTTCTTTCCATTCAGATTCGGATTCAAGTAATGATGTTTTTGGTAGTTTTGAACACCACACTAAGGGTATATGATCCAAATTATTGATGAAAATGGGCTTTAATGAAAGAGGTATTGGTCGAGATGGCCAAGAAATTACTAACCCAATACAGGTAGAGCATAGATCTCTTCATGCAAGTTTGGGTTACACTAGTGAGCAGGTGGATATTGGAGAAAATTCCTCCATGGCTAAAGGAAGACAAGCTTCTGATAGCAAAGGTCTGAGGCCATTAGTAGAGCATGTGCAGTGTAAGAGGACACATAGACGAGGTATTGAGATTCCACCTACTAGTTCCTACACTAGAATTAACACTAAATCTTCTGATCCACTTTTTATGTTTAAGAAATTTGGATTTAACATTAAGAAGATGATATAATCATTTCCTTGCACTTTTTGTGGGATGCATAACCACAGTGTTGCATTTTGTTGGAAGAGACATGCTTTGATTAAGCAGATTACAGGTGTTAAAAATCATTCTCGACATGGCAAATCGAGAAGAGGTAAAAGGGAGACCTCACCTAAGAAGATTTTATGCACTCATTTCCATATGAGTGGACATCGGATTGATCACTGTCTTAAACTTCAATCATCTTCTCATTCTATAAATGGTCAAACTAAGATGATTTATCAACCTGTTAATAAGGTTAATGAAGTTAAATCAATCCATAATGATGTTAAGGAATCCAGTAAGGAAATCAAGTTAACTAGGCAAAAAATTTGATTAAGTGGATTAATAATGCACTTAGTTTTTGAAGCATTGTTAAGAATTTTGTTAATGGAAAGAACAAGCTTTGATAATGCATTAGTAGAGCTTGTGAGAACACTTCAAGACAGGTTTATCATTCAAAGTATTTCATTTCTCACCTTATGTTTAATAGCCCTATGTTTTGGAATCTCCTATTTATGCTAAGTGAGTTGTCTGTAGGAATTGAACTCATTTGATCAATTAGAGATAATAGCAAAATGCATGTTGTGGGTTGAGTTAATTCCCTTACAACACTTGTCTCATATTTGACTGTTATTTTTGGAATGTATCTATATTTGGCACATGGATGTATAGATGCATTATAAAACCCTACGAGCATGTTTGGATGTTAGGCAATATACACTTTGTGTTGTTTTCATTTGCTTAGCATATAAGACCCATACCAGGATATTGTATTGCAACATGTCCACAACATTTATTGTATGTTTTCGGCATTAAAAAACTTATTTTGTAGTTACATTGGGAATTATTTCAGTTCACCGATTTACAGGATGTGACATGGGCAGACAGTTTTGGTACGTTGTGATTAGTTTATTGACAGTTGCATATTCATTTACTCATGCCATGTTATAGGCATTTTTATTTGAGTTATGAATCGTTTATTATGACAATGTTTATCTCTTGCTATGATTGGGTTCTGTTTGATGTGATACAGTAGACCAGTTATCAATTTTTAGGAGATAGTAGAATTTTAGAGACCAAAAGCCTCTTTTATAGGGAGGTGTGATCCAAAATTTAGTTTAAAAAAAGGTTCCAAGTCATGATGAAACCTATTGCACAGTGTAGATCTTGTCGAGAGCTTTTCGATGCTTTTCACAGTTTACAAAATAGACACTGTATGCTTGAGATATAGCTTGCTGAAGTTTTCTTACAATAGGGAAATAACGTGTGAAAAAGTGACGTGGCATTGTTTACATGTGATAAGTGGACCAATCAGTCGCTGACACATGGAAGTTACTTTTGTACATTCGTGCAAAAAAATTGGTTAGTGTTTGCTTTGGTTTCAGCCTCTGATCTTTGACAGGCGGTCGTATGGAGAACTGTGGGCCCCGTTATTAGCTCGTTGGGGGCCCTCAGCGAGGGTCGACACACTTGATTAATGAGGGGTGCCTTGGCCTCCATCTCACAATGCATTATATTTGCATTTGCTTTTAAATCATAATTTTGTACCCATCGGATGCATGTGGGATAATTAAATTGTATGTTTTAAAGCTTTATAATTATTTCCTTGGTAATTCTTTAAAACTTACTATTACCAAGCCCCATTACGTCACATGGGAGAAACCATCAATTTCCATGCCCCATTAAGCCACATGGGAGAGCCACAGTTGCCACGTCGAGTTAAGCTCGAGATTGAAGGCCGAGTTAATATATTCCATATACCCAATATTAGATATAAGACCGAGCCATATTCTATGGTAAAGATGGTGTAATGCCAAGTCCGAGGGTGAATCAAATGCCATGAAGATCAATCCATTATCATGCTAAGGTTAGCATATATGCTAGGTTGGGACATTTTTTTTGAAAGGGATGTGAAAATTTATGAGGTTAGAGGAAAATTCCTCTATGATACTCTCCCTCTCTATATCTTACATTGTTTCTAGATTTACTGATGTTCCCCTGCTTCTCCATTTTCATGTGAAGGAAAAAAATTATTGGTTTTATTTAATTTGGAACATATGTATTCAAATGATGTAATATTGTCAAAGATGTAATTATGAGGACATTGAATGATGTAACTATAACTAAGCCATTATCTTATGTTGTACTTTTGAATATGATTAAATGAAAAAGAATTGGATTATGAATGTCAATTTCTTACAATGTATTTAAATAATTGTCTTATTCATCATTTTCAAGTGTGCCTTGAATGAGTTCTTACACAATTTAAATCCAAGCTTGGGCATAACTTTCAAAGGGTGTGCGCCCTTTTTAAAAGGGTGCATGCCTTTTATAAGTCATGGATGAATATATCAAGAATGACCCCTTTTTTGTCCCCCAACTTTGTGCATCCTCCTAGCAGATGGATGTGGGTTATTTGTTTATCTATGTAATTAAAGTGATGGTTAGGTTTAGTTTGACTACAATATCACATATTTAGATATTTTAGTAATTTTTTTCTTATGTTCTACCTATGGCTTCTTTACCTTTCTTTATAACACCTTTAGACTAGTCTTTAATGTATATCCATTTTAATGGAAGTTTTTATTGATAAAGTTACCAATTAAAAAAATAGAGGCAATTAAATAGATATATTTAATTCCCAAATGAGTGAAATATTGGCAGAAGAGAACAAATTGATTCTAACCCTCACAGATAATGATATCTATGGGATTTTTTTGGGTAACCAAAGGGAAATCAAGGATATCTAGCCCAACCCCCATAGCTAATTGCTCTAACACAGGTTAAGCATGTATATAAATCTATGGGTAATGTGAAGTGGGCCCTCACCACACACTGCGTTGAAGTTAGGAATCAAACCCACGACCAGCGATACTTATCCAAGATACGAAGACCAAGTGGGCTAAACTCTAGGGCCTGATATCTATAAGATTTTAAGTAAAACAAAAAATATATGATCCCATAGTTGCAAGAAGTGGAAATCCATATATTTGTGTTGTCTTAAAAATGTGTTATGTAATAATTTATAATGGCATGTAGAGATGAAATTATTTGGTCTAAGGTGGACATTATGATTTTATTATAATAAATGGTTGTCGAAGACACTAATGAACACCACATATACACCTTAATTGAATAGATAATGTTTTAAGTAGTAACTCAAGGAGGACTTTTGATCCTAGTATCAATTGGTACCCCCATGACATAGTTTATGCCAAAGAAGGATTACAATACTAGGGTTAAATATATAATAAGGTTAGGTAGTCCTTTTATCACAAGTGTTGTAATTAGTAAATACAAATGCGTAGTCTCATTTTTGTAGTGTAGTAAGAAAAAACATGTATATTATCAGAGGTCTATGGTGTATAATTTTTTCCATGTAATATTGTTATGAAATATATACACATGCACGTATTATTTAGAAAACTAGTATTATTGAGTGTAGTAACCCGAATATGGTCATGAATACTTGATCATACTTATTTTACCCTTTTTAATATATAATTAACTTGTGCACTTAATTAATACTTATTTTACTATCTCATCTTATCCTAATCCTAAGAGATGACCAATTTTCTCTTAAAACTGGCATCCATCACATATAGAAATGTTATAATTGCTAAAAAAACACTATACATTTGTATGCCTCAGTCTAGACACAAAATCCAACATGTTTCCTTAGGGGATATGAACGAAAGATAAGGACAACAATGACTATTGATCTTGTCCCTATCCAATGGTTCTGTTTGTTTCCCACAAATGGTCATATTTTGAAATTAAACCCTCCCTAAAGTCAACTTCCATGTTTTTAGGCTTCCTAGTGTGTCATCTTTCTATTATAATTGCTATAAATTCATAGCCAAATCACTTATTACACAACTAGGCAATTTCAATTTAAAATTATTATAGACATAAGTGCACGTTGAGCAAAAGTTATTATTCTTTCCAATTTAGGTTATAAGTACCTCAAGCAGTCCTCAACCAATTTTGAGCTAGTTTTATGAATCCCTAATCCCGCATGATCAAGTATTAATGTCAATTTTATATTCATTCATATAGTCAAAGGAGCACAATTACATGAATCAATTAAGTGGGAGAACTACAATGGGCTTGATTTCCTTCTTTGGAGTATCGGATATGTAGGCATTGTTCAATCATCATGGAGATGATTGGGGTCAGCTCAACCTAATTACACTCCTCTTTTTATGTTTATAGCTCATTCAATAATCGCATGCCCTATTAAGGTCTTCAACTTTAAGAAGTTATCTGCATATCTCTTGTGTATCTTGTAAGGAAAAATCAATACACACATGCTTGTTTTCCATTGTTTCATGTGAATGTGCCCTAAATCTTGTTTACTCTAGAAAAATAAAATCAAAAGACATAAATAATAGTGACTAATGATTTTATCATATCCAATGTTCTTGTATTGTGCAGGCTTGGATCTAATTTTTGGGAAGATTATGGGTTCAATACTCGTTTTCATGTTTTTGCATTATCTCAATCAACACAATCAACTAGACATTAGAAATCTAAGTTCATTCTTCAATATCATAATTTTTTCCTTGCTTACCATTATTTCATTGCATTTCTTTTAGTTTTTTACCTCCACTTTACTATTTAAAAATGCATTTATGACACCTTGTATTATTCCATTCTATTTATTTGAATTAGGATTAATTACAACATTAATTCAATATTAATTTAAACATTTGGTGAACTCATTTATTGTTTGAACTTGCCAAACCCTAGGTTTTCCTTAGGGTTTTGACCTTATAAGTCTTCAATATTTTTTGCATTGGGGTCTACAAAATCTTTTCCTTTGCTATCAATTTTGTCATTCCTCTTTTCTCATTGTAAATTTCCTTTATTTTCTTCTTCATATCTTTGTCATGGATGCTAAATTAATTATTTCACACCCATTCGATGGAATTATTATAATAATATAAAGTGCTAAAACTCATGAATCAAAATCTACTCAAAAAAGTTGCTTTGATATTATAGATACAAAAGAGTTTGTTTCATATATTGATACTATCTAGATGACATTGAGTCTTTACTATTTGTGGCCTGATAAGAACAAATAAAATATGAACACGAAACTACATCTCAGGAACCAAATTATTATGTTGAATAACCCTTTGTAAACCCTACCACAAGTGCTATACTATTATTTTTGATACTGCAATCCCATCCACATCTTTAGGTTTGGGTGAAACACTTGGCTTACAACAGATTTCTATGCATATACCTGACCAAGTAAGCCATTCAAATATTTTGATAGTTACACGTATTATATCACATACCTTACCTAATGCACAATCCCTCAAGCAAACAATTACATATTTGAAAGATAAAGTGTTTTAATTAGAGCAAGGTACCCCAAAATATAGCCATTCATTGGATTACCATGATCTAATTCATAATTCTATTGTGCATGATATTGCATGTTATCCTTTATCTACTATATTTTTAGCTCCTAAGCTTCCTTTATATGAGGGTAAAGGATATCTTGAACAACATTTCAGATATTTTCATGCAGCATGTTTAGATTATCCATTCAATGATAAATTGTTAACTAAACTCTTTCTAAGAAGCTTAAAAGACCATGCTTTGCATTGGTTTTAAGACTTACATGCTCAATATGTGAAAGCCTTCAATTGATTAGCATATATATTACTCAAACACTTTGTTATCAACATTGATGAGAAATTTCCATATGCAAATTGGTAAAATTAAGGAACTAATAGACCTATAAATGGTTATGTGCTTCATTATAAGACTATGTTGGTTAAAATGATTAATTCATTGGTAGATAATGAGCTAAAAGACATTTTAAAACAAATTTTACTTGGACCATTACATAAGTCAATTATATTCAAGAAGTTTAAACCTTTAGAAGAGTTTTGCCATACTATAAGATATAGACAAGTCAAACTTATTGCTTTGAATAAGCTAGAGAATATATCAACATCTACTATAACTGTTACAGCCAAGTTTCAAAGCAAATCATCTTATAAGGCTAAGACATAAGATACTAAATCATAATCCAAGATAAAAGTAGTGTTATTTCTCAACCCAATAATAAAGTTATTTTATCAGATCAACCAAGAAGGAAAATTTCTAGATTACATCAACCACCTTATAAATTTCTATAAAATTTGCTTGAATGCAATGTAATCACTTTGCCTCCTCCATTTAAAGTTGACATGAATGCACCACAAGGCAATTTTTTTATTTATAACAATACATATTATGATTATTATCGAAGTAATGGTCATTCTACAATAGGTATTATAATCTCAACCATCTTATCCAAGATATTATTGACAAAAATGTCATTGAGCTACATACCCCTATAAAGGATGCAAAGCCTCAACAAAATGACAATGTTGAGCTAAATATTTTTAGTGATCTATTTCCAAATCATGATGCTAACAAGGATACTTTAGTAGTATAACATACCTATAATGCTTATCTACCCCATGCATCATATGATTATCCCTTGGATGGAATTATTGGTACATTTACTATAAATATTTAACCACATCTTCTGATTACTTTTTATGATAGTAAAATAGATGACAATGATTTTGATTTCCATGCTTTACGTATAAGAGCTCATATTGATCAAGAATATATTCATAGTGTGTCAATTGATAATGTATCAAATGAGAATGTGTGCACAATCACATTTATCCATGTTATCGCCAAATCTTGCACCCTATAAGAGAGTATTCAAGTCTCTTCCAGATTTGGGCAATGTTGGAACATTTCTAGGCATGTGAGTATACCTATAGAGGAAATGAACCTCTAGATTTAAAGGGCTAGCTCCCTTAATGTATCTCTATAAAATAACTTCTATCTAAATGAGTTTGTTTGAAGGGAAAAGAGTTAGAAATTGCATAAAAGGAAACCTACTCTAAGAGTGGTGATGTACCAAGATTATCTTCCACATGAATATCATATTCTAGTGGACAATATAGTAAAACACACAGACCATCTTTAAGCTATAAGGATTCTAACACAATTATTTTAGTATAGAGGTGAGATGTATAAAATAACACAAGGTAAATGAATTGAAAGGCAGTTTGTACATTCCAAGAATAGTTATACACTTACAACAATTTAACACACTTTAACACACTCTATATAACCTATTAGACTAAGAACTTTTGCTCAGGCATGAAGGATAAAACATGGAAGGATGGAAAATCATCACTTGTTGTCACTATACATTACTTACATGCTCAAATAATTATTCAAAACTTGAAAGAGAAAGACTTGTACTAATTCTTAAAGGCAAAATATGACATCAATCTAGTAGGGCTTTGACATAGATTATGTGGTACCTCTTTTCACTAGCCTAAGGGTTGTATTTATAGCAGAAAATAAGTGAGAGGGGAGGCTTTTTGGCACTGAAAAGAGGAATCAATCTGTTAGAAACCTCCAACCGTGACTGCAACTATCTCTATAAATAGGTATACTCACATTTCTAGGCATGTGAGTATACCTATAGAGGAAATAAACCTCTAGATTTAAAGGGCTAGCTTCCTAAATGTATATTTTTTAAATAATTTATGTCTAAACCAATTTGCTTGAAGGGAAAAGAGTTAGAAATTGCATAAAAGCAAACCTACTCTAAGAGTGGTGATGCACCGAGATTATCTTCTACATGAATATCATATTCTAGTTCACAATACAACAAAACACATAGACCATCTTCAAGCTCTAAGGATTCTAACACAAGTATTTCAGTATAGAGGTGAGATGTATAAAATAACACAAGGCAAATGAACTGAAAGGAAAGTTGCACATTCCAAGAACAATTATACACTTACAATAATTTAACACACTTGAATGCACTCTATATGACCTGTTAGACTAAGAACTTTTGCTTAGGCATGAAGGATAAAGGATGGAAGGATGGAAAATCATTACTTGTTGTCACTATACATTACTTACACACTCAAACAATTGTTCATAACTTGAAATAAAAATATTTGTACTAATGCTTAAAGGCAAAATATGATATCAATCTAGCAGAGCTTCGCCATACATTGTGTGGTACCTCTTTTCACTAGCCTATGGGTTGTCTTTATAGCAAAAAAGAAGTGAGAGGGGAGGCTTTTTGGTGCTAAAAAGAGGAATCAATTTATTAGAAGCCTCCAACCACAGCTGCAACTATCTCTTCAAATGATGCTCACTCAAGCCATTTAATTGATCCATGTCACCTCAAGTGGTTACATGCTAGCTTGCTCTCTTAAAGATGCTTCCCCAATGGTTGCACCAACAAAATCAAGATATTTTGAGCTGAGTAATAGCATCAATGTAGTTATTACAAATGAGTCCACCTATTGTAGATTTGTCTTGATGCTAACAACTTCTTACCAGCTCACTGAGGTGTGTAATGGTGTAGGGGAGAGTCCTTTTCATTTTATTGGCCTTAGAGATGAAATCCCCTGAAGCCTACATGTATGCCTTCATGGCATTTGTCAGGATGTTGGCTCCACGTGTATTTCTACAAACATCATTTAGAGGCTTGTTCTAGCTCAACCTTAGTTGAATGTTCCATTCTTGCAGAGTCCCTCAGCGTTTCACCTTTTTATTTGCCATCAAAAATGACTCGAATCTTGATCAGAATGCTTAAAGTGATGTGAGCCCTCCAATCTGATTTCTCTCGAGTAAGGGTCATCGATCTACTTGGGACCCACTATTAAACACCAACGGCTAGCCCATCACCCTGAAGTTGACGCCCATGTAATTGTCACTCTATTAGAACCATTCTTTTGGGGTATTTTCTTTGAACCTATTTTCCTCAGACTTTTGCTTAGCCAATTTTCTCATGGATAATTATTTCAACCATTCTCCTAAAAAGTACCCTTCAGATTTTGCTTTTAGCCCACTTCATTATAGAGAAGTACCCTTTAACAATTTTTGAAATGTACCCTTCAAGGGATTGTCTCAGCCACTTTCTCCACAAGAATTTGGCCTTAAGAACAATTCCTTTGAGACTTTGCTGAAGCACTTGGTCAAGGAAAAAGACCCTTTAGAAACTTGCAAGTGGAATGTTCTTCTGATAGACATCCCTATCAGGACTTTGAAAAGTGCCCCTTCAAAAAGCTGAGACATACCCTTTGGCTTTTTTGAAATGTCCCTTCGACCTTCTTGCTTTGGACCTTTTCTTTCAAAAGAATTCATTCAAACCCCTTTTCTCTTAAGTAATTCCTTTGGACAAAAGTTTGAAGGGATTATGCCTTGGTTTCTTTTGCTTTGGAAATACTCCCTTTGAAGGAAAAATACCTTTGGGAAAACTGCATAGGCACCTTACTTGAAAATTCATTCATATTTTTTATTGAAGATGCCCCTTTAGAAATCTGGAAGATGCCTTTTAGAAAAATTAAACTGTACCCTTCAAAAAACTTGAAAAGGACACTTTTATGAGAAAAGACCCTTTAGGAAAGCGTGTCGGGCACTTACATGAGAAATGATCTTTTGAACTTTTTGTAAAGGACCAATTCCTTCAAAAATCTTGCAAAGGACCAATTCCTTAAAAAATCTTGCAAAGTACCAATTCATTTAGAAATCTTGCAAAGGACCAATTCCTTTGAGTTTTCTGAAAGTGCCTTTGCCTGTAGAATAATTCATTCAAAAATATTATTTCAGACAAAATGTTTGAAACAATTCCTTTAAAAAAACCCAAAACAAAAACTTTGTCGAAAGAAATAACACTTGTGCAAAAAGACTGAACAAAAGCTTCTAAAGGAAATAACACTTAGACACTTTGTTGTGGGCATAGTGTGAAATGCTTCCTATAATAGACAAATTTTGAATGTTGCACTTAGCCAAAATGAAAGATACAAAACTTGGGAGTGAAAAATGGCTAACAATCCATTCATTACATTACACACAAAGTGGCATACAAATAACTACTAAAAGTGTTAAGACCTTCAATGGTAAGCAAGAAACCACTTTGAGACATTTGATATTACCTTTTTAAGTAGGTCCTATTATTTTAATTACTCATTTTATGGTTTTACCATAAAATAATATCTTTTATAAGATATTTAGATGCCCATGGTTTTAAAATCTATGTCTTATACCTTTTATAATACATAGATGTTTAAAGTTTATTTATTGCAATCAATTTGTTAAAATTTTAGGAATCAAGTATGAGTATCCTACACAATTTATGGTACCTCCTCCCCATCCACTACCAGAGTTCAATGATATGTCTATTCAAAATAAAAACATGTTTACAGATATTGCATCTAATCAAAAAAATTCTAACGAATAAAATCAGAAGGAGATGAAAAAGGTACAAAACCAAACAAAAAAAAAAAATTATATGAAAAAGGTATGTACTTTAATAAACACAAGTTCTTACAATACCTTCTAAATTGGTTATTCATATTGATCATCATATGCTTTAAAAGGATAAAACTTTTACACAATCTTTTACTAAACTCGATGAGATTTCATGAAGACTTACATCCCCTAGATTTACTCCTCCTGCATAATATCACATGAGTAGTCATCTAGATAATTTTGTCAGTGAATATGATACATGTTTTGATTCTAATATGGGGAAATTTGATGTCTTTTATATAAATAAAATGAAACATTTTTTGCTTATCATTTATTGATTCAATTCTTACCTTAATGAAATCATTGGGTGGCTTGTGCATTTCTAAAATTATCAAAAATATTCAACTAATTCAAAAAAAAATTAAAATTAAAAATTTGATTATGGTACTCAATCCTATAATCATGTTATAATTTTGTCTTATTCCTAGGTTGTTGATGATTATAATCAAACACTTAATAAGTTGACACCTTAGATTCCCAATTCTCAATGTGCAACATTGACTCAAGGTATTGCATTTATTCAAGAAACACTGGGGGTGGAGGAGGTGTTATGATTTTCTTCTTTGCTTCACGCATCATCTTTGCTTCTTTCTTAATGTATGTTCCCTCTTCCTGATGTGCCAAGTTTTCAACCTATGCACTGAACTCACTAGGAACTTCCTATATGATCAAAACCATTTGTCCTTTTACACCCTCAAACTCTTCATCTTCATGCATCATAGGTAAAGGCTCACTTCTCTAGGCCTTGTTCTTTTCTCACATCACCCTTTGAGGAGCCTGAAGATTAAGACATAACTATATGACTCTTGTCAAAGAATACATGTTTACTATTTCAAACTCCCTTGGATTTCTTGCTTCAATGACCTCTAATTACAAACACTGACACTTGCAACCTGCAACTCTTTCAACCATGTTCCTCTAATCATAATTTCACTAGTATCTTTGTTTAAGATAATCACCTTACTTCTAATTACAATTTTTTTGCTTAAATTTGATGAATTCTCCTTAGATATCTCAAAAATGCTTTGCTTAGATCTGTAAATTCAATAATCTATAATAGTAAAGTATTAAAATGAAGACTTTTTAACCTTTTATAGTTCCAATGGCTAGCACATATTTACTTCTCCATGACTTCATCCATCATTTCAGTCATCAATGCCTCTAACGGTATGCCATGACATCTATTTGGCATGCTTGCCATTGTACTTACCACTTTGTCACATTTAACATATTTGTCCCATCTTGCACTTTTATCATAGTACATGACAACTGTAAAAAGGATTTAAAATTTTCTATTTCCTAGGTAGGAACCTACTTTTTCTATATTGATCCCTTTATAGCAGTTACATGTTGCATCTTGCATATCTTCTCATCCTTACATTCTTTTACTTTTGCACCCCTTTTTAGTGTGTATTTCCTTCCACTATTTCCTTTGCGCTCTCTAGTTTTACTTCATTCACACTTACCCCACACTAAAAGATGTATGTGGTCCTCTATGAAATGATAAATAAAATAAGAGAGAACCAAGTGTTGATCTAAACCAAGCAAAAGGTACAAAAAATAATTCCACACTTTATTCAAAAACAAACTAAAATCCTAAAATAATATAGTGGCATACACCTTATTAACAGAAGGGAAGTATACCTCATAATGGTAGGGTCAAAGCTGAGTAACATTGAAATTGCCTAGAAGGAACTGGCCATCTAACCTCTTCAAGTTGCATGCACCTGTGGGATGAATGATGTGAATGATGAATGGACCACCCCAATGGATATGAATTTTTCCTAAATGGCATGCGAACTTGGAGTCATAGACCAACACATGCATACCAAGAGAAAAAGTCTTATTTTTTAGATGTCTGTCATGTCAAGCTGTGTTTCTATTTCTCCACTCCTTGACTCCAATGTCCTCCAGTTGTAGTGAATCATCTAAGTGCACTTTGAGAGATTCCTTGTCATCTAACTAACCAACATGCACAATAAATAAACAAGGTACAAGGAAATCAACTAGGAGAACTACTTTAACAACAAAGACAAGGTTAAAAGGAGTGCTCTTATTCAACCATTTATACATGGTCCAATATACCCATAATATTATTAAAACTTGATCATCCTAGTTGGTGTGACTAATATTTCAAATCTTCATCAATGTAAGACCAAATATTTTATCAAAATCTTTAGTTGTACCATTGGCCTTAGGGTGATATGGTGTAGTCTTGTGGTGCATAATCATGAATTCAACCAAAAGGATGTGTATCGTCTCATTAATAAATGAGTTCTATGGTCACTAGTCAAACTTAAAGGACATCCATACCTTATGATGATATTCTCCCAATAAATCTTGGCAATAGTTGTAGTAGTACAATCCCATGTGGGCACTTCTTCAACCCAACAGGTGAGGTAGTCAGTGACGGTAATGATATAGTGTGCACCAATACACCATATCACAATAATAATAGGCCCAACAAAATCAACAACCCATTTATCAAAGGGTTCATGATTAAGTATCAAATGAATGGGTATAACATCCCTCTGATTCAGTTTGCCCACGTGTTGACATATATCACATTGGCATGCGTAAGCTTTGGCATCCTTAAATAAATGGGCTACCACAACCCTATTGATAGAACCTATCATGTTGTAAGAATCACCAACATAATGTCCTCTAGTGACACCTTCATGAACCTCCTAAAGAACTTAAGTGAACTCATGTTGCATTACACATCTTTATAATACTTCATCCCATCCAAGTTTATAGAGGTCACCTCTAATTAGCTAGAAAAGAGCAGCGTAGATAGCCAATAGCTTTTTATCTTGAGTGTTGAGGTGGGTTGGTGTTGAACATGTGGTAAGGAAATTTGTGATCTCTTTCAATTCTTCAATTACATGTATAACTTGAAAAAATTATACATCAGGTATGCCATCCTCTATGACACATGCCTTTTCACCATATTCAAAGTGAGGCAAGTGATCTAGTCCATAATTAGTTTTACCTAGTTTCACCATCATAAAAATTTGAAATTCTTGAAAGAGAAAAGTCCATCAACAAATGCATTTGTACAACACCAGCTTATTCATGAGGTACTTAAGTGCTTCATGATATGTAAAGAAGTGAATGGGGTGGGCAACAAATGCTAGCAAAACTTATGGAGTGTATATACCGTGGACAAGGTTTTGCATTTTATAATTGAGTAATTTTGTTCAACTAGAGTGAGCTTTCAACTAAAAAATTAAATGGGATGATCAAGACTACCATCACCATGTTGTGCAAGGATAGTGCGGATTGCCATACCTGAAGCATCAACATGTACATGAAATGGTCTTGTCTAGTCTAGAAACTAGAGAATGGGCACAATGATTAGTTTATCCTTGAGTGCTATAAATGTTTGTTGGTGAACATTTGTCCATAAAAATTGACCATTTTATTTAAGGAGTTCCTCCAAAGGTGTTGTAATCTTAACATATCCCCAAATGAATTTCCAGTAGTACCTCATATGTCCTAGGAAGGTGTAGACCTTGCACTAGGTGGTTGGTACTAGAAGGCAAATAATGATGGTAATCTTAGTCAGATCTACTAGTAGTCCATCATGATAAATACTGTGACCCAAAAAAATTATAAAAGGAGTAGTAAAGACACACTTCTTTAGATTCAAAGAAATCTAAAGTTGATGTTAATGCTCAAGCATGAGGCAAATATTAGCATAATGATCCCAAATTAAACCATAGATTGTCCAATCATCTAAATAAACCTGAAGGAAATTGTGAATAAAATCCTTAAAAGATTCTATCGAAATACGTGAGAGCACAGTTGGAGCATTCTTCAGACCAAAAGGCATCACATTGTAGGCAAATGAACCCCATTTAATTGCAAATATGGTCTTTGGTTTTTCTTCTTCTATGATTTGGACCTGATGATAGCCCAAAAAAACATCGATGAAGGTGTAAATTTTGCACCCAACAACTCTTACTAAAAAATTTCTCTATGAAAGGCATTTGAAAAGGGTTAGTTATGCAAGCAGCATTGAGTACCCTATAATCTACATAAATGCAAATATGGATGTCCTTATTGATACTAATCACCATGGGACTAACCCATTCAGATTCATCAATGGGAGTGATAACTCCAACATGTAACATGTTATGAATCTCCTCTTTAACCTAAGCACATATATTTGGATTCATTCGATATGGCCTTTTTCTTACTATTCAATCACCCTCAACTAAATTGATGTGCATCTTGCCCAATGATGGATGCACTCCTTTCATATCTATGTAATTACATGGGAAAACATATTGATATTCCTATAGAAGTTAAAAAATATCGGTGACCTCAATGTCAAACCAATAATTCCCCACAGTGGCCATTTTAGACACATCCTCTATTCTAATATTATGTTGAACTAGTTGGAGTGGCTCAGAATATGACTGTTACTCAGTTTATATGGTGTCTCTAACATTATGTGCCTCATATTCAATATGTAAAACTAAGTGGTCAACTGATGGATCTTATGGGTTAGAACTGATACCTTCCTCAACTTGGCACACAATATTCTACTTGCCCTTTCATATATGTTCCCTTAGTGCATGGTTTAGCTAAGAGTCAATATGTAGTGAGAGTGGGGTAGGATTCTCAAGTTCTTGAAAGATAGACAATTTATCCTCACACACACCATGTCTATGTCGTATGCAGGCTTCAACCACTACTAGATTACCTACAATAGCTTCATTGTTTGCTTGCAAGGATAGGCATAAATCCATGGGAGGGGATGAGTAGGATAGTGCTAAAATCATATTACTTCTAAATTTTCTCTAGGAAGACATGTCTAGACATTGTTCTTGATGAATGTACCATGCTCTAACCTAGGTGTGTAGAGCACCATAAAATGCATGAACCCACAAATATTCAGGCAAAAATGTCTCATCAACATTCTAAAGCTTTTCACAGGCCTCAATATGAGCATCTGGAGCATTAACGCCATCATAACTTAGAGTGGCACAAACATGATTATCATTATGGAAACTATAGTGCATGGAAGTGCACACTTGATCCCAGGGGAGTAAATTATAATGGTGAGTTGCCCACTATCGAGCAACTATCCCTTGAAGAACATGGATAAGCGAGCACATCCATTCATATTCAAACACATAAAAAAGATTCCAAGTGTTTCACATACTCCTAAACCTCCATTTGACCATGAAACCTAGGTGTTTGATCTATCTATAGTGGTGGTCCAGCTATCAAACATCAACTAAAAAGGTGAAAAAACTTATGGTGCTTAAGCAATTTGCATAGAACACCCTCTTGACTACCAATTGTGTCATAAATTCATCTAGTAAGATCATATTCTCCATGAGCCCAATATTCGTAGGCATTGTTGGTAGTGTCAAAAATGGACTATGCATTTGTCCACTATAATATACCATCTAGACTAGGATCAAGACGCTCAGTTCCCTGAGCTGTGACATTATAGATATTATTGAGATCCTCCTCAACATTAACTGGTTCAACAAAAGAAGGCCCCTAAGCATTGTCTAATGGAATCATAATGCACTGATCATCATTTTCAAAATTGATGTATCGAATCTTGAATCTCAAGTTATCATTTTTTACATAGCACCATGGACGACCCAAAAGCGTCAAAAAATCATCAATTTCAGCCAGCTCAAGTGCTTTAAAGTCAACCTTGAAAGTGACACCCAAAATGTTGACGATGTCATTCTTAATAACTCCTATGGGTAATGCACAAGACTTATTAGCCATGAATAATATGTGTGGATAAGGATACAGAAGATGGCTCACCATATTTATCCAAGAATCCTTGGTTAGTATATTCACCTTTGAGATAGTGTCTACTAGTATATCTAGAAAGATCCAACCATCAATAATTATGTTTAACAGGATTTCTTTATTGCACTTTATACTGGGTTGAACACGAGCCTCTTGTCATCATGCATGGTTCTATCAATGATCTTCCATAGGCTTTGGTGCTTGATGACTCAGGTAATTCCTTAAAAGGGGAATGATATCTTCATCAAGAATCTATTTGCATAATTCACAAAACTCACATGTGTTGAGTTTATGATTACCGAGGCTTTCTACATTTCAACGCACATAGCAGCATCTCTATCCTTAAGGAACTCAATTTCACCTTGTAATTCTTGTACCAAAGTCATTGTGTCCTGCAATTCTTCTTTTTGTTGTCGAGTATCTAGGTAACACTTTGCACGAGACTCTTCCCATTAAACCTTATCATCAGGTGAATTAAAAACTAATTGGGAAAGAGCACCGCTTCGTGTAGTAATATTTACCTTAAGACTAGTTAGAGTGGTAGGGCATTATCACATTTAGTAGTTGGAGTTTTTCAATTTGTATCATCCTAATACCCTTCTCATTCTTCTATTTGGTGATGGAGGCATACAAGTCTTGGTATTCTTTCAGGTGATGTTCATTCTTATAGTTGGATAGACTATGTAGTTGTATCAGTAATAATCTAGAGAGTTAAAATTATAATAGGTTCTAAGCAAAAAATTACCACCTTTGCATCCTCGATTGTGACCTCTATACGACCAGGCTCCACCATTTTCCTGGTTGTTAGCTATATAGGTCTAGTGAGTACCTAGTACGCACACCTCATGAATCTCATTGATAAGTTGGTCATCATTTGTATCATGTGTATATACCTCATATATTTTACAATATGATGATATTTAAGATTGAGTAGCATGTTGAAGTAAGGGACAATCTCTCACATCATGGTCTTCTTCATAGATCTCATAGGACTACTTTACCACTGCATGAATATTCTTCTTGGGATAATTATTTATTTTATGACCTTCCACTTCATAGTCAACACACCATAAATTGCTTCAAGTTTCTAAAGCACTATTCGCAATAAAATTCTTTAATTGAGATGCCATAGCAATAATTTGGGTTTCCATAAAGGGACTAGTCCTTGTAT
Organism: Torreya grandis; assembly: GCA_037957365.1. Classification (NCBI taxonomy): domain Eukaryota; kingdom Viridiplantae; phylum Streptophyta; class Pinopsida; order Cupressales; family Taxaceae; genus Torreya; species Torreya grandis. The sequence continues at coordinate 4,258,174 of JARHVA010000167.1, read as the reverse complement.
ATATATTTCCAACAACTTCAACATGAAGAGTAGCTTTCAATGCCTTATGCAGGTTAGTGAAGGTCTTCTGGGACAAGGTGTATCGAAAAATAAGTAACAAGCCTCCTACAAACCATTGGGCATGTTGTGTTGCATTTATCTCAAATGATAACTTGGAAAGAAGCATTTTAAAGTGTGCATCATACTCGTGCAGACTCTTAATGAGTTCTTATTTAATATCTTTGAGGGTAGTAATACTCTATAGTTCAAACTCTAGAATGTCAAATTCTTAAATAAAATCCACCTTCAACTGTTCATAGTTTACCACTATTGGTTTCAGATCAAAATTTTGGTATCATTTATGTGCGTGGTCTAAAAGGGTAGTGGCAAACTGGGTAGCCTGTTATTCAGTAGAAGTGATGCCTTGCACCTGCCAAATGATTTCACACTTATAAACATATTTTGTTGCATTTTCAGCACCATGATATTTAGGCAGATGAAGCATCATCTTGTAGTAAATTTTAGGTAGACTGGGTATTGAAAATGGAGTCTATTGTGATGCCCCACAGTTCTTCCTAGACCCTATGGGGGAAGTCCACTAATGCCTCCTTTGCCACCTCTGGATCCTCTAGCTGAACCACCACCAATACCACCTCCCACACCTCTTGTGGCAATGTAAACACCTGATACATTGGGCATATAAATATGTTGATTCACTGTTAATGGGCATGTACTCTGCCCACTATCTATATTTGGTCCACGAAACATTCCAAGTGAGCCATAGGGTTGACTTGTAATGGGAAGAAATTAATGACAAACTATTATCTTGATTTTGTACTTCAATTTTTTTCTACAGGTTTAGATCCTAACTCCACACTATCTATATCCCAATTTATTACAAGAACTTCATCCAACTCAAATGTATGAGTATGCGCTATGGGTGGGCAATTGGGCCTATCTTGATTGGTTTCTATAATCAGCAATGCTTGTCTTATTTATTTTGTGCATAATTATGCTGGTGTGTGATGTAGTCCTATGATTGGGGAGTCTTTATTATACATTTCTACTTCTTTATGGATCATCGTGATACTTCTAAAGCCCTCTTGTTCTTGCCCTAGATCGCTTCCAACCATAGCCCTTCACCTAGCCTCGTCATACTCATGCTTACACAACTCCCACTGAATGGCTACCATGCTGAACCAATAATCTCATGTCAATATGTGCCCCTTCATTTCCCCATTGATTGCATTGCTCACATAAGGGAGGGTTTAGCCATCCATGTGGAAGTTTTCAAGTCTTGAGTCAATTATAAGCTTCTTAATTTCTAATGAAAACTGCCTGAGATATCTTTCATGGGGCTCCCGAAGGAAGTTAAACCAGATTCTTATGAACAAGAGTATGTAGAGACCGTGTATTCCAAAATATAATTATCATGTGTTCCTCACCACCAAATATCCACCATGCGTGTTTAGGGCACTCCCAATCTTGCCAAGGCTAACTAAAGCTCTATTGACTAGGAGATCTTCCATATGTAATTCCTTGAATGATCTTGTGTGTACATTGAAATCTAAGCATGCAAGTGAATGGGAACTTTTATAAAGAAAAATTCATAGAGTTCATCATAAAGGTGTTATTTAACCCATGCACATGTAAAAACTCTTGGTTTAAGATATCAAAACACAAAATTCTCTTCTACGGTAGTAACCCAGTGCTTGACATTTTCCAGAGACAACCATTCAAGTATTTTCCCATCATCAAGTGAATGAGCACAATGGGTCCTGGTAATAAAACTAAAATGTTGAGTTGTTTTATTTTAGTCTAGAATGACTTTTCCTAGTCACACACCTAAGACAATAAGAGGTCCAACAAGCTAGCACACCAGCATATCACATAAGAAAAGTTCTTGCGTCTTCACCTGAAGCACGCGGCTTAAGACCAGTTCCCATTGGTTTCATCATGTGGTAGTGAATTCATTCAGTTTCTTAGGCTAGGGTGCTTAAATAGGCACTTAGTTATAAATATATACTTGGTTCCATGACTAACTCTTGACTATTCATTCATTACCTACTTAACTAATCACATAAAAAGATGGGTGTAAATTGAGAATAAAAGAGTATTGATTCTATTGTATTCATAACCGGTAGTTCATCAACACAAGAGCTTTCTCTCATTCTCTACATAAGTCACATCTAAAATTATGATGGCTCGAGATTATAATTACCAACCAACCCACTAAGCAAAACTAAGGGGTATTTATACATAATTCTATCCTGACCATTCAATTATAAAAATAATTACATAGTGATGACTCACCAATGACCATTAAAAACAATGAGTTGTGGGAAGCCCTTACATTGAATTCTGAATGACTTGGGCCTAACTGCCCCTATATACTCTTTCTATGCTGGATCTTCAATGTCATGTACTTGTCTTCTCATAGATTGATGCTAGATTCATGTTTGACTATTCTTTTCAACATTTGAGCGAAACATTCCTTAACGATCTCTGCTTTTCATGCCCTTGCCCAAGTCTTTTGCTATTGTTCAAGGCCTAAGTTCTTAGTTCCTCTATGTTTCATGTATCCTTGTTCTTCGTGACTTGCCTCTTCCACACCATAGTCTTTCACGTCATGTCTCTTTTGTGCCTATGCTTCCTTTCGCACTGTTATCTTCAAAAAGTACTTAGGATAAAGAGATACAAAGTTCAGGGCCCAAACTATTCTTATTCAATTTTCAAATGAACCATTAACTAATTGTCTCTACTTTTTGCACCCTCGCCCAAGTCTTTCACTCTTGTTCGAGTGTTAAATTCTTGGTTCTTTTATATTTCATGCATCCTTGTTTTTTGTGACTTTCCTCTTCCATGCCATGGTCTTCTATGTTGTGTCTCTTTCGCACCTATGCTTCCTTCGACGTTGTTATATTCAAAAAGAACTTAGGATAAATAAATATAAAATTTAGGGCCCAATAAAGCTACCTCCTTCATGACATAACTGTTATTTTTTGTGACATAACTGCCACTCTTTGTGACAAATCACCTGATTGGTGACACCTATATTGTGATGGTTTTGTAGCCATCACTGACAAAAGCATCATTTTTCCAAAGGTTTCATAGTCGATTGTGGTGGTTTCATTATGGAATAGGGCAATTTCATCACATAAAGTGATGGTTATTCAATCGTCACCTATAAATAGCAGTGATTCCATCATGGTTGATCTATTTTCAAAATAGAGCATGAGAGTTGATTTTTTAATGCATTTTGCTTGTTATATTTTCTATTTTCTTATTGTTCACTTTGAGTTCACCTCAAAACTACCTAGATCATTCCCACTCTTGTTGTAATCAATCCTTGTCCTTCCTAGGTTTAACTTTAGTTAACAAATATTTAAACTCACCTTGTAAGCTCCATCAAGTATCTCCATTTTAGATCCAAATTTTTTTATTGAAGATTGGTGTTTTCAATCTTTACAGAACCCTGTCCTACTTGCTTTCAATTTTAGAAAAGCTTATGCTCCACTTTTGGTCATATTCGTAGTCATTTTACACAATTTTTAGAGAGGATAATTTATATGAATCAACAAATAGTTCTTTGTTATCTATGAATCATTCCATCTAGTATTCAACTAATTTTGTTTTCAAAGATTGTGTCCTTCTTTTCTTCTTTCCTTTTCATCCTTTTGTCAAATAGTTCTAAGGGTTGTGATTGAGAAATCAAGGAGCTAACTACCCGAGAATAATTTATTTAATGCAACAAATATTTGCCTTCATTTGGTCATCATCATTGATTAGGTTGGGGGTTTCATTTTCATTTTGATTTACTTCTTAGATTAGATTAGTTTCATTAATTAACTGAAATAGTTTCGTATTCATAAAAACACAAGAAAAAGAAAAGAATATCTTCTCCTATTTATCTCATTACACAAAAAGATAGTTTAGATTCATTATTTTCAATTGCATGTTAGAATATTTCAAATCACATATTTTGCATTAAGACTTAGGGTAAATGATAGGAACAAAAAAATCATTTTCAGTTTTTAAAATAATTTATCTTCAGTTTTAAATAAGCCTTTCATTCACAAACAAGCATTCACACACATACCTAGACAAAAAAAAGTTTGCATCTTAGATATGATTTTATTCATTTTCTTAAGAAAAGAACATTGTTATAAGATAATGAAGTCAGAAAATCATAACTTCAAACTTTATTTCATTTCAAATCATTTAGTTTAACAAGTAATCATTCAAAATACCAAAAACTAGTTTCTAGCGTGCATGCACACAATAATTTCTAAATACTTGGCAATTGTATTCCTTAGGATTTGGATTTGATCTTATTTTATTTGCATGTTATAAAATCCTTAATTGTATTATAGTTTCATTCATTTATAATTGAAAAAAATTAAAAAAAAAGTTTTATTTAGCTTGCATATAGGCAAAATCTTGCATCTAGATAAGGGTAACAATCAACATTTGCATTCTTAGTCTAGATTTCAATTTTAGTGTTGCATGCATCAAAATATCATTAAAAAGATAAAAAATAATATGATTTACTTTCAACTTTCCTTTGATCGTTGTAAAATTTATTTTCATTTCAACAAGTAGTTCAATTTCATTTTATTTGTAAAAACCTTGTCAAAATGTGCACAAATATAAAAACAACCTATAAACAAAGCCTTTCCAAGACAAACACAAGAAAAAACCTTGCTCACACCTTTCCAAGTAATAATCACCCCCATTAAAACACATTCAAAATAAGCTTCAAGCTTAACACATTTCCAACCAATCTTTCCTTACCATTGGATGACACTCACGGAGCATCCATATCCTCATATAGCTAGTCCATTTCCTAAAATGCCAACTCCCATTCCAACAAGTACACTTCAGATCAATATTGATTTTGAACTCAAACTTCAAGTCTTTCGCTCCACCCATATCCCAAATCTTATCTTTAGTCAGCTTGAAGCCCTGGACAAGCAATCTAGGCCTATAGTCCCTTTAGTAGGACCCCTCTGTATTCTTCCTCGCCAAGTAAATAACCTTCAACTTTAAGTCTTCCATATTTTCTTTCCTTTATCCTCGAGACTAGCCTCATCCTATTTCATTTAGGCTACCCATCATCTTCCTTTACACCAGTTGTCTCGTCTAGACCTAGAGAAGTCGAGTGCACATGTTAGAGTGTTGCTTTCCGCATGTACAATTTTTTGCTTTAGATTTGGTTGCGCTTAAACAAGATCTGGACTTGGATGACCCTGAGTGCTTGTGGCTTTTGCCATGATTTCTTGATTCAAGTTACTTTCTCATGTATAGTCGTAGTACATGTTTTATGTTTATATGAATTTAGCCTATGGGTCAGGATTGTATATTTGAATATTGATTTGTTTTCCATAACCATTAGTAGCTATAGAGGTTGTGGGGTATGCCCCCCTTTTTTATTTAGTGTAAATTTGAAATACTCAAGGCATAGACCTTCTTTTGGGCAGTATTGGCATGGAGTTTTCTGACACGGTGTCAGTTTTTTGTATTTTCAATTTTAATAGATGGGTGAGTGACCCCCCAACTCTCAATTATTTAGAAAAAAAAGAAGATGGTAAAAGAACTCACTCTAATAATATAAATGTCAATAAAAAAATTAACATTAAATTTGATGTTCATTTAATTGTTATTGGAAATTTTTTATTCTTGATTGGAAAAGATAATTAAAATATCAAACTATCTTATTTTCATTTTCCCATTTCTTGACCTATTTCTCCATCGCTCCACTCCATGGAGCAATGATGCATCTTTTGTTGCAATTTGCATAAAAAACTTTATCTTTTAAAAAATATTAAATTGTATTTTCGTTGATTAATTACATATAAATGATGGTGGTTGTTTGTATTATCATTTATAGATGACAAATATGGTAAAGATGACATCAATCAAAATTTTCAATAGCTCAATGGTTATTTATCATTGATATAATATTTTTGAAGGATTGTATTTAAGGAATTATAAAAAGAATACCTACAATTTATATATTACATTTACAAACAAAGTGCATAACAATCGATTGCCATTTAAAACTAATGAATAACAATATTATTACAATGATCATAATGTAAGTGCTATAAAATAATCAACTCTTATTAAACATCAACATCATTTAAAATTTTAGTAATTATGAAATGGATCATATTATAAAATTTATAAAAAAAATTGTTGAAAAATTATAGTTTGAATTATCGTCATCCTCCACCTCATCAAAATCATAATAATTGTCATTATTGTCATCAATATCATTATCAGAATTGTCACGATAAAAAAAAAATGTCTTCTTCTCAATTGATATTTTTTCCTTTACAACTCAATCCCTACAACATATAGATTCGATAAAAATGTCAAATAAAATATTCAAAATATAAATTTATATATTTGTTTCTTTTAAAAATTTGAAGTTAAAAAAAAATGAATTAAGAATTTAGTAATTACTAATAGGCATTTTATTGTGTCCATGAATGGCATAAGGGCTTCCCAGCATTTTATCATTAACACAGGTCAGTGTTGTCTTTCGGTGACTCCATACGTTAGAATTTTATTTGTTGAAAATAAGAAAATGAAACTTTTACAATTTTTTTTTAACTCGACACAATAATGTAGATAAATTAAAATAATCTATCCCAATCACCAATCAATATATTATATATAAACTAATATAAAATCCTAATAAATTCAAAATATACATTTAAAAATACAATACATTTCAATATTTATCAAATCAATATATTCAAAATGTCTAAAGTGATCAATAAATAATTAGATACACATCCCTATCATAAGAGAAGATATAGGATGTGACTCCCTAATCACTCATATAACGATGTGTTATCCCTTCAATAAAAGAAGATAAAAGATACTTCTTCCGTATTAAGTATTCAGCTAGCCTTGTCAACTTCAACTTTACAAAAGATTAGAAATGAAGGTGCAAAATAACAATTTCTAATTGGGCTTTGCCCATATACTTTTATTTTTATTTTTTAATTTATTTTTATATTTATTAACTAAGAAATGTTAAAGCAATAGTTTCATTTTGTTGGATAATCTCAATTGACTGAAAAAATTCAATCGTTTCATTCAAACTAGAATGCCAAAGGCCACTATAAAAAAGGCCCTTCACGTTTTCAAAATATTATATTTTGTGGATTTTTTTTTTTTAAAAATGTTTGTGATAATTTAAGTAACAAAGGAGTAATAAGGGTGTTTGGTGCGAAAATAATTGTTTGAAATAAGTGTTGTTTTATTAAATTTATAAAAATAATTGTTTGAAATAAGTATTGTTTTATTAAATTTATAGAAAAAATATTTTCTTTTTAAAATTGGATTTTTTCCTATAAATTTTAATAATTATTTTATCTAGTTTAATCTCTTTAAATAATATAGGGTGGAGTAGTTTCTTTAAATTTTAGTGTATTTGATTTTGAAGTTTCTATAAATTAAGCATTCCACGATGTAGTACCATTTTATCTTCACCATCCCAATATACAAAATAAATATGTTCTCTTTCTATTATTTTTAAATGATGTCCACCTTGTATATATATAATATTGGACTCTAGAGATTGGAGACAGTTCTTCTAATTCTTATAGCAAAAGTAGTAATGGGGACTAATCTTCATCTACACCTAGCCACACTTTGAAGGGTGATATTCCTCTACCTAACTCATCCACTTCTAGTCCTCTTTGGCTAGACAGACACTATATATAGAGTGTAGGTACATGGGTTAGGGATCCTTTAGATGAGAGGCAAACACGTTCAAAGTTTCAGAGTGGTCTACATGTTTTCTATGCCTCTGCCTCATATCTACAGACTTTTCAAGAGGTATCAAGTATTCCTAAGTGGGATTTTGCCATGCATGAGAAGTATAACTCCTTAATCAAGAATCACACTTGGAATTTGACACTTCCTCTTAAGCAAAGAAAGATAGTTTGATGCAGATAGATATATAAGACTAAGTATGTAGTAGATGGGTCTATTGACAAGTTCAAGGCATCGATTACATAGAGACCTTTGCACTAGTTACCAAAATAAACTCCATTAGACTCACACTTGCTATTGTTGAAACCAATCATTGGGATGTTTATCAGATGGATTGAAGAGTGCATTTCTTTGTGATGATCTTGAGGAGAAGATTTACATAGACTAGCCTCTAAGATTTGTTGAGGATTCTTCTTTTGTATGTAGACTCCATAAATCCATCTATAGCCTCAAATAGGCCCCTCGGGCTTGGTATGTCAAGATGGATTCCTTTCTTCTTTTAATAAGATTCACTAAATGCCATTAAGATCTGAACATCTATCTCTTGTGACAAAATGATTTGCTCTTGATTCTGGTACTTTATGTTGATCGATCTTTTGATCACTGGTAGCTCTTCTTCATCCATTGCAATAATGAAAAGGGCTCTTTAGGACATATTTTTCATGACAAACATGGGCTTCTTACACTACTTTCTTGGGATTCAATTTTCTTAGTTTGACTCATGGGTGATTCTTGCACATCATAAGTATGCTCTCGATCTACTTACTCGATTTCACATCGCTGATTGTAAGCTACATTCAACTCCCTTTCTATCTAGAGTCAAGTTTGAGGTAGATTGTACCTCACCTTTGGTCGATGTTACCTTGTATTGACAACTTGTTGGTAGCCTTGTATACTTGACACATACTGGACTTGACATATCATATACAATGGGCCTAGTCTCTATATTCATGCAGGAACCCCATGAGTTACACTGGAAAGTAATTAAGAGGACCTTGCACTACATCCAGGGCACACATAGATTCAGGATTCACTACAAAGATGGCATTGACATCAACTTGATTAGCAATACTGCTATACTGAATCAGAATAGGATGACAATATTCAGAATTGCAAGTTCGCTTTAGGTTATAGTTTATCCATTAGTTTAGGTCAAATTAGTTGGTCAAGCAACAAGGAGATTGTTATTACCTTTATCATCTACCGAGGTAGAGTTCAGAGGGGTTGTCAATGCTGCCACTAAGGCCATCTGGCTTCAGGGGATTCTCACAGAGTTCAGTATCTAGTTCAGATGACCTACCATCATCTATTATGACAACTAGAGCACCATTCAGATTTGCAAGAATCTAGGTCAACATCAACAAACCAAACTTATAGAGATTCACATCCACTTCATTAGAGATCTCATTCATGGGGACATCATTAATATGATATATTGTCAGATGACATAGCAGATTGCAAACATCTTCACCAAACCTTTCACAAAAAACAAGTATCTTCACTTGTGGGGTTTTATTGAGGTTTGGGACACTGCAACATCGTCTTCTGGAGGGGACCTTTTGGTCTCTTCTTTTTATGTCTCTCTTTTGGGAAAGATTTTTTCCTACGGGTTTCCTCTTTTTTCTCTACTTTATGAGAGATTGCTTTGTACATGGGTACCTCATGAGGCATAGTTGTCGGGACCCATTTTTTTACACTGCACACTTAAGATGTGCTTTTGGGGGGGTGTTAGAGCATGGGTTTGCTTTTTTCCCATATTTATTTATTATGGGTTTTTTTCTCTCACTTGGAGTTTTCCTAGTTTCATGGAGAAGCTTGCTTAGGGGTACAGGGTAACTAGATTACAAAGAAGTAACTTCCTTGACTAGTTATTTCAAGTATGGGAATTACTCCTATATTCTTCGCTCTATTGACCACTTTTTGTGGAGGAGTTACTATTCTATTTCGAGGTATGTCGACCACCTTTTGTGGAGAAGTTACTCAACAATCTCCTATTTGTACTTCTCAAATTTGTGAGCTTTGTTAATGGAAGTTTGGCTTTGGGTTCTTATCTTGTCTTGTGCCATATTCTCGTATTGTTATTTCTTTTTGCTTTCAACTACTTTGTGGTATGCACTTGGTTCGTGTAATCACCCAGCTTGTGCATTCGATGTATTCAGAACCTGGACTCAACCCCGATAAAATTTTCACAAATAATTATTTGAAATAAGTATTGCTCCATTAAGTTTGTAGACAATCCATTATATTTTCAAAGTTGGATCTTCTCCTATGAATCCTGATTATTATTTTTTATTATTTTATCTAGTCTAATATCTTTAAATAACACATGGCAAAGTATCCTCTTTCAAGTTTTTAGTGTATTTGATTCAAATGTCCCTATAAATAGGGCACTCCACAATATAGTGCTATTTTATCTTTACCATCCCAATATACAAAATAAATATGTTCTCTTTATTCTATTCTTTAAACGATATACACCTCGTACACAGAGAGAGAGAGAGAGAGAGAGAGAGAGAGAGAGAGAGAGAGAGAGAGAGAGAGAGAGAGAGAGAGAGAGAGAGAGAGAGAGAGAGAGAGAGAGAGAGAGAGAGAGAGAGAGAACAAATCACATCTATATTTAATCAATTCCCTTTAAGCATTTAATTGTAGATAACATTGTAAGATGAGTGTAACCTTCCCAATCCCCTACTAACATAATGGTTGATTGGTTGGTTGCAGGATGAGTGCGACCTTCCCTACCTCTATGAGTAGTCATTTCTCAATTGACACTTTTCTTCATGTATTTTTTGGTAGTGATCATAAGGCAAGGGGATCCACATGAGGAATGGTGAATCTAATTCACCGCTTTAAACTTCTCACCCTCAAACTTCTTTCTTGCAAAACTTTTAGTGAGTGTGATGCCTAACAAATCATCGTTGTCTCACAATTATTACCAATATAAGATTTGTTGAGTGTGGAGCCCTTTGGGGCTATCAGATGACCATATGAATAAATTTTGGTGCCTAAAGAGCTCCAAGGATGTGGGGAGCACAATTTTTCCTACTCCACCTTTTGTGGAACCTTGTTCCACATGTGAGTGAAATATTCATAGTCTATTTCTAATTTCTATGTTTCCATGTTTTATGGAGGTAGTTGTTAGATGCCTTTTCCCATGTTAAATTATTTGTTTTGAGGGAGCCAGTTGTTTTTTAGAAAAGGGAACACCTTCCTTGTTGCAAGGAGTTGGTTGTGATCACATAATGTTAGAAAATGTGCCCTTGAAAGGTGGAGACCCTTAGTTTGGCGTGTTCCTTCATGGGAGAGCTTTTGGATGAGCTTGATGAGGTGGAAGTGAGTTGTCTAAAGTAGATGATGCTTATCTTAGATAAGCATGATGCATTTGCTACTTCTTTCATGTATTTTCCTTTATGTTTTATATATATAGGGTGTGGTGTGGCCTTTAGAGGTTGATGGTTTGTTTGCAGGGTGTGGCTTTGAGGATCAAAGTCAAAGTGCAAGTGTTTTGCAAAGTGCAGGTGTTCATTACAGGGTGTGGTTTAGCAATTTGTGAGATAAAACATTGTGCATGTGTAGGTGAAAGTGTAGCTATTTGTGTAGCATTTTCTACAAAATATTTTTATATCTCTGTGAAAGTTTATTGTAGTCTTGGTATTTAGATTACTATTTTTATTTGAGAACTTTCATTGGTGGATGTAGCCCACATTGGGTGAACCACGTTATATTTGTGTTATTATCTTGTTCTCTCATTTATGCTTTCATAATAACGGTGGATTAAGGAATGTTTTCATGATGCATGTTATTGCATGGCTTTAGATCTAGTTTATGGTAATAGTAAATCTAGTTTAAAAGTGTTTTATTCCTAACAACTAGTATCATAGTTAGGTTGTGTGTTTTGCTAAAGTGGTAAATCATAGGAAGGCTATTAGCTTGATTGCGAGCTATGAGAGAAGAGATCAGATTCAGAGTGGAGAAGTTTGATGGTAAGCATTTTGGTTTGTGAAAGATGCATATGGAGGACTACATATATCAAAAGGAGCTACATCTCCCCTTGGAAGGGAAAGTAGAACAACTTGTATGAGTGATGCAGATTGGTCATTCCTTGATAGGAAGCCATTAGGATCCATTCGGTTATGCCTTGCATCCTCTATTGCATTTAATATTTTTGATGAGAAAACCACAAAAGATCTCATGGATAAACTTGAAAAGTTGTATGAGAAACCTTCGGCTTCTAATAAAAAATTTCTTATGAAAATATTGTTTAACATGAAAATGCCTGAGAATGGTTCAATAGCTAATCATCTAAATGATTTTAATATGATTGTAAGTATGCTCACTTCAGTTGGAATCGAGTTTGATGATGAAGTTAGAGCTTTGCTACTATTATGTTCTTTGCCTGATAGTTGGGATAGTTTGGTTATGGCTATGAGTAATGCAGTCCTTACCAAGGGAAACTTGAATTTTGAGGATGTTGTAGGTGTGATCCTTAATGAGGAGATGCGAAGGAAAAGCACTAGTGAATCATCTTCAGATAATGTTTTATTCATTTATACTAGAGGGATGCAAAAGGACAAGAGCAAAGGCAATCATGGAAAGTCAAAAGGTAGATCTAAGTCCAGATCTAAATCCAAGATGATCTGCTGACATTATGGGAATAGTGGACACTCAAAGAAGGATTGTTGGTCAATTCGAGATAAGAATGCCAACAAAGAGGAAATGAATGAGGTAAATCATGTCAAGATGCCTTAATTCTTTATATGAATAGTTTTTTTGAGTCTTGAGTTTTAGATTCAGGAGCTTCTTTTCATGCCACCCCACATGGGCATTATTTTACCGATTATGTTCAAGAAAATCTAGGACATGTTTATCTTGGTGATGATAAACCATGTGAGATAGTAGGGAAATGTTGTGTTCAGGTTGAAATGTACAATGGGAACACATGGATCTTTAAGGATGTTAGACATGTGCCTATGTTGAGATGAAATTTGGTTTCAACGGGGCAATTGGGTAGTGAAGGATGTTCAATATTATTTATTGTATATTCTTGGAAAGTTACCAAATGTGCTCTTGTGATTTCAAGATATAAGAAAGTTGGTACTTTATATTTGACTAGTAGTGTTGATTTTATTGATTTAGTTGCTGCAAATGGAGATGCAACTATGTGGCACTACAGGCTCAGTCATATGAGCCATAAGGGCATGCAGATCTTAAAAGATAAGTTGCTTGGATTGAAATATCTAGATCTAGACCTTCTATGAGAATTATGTGTATGGGAAACAAAAGTGGGTTAAGTTCCTAAAGGTTGGACCCACAAAGAAATAACACAAGTTAGATCTGGTACACTCAAATGTATGGGGACCAACTCAGGTATCTTCTATTGGTGGATCCAATTATTATGTTACTTTTATTGATGATGCAACTAGAAAAGTTTGGGTTTATTGCATTAAAAAAAAATTTGATGTATTTGAAACTTTTAAGAAGTGGAAAGCCTTGGTTGAGAATGAAATAGGTCTCAAGTTGAAATGTCTCAGATCAGATAATAGAGGTGAGTATTGTAGTAATGCTTTCTTTGATCATTGTTCTAACAATGGAATTTGTAGGCAAAGGATGGTTCCAAGAACTCCACAGTAGAATGGGGTATCTGAAAGGATGAACAGAACAATAATGGAATGTGTTAGGAGCATGAGGTTACATGCAGGGTTGCCTTTACAGTTTTGGGTAGAAGTAGTCAGCATGACAATATATCTAATTAATAGAGGACCTTCTATGTCTTTGGATGGAGGCATTCCTGAACAACCTTGGTTTGGTAAGAATGTTGATTATTCTTTTCTTAGAGTCTTTGGATGTGAGGCTTTTGCTCTCATTAAGAAAGAGAATAGGACCAAGCTAGAGGCTAAATTAAAAAAATGCACATTTGTTGGTTATGGTGAGGATGACTTTGGTTTTCATCTATGGAGCATTAAAGATAGGAAAATATTTCAGTCTAGAGATGTAGCGTTTAATGAGAAAGTCATGCATAAAGATCAGTTACAGGAACAAATATAAATAGTACATGATATTGGATGACATTGTGGATGGCAAATTATCTAAGGATTCAGTTCAGGAACCTTCTATAGAAGGACCCCAAACTCCTATGTTAAGAAGGTCTTTTAGGGTAAGAAGAACACCTGAAAGTTTTTCTCCATCTTTGAATTATTTATTACTCACTAACAATGGATAACCAAAGTGTTATGAGGAAGCAATGTAGATAGATGTCAAGTTGAAGTGGGGGCAAGCCATGGATGAAGAGAATAGATCTCTCGTGGAGAACCAAACGTACGATTTGGTAAGGCTACTCAAGGGCAAGAGTGTATTGCCAAATAAGTGGATCTTCAGAAAAAAGAAAGAGGATGAAGGGAGAAAAAGGTATAAGGTCAAGATGGTGGTAAAGGGGTTTGCACAAAAATCAGGAATTGATGTTGATGAGATTTTCTCTCTTATTGTAAAAATGACTTCTATTAGGACTATTCTTGGTTTAGTTACAGTTGAGGATTTGCACTTGGAATAGTTAGATGTGAGAACTGCTTTTCTTCATGGTGATTTGGATGAAGAGTTGTATATGAAGGAACCACAGGGATATGAGGTCAAAAGGAAGGAGAATTATGTGTGTAGACTAAAGAAGAGCTTGTATGGCCTGAAAAGCTCCACGATAATGATACAAGAAATTTGCTTGTTTTATGTTGGAACAAGAATATCAAAGGTGTCACTTTGACCATTGCATGTACATCAAACATTTTGATGATAATTCCTTTATTATATTATGCTTGTATGTCGATGACATGTTAGTTGTAGGAAAGAACATACAACATATTCATATGCTCAATAAACAACTTAGTGACTCCTTTTATATGAAGGATTTGGGTGTTGCAAAGCAAATCCTTGGTATGAGGATTACTTGTGATAGGAAGGAGAGGAAGCTAGTTTTATCCCAATCAGAGTATGTGAAGAAAGTCTTGGAAAGGTTTAGTATGTTGGATGCTAAATTTGTTGGTACTCCTTTGGTAAGCCACTTTAGATTATCAAAGGAGCAGTGTCCCAAGATAGAAGCTGAAAAGCTTAAGATGTCCAAGGTACCTTACTCATTGGTAGTTGACAACTTGATGTATGCCATGGTTTGTACTAGGCTAGATATTGCCCAAGTAGTGGGAGTTGTGAGCAGGTATATGAGTGATCTAGTTTATGAGCATTGACAGGCAGCGAAATGGATTCTTTGATATTTAAGAGGAACCATGGATTTTACATTATGTTATGGTGGATCAGATACCAATTTGCATGGTTATGTGGACTCGAATATGGTAGGGGATATTGATAGCAAGAGAAGTACGATAGGTTATATATTTAATGTTGGAGATACATTAGTTAGTTGGATTTTTAGGATACAGAAGGTTGTGGCTTTATCAAACACAGAGGCAAAGTATGTTGCTGCCATGGAGGCTAGCAAGGAGATGATTTGATTATAGGAGTTGTTTCTAGAGTTGGAGCATGAGTAGGAAGTTGGGAGACTACACAATGATAGTCAGAGTGCTATTCATTTGGCAAATAACTCCTCTTTCCACTTGAGGATGAAACACATTTAGTTACGTTATCACTTCATCAGGACAGCTTTGGAGGAGAACTTGGTAAAGTTGGAGAAGATTCATACTAGCTAAAATCCTGTGGATATAATGACCAAGGTGGTCACATTGGACAAACAGAGACTATGTTCAAATTTGGTTGGCCTTAGTGGTCATGGAGCAGTGGTAGATTCTATTAAGGAGAAATGGTCTCCAAGTGGGAGATTGTTGAGTGTGGAGCCCTTTGGGGCTATCACATGACCATAGGAATAACTTTTGGGGCCTAAAGAGCTCCAAGGATGTGGGGAGTGTAGTTTTCCCTACTCCACCTTTTGTGGAACCTTGCTCCACATGTGAGTGAAATATTCCTAGTATATTTCTAATTTCTATATTTCCATGTTTTATGGAGTTAGTTGTTCGATGCCTTTTCCCATGTTGACTTCCTTGTTTTGAGGAAACTAATTTTTTTTTGGAAAAGACAATACCTTCTTTGTTGCAAGGAGTTGGTTTTGATCACATGATGCTAGAAAATGTGCCTTTGAAAGTGGAGACCCTTAGTTTGGCATGTTCCTTTATGGAAAAGCTTTTGGATGAGCTTGATGAGGTGGAAGTGAGTTGTCTTGAGTGGATGACGCTTATCTTGTATAAGCATGACACATTTGCTCCTCCTTTCATGGATTTTCCTTCATATTCTATATATATATCGGGTGTGGTGTGGCCTTTAGATGTTGATGGTTTGTTTGCAGGGTGTGGCTCTGAGGATCAGAGTCAAAGTGCAGGTGTTCATTACAAGGTGTGGTTTAACAACTTGTGAGATACAACATTGTGCAGGTGCAAGTGAAAGTGCAACATTTTCTACAGGAGATTTTTATATCTCCATGAAAGTTCATTGTAGTCTTGGTATTTAGATTACTATTTTTATTTGAGAAATTTCATTGGTGGATGTAGCCCACATTGGTTGAACCACGTTATATCTATGTTATCGGTGTTATTATCTTGTTCTCTCATTTATGCTTTCATAATAATGGTGATTCAAGGAATGTTTTCGTGATGCATGTTATTGCATAACTTTAGATCTGGTTTATGGTAATAGTAAATCTAGTTTAAAAGTGTCTTATTCCTAACAAGATTAACCCACTTACAACCCAATCATGTACTTTAATATTAAATTAAGTACATATTTACTAACCCTAAATTGAATGTCTCTTCAACACGTCTTAAATTACTTCTATAAATCTAGAACCATCATTCATTCATCATATAAACACACAACACTCCCCTTTATACACCACTCCTCTAGGCACACAACAATCCCTTGTTCCCCTCTAAAAAGATAATTATGGGGTTATTACATGCAGATGACCTTTAATACTCCCATTGGCCAAAAGTATTTGGAGAGAGAAGGCATGGGTGTCTTCTAATTAGAGTTCAGGTCATTAAAAAGAGGTTTAGATAAACCCTGATACTTTTGCTTTTTCTTGCGACCTTGCTTTGGCCTTCTCTCACACAGTAAGTATTACAATTTCCTCTACTAAAAGATAGTTATAATTATTACAGTAACAAAAGAGTAACACGGTTGTTTCATGGGAAAACAATTGCTTGAAATAAGCGTTGTTCCATTAAATTTATGAAAACAACTGTTCGAAACAATTACCATTTCATTAAATTTGCAGAGTATCCATTCCCTTTTCAAAGTTGGATTTTCTCCTATGAATCTTGATTATTATTTTTAATTGTTTTATCTAGTCTAATAGCATAATATCCTCTTTCAAGTTTTTAGTGTGTTTGGATGTCCCTATAAGTTGGGCACTCCACAGTGTAGTGCCATTATATCTTCACCATCCCAATACACAAAATAAACATATTCTTTTTTTGTTATTCTTCAAACAATGTCCACCTCGTATATTTATAATATTTAACCACAATGAACAAAACACACACACACACACACACACACACACACATAATCAATCCCCTTTAAGCATTTAATTATAGATAACATTGTAGGATGAGTCCAACCTTCCCAATGCCATACTAACATAACATTTAATTGGTTGCTTGCAAGGTGAGTGCGACCTTCCCTACCTCCATGAGTAGTCATTACTCGAATACCATTTTTCTTCATGTATTTTTGGTAATAATCACAAGACAAGAGAACCTACAAGTGAAATGGTGAATCTAATTCACCACTTTAGGCTTCTCACCATCCAACCTCTTTCTCGATTACCAAAACTTTTAGTGAATGTAATGTCTAACAAATCACCCTTGTCTCACAATTATTACTAATATAAAATTATTCTAATTAGAACCCAATCATGTATTTTAATATCAAGTTAAATACATATTTACTAACCCTAAATTGAATATGTCTCTTCAACACATTTTAAAATTACTTCTATAAATCTAAAATCCTCATTCATTCATCTTATAAGCACACAACACTCTCCTTTCACCACTCCTCTAGGGGCACAACAATCCCTTACTCCCCTCTAAAAAGATAATTATGGGCTTATTACATGCATAGGACCTTTAATAATCCCTTTGGCCAAAATTATTTGGAGAGAGAAGGCAGGGGTGAATTTTAATTGGAGCTCAGTTCATTAAAAAGAGGTTTAGATAAACCCTAATACTTTTGTTTTTTCTCGTGATCCTGCCTTGGCCTCCTCTCACATAATAACTACTACAACTTCTTATGTACTAAAATATAGTTTTAATTAATATAGTAACAAAAGAGTAACAAGGTTGTTTCATGTGAAAATAAATGCTTGAAATAAGTGTTATTCCATTAAATTTGTGAAAGTAACTATTTGAATAAGTATCGTTCCATTAAAAGTTGGATCTTCTCCTATGAATCTTGATTATTATTTTTAATTGTTTTATCTACTCCAATCTATTTAACTAACACAGGGCAAAGTATCCTCTTTCAAGTTTTTAATGTATTTGATCTAGATGCCCTTATAAGTTGGGCACTCCACAATATAGTGCCATTCTATTTTCACCATCCCAATATACAAAATAAACATGTTCTTTTTTTCTATTCTTTAAACGATGTCCACTTCGTATATATATATATATATATATATATATATATATATATATATATATATATATATATATATATATATATATATAATCACAATGAACAAATCACATCTATATTTAATTAATCCCTTTTAAGCATTTAATTATAGATAACATTAGAGGACGAGTGTAACCTTCTCAATCCCCTACTAACATAACATTTGATTGGTTGCTTGCAAGGTGAGTTGGACCTTCCCTACCTCCATAAATAGTCATTACTCAAATGCCATTTTTCGTCATATATTTTCAGTAAGAATCACAAGACAAAAGAACCCACAAATAAAACGATGAATCTAATTCACTGTTTTAGGCTTCTCACCGTCCTACCTCTTTCTCAATTACCAAAACTTTTATTAAATGTAATACTTAACAAATCACCTTTATCTCTTAATTATTATTAATATAAAAATAATCTAATTGCAATCCAATCATATATTTTAATATTAAATTAAATACGTATTTCCTAACCGTAAATCAAATATATCTCTTCAACACATCTTAAAATTACTTCTAAAATCTAAAATCCTCCATTATTCATCTTATATTCCCACAACACTCCCCACTCCTCTAGGCACACAACAAATCCCTTGCTCCGCTCTAAAAAGGCAATTGTGGGGTTATTACACGTGGGGTTATTACATGTGGAGGACCTTTAAAACTACCATTGGCGAAAATTATTTGGACAGAGAAGGCAGGGGTGTCTTCTAATTGGAGCTCTGGTCATTAAAAAGAGGTTCAGATAAATCCTCTTACTTTTGCTTTTTCTCGTGATCCTGCCTTGGCCTCTTCCCACACAGTAACTACTACAACTTCCTCTTACCATTCCCCTTTCTTTTTCTTTTATTACTCCTCCTTCACTATCTTTTTATCCCCCATTCTCTGCAAGCCAATGAAAGAGTTGACCTGGTCTGCCTTTAACAAAGTGCAGGGAATCCGGTTCTCCAATGGTTGTTATAGATCCGCCCTTAATGGATTCCTTTATTAATGAAACACAATTACATTGAACATTTAACAGCAGGAGTTTGAGGTCTATGAAGGGCGTGGATGCCATTGTTATTGGGATTTGCTGATAATGTCCGGTTACGGATTCAAATCGGCGAGTGTCAACACTTCATTAACTGGTACGTGCCCACATTCTTAAATCGCTGCCATTTACAAGTCTGAAGCTTTTGGGTATGATTATTTTTGGAATTTATGGGCACCCATTTATTCTCTTTTTAATTGTAAATTCCCCATTGACACGAGTCTGAATCTGTGTACGACCATTTTTGGTCTCTATGAACATCCGCTTATTTTTTGTAATTGGTACATACCATTTCCACACAACTCTCAAGCTTTGGGTATGATTACTCAGTCTCTTTGGACACCCATTTATTTGAGAGACTCTTCTGTAATAGAAATAATTTATTCCAACGTTTCTGGTCTCTCTGCAGGATATATTATTAGAGATTTGTCACTCTCTGAATGCAGCTCGCTGCGATTTATTACTCAATAACAAAACCCCTTTTTTTTAATTTTTTAAATTCACTATTCATACAAAGTATGAATCTTTGGGTGTGATTATGTAACCACCGAGGGGTATCTCATTGGACAAAGCCACCTAGGACTCACTTGGCCTCGTCCTTTGGGCACACTGCAATGAAAGTTGGATGTGATATTTTACTCAATTTCAACACTTGACATGTTTTATAAGGATTTGAATCTGAAAGCTTACCACATAAGCTTAAGCCATTCAACAACACAAGTTTGAAGCTTTGGGTATGATTGTTTTTGGAGTTTGTGGACACCCATTTATTGTTTTATCTTGGTTGGGTTTCATCTTTAACTTTTAAGTGGGTACGATCCCATTCTTTCTCTGTGTTTTGGTTGCATGGGGGTTACTCTCACGGGGCCGTGATTCCATTTCCCCCTGGAATCAATGCCATTGTCTGAAGTCTTTTAAAGCTGTTAAGATCCAGGCCTGTAAGGTGGTAGGAAATCATAAGAGCATTGCTCACATATTTGTAAGGACTGTTTGGCGCTGTGTCAGGCCATGGGACTTGAATTTGTGGCTTAGTTTAGACTCGCTGCCAATTGTCAATCCATTAGTCTTTCCCTAAATTGAAGTAGTATTATATCATTGGATAGTTGCAAAAATATTGTAATGAAAGTAAATTCCTTCGATTTTAGTATTGCCAATTTTTTGATTCCCATTGACCTACTTCAGTGTTTTTTCTGTATATTAATTAACTTATTTTCTCTTCGTAAGTGAAAGCATATGCTTGTTGTCTAGGGGTTGTGGTGAATAGTAGATTAAATGGTAATTGGGGCACTCCTAAGAATGTGACTCAGGTTTAGATTCCCTTCATCTATGTTGCAAGAAATGAGAAATGTGACGCAATGGAAATGTGAGAAGAAACGTTATCGAAAAAGGTTGTGTATAAGAAACAAATTTTATATTTCACATATAATGTTTATTTTTATTATTAAAATATTTACATTTAAACATATTTTAACTTTTAATCTATTAATTTTATTTGTTTATTATTAATATTTTATTTTTTTTCATTTTTAATATTTTAATATTTATGATATATAATATAATTAAAAATCTATTAAAAATAATATAAGTACAAAACATAAATAAAATAAATCTACAGTCCAAAAAAAAAAACTGCGAAGGAAAAGGCGAAACTAATTCCCAAGAGGTGCTCCGAGGCAAGTAATTTCCATATACATCGATAATTAAGAATCTATTAAAAACAATATAAGTAGAAAACATAAATAAAATAAATCTACAATCCAAAAAAACAAACTGCAGAGGAAAAGGCCAAACTAATTCCCAAGAGGTGCTCTGAGGCAAGTAATTTCCATATACATCAACACTAGCGAAATTCACCCATATAAAATTATAACTTAATAAGTTTGAAAAAATTAAAAAAATTTACAAACTGAAGAAACGCAGAAACAGCCGTTTCCATCCTGTTGCCATTTCTGGTCGTTAATATGCGCTACAGCCTGCTGCCGTCGCGTTTCTTGCTACAGGGCCCATCACTACCCTAAGGTGGCACATAGCTCAGTGGGCATGTGGTGAGGTTGTGGTGTAATAATTACGGGTTATATTTGATTGTGGTCCAAACTTAAGCTTGCAATAGAATGTGGTCCAAACTTACCTGTGAGGTTGTGGTGTAATAATTATGGGTTAGATTTGATTGTGGTCCAAACTTAAGCTTGCAATAGAATGTGGTCCTGGTCCAAACTAACCCATCAACGCAGTAAGATGGCCCATAACCTCTCACTTAAAAATATAAGAATAAATTTTGTTATAATGTTCTTAGGCGGCTTGTTTCACGTAATAACTAATAAGACTGAAATACACTTTGAGCCAATTTAATAAAACTTTGATCAGCCTCTGGCAACACCAAAAAGACATTCTTGCTTGGCTTCGTGTATTTCCCTGTTGCAGGGGCATATGAATTTTGAAATCTTTTTTTGCATGACTATTTTGATTAAGTCATTATTAATTTATTATAGACTTTTAGGTATCACTATCATGTTGATGTCCCGGACATATGGCCACCTTGCACAAGTATGCGTTTGAGATAAGCTTCCTATTGACTATGTTCACTCAGCAGCACTTTGATATTATGTGAATCTCGAGTGGTCTAATATGCTCCATCTATCACTGTAATAACGAAGGTTTTCACTCATATTTGCTGCTGGATGGAATATTTATATGGAGGAGGGATAGTTTTCCCCCACAACTGCCTTCTAAATGGCTTACTTAGTTACCACTGCCTACTGGATTGGAAGCATGCCCCCCCATGAGAAATAATAATTAATCACGTTAATCAAAATCCTGCTGAATGGAGACTTGTGCAAAAAGAGGAGCATGACTTCTAAATTCAAGTCAAGGAGCCAGCTTCTCTTTCCCGTGAACATGTAATCATTCTCCTTCTGCATGGTATCTGTAAACCATATATTGAAAAAGAAACCTTAGTATAGATAAAATATTAAAAGTGATGTTACTTAGTATTTAGATACTTATACTGGCCATATGTCAGTCCAATAAATGTCTTTGCTCCTTTCCATTTGAAGCCTTTTCTACAAAATAAAGCAAACTTGCAATCATAAAATAAGCCTTTGATATTTTTGCATTTCCACAAAGGTCTACAAGGACCAGCTTTAGACCTAAAATTTTCAAGGACAGACCCGACAGGGAGTTTATTTTGTATTCTTAGCTGTTTGAAGTAGCATTTTTTGGCTCTATATAAGCAGACCAGTTTGTGGCAAACATTTGTGATAAAATTGACTCAGAATCGTTTTTATACTGAAATTATTGAGATAATTTTCACTGGGGAATATGAGAAAACAATCTAGTAGTAAGAGATTTAGCAGAGGCATTAAAAAGATTTTCATCTGTCAGTTGTTGTTGGCATTCCAGGGACTTGAGCATTTCATGAGCCTGTTTGAACAGTTTCTTCTGAACTCATGGATCAAGCATGGCCTTGATGTGTCGTCCTTTGAAGAGCTTGTTTGTTCATTCCGTTCATTTTCTTCTTGGTGTGTGATCTTTATACCCACTTGGGCAGCCTCATGGATGAAGTCATGTGGTCAACCTTTGTATTGTTGGCTTTGCCCAAACTTAACATAGTCGACTTTGCCTAAATTTTGTTTTGGAGAATGTAATTTGCTTAGGTTTCTACCGTGTAGGCTCCTTAACAACATATATACAAATGTTTTTCTGCATATATTACTCTTTAACAATAGGACAATCCTTATGTCATGCTCATCTGTTGCACATGTCACACATACATTCACACCTAGAAGAGAGTTTACAATTTTGTGTAGTATGGCCCCACAATCTGTGCAGGAAACATGGCTGCGCTGGTCTGCCATTCAGCATTATAACTGCTGAGGATGATGTTCTTGCTGATTTGAAGTTTTTAACACAATATGTATTTGCATGGTGATTGGTATGTGGACAATTAGGATTAGTAGATGGGGCCACCTGTTGAGCAGGTTGCACTGGTTATGTCGGAAGTAATTGGGGCCGCAAGTTGCATCATCTACTGTTGCATAGCGTCACATACCTGGCATGTATTGGCTTGCTGTTGTTACAGCTGTTGTTGCTGATCTTGATTATACATTCTCTTTCTCGAATTCCTTGGACACTGAAACCATCTGCTATCCCATGTACTGTGCTTTTTGCAATGGTATTATAATTGAATTGGTCTTTTCCCAGTTGAACTTGAGACTGTGCCTATTGGGTCCACTGATGAGCCTGTTAATGTTGCTGTGACTCATCAACGAAATTTACCTGTTATGGTAGCCTTCCTTGTGCTTGTTCATGGCTGAAACCGTACTACTAATTGTTGATTGCACCACCTCAATCCAGTTGGGTGGAAGGTGGATAAATTGATAATCTTGAAGTGGTTTGGTTTTTAATTCCATTTCATTAGTTTGGGCTTGTACATCATGACTGGTCCAGTCTGCCCTGTGTTGTATCTCCAAAGCAGTCTCTAGTGCCTGGCTGTATGTGTAAGGTTAGTTAGCCTTTACTTGAGACTAAACATTTTCATTTAATCCAGTCAGGAACCAGTCCGCCATCTCTTGTTGATCTATAGCATTTGAGAGCGCGCTCATCATTCTTTTAATTTGTGTATTATAAGCGAATGGTTGCATTCATTCTTGTTAGATGTTTCTCGGTTCTTGAAGTGCTGAAGTTTTCACCTGTGGGTGAGAGTATGTATTCAGAAATGTTCTTTTGACTTTGTCCCGCTGATTTTCGAACTGTATGTACCATGTAAAAGGCTAAATGTTGTATGTATGTAGTTCTGTATCTATCACACCAAATGTGTTATCATTATCCATATAATGTTATCATTATCTACCTCACCAGCAGCATCAATGCAAAATGTTGTATGAATGTAGCTCTGTATCTTATCCTCCTTCGCCTGGTGATGAACCGGGGACCAGCCAATCTAACTCTGGATGACTGGAAACTGTGCCCCACTTGAGAAACTGATGCTGCACTTGGTCACTTTGGCTTTCGGACATGACAGGGAGCCAAGAAAGAGAAATGATATTAATGTCCACGAATAACCAAAATAGATCAATGAGACTCTGAAAGTACAATTAATTATAAAAGAGAAGTACTAGGATAGAAAGACCCTAGGAATGTAAAAGTGACTAGACACAAATTGCAGGTAAGGTGAAAAAAGCAAGGGGGTAAAACCTAAAATAGTTAAACCCTGAGACACAATATAAAGACATGGTACAATTATAAATAGCACTGCAAGGGAAGGACTCCTAAACAATAGGGAGCTTATGAAGAAGATTAAGCAGGAGGCCGTGAAAGGAGTCAAGTGCTGTCACATGTCTGCACTATGATTCAGACCATGAGAACCCACAGTTGTTGTCTATCTCAATGAAAGGGGAATGTTCCGGGCTGAGAGGATCGGGCTGGACAATCCTAGGAGGAAGTCAGGTACTCCCTATTGAACCTCTTCTAACTTCCAAGGCCGAAGAACCTTCTTTAGATGAAATGGTTGGCATTTGAACAAAATGTTATAGATCAATCAAAATACAAAACCTAGTTATCTTTTGAACTAGATCAGCCAAAATGCCCATGAAAAAGTCACTATTTAGAAATACATGCCTTTCCACGTGAAATATGCTAAAGGCAACATGATAAAAGCAAATTATTGTGAACAGTACCTAAATGGGTTATGGCTAAATCTTGTTCAAATCATACAACCATCAAATCCTCAAAAAACCAATATATGGAAAACTAATTAGTACAGATTAGCAAAAATTGCAAAAAGGAGATACATATATCAAGTGAATGACGGCATTTGAAGTTAATAACAAAGCTTGCCCAAGAATCAAACTTAATATCTATACATCCATGATGTACAAATTTTTCCCAACGCATTATGAACAATTGATAATCCTCTTAAAATCAAATTATATAGCTTTCAAAGAAAAATTCTGACCATGGCAAAATGCATCTGGACCTTCATGAAAAATTTACTGCTAAGAAGTTACAACCCTCCTTCATGATCACATTGACATCAAGAAGTAAAGCCAAATTGCCTAGAATTAAAGATATAGAATCATTTCATTGTATGGAGGATGAAAGATTCCTTATTTCGCTGAAGAGATGTTGGTGGGTTGGTTGTGTCTAGCTCCACATAGGTACAAATCTTGCTGGGTGCATGAGGCCGGTTATGGCTGTATAAACTGTATTCAAGCCCTGTTGGCTGTAGGTGTGGTAATCTAGAGGGGATCTAGGCCCCATAAGTGTCCTAAACCGGTTCATTGCTTTGGTCAAAAGAATTGACCGAAAAAAAAAAGATACCTCATGCAAACAACAGTCAAAAGACAAAGTCAGATTGAGGAGAGATTTTATCTTTCACGAACTTTGACAGCATAAGAGGAATTACATGCCATTGCATCTTCCATGATGTCAAAGCTTAATACACTACAGTTAGAGGTCTCATCGGAAATTATTAGTCTTTTACCTTTTCTTTAGCTGATGGAGTTTCATGTCTGTTGGTGTGCTTTGTCAGTGAACGAAGTTTAATAAGAGAGTCATATTTCTTGTTAGTTAGCAAAGTTATGCTAAAAGTAATTACCCCACAGTGCACAAAGGGAATAAGTCATAAAGAAAAAGTAATTATAAATAGGCACTTAGGCCTTAGAAGTGTTTTATGTATGTGGATAGAAGTGGTTGTGTACAAGTCTCCACGATTGTGTCTAGCACAAGAACAGCGCCAATACTTATATTGGAAACCTTTGTGGCATGAATTGGAAACGCTCTCAGGAAAATTCTCTTATTTTTTCATCGAACTTCCAAATCTATGTTCCAGCAAATATTAAAATTCTGTTTCTTTCCAATTTTAAAAACCTGATTACTATTTAGCCTAAGCTGGATCTTTCATTCGACTTTGCTTTGGGAGTAGAATTTAGCCTAATTGGATTTCAGATCTTTAGTTCAGAATAAAAAAATCATATCTAGGGGTTGCCCTATGTTTTTTCAGCAGATCAGATTCAGTTTTTGCCTCAGCATTTTCAGCATTCCAGATTTCAGATTCAGGTTTCCAGCAGATTTAGATCTTCAGATTTCTATTAAGAATTTCAGATATCCAGTTTCATATTTTTTTAGCATCTGATCAGGTTTCAGGTGCTCTTCTTTTTTCAGATTCTGATTTTCTGTTGAGTTACAGCAGGGTTATAGTGGGGATCAATAGTGGTATTAAAGCCATCTTCTTGGCCTTGTGGTAGCACCATAACAGCCTTATTCTTGGTTATGCAAGATGGGGGAACTGGAGCACTCTCGGTGGAAGAAGACATCAGTGGTCCAATGGATGGATTATGGGGATCATGAACCAAATGAACAATGGCATGAAAGGGACTCCAAATGCTATTCTTCCATCCATTGAGAACAGAACATAAAGACATTGACGCGATAATGAAGAAGAAAACCATTATCCACCTTAAAACCGAAAAAGAGAGGGTGGACGACACACCCAGTGGGATAACCTCTTTACAAGAAATAGGGGGAACCTAATAGATACCTTCTAGAATATTAAGAAGGGAATCACACAAATCAAAGGTTGATGGAGTAGATCCCCATTCCCAAGTTTGATGCTGTGAATGGTGATATTAAGCCTAGGCCTTGGAATGAGAAGGTTGATCGTTTCTCTAAACTAAAATTTAATGGGAGGTTTTCAGAAAAATATAGTCTGCCAAATTGCACTTTGAGGGGCCAACATTTGGTTGGTGGCAGATGCTTGAGGGCAAGATGGAGGCAGATGATGATGATGATGATGATTGTCAAGACAACCACATGGCAGCAACTCAACTGCATTTTAAATTTTTTTTGAGGCCAATTACCTAATATTATTTTTTAGCCTGAAAATTATGAAGCAAGAGGGCACAATGGTATATTGCTCCGAAGAGTTTTAACAAGCAAGTTTATTGGTTGAACTTGAAAGGATAGCCCCTCGGCAGGTGGTTGCTATATATGATGATGATTTTTGTTCAGCTTAAATTGGTCTGTGGGACTTGTCAAAGTTTATAGACAATGCAATTCATCTATATTGTCCACACAAAGCTATGTACCACGGGAACGCGTTCTCACTTCTCAGTCCCTGTTTCTGTCCCCTCGTCTCCATGCCTGCCATGTTCTTATTCAAATATTGTTTCTATGATTTTGTGAGTATTTCTAGGCATCCCCTTTCTGCATTCCCGTTTTTCCCTATGCTTCCTGAATTGGACTTTGTGGAACATAGCTGAAAACTATGATATTGGAGTTGACTTTGTTTATGCCAACCTTCTTTGTATCTTCAGACTCATCTCAACTTAAGTTCCCTGAAAAGGAAGTAATGAATCATAAAAAAATTAATAATATTGTAAATGATTATACAGAGAAACCCAAAACGAGACAAAATTGAAAGACTATTTTTTAACACCCTATTGGTCGAAACTAGGTTATGTGTTTATTTGTTTAGAGTCTAGACAGTTGTTTCAATGTGTGTTTAGATTCAGAATAAAATCTCCAAGCTTTTTTTGGTTGTCCTGATTTAGGATTTCATGAACCAAATTATGATTGCAAATATTTGTGTAATAATGATTAAAATATATACTAATGGACCCATAGGAGTCCATGAGGGAGTATGCCGAGGCTTTGAAACCTGGTATATTGGAGGTCTGTTCAACAAGTAAAGTCCTATTAAGTAGTTGTTAGGTGTCAATTTGTAAGGAGTTCAGCTTCCAATCTTCCCACAGTGTAGGTCGATGCTAAAGGTAATGAAAAGCCCAAATCCACTTTAGTTTTGAATATTGGTCCACAATAACTTGAGTTTTGGACAAAATGGTCTTGCCGATTTATGTTCTAAGGGGCTTTTATACACCTACAACAAAACTTGATGCAAGGGACAAAAATGTAAGGTTTTCAAAAAGATTCACATGATTAAGATTGTAGGTAAAAAACCTGAAGCAGTTAATAGTGATCAAGAGGAATCAACACATGTAGAGGAGTACACTGTGGATGAAGAAGACCAAGATCAACAAGAAATACAGATTGTCTTCATTGTTGCCATGGTGCAAAATACCCAATACCGAACTATGACGCTAAATACACAGTGAAGAGCAGCACTACGGTGATCCTTATTGATTTTGGCGGCATTCATAACTTTATAGATGCAAAGTTGGCGACCTCCCTGTAGGCATCACTCATAACTTGATAGATGTAAATCTGGTGGCTTCATCTCATCACATAATTTCCAGGTATCGATGGCCATTAATAGCATGATGGAGTGCAAAGGGACGATCAAAGGGATGAAATAGTAGCTGGACAGCTATGAGTTAAGCTCTGATTTTTATGACTTGTGGGGGATTTTTCTTGATCTTGGATTAGTTGTTCTTGAAATTTGAGGAAGGACAACTGATTACATTTAGAGGATTACAACTCAATTTAAACGAAATGGTTAAAGTAAACAAAATGTCCAAAGAACTTGCTAAGTGCAAACTATTTTTTCATTTTTCAATCCAATTCAAATAAGGGCTTGCATGGCAAGCTTAATGGACAGAACGTAACAACACAAAAGTGGGCACATCAATGATAGATCAGTTTGCAGGTGTCATTAGGGATGTAGCTTATTGGCTGCCACTGAATAGGGGATAAAAACAAGTTATTAAGTTAGAAATAGGGGCAAAATCGTTCATTGCTCCTCCCTACAAGTATCAAAAGCCATTTAAGGATGAGATAGAAAGAAGAACATAATAAATGGACAGGGTCACATAGTTCCTAGTAAAAGTCCCTTTGCCTCTCCAATATTGTTAATAAGGATGGCTCCTTCCACATGTCCATTGACTACACGGTCTTAAACAAGAGGACCACCAAAAATAGATTCCCTATTTGATGGCGAGGTGGGTTGTGGGTCGAGTGAACAACTGACAACTTACAACCTTATTAGAGTACATAGACAATAACAACAATCACAAAGTATGTACAAAATACTTCATTTATTCACTTTGCAAAATATAGAGACGTTACAATCAATGACACTCTTTGTCTAGGTTTTCCATAACTTGTAGAACCAATGCCTACACACCTTGCCCAACTTGGGCTTTCTTTTCTATACACTCTAGACACACCTAGACCCCTTTCCTCACTATGAGCACCTAAACTCTTATTCTCTAGCTTAGCTACTCCCAGACTTTTAAATTCCTTCTTCCCAAAACTCCTACTAAAAGCTCCCCCTGCCGTAGCCCCTCATCCCCCTGCCCCCCCCAATTTTCAAGTGGCATATGCACACCATGTATCGGCAAGAGTGCGTCACAAAGAAACTGATGTTGGGGATCATGATTCACCATCTGAAAACTGAAGATGCATACATTATATGAGGAGTCCAAAAGAAACCACCAACTTTGCATGACATCCAAATCCTACCGGTTTGGAAATCCCTGACATTAATTGTTGTTGCGAGATTGAATATTTTTTGACAAGTCTTTGATTAAGTTCTTGTAAATCAAGCACCAAGAATTTGGTGTTCAGTTTTTGCTACATCTGTCGATCTTCAGCCAACTTTGAACATGGAAATCATGTGTCTAGGATGCATTATGCAAATAAATTTCCCACTAGTGCGAGGTTTGTAGAGTGATAAGCTTTGGATGGCTCAAGTAGGCTTGCGAAGTTCGAAATGGTCTTGGGAAGCTTGAATAGGCTTGCAAAGCTCAAAATAGACCTGTGAAGCTCGAGTAGTTTTGTGAAGCTCAAAGTAGGCTCGTGAAGCTCAAATAGGACTGCGAAGCACCAAAATAGGCTTGAAATCTTGCGAAGCACATAATAGACTTGCGAAGTTTAAAATAAGCTTGCAAAGAACAAATTCTTGCACCTGCTGTTGGATTCTTCGCCCAGAAATGCTTACCACTTTGAAAGATAGAAGTTTTCAGCTGGATGAAAGATGAATTGGAGATCCAAAGATGCTCCTGCATTAGATTCCCCTAGAAACTTGATTGTGAGCATGTTGCTCACAATTTAGTGGGATTTGAAGGTCCTGGTCGAACAATCAGACCAATTTCTGCTTTTGAAATCTATGAATCTTCTTCTTGTTCCTTGTCTTTCCAGCAAACTAAATATTTTCTATATCTGTGCTGCCCAGGTTTCTTTACAACTCGCTCTTCCAAAATTTCTTCAATCTCCTTAAGTTCTTTCTCAGGATTTTGAGTTCTTCAGTTTGCATGTTGTTCTTCCTCTTCTTCGACACTATTACCTTGTTGATATGGATACAAGTTTGAAACATTGAAAATAGGGGGCTCTATCTTATATGTATCGTTTGAACATCTCCCAAGGATTTTGCAAGGACCAATCTTTTTGTACTTTAGCTTGTTGCATGTACCTCCTGGGAATCTCTCCTAAGGTACTAATTCTGAATCTCCTTCAGCAAATGATTATTCTATTCTCTTTTCATACCTTCGGCTACTCCGCTGTAGCTTCTTTTTGACTTCTCATACAGTTCTTGCATATACTTTGCAAAACTCTCTGCATCTAGAATCTTCTTATCTGCTGTCACACTCATCAAACCAGTCGCCCCTTTTGGTGATCTTCCATACACAATCTGGAATATGGTGTTTTCCCAACTGATCTGTCTACTGAATTGTTGTATACGATCTCTGCTTGAGACATCATATCCCATTGTCCTGGCTTATTTCCAATCAAACATCTAAGTAGATTTCCTAAACTTCTATTAACAACTTTGATCTATCCATCCGTTTGTGGATGATATGGTGGACTATACTGCAGTTTGGTGCCTAATTTCTTCCACAATGTTCTTTAAAAGTGAACCAAAAACTTAGTGTCATTGTCTGAGGTTATACGCTTCAGCAATCCATGTAATCTAACTACTTTTTTGAGAATTTGTTTTTTGCAACATATAAAGCATTATTGGTTTTCTTGCAAGAAATAAAATAGGCAATTTTTTGAATATCTGTCAACTACAACAAAGATTGAATCATTAGCTCTTTGTGTTGACAATCCAAGAACAAAATTCATAGTCAGCTCTTCCCATGATCCACATGGTGCGGTGCTGGTAACGCTTTGTACAAACAAATATTCCTACTTGTTCCCTTAGCCAACCAGCATACTTTGCATCTCT
This sequence comes from Torreya grandis, assembly GCA_037957365.1. NCBI lineage: Eukaryota > Viridiplantae > Streptophyta > Pinopsida > Cupressales > Taxaceae > Torreya > Torreya grandis. The sequence goes on along the minus strand of JARHVA010000167.1, from coordinate 4,226,589 downwards.
CCACATATTTTCTAACATTCTTAGCCATTCCCGACCAAAAGTACCTTTCCTCTAGCAATGCTAGGGTCTTATCTGCCAAATTGACCATGTAATATTCCACTATGTAACTCTTTGATCAAATTCTTCTTCATTGATTCTCTAGTGATGCATAATTGTTGTTTCTTGAATAATTCTTTTTTTGTATGATATTGTTGAGCCCCTAATATTCTATTCTCATAAGTGTATTAAGGCTATCAAGTAGTTGATTTGTGGCGCACATAACAATCTTTTTTTTTAAGTTTTTAGACGTTTCTTAATTCTGTTAGGCTAACCTATTTAAGACCTTGGGGTCGTCTCTACCTAATTATGTCTTTAAATAAGGGTAGATATTCTCTTTTAAATCATCACAAGTCAAGTTATCTATTTCATTTCATTATTGTTTTGCATTCTGGAGGTTGCCTCCTTTAAGTGGGTAGTACTTCTGATTCAATTATATCATTTCAGTTGGCATTGTTGCATCACCATCTTTGGATCTGTTCTTATTTTCACATTCCACTGGGTATGTTCTTATTTTCGCCTTCAAGTGGGATCTGCTATTGCTATTTGATTTTATTTGGCTTTGCATCTAAAAAATATCATAACAGGTGGTAATTCAGATGACGAATTATGTAGTGTGTGGACGAGGGTAGGGTATTATCAAAAACAAGAATCTTTTTGTTGCTTGATATTTTTTGGCCATTTTTTTTTTCATTGCATTTTTTGCATGTCTGTTTGATTCTGAGACCGCAGTTAGAGTTGTTGAAGTTTCTGTTTTTATCAAACCCTAGCAGAAATTCTGCTCTTTAATATCTTTCACAACAGGGAGAATTTGGGGTATCTGATGTAAGCAGAAGACATCAGGAATTCATTTTAGGTTTCGGGTGCTTGTGGGAGACAGTAGTCATTGGATTTGTCTTTTTGAGATGATCGCAAATCTATAGCTCTTTGGTAATTGAATTTTTTGACCCTTCCCGTTCTTTGTTGGTTTTCTGGTCTCTGTTAGCCCTTGTTGGAGCGCTATACAATCAGATTTAGTTTTTCATTATGAACAATTCTGTATAGGCCCTGGTAATGCTCTTTCTTGCCACTAAGTGTTACATATTTTAATGGTCAACTCTTGCAAAGGGTACTTTCTATCTATGTACATTCAAAAATCTAGAGCTAGTAGATCAACCCAAAAATCAACCTTGTCTTCCTCATCTCCAAATGGACCCAATCCTCCTACTGACAATGCAAGTGATTGAGAACATCTTGATTATTGCATGCTATGCAGACAATCGAACCATTTATCGCAAGATGTTCAAACAACCTTTACAGAAGTACAACCAACCTCAATCAAAAGAATGTGTTATGATGTATTACATTTTATTTTAAATTGTAGGTTTTAAAACGCTTTTGGATTTGTTCAATTCTATTCCAAGTCTCATGGGAAATGCTACAAGCCCACACTTACAATTGTAAAGAATAACTGGAATGACTAAGGTGTTGGAAAGATTTTTTTTCTTATCCTAGTTCCAAAGCTCAACGTTTTTACATGTATTTACAATACAATAAAAAGGTTTCCAACTACCAATGATCCTCTCTTCAACATTGCGGTTTGAGTTTGAAGGACAATTATATTCAATTCCTAGGTACTTGTGCGATTGCACTTCTTTAGGGTATTTTTATCATCCAAATTTTGAGGGTACGATACCTTTTTGGCTTGTCATTACCTTGGTTTTGTCACCATTAATGGCGAGTTCATAATTTTGACAAAAGTGGAAAGAATGCTTTTGGTGAAAAACTGTGTTATATTTATAATCACGAAGTTTCAGATCACTCACTTGGAGCCCCATATCAATCCTAACTGAGGAGGGACCACTTGAGTGGTCTCAAATGTCGTGATTAAAAATATTACACAGTTGTTTTCCAAAAGTATTCTTTCCAATATTATGGATTGTGGAAGCATGAGATATTTAATCTGAAAAACTTGTTAAAGAATTTTGAGTTGCTTTTTGAGGTCGGCAAGAGTTTTTTCAAGGAGAACAATGTTGTCAGCATATAAAAGTAGGACGACAATGAGCCCAACCATGTTAATACCAATGTATCTCTCATATTCTAAGCATTTCTCAAAATCGTCTATATGGATGCTGAAAAGTTTGGGAGATAAGGGGCACCCTTACTTAACATCGATATTGCAGTTGTTGTCCATTGACCGTTCAAGATCTGCATATATAAGATTTGGACAAAAGGAACAATCGATACAAAGAAGAATATCATCTTGGAATGTTTTCTTCTAAGTTACTGGGATGGGGATTTGCCATTTTATTTTTTGACCTTGGGTACGTCCATTTAAAAAAATAAAAATATTAAAAGTATAAAAATTATAGACAAAGTGAAGTAATCAAAATTAATCATAATATGGCTCACTTAAGAATTGTGTGAACAAATCATGATATTGCTCTTCATCGAGACCAGCAGTTGGTTCATTCGAACCAGATGGATTAGGACGAGCAGCAGTTTAGTGAGCTTAATTTTTTTTCTAAATGCTTTTGTTATGTTTTTCATCTTTTTTTTTGTTTTGTTATTAACGTTACTGTCATACGCAGATCAGCACTGTTTTTAATTATGTTTTTATGATGACGGCTGGGTACCCAAGTTAATAGAGGTACCCGAGAGGTGCCCAGGAGGTACCTAGACCAGTACCAGCACCAGAGCCACACCGGTATGGGTACGGGGGCCTCCAGGGCAGTACCCGGTAATGTAGGTTTTTTCCATCCTTGGCAAGTTGATTAATATAGTAGTGATGCACTTTAACATGCTTAGTTTTGGTGTGATATTCAGGATTCTTTGTAAGCTTCAGAACCCCTTGAATCTCAACATGCAATATTGTAGCCTTAACCTGCTTAACCTGTAAATCCTCAAAATGTTTTTTCTAACCACGCTGCCTTACAAGCTGTCTTTAATGCAGCTCTGTATTTGGCTTGTGTTCATACCATCAGTATTCAGTTTCTTACTGATTGAAGAAAATGTTCCTGAGACTGAAGATATAATCTATTCTTACTTATGATCATCTTACTTATTCTGCCATACAAAATCCCATAATTCAATGTTTCTTGTAAATACTGCAGAATCTTCTTTGCTGCATTCCAATGTTCCACTCTTATGTGCTTTTGCAAAGTGCAAATTATTACTGACTCCAAGGATCCAGCCTGGTTTATGCCAGGTAAATCAAACAGCCAACCAGTTGTATCTAATCTGACTTGTTGACCGGTTTTGTAGTCTGTATTGGCCAATATTTTGAGCTCTGCTTCCATAGATGTAGGGGTTGGCTTGCTGTCATATTTGGTTTGGGACACAAATACACCTGTTAGCCTATCAAATTTTTACAATGTGGCAACAGTGAAGGAGGCCTAGATCTATCATGTCAGAAGAATTACATAGTGCTAATTTGACCATATCAATTTGTGCGCCCCCATAACTAAAGATGGTTTAGATTATCCATATACACAACTATAATAACATCTTCATTGGATCTTTCAACATACTGGTTTGGATCAGGGGATCCTTTTATTGAGTCCATTAGAAAATAGCACATTCATTTGTTTTATGTACCAGGCTTTAGGAGCTATTAAAGTTACTAATTAGCTATTAGTTAGTCATTAACTAATGGTTGGTTATCAACCTTCCCAACAAAATGTAACTACTTTGTATCTTAATAAAAGACAGACACACACAAGTGTGTGTGTCATATGCCTTCCATTTCTCTTCATTCTTTCAACATTCATATTTGCTAACATTGGTATCAAAGCCACTATTTGAGGAAGTTCTAGGAGAAGGGTACAAATATTGAGTTGCAGAGTATAAGGAAGCCTTAGTTAGGTACATACTGTAGAAAAGATGAAGAAGAGGTAATCAAACATGAAGGTGTTCATGTGCAATGTAGAGGTAGTTTATATAAATTGCGTTAGGGCACGATAGAAGGAAAAACGATAGAAAAAAGAAGAAATCTGTGATTTTTGTAAAGGAATGATTCCGCATGAAGAATGTCGTGGTTGTGAAGGAAAACGTGAATTGATCAGGGCATTACAGGTTGGACGTAGAGGCAAGAAAATGTTGCGATTCACAGAATGTGATGCGAGTTAGGGCTCATGAAAATCGATAACTTGCATTTGTTTTTTGTGTGACTTGTAGTTTGTGCTAGGGCATGGGTGGAGGATTGCAGATAGGACGTCAAGACTAGAACGAAGTACAAAAAAACAAAGATTTTTTTTTCAATTTCCAATGGACTTCTAGGGCACGTGATCAAAATGAATGTGAAACATACGTCATTGATTGGATAGGAGAAATGTGAGCAAATATATACAATTGCATTTTTTGTCAATTTACAATGAAGTTTTACGCTATGGGGCATTGGGTGGGACAAAAAATACTCACAATTTTAGGCATTTTCGTGGAGAAAAGCCAGGAATTTTCAGACATTTGTGATCATAGAGATTTCCAATCCAACCTCTTAAGCTTGAAATTGCTAGAACGACAATTGAAGGAGTTAGAATTTGCGTGCAGTATAGACTTGAGACTACAGTCACAATTTTGCTGCTTTAGGGTGAATAGTTGTAGAAATAGTAAGTAATTTGACACGACTTTGCATTTATTTTTGAGGCAGAGGTCAAAACATTTATGATTAATGGCCAATTTTCAAAACTTGGTTCTGCCAGATGTGCAAACATTAATTGGTCATAATTACAATGCTTGGAGTCATTGGTTTTTTAACAATTGAGAAATATCATGATTGTGATAAAATCATTCTCGACATTGAAGTAAGACTTGTTACTAATTTTGTTGATTATGACTAGCATCATAAGGAGGCCTTGTTGTTAAAGTTGTGTGTCAGCTGACATGATACATGAGATCCATGATGCCATTGAGACAAGTGTGTTTTGGACCAATCTGAAAAATAAGTACCAAACTTTTGAGAAAAACCAGGTTCTGTACCGAAAGAATTTGTTATTTTTCACAAAGATGTTTGAGGATGAGTACTTGTTTGAGTATCTTCTTCAGATAAAGGATCTTCGAGACCAGCTCACAACCATTAACCAAAAAGTGAATGATGACATGTTTGCTTTTGTTCTAAATAGCTTGACACCTCCATATGAATCTTTAATGTAAGCTTTACACTTGATGGCCAAAAGCCAGACACTAGCATTTGAATAGGTTAGTTCCTATTTGATGCAAAAAGAACATAGATAGACGCAAGAAAATGAGTTCCATGTTGAACAATAGAGAATGCATTTGTTGATTTGTCTTGTAAGTACCAGGTAAAGTTCTTTTATTGTCATAAGGTTGGTCATGTGAAAAAGGATTGCCATAGTGATAGTATGCACTTTCCCAACAAAATAGTCAGGGGCAAATGTGGTAGTACTTGAAGAAATATAAAATTCTGAGGAAGAATATGCCCTCGTGGCATTATACTAGGAGCAATAGTGCTACCAGTTGTTGGTTCATTGATTTTGGTGCATGCAGACATTTCACATGTTTTAAGGACTAGTATGTCAAATTTACGTCAAGTATAAATTTTTTTGATTAAATTTTATTTGTTGATAGTCAGTCATATGCAATAGAGGGGATAGGTGATATTTGCATAGTGTTGAATGATGCTAGAAAATTCATAGTAAGGAATGCCAGGTATGTTCCCACTATAAATAAAATTCTCTTATCTATTATTTAGTTAATAGAAAATTCTAACATTGCTATACATTTCTCTGGAAAACAATGTATTGTGTCTGATATAAAATAAGACAGAGTAACTGTTGTAGGTATTGGGCAAGATGACTTGTATAGGATTGTTGACCCTACCACAGTCAACGTAAATGCACTTTGGAGGGAGGCCCCACCATATAAGATGTGTTGGAGGATGAAATTCTTCATAGGCTTGTGGACTTTGCTCCAGTCAACTTACACTAGTTGCGGAGGGAATATCCACTATAAAGAAGGTGCGAGAGGTGCAATTTCTCAATCAAATGCATAGATAGTTGTGCAGGAGGATGAAATGCCGCGGTCAAAGGCACTGTCTTAGAAGACTGGAAACAAGATTGTTCTTGAGTAGAGCATAGTCATTTTGCTCTCATTTTTGACTTTTGTATGGTACTTGAACCACTAGTTGAACAATCCATTGGATGCAATGGGTGGACAAAATTGGTACTTTGGACAAGTACAATGGTTTATCTTGTTGTCAAAGGCTTTTTCCAATAGGAGGGAATAGACAAGGAGATGGTTTCTTTTCCTGCTACGGAGTTAGTTTTTACTCCCATGACTACTGTGAAGTTGTTTTTTACTCTTACAAAGATGCTCACTTTTCAATTGCTTCTATTCATAGCAGCTCTGTTTGGTTTCTTGGAGAGTGGATGAAGAGGTCTACATGGTGTAGAGTGAAAGATTTTGGGTATCTGGTTGTGATCATTTGGTTTGTAGGTTGATTAAGTCCCTATATGGACTTAAGTAGGGTCCACAAGCCTAGTATGTTTTATTTGATTAGCATCTCCACGATTACAGATTTATATCTATGGAGGTCGAACTGAAGTTATCAGCCAATGATTTTTTTATCACCGGTCAATGAATCACTTTATAGAGAATTGGTGGACAACTTGATTTATTTTACGTTTGCACGACCAAATCTTTTTTTTGTTGTTGACTATCTTTTTCGGTTTTTGTCTACATTGAAGCTCCTCCATTGGATAGTAGCAAAATGTTAGAGGACTGCAGATTTCATGTTGATATCTAAAGAGTAATCTGTAAATGTATTGGCTAAACTCTTTGGTCTCACTTTGTAACATTTTGGGACAAACTTGGACTAGTCTCCAGTTTAGTCATTAAGGGAGGGTATTAAGGTTATTAATTAGTTGTTAGTCATTAACTAATGGTTGGCTATCAACTTCCCAACTGAATGTAACTACTTTTTGCTTAATAAAAAATGGACAAACACAAGTGTGTGTGTTGTATGCCTTCTATTTCTCTTCATTCTTTCAGCAATTATATTTACTAACAGTGTTTGTAACATTTCAGGGCAAACTTGGAGTAGTTTACGGTTTAGTCATTAAAGGAGGGTATTAAGGTTATTAATTAGCTGGCTGTTAGTCATTAACTAATGGTTGGCTATCAACCTTCTCAACTGAATGTAACTACTTTTTGCTTAATAAAAGATGGACAAACACAAGTGTGTAAGTGTGCTATATGCCTTCTATTTCTCTTCATTCTTTCAGTAGTTATATTTGCTAACAAGAGCCTCCTTTAATCTATAAAGGGGATTTACATGGTTGTAGACAATATGTTCCTTGCAACTTCAAATCCTTATGGCTGTTGCATTTTATTTAGAAATGCACATTTAACATACGTTTAATGAAATTTCCATCCAAACTGTGCAGACATAGACTTTTTTAGCTGGGGCAAAGGTCTCTTCATAGTCTACTCCTTTTCACCAAGCATACCCCTTTACAAGTAGGCTGGTTTTGTACTTTTCCATTTATGCCAAACATGCTTTTGTCTGATGGGAGTTATGCCAACACCATTTATTGATTTTCATCATACCATCATATTTGGCTTTTTGACTTTCAACTTTAAAAGCATTTGACTTTTGCTTAGGAAACTACGACCACATTTTTCAAGAACAATCATCAATGAACAAAAGAAAATACCTCACAATTGGGATTGATGTAGTTTTTGTTGTACCGTGAATGTCTACATGCAACAAGTCTTGGGCAACCCATATTCTCTAGATGTTTTCACCCCCAAAAGCCTCCATATGGTGCTTTCCGACCAAATGTTTAATGGTTTCTTCTTGAATTGGAGATGATTTGTCAATCATCTTTCTTTTATATTAAGAGTTAGATTGAAATTTAAGGTGCCCATACCTTTGCTTCCAGAAATAGTTGCTTCTGAAGATAAAGCTTGTCACCATTAGTCATGATAAATCAAAGAGCCGAATGATAATAATCTTACATTATCAAAACATTACAATAGGCAAATTATTTATAAAAATAATTCAACCAACAATATCTTGTTATTAGCTCCTTTAAAATAGGAAGGCTAACATAACAATATACTGTAATCCAATCTATGGGTCTAAATAAACTAAGATTGTGCAGATTTTCATGATGCTCTAAATTAGAAGGAATGATTTTTGAAATCATCATGTTAAATGAAATTGAATCCAACATTTGGGGTACAATATGTGTAGCCATCTTCTAGGAAAAAAATAATGTTATGATAAATAGACTAACAACCCATCTAATTAAAACATAACATTATTTATGATATCCCAATAAAATAACAATTTACATTTCTACATGAGTTAATTACTCACTTACAAATTGATTACTATGGTGAATTATTCACCAACTTATTTATTCTAACATTCGCCCTCTTAATTCATCACAGTCTTAAGAGTCAAAGAGAGAAATTTGGAATACCCAAGTGACTTGGTGAAGACATCTGCACATTGAACTTGAGTGGGGCAATACTTGAGTTGAATGTTGTGTTGTTGAACATGCTTGCGTGTGAAATGAATCTGAACTTCAATGTGCTTCGTGCGTTCATGAAACATTGGATCACAAAGAAGTTTAATAACACCCTAATTGTTGTAGTACAAAACCGTTGAGGGCTCAAATGATTCTACAATTGTGCTCATAAGGGCAAAATTTACCTCTCTGCACGAGCCATGCTATGAGTCCTCAGTCCTATAGTGAAAGTGTCTAGGACTCCATCCAATTTTACATCTCGTATTGTGCTTGTATATCACTTGGGCATACGTTGAACAATATTAGTGGGTGGTGGAGGACTTGGCTGACCATCATTATTGTCCTCATTCTCACTATCGCTACCAATGTTAGAAATGTTTACAGGTCTAATACTTGTATCTGGTGATTGTGTGAAGGTTGGATTGGACTTACCATTCTCATCAAATACATCATCCTTGCTGACATGTATCTTGCTAGTTTTTGAATCCATGGGCCGGTAGGCCTTCGACTCTTCATTGTAGCCAAGAAAAATACATCCCAATGATTTCTTGTCTATTTTTTTCCTTTTCTTTTTAGGGACATGCATATATGCTTTACATCCAAAATTGCAAGGATGTGATATAGAAGGCTTATTCCATGTCCATGTTTCTTGTGTATTAATACCATTAACAACTTTGGTGGGTGCTCGATTCAACAAATTGACCGCTGTGCGAACTACTTCTACCCAGTATGTACGAGGCAAGTGTGAGTCCTCAATCATGTTGTGTACCATTTCCACAATAATGTGATTTCACTGTTTTGCAACACTATTTTGTTGTGGAGTGTGAGGGGCAGTTTGTTGGCGAATGCCATGTGCTTTCAGGAATTCAGAGAACTCTTTACTGGTGCATTCTCTCCCCCGATCTGAGCGGACATGAATTCTACGACCAAAATCATTCTAGAGAGGCTTTGAATTCTTTGAAGACCACAAAAGCTTGATCCTTAGTCTTCAATCTATACACCCACATTTTTTGTGAGTAGTCATCAACAAAGAGCTGAAAATACTGGAATCCACTTACACTAGAGTGCATGGGCCCGCATAGATTGGTGTGCACTAGATCTAATGAACTAGGAACCTTATATGTACTTGTGCCAAATGGAGCTCTATATTGTTTTCCAGCTAAGCAACTAGAACATATATCAATATTCTTCTTGAGTGAGGGAATTGCCTCTCACTATGTTGTGTCTACTAAGTGCAGTTAGGTACCAAAAACTAAAGTGTCCATACCTTTTGTGCTAGAGATTAGCCGAGTCAGTGTATTTTGCAATTAAAGCTTGATTGACTTTATGGACAACATCAAGTTGGAATTTTTTTGCTACACTAGAAGCTTTCGCAACAATTTTCTAGCTTCGAGACTTTTCTCGAACGAGACATATTTTTACTGTTTTGTTGATCAAATGCAATCGTGAGGTTCTGATCAAGCAATTGATTTATGAACAATAGTTTTTTAGCGAGGCTTGGAACATATAGGGATGTAAACAACTGTACATCCATGATTATCAAGAGGTAAGAAAATATCTTATGTTCCTTGGACACTATATGATGTATCATCTCCAAGAGATACATTACCTTGACAAGATGAAGAGTTCAAAGTGGTGAATTCATAGTTTACATACTCGACAAGTATGCGAGTACTCACCATTTTTTTTGCTGGGGAGTAATTTTCACTTATACTTGCGAGTCTTAGATGGAGGAATCCAAACATTGAAAATATGTGGAAAGAACGCTGAACTAGACAGTATATCTATAATATCTATAAAATAAACGTATCTTTACTTTAAGTTATATTTTATATATATACTTTTAGGACGTTTGAGAGTGGTTTTGGACTTCTAGGAGCTATAGTGAAAATTCTAGGTATTGGAGGATCCCATCATATTTCAGACTTAGTCAAATTTTAGGGTTTCAGGATTTTAGACTTAGCCATATTTTAGTGTTCCAATATTTTAGGGAGACATCATAGGAGGTATGAAGGCTGCATGAAGGGATGTAGGTGTGATAAAATAATATGAGAACATCTCTTGAAAAGTGCCATGAGCCAATACCCCCACTCTTGGTGCACCCTTTAAGGCATGCACTCGGGGAGATTTGATGCATCGGCGAGCCTTGCAAGAGAGAGCGCTAGTAAATGATAAAGCTGAAAAATATCGGTGTATACATATGCTCCACCCGAAGCTCATTACATGTCATAGTAGTGTAACACAAGATGGTGTTTTGGGGAAGATATATATCAACACAAAAGCATAAAGGAAATGTTGAAATAAATGATGATGCGATTTCATACGTTATTTGTATTCAAATCTAATAGAAAACACTTCCCCAACATTTTACAAACTCATTTGAAACATTTTATAACTATAATCTGTAAAAAAATATATTTTTAAGAAATTTGAGTATTTTTGAGGTTGTCGAGTATTGCCAAGTATTTGCCGAGTCGAAAGCTTTTTGGTTTGTTGTGTTTGAGTCGAGTCTGAGTATGCGAACTATGGGTGAACCAATCCTTGCGTCTTGTCTTGTGCCTTATGGCACCAAAATCCTCGTACCAGACTGAGTTTGGAGGGATGTCCTTAGTTCTTTGTGTAGCATAGACATGATCCTCATCTGAAGAACCATTATCTTCAGCAACGTTTCCATGCTGTTGCTATGAAGAAGAATTTTGTTTTCAAGTATGTGTGGACTATGGTTTCTTCTTTTGTCCTTGTGGAGATTGTTGGCGGTAGGCTTCTTGTTGGAGAAAATGCATTGTACCAGCAATCCTTTAGTTCCTGCCTTGTTTTTTCGCAGATTTAACAACTTCTGAGAACGACTTTTGTGCCCGTGTTGACTCTGCTGATTGTTTAGCTTAGGGGAGTGTTTTAAAGGGTTCATGGGCCTTTTCCCCTTCTGATATGATGGAAGTGTATGCTTTTCTTCACCTTCTTCTGCTGCGTGCATTGATTCTTTCTGCTGCAACATATTGACCAAATTTTCATAAGTTGGTTTTGTCTCCAAGATACTAAGAGACATCACAAAAATGGTGTAGGCTGGTGGCAATGCTCTTAGGACGACAAGTACTAGGGAGGAATCTGACATTGTCTTGCCTAATGCTTGAAGCGAGGCATTTAGCGTTGCAACATGATGAATAAATCTTTTAACATTTTCTCCTCTCTTCAATTTGAGACAATGAAGTTGACTTTGTAGATGTAGGATGGTATTCTAATTCTTGGCTTCATAGACGATATTGAGTTTGTTCTAGGGGGCTTTGGTTGTAGTAGCATTTCGGATATGAGGCTAGACCTCATCCAATACCTCGAACATAATGATCAAATTTGCCTTTTGGTTTGCTTTCCGTTGTTGGTTAGTGTTAGAGGTGTGTCGGGTGAATGTGTTGTCAACAAGCGGCTAGAGATTGTCAAATTCCAGGTGAGCTTTCACCTTGGTTTTCCATGCTACATAGTTATTACCAAGAAGAAGTTGTGTATCCGACAGAACAAATTTTGGATCATTTTCGACTATTTTGAACATGTAGGAGATGGCGTGGTTCCTTATCACTCCAAAAGGTTGCCCGTTCTATATGTCATTAGTTTGATATACCATACCTCTTGATATACCCGTCCTTTCTATATACTTGTCTGTACGTAGAAGAAACTCGTCCTTTCTATATACTTGACGGTATGCGAAAGAGATGTTAATGCATGTGAGAGCAGAATGGTATGTGATACTTAAAATAGTACGTGAAAGAGATTCGTTTCATCAATGATACCTGCTTAGAATAAATTTCTTGTATATGGGCTTAACTTCCCTATGTACCCAAAATTTATAACTGTTAGGGTTTACGTCAAATGATAGTGGCGAATGGGTAACAAAGGGAATGGTATATGAAATGATCTGAACCTTATTTCTCCAATTGATTTAAAGGGACAATGCCACAAACGTCGTTATTGCAGCTATGTTAGATGTTAGATGTAGTAGTTGAAAGCGTGACGACTTTACTTGTAAGCGTAACCCAAAGGCATCGTATATACTGAACATTGCGTTTTGTTTTGCAAGTGCAAAAATACGAAAACAATTAATTTGAGAGTTCTACAATATTTCCAGTAAAAATTCCTTTTTCATGCGGTGTATGACCAAATACCAAACAATGTGGCCAATTTTCAGCGTTTGGGTAAACATGGTTTTTAAGATACTAAATTAATTTGATTTTCAAGGGCTTCTAAAGATCAATTTTTTTTTTTTTCTAAAGTTTATTTTTTCGAAAAATATAGGAGCTATACAAAAATCTTTAAAAGGGTTTTTTTATGCTGGTATTTTAGGCACGCTTGCAAATTTTCAGCTAAAATTTACCCTGTAGCTCTACATATCGAATTAATTCGATTCTAGGCAGGTTTCCCGAAAAAACAATTAAATTGGATAGTTTAGAAAGCTGTAGCAAATTCCTCTAAAGGGTTTGTCAAGATTGATAATATAGACTTCCACGCAAAATTTTGGGTTTTGGGTTGGGAGGCTGCGCAATTAGTTTGCCCAGAATCATGTAAGGTATTTTTTTCAATTTTTTTCCTAAGTTCAAAATTTAATACTGTTATTTGGATTTTTGAATTAAAAAAAGAAAACAGCCCCATATTTTAATGATAAATAAAATGTTTGGCTAAAAACTCGTCAAACATTATCACCCAATCAAAAGAGACCCATACGTGCATTTTTTGCTAAGTTTGCAATGGTGCTCCATAGGCAAGCTGGACACTCCTCTCTGGAAATTTTTGCTGGTTTTATGATTTATTTTGATTGTTTTTGATGATTTTCTGAGGTATGACACGTTGTAGTTGAGCTTGCAATGCCACCTTTTGCCTTGGAATGGCGTTTTGCTTTGGCTGATAGTGTTTTTCTTTGCCAGCTGATCAGAATGGCACTTTTGGGCAGCACTCTTCTTTTGTGTGTCTGGCTGGAGTTATTTTCAATGCCTTGCCTTAGCTGGGTGCTTCCATTCTTGGCTGAGATGGCGCCTCAAAGGCTGATTTTGTCTTCTATGAATTAAAAAAAACAGTGCTTCTCCTTTGACAGCTGGTCTTTTATCTCAATGAAGCTTCTTTCACCTCCTTGGGACGTTCTTTAAAGGCTATGGTCTGTCTATGGATATGCACAACAGAAAGCGCAGGTTACCTCTTCAGGGAACGCTTCAAAAAGAACATATGTAATGAATAAAATGAAAGCTTATCTCACAGGAAAGCATAGTTACCAGGTTCGGCCGCATCCCTACGAAATCTAGAACTTTCCGCATTTTCTCAGCCTTTCGGATTAATGCGTTCGGTTCGGTCGGCGCGTCTGGATTTTTATCTGCATTTTTTCCACGTTGTCGCAGCTGGCCAGATGGGCTGTGTTTTCAATGCAAGAATGTTTTTTTTTTCGAGTGTCTGAACACTCGGCGCTCAACGGCAAAGGCAGTCATTGCCGTGAACGACAATGCCCTGCATTGCCGTCAACGGCAATGACTGCCTTTGCCGTGGTTTTTAGGTTTTCTTTAGTGTCATATGTGTTTTGTTTTTTTTGTTTTTGTTTTCTTTATTTATATAATGTTTATTTATTATTTTTAATATTTCAAGTTTTCCGTTATTATATTTTAATAATAATTATTTTAAATTTTTAATATTTGAAAATTTAATTTTATTATTAATTTAAATATTATTGTTGGTTTTAATTATAAATTTTTAAAATATAATTGATAGATTTATATTATAATTTAAATGTAAAATTTTAATATTATATATATATATATATATATATATATATATAAAATCAATATATAAATTTATAATATATAAATAATAAATATATATATTGCTTCTTCCCGTATTTCGTCTTCTATTTTACCTATATCCGTGCTCGTCTCTCCTACCCGTACCTATCTTTTGACAACATAAAATATTTTAACTTAGGCAGGGCATCGACAATATCGGCGAAGATGAGAGCAGGGAAGTGGTGGCATTAAACGAGCTCAGTTGAGTGTTGACGTCAATAGTCAAGAGTCAAGACCAGGGAGGCATAGGCGAGCATAAGTGACACCAGGTTATTATTATATTTTGCACATATATATATATATTTTAGAACCGGATTTTACGGATTTTTTTCCGAACTTTGTCAAAAATTCCGCATTTTTTTACCCTCTTGAACGCATTCGGATTTTGGAACCTGGTAACTATGCAGGAAAGTAGGTAGTCAACGTGTCTCTTGAAGTTTACATGGGAGTAGAAAACCGGGAATGCCTAAGGCTTCTCACTTCTTCACCTCTCCTTCCCAAGCTTGCTTACTCTCTCAGAATCAAATGCTCTGATACCAAATCTAGGAGCCAAACAATAATAATCTTATTCGTTAACCAAAACATTACAATAGGGGAATTATTTATACTAATAATTCAACCAACAATAGCTTATTATCAGCCCCTTTAAAATAGGAATGCTAACATAACAAAAGGCTCTAATATAATCTATGAGTCTAAACAAAGTAACACCCTGTCTAATTAAAACAAAATGGGATTTATGATATCCCAACTATGTTGTTTGGATATGGGTACGTCGTGTATGACTTGGATACGTGGGTACGCTATTTTTCTAGAACCTTGATTTGGATACGCCGTGAGTACATACATATAATTTAAAATAAAGAGAAAATATTAATAAATCTAAATTATTAATAAATCTAAATTATTAATAAAAAATGAAAAAAACTAAAATAAAAATCAAATTAAAAATAAAATTAAAAACCAATTGAATTAAAAAAACTTTAAAGATTATAATAAACAACTAATATACAAATCCTATTAAAAATTAAATTAAAAAAAATAAAAAACAAAACAAAAACTAAGTAACGTCAAAATTGAAAATAAAGCAAAAGTTATAAAAAATAATCTAATAATATAAAATTAAAACACGGTCTGCTCATTTCATGGGTATCGTGTTTCTCATCTTTTTTTCAAAACCCCCTCCCCTTGTGCTCTATTTGTGATGCCCTCGACTATGGATGTGAAAGAAAGTTGCAGGGTAAAATCCGTGCAAGTATAAGTCGTGGTGGCGTTTGAAATTCAATAGACCCAGACCGAGCAGTGTTTTGAACGAATACAATTCAAACACCCGCAATCGAGCAAACAACAGACCAAGACGGCGAATGACAGGGGTTGAAGAGGGTACATCAGACTGCAGACCAAATGACAGGTTTGAACAGGTCATAGCGGACAGCAAAAAAATATCATACCGAACTTAACAATTTTGAGCGAATTTTTGGGCTCAGCAAATAAATCACCGAATTTCGAACTTCAACCTAAAAATTCAGAGAATCTTGTCACTTAGCCATGAACATCTACATGTCCCTGAGAGATGGGGTACCCGGTTTCTTAGTTTTTAAGGATTTTTTAATGTTTTTTTCGAGTTTTTTTAACATTTTTTGTCATTTTCCGTCGACTGGGTTTTATCCTGTCGGAAACCCTCGGGCACACCTGGGGATGTCCCGGAGGAGTCTGTGACAGTGCCGGAAGATTCCGACACTGTCACGGATGCCTCCGGGCGTGCCCAGGGCGTCCTTGTGCCGGAGGCGTCTCTAGACAGGGGACGTTGGGGGGGGGGGACATATCCTGCAACACAGTATCCCACAATATAACAATTTATATTTCTATGTGAGTTAATTGCTCGCTTAGAAGTTTATTACGATGGTGAATTAATCATCAACTTATTTATTCTAACAACTTCCTATTGAAACTGGTACAAACTGCGCTCTTTTATTCTTTTGGCCACAACCTTGCCACTTTTCTTGTTTTTTACCAGATTTTTCTTGCTCTGAAGTTCTTCAAAATGAGGATTGTTTTCTGTAATCTGACTGGTTTGAAGCAATTTTTAGTTAAAACGAGGAGGGGGTGGTGGGCAAAAACATTCTGAAAAATAACCTGTTTACCTCCTAGTTTCAGCTGAACAATTCCATACTTCTCAACTTGATGTGAGCTACCAGCTCCAAGATTAATTGTTTCCGATACCAAGCTTTCAAAAATGTCATGTGATTTGAAGCTCCAGAATCAAATATCAGTGATCAGATGGATTAACTTTATCATGATATGTATTAAATACAAGTTCTTCCAGAGCATATTATGTCTCTTCTTATTTATGCTCGACTGCATTCACAGGCTTATATGAATTTTTTTATTGCTCCTTCTCAAGGTCAATTAATCTCTTGCTGTTATGTTTCTTTAAGTATCCAATTTCACCACAACAATAACATCACAGACGATTCTTGGAACTTGTATTAGGATCACCTCCAGGACTCATTGCCTTTCTATCCAGATTGAAATTGAGACTGTTAACTATTTCCTTTTGTTTTTATGCTTTGCTGCAAAGAAAATCTCAGTTCTTGCTCTGATTTCTGCTCAAAAGCTCACTGAATGGTTGTTCAAAAGTTAGTTTTGAAGATTTATGTATAATTAACATTTCAACAAAAGTTTTGAAATAAGGTGCCATACTATTCAAGGTAATGGCAGCCATGACATCATTGTCCTAATTATTTCCAATGGCTGCAAGTTAATCTTTCATATCTTGAGAATTTAGAAGTTGATCAGAGACCAATCACGCTTTTTACAGATTTGCTGGAACAACAGATTCGTCAAATACGGATTCCTCTCCTTATCTGAAGTGTAACCTTTAGGCTCAAGCTCTTCCCAACATTCATAAGTGCAGCATGTATTTCGAACTTTATGAGTCGTATCATCAGAAACTGACAATTATAATATAATGAGAGCCTTACGTCTCTTTTGTTTATTAACATCAGTCACGTGCATCTTTCATCTTTCTTGGTTACAAATATATCCAACTGTGTTACTGTTAAAATAATAGTCATCACCTTATGACTCCGAATATTGTAGTTTTGCTCAGTTATTTTCTGAGCATTTGACAGCATAAGACTTTGCAAATTTGATATGTTGGGTCCCAGTAAAACCCCATAAACCAAGCAACAAGTTAACAATTAGAAAAGAACTTATATGGATACCTCCAATTGAAATATTTTGTGGGTCCCAACCACCACCCACAACAAAACTAAACAGAAATAATTTTGTAGATCATGGCGTACAATCAGAATTAAATAAACTTTCTCATTAGAATCATGTCTTTATGAATACACAACTGGAACAGGCTCCTTATGTCTTCAGATTTTTTTTTTTTCGCTAGATAACGAGGGTTGGAGGTTCCCTCACCTGTTTTATCAACGAAAAAGCAAGATTACAAAACCCGTTAGAAGACGGGGGAAGCCAAAAACCACCCGAAGACCCAAGGACCAACAGCCCCAGACCGAGGACCACCAGTGCCGGACGCCAAACCAAGCAATGACACCACAAGACTGAGGACCAACAGCCCCAAACACTAGACCACAACAACCAAAAAACTAGCAAGAAACCCCTGCAGACAAGACACCAACGCCGCCACCACCACCTGCCACATCATCCATCCTGTCCAAGTTAGTCCCCCATGGCAAGGTGAATTTCTGCCTCCTCTTTGCCTTTCCAGTCTGATTCAAACTTAACTGGCCCCCCAAACCAAGAGGCGCTCTCATGCTGTCCAGCTGAGCTCACATGTGCGCTGAGGCTGCTCGTCCTTTGGTAATGGGCCTAGCCCCCACACAGATTGGAACTTGCTGTGGGAGAGGGGTATGTGCCCTAAAGAGTCGTGAGAGCAACTTAATTGCCGATGCAAACCCAAAGAATTCCGTCCTTGGAGAGTAGCCATGATTGACGTCGATGGAGAACGAAGGGCTCCCAAATTCAGTAGTGGCATGCATTTTCCAAAGGGCCTTGAGTTTTGAAGCCAAGGTTGCAGGAATTCTAGGTCAACCAGGAGGTTATTAAATATGTCATCCAAATCCCAAAAGGCCCTAAATGGAATGAGACCAGTGTTTACCAACCCAGGAAAAGCTTAGAGGCCTTTGTCCTCCAGAGAAATCCTCCACACCTGCCTCCAGGCCAACACGAAAGCGCTCTTGGACCATTTGTGACAACACCACTATAGTGAATTCTTTGTCCAAGGAAGCCTGAAGGAAATTACCCACAAAAACCAAGGCCACCAGAGAATTAACTTTGACCCTGCATTTCATCTCCAAGAAGATCAGACCCACGACTTCTTTAACGACGCATGAAATATTCCCCGCTTGAATGAAGAAAATACGTTTCATCCTGGTGTCCTACACCCAACCCTAAAAGGCCAATTCTCGCTTATTTGTTGTGACACATAGGGAAGGCTCACTGAGAGCCACTTGGAGCGTTTGTTCCATGAGATATCCTGGTCACCTTCTAGCCCCTATGAATTTCCGTGAACAAATGCCGAAAAAACCCAGCCGGATGCTATAAAACCAAAGGCCATTGCCTCGACTTGGGTGAGAGGATGTGGATGTCGTCGGGGAAAGGAGGGATGACATTTCCCACACTTCAGCCGCTCTTCAGCATTAAAGTCCCTTAATCCCAATATACCTGAGCGCGAAATAATCATATGAGAGTATTCAATTACTACCTCTCCCAATCATTGTCATAGATTAATTCCTCCGCTTGATCGATGCCTTTATTGGCCAACTCATCAGCCACTTGATTTGCTTCGCATAAGCAGTGGTTAGCTTTCCAGGAAATTAAAGATGCAAGGCATTCCCATGCTCGGCTCATAATATTTTCGAGGTTCCAAGCTCCTGTCTTTCCATTCTGTAGAGACTAAATGACCCTTGATGACGATTCAGTCAATCCCACACTGGCACACAAGCTCAAGCCCCAGAACCGAGGTCTGGGCCTCAGCTTTGTTGTTGGTTCCATCAACCAGCTTTTTTGAAGCCTCTCTAATGAGCGGTCCTGCGCAGTCCCGAATGACACAACCTACTCATGACGCACCAGGGTTCCTCCTAGCAGCATCATCGAAGTTGAGTCTGAACACTTCCGGAGGAGGTGGCTTCCAATCCTTCCTCCTTGCACGTTTGTCAGCCTTTGACAGCAAATCTGATCCATTAATGGGATTCAGAAATGTTTTTAAAAAGTATCCACAATTAAAATTAAAAATGATTGCAGGTACCTGGATAATTTTGCAGAATTTCTGACAATTACTTGACAATGGCTCTCCCCTTCCAAACACTCTCAAGGCACCAGCCAAACTTATTGTCTAGGGTTTCAATTCTTTCGGACAATCAACTAGGGTTTATTTTGCAACTATAGATTGTATTAGGAACATTTTTTTTCTGCAAAACATCCTGAAGTTTATATATGTTCCGAACCGTGCTTTAACGTCCATGTTTTGTCTAACACCATCAAAATTTCCTATTTCATCCATGCCCCTCCCAAACACATTTTATAACATGTCCCAAACACTTCTTTATTTTTGTCTGCCAGTCTGCAGGATACGCATTGGGTTAAAGCTGCAAAATATGTGTTTTCTGCAAATTGTGTGGAGCTTTGGACGCAAATTTCTGTTTTTTATGCAAACCATCTCGATCCATCCTCTATTTTTGAGAACATGTTACATTCCCCCATCTATTCAGCAGTTATTCAGAACATACTGCCCTCTTCCTTATTCATATTGTACCATCTGCAAGTTCTCTTCGTTTTGTTGTATGCTATCTGTGGTTTCCCATCCATGTTTGTTCACCAATAGATTGTTTTTTTAGGGCTATGTATTGATCTTTTTCTCCCCGCTGTGTCTTGTTATATCATCTGCTATTTAGGGTTACTTTCCAATCCTTTTTTAATTATGTCTTTATACCTTTCTTTGTCTACATCTCAGTTTCTCTTCTGAAGACAATTCTACTCCTTCATGGTGGCTCCCACAAGTCTCACATTTATTTGAAAATTGCTGTCACCATCTCCAAAATTTCGTTACAAGTCTCTAATACCACATAAGAATGTGACAGAAAATGAGAAATGAGAGTTTTCATTAATCGAGTAATTCTGTAATTACAACCGAATATGTGAATGGAGTGGTCAAGCTCCCAAAAAATCAGTTTTCTCTTAACTTTGAATACGATCCTAAATAACATAAGTTGCTAATTAATATAAATTTAGTATCTAAGCTATCTGAATTCTATCATTGCATATGCTGGGCTTCTTTTTTTAGTATATATATGAGAAAAATTAAATTAAATCAAAACCTTTGCTTCTGCCGGGCTTCTCTTTTTGGTATGTATATGAGAAAAATTGAATTAAATCAAAACGTGCGTCTTTTGAAAGTACTCCATCACATACATTCTTTCATGCTTTTCAAAATTGGACAAGTCCTTTTCTGTCTAACTATGAACATATTTTGGAACTATTCATAAATGTGTTATCTAAATTGGATTTGCTATTATCAGTCAATAATTGAAGTTTAAGAATGATTTGATGTGGTAAATACTGCTTTTTTACCACAGAGAATTTCCTAGCAAATCTGAATTCTTTTTATGTTTATTAATAACGTGTTATAAATTTATTTACTTTTAAGTTTATTAGTTGCATATTTTACTTTTTGCAGGCCCCATGTTAGATGCCTCAAGACTTGGAGGGCTGACAATGCCAGAGAAACATGAATTAGTATATGAGATTGTTAAGGGTTCAGAATGTGGCTCTGAAATTCTTCAGTCCTGGACTCGGAAAGAGCTTTTGCATCTAATATGTGCAGAGATGGGAAAAGAGAGGAAATATACTGGCTTGCCAAAGTGCAAGATGATAGAACATCTTTTAAGAATTGTTGCAACAAAGGAGTCAACGCCACAGGAGGGTGCGCTAGTTCCTTTTGTGAACTCGACCCCAACAAATGCTCCGAGCGTCTTTCGGAGGCAGAGAAAGAAGGAACATCCTTTGCGACTTACGGCAGCTATAACACTACCTGCAAATGCTGATGCCAAAAATACTGATAATAACCGGGTCTGCAAAAACTCGGCTTGTAGAGCTATTTTAAACTCAGAAGATGTGTTTTGTAAACGATGCTCATGCTGCATTTGCTACCAGTTTGATGACAATAAAGATCCCAGTGTTTGGCTAGTTTGTTCTTCAGAGCCGCTCAATGAAGATATTTCATGTGGCTTGTCTTGTCACATTGAGTGTGCTCTCAAACATAGAAATGCGGGAGTCATCAAGGTTGGGAAGCACATACAGCTGGATGGAAGCTACTCCTGTGCATCTTGTGGAAGAGTCAGTGGGCTGATTGGGTATGGACATGTAGTTTCTTCACTTTTGTTTTCAAAATTAATTTGAGTTATATAAAGGGGAAGTATCTTCTGTCTTGCTTTGCTTGCATATTCTTATACCCATTTCATCATTCTTTATACTAAGCTTGAAGAATACTGTTTATGTGTAAGCGACATTGTTTGGATACGGAAGCGGAAATGTTTCCGAATTGTGGATTTTCAAAAACCCTTGATTTGGAAATGTTATGGAAACGTCCATACTATATATATATAAACAACGCATAATACTCATTTTTATTCTATAAAAGATAAAAAACACTTAAAATTTTACGTAGTATTAATTTTGAAAGGATGCAAGGATTATAACAGTGGCTGGCCACAGTTCAGATCAAGCACATGTCTGCAAAATAAATTCAAACTATTGTTTGCATGCAGCTCGCTGCCACTCATAGCAATGATCCATATGTAGATTATTATCATCAGGCTGTGCAAGCCAAGAAAGCCTCTAATTTAACATAGCGTATTCTAGAAGGCGTTTTTTTAAAAATGTTTTAGCTGTTTTTTTGAGGTAATCTAATCTACATAGTGTGTAAGAAATGCTGGTCATATTTTGAGGTATTTTCTGAGTTGCGGCTGACTTCATTCCAAGAGTAGATTCCCTTTCCATCATTCTATTGCTGTAAAGGTGATGAAAATGCCCTCGTTTAACTTTGAAAGCATGGTATAGTCCCAATATAGCACACAATCTGTGATAAATGATATCCAAGGCACGATTCCTTAAAGTTACTGAAGGTTCTGTAGTTGATTTGACCGTACAAGCTACAGAATATGGAAATCATCCATCAACTGTCTCCACAAGGATTGATCTCAGGCAAAGAGTTGTGGCCTTTTCCCATATGAGCTAGTAAGTTTTCTGTGTCAGCCATAATTAAAACCTGTTGTATGAGATGTGAGACAGGTTATGGCTCATGTTAGATTCCTTAAGATCTTAGTCATAGCGATGTGTGCATTCAAATGATTAATATAATTTTTGTGGTTTAAGTGACATGTGTCTGAATTCTATATTTTGTTATATATGCTTTTAATTATACAATATTACAATCTACTTTCATTATAGAGGAAACATGCGAAACTGTAATGCAGAGAATAGGATTTATGGTTTTTCTATGGTGATGAATAAAAAATCATCTTCTGAAGCCAAATCTATGTAGAGTAGTGAAAATAGAAATATGCAGCATATTAGCTGGAGAAAGACCCTATCTTTTGAAATTCAAAATGAATGAATGAATGAAGGATTTTAATAATGTCCACGAGATCGCAGCAGCCTATGGAACCCATCAGTCGTGCACATCCTCTTCAAAACGAGACCTCAGCCACAAAACGTTCCCTAAGTTCCCTGAACTTCCTTCTTGAGATCTTCCCTTTTGCTGTGAAGTTTGATCACGAGGTTCGCCGTATTACCTAGCCTTGTTGCTTCAAACAGGGTGTCCAATTTGGCGATTTTCAAAGTTTCACCATAACTGTATCGGATGTCTTTGTATGCCTCGCACTCTAAGAGGAAGTGTCGTTCCGTCTCCACCATGCCTTTGTTGCAAAAGAGGCATATTCTCTCCTCCCAATCCTCTTTAAGAGTTAGCCATCTACCCGTTTCACACCTAAGATGATGAGAGCTCATTCTAAGTTGGGCAATCAACATTTTTGCTTTCTACTTAATGTCTGCTCCTATATAGGGTTTTTCTTCAAAATCCCCTGTGGGGTTGAATTCTTTGAGGTAGTATTCCTTTTTACGGCCCATTTGTTTTGTCCACATGATGCACTTGAATTTTCTTCTCACATAGTTTTTTATTTCTTCATTAGTATTTTGGCACTCCTGCATGCTAATATCCCACCTCTTTACCCATTTGTCATATTGCTTCCTCCAAGTGTTCTTTCTTCTAGTTAGCTCTTCCTCCATAATTAGTGTAGGCCACCTGTGCTTCTTCATGTTTTGAATCTTCTTGAGGTAGCTTAGTAACTGTATCATCGCCGATGCCTCTAGGGGGAAGGACCCCGTTTCAGCAAGTAGGATCTCATACGGCACCGAATTTTTGACTTTGACACTGCTTATGATGAAGTGTTTCTGGATTCTCTCTATCTGTTTTCATTTCTGATTTGACATACTACTGCGCCAAATTTCACACCTGTAAAGAATCACTGGGATGACCAACAAATCGAAGAGTGTTCTCCTAGTCTTCCAATCCCATAACTCCGCAAACCTGCACCTATTTTGAAGAGAGTACAATGCTTTCCATCATCGGATTTTTTTTGCTCTACACGTTTCCCAGCTGAGCTTGTGGTGAAAATCAAGCCCGAGGTACTTGTACTCCTCGACTACTCTAACGGGCTGCCTTCAAAGGTAAAGTTATATTGTTTCTTTTTTCTTTTCAAAGAGAAGATCATTACTTTGGTTTTGCTTGTGTTCACCTGCATTCCAACCTCTTGGCAAAAAGTTTCAAGTGCTCTCAAATGTTCCCACAAGTTGTTGGCTGTTCTGGGAATTAAAATGAGTCATTCGCATAAAGAAGCAGTTTTATAGTATACTTAGCTAGTTGAATCCCCTCCCCACTATCCTTATTTAACCATTCTTCTAATTTATCAATGTACAGTCCAAATAAAGTTGGTGAAAGTGGGCAGACCTATTTGACCCCTATATCGCTGTCAAAACACTCTGACATTCCATCACTAGTTCTGATTTTAGTTTTTACTTGCTCATATAATCTATGGACAGCAGCTCTGAACTCATTCGGAACCCCCCAACTCCTTCATCCTATTCCAAAGTTTGTCACGAGGGACTGTGTCAAAGGCTTTTTTGAAGTCGACAAAGCAGCAAAAGGCCTCGTCTCCCTGAGTGTTCCATATTTTTTCAATCAAGAACCTAAGTGTAGCTCCATGATCAATAGTAGAGTGCTTCGGTCTAAATCCAGCTTGGCCCTTAGCTCTTTTTCTTTCTTTTTCTGCCCACGCTAATTCTGCGCTCTATCATGCTTCCGAAGAGTTTACCAAGGAGGGGATTAATCATGATAGTACAATAATTAGATGGGTTATTGGTATCTCCGCTTTTGAAGATAGGGATAACCACACTAGTTGTCCACTATTTCGGGAAGCCCTCTTGGATGGCCCTATTGAAGATGTGTTTGATATGAGGTGCCAATACTTCAGCACCCCACTTTAAGTACTCCGCTTGCAGCCCATCAATATCCTGAGCTTTTCCACTTGCTAATTGTTTTATGCCTTGAATGATGTCTTCGGTGTTGAAGAGTTTTGTATTCGCATAGATTATTGGGGGTCTAGATTTATCTTGGTCCCTCTCATATAGTAGCTTCGCATGCCCAAGCCATTGGTTTTCGGTGATATTGTTTTCTGTTTGTTTCTTCTTTTGACGTAACTCTTTCCAAAAGCTTTTAGGGCTATTTTTTTCGAGGGCAATCAGCTCTATTCTTTTGCTGTTTACATAACTTCTCTTTCTTATTCCGTAGCATCTTTACGTACTCCTTATGCTCTTTGTCCATACCTCTCTTTCGCAGATTTCTTTTTACTATCTTGCATTCTTTGTCGAACCATGGGTTTGCCGGGAAAGTATTTCTTGTTCCTCTCTTGGGTCTAGCTCTCTTACAACCATTTAAGGCCTTGTGTATTAGGGGAATCAGCATGTTCTCTCTGAGAAACTGGTTCTTTATGTTGTTTTTTTTTCGTGATCTCTGAGCAATTGTTTGATTGCGGCTCTAAAGATTTCTTGATTCTCATGATTTAGAAGGATTTTACCTTGGAGTGTCCTTTTTTTGGCCAAAGTGGACTTGTTCTTCTTGTTGTTTCCTTATGAGAATGTGAACTTTAATATGAATTGGATTATGGTCTGATTTCAGCTCCAATACATTGTCCCCAATCATAACCTCCATCAATCTCGATGTGTAGCTCTGCGAACAAATGACATAATCTACTACACTTTGGCCATTGTATGTTTTGCATGTGATTTTTCCTGATTCGGGCCATGCTCTCATACCATTGCAGATGACCATGTTGTAAGAACTACAAAGCCCTAAGAGTTCAGCCCCGAAGTGTAAGACTGCACTTTTGCTATTTTGTGAGACCCTGTCCCAAAGTTGGTTGTTTTCTTCCTCTAACCATAGGGGGTTATCTTTCTCTATGTTGTTTTTCAGATTGAGAGCTTGATTGTTTGCATTTCTTGCATTAAAGTTTCCAATTATTACTATTTCTTCCATGTTACTAAAAACAGAAATGTCTTTTTTTAAAGCTACAAATGGATCTTCACGATCTAGATTCCTTTTCTTATAAAATTTTGATCCCTTTGGAGCAAAGTAGCATGCGGCCATCCTTGTTGTGACTTGGTTTTCTGTAATTTTAAGATTGAAATTACCTTGTGAATTCTTAGGCTTGTGTAATACCACAACATGATTTTCCCCCTGAATACAAATTGTGTCATTGTTTTATGTATCGAATTGATAGTTAGTCTAAATCTTAGCAACTGTATCTATGTGAATTCAATGTAGAAATAAGATCCATCGAATAGATATTTACTGTTTATTTAACAGTAATGAAATGACTTTTATTTTTGAATGAGCTTTCGCTGTTTACCTACTTAGGTACATCAGTGGGATCAATATGTTTTAAGTTTCCACAGTTCAAATATATAGGACAATTATGGTAAATGCACACCATTGAAAATTGAAGCCCGTTAACTAATATTCTGGTCTTATAACTTTTGTTCTTGTGCATGGTGCATTCTTGCGTACAATGATAAACATTATGCAAAGCCTAGTACTTGGAAGTGAAACTGCAAATGGTACATCTGTTTATTCAATAACTTAAATCTTTAAATTTGAAGGGTCATACTCGCCAATAATTATGTGAGGGTAAGATTGATAAAATATTTATTGCATCTTTCTGTTAGGAGAGCTCCAAACAATTAATTTTATGGGTTTGGAGTCATAAAGTACATTTCTATTGTCCTGCAACTTCTTAGAGCATGAATATGAAATATATATTATCTCATATTGGTGTCATTATATATGATCCGGAAAAGTATTCTGTTTCTCTAGAGTATCTAGCGGTAAAATGCTAAACAAGCCTGAATTGCTGATGCGGGATGGGTAAGAGGGGACCAAATTAATGTCAGCCTTTCACCCAAGCCTAGAATCAGCACACTCCAATGGACGCACTCTCGGACACAGCACATTCAGACTTGAAACCAAACTCACACTTTATTCATTTAAAAGACAGAGTTACAGAGATTGACATACACACATACTTTACTTGACTTACTTATTGAAACACGAACATAAAGAAAAATACAGTTCAGATACAGTCCTTCAATGAACATGAACAGTTCTACTTCATGCTACTCCCTTCTTTTACATTCACATAGACACTTCCCCAACTGGAGCTACTATCTTTTCCACACTAACTCTTTTCTCTCAGCTCCACTTTCTCACTAAAGCTTACTCCCAATTGATGGATTTGGATCTTTCCTGACTACCTCTGATAATCTGGAGTGCCTCTTTGAACTCCCAAACATCTTGAAAGTGCTCAGTATCAGTGAACTCATCATTCTGGTCTGTTACTGGTCTTTTGCAACCATTGGGTGAAATTGCCGCTTCCTGCAGACTGGCAGTTTCGTAATTGCTGTGGTGGTTGTGTAACCACCATGGCGGTTTCATAACCCCTGCTTACTGTAGACCGGCTGTTTTGAAACTACCACCAGCTTTAACTGGTAGTTTCATAACCGCTACCTGCTTTAACCAGCGGTTTCATCATCTGTCTAGAAGAGGTCAATTTGATTCTTGACCAATGACTAAACCTTCTGATCTTGATGTTCCTTAAGTGTTTGAACTTTGGTGATGTTTCTTGGCCTTTTCTAATTATCTTCGACTTGCGCAATGATGTCAACATTGGCGACAAGTCTCAAAATATGCACAAACATACTGCATATGTTTTTGGTTGATGCAAAATTGCTCATTGACTTAGATGCTTCTGCATCAATTGAACTAGATGACAACATAATCTTCTTCATTATGAAGAAGACTATGAGAGGATGTCTAATTGGAGTCGGGAAGAACCCCAGCTTCAACAAATTAAAGTCATAAAATTCTCCGAGTGGGCACAAGATGGTAAGACAAAATAATTCCAAGATGCTTTCCTCTGCTGTAAGCTTATGAGCCAATTTATATCCATATTTAACAGAAGGTTATAGGATGTAAGCATCTAATAAGATTCATTAGATGCCCTGAATGTTTTGCCCATATTATAACATGCTAACTAGTTACTAATCTTAAAAGCTGATTCTAATCAATATAGCAGTGTTAACGAACAGACCCAGCTAATGAGGATAGAACACCTTATAATGCTTTTTAAGTCTATGTTCCTATTTGAATTGCTTGCTTAGACTTGTAATGCCTACGAAAACGGCACGAGTCAGACTCAGCAATGGCTTGGCTAGGCTGAAGAGTAATGAGTGTGAATTGTAATGTGAATACATATAAAAAAACTTAGAAATACTCAAGCCAATTAAAAAAATATATTTATTCAAATTTGCAAAAAAGAAAGATGTTCATTGAGCCAAATTTAACACAATAGACATCATAATAAACATATATTTTTGCATATTAAAGAGGAAACAATTATTGTATTACAATGCATGTAAACAATATAAATATATTTGCCTATTTAATATATTATACTAGTTACCAGGTTTTACTTCAATGGCTGTGATACATAATACCTGGGTTTGAGAAAAAATCAAAAAGCTGGTTGGTATGTAATGTCCCTATTTTTCCCTCATGAATAAATAGGTATTGAAGACCTTTAGTCTATCTCCGCATGGACTAAAGGAGCCATTTTTAGGGAAGACTATTTTATTGGTTATTTATTAATTGTCGAAATAGTGATTTTTATCATAAGGCAATTATTAATTAATTAATAAAATATTTTAAAAGTGGTTTTTACCATTAAAGTGCTTAAGTGAATTAAATATTAATCTATTTTGCTTTAAAGTAATTTTAATTACTATTTTAATTAAGGCCAATAATTAATATATTATTTAAAAAGGAGATATCAGCATTGGAACTAAAACAAAGATAAGGAAAGGTATTTTATCTTCCCAAAGTGGTTCACCCTCTTTGGAAAGTTATAAATACATGGCAAAGGCTACAATGGAGGACATGTTGAAAATTGATATTCTTGTTCTTTTTGCGTGAAGAAGACTATTGGAATGCATGCCCAATAGAGGTTCTCTACTTTGGTGATTGATCAATCCTAAAAAGTGTCTTTTGACACCACCTTACGAAATGAAAGCTTGTTTATGCCCTAAGGAGTGGAGTGAACTACTTTGAAGGGTTTGAATGCTTGTTCTTGAGGGTTTGGTGATATTCTACTTGCATTTTGGCGTTGATAATTTATTATACTAATTTTGCAAGTGGAGTGAACCATTTGGAAAGGTTGGCGCTAGGGTTTGAAGGCTCCAATTGGTCAAAATATGCACAAAATAATTATCTGAATTTATTTAATGTTTTTCTGATTATTATTGTGGAGTTTTGGGCGATTTATGAAGGATTTTGAAGAAAAATTAATTAATAATTTGCAGAATTATTATTAATTTTTCTAACAGGTTTTCAAAAATTTTCTCACTTGCAAAAGGCAAGAATTCTTCTTGTATTTTTTTACTATTTTTCCAGGCATCTTGGAAGTGGGGCGATTGACTTAGGAGGGCTAATTTGACGATTTTCATGCCAAAACAAGTTGCTGGAATTTTCTTATATTTTTCAGAGGTTGGTAGCTATTTGTGGCAAGGGTTTGAAGATTATTTTTATTCTGAACAACAGCAGAAAATTGGATATTAAATCAGATTTTTCTTTCATCTATTTGTGGCGTTGAAGGTTCAGAAAAAGGGGTTTATTTATTTGGATTCAATTCTGAAAATTTCCTGCATATTTTCAGATTATTTCGAGGCATTTTATTGGCAGAAATTTATCATAAAACTCTTTTTTTTTGGCGTCTAGGGTTCCCAGAATTAAATAAAGGCTTGCTGATTTTCATTTCAGATTTAAGGATTTTGGAGAAAACCCCTTTTGCCCTAATTCGTCCCATTTGGGGACATTACATGGTAACAATACCCTGGCACTTGACTTCAAAGTGGGGCAGATCCCAGGTCAGGTGTCCCAGTTTAGGGATGCCTTAACCTTGCAGCCTTACCCTCCTAGCTCAGCTCTCAACAGTCACTTTCAGCTTATAGCTTAAGCCTTCTCAAGGCAGCTTTCTTTAGATGACTGACGCTCTCAGCTAGACATTCACACACACAAATACAGCTAAAATATCTCTATTTCATGAGCTTAAAGCCTTTCAAAGGCAATTTACAATCTCTCTAATCAAAATATATAGCCTCTCCGGGCTTATTACAGCTAATTCAAGAAATCAATGGGAATCTGCCTCTTCCTAAGGTTTCTTCTACTAGCTATGACTCAACAAGAGTCTTCTTCTTGCTTCTCTGCTCTATCTCTAGCTGCATATTCTCTCTCTCAGCTTCAATAACTCTCTCTGCCTTTGTTTAGTCTCCCTATTGAACTGACTAATCTTTTTTTCAGCTGAATGTCCTTCCTCTTTCTCTAGGCGCTTCCTGCACTTTTCTCCAAGCTAACAGAGCTTAATTAATGGAGGTAGGAACTCCCTCACCTTAGCTATACAATTCTGTCATGTAGCTGAATGAGGGTGTGGTGCTCCACGCCACCAAGCTGTGAAATCTCAATTACAAGCTAGTGAATTTTGGCTTGCATTCAATTATTTACTTGCTACCTTTCCTCTGCTACTTACCCGCATTCTCCTTGCAGGTTGAAAAAGGTATAGGGCTGAGATTTGAAGCTGGAGGTCGTTAGCTTATTCGGATAAGCGGGCTGTTTTAGCTTGAATACTGTTTGGATGGCTGTGATTTAATCGATGAGATCAACGGCTGGGAATAGGCATTCACAGCAAATGATGCCTACTAGGTTATAAGCCTTCATCATTCTCAAGCTGTGAGCAAAGGCAGCCACTTAGCGGCTATCAAACAACTCTCTCTCTAGCTGAAGGATTTTAAAGCCACTCTAAATAAAGCCTAAGGCATGAAGCTTAAGAAGAGAAGATCGGCTCAAACTTTGTTTGATGGCGGATGTTTGGCGCATGATCAAGGCAGCTCAGCTAAAAAGGCTTTGGCCTACAAACAAATAAAGCAAAAGGCTTTTTAGCTGAGTATAATATGTAGCTTGCATCCTTAGCTGGACCAACTGAGAATGGATGCTCACATCGTCAACTTGGACTGCCTCTAGTAGCTTGGATCAGCCTCGAGCTGATATATGATGAGGACATGTGCCCAACTTGTGACGGTCCGATCAAAAGGGCCAAAGAAAGCAGCTGAATTTGCTTGCGACCCATGCGAAAATCTTAGATAAATGAAGCCTGTGCTCGTACATAGGACCATCTGCACTTTGTAGCTTGTTGCTTTTCAAATAAATGTTTTAGGCTTTAAGCCACTCTTGCAGCTAGAATATGGGATTAAATCCAATAAGCTAGTAACCCTGTGCCTTCCTTTAGCCATTAAAACTGAAATAAGCTGGAACATGGCCCCTAAAGCCTGCAAAACTTCTTGGAGAGCTTTAAAACCCTATCAAAATTCCTAGATAGCAAGAAACAAGCCGATACAATCTCCATGACACCTGCAAAAGCTTGAACAAGGCTCCCAAGCTAATGAAAACTGGAACCAAGCTTCTTATTCTATTTTTGGTGATGCACAATCGCTTGTTTGCCCGTGGATGTTCCAGCATCAAAAACTTGACAAAGAGTTGACTTGGTTTGTTTTCTTGGCAAATAGTGCAATAGTCGGACTTACTGGCCCACTAGACGGTATAATCAAGCTTTACCTTAGTAATTCAAAGTGAGTCATCAATTTCTCTTCTATTATCATTCATTTTAAGGCTCCCTTTTGGCCATAAGAAAGTGATGATAATTTTTGTTATTGATTTTAGCTTAAATTATATGGCATCCATATTTTAGTACTTGATTTTAAGATTGTTTTTGGTTCATAAATTGTCCCTCTGTGGGCAACCTTTCGGCTTAGATGCCAGGACTGAGGGGGTATCTATAGTATATACCATCAAACTCACCTAGGACTTGCACTCGGCCTCATCTCTTGAGGTATGCCACACCCAGAATTGGACGCTGTAGATTACTCTAATTTACATATGAGCATGCCATTCAGATATTTGAACTTGGGGCTCAGCTGTGAAAGCCCCACTAATTTACCAAATAAGGTTTATTATATTGACATGGTACTTGATCTTAGGATTGGTAGAATGGGGGAAGTTCTATTTCCTGTAAGAAAGGAGATACTAATCTTAGGATTAATAGAATGGGGGAAGTTCTATATCCTGAAATGTAAACAAATAAAATAGTTTCATAGATGTACACTCAAATATGTTGTGTCATTCTTTTCCTGTCAGCCTAAAGTGTACACAGTTAGGTGCTTGCACTTGATAAGAAAGTGACCAAGGTTGCAATCTATGTTTTTCGTATCCAATTTGTATCCAAAACTGCTGCTGGAATTTTTTTAAAATATTTGAATAACACATGGAAACACCAATGAGAATTTACTATGGCTAATTTGAGCTGAAGTCAGAAACATGATACCATCAAATTCAGTGGTGTTCATCTGCCATCTCATTTCTTTACTCCCTTTAATGAGGTGTTAGTTTAAATAATCATCTGCTGCAAGGCCTCTTCTGAAATTGTTGGACTGATTTATGAGTTGCACATCTCCCTTTTATTGGCAATCTTATAAAGCTTGAGAAAACAATCCTGTATAGTCATTTCTGTTTCTTCTTCCTCTGCAGATTCTGGAAAAAGCAGTTAACTGTTGCAAAAGATGCCCGAAGAGTGGATATTCTTTGCTATCGTCTCTCTCTGAGCCAGAGGCTTCTCAATGGAACTGATCAGTTCAAAGAATTCCATGACATTGTGTTGAAGGCGGTGAGAAAACTTGAAGAGGAGGTGGGACCTATAAATGGGGTATCTTCAAAGATGGCTCGAGGCATTGTCAGCAGGCTTTCCACAGGCCTTGAAGTGCAGAAACTTTGCGCGATGGCTATTGAGAAAGCAGAAGCTTTGCTTTTGAGCTTGTCTCGGTCAGATTCCAGAGGTATGATGATTTTTTTGTGTGCCATGCAGTTTCAACGGTATAAGAATTGTCATTTTCCAAGTGCTTGATTATGTGGTAGTTTTCTGTGTACTTTTTTCCCTCTTCAGCTACACTATACTGTAAAAGTTTGTTTACAAGAACAATGTTGTGTATGACATTTGGCCCATTGAGGACATGCATTGAAAGTAAAATTAGCTGTTGAATTTTTATGTTCAAAATGCAATTGTGATCTGATTTTTTTGTTGGTTGCAGTAGAGAATCCATTACCCGTTGCTTGCAGACTACACTTTGAAGATGTTTCACCAACATCTCTTGTTGTTTCATTAAAGGAAATTGATCTGAAGTCATCAGAAGATGTTGGTTATAAAATGTGGCATCGTAAGAGCAGAGAATTGAGCTATCCGAGGGATCTTACTTGTATTCTGCCTAAAACTCAAAGGCGGGCTCTAATTTCAAATCTTCAGCCTTGCACAGAATATGCCTTCAAGATTGTGGCATTTACAAACAAAGGAGACATAGGCCAAAGTGAGGCTAAATGCTTCACCAAAAGTGTGGAAGTGTTTCGCAATCGTGAATCAAGCATGATCAAAGGAGTACATAAGAAGTGTGGAAATTTGGGGATGGAGGATTTCACCTCCACCAGTGCAAAAGGTGCACGTGAAAATCAATCAAATGAAGATGACTCTAGTTTCAGAGTAAGGGACCTTGGCAAGATTTGGCGTGCAGCTTGGGCCCAGGAATGTGAGGTTAATGATGCATTTGACTCATCTGAGAGGGACATTCAAATCAACCAGTTTGGTTTTTATGAAAAAGATGAGGCTTGTGATTCAGATAAACCATTTGTTTCTAAGGATAGCAAAAGAAACAGCAGTCCAACATCCCCTTTGGAGGTATCCAGGGATGACCAAATTGGCTGTAACTTGGTTCAAGTTGCAGAGCCTGAAGATGACCAGGAAGAGTCAATTTCCGCCTTAGATGATGAAAGGTTCATGGCAGGAATGGGTTTAGTGAAAATGTCCCATGCTTGCCAAGGATCTACAAAAGATTTGAAGAAGTTAAAAAATGGCAGTCGAGTAAACAAATTATCTAAAAGGAAACGTGAAAATCATTCTAAGGTTACTTCACAGAAATCTAGTTATTGTGAACATAAGCAATTAACTCTACATGAAATGGATGAGCTTGTACCTTTGGATTGTTCATATCCTGTTTTTCCTATTAATACATGCAAAGTAGAGTGCCCAAGGTCTGGAAGATTGAAAAATACACACTCAAATTCAAATGGGAGCGATTCAGGAAACTGGGCTGTACAGCTTATCAGAGGAGCCCCTACCGTTGACTCACAAACTGGTATCTCTAGGAAAAGATCTCTGAATACTTACGACAATTTGCATGGCTACGATGGGGTTTCACAAAATGGTGGTCAAGTGCCATCATCAGATCCACCCGATTGCCTGGAAAAAGATTTTGAATACAGTGTAAAAATCATTCGCTGGCTCGAATGTCGAGGTCATATAAAGGAAGAATTCAGAAAGAAATTACTTACATGGTTTAGCTTGCGGGCTACATCTCAGGAGCGGAGGATTGTCTATGCTTTTATTGAAACTTTGCTAGATGATCCGGCTAGTTTGGCTGAGCAGCTGGTTGACACTTTCTTGGAAATTATTTCCATTAAGAAGCCACAATTAAGCAATGGGTTCTGTACCAAGCTATGGCATTGAATATGATAGACCAATGGAATAGCCGATTGATTCAGATACCTTAATTTTTCATCATTGATGTAATTTCAATCCTATTGATGAGATTGATCTTCTGTGTACAGTATTTCTATCATCTCTATAATATACGATTCATTCAGCTTCTCCTGATATTTGGAATTGAGCCAGTATGTCGGTAAAATTCACCTGATAATATTTATACTATTCACTTCACTTTATAACCTTTCCATGTCAGCCATGATCATCGACTATTTTATTCATCTTTGTATTTACTTCACTCATAAACCGTCGTATCATCTATTCCATGATATCTACTTCTCTACATTCATGGAAAAAGGAAAGGAAATGCCTTTTTAAGGTCTACATTGTCGGGCACCTTATCTAGATCTACAGGGTAGCTTATAGAATAAGATACTACCTCATATTCCTAGTATGCAGGGGACAATTGTGTTTCAAATACGAAGTGGACATCCTTACTTCCTATAGGGTTTGAACTTGTGATCTTCTTTTTAAGAGTACAAATTTGTCACCTTTAGGCCATCCTTACCTTTTGTAGGACTCAAACTTGTGATCTCCATTTCAAGAGCACCAGTGTGTAACCATTAGGCCAACTCAAAAGCGTCATTGTACTGGGTCTGGATCTGGTGGTTTTCTTCATGTTTTTCATATTAAGTCTAGTGAAAAATAGAGACACGATATTTTTTCGGGTTATCTCATTGATTGTTGGTCCACCCATGAAGATTCTTTGAATCATGGTTACCAACAATGCTGGGCACAATTCGTCAATTCTATTCATGTCTCTCTCTAAAAACTATATGATAAAATTTACAGCTAGTTAAAAATTAAGTAGCAAACAATAAGCCCAATTTGAATAATTATTATAACAATTTGAAAATCCAGTAATAAAAGAGGATAGGGAAATGGACTTCCATCAATAATTGTCTTAACAGTTTGACAATCCATTAATAAAAGAGGATAGAGAAATGAACTTCCATCTACACTATACTCAGCCATAGTGTTTAGGTGCGCATGTAATCGACACAAAAACAATGATAATGTAATGGAGGATTATTTGTTAACAATGCAAACTCTTTGTCGAAACTAATGCCTTGGAACTCTTTGATGAAATTAATAACTCAAACTCTTTGTTGAAATTAATGACTTGAACATTGTCGAAATTAACCACTCGAACTCTTTGTTGAAATAAGTAATTTATAGGAAATCGTTTGGTTTTGCAAAGCATTATTTAAATGCCGGTATTATATATATAATGTTTATATTGTTTGTAGATAATTTGGTGAAATAAAAAAGAACCTAGCAAATTGACCTCTTACTTTGGTTCTACTTATGCATGTTGATCTTTCAAAATTGATGAATTAGTTCTGCGACCTTAGTTTGAATGTCTAGTTTAACGCAGGGATATTTTTAGACGTCTTATAATTAATAATCCATAAATCAAACTATATAAGGTGCAACGGCTTCAAAATCATGTTTGCATTTGTTGCATAATTATGCTAGTTTCTCGAGGTTCCCTCCAATTCTTTTTTAACAAGAAGTATTGATAAGTCTCAAGACTTCTCGTTTGGTTCAATTGTATGCTTAGCATTAAACCCATCAAAAATAAGCATCTTGGATTGAGGTTTGATTTTTTATGAGTAAAGATTTGGTCTTCAAAATATGTGTGATTAAATTATTCATTCAGATAATTCAATCTCAGTTATAAAAGTGATCGTTTTAGTTGAAGTGATTATATGATTACTCATGGAGGTCATCTTCAGATAACTTAAAAACACTTTATTTTATATCCATCATGATTCATATTGTTAAATACATGACATGAACCTTGATATTGAATGATTTTTTTTTTAAAAGTTGGAAATGATTTAGATGATTAAAGATCTATGGAAAAGTCTGTTAATAGATTAATGTAAAATATTAAAATGTTGATCAGGTTTAAAAATAACATTTGGATCAAAATTGAACCGGTCCCAACTCATCTGAACGATTTGAATTTGTTTTAAAAATAACCCATAAAAAAAATTTCAATTTTAAATTTAAAATACCATAATTAGAAATATATAATTATAAAAAAATTCAATACTATTTTTAATAAATACTTTTCAAATACAAATGATCGTTAATCTTAAAATAAGATTAATAGTGGTAAATGTGCCAACGAAAACCATAAATGATGGATTAATATCTCCATCACATACATTAAAAGCGCTTTCCCCACTCCTCTTTTTTTTTTTTTTTTTTTTTTTTTTTTTTTTTTTTTTTTTTTTTTTTTTTTTTTTCTCTCTCGGGGTTATTACCCAAATTTCTTGCATTTTGCCTCATTTTCCAGTCAAGCTCTCATGAAGATGAGGTGCTCTCCCTAGACAATGGGATTTTTTTTGCATTTTTCAAGGTCTCTAATGACTTTAGGTGATTTTCACCTCCTTCAACCTTTATGTATAGATTTCTAACAAATTTCTATTATTTTTTAGAGCCATTTGTGCTGGGTTTCTAAAGTTTACGTGTCTTGTGTATTCAAAGCTTGTTGGCCGTGCTTAGTCACCACATATTTATGGTGAGTATATAGCATTTCTTAGAAAATGGAGAAAATGTTTTGATTGGATTGTTCATTGCCTTGAAAATGTGACAATTTCATGTAACAATGGTGTTGAATCATTTGCCTGTACAATTGATTCATTTTTTGATGTCAAACTATTTGTTTGTATTGCACTAGGTTTGCTCAAATATATTATTTGGTTGATTTATTTGATATTTGAGAGTTTATTTAAGTTGTAAAGACCATGGATATTAGATGATGGGAAAAAGATTTATAATCACAATGTTTGATTAATTAGATTGAAATATTATTGATAAGTTTTCGTACTTTCATTATTATTGTGATTGGATGGATGATAGAGACTATCAAATGAGAAGATAGTTGATATAATTATGTGAAAAATTTAGTGTTGAGAATTCATTTATTATAGATATAACTAAATGTTTAAATGATATTTAGAATGTGAAATTTATGTAGAATTGAACTTAAATGGTTTGAAAGATTTTCATGTTTGATGTAGTTATGACAAGTTATTCTTGTTATCATATTTTCTCAAAGTTAAATATAATAAAAAATATAAAAGAGGCTTCTTAAAATAAAATGCTATTTATAATGTATGGAAATATATGAAAGTTCGAAAGTCTATCATTTTCTAAATAAATTTATCTATATAATTATATAAATTTTAAGTTTTTAAAAAAATATAAAATGAATGGAAATATATATTTTTAACTATTAAAAAGTAAGAAATTTATATTTTTATAAAAGTTGAATCTTAATTTTACGTATTAATTTTTTAATGAATAATAGTATTCATTTTTATTGGAACGGAAATGAGATACAAGATTT
The DNA here is from genome assembly GCA_037957365.1 of Torreya grandis. Taxonomy (NCBI): domain Eukaryota; kingdom Viridiplantae; phylum Streptophyta; class Pinopsida; order Cupressales; family Taxaceae; genus Torreya; species Torreya grandis. The sequence goes on along the minus strand of JARHVA010000167.1, from coordinate 4,188,572 downwards.
TTTTCTTCTTGAAATAGGGACGAATGGATGATTGGCTCCTAAAGAGCGACTTTACGAAGCTTCTCGGAATTTGATTGATTTTTTTCTTCCTTTTCTCTGTGCAAAGGAAGAAAACATCAATGGAATAAATACTCTGGGAGAGGAGGGGAGGGAGGGGAAGGGTTCGTGACCAGATTGGACTCAAGGCCCCATCGACTATATATGGTTCAAAACCTTATATTTATAAATGGGTTGAGATCCCAATTAGATAGAGTAGGTATTAGGCGACTATAACTATATGTGATTGGTTCAGAGCCAAGCGGGTCCCCTCCCCTCTATATTTATGGGGAGGGAGAGGCCACCCCCAACCCCTCTATATATATATTGGGATTTAATTAGTTTAAAATTTAGAGTTTATATATAAAGGGGAGGGGATGAGAGGGGATATAATCTATATAGAGAGGGACGAGTCGTCCTGAAGTCGTCATACACACACATAAGATGCCGACTATGCTGTTTGATTGAGTGCTGACTGATAGTTGCCCTTCAAATAGTTATATAGGCAGGTGAGTTCCGTTCGCCTATGATTTGATTGCCTATAGAACAAAAATCAAACTTTCCAAATTTAAAAGAATAAATGAAGAAATATTTTGATTAAGTGGAAATGAAAATAGAATCTTTTAAAAGTTTATGAGAGTATGTAAGGGGCATTTAATTATGTTTTAAATATGAAACACATATGTTTTATTTTCTCAAGATTTAAATTTGTAGAGTACCTTTTAAGAGCATAAATACTTCACCATTAAACTTATTCAAAAATAAGAGAAACAATAATTTAAATTAATATGCAAAAAGGAATTGTACTTCATATATATTGTATTCCAAATATTGACGAATCAATAGGATATTTAACATTTGTTGTGATTTTTTTGTTGAATGGTTAATATTTCTATGGTATATGATGTTTACATTGAATTTTTTTTACAATCTATTTAATTATAATTTTTTACATCGTTACTTATGAGTTTGGAAAAGAGAAGTTTAAATTTTAAGTGCATTGATATTTGATTAATATCCATTGTTATGTAAATAATATATTGTTGTTGACTGTCTGTATTTTTATAAATAAATATTAATTAATAGTTTTATTAAAATAATTTTTAAATTTCCTTTTAATAAAAGGAAGAAAGAAATCAAACCCTTTTTTTCCATATTCTAATTATGATTTTGCTATGTGAGACACTAAAAATCTCATTAAAAAAAATAATATTTTGAATGTTATCACAAGCAACAAATTTTTACCTGCCACTACTAATCAGCTGCAAGATTCTGTCCACTCTGTCTCAGTTGAAGAAGAATGTTCGGATATAAAAGTGCAAAAATTCAAAAAACCCAAAATGGTGGCGGAGCAAATGGAGATAATAAAGGCAGTGTGTAAAATTCAAAAGAATGTATTTGATTTCAGTTTTCACCAACCCAATTTCAAATACAAAGCATAAATTTGGCATATATCTCAGCTGCAACGATCTCCAATCTTCTCAATGCATTTAAGGTAGTGTATTTATTTTATCAGGTCTCTTTCTTGCTTTTTAAATTTTACTGCAAATAATCCTACAAATTCATTTTGAGTGGCTCTATATATTGCAAGGATCAGCGCAGGCATGAACAAGGGAGTAACAGACAGAAAGCAGAATAGCACATCACCATGTGCAGCCTGCAAACTTCTGAGACGAAGATGTGCAATAGATTGTGTGTTTGCTCCATATTTTCCCTCAGAAGATCCTCACAAGTTTGCTACAGTGCACAGAGTGTTTGGAGCCAGCAACGTAAATAAAATGCTCAAGGTTCTCTTTTCTTCCAGTATCCATTTGATCATATATTTTTTGATAACTACGGAATTGAGGTTTAGCTCAGCATCGAAGAGCTTATTCAGCCTCTAATTTATAGAGGGTGCCATTTGATCATATGTTAGTAACCATAAATATTGTTTCAATTCACTACTGATTTAGTTTTTCTTGTTTAAGATGTTTAGATGGGTGACTGTTCAAATTGAAAATAATCTTTTAAACAAATGAACACTTATCAGCAGGTTAAAATTCATCTTATCTCATCTTACCATTAATCTTATCACTTATTAATTACTACCGATTTAGATTTTCTTTAAACTTTGTTTAAGATGTTTGTATCAGTGACTGTTCAAATTGAAAACAATAATTTAAACAAATAAACACCTATCATCAGGTTAAAATTCATCTGATCTCATTGTATTATTTTGATTTAGTTTTTCTTTATTTAAGATGTTTATATCAGTGACTATGACTGTTCTTTTAAATCTCTTTTTCTTGATGATGAATCTATGACTGTTCTTTTAAATCTCTTTTTCTTGATGATGAATCATGATTAATGATATGAAACATCAGCAATACAACAATCACACAATATTTCCAAAAATTGTAAATCTAATTTTTATGATGAGTTGAAATTGATCTTATGTTGGGTTTTGACAGGAGCTTCCTGTCCATCAAAGAGCTGATGCAGTGAGCAGTATTGTGTATGAAGCAAATGCAAGGATAAGAGATCCAGTGTATGGATGTGTGGGGACAATTGTTACATTACAGCAACAAGTTTCAGTTTTACAAACCCAGTTAGCTCTTGCTCAGGCAGAGGCTGTGCACCTGAGAGTGCATCAGCCTAATTCTCATGTGTCTGTGTCAAACTTGTTGGGAGGTTTCAAAGATCACAGAGAAGATGAGGAACAGCAGACCGATATAGGCCAATCTCTATGGAACTGCACTTGAAACAATAAATCTTTGAACACTATTTACATTTTTATATTTATGACAGCTTAGATGACTGCCATGTCGTTAGAGATTCACAGAGAAACAGGTCATGAAACTCCTTCAGGAAAAATAATGTGTTTGTCTGGTTTCTCATATCTATATAAACTATATCAGTGTCTACAAATAACACAATCTTAAATAGATCTTTGTGTGTTACACGATTTTATTTTATGTTGCAATACCCGTTTTTCTTACAACTCACAAGTTTGCAACCAGGCACTGTTAATCATTTTTTTTACCATTTTATCTTTTCAGCTAATTCTATGCTATTTAACACAGCTTTGTTTGCACTTAGATGAGGTGTATATTTCAGTTTATAAGCAATGATTTTTAAATCTTGGTCTGTACGTGGTTTCTTGTTTCATGAAACTCTCCTATGTAACAATATTGAAATTATCAAAGCATATTACGAAGAATCATGCTCGCCTATGTAAATTCTATGGTCCAGATTTCAAACTTAATACCATGTATGCTTTTCTATGTAAATTTAATGTTTCCTTTCTTTTCTTTCTTTCTTTGTTCTTTTCTTCTTCTTCTTCTTCTTCTTCTTTTTTTTTTTTCCCTTTTTTTAAAATGAAATAGAGTTACATTACTTTAAAATATATTTTAGACTATTTATAAAATAGACACCATAACGAATGTTGATTGATGGAAAGATCATTTCAAAAACATTTTTGTTTTTGTTAATTTTATAGTTGACATACAATTAAACGTGAGTGAAGGTTAACAAGGTGGTCCTGGAGGTGACCCATCTCCAGATTTTGTGGGATCACTAGGGCAATGCTCCATGCACTATTGATCATGCGCCTTCATCTTTGCCTCCAATGAATAGAACTTCGTGGGAGCCCATTGATGAAGTCACTCTTTTCGTTGCTCTCATAACTAGTTTTGCTAGTCTTGCCTTGAACACAATCACCTCATTCGGTGCAATGTGGCAGTTAGGCTCCTCCCCAACCTGACAAGCCCTTGTAGTCAGCGACCACTAAAGCCATCACCATTTCAAAAAATCCAAGGTTTAATGGCTTCCCACACTTTGCATATGCTTTTTATTAACGAAGAGACCATCATTGAACCCGTCACCATTCCATGAAGCCAAGGTTAAATGGCTTCCCACAAGCTTTCCATTTGATTTTAGTTGTAGAAAAGAGCCCAAAAACTTGACAAGGGCACAAAAGATAATGAGGTTTTGAAAGCCTAATCACTTCCAAGCAACTCGCCCATGTAGAGATACAATTCCTTAGCAAAATTTTCTAACCTTCATTTCATTCAATGGCATGGATTATCTATTTAGCACAAAGTGCAATGCCTTTTTAGTAAACATCAAACAGATCCAGACCTCCTGCCTCCTTGGGGAGATAACAATATTCCCCTGCTACCTAGTGGAAACTTTTCTCGTACTTAGAATTGGCCCAAAGAAAATCACTAAGGATTTTCTCAAATTTTTGGTATGAGGATTTGGAGGAAACCCAACATGACAAAGAATAAACATGGGTTGTAGTAAGAACCTTAAAGTAGATTTAAAATTTACTAACTATAGATAATGGCCTAGTTATCTAGTATAAGAGCTTCTGCTCCACCCTGGGGATGACATTCTACCAAAGGTTGGAGTGGGTAGCTTATAACACAAAAAGGATTCGAAAAAAGCAAAAAATCTCACCATGTATCCATTTCCAAGCATACATTCACAACCAAGAAGGAGGGTGACTAAAAGATTGATTTTAACATTGAGTCTTTCTCCATTGAAAATTGGAACTCTAAGCCAATAAAGAAAAGTCGAGGCTCTACATTACTAGTTTGATATTCTCTTAGGCTTCATTAGAGCGAGGAAGGGGTCATTAGCAAAATGGCCATTAACAAGTTAAGAGGATTTCTCTGAAAGGAAATAGATTCATTTGTCAAGTCCACGGGACATGACATTAGCGAATAAATATTGTAAGCCTTCTACAACATGTACATACAATGTTGAAGCAAGATGACACCCTTGACTAATAGCACAAAACAAGTCAAAATGCTTTAGACACACATATATTGATGGAGATATAGGGTGAGGCATTTGCGAAAAGCATTTGCACCCATCGGAGAAAATTGGGACCAAACCCTAAAACCTATAACATGTCAAGAATGAAAGGCCATTCAATGTGATTATAGGCTTTCTTGAATTCAATTTTGATGAAAATCACTTGTTTCTAATACCTACATGCCCACTCCATATCTTCCTAGATTGGAGTGATATTATCTACTACGTTACTAGATCCTTCACCCCAAACCCTTGGATACTAGTACGATCCATTTTAGATACTAATCCTGCTCTGATCCTACTCAAATATGACCAAGATATTATAGGAGAACTATGGATCCTTTCGGATACGTATTAGATCCTTAGTCCTCCTGTAATACCCTGGATGTATTTGGGTAGAATTTGTGACCCAAAAACATTTTTTTTATATTTCACTTGATTAAAAGTCAAGTAAGGACTTCAAAAAACAAAACAAAATAAAATAATATTTTCAAATTTGATTTACATGCTTTGTTTAATGCCATTCATAATGGTGGAAAGAAATACATTCATACTTATGTCTTGGAACAAAGTTCTTTTATATGATCTAATGTTAATGGCCTTCAACACTCGAAATATCTACTTGTGTACTAACCCTAGTATAAGTGGATAATTATTACATAAAGGTTGCTTCCAATATGTAAATTGATCCAAAAATAGATATTGTTTGTACTTAGTCCTTTGTCCAAAATTATTCCACTATGCCCAATTGTATGTAATCATGATTGTAAATGCTTATGTATGACACTTCATGTTCAAAACTTTAGTTCAAGTACATAATAATAGTGGGGGGATGACCCATACACCTTCACATTGATCAGGCATGGATTTATTGGTTCTTAAACTTCATGGTTTTCTCTAGAGGATGAAATTGCCTCTATTTGCAGGGTTATGATTATGATATTGCCCCAACGGTTACACATACGCCCCTCCACAGAGTGATGAAGTCGTAACTACTGACATTTGTAGGTGGAGGTTATGTAACCTCCCTAGCGGTTTCAAAATGTTGCTCATTTGTAAACTATGATGGTTTTGTCACCTTTGACAATGTTGGGAAGGGGAATGGTTGCAAATGCTTCCTCTTCTCTTGGTGGTTCATTCTAACTTCTTGGAAAGTTTTATGGTTGAGAGTACCTAAAAGGAGTCTTGATAAAGTAAATAACACATCAGAGAGGTAGTGAGTTGTTTGGAAAATGGATTCACATTGAAAATTTTGAGTTTGAACCTTGGTTTTAGTTTACTCATTGTTGTTAGATGTTATAGTTAGTTTAGGTGCATGGGAGTTCTAAAAAGAGTTTTGTAAGTTTAGAGCATGATTTTGTGTATGAGTTTGAATAGAATTGTGTTGTGTGTTCTATCTATATAGGCCATTGGTAGTACTTTGTATACAATTTTCAAAACATAGTGGAAAGGGGAGTGTGTTTGCTCACATGCTAGAGTTTTTTCCACATTAGGTTTCTCCAAGATAATCATTGTGTCATAAATGTTTTTATCATCTCTTGCTCTTTTTTAATGCTATGTAGACTACTCATTCCATTCCCAAGCATGTACTCAATTCTATTTGTATATCATAGTCTTGAAATCAATTGTTTAGCACACTAAGTTTGTAATATCCATGTTGATGAAGCTAAGAGTGGAATCTCCAAGTAGTTAATGGATCAAATTGGTATCATAGCTAGTTTAGTTTTTAAGTCCTTTGTTTTGCATGTGTTTGAGTAAATTATAATTTTATGCCTTTCACTAGAGCTAGTACTGCTAGTGGTCAAGGTGTCCTAGTTCCTTTTGAATCAAGTATTTCCACAAGGAAGTGAAATCAAGGAATCAAAAGCATGGCCCATGCTGATGAAGAAGATGTTTGAAGAGCTAAAGAGTGATTTTACAAGAATATTTATTTCTATGAGCAAGTTTGATCGGTTGGAGTCCATCATGGGAATTCTTATGTAGAAGCTTAGTGGTTTTATAAAGACATTGAATACAAACAAGGAGGACACTCCTGAGAGCCATGAGAATCATGAAGAGCAGACCCATGACAACCCGACTCCACCTCCATTTAAGGCTACGAAAAAGATTGAAATTCAGCGATATGATGGAGACATGAATGCAAAAAATCTAAACCATTCACTAGTTTAACTTGAAGTATATTTCATTTTGCATCAGATTAATGAAAGCCAATAGCTTTTTATTGCAAGGTTAAAGTTATGAAATCATGCTTTAACCTGGTTTGAGAGTTATGTTCATTCTTTGGTTATTAATAAGCTTCCTCCTATTTGTAAGTGGGATTATTTTAAGATGCTAATAAATAAGCAATTCTATCCTATTTGTTATGAGAAAGAGAGGTCCATGTATTATAAATATATTAGTCAAAATCATGTCCAACGTGTGTAGGAGTACACCAACAAGTTTCGTAAGAAGGTTGTCTAACAAAGAAAAGATATAGTAGATTGTGATCTTTTGATGAAGTGTGTGGGTGGACTCCATAGTTATTTGAGGAGACCACTCCTCTTGGCCAAGCCTACAGATGTAGATGAAGGTTGTTCTCAAGCTCGCTAATTAGAGATGGACAAGAAGAAGTCTCCATCTACCTCTCAAAACAACTCCAAGTAAAAAGGGAAAGATAATTAAAATGCTACTTCTATTTCTAATTAGGCTACTAAAGTAAATTATGGTGAATGTAATGTGGATATTCATTTCGAGGATAACTATTGGGAGCTCCATCTAGAATTGCATCCATTTAAGAAAAAGAAGAAAAAGGCTATGTCTTTTCTTCAAGGTAAGAATATTGGTTGCAAATTTAAGGAGGATGATATTTTATCTTGTATCCCTGTCAATAGACAAGTGTGCTTGTGTAGTATTAGTGATCAAGAGAGTGAACTTTATAAACTTTTCATTTTAAAATTTAGATGAAGAAAACAAAAGTGGATGCTCTTTTTGATACTTGTTCAAAAGCAAATTTGATAAGTAAAGAGTAGGTAGGCAAATTAGGGTTTGAAACTTACAAACATCAAATCCCATATTCATTGGCTTGGGTAAAGAAAGGTGTAGACATCAAGGTGACTAAATAATGCAAGGTTAAATTTTATATTAATGCTAATTTCATTGATGAAGTTACGGTGGATGTTGTTCCTCTTGATGTGTGTGGTGTAGTGTTCAACAACCCATACTTATATATTTGAGATGCCATCTTCAAGAAGAGAGCCAACTAATATCACTTGGTAAATTATGGTAAGAACTACATCATTTTAGTCTATGAATGAGATTCAAAGATATCCTTGGTGAGTGCCTCTGAGGCTAAGAATTTTATCAATGTTAACATTAAATTAGCTTTGCTTCTTTTGAGAGACATTAAAGATGAAGAGGTTATGGTAAATAAAAATTCTTGTACCATGTTTATTAACAAGGAATAGAAGAATATGAGAGAGATAGTACAAAATTTTAAGGATGTTTTTTAGGAGCCTACAAGGTTACCTCCGACTAGGTCTATTGAGCACAAAATTCATTTATTTGCCAATAGTCCAGCTCCAAATATCAGGTTATAGAGGTAGTCCCTAAAGGATGTTAATGAGGTAAAAAATAGTTAAATTTTTTAATTAATCAAGATGTAATTCATCCTAGTACTTATCCATGTGGTTTTCCTATTGTTTTAGTACTTAATAAAGATGGAACATGGAGAATTTGTGTTGATTTTAGAGCACTTGATAAGATAACCATCAAGAATAGGTACCCTCTATTATGGATTGATGATCTTATTGATCAACTTCAACATTCTAAATATTTTGCTAAGCTTGATTTGAAATTCGAGTATCACCAAGTACTTATTAAAGATGACGACCTTTGAAAAACAACCTTCAAAACAAGGCAAGGGTTGTATGGGTGGTTGGTTATACCTTTCAGGCTATGCAAGACACCGACTAATTGAATGCGGTTGATGGATGAGGTAGAGGCCGTTTATTGATTCCTTTATCATTGTATATTTAGTTGATATTATTATTTTTTGTATAACTTTTGATGAGCATGTTGAGAAACTTAAACAAGTTTTACAAGTGTTGAAGGAGAACAAGTTAGTGTTAAGAATGAGAAGAAATGTGAGCTTTCTCAATAATCACTAGTCTTCTTAAGGCATGTGGTTGGATACAAGGAGTCGAGGATTTATCCAAAGAAGGTATATGCCATTATGAATTGGCCAAGGCCATCCAATTTGACTAAGACAAGAGTCTTTATAGGTGTAGTCCAATATTTGAGGAAGTTCATCAAGACCTTATCTTCTATAACTGCACCTTTTCATGCCTCTAAAATAGGTGGTAAGACTTTTAATTGGGGTAATAATCAAGATGTATTTGAATTATTCAAACATAATATTATCCATGCTATGGTTTTAGTTTTTCCTAACTTTTAGCTGTCTTTTGAAGTAGAAACAAATGCTAGTCACTATGTTATGGGGCTATTTTGATTCAAGGAGATAAGCCATTATGCTACCATTATGAGTTATTCCATGGTGCAATCTTGAATTATTATACATATGACACATAATTGTATGCTCTTGTTCAAGTAGTTAAAAAATGGAAGCACTATCTAATGGGTAAGGAGAATATTATCCATACGAATCACCTATCTCTTCAATATTTGCAAGCTCAAACTAAACTTCAACAAGCTAGACACTATGAATGGATGGGTTTCTTGGAAAAATTTCATTTGATTATCAAATATAAAAAATATTTGACTAACAAACTAGTTGACATGTTGTCAAGACCTCCTTTACTTATAACCATGGGCACCATAACTCTTCTTGAACCTTTTTTTGTATGAATCTTATGTAGAAGGATATGAACATGATGCAGATTTTGGAGACCTATTTATTCAAGCAAATAAGTCCCAATGTGCAAGGTTTGAGCCCAATGAAGATTATTATATTCAATGTGGATTGATCTACAAGTTAGGTAAGATTTATGTGCCCAAGGAGGAAAGAGTTAAGCTATTGAGAGAGACAAAAACTTCAAAAGTTACTAGTCATTTTGGTGTTACAAAGATTGTTGCTCATTTGCAGAGGTATGCTTATTGACTTAATATGCAAATTGATGTTGCCAAGTTCATAAGAGGTAGTGTTTATGTAGTACAAGTAAGCCTAATAAAAGAAAGTTGGGTTTATATATGCCATTACCTATCCTTCTAGGCCATGGGAAATCATTTCCATGAATTTTATAGGCAGGTTGCCTATGTCAAAGAAAGGACATGACTATCTCTTTGTGATTGTGGACTAGTTTAGTAAGATGTGTATTCTTGTTCCTTATAAGAAGACCCTCAAAGGAAGTGATGCATCTAAGTTTTTTTACTAATGTGTGGGTTCACTTTGGTCTCCCTAGTTCTATTGTTTCATATTGGGACTCATGGTTTCTTGAGAAGTTTTAGTCTACATTGTGGGATAAGATGGATACGACACTAAAATGGTATGCCACTTTTCATCCATAAACTAATGGGCAGGCTGAGGTTGTGAATAAAACATTGATGCGGATGTTGAGAGGGTACAATAAGAAACATATTAAGACATGAGACATAAAATTTGATGTATTTTCAACATTCTTATAACATTGTTGTACATTCTTCTACTAGTAAATCTCATTTTGAAACTTGTTTTGGATATTTACCTCCATGTGCATTTGCTTATTTTGAGATAGTCATACAAAGGCAATAGGAAAGTGGATCATTAGGTCCACAAGGCTAAAAAATTCATTGAGAAAATTTAGCTTATTCACCTTCAAGTTCAAGAAAGGTTGAAAGAGTCTTAAGCTAAGTACAAAGTGAGACATGATCAACACATGATTGAGCATAGTTTCCTTGTTGGTGATAGGGTATGGTTGTAATTAAGTAGAGAAAGGCTCTAAGGTATGTCTAAGAAGCTTAATCCACTAAGGTATGGTCTACTTGATATTTTGGAACAAGTGGACAAGAGTGATTTTAGACTTGATTTGCTTCTTAATATGAAGAGCTATTCGGTTGTCAATGTTGATAACTTATGCATTTTTTAGCCTTATATACTATAAAATGAATATGAAGGGTTGTTACCTTCCATAGAAGACATCTCCCCTGGTAGTTTGTTGGAACTAGAAAAAGATGTTGTTTTACAAAATAATGAGAGGGAAATGCAAAGAGGAGTACAAAAATATTGGCTAGTTGGGTTAAATAGGTAGCTACCCAGAAAGGCCAAATGGTATTCTAGAGAAGATATGGGGAAGAAATTTCCTCACATAAGTCCTAAAGCTTTTATGGACTTAAAATCCTCAAATTGGAGAGGTATGATCTAAAAATGGATCTTGTTTGTACTTAGTACTTTGTCAAAACTAATTCCACTATGCCCAATTGTATGTAAACATGATTGTAAACACTTATATAAGACACTTCATGTTCAAGACTTTAGTTTAAGTACAAAAAATAGTGTGGGGATGATCCAAACACCTTTACATTAATTAGGTAGGGATTTTTTGGTTCTTAAACTTCACGATTTTTTGGTTATATAACCACCCCTCTATAGAGTGATAATGTTTTAACTTCCAATATTTGCAGGTGGTAGTTTCACAATCATCCCAGTGGTTCTGTAACCATCTGTCTGCAAACCATGGTAGTTCCATCACCTTTGACAATGCAGGGAAGGGGAATCGTTGCAAATACTTCCTCTCCTCATGGTATTTTGTTCTAAATTATTGGCAAGTTATATGGTTGAGAGGGCCTATAAAGGAGTCTTAACAAATCCAAGAACACATTAGAGAGGCAGTCGATTGTTTAGAAATTAGATTCACATCAACAATTTTGAGTTTGAGTATTGGTTTTAACTTACTCATTGTTATTAGTTATTATATTTGGTTTAGGTGTATGGGAGTTACGAGAAGATTATTGAAAGTGCAGAACATGATTTATGTATGAGTTTGGATAGAATTGTATTGTATTATGTATTCTGTCCATTTAGGCCATTGACAATACCTTATATATAATTTACAGAACATAGTGGAAAGGGGGGTGTGTTTGCTCACCCACTGGAGTTTTTCCCACATTGGGTTTCTCCAAGATAATCCTTGTGTCATATGTGTTTTTATCATCTCTTTCTCTTTGTTTATGCTATGCAGACTACTCATTCCATTCCCATGTATGTATTCAATTTTGTTTGCATATCAAAGTCTTGGAATCAATTAGTTAACAAGTTAAGTTTTTAATATCCATGTTGATGAAACTGAGAGTGCAATCTCCACCTAGCTTATCGATATGTAAACAAAACTACCAACTTATTACTTGGGGCCTCTAAACCCCCTTTACAATTACCAAATAAACCTTCTTCATTTTCATCATTGTTTGTAGGGTCATTTTCCAAATGAACCTCTTCCTCTTGATGCTTTGATAGTTCCTCCAGTCCCTTGTCAAAACTCTCAATACATGGTGGTTGTTTCCCATATTCTTTTGGAAACTTATCACTTTCTACATTATCAAAGGATCCTTTACTTTTTGATCCTTGATTCACACAAATAACCCTGATAGTGGATTTTCAATTGAATATCATGACATTTGGCATTGAATTATCAACATGTTTTAAGGTTATATATATATATTATGATTGTATCCAAAAATGTGTCTAGGATGTTAAAAAATCACCATATTTGCATACCCGAATCGTGTACCTGTACTAGAACCAGGATCCACTACTTAGATTATCATATATATATATATATATATATATATATATATATATATATATATATATATATATATATATATATATATATATATATATATATATATATATATATATATATATATATATATATATATATATATATATATATATAAAATTATGATACTTCATGTTTGCTTAAGTCTAACAATTGGGGGAGGTGGGAGGGGGATAGATTACATGTATGTAAAGCAAGGGCCTTAAAAATAATATTGTAAGAAATGTTGAGCAGTGTGATGGGCTAACAATTGCAAATCTACTCACGATCACCTACCTTAGGTATGAACTTAATATGACATTTTTTAATAATATGGCTACAGGTTTTGGAGTGAAAGGATTTGAGGTAAACTTTATAATACATCCTCTCTAATGGTTTCCCAAAGAAATTTGTAACTTTCACAATGAAAACCATCATTCCTAGGAGCTTTGTTGTTGGCCATATTCATGACAACTTCTTGTAGGGCTTCAATGGCGAGTAACTGATCACAAGCCACTCATTGAAGCTGAGAGAGATTACACAAGACCACTGAACAATATTGTTGGATATATTTTAATTATGCATAAGAAGACTCATGTACTTTGATTTTTTTTTTATAATGGTGAACAATGGTTTAAATTTGAAACATAATGTCGTTTTACATGGAAAGTACAAACCTAACAATCATAAATATGATATGAGGATTTTAAATCTTTTGGGCAAGGTGAAGGTACTTCTTCCCTATGAAGTAATATTTAAATAAAAAATAACATGCCCAATTTCATGGAAATTACTTTAGATACATCTTGAAATGAGATAAGAGTTAATCAATCCTTGTTGAATGATGAAACTCAATATGTAGAACATGTAACTAATAAATTTTTATTGAGTTAATAAACACATGGATAAATAAAATATAATGAAACATCCAATTTTTAACCATGATGATAATTAATATCACCTAATGACCCCAATTCATCTCTCTCCTAATGAAGAGGAATTTACTTCACTTGTAGAGTCTAATGTTAATAAATGCTTGATATCCCTTCTATGGTTAAAGTGCTAATACCATTCAATCTAAGAATTAATGTTTCTCCTACACTCACACCTTCGAGGATAATTCGATGAATACCAATATATTTTATTGAAACATATGAGAAGATATTAGAACTTATGGAAGGTAAAATGTCAACAAGACCAATTAATCATCATGATGAACTTGTATGTGACTATACATTTGAGAAAAAAAAACTCATATAAAATGATGTAAACTATTTGTTTAATTGATGCAAATGCAAAAAATACACCATGTGATGCATAATATAGGGTTAATAATAAACAATCCACAGGGAAAAAATATGCAGTAGTAAAGATTCCAAGTAATGCATTTAATGCAATAAATAATAAAACTAAAAAAAGATAGTAATGTGTCAAGATGAGTAATAAAAAAATCTATAGTAAGTCAACATCTAGAAGTCAATTTCTTAGTCAAATAAGTACAACCCTATTTTTAATAAGAAAACTCTAATTAGCACTATAAAAATAAGAACAAGATTTGATGACCCTACACTCACAGATTGTTGGGCATTTAGTGGTAGACTCCCACAAAAAGACAAGGTACTAGTTGAAGTAACAAGAAATTTGATTGATTTTTTTTGGCATGACAACACAAGGGTATCACCTAAGATAAAAGATGTAAAAAGAATAAAAAATTCAAAAAATTATGAGCCACATGTAAAAGATTTCTTGGGCATGACCATACATAATTTTATAAAAAAATTATTGAAATTTTTAATGGGAAATTAATAATTAGCCAAAGGTCATTTGATATGTGCAAGCCTTTCTACGTCAAAATGAACCAAACTTGCACCACATGTTGTTTTATGATGCATGTTGAATTTTTTATGCATTTTGATATTTTTTGTCATAAACTTTGTACTTTACATATTGATGAGATTATGCAAGAATTTATGGTGGCTTCTCCACCTAAAATGTCAAGATAGTTAATCCTAATTATTTTGTGTCAAAGGCTCGAGGGACAATTTTTTTCCAAAGAACGTTTAAATGGAATATGTAGCATATGTGGTGGCTTATCACATTTGACTATCTATATATGTGAATAAATTTCACATGAATTTGGAAAGTAGCTAGTTAATTTTAAGAAGTACATATTTGTGAAGTATGCATTAAAAGACGGAAAAAAGTCATCAAGATGTGAGTTGGTTATGACCCAATTATCTATATCTAATTTCATGTTTGAATTCAAGAATAATATTAACTACCAATATGCAAGACACACACACCAAGAAAAATGGTTGAATATTCAATTCAAGTTTTTCAAGGATAACTCCCTAGTTGGGACCATTTTTTTAGTTGTGGGATTCGTTGAAAATTACACACTACAACCAAAAAATGAGGTTCAAACCTAGTACTATAACTCAATTCAACTAGGAGTTTTCATGCATACTACATTCAGACATGGCCCTGATAACATAAAAGATAGTAAAAATCTTTTAAGGGAGTACCACTTTTACATGAGTGATGAAAAATCACATTCTCTAAAGTTTGTCCAAGGTTGTTTTGAGGTATTTTATATAAATATGAATGCAAGAGAAATCATGTTCATTACACACTAAATTTGGTTAGACAACTATGCATAATAGTTTAAGAATTCTCAAATGTTTTATTGGTTAAGCAGGATGCATAAGAAGAGTGGTGTAAAAATTTTTGGATTTTATTTGAGGCTGGGCATGGCAAAGGGTAACATGATAGTGTAAGTATATGTGCAAAAAGAGCCCTTAAAAAATAGTAGGGAAAACACAAGGATGGTGTTGATTTGATTGATGATACAAGTATTATGGCTTGGTGTAGTGAAATAATTTCTCATGGATCAAATAAATATTACCATGTGTGAATATTATTCTAATTAATAGAGGAATAAAATAAGGTAACATATGAATATTTTCGTACAATACCTGGATTAAGTGATTTCCACTCAATCCGAAGCTCAAATTATAATTCATTAACTATTTATACTAGGGATATGGCATGATTTTATTCGAGCTATATGTAATATGATTGGAATGAATGTGAGTCAAAAGAATAGGTCGATGAATGCTATTTTAGACTCCTAAGTCTTATGGAGAATAACCATTCATTCCAACCACTAGTGGATAATGAAATGGCATCAACAATTGACTTTAACCATATCTTAGATCTTGTGCAACTAGGTACAATTTATTCATAATGTAAATGTAGCTTTAAACATTAGTGATATTTTATTTTTTTCCTACATATCCTTAAAATTTGATTACACTTTAAATTTAGGGAAAATTTTCATAGTAATTTCACTTGAGGACAATGATAAGAGAAGAAACTACTAATTATATCGTTATGTAGAGACCGCAACTGTCATGGATGGAGAAGACCTAGTTTATCCCACTAGATTTATGATGGTTACAAGAACTCAACTTCGTGGATACTTTCATAAAAAATAAAGCAATGGTTATTTGAGGACTTTGAAACGAATAGGGTGATACTTCATTATTCAAATTTGGTTATCATTAAAAATATTTAATTGATAAAATTCCATGGAAAGCCTCACAAAAAATGTTTATAGAAAGTTCATGAATCTGATTATTATAACAATTATTGAAACACTTAAAAACAAAGTTAATCTTGAAGGTATGTTGAATTGACTTGGTAAGGTTAGTATTCAAATCAAGTTACATCTTGAAATAGTAAAATTAAATTATTCAATTTAGTGTATTTTAATTTAGAATCATTTTTTCATTATGTATTAATTTTTATTTGAAATCATTACTAACACATTTAATGTATCTTAGTGGTACCAAATGAGCTTCTACCTTCGTGTAGTTAGTTTCGAGAGTAGATAAGATTATCTTCTTCAAATATATAAAAACATAATAAATAATACATGTTAAGTAGATAGGTTTATTCCTATTCAATATTGAAAAATAATCCTCTAAAGGTGCTCAGAGCACTCCTCCATGCAACTACAAGAGCTTACAATATGTCTATACCCCTCATGGTTTGTCTGCAATGGTTACACAAAGTTCATTTTGTTTTCTCCCTTAATAACTCAAAGATTCTCTTCAGGGATGCATCCACCTGCCTTAAAATTTTGACTCTAGGGGATAAAAGAGGGTGAAATAAGGGCATTCATGCATTTATACACCCATCTAGATGTGTCCACAAATATGGTTCATCAATTAGGCATATGAGTCAAAATTTGCACATTCTACTAACCAAAATTTAGTCCTTCAAGTAAGATTTGGATGTGAGAGAAAACATGCCATAATTTATTCCTCATCATGAGTGGAATAAAATAATCTATGGGGTGATTAGAGAACTCATCAATGAAGTTTTAGAAGTTGACAGTTTGTCTCTACCCCTCACAGTTTGCTTGCGATTGTTGCACAAAGTTCATTCCATTTTCTCCTTAAGAACGTGAAGCTTTTATTTAAGGATGCATCTACCCAAATAAAAAATTCAACCATGGCGGATAAAGGAGGGTATATGAATTCCTTTCATATGTTTATACACCCATAGGGATGTGTCCACAAAGATGATTCATCAATTGGGTGTGCAAGATAAGAGTTGCACATTCTATAACCAAATTTTGGTCCCTAAAGCAAGATTTGGCTGAGATAAAACATGCCACCTTTTTTTCCTCATTATGAGTGGATATAGGGGGTGATTTGAGTACTTTCCCATGAAACCATAGGAGTTGATGGTTCGTCTCTACCCCTCACAGTTTGCCTATAAATGTTGTAAAAAGGTTTCTCCATTTTTCCCTTAAAAAATGAAGATTATCTTAAGGGATGCATTTGATTGCCTAAAAATTTAAAATTTGGCGGATGATGTAAGGAATAAAAAATTCATTCATTCATTTATATTCCCATCTAAATGTGTATGTGAAGGTGACTTTTTGATTTAAGTGTGCAAGTCAAAAGTTGCACGTTTTATTTACCAAATTTTGGTCCCTAAAGAAAGATCACTGTGAGATAAAATGTGCTATAATTTCTTCCTTATCATGAGTGAAAGATATTCCTTATATAGGTGCTTATATCATTATCTTGTGAAACTATAGAAGTTGATGATTTATCTATAACCCTCACATTTTGCCTACAATGAGTGTGCAAAGTTTGATCAAAATTTCCCCTTAAGCATTTGAATATTATCTTAAAGCATGAATCCAAACACCTAAAATTTAAAATCTAGAGTTTGATAGAGGGTGGAATAAGTAAATTCATGCATCTATCATATTCATATGTGTTTGTGAAGATGGTTTGTCGATTAGGTGCATGAGTCAAAATTTGCATGTTTTACTGACCAACCTTTGGTCCCTAAAGCAAGATTTGGTTGTGAGAGAAAATGTGCCACAATTCATTATTAATAATTAGTGGAAGATAATGTTTGAGGGAATGATTATATAACTCACCCATGAAACCATAAGAGTTGACAGTTCATCTCTACCCCTCATGTTTTTTATGTAAATGTTGCACAAAGTTCATTCCATTTTTCCATTTAAAAATGTGAAGATTATCTTTATAGATGACTCCACCTACCTATAAATTTTGACTTTGGGGGTCAATTAATGGTATAAAAAGGAAATTTATGTATTTATATGCCCATATATACATGTTCATGAGTATAGTTCATCGATTGGTGTGTAAGTCAAAATTTATATATTCTACTAACCAATTTTGGTCCCTAAAGCAAGATTTGGCTATGAGATAAAATGTGTTGCCATTTATTATTCATCATGAATGTAAGGTAATACTATATGGGTGATTATATCACTATATTTTGAAATTTTATGAGTTGACATTTTGTCTCTACCCCTCTAAGTTTCTTGAAAAAATTGCATAAACTTCGTTCCATTTTCCTCCTTAAGAACGTGAATATTTTATTAAGGGATACATCTAACCACCTATAGATTTTTAATATTAGGCCTAATGAAGGGTTTATAAAGGACATTTTTGTATTCCCATATAGATGTGTTTTCAAACATGGTTCATTGATAGGGTGCACGAGTAAAAAATTATGCATTATACATACCGACTTTTGGTGCCTAAAACAAGATTTAGCTGTGTGAGAAAACATGTCACTATTTATTCCTCATCACAAGCGGAAGATAATAATCCATGGGTTTATTAGATCATTATCCCATGAAATTTTAGGAGTTGATGGTTAGTATCTACCCCTCACAATTTGCTTATAATAACTACACAAAGTTTATTTCATTTTCTGCTTAAGAACACGAAGATTCTCTTTAGGGATGCATTTGCTTGAAACTTTAAAATCTAGGGTCTAAAGGTGGATAAAGGAAATTAATACATTTATAAGCCCATCTAGACGTGTTTACAAATATGGTTTGTCGATTGGGTGCATGAGTCAAAAGGCACGTGTTTTACTGACCAAATTTTAATCTCTAAAGATAGATTTGGCTACGAGAGAAACTATACCTAATTTCTCACTCGTCATGAGTGGTAGACATTCCTAAAATGGATTATTATATAACTAACCCATGAAACCATATGAGTTAACTTTTTTCCTCTACCCCTCATGGTTTCCTTGCAATAGTTACGTTAAGATCATTCTTTTTTTACTCTTAAGAATGAGAAGATTCTCTTTAGGGATGCATCTGACCACTTGAAAATTTTGACTTTGGGGATAAATAAAGTGCGTAAAAATTCCATTACCATGTTTATATGCCCATAGAGGTGTATTTGTGAAGATGATTCATTGATTTGGCAAAATATTCAAGAGATATGCATTATACTGACCAAATTTTGGTCCCTAAAAAGAGATTTATCTACGAGAGAAAACATGTTGGTGTTTCTTCCTTGTTCTATTTGGTAGAGAATAATTTTGGGGGTGATAAGAGAACTCAGCTATACAAATTTAAGAGTTAAATTTTGTCTCTACCCCTCACGGTTCACCTACAATGACTACCTAAAATTTTGTTCCATTCCCCCTTAAGAATGAAAAGATTCTCTTGAGGGATATGTCTGACCACCTTCAAATTCAAAAGTTGGGGCCTGACATAGGTTATATTAAAGAGATTCATGAATTTATATGCCCATATAAATGTGTTAGTAAATATGATTCATCAATTTGGTGAGCGAGTCAAAAGATGCATGTTTTATTGACCAACATGTGGCCCCTAAAAAGAGATTTGGCTGCAAGAGAAAATTTGTCATCATTTATCCTTCATCACTAATGGCAAAAAATCCTTTAGGGTGTGCTTAGAGGACTCTCCCATACAACTATAGGATCTAATGGTTCATCTCTACCCCTCACAATTCACTTAAAATGCCTACCTAGGTTAGTTGTGTTGGGTGAATATTTTGTCACCAGCTGACTGACGGCAAAATATGTGCATCAACCACATCATAAGGAGATAAATCTCTCCTCTCATCAAGGGGAGGTTCCCTATAAACTATAGTATACTATATATATAAGCTGAAAATACACACAGGGGTGAAATCATACCATCTACCTCTCTTTTTTCAAAGATGATGTTCACAGAACAGGGGAAAAGTCTTGGGTAATTGTTGAAGAGGCACTTATCTTCTTTCAAAAGTGATATATAACAAACATCAGGATTCTTCCTAGGTAGTAACAAAGACCACAAGAAACCAACAAAAGCATAAAGTCTTTCATTGTCTCTCCTACTGATTAGGACAAAGTAACACAACAGGATTAAGTGCAGCCCAAATTTTGCACCTAAAACTACAACAGAGTGAAAGATTACGAAGGATAAAGAGAGCTCAAAGTCTCTCTATTATCCTTTACACAAAACATAAACTAAAGACACTTATGGTAGCACAAAGTCTCCCACAGTTGGCTTCAGGACATCTTCCAGCTTACTTCCACTTGTTCTGTTTGTTTGATTAAAAGGACAAGACTGTATTTAGGAAACAAACATAAGAACAATTTCCTAAATGACACAAGCTTATTCCAACACAAAGTTTGAAAGGTCACTTTCTTTCTCATTCATTTAACAAAATATGATTAACAGTCTGATCTCAAAGTCTCATGATTGCCTTTCAATTTGGGCAGAGCTTTGCTTCTGATAACAGAGAGAGATCCTCCTTATCAAAATGAGAGATTACAATATATCATTACAAGAAAGACTTGGGTGATTCTTTTCATGAAAATGGCCCATGATGAATCGAATGCCTTGAATATCTGTGAAAGGGCCATACTAGAACAGGTCATTAGCCTTGACTTTGGCATTCTCAATTATCTCTAATGTCCCTTCCTCAACATATTTTGTCTGGTCTTCTTAATGATGCTCCCATGGCTGTCCATTCATCTTTACTTATTGTATAAAAATAGGCTGCACCTTTGAATGTTTGTGTTCCCTGATGTCCACCTGGTGGACTGTTCCACCTACTGGAAATAACTCTCCTACAGATATTTCTGGATTTCTTCTAGTCATTCTCTCTTTCCTTTCCACATTTTGTCTTTTCTTAGCAATCTGAGCTCTCAGGGCTATCCTCTCACTTTCAACTGGCTCTTCGGCTCCTTCCTTGGTTGGTCATTGAGTTTGTTCTCAAGGCTTTTGAAAATCAACGGCTATTCTATTACCCTAAAATTGACATCCACAGGGACGTCATTGGTCACCTTGAACCTCTTTGAACCTTGAACTTATTTGAACCTTTAACCTTGAACTCTTTTGGTTCAAAGGTTCAATGGTTCAAAGGTTCAAAGTTTTGTGAAGGGCAGCATTCACTTTCTTTTCTTCTTCGGATGAACCACTTCTTTGAACTTCTTTCTGTAATATTTCGCTTCTTTCATTTGCTCAAAGCTTCCATTCAAACTTATGAACTCTTTGAACCCGTTGAACCTTTAAACCTTTCAAACCTTTCAGGTTCAAGGTTCAACAGTTCAACGATTCATTCTCTTCCTTTGAAGCCTTATTTTCTTTAAGTCCATCAAACTTATTGAACTCGTTGAACCTTTGAACCTTTGAACCATCTTGGTTCAAGGTTCAACAGTTCAACGATTCAATCTTATTTCTTTGATTTCTTTGAAGCTTCAAACTCTCTGGATTTTCTAAGTCCGTCTAAGTCATTGAACCTTTGAACTCTTTTTGGTTCAAGGTTCAATGGTTCAACAGTTCAATCTTTACTCTTTCAAGCCTTCTTTTCTTTAAGTCTTTCAGACTTTATCAAACTCATTGAACCTTGACCTCTTTGAATCATTTTGGTTCAAGGTTCAACAGTTCAATGGTTCAATCTTATCTCTTTGATTCCTTTTATTCTCTAAGTCCACTGAAGTCATTGAACCTTTGAACTTGTTAAACCTTTGAACCTTGCGGAGGCGGGGTTCAATGGTTCAAAGTGGTTCATTCTAATTATTTGAAGCTCGCCGTTAAGTATTTTGATCGAACCTTTGCATTGAACCATCCTCAAAACACTAAGGAAAAGCCTTAAGTGTTTTGAACTTCCTTTGAAGAAAGCTTGCCTGTTGAACCTGCGGCTTCCTTAGCTGGAAAGGCTTGAAGATTTGAAAAACTTAACTGCTCAGAACATTTTTGAGAAAGAAAAGAGAGAGTTTTGGTCTGCAGGACCAAAATGGTCGGTATTTTTCCACAAAAACAAGTGATGGATTTTGGGAACAACAAGTTGGAGAGACAAGCAAGTTGATTTGGGAGAGGGTTTCAACTTTAGGAGAACACATTAAGATAAAATTGAGTTTAGCTAAGAGAGAGAAAGAGAGAGCCAAATTACTTTAATATTGATGTACATTAATGAAATCCACTCATTATACTAGCTTTAATGTTTTATTTATAGTCATTATGGGGAAAAGGGTGTGTGTGTGTGTGTGTGATTGAATTTCTATAATACTATATGCTTCGTCAATAAAGAGAGTTTTTTGTTTCCATTCCAAGTTATTTTGAGTGTGTGTCCTTAGAAAGGGAGTGTAACATCCACAAAGGATTACGTTATGATTTACTTATCCCTTTCATTCTCATTTTCATTGACGATGTTCCTCACACACTCTAAAAATATTACAACCCAAACAAGGTTTATGAAATGTTTTCAACATGCGAAGCTTTCTAAGCCATACCAACATTTTAAATCTTTTACTACTATTATCACTTTATTATTTGTAATTCAATCACGTAACATTATCATTCACATAATTTATCTAGATTGGCATAAGTTTAATCTATTAAACCTCTTTCATGTCCTATTATTAGAATTATTTATTCTACTATCTATCACTCTACAACTAACCACCTTATGTTTGGGAGGACAAAATAATTAGTAAATTTTTTACACTTCACAAGTACTTTGCTTCTTAACAATATTATTCTCACTATTCCAACTCATTTTTTACTTGTGTATTACATTTAAATGGTGGTTTAAAATTAGAGTTCCATAGCAAGTGCTTGGTCCTTCATTTGCTAACTCCTCTGCCTCTCAATCGAAGAAACATAACACATCCATAAAATATATGTTTATTAAACATAAAAAGAAAATTAAAGTTTTATTTTTTAATCATCCTTGCCAACTCCTCCACTTTGAAATCAAAGTAATGTGGTGTGATCATTACAATATGTGGAATGGTGTTTTCTTCGATCAAATGTATTTTGATATTAATTAACTACATTGTGATATTAACTACCTAAATTTTAATCATAATTTCATACATTGTGATTATGATTCATATAAAAAGGAGGATAATGTACAACAACACCAATAACAAATAATATCAACATTATATTTATATATACAAATTATAACAGTGTAGGATGCATATAGTTATGCCAGATAGTATGTATTTGTATCCAAATTATGCCAACATGACATATAAAATGGGCCATATTAGCATACAATCTAAAGACTATATACATATATTAAATAGACCATATAAGCATACAAAGTGGGACATATAGGCATACAAAGTGGGCCATATTGGCTTACAAAATAAATGGTGGCTATAACTACTCCTAACACTAAAACTAACTCTTTTGTTGCTTAGTGCCTCTAAATAAAATTTCCCTCATCGCCATAAATGTAGAACCTAGGGCAGTGGATGTATCATTATGGGGAGAGACTCTCCTTTAATCTTGTAAGGATATAATTTATATGACACAACCTCAAAAAATGTGGTGCCAACACAACATGAAATTTAATGAATTAAAATGATTTATGAAAAATTATAGAGTTTCCAAGAACAAAATTTTGAAACAAGGTGATGATGGACTTACTACATGCTACCTAAATGGGTGCTTATGGTTGTCTGACCTTAAATATATCAGTGATGGAGAATCTTATGGAGCATACATATAGGGTTAGATCTATGTGCATATAAATATAAATATGGCATAGAGTATCATTACTTGAAGTTTAAAAAGATAATTTTACTATGTGTTCTCACTAGTCTTTGTATTTGAATCAAGTGGTGATGGGGAAATACTATATTTTGGGATGCAACTGCAACATCAGTCACATGTTGATATGATCCAAGCGAGGTACCCATAACATATTTCATCATCTATGCAACTAAAAAAGGAAACAAGTCAATTATGAATCAATTAAAATTAAACCTATTTTAAGATAAATTTAAATTATTCCTTCTACATAAAGAGAGATAAATAATAAGAATGAAATATAATACTAATTACAGTGTTATCATCATATTTTTATAGTCTATACATGGTAATAATAACATCTATCATCATATATACAAGAAAATAATGAAATAGAAAAATTACATAATGTATTTAAGATAAATTAAATCCATTCCTTCTACATAAAGAAAGAGCAAGAGAGGGATAGAAAGAGATAAAAATAGTGATAATGAGAGGGAGTGAGAGGAAAAGAGAGAGAGATAGTTCAATATTATCTCTCTTTATCTCCCTCTCTATTCCTATGTCTCTATCTCTTGCAAAAGGAGGGGAAGGCCAAGAAAGCAAACACACTAAAACTATGTGTTTAACCCTAAAATATAGATTCAGGGAATTTAAGATTAAATAGGCAGAGATTGCCTAGGGAACAATGATGGTAGACTATTTCTAAATTAGACCAATTAATTTCAAAACTCAGATAAATATATATTGAATTTATTATGCTAAGATATGCTAAAATGGAAAGTATAACTATGATAAATATTACAGTGATAATAAAAACAAGATACTTAATTGATTTTGATTCTAATATAGATCTGGATTTAGAACTAGAAAGTAGATTGGATATATATTCTAGATCACTTGCATAATTTTATAAATTATACTTGTAAATCCAAGAACACCTGTGTTAACTTAGGATGGTTACTTCGACGCTATTGTCTAACTCGGACATAGGTGTAAAATATAGAATACCTATTAAAATTGGATGTGACCACCTAGATGCTTATGTATTTTATATCGCCTTTGATTTGGTGCATTTAGATTTGGGTCATGGACTATCACTCCTTGTCAAATATCAAAACCCTAATTCTTCATCTTCATATTGGTTGTGGGAAACATGGGTTAATAGGCATACAATGTTGAGCTGTCACAAAGACCCATCTATAAATGAGTGTTGCCTACATAACTAGTACTTCGAAGAGGGCCTCAGACTTATGTAGTTATCCCTTACATGTTGGGTTATGTATGTATCATGCAATGTTTGATAATTAAATACATATAGTGATCTAACTTGTAACTTAGAAAATGTGGCTCATGGAGTGCTCCTTCAGTACTTCAGACTTGTAGATATGTTATCCCTATGATTGATATGGAAATAAAAGAAATAGGGAAGCTTTTTCTCACTTGAGTTTTTGATTGAATGTTTTTAATAGGTTTCCTTATGAGTAGGTAAGAAGTTTCTAGGTCTTTTCTAGGTTAGGAATGAATGAGTATTTATATTATATTTATACCAATATCTTTGGAAAATGTCTCACATTAAAGCACTTAGGGAGGCCATATAAATACATTTATTTTAAAATTAGATGACTTTAGGGTACTGGACACTTGTATTGGGATAGGACACTTGTGTCAATGTAGGTGTCTGACTGGGTTGTAAGTGTTCAAGTAGTTGAAAAATAGTTATAGGTCCAAAACTTGTAGAAACAAAAGATAAGTAGGTTTATAACATTTTGGGCATGATAGGTCTAAGTCATTAGAGTAGCATTGGTCAGACTAAGAGATAAGTAATTAGGCACAAAGATATAGTGTATGTGAGCCTTTTACTAGCCAAAAAAGTCTATAATTTGAAGGTACAACCATGATAAGTATTTTTCAAGAGTACAAGATTAAAGTGCTATATAATTTAGAAATAATCTCTGCATTCCCCACTTTAATCTAGTAATAAAATTTATAGGTTAAAGGAAAATGAATGAATATATGGGTGTGTTTAACACCCCTTGCCTTTCCTTGAGTCCAACATGAGTGTTTTGCTAGTGATTAAAATAAAACCAAGAACATGTTACGATATACAATCAATTCATATCATCTAAAATTGAAAACATTTGAAATGATTAAAATTTAAAGAGAGCAAGGTTTAGGATTACACCTATGTATCAATGCAACCACCTTGCCTTTTGATAATTTGATTGGAAAATATATATCATTATGAATCATTAGAGCTGAGATTGAGATAAATATAAAATCTATAAAATGCATATATCTAAAAATATAGAGATAGATTGGAAGACACATTCCCCCAACATGGGATTAAATGTGAGTTGCCACCTAGTAGTTGAGATTAGCTCAACTGTGAAATACAATCATACTTATAACCTGGTGATTGTGAATGAACCAGGTCAATTTAAAATATAAATCTGGTAAGTTTGGATGATGTAAACAAGTCCAACCTATAAACTTGGTAAGATTGATTTATGTAATCACCTCAACGACAACAAAAATAAAACTAACTACTCTAGTAGATTAGCTCATTACAATCTATAAAAGTCCAACCTGGTGGTTGATAACAGTTCTTGAAAGTGTTTGAAATCTAAAACTGATTTTATTTTATAATATTAGGCACACATTGCATAACATATGCACCTTAGATATGTCTCATACTGAAACTGTGTATAAAAATGGTACCAATGTATATAATTTTACCATAAATGTGTATCTAAATCATATAAATATGAATTTGGCCAATTTGAAACTATGTATGTGTGAAAAATATGTTTTCAAAACATGCCCCCATTATAATATGAATCTAAAAACTGGTGTAAGTACCAATGTGGAGGACATGTTTCCAAAACATGCCCCTAGTTAATATAAAACTGTGAAAAATGTGAAGAATATATTTTTAGAGCATGTCTCCACTGTAATATGAATCTATGAATCAATATGGAAGTCATGCCTCTATGGCATGCCCCCATTGATATGTCCCCCTTTGAGGTGAGGGGAAGTAGAAACTGGTAGCTACCTTACCTCAAAAGGATAAGATAACCATGTAAATTATGAATGTATCATGTAGCATATAGAGGGAACATGTATAGGTAGATAAATCATGGAAGCACATAGAATGTGATCACACCAATTGAAGATGCATGATATAAATCATGGCAATGCCTAGATAGTAATAATACATGATTAACAAGAATTCAAACACACACACACAAGATCACTCAAAATCAAATCAAAATATAATGGTCCAAGGAGACCTCAAATAGGGTCATGTTGAAATGTCACACAATCGAAGGGACATGACTTAGTCAAATGTCCAAAAAATCAAGAATGACATTTTCAAACGTCAACATATAATAAGTAGTGACATATTCAAATGCCAAAAAGACAAACAACGGCACAGGGGTCGTAAACGATGGAACATATTCAAATGATCAAACAAGCAAGACAATAGTAATTCAAGACACTAAAGGAAGTATATGAATGAAAGCATGTACAATAAAAAACCAACATAACATATCATATTAGTCCATGGATCATATGTGTTAGTAAAAAATGTTGAGTACATAGCATATCAAGTACATTGCAAAAGATATAAGCATGGATAAAGGTATGTGTAAGTACATAATCTCAAACATGATAATGTACAATGACCATAGAATTATATAACTTATATGTATTATGATCAAAGAAGTGGATGCCCCTATTGTTTATATGACTTGAGAAGAGGGAGGGCCTAGCATCTGAAAGTGCATAGACCATGTATCTATGTATGCCTATATCACACCCAAAAGATGTGTGAAACAAATGTGTATATATAAAATATTGATATGCCATCTACCAACATGGAACCAACAACATATATGCCAAGGAGCTAATAGAACATGTAAATGTAAAACATATTTTTGGATTTTTGAAGTTTTTTTTATTTTTTTGGTATTTTTGGAATGTGTGAGAGAACTAATCGAGGAAATCCTCATTGTAAAAAGGTGTAGAATCATTTGAGGCCTTTTTAATTATTTTTTTATAGAGATGCATGGCCACCTCTTTGATGTTTTTATGCAATGGTATTTTGGAAGCCATCAGTGGGGAAGGGTGGCCATATCCATCATGGTGTAAACAAATCTCCCTATCCCTAGAAATAAAGGTGATACACATATCTACATTATGTAGCATTACATTCTAATTAACAAAATAATGTTGTCTAAATTTGAATTTCAAATGTGGATCTCGATCTAATATCCACATTATCATGGGGACCACTTGCGGTCCACATGCTACTGGTAGGTAGATGTACTTAGGAGATTCTAGCATCAGTAGAGAGTATGTTAATTCAATTGTATTGTGTCCAAATGTTGAAGAAATGTGGTGCTAAAAATTATATCCCAGTTTTTCCTATCAAACTTGAGATGTTGATAATAGACCCTGCTAATATTAGTAGTACTAGTTATATCTTCGTGCCTTGGTCACTTTGTAGGATGGTTTTCATGTGAATATTTGGAAGTAGTCTATTTTTTATCTTCTTGGGCATAATTTATATACAAACCTCACTCTTATATTTCTAAATTTGGTTTTTCAATGACTTATATTGATTTTTATGATGGCCAATGATCCGATGATAATTACAATATGATAATCCTATTTTAGGAAAACTTCTACTGCTTAATTTGTCCCTATTAGAAGGTAAAAACATCAATATGATAGTCCTATTTAAAATATATTGGTTTGCTATGATATGTAAAATATGTTGTGGAGTCTTATGAGATACCTCCACATTATTTACATGATGTATCTACATTTGACCCTTGTATGGTTGATTTAATGTGTGAAACCAAGAGGGGTGTATGGAGTAACAAACATTAACATGTTCATCTATGATTTTTTATTTTCTCTTATCTTGATTTAGTTTTGTGTCCTCTATAGGTGAGTTTAGATTAAATTTACTAGGACCTATGTGTATGAATAGGTCATGTGAAACATGACCAAGGGGATCAAAATTAAGTTTTCACAATGTCTCATCTATCATATCATGGGCTAGATCATCAACACTATCATAATAATCTGAAACATGGCCATCTTGTTGCTCAATATTTAATAATAATCGAAGCTCAACTATTTGATTTTCTTTTGGTTTTGGCATTATTGGTTCTTTTGGAAATGGTTCTTGTTCTTGAGGTGCATCCATGTGTACCTTGATGTTTAGTGTCTTATCTGATTTAGAGATAATGGAGCCATTGTACTTGACTCATCCACTTCATAATATTGGATACTCTCAATAGGAATACATTGTGTAGGAAGCACCACTATAGAAATACCTTTTGTATCAGAATGTATCATTTTACAAAATTTAAAAGGTTCATCATTGGTTTGCATTATCAATAAGGTCCCATCATGTATGAATTTTACACATTGATGTAAATTAGATGAGACAACCTCCATGGTATGTATCCAAGGTATAACCAAAATAAAATTATAATGTAATGATTGAGACATTACCTAAAAAGGTGGTTGGAACCTTTTTTGGCCCCAACATCATTTCTAATATGATTTGTCCAGTTGGTGGACTATGTGAATTATCAAATCTTTTGATATGCATAAGTGACTTTTGAATAAATTTGGTACTAATACCCATGGTGTTTAGTAAAACCTTGCTACAAATGTTTAATACTGATCTATTATCAATGAGCACCCTTTTGATACCTTTATTATGCATAGTTACTTGTATGAACAAAGGTAACTCTTGGTCAATAACATCTTTAGATGGTAAATCTACGAGATCAAAGGTGATTAGTTTTGGATTATTTTTTAGATTGTTGGAGTGGGTCACAATTGAGGATCAACTAGATAGGGTCAAATACATGAGGGTGAATCTATATAGAGTAGTGAAATCTAAAGAACAACTCACAAGAGGAAGAAACTTGTCTTCACAATAAAAAGATGCATTAACATTCTTTCATTAGTCACAAAGTACATATGAAGGTAAATTATATATTGAGGAATTAGGTCAATAAAAAAGGTAATTAACTCAACTCATAATTAGAAAATGACTTAAAGTGCATTTCCCCTAATGATCTATTATTAACTTAAGTAAGCTAATTAGACCGTGTAGGTATAACCACATAGTGGGGAAAATCCTACACTAACACCCCTCCTTAAGTGTAGCTTAGATGGGTAGAAGGATTATGTCCTCGCACAAAGTCCTGATGAGGTACCCAAGTACATAGAGATGAACCCCCAAAGGAGGAAAAAGATGGAGATACATGAAACCCAATATCTATAAACGAAGATACTTGCTCTCAGTGAAGGGTTTGATGAATATATCAATAATTTGCTCCATTGTCTAGATGCCATGGAGATTAATGACTTACTCATGGATGAGCTCCCAAATGAAATGCATATGAATAGTAATATGCTTAGTCCATTAATAGAGGATCAAATTCTTACAGATTTAGATTATGATTGGTTGTCATAGAAGATGATTGTTAGTCATCTAAATTAGATGTCAAACTAGTGAGAATCCCTGAATCCAAATAGCCTCAGTGGAAGCATTAAAAGATCCTATGTATTCTACCTCAGTAGAAGATAAAATAATAACATTCTACTTCTTGCTTGACCAACTAATCAGACTTGAATTGGGGGAGAAACTATAGCCTGAATTAAACTTATGATTCTGAATATCACTAGATCAATCTAAATTTATATAACTAATCAAGTCGATGTTGATGCCTAATATATAATGAATCTTGAAACTATGAGTACCCTAAATGTAGTGGAGAATCTACTTAGTTACTATCCAGTGTAGTTCATGTGGTTCCTGCATAAATCTGGAGACCATGCCCACTACAAATAAAATTTCAAGTCTAGTGTGCATAAGGTAGATGAGACTGCCTACAAGTTGTCGAATGGAAGTAACATTAACCAAAGGAGATAGAGAATCAACCTCTAGATTCACACCAGATAGGAAAAGAGTTGAAGCTAGCTAACAATCAACCATGTTAAACTATGTAATAAAATCAAGAGCATGATTAGATTGAGTAATAGTGATCCTGAAGTCAAACTGGGAAATTTCAATCCTAAATAAGTAATGCAACAAGCCCAAGTAAGTCATTGAAAACCTATAAAAAAAGTAGTTTTCATTATTATGATGGTGGATGAAGAAATCTTTGTGATCAATAGGTCATCCACATAGAGAGATATAATAATTAGTGAATCATCCTATCATAAAATGTAGACAATCGAATCAAAATGGCATCTGGTGAACCCCACTGAAAGAAGAAAGGAGTCCATATTGGCATACCAATTTCAAGGAGCTTGTTTGAGACCTTAAACAAATTTATAAAATTTTAAAACTAATGAATAATATTACAAAAATCTTTGTGGTTGATCCATGTATATTTATTCTTTGAGGTCACTGTGAAGAAAGGCACTCTTCACATCCATCTGATGAACAACCTAGTGAGGTGTTGCAACAATGGTGAGAATGAGTCAGATCGAGTTCATTTTTGAAACTAGGTTGAATGTCTTGATATAGTTAATTTTAGGTAATTAATAAAGACCATTTTCTACAAAACATTCTTTGAAAATGGCTATGGACTTATCTATTAAATTTTTTGTTTGGTAGATCCACCTACATCGAACAAGTTTTATTCCCTTAGGAAGAGGGACTGAATTACATGTTTTTTTCCTTGGTAAGGAACCATATTCATCTTCCATAATAGTATCCCAACTAGGAGTGCCTGATGCCTCATAAAATGACTATGGATAGGAAGCAGTTGGAATGAAATCATGTGGGATATTTTAGAATTGTGAACGGGTTCATCTAGTGTCTGATGGATATCAAAACCATTAACCAAAACTTTACAATGTCTATCCAGCCCAAAGAGGACCAATGATCAGAGGGTTAGGAGGAGATTCCTCATCCTCTAAAGATATCCTAGGAGAAGGAGGAGGTTAATCCTCATCACTTCTCTCATCATCAGAACTATAAGAAGAATCTAGATCATTAGGAAGTTACTTAGGCAGATCTAAATCATCATAATTGTCATTAAATAATAGTGCATCCAATAAAGAGGGAGGTGTGTCATTTTTAGAGTCTAGATGATCCTCTTGAAAATGAACACTCTTCTCAATGAACAACTCATGAGTGGTGTGATGGAGAATCATGTATCGCTTAATACCCTCAGTATAGCCAACAAAGATGCAAGCTTAAATTTGAGGTTCAATTGCCTTACATTTCTTATTTAGAATGTGGACCATAGCATATAATCCAAACACTTAGAAGTGAATCACTATGAGTTTTTGACTACTCCAATCTTAAAAAGGAGCGAGTCCATTCAATGCTTTATGAGGAACATGGTTCTAGATATAACACACATAGTTGATAGACTTGGCCCAATACTAAGGTACAAGAGACTTGGAGTGTAACATATAATTGGCCATTTATTTCAAGAACATGTTCTTGTGCTCTACAACACTATTCTACTAAGGACTATATGGAAACATAAATTGTTTTTCAATCCCATCTAATATATGCAATTACTCAAAATGGTTTACTGACATAATCACCACCATTGTCTGTGCACAAAATATTGATGGCTTTATCTAATTATTTTTGTAAAAGCACCTTGAAGTCCTAAAAAATTATCAAACACCTTTGATTAATGCTTGAGAAAATACACCCAATTATGCCTTGAAAAGTCATCTATGAAAGTGTGTATTTAGTCTTGTTGAATGAAGGTTTTGGAAATAGACCAGTAATGTCACTGTGGACAATATCTAATATCTGTTAAGCTCTATGTGATATACCCTTGTCATAATTCTCTTTTGGATGCTTACTAAGTATGAAACCCTAGAAAACTTTGTTAAATAACTTGACTTGTGACAACCCTAAAACCATGTCTTGATGATTGAGTTACTCCAGGTAGTGATAGTTGAGATGGTTGAATTGCTCATGTAATAATTTACACATCCAATTTGAATGAGTGAACAATGAAGTAGAGGGTTGATCAAGATAAAAATTTGAGAAAGTATACAATCATATCTAGTGACCTATTTTCCCTAATATAATAATAGATTCACTGTCTTCTTACCTTGTAACCATTGAATTGGGTGCGAACTCAATTTTTTTGCATGAACTGATGTGAATGATCTGATAAATAAATAAGATATTGGTGGATAAAGATGGAACATATAAAATCATGAAATGTCCCATCATTCACTTCAATAGATCCAATCCCACTAAATTCTATGGAAGTATCATCACCTAACAATATAGAAGGCATAGAACAAAGCTCTAAGGACCAAAACATGTCCTATGATGAAGCCATGTGGTGTGATGCACTAGAATAAATGACCCATGTAGAAGGTTTGGACGTAATTATAAAAATAAATTTGCCCTTATATTTTCCCTTATTAATGTCTTTGGCCTTAAAAGACACATGTGATGATGAAATCTAATTGGAAGAATCAAGGACACTGTTGTTTTGCTTGTTGAGAATTTTTGTTAATTAGTCAATTTGCTTCTTCATGCATTTGGATTCATCATACACATTTATTTTAGTAGCCTCATGTGAGTCACTCTTTTTTGGGTTTCTCATCTAAAGAGGGGACTCCTTTTATGCTTTGGATTTATAATCAAATTGTTGACCCTTTATTTGCTCTAGGTCTTTTTTTCCTATTTTTTATATTTACTGCTAAAAGCCTTTTGTTTATCACGATTCATAATTAAGGTATGTGATTTAGATGACTTCAGTGTACCCGTTTGAATGAGCTTGTATTACTCACGAGTCAAGTAAATAGTAAAGTCATCCAAGGATGACATGGTCCATGTAGCTCAAAGGGCACATTTGGTGGCATGGAAGGTAGAAATGAAAACATAATAGTCAAATCCCAACTTGGAAAGGATGGAAAGAATCAATTGATCATCCTTTTTGTCAATGTTGTACAGTTTCAACTATAATCTGAGTGAATTGAAATTTGTGAATAAGTCTTGTACTATATCAAAATCACCTACGCTCAAAATGATGATTTTGTTCTCGAACTCATGACCTCTCATTATGTCCTACTTCCCAAAGAGTTTTTACAATATGGTCTAAACTTCATTAGGAGTAGTAGTAGATTCATTATGAAAGAGTAGGTCAAGAAACATAGACATGATACAAAACTATAGGCTTCATCACTTCTATTATACCAATTTACCTTATCTTCCTCATGTGTAGGTTCTTTTTTTGTACCCATCATGATTCAGTGTAAGCCTTTATTCCTCAAGAATATTTGCACTGTGACTTTCCACTCGTGATAGTTGAACGATGTAATAATCCAAATATAACTTAGATCCATGGTGTAAAAAGGAAGTATGTGTTGAACTAGGTGTGCTAAAAGACTAGGAATATGTAACCCCCTAAATCTATAGATATTCAAATTTATAAGACATGAGTTTATTTGAATTTTTTTGGGAATCAACTTCTCACCAAAAAAATGTATGCTCTTTTCGAGCAAAAGTTAAATAATTTTGGGTTGGAAGTGACTAGGGGATTAACTCCCATGTGATCAGGGGTTAAGACCTATTTTTAGTACTCCCACATCTCACTTTGATTGATGTTATTGATGTAAGAGTGACATCATCTAAAAAATTATTCCATTTTGAAAATAAATAGTGTCACTTCTCCAATATCTTAAATATGACAGTCTCTATGATGTCACAGACAAGTGGAGAAGGTGGGAATAAATGGAGGTTTGCTCAAGCAAGTGGTGTAATTCAAGGGGTGTCCAAGATATCATCAAAACCCATGATGTGTTTTAGTAGGATTCAAAACCCAAGATGTGTTTGAGTAGGTGTTAGAGCCCAACAAGTGTTCTATTAGGTGTTGAAACTTGATAGGTGTTCAGGCATGCATTAGAACCTGACAAGTGCTTATCTAAGGGTCAGAACATGATAGGTGCTTGTGCAGGGGTCAAATCCCGATAGGTTCTCATGTTGGGTTTGGAGTTCAATAGGTGAAAATGCAGGGGACAAAGACTGACAGGTGTAAGAGTAGGGGTAAATGTCTCTTGAGGTGTAAAAGTCCACTGAGGGTTATTTTTTGACTTTGAAATGTCCATCAAGGGATATTTTTCCATCATGGAAAGCCTTCCAACTATCAAACTCACTTGTGAGAGGTGGAAATCTCATTGAGTTGGAAAAAATCCAAAAATGTGGATTTTATATGGCTTCTCCAAAATATAGAAGAGACCCACTTGGTTTATTGACAAACCTATAAAATCCCATAAATAGTTTTTCCTCAAAGTCACCATAAGGTACAACATTTTTTATAATTCAAAAAAAGGCATTGAAACCCTCTAAAAATGGTTGAAAATAGACTGTCACAAAACTAGGTCGTGTTTACAGCCATTACTAAGGTTTTTCCACCTTCTAAATCAAACAACATTATTTGGTTTTCACTTAGAGACTCTAGGTATGTATATTTGCATGAATTTTTGAGAAATCCCACCAAACCCTAAAAAACCAAAATCAATGAAAATCTTGAAGCAACAAGAATGTAATATCTCATAACAAAATCAATGGATTCATCTACCAATGTCATTATGATACCATGTTAGAGTCGGCCACAATCGAGGATCAACTAAATAGGGTTGAATGCAGGAGGTTGAATCTATATGGAATAGTGAAATATGAAGAACAACTCATAAGAGGAAGAAACATATACTCACAACAGAAAGTTGCATTAAAATTCATTTATTAGCCAAAAAGTGTGTAAGAAGGTAAATTATATAGTGAGGAATTAGGTCACCTAAAAATGTAACTAAATGACTTAGATTACATTTGCCCTAATGACCTATTATTAACCTAAGTAATCTAACTAGATTGTGTGGTTAAAACCACATAGTGGGAAAAAGTCTACATTAATAGAGATCTTATATGATATTTACAAAGTATGCTAGCTCAATATCACTCAAAACTTGGGTTTCACACAATACTTCATAGAGGATATCCTTATAGATAGTAGATTTATTTAGAAGTAAGGATGGAAATATTAACATGTGTGTTTCTCAATTGGTCAACAAGGTAATATCCCTTTTAGGTTTGATCACAAGCTTTGGCTTAGGAGGCACAAGTTGTATATTAACAGGGGGTAGATTAAGTTGAACACCTTTACCTTTTTGAGTAGTGATAACATGGATTGTGAAATCCAATATAAGTTGTGGGTAAATAATGGTTATGGGATGGTAACTATCACTTGAATAAGATTTAGGTGGAACAAATAGTTGTGAGCATGCATGTTGGCATCTAGATACTAGCTCTATAATATTTAAAAATGAATTATGAAGAGATTAAGTGTTGTTTTGGTTTTAAAACCCTCTCATTATACTAATAGATCTACTTATTTCACGTTGAGTTCACCAAATGTTTAACCCTAAAATTTAGATTGGGGGAATCTAGGGTTAAATGGGTAGAGATAGCCTAGGGCATAAGGATGTTATAATATCTCTAAAGTAGGCTAATTAATTACAAAACTTAGATAAACATATACTAAATTTATTATGTTGAGATATGATAAAATAGAAAGTAAAACTATGTTAGATATTGTAATGATAATGAAAATAAGATAGTTAGTTTTGATGCTAATACAGATCTAGATCTAGAACAAATAGAAAGTAGGTTGTATCTAGATTTTGGATTAGTCCTCTAATTTTAGAAATGGTACATCTATAGTCATGGACACTTGCATTGAATTGGGATGATTGCATCAATGTTACTATCTAACTCAAAAGCATGTGTCTAATATGAAACACCTACTAAAATTAGATGCAACCACTTAGATGCATATGGATTTTGTGTCATATTTGCTTTGGTGTATTTATATATGGGTCATGGATGACAATTCCTTGTCAAATATCAAAACCCTAGTTCTTCATCTTCATAGTAGCTATGGAAAAAATGGGTTAGTGGGTACATGGTGTCGAGTTACCCCAAAGACCCTTCTATCAAGGACAATCGCTTACATATCCATTAATCTAAAGAGGGCCTCAAACTTATGTATTTCTCTCGTACATTTTAACTTGTGGGTGTATCATGCAATGTGTGATATGCAAGTACATAGAGTGACCTAGTTTATAACTTGGAAAATGTGGCACATAGAGTGCTCTCTCAGTAATTCAGACCTATAGATATTTTATTCCTGTGACCGATATGTAAATAAGAGAAAATAGGGAAGTTTTTGCTTACTTTAGTGCTTGAATGAATGCTTTTGATAGGTTGCCTTATGAGTAGGTAAGAAGTTGTTAGGTTTTTTATAGGTGAGGAATGGATGTGAATTGTTCTTGTATTTATTCCAATACATTTGGAGATATATCACATTAAATCACTAAGGATAACCATAGAAATACATTTAATTTAAAAATTAGATGACTTTAGGGCACTAGACACTTGTATTTGGATATGACACTTACATTGAGATAGCCATCTGCTTGGGATGCAAATGTTTAAGCAATTGAAAAATTGTTGTAGGACCAAAACTTGTAGAAACAAAAGATAGATATGTTTATAACATTTTAGGTAAGATGGTAATTTTGAGTCATTAAGATAGCATTGGTTGGACTAAGAGATGAATAGTTAGGCATAGATAGTGTATGCGGGCCTTTTGGCAGGATAGGTCTAAAATATGAAGGTACAACCATGATATGCATTTTCCAAGTGTACAAGATTAAGGAATTATGTAATTTAGAAATAATATCTACAGTATGATGTATATAAAATATTAAAATAATATAACTTGACAATTTACTTTCTCAATATGAGTGTAGGTTACTACAGTGTTAATCACAACATAAACAACAAAATCTAAACCAACTTAGGTAACTAAAATATCAGTTATCATATATACAAAAAACAACAATAAAAAATCAAATAATAATGAATTATGTAAATATATTAAAAGATAAGCTTAATATTCCTTTACATGCATAAACAAACTATAATTAATTACTTGTGTGAATACATATGGTGAAGCAAATAAGCCTTGCATATCTGGTTGTGTGCTAACTTGAGGTGGTGAATCAATTTTAGATGGCATATACTATTGCATGCTACTATCTTGAAGTGCTAAAGCAACTATAGACGGAATATATTGTTTTGTAATAGGGTCTAGAGGTGTTAAATAAAATGTAGATGACAAATATTATTGTGTGCTAGTATCTTGCACAAATGTGCATATAGTATCTAAAGGTGTGCCTTTTGGATGACATATGTAACCCCTATATTTATAACCTAAATAGGTGGTCCAATAAACTTCTTCCTACATGATGTGCCACAATGTACAAGAGTTGTAGGATGCCTACTAGTTGTGTCACCACGTGAAGCACCAACAGTAGGAAGGGCCTATGTATAAGTCCTAAATATATGCATTCCATGGTCAATCATGACCTATGTGAGACTAATAACTTCCTCAAGAATGTTCATTTATGTACTATGATGCAATATTTTTAGGATGGAAGTATGTGTTATTATCTTTGTATTTCTATGTTGGTAGTTTTGGTCCCACTTGCACTAGGTCTATTAAATGAGGACCCGCCTCCCCTGCTTTGGGATGCTTTCGTGTCAAAATAATTTGGGATTCTCAAAGAATAAGATTGCAAAAAATAATTATAAAAAAATACAATGGAACCTCATTGATATTGCATAGAGGTTCATCAAACACCATCATCACCTATCCTAAAAGTTTTTTTTAAACTCTGCATGAATACACCTATCAATGCTAATGTGTTTGTGACTCATTAGCAGTTGTTTAGTGGTTCTAGGCTTATGAAACAAAACACATAATTCATATTTTTTACTCTTGTTATTTTTAGTATCCTGATATGAAAATTTATCATAATAATATTTTTTCAATACATCTTTGATGTAGCATTGCATCATGTTGGGAAGTGACATTACCACTTTTATATATATGGCCTCCAATGTATCAATACGTGAATTTTGTGCACTATGTTTTGAAGGGTCACACAAATTATTAATGATAATTTCTAACTATTGTCATTTTGAATTATATTGTTGATAAAATTATGATTCTTCTTCTGTGAAGTTAAAATACTGGGAATTTTCATTAAGGTTTTTTGGAAGGTCTTTAGGCAATGAGTCCATTGAATTAATAATCTAAAAATAAAAAAAATAGACATTTATATTGGGTAGTTGAATTATTTCACAAGAGAAATTTAATTTCAATTTCAATACCCTCTTGCCATGTAATTTTTATTAAAATCACAACACAAAATTTTGTATTATAAACCCTAAGCATGCCTTAAGGGAACAAAACATACATGAGAACATGATACAAGTGTGGAATGTTGATGGGGATGTCAAAATAATAATAACACGCATGCCCTCATTTTGGGCACACAATAATGGTTGACAAACAAATTTTTGAAGATAGACCACAATGTAAAATAACCTTCTGGTAAGCCAAGGGATGAGTTGTATGCATCCCTATCTAAATATAAAGAAACAAATGATAGACAACATCTTTGTGCTAGATTTGGGTCCTAAATGTGGCATATTTGAATGCATGGATGCATTTTTCTACTATACAAATCCCACCAAGTGTGTATTTTCAACAAAATTCATTGGAATTTTTAGGTAGGGCATGATCAAGGCCTCGAATGTTCACAAGGTAGCCACCTATTCCAAACCAAGCAGGATTAACCATGGGTGGATTTAAAATTCAATTTTCCAGTCTTAGAACCTAGAACACCATTTTGGAAAAGCCTCTAAAGTTGAAGTTTAAAATCGTTAGTTTGCATTCAAGTTCAAGACCTTCTAATGCCATCTTGTTGACATATGTTTCAAGCATACAATTATTTAGGATAAGCATAAAGGATGGGCACAAGACCAAACAAGTGATATATTTAAAATATTCCTAATGGGCTCTTCTTCTAGCATAAAAAATGTCAATGTGTCATTTGGCACAACTCACCAACATAAGGATTTTAGGGTGGTGAAGCTCATCCAGCCTATCCTAAAAGGAGTTCCATAAGGTAGGTCTCCCCAAGGTCTTTATCCACCAGGTCATGGTGTACATGTTTCACTCAATCATTCATTATGATTTATTTTGATCAAGGGGCCTTTGCTAGTGTGGTAATATTCAAACCTATATTTAATGTTTTTTTGGTCTTCTGACGACTTTAGATGGAATGTAGACTTTTTTGTTTAACTCATGTGGATTTTTGTTGGGTTTTAGGAAACAATAAAACCTTGTATTTTAGATTTGTCCATCTAGCTAAAATTGACGTTTAGGTTCTAATTAAATGAGTTTTTGGTTAATTTTGGTGTACGTTCTTTCCATTAAATTGATATTCAATAATGAATTTGTAGTAATGGAGGAAATATTGCAATTGAAATAAAACAATAATAATTGATTACATTCAAACCCTAATCTCACAACTAATAAAAATGAGAAAAAGAGAGGAAAAAAGAAATAAAAGTCTATC
Source organism: Torreya grandis (assembly GCA_037957365.1). NCBI lineage: Eukaryota > Viridiplantae > Streptophyta > Pinopsida > Cupressales > Taxaceae > Torreya > Torreya grandis. Next base: position 4,148,135 of record JARHVA010000167.1, on the reverse strand, counting down.
AAGATGTAGCCAAATCTATATTCACTTGATCAAGTGCACACATAAACTGATCTCTCATTTGTCTAGTATTTTCATGACCACATTGAGAATTAGTGTCAGAGTCAAAGGATTGAAGAACTAGGATAAAAAAACACTACCACCATATTGCACATATAAGCAAATATTTAAAAAAAAATCTACAACTCATCTATTGAATAAATATCACTTGAAAGCATAAAAATGTTTACAATTGATCATTTGAGTACAACATTCGATAGCATCTCCCTAGGGAAACAAGAAGAGACTGGAAAAATAAAATGTAAATGCTGAAAATAAATGGTTGGTCCAATGTGTCCTCTAGGAGAAACAAAGATCTAACCTTGATAATGGAAGGCTTAGTCAATATATAGAAGTTTAATCTTTATGGGGAAGGATTTTCCTTCCAAAACACCATCTACACCACCAACACTCTCAATTACCTCGTATCCCTCCATTTTCCCCCTTTCCACCCACTTTCATTATTTATTACTTGAAAAACAAACCACAAACAAATTAAAACATGCATTTTAAAGTTTGAATAGTAAAACACATTAAAAAAATAAGTTTAAGTTTTAATATAAGAAAAAGTAGGCAAAATTGGAGGTATTGTTACTTCTGGGCTAGAACGAGCTTTTTAGAGATGCAAACGGTTTCAAGAATTGCCATCAGATGCTCAAGATATCACCAAAAAAACAAGAAGGCCCTAAAATGCCCCTAGTAGACCTAACTAGGATTTTTTGGGTAAATGGGGCAAATTTTAAAAGCACTTTTGATTATATGATTTTATAATTTTTAGTTCTAATCGGGCTTTCAACCCTTGGATAGAACTAGAGGGCATTTGGATGGGTCCATAGACCTAACCAAGGACTCAACTCTCGATTACAACTCCAGAGATGATTGGGAATAGTCCCATACCTAATAAAGACTAATTCCCCTATTAACACTATGTAGTCCTTGACCTAATCAAGATTAATTAATTGATTAACACTATGCCAATGCCTCTGATGACTCCCTAAACCTAATCGAGAATGGCATCCCCAAATAGAACTAAACTTGACTCGACCCCCATCTAAGACCTAAGCAAGAAACAAAACTTGAAAAACATTTGAAAACTACCTAAGACCTAATTGGGGTTATAATCCTCAATTAAAACTATGAGATGTTCACCTACCCAGTCAAGACTTAGTCAGAAAAAACCACCTGATTAATGAAATGAAGCAAAAATCAACCCTCCCTAGACATATTCAGCTTCAAAATCCTGATTAGGTATATATGGGAGATAAAGTATTAAAACGTAGACCCAACTAGAAGATAAAACCTAATTACCACCAATTTTTTTAAAAATTGACCCCAAAGACCTAATTGGGAGATAGAATGGCACATAAACTGAAATGACCTCCTAGATCTGGCTAAGAGAGTTAAGCAAGTGAAGCTTCAATTGCAAATTAGGAGGTCAAGACTTTGCTTTCACTTTAAGTGCCTTATACAAAGTTTTCTCATACAGACATGGTCTATCCAATGATTATGGTTTTGGGACCTATTTTTACATACAAATGAAGGCAAGCTACTTAATCAACTTGAGAGTGTTGAAACCAACAAGCTGTGAGTATAAGTGGGATTGGATACAAAAATTAGAAAAGAGGTTCCCCAATCCTTGAAATAATTAGGGTATGTTGATCAAGTAACAACAATAGTGAGATAAATCAAACCTCCCACCATGATTAAAATTTTTTTTTCATCAGTTGAAGGACTTCCATCTTCCTTCATAAAATTTTCTCCACTTGTAATTAGACTGTCTGTGGGCTTTAAATATTGAAGATTATACTTATTTAACATGTCTTCGACATACTTAGCTTGATAAATGAATACTTCCTCTTTATTTTTATTGAATTACATGCCAATAAATTACTTCATAAGTCCAGGATCAGTCATCTCAAATTTTTATTTCATAGCTTCCTTAAAGCTATTCAGCATCTCCATAGAGCTACCTGTAAAGATCAAATCATTTACATAAAGACAAACATATAAAACATTAGAACGAAATGTTTGTATATAAATATTTAGATCATTTTGACTTCTTAAAAATCCTTGTTCCAATAACTAGCCATCAAGTCTTGAGTACCAATCTCTTTAATAACGATTTATCTCATAAAGATCCTTCTTCAACTTATATACCCAAAATTATTTACCCTTTACCTCAAAATCTTGTGGTTGCCCCATATGTACTTCTTATTCAATAACTTCATTTATGAATACACTTTTGAAATTTATTTGATGGATTTTAAATCCTTTATGAGTTTTACAACAATCATTAGTCTTATAGTATATTGACGTGCCACAGGTGCATAGGTTTCCTCATAGTCAACCCCATATGTTCGTGCAAATCCTTTCACAACTAGTCTAGCTTTTATCTTATCAACTGTGCCATCACTTTTAACCTTGGTATTATATACCCACTTTGTATCAATGAAATATTTATTTAAATAACGATCAATTTAATTCCATGTATCATTCCTATTAATTTAATCCATCTCCTTCATAACATCAACCCACTCTTTCTTTTGACTAGCTTTTGTATAACTTAGAGGCTCACCAGTCACAGATGATAATGTAAAAACAATATTTTCATCATAAACATCATAAAATAAGTTACATTCCTCTTGTTTTATCCTTGTGATCCTCCTCTTATAATTATTATCCAACATATTATTGGTTATAAGAGGATTCAACAAACATGTATTTTCGCTTAGAGTTGATGTAGATGGATGACTAGTCTCTTGCAAAGAGCTAGTATTGTTTCTTCTTGAACTAGAAACATGTGTAAGAATTTGTAAGCCCTCAAAATTAAATTTAAAAAGATACATACCTAAACTTATTATTTATGTAGCTACATGATTAGAATCAACATACACTTCAATTTAAAAAATATATAATCCCTAAAAATAATTGTGGATTTATGAGTAGGATTATAAAAATTGTATGTTTTTTTTACATCACTACATGCTATGAAATTGTGATCAATACTCTTAAGATATTTTATATAACCCTTACCTTTATTTTTGGTTATTTTTATGTTGCCTTTTACTTCAACTTGGATGGGCTTTCCGTCTCTCAATTATACTTGGCTTTTGAAAGAGCCATCTAACTTGTTGAAATCATCTTTTTGACTTGTCCTATGATTTGAGTAACCTGGATCAAGAGAAAAAAAAATATTTTCATTCTATATTCCCACAAAACATGTGAGATAATAACTTGAGTGTTCTTTAAATTCACTTTTTTCAAATTTAAAATCTTTCTTTTTCCTCTCTTGATTAGCTTGATTCTTAGTTGTCAGTATCTTGAAATCTTTAATCATGTGCCCTATTTTTTTACAATAATGACAAGTAAATTATCTATTATTTCAAGTGCCTATTCTAAACCATGTTTTAAATCTCCTGCATATAGTCTCATCTTATCCTTATGGGCCAAGAGAGAACCTACTAACTCATCAATACTTATAATGTTCATGTCCTTACACTTTTCAAAAGCAATCACAATATGTAACTATTTATGAGATAAAGATCTCAAAATTGTCCTTAAAATAACACTATCTTATATATTTTCTCCATAAACCCTCATTCTATGAACTAAGTCATTTAAACATATGCAATAATCTCCTACACATTCAGAATCTAACATTATCAAATTATCAAAATTTATTTTAAAGATTTGTATGTTTACTTCTCTTACCTTAATAGAGCCTTGATATGAAGTCTTCAAGTTATTCTATGCATCATGAACTTATTGCATCCTACAATTATTGGATAAATGTTTGGGTCTATGACACTCAGAATATATACGAAAGCTTGTACATCTCCCTTTTCTTTATTCTTTTTTTTTTTTTCTAGACTTGTGTCAATATATTTCAATATTGAGGTGGTGTGTACCCATGGAGAACATTCTCCCAAACTCCTTTTCATATAATACTTTTTTCTAGTTGATCTCTGCAATACTCAAAGTTATCATTTTTTAAAACAAGAATATTCATGGAATCATAATTCACTAAAGCCATTATTTCTTTTAATAATGTCCTAAAAAAACTTTTAAATATTTCTTGAGCGTGGATCTGATACCAAATGAATATTTTTAATGAATGGATGAAGTGAAAATTAGCTTTATTTCACTCTAAAATTGAAGCTATGCATCAACAAAACTATCCCAAAATTGCTAGATATCAAATTAGCTATGTTATAAGTGAAATTATTGATAGAAAATTGTACAAAATAGCTTCAAAATTGAAAAGATGTGTTTTTTTTTCTAAATTAATATATACCTACAATAAAATCAAAGTTTAAACATGTAAAAATGTTTCATAATTTGAATTAATGCTCTATGCTTTTATTGTGTGTGACTTTATTAAATAAAGAAAGCTAATTTGAATTTATTACAAGAAAACATGTAATGCAAATAAAGTCTAAAAGTAAAAATACTAATATAAAAATCCTAAACCACTAAGTGAATTGGAAAAGGATTAAAAAGTTACTTTTGACTCACTATATATATTTATACATCATGCAAGAAGCCTCTTCAATAATAAAGTCAAGCATGTAACCAAAAAATTATCATAGTCAACCCATGTGCCCCAACTGAGCTAAATATATCAATTAAGACCAAAATAACTTTATTATTAGTTGTCCTAACTTATAAAATGTTTTCCTACTCTTTATATATAAATAGATAATGATTTAGACTCAGTTAAGTACACTTTTATTGTATTGCAGTTAACTAGTAGTTCTAGATAATTTTTAAGAATTCACTGAAAAGTGTCCAAAATGACCAAATAAATAATTTAAGAAAAACAAATTAAATAATATTTTTAAACACTTAAAAACCCTAAAAAAAATTAGGTATAAAAATAGAACTCAAGTGACCATATTGGCATCATAATCAATACATTTTCTCGACTTGGTATTCATTTCTCTCATGCTTACACACTATTGTACATTAAATAAATCTTCCATATTCGTTCCAAATTCAATATCATTCACAAGTAGCAACCATAAACCAAGTTAAGATCATCCCAAAATAGGTCAAAAGATATCATTATCAAGTATCAAAGCCATACTTATAATTATATACACATAGTTAAGGACCATAATTGCACAATCATTCTAGGTGATCCGAGCAACATTTCAGGTGATATTTCAGACGATGGTTCTACCTTAATTGGTGGCAGAACTTCTAGAAGCCATAAATTTTGCACCATAGCTTTGTTTGAATCCCTGTTTGAACTGTTGAAAAGCTAAGAATGAGGGGAACCCCCAAAAACCAAATGGAAGTGCCCCAAATTTTAATTTTAGAAGTGCAGTCTAAAAATAGTAAGTTTTTAAAAATAATAATTCCTCAAATTGTGTATTGTTGTGAATCATGGAATTTGAACCACTTAATTTCCCTTGAGATTGATGACCTTCCACATCTCCCACTATCTTAAAAATGTGTATAAATGAAAATGTAATCCAAAAAAAAAAAGTTATCTCTTCTTAGAGATAAGCATATGTTGTATCTATAATTTTGAACAATAAAACATCTCTTCTCAGAGATAGCATTATTATTTATGTGTTCTTGAAATATTATTCAACCAAGACTTTCGAGTTTTGGATCACTAGGTGGGAAAACTATGTGAGTTTGATTTCCTTCCTTGGAGTATTAGATATATAGGTAATGTTTAATCATCAAAGATGTTATTGAGGTTAGCTTATCTCATTACACTCCCTTCTTGTTTAGAATTTTCAAGATACCAAATTTCCCTTAGAGGTTCAAAGATAAAAGAAGATAAACAATAAATTATGCATGACCTAATTCACATTTCAATACCTTATAGTGATCAACATATATAGGCACAAAAGACACAATGATCAATTTTATATCACACTCAACATGACAAGTCCATGGTCAATGTATTTGAGCTACATGCATTTTAGTTCTCTTTGAGTGGTCATGTCTAGAAATAATTTTTTATCTTGTTTCTAATCTATCACTTTTAGAACTTTGATTTCTATGTCTTTTCTTGTCATTCATCTGTCGTATTCAACCAAAATGAGTCTGTAGTCAACATATTTGGATGGTCTATACACCTATCCACTTACAACATACCTAACCATATTTTATTTCTAATTTTAAGTATGCACCATCTCCTCTCTTAATAATTTCCACTTTCAAACAATTAGAATAGTCAATAGAAATTTGTGTGTAGGTTAAGTATTAATCTTCCTAGTACTATTCTAAAATAATAGTTTTCCATATTCAACAACTTGTCAAAATCAAGATTTTTTATTATTTTACATCTTTAGCATTATGATATTATCTACTTTTACACATATTATAATCAATACATTTTATTTTATTTTTAAAAATAGGGTAAAACATATTGGTGAACCCAAACATTTATTTTCAATCCCTTGATTTTATGATTTGATTTTCAAAATTTCATTTGTTTTCCAAGAAATTATGTTTTGACAGTTTTAAAACTCATAAGAACTATCATTCTAGGAAAGTGGTCTTCAATTTTACCTAAGTCATAGTGTAAGGGGTATCGATCCAATAATCAAGCTATTAAACAACACTATGTATGGATTTTAGTTTCCACATTTTTCACATTATATCAAAAAGCTTAGGATTTTATTTTCATCCATAAAAAACATTAAATCATTTATTTTTGTAGTACACCAGTAAGTGGTTAGCCTCAGGAATTTACTCTCCATGTACGTTACATATGGGATAGTAAAGCCATGGAAATGATGAAATACTTTGTAGTGTGTTCACTATTTACAATTGAAATCAATTTATTTGAGATTGTATAAAGCAAACACACCTTTGACTAGTTATACCCTTAATCCTTGTTGCAAACTTTCAAATTTTTAAATGATGGTCATATTAAATGCATTTTGATTACATATTTTGAGGTTCACTATCACATTATGTATTACTTTCCAATATGTTATATGGATTCAATATATGTGTGTATTAATCAGATCCACATATCATAAAAAGGCTAAAAAAATGTACAATCACAAGCCTTACTTCTATCACTAGTAGCATTAAGGCAAATTTTTGTCGAGTCTAGTGTTACATGGTAATAAGAACAATTTTACACTCATAATGCAATAAGGCACAAACACAGCCTATCGATGGACTCATTGTGACTATTGAGGCTAATAAATTTAAGATAATTAAAGAAGATGAAGTCAATGACAAATAATTCATTGATTATCCTAATGACAACCCACATAAGATTGATGCATTCTTATGTATTGCAAGAGATGAGGAAAATAAATTATCTCAAACTTCCACTTCTACTTCAAATGTTCTAGGTTCTACTATTGCTTATATTCCTATATCCACAACTAAAGTTACATATGTACCAACATCCATAGGAATGGGGGCATCATGTGGTTTGTAACATATTAACATGCATATTTCTACATGGGTATCATATGCACCTCCCTTGATTACTACCCAAGGTCCACTTCTAACTTTGCCTAATGCATACTCTCTTGAGCAAACTAACATAGTGTTATATACCTAGGGATATGATATATTAATGTATACGGGTTGATGTAGATGCCAACATGTGACTTGCGTCCCCCTTAGTTAGTTATATGGGTCTAATATATTATAATAAATGAGTAACATGTGTAATTATTACATTGGGTAAAGTCAACCTACATTGGGATTAGGAGGTTACCCATCTATTGTTAGTTATATAGAGGTCTATATAAAGGAGATAAATATCATTGTAAATAATATCGATCAAGTAAGTGTTGAGTTTTCTATTTGGTAGAAGGATATTAGAAGTTGTCCCCTCAAAGTGGCATTGTGGAGTTATTCCTTCCTAATGAAGTATTGCATGGCGTTGCCCTACTTTAAGGTTGATTATTCTATTTTTGTATATATTAAATATTTGGGCATTTTAGCCCACCAATATCTGTTGTGTTGTGTTGATATACATTATATTATATATATTTTAATTATTATAATTATGGATCATAACAAATGGTATCATAGCATTAATTTGGGCAAATATTATTAATTAAACCCCAATTTTTTAGAATCAATTATATCTTGAAATCTATTACAAAATTTTATACAATATTTCTTATTGGAGTTGGATAATATTTCAAGGAATTCATAAATAAAAATCAAGGTTTGATGATCTATTTTGAGGTGGATATTTCTATTTTAGGGTTTGTAATAAAGTCATTATATATGCTAAAAATTTTAAGGAAATTTTCTATGGTTTTTTTCATAATTTGTATCATCCTACAAGAAAACTACAATCAAAATTTTGGAAAATTTTGACATTTTTTTGTGAGAGTTATTGTGAATTTTTTTTTTCATATATTCATTCTACAAGTTGAAAATTGTGGAATTGTTCCACCAAATTTTTACTGAAGTTTATCTATCATATATGAATGCTAAATTCAAAATTTTTGACTATTTTGCAACTAAAAAGGGATAAAAATTTATTAAAGCAAGCCCGAGAATGGGAAAATTACAGCATCATATCCTGCTCAAGAAGTTGAGCCAGGGTAGGGGATAACCCGGCAGGAAGCATATACTGATCGTAAATAGACCAATTTGGCCCATGTTCTGTGGCCCATTTTGCAAGACGATCAGCCACACTATTTCACTCATAGGGAATATGCTTAAAAGAAATCAACTCAAAAGATGAGTTTATCTGTCAAATCTGGTTGATGATCGCAGCCAGCTTCCAATCCACATTATCAAAATTGCAATTATTTAACAAGTTAACAACCACTTGCGAGTCCGATTCACAAATAATACTAAGCCACCCCTACTGACAGCAAGTTTGCATCGCCTCCAGGATAGGCAACACCTCCATAAAATTGTTGATATGATAGCCCTTGTACACTGAAAATAAAAAATGGATAGAGCTGAAACTGTCCCTTCCAATGGCACCAATCCCAGCTTCACCAGGATTTCTTCTAGCTGAACCATCAACATTAACCTTCACAACTCCCTCCTCAGGTGGCGTCCATCTGCCCAGACGGCTAATTGGGCACATCCTTTGCCTATTGCAAGTCGTGGGGCGAGTTTAATAATAGGGGGACGCTCCCAAAGGCATGCCCGGGGAAAGCCGAGATAACACTAAAGCGTCATTCGGCTCCATGTCTTCGCCACTTCCCCCCTTAACCTAGAGAGTTTCTTAGAGGGCGACGAGGACTTTCAGCCACAACTCCCTTATATTCAAACTACTCTCTTGAAAAATTCTTCTGTTCCTTTCAATCCAGAGGTGCCAAAGAATAAAAGTGGGTCTAACGGTCCACACATTCTGCAAAATAGACGCCTTGCTAGGAGGGCTATCCAGGCACTGCCAAAACTCAACCAAAGACACAACGTGCCAACACGGGCGCCCCCAGGCTTCCCACCATAGATGCCATAATCTTCTGGCAAAGGAACATTGAAAAAAGAGGTGCTCACCATTCTCCTCGCTACCACGGCAGAACAAACATATTGAGGGACCTTGAAAACCTCTTTTGGAGAGATTATCCCAAGTAAGGCAGCGCTTATAGGTAAGAGTCCATAAAAAGAAGTTGCATTTTGGCCATGCTGCCAAATTCCAAATTTTCTTACCCCACAGAAATTCTGCTTCTCCAAAATATTTCTTAGTCAGCTCCTGATATCCAGAAGAAACTAAGTACTGTCCACTGGAATCTCCTCCCCAGGCCAGGGTATCACTCTCCCTCAAGGAGCTACATCCCCTGGTAGCAAGAAGCTGGGCTAATTCCTGCCGATCTTCCACAGTCCCTCCTAGCAGCCAGTCAGACGCATTTTCTATTTATAAGCAATAGAAGTCCCCAGATGATAAGCTTCTTTGTAATGCTCAACAGTATTCCACCCCGCATTTTGAAAAGCGTCACATAGGTCCTGCAAGTGAGGATGAAATAATATGAGGGGGGAGCTCCATTCCAAGAATCTTCCCAAAATAACGTCTCTGCACCGCTATTGTAGATCCAAAAAAGGCTGGATTGCACCAAGGAAGCACCAAGTTTGAGGGTGTTCCACACCATAGAACCTCTTCCCTCGATGGGGAACCTGGGAATCTCCACCGGATTAGCCCCAGGAAAATATTTCAGTGACAGGATACGGGCCCAAAGCTGGGATTGGTTGGTGCACCACCGCCAGTATGTAATATCCCCTTTTTCCCTTCAATTTTGAAGCTGGATATTTTTTGACTATTTCTCTGTATTTTGCCTTTTGATGTTTTTGCATGAATAAAGATGCGGTTTTCCAAGATAAATTCAAATAAATAAATAAACCACAGTATAATCTCTTAACTGGAAAATCAATGATCTTATTTATTCGTCCAGATGATTACAATAGATGTCCTCTGTCATGCATATAAAGAATATGAAAATACTATCTTAAAAACTTGGTCTTTTGCAAATCTGGAAATAAAACCTGAATCTGGAATGGCTCAAGTTTCTGTGTCAAAACATAGTCACCGATGTCGGTTATATTATCGTCGTTAGTCGATATACTACCAATGTTGGTCTCAGTTGGTCGATCTGCTCTGCCATCATCGGTATGAAGTCGATCGATGTCGATCTCTGGACTGTCGATGTTGGTCTCTGAGCTGCCTACGGCTCTATATGACCTGATGTAGAACTGTACGAAATTACACGAATTGGTACAGATTCCATACAAAAGCAAGATAATATGCTATGGCCTGTATTCTGGATACCTGATCTCAAGATCTCTATCTGGATAATTTATTGAATCAAAACCTAATGAAATAAATCCCTGAAATACATGTGATAACTTCTGTGTGAAGTTATCTCTCAAATTGGCAATAGATTGGTTGATCTTTCACAAACTCTAAATTGCACATAATGAAGAGTGGACGTTCTCCAATGCAAATGGAATACTGGAACCCTTGGCTCAGTCTTCACAGAAGAATTCTTAGCAATAATCAATAATCATTCATAATTTTCATAATGGCCTCTCTCTAATAAGAAACCCTTATATCTTCAAAAAAAGTGTGCTTGCCCTAATTAGGGTTTCTCAATTAAAATATGCTAAATAATTAATATTCAATTAAATCAATCAAATATTAATATCTCCCTCAATACATGTCTGATCGAGCCCAAACGAAAGCCAACTGGTAAAATTCTACAAATCAAAGCCAAGCCAAACTCCATCAAGACCCTCTATCCATCTTATCAGCCTACGAGGGTCGCATAATAGGCTAACCATCAACTCTGAAGATGTCAACTAAAAAGGGGACATGACAATCCACCCCTCCTGAAATTGCTTGCCCTCAAGCAATCGTTGAATGATAAACTAATCAATCCACCTGGATCCCATATGTAATCATGATCTATGCTGTTGACAATCATCGCAAGCTCCTACAATATCCTCTGAAATATAACCAAGAGAAGTCCATAATCAAACTAGAAAATGCAACTCAACCAAACTCCAATATCACAACTGTCACCCCATGGTGTCAAATCATCCCAAGTATCAAGATAAGGATCCCAACATCCAATCCATGAACAGAAATCAACTGGAAACTCAAGTAAACTCCTCACCTAAAAAATGTGAACAATACCAACTGACTGTATGCAGCTGTCTCCTGTACCCACTACAATCTCTGAATTTGGAGTGTGAATGCTAGACATACTCATATCAACATGTGACTTGACTGTAGAAGAAAGCTAAGTCCCTACCACATGTGTTAACCCCTGAACTGAACTCACCTCAAGACAAGGCTCATCCACATGTCTCTCCTGTATTGGTGCCAATGTGCACTCAGCAGCGCACTCTCCCATATCATGTGGTATGAGTCTCTCCATCTGATGAAAAAACATATTTTTGATGTTGCTGCCCCGTATTGCCTTAAGAATATGTGTTTTCCCATCAACATCAAAATGGACCTCCATGTCCTTGAGATGAAGATTGACTTCCTCAAGGGAATGAAGCCACTTCATACCCAAGACTAAGTCTATATTCCCCATGTTCACCACATAATAATCAGCTTTGAACTCATAGTTGTTCAAGCGCAATGGGAGGTCTCTAATCATCCACTCACACCTAAGAGTGTGACCATTGGCCACCTTAACTCTAATGCCCTCAAAATATTCGGTATTGAGTCAATGCTTCTCCACAAATATAGCATCTATAAAATTATGTGTGGTTCTTGTATCAAGAAGGGTGATGACCCTCTGTCCCACCAAAACTCCATGGAGTCTGAATGAATCATCTGACTGAATGCTGGATAGGCGTGCCTCCTGTATGTGAAGCTCTAAATTTGCCTCTGCCTTAGGCTCTGAAGCCTCTACCTCTGACTCCTCAGAACTATCCTATTGTTCAGAATCCTCTGATTCTAAATCCTCATAAAAATCCCACATCACACAATTTGCCTTGCCCTTAGGCCTCAAAGGACAATCGTGATTGGCATCATAGGGACCTTTGCAATAGAAGCAAAGCTTCTTCCTGTGTAGATCATTAAGAGCCTCTCGATCCAAAGGTGGTGCTGTTGGATTTGCCTTCAAATCATTCTTAACACCTGATTTATCTATGTTAAAATCCACTCTCTCTCTATCTCCTTTGAAGCCCTTATTGTCCCTAGATAAAGAAGTACCTCTGGAGTTAAATTTACTGGATGGGGCTGCCATCTCCATGATACATGCCTTCTTCATAGCTTCCTGTAATGAAGGAGGATCAAAGGCTTTGATCTAACCTCTCAATGGTTCGGATAGGCCCTCGATGAAGAGAAATACCAATCTACGCTCTGAAATATTTGGCACCATGACTGCCAATCTCTGAAAATCACCAATGAAGGACTCCAAGTTGCTTGTTTGTTTCAACTGTGCCAGATCTTGAAAGTAAACCTCAGGATCTTTCTTGTCAAACTGCTCAACCAACCTATCCACAAAGTCCTGGTACTCTGTCACCTGGTTATGCTGAAGTGTTACCATACCATGGTACCACCAATCATGTGCTACCCCCTCCAAGTGCAAAGTGGCGTATTTGATGGCCTCTGTCTCTGTCATTGGCCTTAATGCCAAGAATGTGTCAAGCTTATGAACCCAAGATTGAGCTGTCATCTTGCCACTACCATCAAAAGTAGTCAAAGAAAGCTTGCCAGTAGCCTTCTTCAGCTCACTAAGTTGACCTCTAGGCCTCCTGTCCTGTCTCACTGATCTGTAGTGCTCTCTCCTCTGATTAACAAAATGATCAAAGGTCATCCTCTCCTGAACCTGAGGAGCTAATAAGTCCCACTCATCATTTGCAGCCATGAGGGCATCTGCAAATAGGGAATCTCCTGCCACCTCTTCTGCTAGTGCTTCTTCTGGTTCGTCCTGAACAAATGTAGGACGTGTAGGCCTATCAGTAGTCCTGGAATGAGTCAGCAAAAGTCTCTGATTAACATTAGCACTCCTGTTATCTCCAGGTTCCCCATTCTATCTAACAAGTGGGTTCATCCTCTCTACCATAGTATTAAGTGCCTGAAGTGCCTGCATCATCTACTACTGGCCTATAATCATAACACGAAAGAATTCTCTGGTGTCCTAATCATCATTATGTCTGTGGCCCCTGGGTGGGCTACCCTCACGCCTGTCACTCATGGTGATTGCCTGATGTTCTAACACCTGGGTACCTTCAAGCAAGGCTCTACTGCGTGTGTTATACCTATGTGGTCCCAACTCTTGTGGCTGCATGAGATTGCCAAACCCTCAGGATGGCAGGATTTAGCTCTGATACCACTGTAATATCCCCTTTTTCCCTTCAATTCTGAAGCTAGATATTTTTTGACTATTTCTCTGTATTTTACTTTTTGATGTTTTTGCATGAATAAAGATGCGGTTTTGCAAGATAAATTCGAATAAATAAATAAACCACAGTATAATCTCTTAACTGGAAAATTAATGATCTTATTTATTCATCCAGATGATTACAATAGATGTCCTCTGTCATGCATATAAAGAATATGAAAATACTATCTTAAAAACCTGGTCTTTTGCAAATCTAGAAATAAAACCTGAATCTGGAATGGCTCGGGTTTCTGTGTCAAAACACAGTCACTGATGTCAGTTATATTACCATCGTCGATTAATATACTGCCAACGTCAGTCTCATTCGATCGATCTGCTCTGTCGTCATCGGTATGAAGTCGATCGATGTCGGTCTCTGGACTACCGATGTCGGTCTCTAAGCTGCCTGCGGCTCTATACGACCTGATGTAGAACTGTACAAAATTGCACAGATCGATATGAATTCCATACAGAAGCAAGATAATATGATGTAGCCTATATTCTGGATACCTAATCTCAAGATCTCTATCTGGATAATTTATTGAATCAAAACCTAATGAAATAAATACCTAAAATACCTGTGATAACTTCTATGTGAAGTTATCTCTCAAATTGGCAATAGATCGGCTGATCTTTCACAACCTCTAAATCACACACAATGAAGAGTGGACGTTCTCCAATGTAAATGGAATACTAGAACCCTTGGCTCAATCTTCACAAAAGAATTCTTAGCAATAATCAATAATCATTCATAATTTTCATAATGGCCTCTCTCCAATAAGAAACCCTTATATCTTCAAAAAAAGTGTGCTTGCCCTAATTAGAGTTTCATAATTAAGAATTAGGGTTTCTCAATTAAAATATGCTAAATAATTAATATTCAATTAAATCAATCAAATATTAATATCTCCCTCAATACATGTTCGATCGAGCCCAAATGAAAGCCAACTGGTAAAATTCTGTAAATCGAAGCCAAGCCAAACTCCATCAAGACCCTCTATCCATCCTATCAGCCTACGAGGGTCGCATAATAGGCTAACCATCAACTCTAAATATGTCAACTGAAAAGGGGACATGACACAGTACAGCTTCACCGTAAGAGCTTGGCTGGACAGGATAGCAGATCTAAGCCCAAGACCCCCCTCCCTTTTAGGCCTACACACAGTGCTCCAATTAATCGAGCTCCACTTTGAATTCTGAAGGTTGCTGCTCCAAAGAAATTGCTGAGAGAGAGCATCATATTCATAGAGAAAATACATCAAAGTAGCCTAGACCATGCTACGGTAAATGGGCAATGCTTGAATAACTGACTGAAGAAGAGTCACTCATCTAGCCGTCATGAGCCAATGGTGGGTCCAACGATTGACTCTCTGCCTCAATTTATCCAGAATGTTCTGCCAAAAGAGCCTGGGCTGCCTACCAACCACAATGGGTACCCCCAAATAAGTCACCGGAAGAGGCTGAAATTGAAATCTAAGGATAGTAGCAATCCTATGCTGGATAGAATCAGGTGTATTAAAGAAAAAAATGGAAGATTTGTGCTGATTTAATTTCTATCCAGAAGCCAATAAATAGGTGTCCAAAGCATTATGGAAAGCTTGCGCCTCCCTAATCTGGGCTTTCCCTGCCAGAATGGTGTCATCTACAAATTGGAGATGGGTCAATTTGGCAATCCCATTACCCCACTGCCATCCATGAATCAGGTTCTGCGATGCTCAGGATTTTATGAGCTGGCCTAGTCCCTCAGCCAAGATAATAAATAGATAAGGAGATATCGGATCCCCTTGGCAAAGACCTCTAGAGGCCCCGAACAGTCTAGAAGGCTCCCCATTAATGAGGACTGAGTAAGACGGCGTGGTGACACAACTTAGCACCCAATGAACCCAGTCCTGACTAAATCCAAAAGCTAGAAAGATTTTCTGCATGAATCTCCAGTCTACCCTGTCATAAGCCTTAGCCAAATCGAGCTTAATAAACATAGCTCTCTCTTGAGAATTGCTCATAGAATGGATTACGTTTGAAGCAATCACCACTCCATCCAGAATCTGCTTCCCAGCAACAAAGCCCCCCTGTTCCTCTGAGATGATAATAGGGAGCCAAACTTTGAGCCTCTCTGCAATGAGCTTGGTGATTATTCTGTAAACCATATTGCAGAGTGCAATAGGCTGGAAGTGATCCATCTAATTTGCCTATTCTTTCTTTGGGATCAGCACTAGGAAGGTTGCATTAATCACTCTGAGCATCTCTTTGTTGCGGTAGGACTCCTACACAACTTCTACTAAATCCTGACTGATTATATCCTAGAATTCTTGAAGAAATTCAGCTAGGAATCCATCCGAACCAGGCGCTTTACCTATGCGCATAGTAAACACAACTTTTTCCACTTCCGATTTAGCAATCAGTTTCAAGAGGGCTTCATTCATTTCTAGCGTGATTATAGGAGGTATGCATGACAAAATCATGTTTTCCTCCAACTCAGGTAAAGGTGTCACGCCAGATAGAAGCTCAGAGTAAAAATGGACTGCTTCCTCAGAAATGGTAGGAGTGGATGAAATACAAGTTCCATCTGAGATCACAAGAGAAGCTATATAATTCCTGTTGCACCTCGCCTGAACCAACTTATGAAAGAATGTAGTGTTCCTATCACCTTCTTAGAGCTAGTCAATCCAGGCCTTCTGCTTCCAAAATATTTGTTCTCAAAGTTCCCACTCATTAAGATCATTTAAAGCCATAAATTCTGCCCTACAAAGATCATCAGATAAGCCAAAGTCAAGAATCTTTCTGGTAGTGTTGTCCAACCTATCTTGTGCTCTCTTCTTCATAGTATAAAGATTGCCAAAATTGTTCTTTTTCCACACCTGTAACTTTCTTTTGACATACTGAAGCTTCTTGGCAAAGGAGAACATAGCTGTGCCATACTCAGGACCCCCCTGCCTCCACCAGTGGGACATGAGGGTATGAAGAGAAGAATCTCGAAGCCACATTAGCTGAAACTTAAAGAGAGGTTTCTTGGGCCCGTCAATGAAATTGGTTGTGAGCTTAATGGGCCAATGATCAGACCCTCTCCAATCCAGAATTTCAGAAGCAATAGAGAAAGCACTAGAGAGCCAAAAGCAGGAGACTAAAAATCTATCTAAGTGTTCAGAGATAGCATCCTTACCTGATCTTCTATTGCTCCAGGTGAATCACCCATTGATGGGTTTAACATCTGATAGGCGCAGCCAATCCATATTATGTCTAAGAAGCTCAGACAAAGGGTCTAAATGATTTAGTCCACCCCTTTTCTCCTCAAGACTAAGGACAGCGTTAAAATCTCCACACATGATCCATGGCAGGTAAGGACAGCAACTCCGAACATAACATAAATGTTCCCATAGCTTAAGGTGTCTATGGATATCCCCAGGTGCGTAAACATTAGTGACCAAAATCAGCTCTCCTATTTCAGGGGAGGATATAATCATGGAAAGCACCGAGATATTAGCCATCCACTGGAGTTGTGTGACCTTCACCAGATCCCAACAGATTGCTTAACCCCCAGCGCTACCTAACGCACCTACACACTGACATTGGCCAAAAGCCCAAAATTTAGGCCAATAGCTAAACATAGCATCTACAAAAATCTTGGTCTCCTGGATACATAGGATATCCAGAGAGTGTTTGGAGATCAACTTCCGTATAGCTTTATGTCTGAGGGTACTATGCAGCCCCCTTACATTCCATGACAACACTATCATTGATTGGATTGGGTGAAATGTTCAACCAAGGTTTTAACCACTCCTGACTCTACCAATAAGTCCCCTATGAGCTTAATTCTCTCCTGGTCCTTTTTGTGCCCTGGTCTAGAAGGTGTGGAGAAAGAGACTTTCTTGAATGGTCTCTACAACAAGCCCAATGCATCCGACACTCCCTTATCTTTCCTGGATCTATCCCTATCTTTAACCAAGTTAGCCCAACTGCAATCCTTGTTCTACTGCGCTGAAAGATCTACCAGATTCCCATCCTCCAAAGCATTCACACTCTCCTGGCACTGCTAGATCACCATGTCTTGGGAATTGTTGAGGAGGGCGCAATTATCTTCCCTCTCTGAGGGTCCTCCCTCCTCCACAAGTGGAATGCCATCTTCTATGGCCATACTATCTAAAGCTTCAAACCGGTTAAAGCTCATTTCTAGAGATCTGTCTTGATTTTTGTGCTTCTGGCCACGTCTTCTTCCACGGTGACAGACTTGGGTAAAGCCCTCCTTGTCAAGGCCAATAGCTTCATTAGAACCCAAAGTCGCATCTGCCACATTTGAATGGGCTCTTACATTTGTAGCACTTCCAGGAGGGTAAATAGAATTCTCCAGATGGGTCATTTGGCCTGCCTCGTTTCCTCCCTTAGGATCCAACCCTTTGAATCTCACAGCCTATGGGCATTGACGGTTTAGGTGGTCATAGACATGGCATATTCTACAGCAAAAAGGGATAGCTTCATAATCTATTTGTTGGACCCAAGATGATGCCCCCAGGCAAATTTCCAATGATTCAGGCAGGGGATTATTTAGATTGATTTCCACACAAATTCTGGCAAAAGAAATAAGCTTTTTGTCTAAAGATTGATGTGCTATGGCAATTGGTGTTCCCAGTAAGGCAGCTATTTGACACAGGATATCTTCTCGCCAAAATTTTAGGGGAAGTCTCGAGAGACGGACCCATACGGGAACACGGGCTAGCAAATCCTCTACAAAATTAAACCCTGCATGCCAAGGTTTGATAAACAGACCAATACGGTCATAAAAATAGGGCCCTCCCTCAAAAATGTGGTTTCTATCAGATACAGAGGAGAAATTTAACATAAATTAGCTATTAGCAGCCAACATAATATCTATATCCCCCTCTACTTGCCAGGTGCACCTCATCTAGGCTTTTAAGGCCGATTAGGATATTTGAATACCCATAAATTTACAAATCAGGGCATGAGCCGATAAGTACTCAACATCCTCCTTGACAGTTTCTTGAGAAATCACCAGAACCGGCCTGTCTTGGCTGCGTGGGAAACAACCGTTTACCTTAGCCACTTTGGGTCGCTCGCTGAAATAAAATGACTCCCTCGCTTGGGGATCCTCCTCCTGACCCAGCCGCACTTCACCTGAGCCCTCGCCAGGGCCGATCTTCTCCTTACCTCCACTCGCAGCCATCCTCCTGATTCATGAATATCTACACCAAATTTTTGACTATTTTGATTAGTTTAACATGAGTTATTAAAATTTTAGGGTTTTTTAAACCCTAGTTTGTGTGAATAATGGAGTTAAAGTATTTTCAAGAGAGGATGATATTGATGTTAGAGAATGGTGGATCAAATTTAGAGAAATTTATTTTGAATCATGATCTTCAATATAAAATTTTGGAATGCATATAGAGGGTCCTGCATTTGCTTAGTGTGTTGAGATTATCAAAATATACAAACAATTATTCTTGGAATAAATGAAATAGGTTTTCCTAGATTGATGGGACATAAAAGAAAAAGAAGATGAAGAAGAAAAATAAGAGGAATCAAATAATGATGATGATGGTAATGAGGAAGAATATCCTGAGGATGAAAATACTTATGATGAGGAGGAAGCTACAAATGATGTAGAAGGAGAGGTGGAGGATCATGATGTGGAAGAAGAGGAAGAAAACAATGTTAAGGATGGTAATGAGGTAGATAACTTAGATGATGAAGAATAATAATAAGAAGAGGAGGATGATTATAATGATGAAGAGGCCACAAATGATTTAAAATGAGAGGTAAAGGATTTTGATGAGAAAAAGGAGAGATGAAGGAAAATGGGTCAAACAGCTTAATTCTAAAGAGGGATGTTTCCATATTTTAGTTTCATAGATCCATTCAAAGGAATAAGGTAATTGTTTCAATAAACCCTATCAAAAAGTATAACTTCATCAAGATGTATGTGGCTCATCACCTACATGATCAAGCAAATAATATCAACGAGGCTCAAATATATTGTAAGAATATTCAAAATTTTAAATATTTGAAGCTCACTATGGATATATGTGTTTTGCATTCAGATTTTTATGCTTTGGATATGGAATGTGTGGATATGGTTCTTGGATATCCATGGTTAGATTCTTTGGGAACAATTAATATTAATGCACAAAATAATTTTGTGAAGTTTTGGTATAGTAAAAATAAGGTCACTTTACAAGATATCACACATGGAAAAGAACAAATAAAGTTCAAGGAAGAGCATGATGAAGAAGTTGAAGATGGTAAATAAGAGCACAAGGAAGATTCAGATGAAGTCCTAGATAAATAAACAATGCAAGCAAAGAATAAAATTTAATCTAATCAAGAGACAACGGCACAACCACATGAAAAGGTGGACAAGGTATAATAAAAGGATACTAGGGTTGAGTTGTATAGACACCCACATCATTATCAAAGGAAAAATACATATGGATACACTTGGAAGCCAAAGAATAACTACTATGGGTATACATGGAATCAGAATAGTGAAACATAATATGGAACTTATAATAAGTGGGAAAACCACTATGACTATGCATGGAAGCCAAAAAATAATTACTATGGTCATGCACAAAATCAAAGTAGCACAATGGAATATAAAAAATGAAATTAGAAGAGGAATCATTATTCATGGACACCAAAGAGGTATAGTTATGATTATGAATGGAATCAAAGTATAAAAATAGAATTTAGAAATAAGGTTCGATGGTTATCACTTACCAAGATCACTTATTGGTGGTTTGATGATTGAACATGGAGAGAAATGTGTAATGATTTGAAGCACACTCATTTTTTGATTTCTTCTTATGTTTCAAGGACAAAACATATCAAGGAGAGAAGGAATATTATGAACATAGGGATATGATATATTGATGTATATGGGTTGAATGAGATGTCTACATGTGGCACACAACCCCCTTAGCTATATAGGTCTAGTACATTAGGATAAATAAATAACATGTGTAATTAGTACATTGGTTAATGTTCAGCCTACATTGGGATTAAGAGGTAACCCATCCATTGTTAGCTATATATAGGTCTATATAAAGGATATGACTATCAAGGTAAAGGATATCAATCAAGTAAGTTTTGAGTCTTATATTTGGTAGAAGGATATTGGAGGTTGTCCACTCAAATTTATTGTGGAGTTATTCCTTCTTAAATGAGTATTGTATGGTGTTGCCCTACCTTGAGGGTAGTTATTCTATTTACTCATATATTGAACATTTGGGCATATTGGCCCACCAATATCTATTTTATTATGTTGATATACATTATATTATACGTATTTCAATTATTATAAGTGTGGATCATAACACATAGCCTTATATGCTAAATTATCACAATTATAGCAAGTGTTTTTAAAACTACTCCCTTAATGGATTCTTATACTCTAATTCACAACCTTTTGGCACTCAAAATAGCCTCTTACCCATTACTAGTAGGTTTCATAGATCCTAAGCTACCACTCTATAAAGCTAAAGGTGATCTAAAGAAACATATTCAATTATGCTTACAATGAAAAATTACTTACCAAGATATTTACAATAAGCTTTAAAAATTATGCCCTATGATGGGTTTGTGATATCCTATTTGAATCAGTTAGAGCTTCAAGCCTTTGGCAGATCATTTTTTAGCACACTTTTCTATCAACATCGATGATGTTAGGAACCCCTCCAAGGAAGCACAATTGATTACCTTTCTTATAAGCAATTAAACACGAAATTATACCAAAATGATTAAGTAACTAGAAACTTGAAACAACAAAGAATTTGAGAGACAATACACAATCTTGTATTAAATAATCTTCAGAAGAAAATACAATAAAGAAGATGTCACTTCTTCTTCCACCTCTAAGGCTTGCCACACCTCAAGGACTTCTTCCCTCTCTCTCTTGCTCAACCACAACCAACTCAACAACCTGAGTTGTTATCCCCTCCTTGAATGCTTCAGCTGATCTCCTTGACCTTACACCTTGCAGAATCTCCTTTGACCTTGCTTTCTTGCTTCAATACTTTACTTGCCTTAATTACAATACATGCCTCATGGGTCTTTAAATAGGATCCCATGCATACAATAATTAGACCTCTAATTACAATAATTAGAAACACATACTCAAGACTTAAATTAGTCTTCAACATGCAAACACTCTCGAACCTCTTAAATTAGACGAGTCTAATTCTGGAAACGCATTCTGGAAACACATGCAACTGCATGCACATGCATATGTGACCAACATTAGTTGTTGTTGGTTTGCTCCTGACCGACGTCGATCGATCCCTAGTCCCTGCCTGACCGATGTCGACAATACTGCCGATGTTGGTTACTAGTTGCACTCAGTAACTCCCTAATTAGCCTCCTGGTGAAGCTTTTAGCTCCACAACTTAACAATCTCCCACTTGGAGATAAATAGCTACACCTGTACAACAACCTCCACTAACCATCTCAGGCACCTCCATCTTCAAACTCAATCTTGAAGACCAACCACCACATATCCTGTGATGCTACACCTGTCATCCAAGTAACCTGCCACATCCAAACCTAAAAATCCATGTAGTGAAGAACTTAACCCTGCATAGCATGTGCACCTGCTGCTGGTCCTTCTCAAATACCTGAGAATCCATTGAACTGCACTCCAGTACTCCTTCTTTTTTGAATTGGCTCCAAACTCTCTAACAACTCCCACTACTTGGGAAAACTCAAGTCTACACCAAACCTCATGTGATTTTGAACACTGTTCTAAGCTCAGCTTGAACTGTCCAACCCTTAGTGTACTTACCGATTCTGCACCTACACCTTCTTCACATCAGCTCCCACTGAAGACAAAATCAACCTGTGATCTTCAATGTCTCTTATGCCAAAAGAATTTTGTTGCTCCCAAATTCTTCATGACACACCTCTGAACTATCTTTACCTTTACCTCAAAAACTCCCTGTATGTGTAACCCTGCAACAAGCACACAAAACAGTAACAGGATAATGTAGCTAATATTATCCAACCTGGTAAAAGAAAACACAATGGTTAAACCTCCATTGTCTTGCAGCCTGCTCAAGACCATATACTCTGGCCTTTTGTCTCACGTGTCTATCCACTCTCTTCTCTAACCTGGGAATCCACTCCTTTATCAGTGCTTTCTTCCAGCTGACAACTCCACCAACAAATACCTGTTTGGTTCTTCTCCAAGGACTCACACTCCTCATCCATGCCAAGCTCCCACTATTTCTTGGATTCTACCTGCATTGCCTCTTCACATCTTCCTGGTTCTTGACCATCAGTAAGCAACAAGTAATATAAAGAAGGTGAACAATGAATATGAGGTTCACTTCCCTTTTCTGACCTCCATATGGGCATTTGAGACTCCTTGACAGCTTGTTGTCCGCCCAACATCCGTTCTAGTGACCGATCTCGGCCATCTCCCAGTCTGCACCCGATCAATGTCGGTTCCCTGCACTGACCCTAACTGTCGACATCGTTTCCCTGGTCGACACCGGTGTCCCTTCTGCCGACGTCAATTCCTACTTGACCGACGTCAGTCTTCTCCTGCCCGACACGATCGACCCTGCTGGACTGCACATGACCGATGTCGATACCTGCCTGACCGACGTCAGTTTTAAGTGACCGACGTCAGTGACTGTGTATTCCTGTAAGTGATGACTTCTTTATCTACGAGCTCATCTTGGATCAAAACCCTATCCATTCTAACCTGCTCAAAATTATTTAGCCCCTGTGACTGATCTCTGTCCATCATCTCCTCCATAAACACCAAGGCTTCCCTGTTCTTGTCAAAAGCATCAAATTTCCTTTTCCTACAATGAACTTGATCTATACCTTCCGAATTTGAACTCATACCCTTTGACTCAAGAACGTCCATTCTCTTCTTATTCATGTGACCAAGCCTATTAAGCCACATCTTCGAATCTACAGCTGAAGTAGATAAACCAGAAGTAGAATCAGTAATACAAGTAGATAGATAAAGAGTACCTACTTTCTTACCTCTTGCTAAAACAAGTGCACCCTTGGTAACCTTCCAAGAATCCACTGTGAAGGTTATTGTGCATCCCTCATCACCCAACCTTCCTACAGAAACCAAACTCTGCTTCAGAACTGGGACATGCATAACCTCCTTCAACACCCATGTGTTTTCCATCTGCAATTTCATCTGCACTTTCCCTTGCCAACCATTTGACAAGGCGTACCATCCCCTAAATAAAGCACTCCAAAGTCTCCCTGGACATACTCATGGAACAAATCTCTATTTGGGGATGCATGAAAAGAAGAACCAGAATCTAAAACCCATGATTCTATCTGACTATCCAAAGAAAGTATGAGAGCATCTTGTGACACAATACCTGCATCCTTTGCTTCTCCATTACCTTCATGTTGATTTTCTTTATCCCTCAACCGACACTCTTTCTTTGTGTGTCCTTTCCTTCCACAAAACTAGTAGGTGATACTTCTATTTCTGGATTTGGATCTTCCTCCCATCTTCGACCTTGATTTCCCTTGCTCAACCTTCTCTCTTTATCTTCCCCTGCTTTCTGCACTTAGAGCAATCCCTGATGATGATTCACTTGTGATTTTCCTGCGTATTTCTTCATTCAAGATTACACCAACCACATCATCAACTTTTAATATTTTAGAAGCAGACACAGTATTACTTACTGCCATTACCAAACTATCCCAACTTTCAGGTAATGAGCATAAAATTAAGAGAGCCTTTACTTCATCATCAAAAACAATATTGACTGAAGCTAACTGGTTTACCAAACCATGGAAATCACTAAGATGAGTATGTACCGATCCACCTTCCTGCATTTACAAAGTAAATAACTGCTTCATAAGAAATACCTTATTTGAAGCCGAGGGCTTTTCATATAAATTTCCCAAATATTCTATCAACTCTTCCGTTGTCTTACACTGTGATAAGTTAGAAATCACAGACGATTCAAGGCTCAACCTTATGGATCCCAGAGCCTTTCGATCAAGAACCTCCCATTCTTCATCCTTCATATCTGTGGGCTTGCATGCAGCCCCACCCAACGGTAAGTACAAATCTTTCTGATACAGATAATCTTCTATCTGCATCCTCCACAGTTGATAATTCTTGCCGTTAAACTTCTCCATTCGTAGCTTACTTTCTTCTGCCATTGCTATACTCCCACTCAAATAGAAACCCCTATAAATGACCTGTAATCAAATAATAACCTACTCCCTGCAAACCTTAGCTCTGATACCAACTGTTAGGATCCCCTCCAAGGAAGCACAATTGATTACCTTTCTTATAAGCAATTAAACACGGAATTATACCAGAATGATTAAGTAACTAGAAACTTAAAACAACAAAGAATTTGAGAGACAATACACAATCTTGTATTAAATAATTTTCAGAAGAAAATACAATAAAAAAGATGCCACTTCTTCTTCCACCTCTAAGGCTTGCCACACCTTAAGGACTTCTTCCCTCTCTCTCTTGCTCAACCACAACCAACTCAACAACCTGAGTTGTTATCCCCTCCTTGAATGCTTCAATTGATCTCCTTGACCTTACACCTTGCAGATCTCCTTTGACCTTGCTTTCTTGCTTCAATTCTTTACTTGCCTTAATTACAATACATGCCTCATGGGTCTTTAAATAGGATCCCATGCATAAAATAATTAGACCTCTAATTATAATAATTAGAAACACAGACTCAAGACTTAAATTAGTCTTCAACATGCAAACACTCTCGGACCTCTTAAATTAGACGAGTCTAATTTTGGAAATGCATTCTGGAAACACATGCACACGCACAGGTGACCGACGTCGATTGCTATCGGTCTGCTCCTGACTGACGTCGGCCGATCCCTAGTCCCTGCCTGACCGACGTCGGCAATACTGTCGATGCCAGTTACTGGTTGTACTCAGTAACTCCTTGATTAGCCTCTTGGTGAAGCTTTTAGCTCCACAACTTAACAGATGAAAATCTATCTTATGCATAAGTTTCAAAAATCAAGCATGGGTCAAATTAATAAATAAATGGATATGTTATGCGGTTTAAAACCATGCTAGAAAAGATGAAATCTCTATGGAAGATAATGAATTATTTGATATCTTCACATAAATATTTCTCACACCACTCCATGAATAAATAACATTTGATAAATTCAAATCATTTTATGAGCTATGCCCTATATTCAAAGAAAGAGAAGTCAATTTCATAGCATTCAACAAACTAAAATATACACTAGGCACTCCATCCATGTCAAATATTAAGTTTCAAATCAAGCCAAATAACAAGGTCAAATCTAATGAAAGGAATAACTAAGAAAAAATAATAGTTAATGCAAAATCACAATCATTGAGCAAGCTTTAATTGATAGCTCCACCAAGAAGACAATTTACAAGGCTACCACAACCTCCTCATATCTTGTTACATAATTAATTAATTGTAATTTTATACCTTTACATCCACCATTTGAGCTTGATTTGACTAGGACTCAACATAAGGGCTTTGATAGTAATACATATTATGACTACCACATATGTATTAAAAATTCTAAAAACAAGTGTTACAAGTTAATGCATAAGATACAAGATCTTATTGATGATAATACTGTTGAGTTAAGTACACACATAGAAGAATTTAGACCATAACAAAATGATAATGCAAAGTTGAAAATCTTCAATTATCCTTTCCTAAATCATGGTATAACAAAAAATGTAGACAATTCAAAAGCACATCATGCATTCAATGTGTATCCTCCTAAGAAATATGGGCATCTAATAGATGGAATTATTGGTACATGTACATTACCACAACATCCAGTGATCACATTCGATGAAATTGAAATCAATGATGATGATTCATATAGGCATGCTCTTTTTATTCACACATATGTCAACATGTAACCTATACATAGTGTTATGACTGATAATGGATCAAGTGAAAATTCATGTACAATGACACTTTTTCATAGTCTTGGATATGCAAAGCACAATCTACAAGCTACATCCAGATTAGTTAAAGCATTTGATGGACATACATAGGATACTCTCAAGCATATAGTGCTACCTCTTCAAGTTGGTTTAACAATAATGGATACTCCATTTCTAGTCCTACCAATCATAGGGGCATTTGACATGTCATTAGGATGCCCTTGGATACATAAGAATTTTTTAGCACCATCTACAGTGCATATATGCCTCTAGTACATATATTGTAATCAAGTGATTAAAGTTCACGACATTCAATATGAGTACTTTTTACAATCAATAGTAACTCCTCCTACTCCTCCCCCACCACCACCATAGTTGTTTGTGGCACTATTACACCTCTTACATTATGAGTACTAAAGTTATGGAATGGAGAGCATAATCTTTATATTTTATTATTAATTCTTAATATTTAGTTAGGCTGAAATAATTGGAATGAATGGGTATGACCCTTCCCAATTATGGATGTGACTCTTCCCAATTATGGGTATATATATATGGTTGAGCATGGCTCTCCATAATCATCATAAGTTTCATTATTGAATTCATTTTCTTATTTATTTTAATTATTGGAGGTTTCTCCCTCAAAGTGGATATATTTAATTATTTCTTTTGTTATTATAAAGATATATCCTAACAAGTGGTATCAGAGCATCGATTTTGGCAAGAATTTTATTTCTGTTATATCTCTCAAACCATGGTGAATTTTTTTACGATTTATTTATAAAGTTGTAGAATCAATGAAGGATTCCACAAAAAATTGGGCTTTGGTGATCATTATTGAGATATTTATTGTGAGTTTATGATTTTTCATAAAACTACTCTGTAGGCCGTAATTTAAAAAAAATTGATTTGCTTATATTTTTAGAAAGCTCGTAAACTTTGAGATAGGGTCCTTTATTGTACTTTTATATTTGATGCATTTACATTTTGAAATTTATTGGTCAAAGTTGGTCAATAGTGAAACATATGTTCCTAATATAGCACATGTTTTTACTATTTATGGTTACCACCCACTCTAGATACTTTCCTCTAATAATTAATAATAAATATAGAGCTAGAAACAAAACTAAATTAATGACCATGCCTTTTGAAACATATGGATTTTCTTCAACCACGGATCCTAATGATTCTCTTTATTGTCCACCACCACCTAAAATTGAAGGAAACATACTTGAGGGATGTGAAACAATGGTCACTTTTATTGAGGATAATTTTTTTGTCCCATTTACAACATATTTGAATAAGGGTTTAGATAGATTTAAACATGATCTAATGTATAAAATGAATCTCCTAATTAATCCACATCCTAAAGTCACGCATACACAATGAAACCACCCTAGAGGGCACAATAAAGTAAACATAGAACAATAGTTCCAAGGGGAAAATTACACCTACTAAATATAAACATCCACAAGTTTGATGGTATGGATGTAACCTCTTGGATAAGTCTCATGAAACAATATTTTAAGCTTCAAAATATACCAAAGAATGCAAAGGTTGACAAAGCCTCACTACATATAGAATTTAAACCTTATCAATGGTGTTAGTAGATGATGAGTGGAAAGAAAAGTGAGGTGCTTAATTGGGATCAATATACTAAGGACTTATCATCCCATTATGAGAAGCCAAGGAATGGATGTTATTTCACCTAATTAATGAATTTGAAACAAATAGGATCTGTAGCTGAATATAATATAGAGCATATGAGATTGGCAATCTAGACTCCAGAAACAACACCATATCATAGATTATAATTTCACGTCAATGGACTAAATTAATGAATGAAGCATTATGCTCATTTATTGGAACCATGTATAGTTAAGAAATTAATTTAAGAAGCATTACACATTGAGGAACATAACTATGCTACCAAGAGATTCACATAAGGTCAAAATGTGGGATGGTGAGATAACAATGTAACTAATATTATTGATAGAAATATGTTCATCTCTTTTAGCCTAAGGTAAATTACCAAGCTCTCTCCTCGACAATAGGTAGGAAAAATAGAAAAGGGCCTATTTTGGCATTGTGATAGTAAATGGTCTAGAGGACATAAGTGTGACAGTGGTGAGAAAACACTAATGATTATTGAGAATGAGGTTTTGGAGGAAGAATAATTAGCTACAGAGGAACCAACAATAGAACAAGAGCATGTGAATTATGAGGAGGATGAAAACCCTACTATCCATTTAAATGCATTGATTAGGATATGCACATCAAAAACATTCGAAGTGGTGGCTTATATTATGAAGAATAAAGTGACAGTTTTAATTAATACAAAGAGTACCTATAACTTCAGTGACAAAAAATTAGCTAATGAGCTCAATTATTTTATGTATCCAGTCTCCAATTTTCAAGTCATTATTGTTGATGGGAAATAAATCTCTTATGGGGGTAAATGTCATCATATCAAGCTCTAAATGGGGGACTATTAGATAAATTTATAAATGTTCACCATACCAATTAGGGGAGTAAATGTAGTTTTGGGAGTGCAATGTCTTAAAACACTAGGAATAATGTCTTTCAATTTTCAATACTTATTCATGGCTTTCAGTATAAATGAAAATAATTATACACTTAATGGGATGAAATCTCCACTAAGCCAAATTATTAGCTCCCATAGGATGGATAAATTGTTTAGAAAGGATCTTATGACATAGTGGCATAGTTACATTTCTTGTAAACACATGATGTAGAAAATTAGGACTTACCAAATCTTCAAGTGATTATTCAACATCATCAAAAAGAATTTTAGGATACAAAGTGCCTACCTCCAGTCTGAGATCATGACCATGCAATTGAATTGAATCTAAGAAGTATCCCTCTTAACATTAATCGTTACTTATACCCCTATGAACAAAAGTTAAAAAATTAAAAAATTGGTGAAGGAAATGCTAAACTCAATCAACCCAATAAAAGTGTTTATTCATCTCCAGTGGCTATGGTTAAAAAAGAATGAGTCATGGATAATGTGTTGAGATTATAGGGAACTCAATATTATCACTATGAAAGATAAGTTTCCTATTCCTATCATTGATGAATTATTAGATGAATTAAATGGTGTGGTTTTCTTTACTAAGTTAGATTTGTGTTTGAGGTATCATTAAATTTGAGTAAATAAGGAGGATGCACATAAGACTGCATTCAGGATACATGAGTATCAATTTGAGTTCTTAGTTATGCCATTTTGTCTCACTAATGCTCCATCTACTTTTTAGAGCCTCATGAATTCAATTTTCCACCCATTTCTTCATAAATTTGTATAGGTGTTCTTTAATGACATTAATCTATAATAAAACATGGGAATAATATTTTCATCATGTAGAAAATATATTATAGGTATTGGAAGACCATAAAATTTATGAAAATAAATCTAATTATGCCTTTAAGGTGACGGAAGTGGAGTATTTAGGACATGCGATGTCACTTGAAGGTGTTAAAGTAGACCCTAAGAAGATTTTAGCTATCAAAGATTGGCCAAAACCTAAAAATATCAAAATTTTAAGAGGATTCTTGGGTCTAATAGGATAATACATAATATTTTCTTACAACTAAGTTTTATAACAACACCCTTAACAACATTATTGAAAAAGGTTTCATTTTCATGGTCAAACTTATCCACCCAAGCATTCAAACAATTGGAAGAAGTTCTTAATTCCATGCCTATGTTAGCTACCCTAGACTTATCTTAGACATTTGTGGTAGAATGTTAGGCTTATATGCATGGCATTGGGGTAGTAATAATATAATAAGGGTGTCCATTATAATTTGAGAGTTGACAATTAAAATGAAATAACTTGGTAAAGCTCACATATGAGAAATAAATGTTAGCAATCATTCACATAGTCAAATAGTGGATCCAATATCTCATGGGAAGACATTTTAAAGTTAAGATAGATCATGAGAGTCTTAAGTATTTTTTGGAGAAATGATTATCTTCAAAGTATCAACAAAAATGGGTCACAAAGATGCTAGGATATGACTTTGAAATTATTTACAAAAAAGGAAAGGAGAATATCATAGCAGATGTACTTTCTTGATAGGAAGTAAAGGAAGCAAAAATTTAGGTTAATTATTTATTAAAAAATAAATGGGTAAAATTATCATAGGTAGAGTGGAAACAAGACACTCTAACCAGGAAACTCATATAAAAATTTTAAGAGAACCCATCTTCTATAGATAGGTGTGCTTGGAAAGGAGACTCCTTATGGTACAAAGACAAACTCTTTTTGTGAAAAAATTCATAGTTTAAATCTAGTATCTTGTCTTAAATGTATGATTAACCCATCAGAGGAAATTTTGGGTTCTTAATGACCTATCATCATATAAATAATATTTTTTTGAGGGAAGACTTGTTATCACTCAGAAGTGCACCCTGCTAAGAACTTGTGCTTGTTCTCACTTCCATTGATACAATAGAAACTCTACAATCTATGGGACATTTTATTAGAGATAATATCCAAATTAAGGTCTGGTTACATTTGGTACACTCACCTAATTCTATCTAAACTATCTAATTTTGTACTTTTTTTACTAGGAAAAGGGCAAAGGGAGCTATGTTAAAGCTGAAAACGAAAATAAAAGCTAAAAATAGGGATGATGCACCAATATTAAATTAAATTATATATATAATTGACACAATTTTAAATATAAATAACTTTAAAATATTCAATTCATATTCATATAATGATTTTTGCATAAATATTTTACATAGAGGTTTTGACAGACACCTACACTAGCTTGGGAGGAATGAACAATGGTTGAATTCACTTTTAGATTAGATAGAAATCAGAATTAGACACTTTATATGACCTTAAAAAATATTAATTTTTTATATAAATTTTATATATTTATACATAAACATAGGAAAAATAATCATTTATTACGTTATATCAATGAATTAAGAACACACTTCATGAACATCTTGAAGATGGAGGAAAAATTCAGCTCTTTATTATTTCAAATGTGAGGTAGTACAAATTTTGGAAAAGTTTCAGTAAGACAAAGGAATAATATAATCATAATCATTAAAAAATAAATTTACATATAGAAAATACATTAAAAAATAAATTTACATATATAAAATAAGAAGAGAAAGAGAAGATAATAAGTTCTAGATGAGTCCACATGCAAATCCTAGTTCACTCCTGCTTCAGCTGAAAATTCAACTCACAATTGAACTCCACCTTCAAATCCACTTTTAATTCCACCTAAAATCCAATGTATCATTTTAATTTAAAAATTATTTCATTTAATATATCATTTTAGGAGAGAGGAAGGATATTCTTTCATGTTTTAAAAGTCAAAGGGCTCTTCATGTTTCTTGAATCTTGAGTTAACTTGTGATCTTACATGCAAATTTTTGATCTTTTTTAGTTAAATATTTTTGGTATTTAGTCAAATTATCTTGGATTTTAATGCATCTTAAATTTATAGTTTAGTTTCTTTTATTTTTATCTTGTAGTTTAACTTGAGCTTCTTGACTTGCAACTTGGAGTTTGACTTCACTTATCTTGACTTGCAACTTGACTTTTTAACTTTTTTAAATTTAACCCAAAGAGGGGAATAGTAACAAGGAGATTACATGATGATGTTATAAGGATTATTTTTCATAAAAATATGTCCTCAAATATTTACCAAAACTCTAACTCAACTTCTCCACTTTTGCATATTTTGAATTCCACTTTTCTAGGTCTAACTGAAGATTTTTGTTGTTGACTTGACCTTTTCTAAATTTAGCCAAAAAGGGGGATGATTTGTATTTTGAAATTTTATCTCTCATCAGTTAAATTAAATAATTTAAACCAATTTAAAACATTAAAGTACATAAAAATAGACTTCCATGTCAAATTTTGTGAGATTTCATTCAATAAAACTCAAAATATGTATTTTTTGGTGTTGACTAGCTTGCACAATTTTATTTTTGAACGCCTGTAGGTCTGTGTTTTGATATTTTATTGAGTTTTATGAGAAATAAGTATATAATTATTTTTTTATTAAAACTATTAAAATCCCATCTCATCATTCTAACCATTATATGTGCTCAAGCAATCTCTTAAACCTCTGAAAATTTATCTTTTTTGACTATCTTTCTTGCTTACTTAAAACCCTAATGCTTGTACCTTTACATTTTATCCATTATTTGCTCTAAAAATTTGATTTATAAAGGTTTATAAATGTATTATGTTCTCCATAATATCTTACACCACATTTATTTTTTAATAAATAACTCAAAAATGCAAACATACTGCTTAAAACCAAGCCATGAGGGTTTAAGAAGGTTTTTAAAGTACCTGTTCTTATTAACAATTATTATTAAAGTTAAGATAATGTAACATAAAAACAATGCATATAATATTTAGGTAATATATTCTCAAAACTATCCATAATACCATTTTATCCAAATTCTCTTCACCTTCATGTACTGAGTATCTGAAAATTGTCTTCACTAGCTTGCAAATAGCTAGTTAGAGAAATAAAAGAAATATTTATCAAAATTTGGACTTGTGAGTTGTTCATGAAAATAAATTTTGGCCTAATTAATGTTTTATTATATTTTTAATACCTTTAATCCATGAATGGAGTCTTCTTGAAAACTTGAACATAGGCAATTTTGTCGGGGAATCCAAGAACAAACACACTTGTTCTGATCCCACTTGTTAGGATCTTGCTCCTCAGAAAGAGCACAATATGATTACCAAACTTAAGAAATTAAACATGTGGAAATATACCAGAAGCACAAGTAACTAGAATTCACAAATAGCACAGAATATGAGAGACAATACACTATCTTGTATTAACACTTTGTAAAGAAAAGAATACAATAAAGAGCCGCCACACTCTTCCACCTTACAGAGGCTTCCCACACCTCAAGTGTACAGTAATTCTTCTTCAAAACACTCTCCTACCAAAAATGGTCCCAAAAACCAACTCACACATAGAATTGGTGTTCACCTCTCCAACCAGTCAGTAATAACCCTGCCAGTACCCAAGCACTCTATAGTACTTCAAGTTGATCTCCCATGAACCTGCAACCTGCAATCCAACAGACCATACTCACACATGTAGATCTCCTATGAGCTTGAAACAACCTTCAACTCAATGATCCTATAATGGAAGGATATTCCTTGCCTTACTTTCTAGCTCATTAGTGGAACTAGAAGAAAACACACACTTTGTTCTCTTCACTAGCACACTTTGCAATACATGCCAACGGGTCTATAAATAGATCCCAGACTTAAAAAATAACTTAGACTCTTAGTTTACTATAATTATCCACGTAGCTCAAGACTCAAAATAGCCTTTACATGCAAACACTCCATTCACTTAACTAACTATTTGTGCAACGAACAGTTCTGGAACACACAGGCGACCGATGCCGGTCCCTGCTTGCCTGGTGTTGTTGACGTCGACCGACTTCCTGCTGACGCCGGTTGCCTTCTGCACTGATCATGACCGATGTCGGTCATGCTGCCGACGTCGATGCTTCTGGGTCTTCAGCAACCTCTTTTTCTATGTCTGCAACAAGTTAAATCTTTTAGCTCCATAACCTAACAATCTCCCACTTAGAGATAAACCGCTGCAACTGTACCTGTACCTGTACACTATCTAGTTTGTTCCCTTGGCTTTGTATCCCTCTTCAAGATCACTCTTGAATAACAACCACCACAAAACCTATAGTGCAACACCTGTCATTCAAATCACCTGCCACATCCACATCTACAAATCCATATAGAAAATAACTTGAACCTGTATATCATGTGCACCTGCTGCTGGTCCCTCTAAGAATCCACTGAACTTCCCTCCAATGCTTCTTTTCTGGATTAGCTCCAAACTTGTGACAACTCCCAATGCTTAAGAAAACTCAGGTCTAGTACATACCATGCACTTAACCTCATTATGTGAATCAAGACCCTGTTCTGTGAACTGTCTAACCATTGGCGTGCTAACCGGTCTCACACAATCATCCTGAAACAAAGTCAACATATGACCTTCCATGTCCCTAGAACACACTCATGCCAAAGAATCTTGTTGCTCCCAGATTCTTCATGACACACCTCTGAACTAGCTTTACCTTTAGTTTAGCAATACCCTGTATATGTAACCCTGCAACAAGCACATCATACAGTAATAGGATAATGTAGCTAATATTATCCAACCTGGTAAAGAGAAACACAATGATCAAACCTCCATTGCCTTGCAGCTTATACAAGACCATATACCTTGATCTTCCATCTCACGTATCCATTTCCGCTCTTCTTCATCCTGAACATCCATTCGTCTCTTAGTGCTTACTTCTAGCTGGCAACTCCACCCAAAACTCCTATTTGGTTCTTCTCCAAGGAATCACATCCTCCATCCATGCCAAGCTCTTACTATTTCCTAGATCTACCTACTCTGTTTCTTTAACAACTTCTTGGTTCTTTACCATAAGTGAGCAATAAGTAGTGTAAAGAATGAAAATGATGAATTTGAGGCTTACATACCCTCTAAGTCCTCCATATGGGTGCTTGAGACTCCTTGACAGCTTGCTGTCCACCCAAAATTCATCTTAGTGATCGATGCTGGTCACATTCCAGTCTGCACCCGATCGATGTCGGTTCCCTGTGACTGCCTCATTGCCGACATCGATTCCCCCTTGCTAACACTGGTGTTTATCTGCCCTGAGTCACCGACGTCGGTCTGCACATAGCCGATGTCGGTCCCTGTCTGGACGCTGACGCCAGTTTTCCTGCCGATGTCGGTCTCTGTGTTTTGCTTGTGAGAACTGACTTCTACCTGCGAGCTCCTTTTGGATCAAACCCTTGTCCAAATCACCCTTGCTCTGCTCAGAGTTCCTCTACCCCTTGTGCTGAACTCTGTCCGTCACCTTCTCCTTAAAAACCAAGGCTTTCTTGTTCTTGTCACGAACATCGAATTCCTCAAGAAACATTACCTTCTTCTTCTGCATACAGAAATCTTGATCTATGCTCTTCCAATCTGAAAGCATACCCTTTGACTCAAGAGCATGCATCTCCTTCTTATTCATGTGACCAAGCTTATTAAGCCACATCTTTGAATCTACAACTGAAGTAGATAACCCAGAAAGAGAATCAATAATACAAGTAGATAGATAAATTGTACCTACTTTCTTACCTCTTGCTACAACAAGTGCACCCTTGGTAACCTTCTAAGAGTCCGCTATGAGAGTTACTGTGTAACCCTCATCACCCAAACTTCTTATAGAAATCAAATTCCACTCTAGAACTGGGACATGCATGACCTCCTTCAACACCCATGTGTTAACTGTCTACAATTTTAGCTTCACTTCCCCTTTTCCAACCATCTAACAAGGCTTACCATCCCTACACAAATTTCTCCAAAGTCTCCCTGGACATACTCATGAAAAAACTCCCTATTTGGGGATGCATGAAAAGAGGCACCATAATCTAAAACCCAAGATTCTACTTTATCAAAAGAACATACCAGAGCATCTTATGCAACTAAATCTGCAACATCTACTTCTTCTTCATGTCCTTCATGCTGATCTGCTACCAACCAACAATCTTCTTTTCCCTACTCTTTCTTTCCATATTTCTAGCAGGTTATTCTACCATACCTAGACTTGGACCTCTTGCTATTAAACTTCTCCATTCATAGCTTACTATCTTCTGTGATTGCTCTACTCTGACTCAAACAGAAACCCCTGTGAGTAACCTGTAATCAACACACACTAACCAGATCTAATCCAACCTGTTAGTATCCCAACCAAAATCTCTGATACCAGTTGTTAGGGAATCCAAGAATAACACAGTTGTTCTAATCCCACTTGTTAGGATCTTGCTCCTCAAAAAGAGCATAATATGATTACCAAACTTAAGCAATTAAACATGCAGAAATATACCAGAAACACAAGTAAATAGAATTCACACATAGCACAAAATATGAGAGACAATACACTATCTTGTATTAACATTTGTACAGAAAAGAATACAATAAAGAGCCGCCACACTCTTCCACCTTACAGAGGCTTCCCACACCTCAAGTGTACAGTAATTCTTCTTCAAAACACTCTCCTACCAAAAATGGTCCCAACACACAACTCACACATAGAATTGGTGTTCACCTCTCCAACCAGTCAGTAATAACCCTGCCAATACCCAAGCACTCTATAGTACTTCAAGTAGATCTCCCATGAACCTGTAACCTGGAATTCAACATACCATACTCACACCTGTAGATCTCCTATGAGCTTGCAACAACCTGTAACTCAATGATCTTACAATGGAAGGATCTTCCTTGTCTTCCTATCTAGCTCATTAGTGGAACTAGGAGAAACACACACTTTGTTCTCTTCACTATCACACATTACAATACATGCCAATGGGTCTATAAATAGATCACAGACTTAAACAATAACTTAGACTCTTAGTTTACTATAATTATCCACGCAGCTCAAGACTCGAAATAGCCTTTACATGCAAACACTCCGTTTACTTAACTAACTGTTCGTGCAACGAACAGTTTTAGAACACACAGGCGAACGACACCGGTCCCTGCTTGCCTAGTGATGCCGACGTCGGCTGACTTCCTGCCGACGCCGGTTACCTTCTGCACTGAGCATGACTGACGTCAGTCATGTTGCCGACACTAGTGCTTCTGGGTCTTCAGCAACCTCCTTTTCTATGTCTGTAACAAGTTGAAGCTTTTAGCTCCACATAACAAATTTTGACCAATGGTGGGCAAATTGTCAACATTCTTGACGACTTTGCTAAGATGTTTGCCTGATAAACACTCAATACTAGTATCTCTATCCAGTGGGTTATAGATTCATGAAAATATCACACAATATTTATTTCTCAAGAAATTACAATACTTGTGCATAAACACTTATTAAATTGAAAACTAGAACAACTAACAACTAAAAGATGTGCAAGATAACACTTAAGAAATTTTAAAAATTAAAGATAGTAACAAAATATTTGCATAAAACCACTTAAAGGAAATTTAAAATCTAAAAATATTATCTAAAAAATTCAAGATCCACCTAATCAAAACAAAAATCTCTCAAATCCTCTCCATGTGGTTGACAAAGATGAGGAATAAGTTGTAATTTTAGTGTCATTCTGGTTGGATTAGCTCTTTTCCTCATTATCAACCTTTTTGTCTTATCTCTAAGTGAATAAATTGAAGAAAAAATATATATAATATGAAAAACTCATCATGTGGTTCAATACTCACATCTTATTTCTTTTCAAGACTAAGAAAACTTTCCAATGTAACCACATTTTGATCCATAGGAACAACTATAAATTTAGCCTCTAATAGCTCACTGGAACAATGTTCTTTGCTTTCTGTGTCATGTTTAGATATGCCATCTTGACTGTTAATTATTGTAAATTTTTTAAGCTCTTCATCAAAATCTTCTTTATCCTCACTTGTAGCTTCTTCATCTTTACTTAGTTTATGTATAGGGTTGTTACCTTTTTAAACCACTATTGCAATCTCACTAGCTGTTGCCATATCTTTTAGAACATCTTCATGATAGGATTCTTAAGGCTCACTTGCTTCTGAAATTTAATTTTTTAATGGCCCCTCAAGGAATGCAACATGATCTCTTTATATGTCAAATTGAGTCTCATTTGACCAACACAACTCTTGATCATCCTCTCTTGACAAATTCTCCTCTTCACCTGCATGTTTTTTTTCTTTTCATACAATAGGTTCTCCTTCAAAAAGGGAGATGGTGGTAGGGAAAGAGGTTCCATTTAGTGACATAGGAATATATATCATTATTGGCTACTCTTGAATGGGCTTTGAGATTTAAGAGCCATAAAGAATTATTTTATTCAATATTTTTCTGAAAGAAATGAAACAAACTTGTGTTAAGGCTTTATGTTTTAATGCTTCATACTTCTCTCTCCACTCAATAATCAACCTCTTACATTCATCTTCGTGGACTACTTAATTTTGAGGGATGGGTAGAGGGCTCAAAAAACTTGGAAACATTTTTGATTTGTCTTCAATAACTTTCTTCTTTTGATTTTGGATAGGCATGGGAAAAGACTCTTTCTCAAGAGTAGGCATGACATAATCAAAGGTATTAGTCCAAGAAGGCTTCCAAGATGGAATGGTCCTAAGCTCTTGGAGAAGAGTGATTAAATATTGCATAGCCTCATTATATCTCTTTAATAAGTCTATCTCTTGTTGATGTATATAGGCCTGATATGCAAGTTCTTCATGATGCCTATTGTATTCATATTCCCTATCAATATCCATACATTGTCTCTCAAAGTCAATTATTATCTCTTGCACGCTCTTTTCAAGCTGATTGGAGACATGATTCAGAGTGGGAGGGGGGTAAATATCATGAGAATACAGATATATTTTTGGTTTATTGCTACTTTAGGGGAAGCCATAAATATTATCATCTTGATATGAGGGATATGAAGGTACAAAAGATGAATTTTGACCGAAAAGATGATTAAGACACTAATTAATACTCTTTAGGCACTTAGACTACTTAATCTAGATATATGTAACTTGGAATCATTATATATTGAGTATTTGAGAAATATATTTTTTATAAATTACTAAAATCAGCATCAATCTTTAACAATCTTCTGTATTATTATCTCATCAGGCGTGCTAGAAATTGTTATCACTCAGAAGTGCACCCTGTTAAGAACGTGTACTTATTCTCACTTCCATTGATATAATGAAAAATATCCAAGGTGTCATAAATTTTACTGTAGATAATATCCATATGAAGGGTTGTTTTCCTTTGGTACACTCACCTAATTCTATCTAAACTATCTAATTTTGTGCTTTCTTGACTAGGAAAAGGGTAGAAGGAGCTATCTTAAAACTAAAAATGGAAATAAAAATTGAAAATTGAGGTGATAAACCAATATTAAAGTCAATTATGCCTATAATTGACACACTTTGGAAGATAAATAACTTAAA
Source organism: Torreya grandis (assembly GCA_037957365.1). NCBI lineage: Eukaryota > Viridiplantae > Streptophyta > Pinopsida > Cupressales > Taxaceae > Torreya > Torreya grandis. Next base: position 4,108,370 of record JARHVA010000167.1, on the reverse strand, counting down.
TACATTTACTTCATCTTCGTATAATGGCTTTTGCATAAGTATTTCATACAGAGATCTTGACAGACACTTACACTAGCTAGAGAGGAATGAACAATGGTTGAATTCACTTCTAGATTAGGTAGAAATCAGACTTATACACTTTATATAACCTAAATAATATTCATTTTCTATATAAATGTGAGACATTCATACATAAACATAGGAAAAATAATCATTCACTAAGTTCTATCAATGAATTAAGAACACACTTCATGAACAACTTGAAGATGGAGGAAAATTTTAGCTCTTTACTGATTCAAAGGTGAGATAGTAAAAATTTTGATAGATTTTTAGTAAGACAAATAAATAATATCATAAAAATCATTAAAAAAATAATGTACATATATAAAATAATAAGATATAGAGAAGACAAGAAGTTTCAGATGAGTCCAAAAGCAAGTCTTAATTCACTCCTACTTCAACTCAAAATTAAACTCCACCTTCAACTTCAATTTTATTTTTACCTAAAATCAAACATATAATTTTATTTTAAACATTATTTAATTGAATATGGAATGGGAGGAGAGAGGGAGGCTATTCTTTCATGTTTGAAAAGTCAGAAGGATCTTCATGCTTCTTGAATCTTGAGTTAACTTCTTGTGATCTTGCATGCAACTTTTGATTTTATTTAGTTAACTCCTCTTGATATTAAAATAACATTAAATTTATAATTAAATTATATTTATTTTTATCTTGGAGTTTTACTTGAACTTCTTGACTTGAAACATTGAGTTTGACTTCATTTATCTTGACTTGGAACTTGCATGTAACTTGACTTTTCTAAATTTAGCCCAAAGGGGGGCGTAGTAAGAGAGAGATTGCATGATGATATTATAAGGAGTATTTTTAATGAAAATAGGGCCTCAAATATTTACCAAAATTCTAAATCAGCTTTTCTACTTTTGCATGTTTTGAACTCCACTTTTTTAGGGCTAACTGAAGATTCTTGTTGTTGAGTTGACATTTTCTAAATTTAGCCAAAAAAGAGAATGACCTATATTTTGAAATTTTATATCTCATAAATTCAATTAAATAATTTAAACCACTTTTAAACATTAAATTATATAAAAACATACATTTATGTCAAATTTCATGAGATTGCATTCAATAAAACTCAAAATATGCATTTTTTGGTGATGACTAGATTGCATAATTTCATTTCTAAACACCTGTAGGTCTATGTTTTACCATTTTATTGAATTTTATGAGGCCTATATACCTCATTATTTTTTAATTATTACCATTAATAAACCATCTTATCATTCCAACTATTGTATGTTCTCAAACAATCTCTTAAACCTCTCAAAAATTATCTTTTTGACTATCTCTCTTGCTTGCTTAAAACCTTGATGCTTGTACCTTTGCCTTTATCCATTATTTGCCATAAAAAATTTATTTATTAAGGTGTATAAATATATTATTTTTAAAATAATATCTCACACCACCTTTATTTTTTAACAAATAACTCAAAAATGCAAACATACTCCTTAAAACCGAGCCATACGGATTTAAGAAGGATTTTTAAAGCACCTGTTCTTCTTAACGATTGTTCATAAAGTTAAGATATTATAATATAAAACCAATGCATGTTATATTTAGGAAATATTGGACCCAAAATACCCATAATATCATTTTATCCAACTTATCTTCACCTTCATCTATCGAGCATCTGAAAATTGCCTTCACTAGCTTGCAAATAGCTAGTTAAAGGAATTAAAGAAACCTCTATCAAATTTTGGACTTGTGAGTTGTTTATAAGAATTATTTTGGCCTGAATAATGTATTATAATATTTTTAAGACCTTTTTTAACATTTAATCTATGAATGGATCCTTATTGAAAATTTGCACATAAACAACTTTGACCAATGATGGTAAAATTGTCAACAAGGCCTTAAGGGGGATGTATAGAATTTTGTACCAAAATGTTTGATATGTCAAAAAAATAAAGGAGAAAAAATTAAGACCCCATGTATCTTACAACCATTATCCATTCTATCATAATTTTAGTAATAAATATCGATGGACTTCATCATAGGCCCACCTAAATCGAATAACTTGGATGTGATATTAGTGGTTGTGGATTGAATCACTCAGTACCCACATTTAAGTTGGTTTTATCATCAATTTAAAGATGGTATATTGGCATAAGTATTCATGAAAAGGTATAAAAATTCCATGGCATTCATAAAATCATTGTGAGTGATCGTGATCCTATCTTCACTATACTATTTTGGACTAAATTATTTTTCATGTGGGGCACAAAACTTGCCCACAGTTCATCTTGTCATCCACAATCAGATGGACAAACTAAAATTGTGAATAATTGTTTCAAAGGATACATATGCTATTTTTTCTCAAAAACACAAGTACAATGGTCAAAGTGGATTTCACAAGCAAAATAGTGGTATAACACATCATTTCACATAATGAAAAAACTGACACCATTTGAGGCTCTCTATGGCTACCACTGCCTTTTACTACATATTATTTGCAGGGTCACCCAAATCCCATGTGATTAAGAATCATATTCAATACCATAAATAAGTGGTTCAAGTCCGTAAGGATTATTTGACTATGTCTTCAAATAGGATGAAATAACAAGTTGATCAACACTGAAGTGAGAGGCATTTTGAGGAAGGATATTGAGTGTTCCTTCATTTACAACCCTATAAATAAAGGTCACTTAAACAACATAAGAACATCAATATCTCACCAAAATTGTATGGGCCCTACAAGGGTTTTTATAGGATGAAGTGTTACTTATAAGTTAGAACTTCCATGTTCTTCTTAAATTCATCCTATTTTTCATGTTTCATGCTTGAAGAAAGTAATTGGTTCCGAGCTTTCGGTCTAGTCTGAGTTGTTTGAGTTAGATGAAGAAGGGAAGTTTATTATGGTTCCCAAGGATGTTATAGAGAAAAGACTAAATAAATTATACAACTATGCCATTTATAAATTTCTCATCAAATGGAAGAATCTGCCCATTGAAGATGCAACATGGGAGGATGATCAATTCATGAAACAACATCGTGAGTTGCTAAGCATTGAGGGCAATGATTTTTCAAATAAAAATATCATGTTACACCCCTAAAATTGTGAGTACCAAAGTTTTGGAATGGAGAGCATAACCTTTTATCTTTCATTTATTAATTTTTAATATTTAGTTAGGCTGACATAATTGGAATGAATGGTTGTGACCCTTCCCAATTAAGGGTATGAATCTTCCCAATTATTGGTATATATATGGTTGAGCATGGCTCTACATAATCATCAAAATTTTCTTTATTGAACTCATTTTTTATTTATTCTTATTATTAGAGGTTTCCCCCTTGAATTGAATTATATTCGAGTGTTTCTTCTGTTATTATAAATAAATATCCTAATGGGCACTTATTCAAGAGCACCATAAAAATGCAATTATTACACCTCTTAAAAAACATAATACAAATATAATTAGTGCACCCTTTTAAGAGCATAATTTATAATCAATTGTTTCACCTATATAAAATCTTTATATCCAAATAGTTTAAGGGAAAAGGTGTACCTTTCTAAGCAACAAGCTCTATATCAAAAGGTTAGTCAAGGTTCAAATAATTCTAAATATTTTATAGTGCATCTTAAGGAAGTACCTCAAAAAATTAAACATATTACACAATAAACAAAGGCAGTAAGATCTTATCCAATTATATATTAGACTTAACCAAGTCCTACACCTTCGCAAGTTACACATTCTATAAAAGATTATATGAGAAGTGATCACGATAGTTACACTACAACACATGATGCCTTTTCAAATTCAGATGCATCTAAATGTAGTACTTTTTCCCCATGAAAAATCAACGTCTAACTCTATGATCTAATCATGTGCTATGGTCCTCCCATTGATGGGTTCATAGACTAGTTCACTTTTCAAAATATCAAATATTTCAAAAAAATCAAATATTGAAAAAATAAAAAAAAAACGTTAAAAATATTTTCAAAAATAAAAAATAGGACATAAGCATGACATGAGATGGTACTTTCATCTTTACATATTTTATTTATCATATATCTAGTAGATAACATTTTATTTTTATATATACACAAGCATTTCATAATATATATGGGTGTGATGCAAGACATACATTATATATGCATTCTTAGATGTTAGACTCCCTTCTACCCAATGGCCATGTTTTTTCTATAGGCATATACTTCTACATGTTACATTTATATATGACCTCAACTTCAATATTGAGCTACATATCTTACAAGTTTATTTTTAATCACTCATATTTTACATTATGATACATTGATGCTACTTTGATATGATATAACATTGATACATATGGATGGAATATACTAGTTTTCACTTTTTTATATTTTTTACTTTTTTGCATGATATGCTAGACATTATTTTCTTATTGTGTGTGGTATTTCACCATTGAGTGAAAATTTATCGAACATCTTTATGGGATTTTGCTTAGTATGTGTAATATTTGAATGTATCCATTTCTTATGGCCCTTGGCCCTATGTGTGAAATATATTCTTGTGCAACATTTGAACAAGTCCATTGCTTGTGGCCCTTGGCACTATGTGTGTAATATTTGCTTATAAAATATTTGATCATGTCCCTTGTATGCATCCCTTGGCCTTCCTATATGAAATTATGTGACATTGTGTATTATTCTTATTATGTTTGATAAGCTTGATTAGTAGTGCAATGATACATATCATGCACTTTTATATATGGTTACTTTACAACATATCTCATTGTTAAATCTATCTAGACATAACACGTGTTATGGCTCAAATTTTCACCCTTGAGAGGGTAATTCCAGCCCTCTCAATTTGAGCTATGCAATGGGATTAGTCCTAGATTGTGGGTAACCTCTAAGTGGACTAAACCTCTAGGTTATAGGGATATCTCTCCTTGATGTATCAACTAGGCTCCACTAATAACTTACAAAGGAAAATGGAGAGGAATAATGTGAAATAAAACTAATTAAAGGGGGTGATACATTAAATCAATTGATCACTACTAACTAGTTGCATGTGCACATGTAGACCATGAGACTAACCTGAACATACACTACTCATAATCTAAATCTCTCACATCAACATTTCAATGTGGAGGTTGTGATGGATGTTTAGGCTAGGAGGACTAATCAAGAGGTCAAGGATGACACTAATAGATAAACAAGCTCACTCAACCTTCACACCTCACTTGAACACTTCACATGACCTGTAAAATAAGCTTTCAAACTACATATAGGTGTTAAAAGAGGATAACATGTCAAGGAAGATTAAATAAAACACTTAATACTATCAAATATCTATGCACACACACTAATTATAGTTATAGAAAGAGGTAGAACCAGTATTCTTTATTGATCCAAGGCATACAAATTAGCAGGGCTTGGCCATACTCAGGTGGAGGATCCTTACAAAGCCAAACAAGGATGCATATATAGAGGAGAGAAAGAGAGAAAAGTGGCATAGAAGAGAGCAATGATAAATTTCAAGCACTCATGACAAGAGTTAAAATCAAGAATTAAATTATAAAAAATAGTCTCATAACATATTCAAGGACATGTTTTGCTTTCTTGATGATGTTTCCTTCCCAATTGGCATGGGAGTTTCTCTATTTGCTTGACACATTTGTCTTCTTATTCAAATTACCCTCATCTTGGCTTGGAATGTTCCAAGTGGCATGCATTGGTCATAAAGTCACCTTTAAATTACCATTGCTCTTATTATTGACACTTTTCATTTGATTAAGAATTTTTTTATACTAATATTACAATAGTGATCATATCTTCTTAGGCGTCTTGAAACCCATTTGATCTCACTACGCCTCTCTTACTCAAATGTCTCAAATCTTGATTTCATATTCATAAATTCAACCTATCTCCATGGGATACCTCTCTATATCTTAATAAACTTATATCAACCCCTTTGGGTGCCTCAAACACTCTCCCACACTCTATTTCACACTTAAGTCCATACTTATCTTTAATTCTTTGTGGCCCTCAAAATAGACAAAGATCCTTGTATAAAACATTCTATTATTTATCCTAGAATAATAATCATATATATGAGTACCCACTATTCTCTTCCTACTATTTACAAATTTTCATGACTAGACACTAAGTGAAAGTGTACTCACTCCACCTATTTCTCTTCTCAATTAGCCCTCAATTAGGTCTCTAGGCATAGAATCTGAGATTTGATTGCATGCATCCCTCACACATTTGAAAATCTAATAAAATGTTTTATTCACTTTTGAAACATCCTAATAATTATCCATATCAAATTTGAGGGTCTAAAACCTTGTGTAGGTGTGTGAACCAAGAAATGGCCAAAACCCTAACCTAGGTGTATGCTCAGGCCCAAGAGGCAACTAAAGTGATTTATCAATAATTAAATAGATTAAAATATATTATGATAGTCTAATCAATCCTATATCATCATATCAAAACTCAATGTGATGAATGGAAGCTCTTTAAGAGTACTCCATAGGTCTACAACTAGGCTTCTTGAGGGACATAGTGGCATAGTCACCTTTTGAACCCAAATTAGTAGCTTGAAAGGTTCATACATCGTATTTATAGGATTTTAGAAATATAATATAAATCCACATAACCTCTCTTCAATATTTATAATCTTTATCTCTTGACTTGAAGGCCTATCATTACCCTACATACTCATAAATGGGTCTCTAACTATGCCTTTTAGGTCAATTCTATACACCATGTACTTTGAACTTGAAAACCAATGGCATATTAAGGTGTCCATGAGGCCCATGAAGGTCATAAAAATTTTCATATGGTTATTCAAAGGCATATTATATCACTGGGGAGGTTACTCAGTCATTGGGTTATATATTAGTCTCTTGGCAGCTTGTGAGTGTCCTACACTCTTAAGGATTATTCATAAAGCTAAGGCCCTTAATGAACATCCAAATTCCACGGATTATTAGTTAAAATTTTTGGTAACTTATTACTAAGGTATTAATTTCCCATGCATCTCCTCATGCAAGATATGAGCATCTCAAATTTCTCCTCTCAAACTGACAAACTATGTGGGTGAAGTCGAGAGAGAGATTTGGGCTTGAAATGCTACTAGAAAGGTTTTATTATGTTATAAAAACCTATGAGAGGTATGTGAAAATAAAAAATCCATATAAATATGGTTAATCATGTGTTTTCACCCTTCATATCCATTGGAACCTACATGTACCCACTGCTAGGGTTTATAGATAGCTTTGAAGTAAAGGCCCTAGTGTCTATGTTGGCCCTTTCACTCACAATTGAAAGAGTCCAAAAACTCATAAAATGTTCCATATAAGTACCATAACCTTATTATATCCTTTGTGTTTCCATCTTACCTTAAACAAATGAACCTTCTTCACAGATTTACACACAAACATGTAGGTGCAGGTTTAGGCCTACTAGGCTTAAACAGGGTTCTCAAACCTTGAAAATGCCTTCATTTACCTTGAAAACCATATGAAGGTCATTATAACAATTATAATTAAATGTATTAATTATTTCCACTCTTTCCACTTCATGATTTCACATATCACTCATATCTCTCTTGTATTTATCCAACAGGGTTTAGTCTGCAGTTGGACCTATGACTGTCACCTTTAGACTTAAGGCTCTTCAACAGGGTTTTAAAATTTTGATATTCCTTGGAAAATGTTGGGTAATTCACTCATGTTCTCTCTTAACTATAAAATTTCCATTCTCACTACAATAACCCACACAATCTTCCAACTCTTAGAGGTGGACTTAGAGCTTTCATTAGGTCTGCAGGGGTCTAGAATTTGTTAGAGTTTAGAACATATCTTAAAATCATAGTTTGTACTCTATCTGACCTGCACATATATCCATAATTTCTGATCATGATTACCAAATTGATTTTGACCCCTGAATCTCATATCTTAATACAACATTCTTTATATTTCATATGAAAAAAAGACCTACATGTCTGCAAACTTGTAGGTCTACATTTTCTTGCTTTAAGCCTTCTATGATGCATGTTTTGATCCTCTTAACCTTGATAAGACTTATCCACTACCTTATAACTTTTTACATGAGGTTATGACCCCTCATTCATCACTAATGATGTAAGGGATGGACCATTTTCACTCACTTTTGTGTTTGGTGACATATGCATAGTCTAAAGCCTAAGACCACTGCATGTTACTTGGAGAAGCTAGTATCAGAGTGACCATTCATGTTGGTGGGTTCATAAAGGTATTTTATATCATTTAATTTCATATTAAACACTTAAACTCATTGATTTCTTGAGGTTCATCACTAAAACTATATTGATCTCCCACTTTTAGGCTACTAGTCTTTTGGTGAGTCATGAGAAGATGACTTATTTTGCCTTTTTGGGTCGTAAAAATGATTTGAAGAGATTAATATGAATTTCAAGAACTAAAACACATATCAAAATCCATCTATCCTTATTTTCATGCAACATATAACTCTCAAAACATTAAGACTTTGTTTGCACATTGATGAGTGATGAGCACTAGTGGGAATTTGCAGGTTACCATCATGTTGAGAAGCTTGTGGGTGTGGAGTAAACATGGATAACCATTTAATGGACCTATATATCATTTTAATGAGTGAAAATATTATGGGATATATTCACCCTCATACTTTGAACTTTTGAAAACCCTAGAACATCAGAAACTCCATGTTTTCAACTTGTAATCTGTTCTAAACATGAAAAATTCTTCCTTATTGAGGTCACATGTACAAAGTGGGGCTTGGAATAGAATGTATAATGGCTGTACAGACCCTCTATATCCTCTCCAATTTCATTCATTTTTCCAACCAACTTTAAACTACCATTTTTGGGAAAAAAACTGAGCATATGGGGTTTTTATAGGGTTTTAGACCACCCTATCTTCTTAATGATTGTTCATAAAGGAGGGGCCACCAATATGAGAAATATGGCCATGATTTTTAATGCCATTAGGATCCCCTTCTCTATTAAAATTTTAACATCTCAAATCTCTTTATGTTATATGGACCAAGCATGTGAAACTAGTCTTCACAAGTTTTCCAAGGAGTCGATGGATATTTTGATGCAAATTTTGGCTTCTTAAAACTTCTAAAAGCTTGATATTTATAGAAATTACTTGAGTAAGGTGAAGAGATAATCTACAAACATTTTCACCTATAAATGGATATTTTTTGCCTGTACAAGTTCTTAAAACAATCTCTAAAAGAGTGATTTACTCCCTCTTGTATGTTAAACCTAAAAAATGACCATGATCTAACTTGTACTAGCATTCCTAACATGTATGCACATTATATATATCCTTCATAGGATTTTAAAAGTGTGTTTTTATGTACATTTCATCTTTTTTATCTTTGACATTAACCATAAAACTTTACAAAATAACCTTAACTTATCCAAACATGTATATAATGTTCATGCAAGGTGGTCAAAGGGTGGGATGACTTCAGAGGCACTTATGAACCTTTGACACCTTTTGGATCAACTTTCTCATAACATGGTATATCTATAATAACACAAGACTAATAAGGATCATTACCTTAAACATATCAAATTTACACTAAACTATGCTAACATGTATTTTAAAAGAAAGAATTTTATGACCCTATCCTATGGTAGCCAAAATTTGGATAACAACATGTATGATTCACATTCAATATGTTAAATGCATGATTACATGACAATTACATTGCTATGATGACATACTCTCCACATGTTGACATAATGTTATATGGTTACATGTTTATCACATGATAGAGTTAACTCTTCTTTTGAGATGAGTAACTTGAAGACAATATCCATCATCTCAAAAGGGGGGCATCACAATGGGCTTATCTTAGAGATCCAAGTGTCCATGAACATACAAAAAATAGATTTAAGACAAATTATATGCTTAAAAAATACATAGTATAATTTTTTAAAGATTCAAAGTAATGCAAAAAAAGATTATATAATAGGGTACATGGTTTTAAATGTTGAAAGAAATTCACAAATCAAACATATGAAATATATTATCACATTGATATAGATTATGGGGGGAATATGGCAGGCATATGAACTCACTTTTGAATAAATAAAATTACATAAACTTGCACACTTGAAGGCATATGCATAGCCATATGCAAAATAATTATAGGATCAAAATTACATGTTACAAATACAATTACAATTGTGCATATAGATGCATATCATTCCATATCATCGACACAAATGAAGGGGGCATGATACTCATTCAGGCTCATGCTTATTCAAAAATTAAAATTTTAAAGCTACATTTCAAAAATAAAAATACCATTTCATTTCAAATCTATGATCAATGTGGTCATGATAGAGGCATGAATATTCTTCATTTTATTTTGTTCATGCAAAATAGAATCTAAGATTGTCTACTACAATATGATTTGATTTGTGCGGGTAGGGTAATTTTAGGTTTAATGATGCAAAATAGTCATGCAAATAATTTTAGCAAACCCTTTATGTGGTTCCATATTTTGTTGTAGGCGGTGTGCATTCGAGTCGCATGACAATCTATGGCCTTTGCATCACTTATAGTGAACTCATTGTGGTTCCACTTTTTTGGATTAGTACATTGGATAATACTCCATATTCAAGGGATTTTGAATAATACATATATTCAACTCAAGAGCCTGATTAGTTATTAAAATTGGGACTTGATCACTCTCAATTCACCATGGGTTCAAACTCTCCAAATGCTTCAACAAGGTGGCACAAATCTTCATTGTTGGATTTTTTAATTCAAAGTTCTTTATTTTATGTTTTTAGATAGTAGTAACTTTAATATTATGTTTTGTTTATAATAACTAGTTGGTTCACAAGAATGTTAGTTGTATCCCGTAACCACTTTGTGAAAATCTTATAAAGCTTTTCCCCTCTTTTTGTAATATTCATTCAAGAATAATACATTACCATTTTTGTATTAAAATACTTATCAGTAATGTAATTTATTTATAGTGTCTCCATTTTCCTAGGCTAACAGTGGTATCAGAGCATGGTAAAAGGAAGCAAAGGTGAAAGACACATTCAATGAAATCAAATTTTGAGTAATTAATAAGGTATGTCTTTTGATCAATGTTTGATGTAAAATCAATATTTTACATTATATTTATTAAAGCTTGAGAATTGGTTCTGTATGGCCATTGCTTGGAGAAGCATAAAAACAATAAGGAGTCTCCATTTAAATCATTGTAGAAGCTTGCTATTTGATCCAAAAACCTAAAGTTCTGCCCAAAATTGTCAAATCACCCATTTATATGGCTTTATGTAATGAAAAAATCTCTATGAAAATGTGGTATGGCCTCCATAAGCTTTTGGAATCTTTTTGTTGAGTGGATTTGTCATTTTTGTATCCCTAAATGCCAAAAAACTCATCTAAATTGCCCTGATAAACTTCTAAATTCATTTTCTTGAGTTGTACGGCCAAATTTCTCATATGTACGACATCCAAAATGTCCAATCTACTGAAAATATCATTTGAATGCATCAAAATCCCTTTTGAAAGTCTAAAACTGATTAAAATCTTACTTTGTATGACCTTGTACAGAATTGTATGGCTCTATATGGAAAAAATCTAATCTAGAAATTGTTCTAATCAGCGATGGCATCCTTCTCCTAAGTATGGCATTGGAAATCTGTAGAAAACAAAAAGGTTTCACTTTGATAATGTTTTTTCATATAGTTTGATAAAAAATTAGGGTTTTGGGGTCCCACAAATCATATAAGTTTTTTCAAAATATTTTTCACGAATGAAATATGTTTTTACAAGGAAAAGTATTTTTTTTATTATCATAGAGAGGCAAATCATGTTTAAATGTAAAAATCGCTCTTCATATCTTGTAAATCCTTTTGGAGCACTTGGAAAGGCTTATTTTGTGTAAATCTTTGAAGGTCAGAGGTCAAGGGTTCAAATTTTCTATTTTGGACAAACTTTCTATGGTATATGCCTTTTTGGAGGAATATTATCTTTTGAGAATATTTTTGATACATTACATGCATGACTTGTAAGTTGTAAAGGGCATACATATTGTAAAAATGTGAATTATAGTGGGAGAAAAGCAATAGATATTTGATTTTTTTACTTTTGGTAAAATAAAGATGTCAATGCTGAAATAAGATCGAATTTTGATGATATAAGGGTGTGAAAGGAGATATAAGGTGTTATTATTGTATATTTTCAAGTCTCAAAAATCTCTTGTATTCGGAAGCTATTTGGAAAGTAAAGGTAAAACTTCAATAGCATTCTCTTTTGACTTGATTCTTATTTATCACCATGGCAAAAATTGTGAGTTTGATCTCAAAAAATGGTAAATTATCACCTTAAATTTATAAAGAATGGAGTATAAACATGGAGAACTCCCTAATCTTTAATGATTTATGGAAAATAACAAAGAAAGAAACCACACCACCAATTGAAGTCGTAAAGTTGGTTGAGTACCAAAAACGTGATAAGCATGCACTCACCCTTTTGAAATCATTTTGCATTGAACATATTATCATTCATATTGAAGTAGTTAAAATTGGTGCATATAAATAATGTAAAGCATTAAAATATTTGTATGACAAACAACCTGCATATAAAAAGATTGACCTTTTTATGTAACTTTTGAACAATAAATTGGTAAATAATGAAGATGTCTCTGGATATCTTTCTCGCATGAAAACATTGAAACAAGAATAATACACAACTAGTGGTAAAATTGATGATGACATGTTGATTTCCATCACATCAATTGGTCTTAATTTTACATACACAATTTTTTTTTAAATGCTACATCTTAGTGATAAGCTTAATGGTGCCACATTTGACACCATCTATGAGTTATTGACTCAACATGAGAGATAATTTTCCAAGAATAAAAGTATACCTATTTAAGAGGCTCACTATATAAAGAATAGGTCCCAACATATATATCATCACCATGTATAGTGAAAGTTCTAGAAGCATCCTTTGTAACACTCTTAGTGACATTCTCCACATCATTCTTGATGATCTTGACAACATTCATGTCAACACTCTCCAGGGTCTTCCAAACGTAGACATCATATAAGCATTCTTCTCACTTATATAGTTCTTATAATGATTCAACATCTTCTAGATCTTGAAAACACTAGAAAGAGTCCACATGTTTTAAATGTGGTGGAATTGGACATCTTGCAGATGTATGTCCTTCATGATGACGTCATTATCCACATAAAAAGAAAGTTAAAGCAAATTAAGTGAATCATTTTAGAATTAAATCTTAGGGTTACTCCAATTATTATGGTTATAATGACACTTCCTCTGATCAGGAGTCATCTTATATGGCTGAGGTTTATGGTCTTGATGGACCTGATACCATATTTTGAGTGCTTAATGATTCACCCATCTTGTTTGAGTAAGCTCAAGGCTGGGATTTGTTGTAGTATCAATTTTTGGCTTGTGTTTTTGTTTTTAGTTCTATTTTTGGATTTTCATACCTAATATTCATGTCAGGGAGTAGATAATATTATTTGATTTTATTTCTCTCGATGCATAGCTTCTCACCTCTCGCTTGATAGGGGGAGAAGATATTGTATTTATAGGTATTTGATGAATCATAATGACCAGTACGAGTTGGCAGGGGTTGGTAGCACCTTCAATGTTAGTAAATATCATCATTGATTATACATTAGGGAGATGTACCATACATAATACGTGTTTATTACTTGGATGGGTTCTAGTGTGGGACCTTGTGTGGATTGACCATACATAGTACATGAGCAGGCCTTGATCTTGTTCATCAATTATTTTTTACCATAACTTGTAAGGGTAGGATTATTTATGGAGAGACATTAGGTTTTGTTCAGTGCTAAAGGTACAGTGCACTAGTTGCAGTTGAGATAGATTTCTTTTGATGACTATAAAGTCATTGGTCTAGATCTTTCATCTTCTATACCCCTTTGGATCATGGGGGAGTTTTTTAGATTATTTTATCCAAATTTCTTTATTTTATGTTTGTAGATAGTAATAAATTTAATATTATGTCTTGTTTATAATAACTAGTTGGTTCACAGGAATGTCAGTTGTATCCTGTAACCACTCTGTGAAAAGATTATAAAGTTTTTCACCTCTCTTTGTAATATTTATTTGAGAATAATACAGTGCCATTTTTGTGTGAAAATATTTATCTATAATGCAATTTATTCATAATGTCTCCATTTTCTCAGGATAACATTCATCACCAGTTACAGGTTAGAGGGAAATTTGGTTTCACCTACATATAGATATACTCCTTTAGTGCTCTCTTTTCAAAATTTTCAATTTTCAAATTTTAAGCTTTTCCTAATTTCAAAGTGGAAAAAAATGATTACTTCATGAGTTGTTGTAGGGTTTTCTAAATTTGAGTGCCCTACACAATCGAGGTATCTACTCAAAGACAAAGTGTGTTGTACACTCAGGTTCAATTCTTTCTCCTTTACTCTAGCAATTTTATTATTAGAATAAGGAAGAGAAAATATATACTCATAAATTTGGTCACATACACTTGAAAATGTTAATTATTGACACATCCTAAACCATATGAATTGCACCCAATTACATGACTCTTATTTGCCATTCCTCTAAGCCATTTATCTATATACGGGTTGACTCTTTGTTTGTCATCATTATAACATAAAAAATTTGAGGGTCAAAATTCTCAGTTGCTTAAAATCATCTTCAAATTATCTTCAACTAAGGAAATGTGTCCTTGATTCCTTTAGATAGAAGTGTTGTTGTGCTCTTGTCCACTTAGGTCAATCGCATCCCATGCTAAGTAATGACTAGTTTCTAAATTTGAAATAAATATTTTGTGTATTTTTGCACATTTCATATGGTTGAATAAAGGAAATTATAAAAATATTTTTTTATAAATACATGTCAAAGGCCATTCATTTTCCCCACTTAGTATTCAATTCTCTCAAACTCACACACTATTACACATTGAGCAAATATGCCCTATTATTTCCAAATTCAAGATCAATAAGGAGTAGCCACGGGCCAAGTTAAGACGATCCCAAAGTAGGTCTAGGGCTATAATTTTCAAGTATCAAAGTCATGTTTTTAGATACATACACATAGAAAAGGATAAAAATTTCACAATCATTCTAGGTGGGAGAACTACATAGGTTTGATTTCTCTCCTTGGAGTATTGGATATGTAGGTAATAATAAATCATCAAAGGGGTGATTGAGGTTAGCTAAACCAACCACACTCCCCTATTTTTTAAGTTTTTCAAGCTATGAAAGTGCCCGTAGGGTTTCAAAGACAAAATAAGACAAACAACAAATACTATGCAGAGTAATTTAGATTGTGATATCTCATATTAATCAATAGATACAAGTGTAAAAGTTGTAGTGATCAAATTTTTATCACATTCAAGAGGGGCAAGTTCATATTCAATATACTTGAGTGGATTGCTTTCCAACCCTCTTCAAACAATCCTATCCATAAATGATATTTGTTCTATTATTGGTCTGTCACTTTAATAAATCTAATTTGCCTTTTCTTATCACTCACCTATCACAATCAACCCAAATGATTTTGCAGTCAGTGGGCTCAAATTTCCCACACCCCTATGCACCTACATCGGACCTACCTAAATTTTTTTCTGGTTATGTTCTTGATTTTGAACATGTATAGTCACCTCTCTTACTTATTTGCACTTTCAGATAGTCAATAAAAATTTGTGTGTAGGCTAAGTATATCTTTTCTTGGTACTTTCCTAAGATAATTTTTTTCCATATTTAGCAACTTGTCAAAATAAGAATTGTTGATTATTATACATCTTTATCATTTTGATATTCTTTAGTTTTACACCTATTAAAATTGGTAAATTTTACATGTTTTATAAAAAAATAGGGTAAATGGTCATGTGGCTCTACATGCTCACATAATCCCAAGATATTTTAGCCATATCCTCTATAATTTCATCCTACTCATTGAGACATGCTTCTTCTTCATTGGAGCACATCTCCACATGAGAGTCATCCTCATTCCCTTCCCATTTAGCTCTTGTTAGAGTCCATGACAACAACTAATCTTTGTCATCCTTCATCATATTTGTGCCTCTTGAGTTCATAAGCATCTATAATCTCCATGTTGAAACTATTTGGTTCTACATCCTTCATAAGCCCATGTGAACCTTTCCCACCCTTTCTACCATCTGCTCAACCCATACACAAGGGAGTTTACCCTTCCATATATATATATATATATATATATATATATATATATATATATATATATATATATATATATAGAGAGAGAGAGAGAGAGAGGGTAAGTCCTTCATCCAAACAAATATAAATGAACCAAGAACAAGGTGGTGCTCTAAAGAGGGTAGAGAAGCAACCAACCAGAGGCAAATCCAAATAGGGTACAAGAGCATCCCAAAAGCATGAGGATCAAACCTCCAAAATAGCCAAGAACAAAAAACAAGAAAGCTTAAAAAATAACAGCCAAAAATGAAAAAAAAGAACAAGACAAAGGAATAAAGAATGCCAATGATATAAGAGTGGAAGGAATCCTCTTGAAGACACATCACTATCCAAAATTAAGCACGTTCACATCAAATCACCATTTGGTAGAGAAGAAACACCAACATATCCTAAAGTAGTCACAATTCCCTGGCAACTAAAAAATCCATCAACAAAAATGCCTCCATAGACCTCGATTAGGAGAAACAAGGAACAATAAAATGTGTTTGAAAAGGCAAGAGGTCTAGTCAGTCATTTGAGAGAAAAAATAGGGACCAAAACATCTTGAGATCCATTCACTTACACCATCACCAGATTACACAAAACTAGTCACCTGAGTCTCAAAAGTCTGAGAGAGGTAGTTGAGACACACATTGGGCTTGATGGAACAAGAATCCAACCCTTGAGGCCACCATATAAAACTTCACCAAACTAGGGTTGTAAGCACCATTAAGACCAAAACTTCATTCATAAAAACTCTCAAAAATTTTCAAGAAAAAATAGAAGCAACCACATAAATAGACATGCATCACTAGGTGGAGAACACAAAAAACAACCCAAGGATCATGTGAATTGCTACATAATCACCGTTGAAGGGACTCAAATGCCAAATATAGATAATCCCTAAGAAAACCAATTCACATTTATGCACCTAGAACAAAATAAAAGGCACAAAGAGCACACCAATGGTCACATCTGAATGCATCACCAACATGCCAACAACACAAAAATGTTTAAGGGAAATACAATGAAGAAAAAATCAAGCATGGTCCACTAGAACATGATTAGGAAAACATAGGAATTAAATGTTAATGATAATTCCATCTACTTTAAAACTTTGCATAGAATTATAATTAAACTTGAGACATTTAAATTCAAGTTTGGTCTAAAGTTTCCAAACTTGGCCACTTTCCATAGATGTTATCTGAGATGAGATATTATGATTGTTCGACCCCATGGTTAGTAAGGAAATCGACTTTCTTATTAACTTATTTGAATCAATGAGAAGTAGACCAAAATTCTAATTCATCTATGTGAGGCCAAGACATGTTGAGAATATTGTTCAAGAAATATGCCTTATAATGACAATTTTTAATAGCTTCCACAATGATTTGGGAGTCACCTTCAATCACAAAGTTTTCAATCCCACATTGCCTAGCAAGATGGATGCCAAAAATAGATGTTTGAGCCTTAGCCTCATTATTGGTGCCATCATGCAAATTAGTGGACAAAGCTCTGATAAGTGATCTATTAAAATCCCTTATGTTTCATCCCACCCCAAAGGCACCAGGGTTCCCCTGAGATGCACCATCAAAATTTAATTTGAAGGAGCCAACCAAGGTGAGGAATCCAAGAAACATAGTTGCACGATAAGGTAACATTTTTGATAGCTTTTGTCCCATTTATTGGGGCAAGCTTGAGCATCATCTAATCTAATCTTCTCATCATATCCCAAGATGAAATATTTGCAAGCTTCCTAACCAAATGAGAGGAAACAACTTTGGAGATGAAAATTTATAGTTTGGTTAAAAAGATAGGTAACTTAATGGTTTTGTTACAAAAAATATGATTGATCCATTCCTTTCAAATAAGCCACATTAATATTGTTGGATTGGTCCACCACAATGTTCGAAGAACATCACCTTCCTTACTAATGTTCTAAGAGGAGAAAGCCTAAAACAATGTCGAAACACAAGCCCAATGCCAATGCAACTTATTATAAAGCCAATGCAGACAAGTAGAAGCAAATGGGAAAGAAAAAAAATAAGTGATCTATTGATTCTTCCTCATTGAAACACATATTTCACCTAGAAGGACCACTCCAACCTATTTTACTGAGACAGTCTTGAGTTAAAATATTATATTGTGTTGTCAACCAAGCAAAGGATCCCACCTTTAGAAGGCCTTTGTTGTTCCAACATAGAAGGTTGACAGAGGCACATCCTTATTCTTTGACTGCTAACAAATGATAGCCAAGACTAACATTGCAATCTCATGAAGCAACACCCATCCAACAAATAGAGTCTTCATTGTTAATGAATATTTTATGCTTGATTAAAATGGACTTTAAGAGGACTTTTTTCTCATCTTGAAAAGGTCTATTTTCAAAGTCCCTCAATTTCCTAATAGCAACATACCCTTACCAGTCATTATCAAGATAGTCTCCAACTCTCCCCCCCAAGCATTATTGAGAAAAAACCTAACATCATCCAACTCCCTTAAATCAGATAGAGGTTTATGGTTGTTTCATGAGTCATCCTAGAATTTAGCCTATATGATTTCCCCTCCATCTTAGTATGAAATTAATGGCTTGTAATGCAAAATGAAGTTAGAAATATGAGAGCAAGATGGAGGGGAAATCATAGCAAGGATCGTCAAAGGTTTCTCACAGCCTAAATATTTGGTTTGAATGATTTTACTGCACAAGTTAGAAGGGTCATAAAAAATATTCCAAACAAGCTTTACCCCCAAAGCCATATTCTGATGCTCTGTGATTCTAATGCCTGCCCTACCCACTTTTCTATATTTACAAACCTTGTCCCATCCAATAAGATGAATTTTCTTAGCTTTTGCACTACCATGCCAAACAAAAGAACAACATATTATATTGATGTTTTAAACAATTTTTTTTGGGGCATGTAAAAATAAGAGGAATTAAATTGGTTTTGTATTGAGCACAAATTTGATCAAGGTTAATCTACTAGTAAAGGAGAGGAACTTCCCTTTCCAAGAAAGTAATCTATTTCGTAGGGAATTGAGCAGCTTATTCGAGAGATTTGAGTGCCCTTTGCCAAATAATAAAGGAACATCCAAATATTTGGCAAGGAGAGACCCAATTTTTCAATGCAAGCATTGATCCAGTCTGGGTTGTAGTTATTTAACAACATTTATGAAATAGATTTCAAACTTTTGATCACTAACTTGTTAACCTTATTACATCCTGATTCCTTATCTGGCAAACTTACTAGATTATCTATAAATATCTGCAGCTAACAATTCAGATTTAGTTGTATTTCTAACTGATTTTGAGATTTACGTTATTATGGGACAATAGAATGTTGCTTAGTTAGATTATGACACATGATTGCTTATTATGAATTGGATTAATGTATGCAATTACATTTTGAGCATATTAATGTATTGTTTTAGTTATAGTATTGCTTTATTATTATCATGTGATATGATCTAATTATCTGTGTTGTGAGGTGGACGTAGAAGAATTCATCCCTCGAGCGTGCCAGAGGGAGAGCATCAATGGATAGGGTGATGTAGATAGAGACATTGAAGTTCTAAAGAGAGCCGATGAAACCCTACACACACACAATAAATAGTCATGGTATAAATGCATTTTAAAATGATTGTTTTTGGTGCTTGTTTGAAGTATTGATTTATTTGATTTTTTGAGTAGGTAAAATTATAAAATCAAATTCCCTTGTGTGTGTTTATCATGATGAGTCACTATTACACACAGAGGTAAATTTTAAAAAAGGGTAAATTTTAATACGGGTTATTATTTATGATTTTACCATTAAAATTGCTAAAGTGTAATTAAATATTGAATTAGTTTAATATGTAATTGGAATTTCATATTAAAATATTAAAAAAAAGGAGAATTATTTTTTTAATTTTTTTTAAACATTGAAATTAGCAGAAAAGATAGAAATAAATTAAAAATCTAAAAAAAAAGAAAAGAATTAAAGGTCTTAAAATTAGCAAAAAGAAAAAGAAAACAAAAAAAAAAACTGGAAAAAAAATTTAGCATCTATTTTCTATTTAAGAGAAAGAATGAAAGAGAATTTGCATAGTCTATGCATTGGAGACGAAGGAATAAAGGACGCGACATGGAGAAGAAGAAGCACATAAGATCAACAGGTGATTTTCATCGATAGGTGGTGTCTTTAAATTCAATGTTTTATTGATCTTAATTGTGAATGGATAATATTATTAAACTGTGGATAATAATATTAAATCTAAGCAATGAAATTCATTATTAAACAAGATTTATTTGATAGTTATCATAAATTAAACTAAATATATACTGAGTAGATATGTGTAGTATTACTGAAAATACCATCTATTTTAGTAAAATGCCTTATTTAATCATAACCAAAAATGTATATTAAATCTGGTTTAGATAAGTTTGTCGTAGTTCAAGGACCACCATATAGGAAGGATGAATTATATTTTAATCTATGCGGATAAGTTACGAATATGATTCTAAACTATTATACATATATATTATAGTAAGGCATCAATATTATATAATCAAAAGAACCAGCTGTACTCTTCAAACTATAAGCCAATTAAAGGTTCAAACGTCGTATGGTTGGTTGAACTATAGATGATGTATGTTACGAGTGTTATAATTTATACTTTGAGTGTTATAGTTGGAATTATTATGTGTTATATCTAGAATTAATATATTTTAATTGGTTCATCCATAGAATAATTTATCACATATGGGCATCAAACTACACATCTGTTTTCTTTTGATAATCAAAATTATTTTTAATTCCTATGGCACCGCCCCACTATGGATTGGTTTATTGTCATAAAATAGAACTCATTTAGGCAAGGCATCAACCTGTTAACAGTATTTTACCAACCAGATTGAGTATTTGCATATAATTGTTTATATATATTTCCTTTGCCTTCTCTGGACTCTTAACCCTATAGCACCAATGTTCCAGTTTATATCTCCTTAAAATTTGTATTGGATTTGGACATTTACCTCTGAAGTGTCGATCTTCTCTTGAATTGGATATTGAGTCAAAGTTAATAAATGAAATTAAAAATTATTTTGCTCTATACTTGGGAATAATCCTATTAAGTCGATCTACTTTTTAACCAAGCGTTGGGATGAATGGAATGAATAGAAATAAAATTTTGAAGCGTCGATTAAAATTGCTCAGCAAGTAGGCATTGGGTTGTGATTGCTAACAAATGGAAAAACACAAACTTACCTCTACTTGGAAATTACTTAGTTTGGTGCTAGGACTAAATATGGCACTAACTAATAAAAACATAAAAAATCTTGAATTCTTAATATTTCTAGAGAATATAAATATGGCGTTATGGAATTTGTTTAGTGTGGCACTGGCTGAAAATTCTTAAATATTTTATATATAAATATTTGTTCACGAGTAACTCAAGTGATTGGGATATATTGAAAGTGGTTAATATTTATTATAAATCTCATCGTTAAGTTGGTAGAATGAATAAAACAAGCATATAATAAAATTGATTGGCTAGAACTTAGTAAGATTCCCATAAGTAACTATAGTTATGGATAGAAATAGAATGCTATAAAATTATAATGTTGACTAAAAGTTAGTTGAATATAAGTAGTTTAAGAAAGCCTTACTTTCTGCCAAATGTTTCTATTTAAACCTAGACCATAGGTAAACATACCTTTTGCATAGAAATGTTATTGGAGAAAATCTATAATTGTCTATCCTTTGTAGCAGGACTCAGGTGGGATTTGTAGCTTGATTTATATAACAAATTAAATCAGGGTTTTATTATAAACTTTGTAGTCTTGTGATAGTTTCTTCTAAAACTACAATAACATTAGAGTTATGTTATTTGGTGGGCATGAACTTTAAATTAGTAACTATAGTGTGGAAGTGGTGATGCAAAACAAGATTCTTGTAATTACCATATAGATAACCATAATAATGTGTAAATAGAGTTGAAATAGGTAAATCATACCTACCTCATTTTATGGGTTAAAACTAGCGAAACATTTAGATTCCTTGATATATGAAAACCCATCACACGGAATGTGACATTATACTAAGTTACGACTATTTACATAATTAGTATCATGGAGGTATATTTTTTTAGTTAATATTCTCGAGATAAATATTAACATAAAATTGAAAGGATTGATTAAAGATAGCAAATGATTGCTTGTAAACCTCCAAGTATAAATGGGTTATGAAACTGGATTACTTGTGTTTCAAAAAATAAAGTTCTAATTTTTCTAGTTATTATATGAAAAGTGTCTACCATGTATTTATAGCAGCTTCATTAGTTGATTTCTATGTTTAGTAGTTACTATTAAAAAATGTGGTTTAGAAATTACCTAGCATTAGAATACCTACAGGTAGTGTATATTAGGATGTACAATTGCTAGTATGTAAGGATTATACCTATATTTCATTAGATGATTTGAATAAGTCATTAAGTTATATAAGAATTAGAAACTATAACCCTTAGAATAGTCTCTTAAAAGCAAATGAATAGTTAGAATGAAAAGTCATAATGGGTTTATGAATTCTCTGACTCACTACTAATAATATGAATGACTATTAGTCAAATGTATTCAGTATGAAATACTTGTGTGCATTACATATTATGAGTGTGTTATTATGTATAAAAGTTTAGTTATATTTAGTGCAGAATAGTGCATCATGATGCATGTTAATATGTTATGATACTTTAGTATGCTTATATGCAGTTTAATTTATGGTATACTTGGGTGATATAATTCTTTATTGTTTGCTTGTGTTTATCTACATGGATCGGTTGAGTCTTGAAATTCATAAGTTTGGATTATGTGTTGTTAATAACCTATGATAGTATGAGATATCTTAGGGTACTACAGTATAAAAATATGTTGTACTTGGATGGTACATACTATAATTATTATGACTAAAATCATATCTACATTTGACTATTTTACTGTATACATGTTGGTTATCATTATGGATAGCATGTGTGGTTACAGTTGATAAGACTTGTATATATGTGCATGCAAACTTTAAAAATTTAGCAAATATTGTGTTGGTATGTTATTGTGTTTTGTGAGAATGATGAATTGCTTTGTTATATATAGTTACTTGTATAACGCTTAAGTTCTCATGTATTTAAGACTATTTTATATTATTATTTGTGAAAAAATGGTAGTTATATCTTAGAATACTAGATTGTGTTAATATGGGTTATCATAGGTGTAGTATGTTTGGAAACAAATTATGGGATGTAAATTAAGTAAATTTTGTGCTTTAGTTGTATTTGACCAATTTGTATTACTGATTCAGCGTAAGGAGTGAGATGGACTTTACTGGCTTACTAGTCTCACAATGACAGATAAAGGCAGTCCAATCAAGTGGTATGTATGAATTTTATTGATCTAGATCATTATTATTTATCATTTATAAAAATTTGGGCCAAAGTATGTTTAGTGAGACATTATCATTTCATGAGTATGATTCACATGTTTGTGCGATATCTTTCAATAGAATGGATTTCTATGGTACACTACATGTTTAGTTTAGAATCATACAACACACGAGTACTTGCTAGTCTCTTTGGATTCCCATGCCATTACTATCTACTCTTCTATGAAGGGAGGGGCATTACCTGATGAGAGATTGTGTAGGGGATCATTGGTCTATGGTTGGTTTTAAAAAGCACTCAAATAATGTTCTCTCTCCCCACAATAGTATTACTATTGAGATGACACTTGAGATTGCCATTGATAATGAAGAGTTAGGGGAACTCATGAGCCATGTATTTATATTTACACTATATTGTATTGTATTTATCATTGAGTATTGTCATGAAGACTTGTAATTACTTGTTATTGTAAATCAACAATGGTGGATGTAGACTTGTTTTAGAAGTATCTAAGTTAGTGTAATTACTTTATGTATTTATATTATGACATGTACTCTCATGATATTAGAGATAAATTTATGTGATGTATAATTCTTGTTGCTACTATCATCTTGTATATTTATTATGGTCTCTATAGATTCTCATGGTGTAATCTATATTTGGTATATGTGTTAAAAATTTTTAAAAATCATGTATTTCTATGTCTAACCCAGCGAGGTTGTTACAAACCTAAAGCTAGGTACTATTTGTTAAAAATAGCTTTGAATAGCATGGCTTCCATAATGGATGCTTTACCAAAAACAAAAGTGTCGTTTGCAAATTGTTGATGAGTTAAATTCTCAACCCCATATGTAACTTTCAAACCTTCAATATGACCAGATGAATTTATTTCCTGAATGGACCTACTGAGAGCCTTGGCCATTAAAATGAAAATAAATATGGACAGAGGGTCCCCCTATCTAATTCCCTGGTGGAATCAAAGAAGATCTCAAAACTGTTATTGATCAAGATTGAAAATTTGGGAGTGGAGATACAACTAAAAATCTAGTCGCACCAATTTTTGTCAAACCCAAAGAACTCCAAAACCTTTACCATAAATCTCTAATCAACCTTGTCATAAGCCTTGCTTATGTCCAATTTTATGGGCATGCATTTATGCCTATTTGAATTTAAGGAGTGCAATAGCTCATGAACTATAATTATGCCATCTTGAATGTGTTGACCCATAACAAAACCCACTTGTTCTAAAGAAACAAGAAGATGAATGAAAGTTTTTAGTCTAAAATAAATTCCTTTTGAGATGATCTTATATCTAATGTTACATAAAACAATAGGTCTAAGTCATTGAAGGTATAATAGATAACCCCTTTAGGAATAAGATCTAAAAAAGTGCAGTTGATATCATTGCTTAACTGTTTAGCTTGTCTTGAGAATTCAACAACCTCAATGACTTATTCACCAATAAAGGGCCATAAATTTTGAAATAAAGCCACCAGAAAGCCATCCGAGATAGGATCTTTGTCATTCTTCATAGGCCATATCTATCTATTCTAGGGCCCTATATATATATATATATATATGGTGGTCAACCCCCTATATATCTAAATTCCCATATAGGGTGTCCCTCATCTAACAACTTTAGGGGTGTCTTGATATGTGTACTAACTTATGAGATCACAGGGGAGGCATGTCACTACTGTCTCTTTATATGATCTTTGGGATATTCTTTCTCATATATAGTCTATCATTTCTCATGAAAACCACTTTCCTGATCTCTTCTTGAGTGAAAGGGGTAAGCAAAAAATCATTTTTTGCCTTGTAACCAATTTCAAAATGGCATTGAGCATCTCCTCTTGGGCTGCACATTTTGAAGCTTTCGAACAAACAAGCAAACTCAAAAAAAACCAAACAACTCTATGTTTAATTTCAGAATTCAACTCCAAAATATCTCCATTGCCATTTTTTATGCTTGAAATCCTGTTGCTACTCTTTCTTGCTTGAGTGGAATTATGGAAGACTTTGGTGTTCAAGTCTCCCTCTTTTAGCCAAGTTTTTCTCAACTTTTATTTCCAAAAAATGTCCTCTCTGATATATAATTCCTCCAACTCAGTCAACAAGGCTCATTCTTGCACATACATATCCACACTCATATTAAAAGAAAACACAATATCCTTCAAACCCTGAAGATCCTATTCCACTCTTCTTGTTTCCTCAAAGATATTTTTAAAGTGAATCTTGTTCCAATGTTTGAAACAATTTTCAATGAAGAAAAGTTTATCATCCAAAATGTGCATGAAGTTACCTTTTGACTTAGGGGTTGAAAGCGACCAAAATTTAACAATGTCAAAAATAGATGCATCCCTCAGCCACATGAGCTCAAGTTTGAAAGGACAAATGCGGCACCCCTATCTTCAACCACATCCAAAACAACTAGAGCATGATCATAAACAAAAAAGGGAATGATTCGACTTTCAAAATCCAATTGGAGTTCATCAAAGTAGGATCAATCAGAAATATATCAAGTCTTTTTGCTATGTTACTAAAGTGTTTTATTCTATTGGTCCAAGTAAACACTCCATTTTTTGGAATAATGTCCAAAGTGCCACATATTCCACCAAAGAAGAAAAATCCTTGTGAGACTGAAGAAGGTGCCCCAAGACACCCCACTTGTCCACCAAAGAGAGAATAGCATTGAAATCTTCACCTAAAATAAATTTATCATTAGGGTGTGAGGATAAAATGAGGGAGATTTCTTCCCAACACTTACATTTGAGCATTTAATTTTTTGGGCCGTAAACATTGAATAAATAAAAAAAGATGTCAAATGTGAGGTTTTTTATTTTACCCGATTGCCAAATTGCACTATGATTTAGGGGAGTGATTTCAAATTTATAAGGATTCTAAAGGACTGCCATACCCCCTAAGGCCCTAGTTGAGTCAACATACCAGCCTTTCCATGAAGGCAAAATTATCAAAAAGTACTTTTTTGCCTCTTCTTTGAGTAATTTAATTTCCTAGATCATCAAGACATCAAAACAAAGAGGGCCAATATGATGCTTCAATAAGTCTCTTATTAGGAGCATTAACATCATTAATATTCCAATAAATCAACTTCATGGTGTGGCAGAGGGGATTTCCACCCCCTGCACTCCAAGATAAAAATTGGTGATAGCTTTTTCATTTTCTAAGAGACCCTATTCTACTAGCTTCTTTGAATTGTTCTTGCAGTCTCTTCGATTTTTCTTCCCAAAATTTGGTTCAAACAAAGGACAGTCTCATTGAAAAATGGTGAGAACTTCTTTTGAACTAAACTCCTCTTCAATTTCACTTTTATCTAAACATTCCAACTTCTTTGTATCCAAACCCAAACCTTCTTTATCTTCAAAGTTTGAAAAATCTTCCAAATCCAATGCTTCCCCATCAAGAATAGTCTTCTTATATTTTTACAATTCCTTAAACCCTACCTGAGAAAAATACATAATATTTTCTAGAGGATAATGCACAAGTTTTGATGAGGAAATAGTATTCAAAAGGTTGGAGGATTTAGTTACTAGTTTTTCGTAGCATCCACCAATTTTTTTATTGACAAGGGTTCCACCACAATCAATAGGGTGTGATGCAGAGCAGTCTGATATTGATGGAAATTTAGAAATTCACTAAACCAGGCCCCATTGTTTTGATTATGGCAATTTTATGAGGCTAGAGTGGCCTTGGGCTTCCAAACTTTCTTAAAAAAATCATATCATCTTCTTCCACACCTTCCTATACATCCTCTAAAGATCTTTCTTGGGACCAAATCACCTCCTTATGGATATCCAAGTGCTCCTCCTGCTTTATAGTTCACTCCTTCTTTGGTTACTCCTCTTACCACTTATCATTGGTCATTCTTGCTTGTTCCTCTTGGCACCTAACACCAGTTGCTCTCCTTTGTGCCATACTTCAATCATAAGATGTGTATTTCCATGGATATATTATCAATAATAAAATCTAACATTAATTTTTAAAATTTTAAGGGTAACTACACTATATAAGACCCTCTAGTCTCATACAAGAGTTGGTGTTCTACTTCCTCTAGGCAAGAATATGTAGAAACCATGAACTCTAAAAGATATCTATTTAATGTGTTTCTCCACCACATGTATATTGCTCTAGTCCAAACGTATTTGTGCATTGTAATTATTCAACCTATACTTCTGTCCAAAAATACTTTATGTTGCAATTCCTACTTCAACCCGTTATATATGTGGCCAACCATGTGTGGAGATGTCTAGGTACCTCATTGAAAAATATTTTATACAAGTGATCATACAAATAATCTTATACCCACTTTTTAAGAGATATCTTCCCTAGGCTGGGATGCTTTCTTTCAAAAGTGCACTCCAACTCCTATGCCAATCTCTATAAATTATTCAATGAAAACCAATGAATCATCTTATGCATTTTGTTCAATAGGGTCCAAAAATGGAACCAAAATACTAAGTAAATTTCATATGTGCCTACCATTTAGTCTATGCCACTTGCACTTACCCTAACACTAATACTCAATGTGTCAGCATATGCAAGCACATGCGTACACGCATACACATGTGCATGTGTGCACATAAACACACACACACACACACACACACACACACACAAAGAGAGAGAGAGAGAGAGAGAGAGAGAGAGAGAGAGAGAGAGAGAGAGAGAGAGAGAGAGAGAGAGAGAGAGAGAGAGAGAGAGAGAATTGGGTATTATTGGGTTAGTTATGAAAATGAAATTTTAAAACATTATTAACTCTTATAACATTGTGTGAGGCAACCCTTTGAAGTTTAAACACTAATCAAGTATAACAAGGCCAAATAACTAAACACTAACATGAAGCATTATCATATGAAATAGACACAAATATAGTAATAACCATTAGATAAATCTTTATTTTCTATAATGATAAGTTTTGTAAGAGTTCTCAATACTTTGTAAATTTTACAATAAAATGAAATTTGGTACAATAATGCCATCAATAATAATGAAAACCTTAATAACAGTGTCAACAACAAAGGCATAAATAATGATATTATCAACAACCTAATATATGATGCAAGGTTGGATTATATAGGCCCAATCCACCACTTTGTGGTTATAGTTATTAAATGTGCATCTTGTTGTGGCCAACACACCCCCCTTTCCTTCGAAATGGGAGACCCCTCTAAAAATTTCATGAACCATAGCTTCAAAGTCCTTTCTTTTTTTCTTGTCAGTGACACTTGCTCAAACCTTCAGAATATGCACCACCTTGGTTTATTCAAGCATTAAATAACCTCTTTTAATTTATCTTTAGAACTAATAAGTGTATGTTCTCCTTGTAATGCATGTCACTAATGTTGTAGGTTGGTTTTTGTTTGAATCTCTTGGAGTCTAGTTCCCTTCCCAGAGCAATAAACCCATTATCCCCCATGGAAAATCAATAACTCCATATCTGAAAAGTAAGTTTCAATGTGTCAAATTCCTTTTATCTTTCTTACTTAGTTGTTTTGTGAATTTTGTAGAGCTTGATCGAATGGGAAGCTGCTATGTCATCTACAATCAGAGTGGTTAGTCCCCCAAACCTGTCAGATATGTCAGAGCCTGGGAGAGCCCACCTAAAGAAGAAGGAACCACATCATCAAGAGTTAGAAAGGCTAGTCCCCCAAACATGTCAGATATGTCAGAGCCTGGGAGAGCTCAACTGAATGGCAAGGCACCATGACATTAGGAGTTAGAGTAACCAATCCCCCAAACCTGTTAGAGATGTTAGAGCTCGAGAGAGACTGACCCAATGGGAAGGTACCATGTCATTAGGAGTCAGAGTGGCCAGTCCCATGGACTTGTCAATTAGAGCCTGGAAGAGCTGGTTGAATGGGAGACACCACATCATCAAGAGTCAGAAAGGCTAGTCCCCCAAACCTGTCAAAGATGTCAAAGCCTAGGAGAGCCTAGCCAAATGGATTGGCACCATGTCATCTGGAGTTAGAGTGACCATTATCACAGACTTGTCAGAGATGTTAGATCCTAGGAGAGCTTGATTGAATGGGAAGTTGCCATGTCCTATTGAGTCAGAACAACCAATCCCCCAGACCTATCAAAGATGTCAGAGCCCAGGAGAGCCCAACTGAATGGGAAGCTACCACGCTATCTAGTGTGATGATGAACTAGTTGCCACCTATGACCCCAAGAATCTCAAAATGAAGTATGAATGAGACTCAAAGACCAATTAAGGTGTGTCATGTGTCCCTAAGTGACACATCACCTAGCATAAGGGAATGACATAGAGTACAGAACCATGCCTAGGTGTTGACTATTAATGGGAGGACCAATAAATGGATGACACATGTCAGAAGGTAGTAGTTAGCTGAGGGGCCTCTAAGAGATGTGACTGCAAGCCTACCATGCATAAGGAATTAAAAAATAAGAAGTTAGACCTAATTGGATAATTTTAAAAACATCCCATTTCCATTGCCATATCTGATTGGTGGTGGAGGATCATGAGCTTTGAATTCAATTCTAAATTTAGAAATAAAGGGAAAAAATCCGTCCACTAACTCAAATTCAAATTCACATCAAGTGAGCTAACAAACACCATTAATACAAGGGGATGTTTGCATGCACTTATAAAGACTAAGAGAAGCCCATTAACGGTTACCATTACTGACTGTAAAAAATATCTAATTCCTTGCTTCCAAAATTACACAAAGGCCCTACATCTCATGGCTCCTATGCTTAAAGCTCCCTAAATTTCCCATTCATCCTACTTCAATGGTTGCTACATCCTTAACCCTAAAGGTTGAGCTCGAGTACTAGGACACCACTTTCCATGCTTGTTTAACTAAGTATAGGCACTATAATGACATATTTAAGGTAATTGAGCATGTCCCCAAGGATTTTATTGATGATGATGACTAGTTGGTTGAGTATGAGGATACCCTTTGGTCCTATAAGAAGTGTAGACTCCATAGAGTCGTAACCAAACTAGAGGTGTTTCCATGTGTCAACCTATTGGGGAATATACTTCATAAGGATATCCACATGCATGATGTTATCAATGACTAGGTGCGCTTACCCACCTCTAGACACCAGATTATTGATATATCTAGGAATGCCTTCAAGGCATATTACTCCCTTTCAGACTTCTCTTTCTCATATGATACAAAGGTAGTGTCATCCTAGATGGACACCTATTAGATCTATGATGTCGTACATGACTGGATTGAGAAACTTGAATCCAAGTGGATTAATAAGGATAATATTAAAGCCTATATAATTTTCACCTACTAGGAGGAGGTATGAGTAGGCATGATCCTGCTAAATCAATTGTTTAGAGACTCAGACTAGTAGCATGTCAACGAGTTGTGGGTGCCCCTTCTACTTATGATCCTGACTCGCTCAAACATCCTAGACATAGGAGGCTTGATCAACTTCAAGTTGGTACATGCCATTGTAGACACCCGAACCAGAGTCAACTTATATATGATGAGCTACCTACTAGATGCAATCTGTGAGATGCTCTCATTCAAGCCTTCAACCTTTCCTACATGGGTTCTTAGTGTTCCAATAGTCCACGTGGTCTTCTACAAGTTGTATGGCCACTAGTTCTACCAACATGTTTGGGACATCTGTGACCACTTCTACTCGATGGTATACAAGGTAGTCAATGAAGCTCTGATGCCTTAGCTCTCAAAGGTAATCTAAGACTCTATCACAACCATCCAGGACTATTATTGTACAAAGATGACACAATGATCTAAGTCATGGGATTCCTCCAAGACCCCCTATGCTTGTTATATTATGCCCTTGACCACTTAGTAGAATAGGAGATCGCCTATCATTTGGTGAACATCATCTTTGGGTTCTATGTATAAAGTCAGCAAAAGGTATGCCCATAGCTCTCGATCACCATATGAAGCCATGTCTACAAGAACTTCCCCTCAATATAAAAGATGGTGGTCAAGCGAGACTCCTTCACCCTAGAAAAGTGTAAGATTTGGCAATGAGAATATAAAGGGGTGATTTTGGCCCATTTGGCATAAAACTCAGCTCAGCTCAACATCAATTATGACCATCAAGCCAAAGACGATGATGATCTCTATTTAAACATTGTTGATGACAAAGAAGTGCTATCCTAGATAGAAGTAAAGAAGAATTAGGCTCAGGTAGGCCCCGTTGTAACTCCTACTCGGTCTATGGAAGACCCAACTCCAATAACTCTGGCCATCTCCTAAAAAATCTCATAGGGCATCCCATCACCTTCTCCTCCTTAAGCTCCTTCGCTAGCTCCAACTCCACTTATACTTTAAACTCTAGATCCTCTAATTCCAACTCCACCTCCTCTACATGATACTCATGCTCTGCATCCACTTCCACCTCCTCTGATAGTACTGGTGACCAGGCTGTGGCAAAGTCAACCCCAGACCATGTAATGCCAAGCAACTCAAATGTAGCCCACTCAACAATTAACACCATAGTATCTAATATTTAATGTGTCTTGTAGCTTAAGAGTGAGCTCAAAATAAGGCACCCAATAGGTACCCATCCAAGTTCCCCTGCTCACTTCTCCATCTCCTCCCATTTCCCTTCCACTCCTTGCTCCTGTTGCATTCCAACTCCCAGTTCTGGTGCCCACTAGTTTGGCTCCACCCCATCTATTTCCCATTGATTTCCCTCCATATTTCACCCAAGTAACCTTGGATTCAATCCTTCTGAGGATCCAAACTTCCTCATTCCCTTCCACTCCTCCCATCTCATAGCCTAGAGTCCCCCTGGTGCCCCCCTTGGGCATACCCCCAATAATGGGCATGACTAGAGCCTTTAGAAGCTTACCACATTTAGTAGGAACCCTCTAAGTCCCCACTCTAGTCATCCCAATTCTCCCCTTTATGGCTTTAGGTGGTCAACCATTGACCCTTATGACCCCTATTAGCCCAGCCTGACCATCCATTACAACACGTAGAGCTAACCTGGGAAAGACGCTGAAAAATTAAAAAAAGGTGACCCATACTTTAAATCCTACCCAAAGGCCTACTAATCCAATTCTAACTCCTCTACAGGTCTCAACCACTTCTTAATCCTCAGTAGCAGTAGCTCAGCATTTAGCTCCATAGCCCCTCTCTCTTACCTAAGGCCCCACCAACCTCACCTTCAACCATCCCATCTCATCCATGTTGTTCCACAACCCATTCTGAAGGGCAATTATGCCTCAGGTGAACCTCACTCAAGATAAATTATGAGCTAAAATGTTCCCATGGGGATCCCCTTTTGTTCTCCTTCCTTTCACTCCTATGCCCCCTTCGCCTCCACTTTTTTACTCTTTCACTCCTTCCACTTCCTTTATCTGCCCTCTACTTCATCCTTTGCTCTTAACCATAATTTTAGCCACACCTCTCACACCCCCCACAACCCAAGGGATGGTCTCAAGGTCATAAGCATCACATATGGATGTCCAAGGTGACATGGATGTGCAATGGAGTTTCAATCAAGCCTTTGGGAGTATGAAAAGGACTCTCACTCAGAGATTCATCCAGGAGGGGAACCTAGTGATATGACAGACCCATCAAGATCTATTTTCCCTCACCAAGGAAGACTACTATGGGAGAGGAGAAGATGGTAGAGGGCCCACTGTCCATCCTCTGAGTCACCCATGACATGTCTAAGAAACTCCTTGAGGACATCCAAAGCCAAGTCTGGACTCTTAAATCCCAAGTGAAGAGTATGTTTCGAGTCGAACTAATTGGGCAGGTCAAGGATGCCCTCCTATTGATTTTCTCAATCCTTGGGAAAGTAATGGGGACTTGGGCCAAGACTAACGTAATTATATAATAGATGCAAACCTACATGTGGAAGATCATATAAATTTATGGGAAGTGTCAGAAGCTATAGGTAGTTATCAATAAAGGAATATTCTTGGAGTTTAAATTGATGCCAACCTTAGACTTGGGTTTGTACCAAAGTTATGTTGAGAACATGAGAGAGACAATGGAGGAGTGGTTAGCCTTGGCCCATACTACAATAGGACCCTTGGAAGAGGGTGAGAAGAAGATATTGAATTACTTTAAGGAGGTCAATATCTTCATGTTATTCCACCCAGAAGGCACCTTACTCAACCAAGGGTATTTTAAAATCCACCTGCATCAATTCGACCAAGTTATGAGGGAGAAAGTGGCTAGGCAAACTAAGAAGGATCCCAAGTGGTGTTGGACATGTCAACTTAGTCCACTGTGAGCATCAACCAAGTCTCTTGAGTGCAAGTGTTAATAGAATCAACTTTTTATATCTCCTAGAGACTGGTAGCTTAGGCTGAGGTGATCTTCAAGGAGCCTTTGATGAACTTGGGAAAGATGGACAAGGAGTTCAACCTCATAATAACTACATTGGAACTCAAGAGTGCCCAATCAAAGTAGTTAGGATATGGTCCCTCTTAGCCACCTCCATGTGTTAACTAGTGGTCCCCCGTAGATTTGTTGTGGGTTTATAGGGATTTGTTTTGGTTCAAATTTTGAAATATTATTATAATTGTAATAAGTGGCCATCCTGGTCCAGGATGGGATCCTTATAATTTTTGGAGGTTAGCCCCAATCCATATCTATTTAAAGAAGAGCCTTTTGTATTTTAAGGGTCAACTAAAAATTGCTCAAAAGTGTTATTGAATTATTGCCAGGATTTCACCTGCATTTCTTTCATCACTCTAGAATGTAAAAGTGACCCAAATCGATTATTGTAGTAACATTTCACTCTTTTAATGATTATAATCTATGTTTTCTACAAAAGGATCTCTTCTGTGTTCAATTTTCTTTCATCTTCATGTTTGAATGATTAATAGTGATAGGTTAATTGGATTAACACTTTATCACTTTATGTATGTCATGGTTAAGATGTGCTTAGTTATTATAATATTTGTGCGTGTTATTTCATTTCTCTTTTGGTAGTGCTAATAATTCACATGCCTGACTATAAATTTTCATATGGCATTTATGTGTTTACGAAAATAAACCCCTAGTACTAATCATTAGTAGGATTTCACATTGAAGGCATACTCCCAATTCCCTCAGACTCTCCACACTGTATGTTCTTGGAGGTATAACTTTAATGAAACTTGGTCTACACTGATATAAATGTGGTAGAGTCACTTGGTTCAATGACGATTACATTGATCTCATTTTAGACCTAGAGGATTCCCTTATCTACCTTACCCTTCCCTCTCTTTTGTGTTTGTTTAGTGGAATTGAAGTGCCCCTTTCCCCTTGTGTTTATAAATTTTAATCCCAATACTCAAGTATTCATAATTATCCTTAGCCTGTGTGAAGTATAATGTATTAAACTTCTGGTGGTAATAGTGCATATCTTGGAGACTATTCACACAAACTCCATTTGTGAGGTCTAATACCCACAGTCATGCCCTGGGTTGGTCCCAAATCAGTCCTAAAATGAAGGATAAAACTTTGTAGTTGTCCCCACCTTCCCATTTTAAATAAATGCCCAATTTCATGTGCATCTTGTGATAAGGATCAAATTGGAGAGAACAACACAACCCACAAAATGTGCAACAATTTTCTAATAATAACATTATGGTTATTTTACAATGAATGTTTTTTACCAAACAAACTCTTAGATTCACACCATACCACACTAGATTAACTATGATTATTTCATGTAACTATGTGTCTTAATGTCACATGTTTGAAGAGTTGCTTTATCAACTTCTTAAGCTGATCTTCCTTATTTTGTGCTCCATTTGTTCATACAACCTCCTTCTCATTCATTGCATTGTGTGTTTAGCACTGACTACACTGATATCATCAACGAATGCTAAAACTTATAAGCCCTTTTATTTTGAATGCTTATCGGTTTCCAAGTACATCTTCGTTATTGCTTCCTCACAAAACTTTGAGCTTGAGGGTGCTTTGCTAGACTTTATTAAAATTGGGGCTTCACCTGTCTTCATGTGCCTTGCACCCCTTTCATTTGCATATTTTTCATTCAAAATGTGTGCATCCGTTTCACCCATTGAGTGATCCAAATAAACAAGTGCACTCTCATAATTGGCTAAAATTGGGGACCAACAAAGATGTGAGAAAATCCAAAAACATTTCTTAGTTTTTTGTGGTTATGAAGAACTCTCTAATCTTGAATAAATTTGAATGCCTTTGTTGTCAATGATATATCCCAAATATTGAACTTGATAAACACAAAAGGTATGATTTCCTAAGGTGGATTACAAATTGTGACTAAAAGTTGTGTTAAGATCCTTATAAACATGTGCAATATGTTTTTCCCAAGTCTTGATGTAGAATGGATGTCAAATAAGTAGAAAATGGTGAAGGTTTCAATTAAGCATCATAAAATACCATTCAAAAGTCACATAATTTTCATAGGTTCATTAGTCAAACCAAATATGCATTACCAACCACTCATAAAAACCTTATTTTCACTTAATATAGTCTTCTATATGTCTTTCAGGTTGACTAGCACTTCAGAAAAATTGAACTTGAGATTGACCTCTCACAGCTGGTCTAAAATACCATTAATGTAATCCATAGGGTACCAATTTTTCTTGGTGATCATCAAACTTTTCCTTTCTTCTTAAGGACAAGAATAGTATTGGAAACCCATTGTGGATAGTCATTGACTTTGCTTGACATAGATGAGTTTTTCTACTTCTTCCTTTACAGGTTGGGAACCTAAGGGGCCATGGGAGGTTGAATTTAGTTAATGAGCCTCACTAAAGAGATTGAGCTCATCAAAGATGAGAGTCGTTTGCTCAGGGCAAAGGCAAAGAATGTCTTTAAGGGAGATTCTAATGGAAAGAGATGAGCTTCCTTATGATAAAATAGGGTTGAATCCTCACCTAGGGTGGGATATTCAATCAAAAATCAACCTGGACTTTGAGTTTAACCATCCCTAAGGCTTAACTTGTAAGTCCAACATTTCTAGAGTCCCTAATACGGTTGGTAATATGAACCAATACTGTGTTGAGAAAGAAATTATAACTAGGGTTATTAACAAAATTGATGGTGGCAACAAGATTTCCCCTATGGCACATAATTTCATCCTCAAACAAAGTTGATAAAGAGAGGAAAAGTGAGAAGCTCTATAATAAGAACACTAAGACTTCTCCCTTGATTTCTTCTCTTTGTCATGGTTAGGGAGAGGCTCCTTGAATACATCTAACTTGCAGTTGGAAGTCACAAGGGGAGAATCTTCATGAGAAGAGGTCTTAGGTGCATCTATAAACTTTTGAGTGAAACAATCTTTTTTAGAATGGTCCCTTGTCCTATGATGTTTACAATAATTTAAAGCATCTTATGTATACTCAAACTTATTCCTACCCTTATCCTTTTCATAATACTTCTTACTTAGGGCATCGACCTCTTGGGCATCCTTTTTTTTCCTTATTTGATGATGGATAATATGTGACATTATCATTAGTCATGCTATAAGTGTGATCATGATGGTAATACATTTTCTAGCTAGGATGGGGTTAGGGACAAACCCTAACCTCAAAGACTTCAATCTTGAGATACTCAGTAATAACCTAGTCATAAGAGGTAGGTTCACACTTGAGAACCTTGGGGTGAATATCATGCCTCAATGCTTGGGTGAACATATTCAAACACTAATCATCATTGAAACTTATCTTGCAAGAGTGGACCATAGAATGCCATAAATAGATAAATTCAAAGTTTGATTCAATGTTAGCTTGTTTCTTTTTTTATCAAAATCTAAAATTAATTGGTGTATTAACTCTAATTAAGATAAAATAAATAGAAAGATAACAAATGTTGTAAAATAACTTGTGACAATTAGATTGAAAGTAAAGTATTGAAATAGGTAAAACATGATCAAATGAAAGAAGGCTAACTGTAAACAACACAAGAGGACTTATCTATTTTATGTATGTAACATGACTGTATGGAATCGATAGATGACTGTAAATAATCAACTCAGAACTAATGCTACATATGCAATTGGAACCTGTGATTGTAACTGATCAGGGTCAAGATTGTTAGGTAGGGGACATGATCATCTGACACTATTATTCTCTACTGGTCAATTATGTCCCATGCAAAAAATTTGAAAAATTACAACATAGTCACTTGCACCTTGTCAAAACACACATGTGCAAAAATATGACCTTCAGATGCACGCAAATGACTTCTTCAAAGTTGAAACACTAATAGGTCTTGTAATAGTTGAAAACCTATAAAGAAAAAGGGGGAGTGTAATGGGTTGAGCTGACCTTAATCACCCTATGATGATTGATTGCCACCTACATATCCAATACTCTGAAGAGAGAAATCAAGGCCACATAATTCTCCTACTTAGAGTGCTTTGTACGATTGTGCTTCTTTTGATACATGTATGCATCTAGATATGGATTTGACTTGACTATAATAGGCACTTTACTTGGTTTCAGACCACTTCAAACGATTAGAATTAGATTTGAGAAGAATAAGGAAGCTTTGCTCAATGTGCAATAATGTAAGTGTGCCTCTACATTGAAATTGCCAAGTTATAGAATAAGTGACTCAGATGTACTTTTATATCAATCCAAAAGGGGAAAAATATAGACCAACCTTTAAGGGAGGATATAAATTTGAAAAATATTTATTGCTAGGGTAAAGGAAAGGGGTTAAGATCTACTACCACTATTAACCCACATTGGTTGATTTTGTCTCAAAGGGTAACGTTTGAAAATTAAGATATAGGGTTTTCATAGAGATGTTTAGAGAGGTTTTAGATATTGAGAACAATTTTGTAGGTGTACAATAACAACTTAGAAAGGGATATGTTTGGACAAGTACTTAAAATAGACCGAGGTGGTGAAATAGGTATAGATTAAGTGTTCAAGTCAAATAAAGTGAAATTAGGCCAAAACTGGCACTGTCAAGTATTCATGACCAAATTAGAGTGACTACAGTTTCAAGGAGGTGGGTGACTGGATACAAAAATTGAACAATATGGAGACATTGTAAAATTGAACAAAATTGTCCATAAGAAGCTAAATGCTATAAAGAGAATCTGATGACAAATTCTAAAGCCAAGTAAGGCCTCAAATTGAAGCGTGTGAGCAAAGAGTTTGAGCATCATCTCATCATCATGTTCAAAATTCATACACACCATCGTGAAAGCTATGATATGCTTCTAAAGACTAACATCTTGATTGCTAATAAACTCAAAGAGTTATGACAAAAGAGTAAGAAGGCCAATTGCTCACACATGTACTATTGTGTGTTACAAGTACCCTCAATTATGCACCTATTCACACACCCATTTCATGAGATTACATGTTCCCTAAAAAAAAATCCTCTAGATTTTCAAATGCTATCTTGATTTTTTCATTTGTTAATCCATGCTGTGCTAACTCCCAACCCCACTCTCCCTGCGAAAATTAAAAAAATAAAAGATATATTTCAACAAATAAATATTATATACAAAACCATATTTAATGACCAAATAAATTATTAGTCCCTACCATCGCAAGGAACTGTAGGTTTCACTTGAGCAAATACTTTGATTTTTTCTAGCCAATCAAATGGTTTGAAATATATATCACAATAAAAATACAAAGTTTTTATAAAGTTTAAAACATAAATAAAGACATATTCTTGAGGGTGTTATTGCAACATATCCCATTGTATCTATTACAAAATTAAATGCATTTGATTTGAAAACTATAAAAAATAATAATAATAATAATAATTGTCACACACAATATTTTAATATTTAATTCAATATATTGTTGATATGGACATGGTATTTATTGAAACATCCATATAACTAATTATCCTCAGTGTTGCATTAAAAACATTAATTGCATTGTATTGATGATAAGCATGTCGTGTTTTGCCCAAGGAAAGGATGCCATCAAGTCCATTGAACCCATCAGTCCTCCACTGGGTGTATCTTGAAGCCTGTCCTTGTTCAAAACTGCAATCAACATCGATGATTCTTGATTCATTCCATTTACCTAATTAATTAATAGAAAATGTAATCAACAACCGACTAAAACTATGGGCTTGTTTCTTATTTGCTTGAATTGAAAGCTAAGTTTTTAGAAACATCTAACTTGTTTCTTTAAGCTTGAGTGCCACTATCATTAATCATATGCATCACTTTAAATTTTAATTCTAAAGTTTGACATTTATGGTACTTTTAATTTTATGTTTATTTTTATTTTTTATTTATTGGTTTCTTATCATGTAATGGTTTTTTAATCTTCTCTCATTGGTTATAGATGTTTTTTTTTTATAGATTTTACCATAGAATGTCAAAACAATTTATTAATTTTATACTCTGTAATAGTATTAAATTTCATACAGTTTCATTTTAGTTTATAGTTTTATTACTTTGTTCCAAATAAAACATTACTAGTCACTTTTCTCGTAGAGATTTGTTAATTTGCTTAAATGTTAAATCATCACTCTCATCATAACAAGTATAAATCATCGTAAAGTCAATACACACATTTTATTAATACACACATTTTTTTGGAGACTAATACGATTTATAATTTATAGGGTAACGAAGATCATTTATTTATGTCTTGGTTGTCTTTATTCATCTTTTTTATTAATTTCTATATACAACAGAACTCTCTGTCAACCAGTATTACATGCCCATCACTTCCAGCAAGTTCCCAACATAATGATGAACTACTCCAATGAAGCATAATGTCATAATATTTTTTCATAACCTTTTTTTTGCATTTCAGAAAAAGGGAAACCATCTTGTGAAGGGTAGTGTATATTAGGATCTGCTAGTGATGGAATTATGGTCCAACATCTTTCAACGATATCTAATTTTACAATTTCGTCGTTGTTTGACAAATTTTCTAATTAGCAAAATCACCTTTACAAATAAACATCAAATTATGAGAGATAGCTATAAAATAGATTTAAAGTTATAAGATTCGATAAAAAAATATCAATATAAATCTATTATCCTTACCAGTATAAATTTATTATTATAATAAATTAATAATTTTAGATATATTGATATTATGATATTACACTAAATATATTTTAAATTAATTATTGAATCTAAGTTTACAATAAATATCTTAAATTATACAATCTTATTATAGTTTATACATTTAATAATATTTAAAATAATGCAATGAAATGTTTTGATAATAATGATAGTAAAAATATACAGAAGATAATATTTTAAATTATATTTGAAATATATCTTAAATTACTTATATCTATTTAAATTATATATATATATGATATCTATATTTAACTACTAATATAGGGAAATTTCAAGATTCATAATATGTAGATTATTTAATAAAGATAATAAATTAATTTTTTTATCTTTTAATAATTATAATATTAAGGTTTTATATATTTTGTTATATATATGAATGATTTAGCAATTATTATATTTGACATTTTAAATTTGTAAGATAATTTATCCTAAAATTATTATATTGCCTTATATAGATTTGAATTTTTTTTTAATAATAAAAGGGTAAAAACTTTATTGAAAATCAGAAAGAGCATTACAAAACATCAAAGGGCCAGGGACCCAGGAATCCATAGGAAACCGTCAGACCAAGCTTGAAACAACATTATCCTTCGCCAATACCATTCCCATCCTCGGCAAGAACCCTCTCCAAAACATGTCGGAGCTCATGGGGAACCTGCTCCCACTCATCAATCTTCCAGCCATCTAAATGCTCAGAGGTCCACTTAGCCAAACAATCTGCTGCCCTATTTCACTCCATTGGGATATGGACAAAGGACATCATCTCCATCAAATAACTTATCTAAAAAATCTGTTGCACTATCATAGCCACCTGCCAACTAACATCAAAAACCTTCTGTTTATTCAACAAGTTAATCAAAACCTGTGAGTCAGACTCACAGATAACCTTGCGCCATCCCAAAGCATAAGCCCTCTCCATAGTGTAGAGGATTACCAAACCTTCCATAAGGTTGTTAGTCTGCACTCCATGAATAGAAAAGAAAAAAACCACCGATCCTGAAAAATCCCTGCCCACCCCACCAATCCCAGCAGGGCCAGGATTGCCCATTGAAGAACCATCAGTATTGAGCTTCAAAATGCCAGCCAGAGGGGGTAACCAACTCCCCACCCTTTGAACTTTTTTATTCACCCACCTACCTCCCCTGACACAAGCAGAAGCTGGAGACAACCCCTGAATACCCAGTCTATCCACTAACTCAACATCCCCTTTCTCCAAAGGGAACACCACATCACACTTAGCTTCCACCGTCTCCCAAATCATACCCATAATTTTGTGCCAAAATTGTTGAATCAATAACTTCTCTCCTCAAAATATTCTTTAATTTCGTTCCAACTAAATCTACCAGAGTATGAAAGAAGGCCCAACATACCACACATCTTGCAAGAAAGAAGCCATAGAAGGAGGTCTACCCAGACTATTCCAAAAATCCTCTAGAGAGGACGCATGAACACAGGGTCTTTTCCACACATCCCACCCACAATGCCAAAGCTGTAGAGTCATGGGACAATGGAAAAATAAGTGAGAGGAGTCCTCCTCTCCACATCTACATAGCACACACATAGAAGGACCCTGAAAACCCCGCTTCTGAATCTTATCCCATGTCAAGCTCCTATTCCAAGCCAAAATCCAAATAAAGTAGTTACACTTTGGACAAGAAAGCTTATTCCACACTTTCTTCCACCAGTGCACCTCCACCCCATCTAGCTGGTGAGATAACAACACTTGATATCCAGATGCAACAGTATAGACACCCTTAGGATTAGGAGACCAAGAAAGAACATCCCCTTCCTGGAGGGAGCTACAACGTCTATGAAAAAGGATACTATGAAGCTCAGTACACTCCTCCTCCATACCAACAATAGGCCATTCATCAGGTTTTTTCCATCTCGCCACCACCAGCTGCCCATGAGAAGAAAAGGACTTGAAGTCACTCACTCTTGACCATCCTACCTCATAGAACCTCTGGCTTAGAGTTACCAAATTAGGGAACTGAGAAACAATGGGAGGAAAGCCATCCTAAGAATCAGACTAAAAATGAGCTTTTGTCTCTCTTTTACAAATCCAAAATAAGCCATCCTTAATCAGGGCAACCCCTTTCTTGAGTGTACTCCAAATCACCGAGCCTTTCCCCACCAGGGGATAACGAGGAATATCAATTTAAGGGACCCTCGAGAAGTATTTATGTGTTAATACCATAGCCCAGATTCCATCCTACTCCACACACCACCTCCAATACAATTTAGTCGCCAGCGCCATCCCTAACAACAACGACTGCCTTAACCCAAGGCCGCCAAGTTGCTTCGGGCTACAAACAATGTCCCACCTAACAAGGCTCCATTTAGAGGACAATAAGCTACCAACCCATAAAAACTGTCTTGCTAAGGAATCTAATTCCCTAACAAAGCCCAAAGGGGCCACCTAAATCATACATCTATAAATGGGGAAAGCCTGCACCACATACTTGAACAGTTGAACATGACCCATAAAAGACAACCAATGATGGGTCCAATGATTAACTTTCACACAAAATTTATCTAGAATATTCTGCCAAGACTCCCTGGGAAGTCTTCCAACAGAGATGGGAATACCAAGATAGGTCAAAGGGAGAACCCCAGTCTGAAATCTCAAGATATGAGCAATTCTCTTTTGAATGGAACCTGGAGTATTGAAGAAAAAGATGGAAGACTTATTTTCATTAATCAATTGGCCTGAGGCTACAAGATAAACATCCAACACCTTGTGTATATTCGAAGCTTCCCTAATAGTATCCATACCCATCAAAGCAATGTCATCCACAAACTACAAGTGAGACTGTGGAGGTAAACCACCTCCCCACCCCCACCCTTGAATGAAACCTAACTCCACATTCCTTCTTATCAAGCATCCCAGACCCTCAACAAGAAGAAGAAACAAGGAGATAGGGGGTCACCCTGCCGCAAACACCGAGTGGCACCAAAAAGCTTAGAGTGCTCACCAATTATTAACATAGAGAAGGATACCAAAGTAACACAACTCATAACCCAATAAATCCACTCATCGCC
Source organism: Torreya grandis (assembly GCA_037957365.1). NCBI lineage: Eukaryota > Viridiplantae > Streptophyta > Pinopsida > Cupressales > Taxaceae > Torreya > Torreya grandis. Next base: position 4,064,646 of record JARHVA010000167.1, on the reverse strand, counting down.
AAAACCAAAAGCACTAAGAACCTTCCAAAGGAAGGACCATTGTACGGGGTCATAAGCCTTAGCCATATCAAGCTTGATGACAATTGCCTTATCTTTGGAGTTGGCCATAGAGTGAATGGTTTTAGTTGCAATAACAATCACATCCAGAATCTGACGTCCCGCCACAAAACCACTATGTTCCTCTGAAATCAACACTTTAAGCCACTTTTTCAACCTATCAGCAATCAACTTAGAGATAATTTTATAAATCACATTGCAAAGAGAGATAGGTCGAAATTGACTTAACTTATCCGCCCCCTCGTACTTTGGGATGAGAGATAGGAAGGTAGAATTCAGGGCCCGTAACATTTGTTTATTCTTATGAGACTCCTGAACAACTGCCAACAAGTCCAACTTGATAACCTCCCAAAATTCTTGAAAGAACTCAATCGGGAAACCATCAAGGCCAGGAGCTTTCTCCCTCTTCATTTGAAACACAATCCCCTTTAGCTCCTCAATCGAGATATTACTCATAAGCTGCTCATTCATCTCCCTAGAAACCAAAGAAGGGATACAAGAAAGGACTTGAGCTTCCTCATCAGAACCCCCTTGTGATTCATCTCTTAATAATAAAGCAAAATATTGCTTAGCTTCCCGTGTAATTTCATGAAAAGAAGAAAGAGTTTCACCCCTGTCATTCACCAGAGTAGAAATAGAATTGCCATGTCTCTTGGCTTTCACCGAGTTGAAGAAAAAAGTAGTATTTTTATCCCCTTCCTGAAGCCACTCAATTCGAGCCTTTTGTTTCCAAAAAACCTCCTCTCATAGCTCACACTCTTCTAGTGCTTTCAAAGCCCTAGTCTCTTCCCGCATCAGGTCCTCATTCACTCCATCCTCTCTAATCAACCTCGTAATACCATCCAACTCAGCTTGGGCAGTAATCTTATCATGGAAAATGTTTCCAAAGCACTATCAATTCCAACGTTTATCGATTCCAACGTTTAAGCTGATACTTGACAAATTGAAGTAACTTAGCGAAAGTATACATTGTTGTACCATAAGTAGGTCTACCATACCTCCACCACTCAGCAATATAGTCATTGAGAGAGGAGTCACGCAACCACATAAGCTAGAACTTGAAAGTAGGAGATCAAGGAACACGAGCTGAAGAAATAGCCAGCTTGATAGGCCAATGATTTGAACCCCTCCAATCCAAAATTTTTGAGCTAGAACACCACAACCCACCAACCCAGTACCAAGAAACCAGAAAGTAGTCAAGTCATTCCACAATGCAGTTATTCCCAATCCTCTGATTGTTCCAAGTAAATTAGCCATTAATGGGCTTGATATCCACAAGATTTAAAGCTGAGATATTATCCTGAAGCAGCAACACAAAAGGCTCAAGCCTCGCAATACCACCCCACTTCTCAACCAACTCAAAAATAACATTGAAGTCCCCAACCATTATCCATGGATGGAAAGGAACCATGCTTCGGACAAACCGGATATGGGACCACAAAAGTTGTTTACCTTGAAGATCAGTAGGTGCATAGATATTGGAGAAGAGAACAAACTCCCTCGTCTCAAAACAAGATGCAATCATAGAGATAAAAGACTGACAAGATAACCACCAAAGAGAGCGGATCTTCTGAGGATTCCATAAACAAGCCACTCCCCCCACCGACCCTTGAGTACCAATGCACTGGCACTCTCCACTCCCCCACAGCTTAGGCACTAAACCAAACATACACTCCACTAATAACTTAGTCTCCTGTAAGAAAAAAACATCAGGGGATTAACTTCTAACCAAATCACGAACAACTTTTTGTCAAGGGCCATTATTCAAACCCCTTACATTCCAGGATAGAATGATCATTTCAAGGGGGTCAAAAAATGAGAATCAATAGTCTTAACAGACCCTGACTCTACCAAAGTTTCCCCTGTTAATTTAATCTTTTCCAAATCCTTTTTTCTGTCAAGCTTGGAAGACTTCTCTCTTGCCCCTTTTTTTGGATCCTTTTGAAGAAGACCCAAATGAGAAGAAGAAGACTTATGAATCTTCACCCCCTCAGTACCTGTATTTGAGATAAGAGGAGATCCATCCTCACCACCCTTCTGCCTTACTATAATAGGAGCTGATTCCACCTGGACTTCCATTTGAACATCAGTGTCCATTTGCAAAGCCCTATTATCCTGCAAACCCTGAGTAGCTTCAGAAAGAAGGCCCTCCTATCTTGTACCCAAAGCACCCTGATCCAGATTCATCAAGCCTGGATTCACTTCTTGCTAGCTGAGATCATCTAAAACTTTAAATCTGTTGAAAGAATCTTCCTCCTGCCTTTCCTTCAAAGTCCTCTTTTGACCTTGATACCTGTTTCGAGCCTTGACAGGAATGAAACCATCAGCTCCATCCACATCACCAGCAATGGATTCCTTCCCCTTTTCAACCCTAAGGTGAATGCGGGGAGGTTGAGAAGGCTGGGAATCCACAGGTCTAGCCTTTGGGCATCTTCTCTACAAATGACCATATTCATGACATAGACGACATCGATAAGGAAGGGTTTCATAATCCAACAGTTGCACCCAAGAGTAAGGACCCGCACGCATATCCACTGAATCTGGCAAAGGTTTACTTAAATCAATCTCAACACATATACGATCAAAAGTCATCATCTTTTTACCTTGAGTTTGTTGTGAAGTACCAACTGGTTTTCCTAGCATCGAAGCCAACAAGTGTAAAACATCCTCCTTCCAACATTCCACAGGAAATCTTGGAATCCGAACCCACACCGAAACCCAGTTCGAAAGCTCTTCAGCAGGATTGAAGCCCGCATGCCAAGGTTTAATAAATAACCCAATCTGATTATGAAAATAGGGGCCTCCTTCGAAAGCCTTGTTGCAGTCTGCCAAGTAATTGAATGAAACCATGAAAAAGCTATTTGCTAAAAGCATAACCTCCATTTCTCCCTCAGGCATCCAAGTCCGTTGGGCCCACGATTCAAGAAATTATAATAAAACCTGCATCCCCATAAACTTGCACAACAAAGCATGCTTCGAATAATATTCAATATCTTTTGCAATCATCTCCAACGGGATAACCAATTTTGACCTCTCCTCACAACGTTCAAGATAACCATTGATCTTCGTAATCTGAGTACCACTAGACAAACCCAAACCAACCAGTGCCAAATCTGGTGAGAATAAGTTATTATTTGAAACCTTCAAAGCATGCAAAGTAGCATTTTCACCAATCATTGCTGAGCGATAATCCATCTTGGGACAAGCCCCTGAAGACTCCCCAATCGGCATTGACACTCAGCCAGACCAAGGCGAACAAGCAAGTCTTCAAGAGAAGGAACCACCACTAGGGTTTAACTGTCCCACCAACAACGCTGCCTTATATAGATTTGAATTTGAATATAAAATTATTATACATATTTTTGATTTTAATTTTAATATATGAAGTTATTTTACATTTATTATAATTTTGTTAATATAAATTTATTATAAGATGATTATAATTATATAATTAATATAATATTAATTTGATAAATATTTAGAAAATATGACTTGACCAACATTAAATTTTGAAATGGAAAATAATAAAGAGAATATTAAAGAGAAAAATTGAGAGAATATCAATGGTAATATCGTAGACAAAGAAAACAAATAATAAATGCACAAAAAGAGGAATGAAGAAAAATTTTAAATGATAAACATGATGAATATGATCATGAAACATCGTGCACAAAATTCAACTACAATGTTCATGAAAAAAAACCTTTAAGATATGCAAATCACCATTACTAAGTTGCATAAGCATATAGATAATGTGCTCCACTCCCATCTAGTTGATCATTTGATGTAGTTTGGAACCTTATTGAGGGGTATAAGGTCCTATTGGGAAAAATGTTGTGGTGAATTAATGAACATGTTGCATCAAATTGGAATGCCTACCATTTTATTCACATTGAGTGCAACTGACATGTATTATATTGATATACATGCACTAATACTAAGAACATTGCCAATAGATCCACGAGAAACCTAAAATTGGCAAAGACATAATATTATTGATTATCCCTATATAGTGGCACACTATATGTACTTGTGACATTCAATTTTCAGTAAGGAGATATTATAGAAAGGAATAAAAGTAAAACATTATTGGTCTAGATATGAATGGCAATATAGAGGTTCACCACATGTGCATGGATTTATATGGTTAGATAGAGCACCAAATATGTATTACCTTGATTGGACAAATGATTGCGAACAAAAATTTGTATAGAATACCTATATAATATTGTTCATGCAACATATAAATATGTTATCAATCCTCACCTTATATATATATATATATATATATATATATATATATATATATATATATATATATATATATATATATATATATATATTCTTAATGTAACTAACAAATGATTATACATCATGAATTTTAGGCATTACAAAATTTTACACAACATCCATGTTTTCAAAATACAAAAAAACTTACATAGGTGAATATGGAGTGTGACTACGAAGAGCTACTAAATTGTGTATAACAACATATAATGGGTAGAGAAGGTGCCTGCCTACATTATAAAATAGGAAAATGGTTTGTAAGTAAGATATTCAATCATTTAAATAGTTGTATAGAAATTATACATAATAATTGTGTAAGAACTAACAAATTGAGTTATTATTTCTTATAGGTTTGGTGCACCGTGGCCATTGAATCTTAATGGATCAAAATTATATCAAAACTTAGAGACATGAGATAGAACTTTCAAGCCTATAAGAAATGATTATAGATTAAATACACATAATTGTAATATATTATAGTTGTGGAGGGCAAATGTAGATTGGCAACCCGTTCTTTCCAAACATGTTGTGGTCAAATACATTGTCAAGTATGTAGAAAGACATAGAAGAGTTGTGAAACTTATCATCAAATGTTGATGCAACCTGAAAACATTAAAAACCTTGATGAATTAGCTGGAAGAGTATATAAGAAATTTCTTATTGAAACAATTATCAAAAGATACATTGGGTCACAAGAAATATGTCATGTTAGGTGTTCAAACCTGTAGATAAAAATGATGAATATGATCATGAAAAACATACAAATTCTTTCATCGATGGATACAAGAACAGGGCCTTTTCCATATGAAGCAGTTCACTTAAGACAATTAGATCTTGGACATATAATCCAAGGCAAAAAACAGATAACAAATGGGAGGTGAGGAGTGATGCAACTATTGTGAGTGTATTCCCAAGGTTTGTCTTCATCCCTACACATGAATCAAATAAATGGATTGATTTTTGTTGGTCAAAGTTATTACTTTAAAAGTCATTTCGTGATATACAAAGAGATATTAAAATTGATGACAAAGAAATAAAATTAAATTTTGATTCATTCAATTATAATTATTGGCACGTTGAGGGAAGAACAATTCTTAAAGATGTTGAAAGTCATGGTGATTTTTAAGATGAGAATAATCGACCTATTCAACAAAACACAATGGAACGTGATTGGGAAATCATATAAGAGCTATATAGTGGAAATAAAATCATATCTAGGCTACAATGTGGCCGAGTTATGGAAGTTAGTGAGATAGATGTGTTACAAAGAAGAAATATTAAAAGACAAACATTATAGACTAATGAACATCGAGGTGAAGAATACACAAATAAAACGATAAAATTCATAAGCATCATCAAAGATAATATACAAACCTAAGAGTGCTTCACCAGACTACCGACATCTATTATGGTCGAGTTTGACAGTAATTTAGAGATACCATTTGAAGATAAAACTCTATATACAATTCCAATTGCACCAATACAAAGGGATGCACAAAACAACTACCCTTATGGTTGGCTTGGGCATTAACAATACACAAATTACAAGATTTAACTCTTTCACAATCCATAATTTATATAGATCAAAAAGAAAGAATGTGATTATAATTTGTGGCTATATACTATGTAATGTCCTCGGAAAGACTAAAAATATTACTATCATTTACATATGACCGTTATGAAAAACTAAAAAGTAGACAAAAACTTTCCAAATGAAAAAGTAAAGAAGAGACATTGAAACTCTTAGAAGATAAATAATTTCATATACTTATCACAGATTTCATGTACTTACTCATTATTTGACATTTTATTTGATGTATATAACACATTTTAATTAATGTTAAATAGTTATAATTATTTAGTTTAATAATTTTAAATTACTTATATTATAATTTTGAATGGTTTAATATAATAAATATTGCATTCTTGTATATTTTAATATTATGTATATTATATTTCTAAATTTTTTTTTTAAAAAAAAATTACATATTAAATAAATATACAAAAATACATAAATACTACTAACATCCTTTACATAAATCTATATTTATATCGACATTTCTCAACATATTTTACATAAATCTATCATAAATATACTAATTATATAAACAAATACAATATGATATTTACAATAAAAAACTAAATCTTGTTAATTTCTAAACCTTAATTCCATACAATTCAATCATCAACAATTTCAACACAAACAAAAACAAAAGACTCACCCTATGCGGCCATTGTTGAAGTAAACCTTCCATAAACCCTTTTAACCCCTCCGGAGCAAAGTTTAATCAGTGAAACCTGAACCTGCAACCCTGTTCTCCATCTTCCCATTCCTCGGCGTAATCTCAATGGCTGCTCGTTACGGTGCATTTTCGTTTTCGAGGGGCGCCAGGTCTGCTTTTAATTCATTCAGAAATTCTTCTTCTCGATCACAAACAACCAGGCCTACTCGCAGGACGAGAAATCCGTTTCAAAATGGCAATGGAAGCATCAACCGCCGAAGACTCGCAGAAACAATGATTCCTCTACACGATGCGGTTGCTTCTGCAAAGCTAGTAACCCACCTCAGTGTTAGCTCCCGCACTTGCCGTTCAATCTCTCGCGGTACTCCCTTTTCTGCCCTACTCTGCTCCGTTTCATTTTCATGAAATCTGCCAGGGCTTGGCTTAATATTACTTCCATACTGTATTTACTGGATATCGTGTTCATCGTTCAAAGCCTTTGATAATTTTTACATCACAACCTCGTCACATGGCGTTTGAAAATTGTTGCACCACAACTTCGTCACATGGCCGCTGGATATATGACCTTCCAGTGTTACACATTACCATTGAGCGAAAACGCCTAGGACTTTTTTGGGCTGTAGTCAGCTTGGGATTCCTTGTCACTGGGCCTTTGATAATTGTTAAATGACAACCTCGACACATGGTTGCCATATTTACGACCTTAGAGTGTTCCACATTACCATTAAGCAACAACCCCTTGGACTTGTTTGGACTGAGTCAGCTTGGGACGAGGCGAGTTTTCCTGATATTCTCCTTGTCTCCTAACTAGGGCCTCAACTGTTACCACTGGGACTTTTGCCCGACAACCAAAAATACAAGTGTATGTATATGCGATTGGATTGCATTCTTAAGATCTGTAAAGATTGGTCCCACAAGTAATTCTGATAGAGTTACCTTCTTGGTTTAAGATCTAACTTTTAACTCCACGGTGCACTTGGTAATTTGTTTTGAGCCCATTGATTCTAAAATAGGACTAGAACATAAAAATATCATGTTGACATCGTATACACACATGCATAGACACACATGCATAGACACACATGCACACACACACTAATCATCAAATTTACTAAATGCACACTTTGAGACCACCCAGACAAACTAAGTTTAAAACAGGTAAGAGGTGGAAAATTCATCTCCAATCATGGTCTTTAATCTTACAATCCGAGTTGTAACTTCAAATAGCATAATCGAGACAAAGGAAATATCATGTTCATATTTCCATGGAAGGACCAAAACTTTATTCGTTGCACAATTTCATCTCTAGAGAAAGGGATGAAGCAACCAAGTGCTAAACATGATGCTGCCAACCAACCTTCAGGTAATAACATGATTAGACAACAAGCTAACCCAACAACAAATGCCCATAATGTATTGTTGATGGGAAATGACCTAATGGGTTTCAAGATGAAAATTGATATTGACATCTTTGTATACATAGGAGAAATTGATGTAGACAAGATGGATGATTGGCTGCAACAACTTGAGACATACATCTCAATTGACATTTTCAAAGATAGCTCGAAGATACCCTTCATGCATTCATGATGAGGAGTACAATGCTCCACGGTAGGAGAATTTCGACAAATGGCAACAACAAGGCCAAAATTTTAATTCGCACCTATGTGCCTTGCTGGATGAAGCAACCTCAAGTCAAAATTTGAAGCCATCCCCTTCACACAATGCAATCAAGTGATAAATGAAGGCACCTCCTTCACACAATGCAATGAGGAGATAAATGAAGGCACCAACTAGTTAGCAAAATTCAGTGTGGTCTTACTGGCTAATCAACATAACAACTACCCTTTATTAGAGGATCTTGATGAGGATCAATATCAACAACTTGAAACTTTTTGCTAAAGCTTTTGTATATTTTCTGCATGGTTGTTTTTGTCTCTCTCCTAGAGCTACCTCACTTATCCTCAGGGAAATGAAACTTGGCTAGGAATAATAGACCATCCTGAGATATAAGTAACAGAAAGTCCAAAAGACCTTTTGCAAATATGTCTTCCCGCGGAAATCCTTGCTCTAAAACTTAAAAATATTTAACGCCACCTGTAAGAGAGGTGAATAGTGAGATGGCAAGTATGTTGTTAGCAAACTATTTTTGGCAAGTGGTCTGCATTTGAGCTAAGTTTGTGTCTCCTATCTTTGGTGTTGTGGAGATGGGGTTGTGTTGTCCTTGTGGAGTCTTGTCCTTCCTAGGAGGACACAATATTTGGAATATATTTTTTTCAAGGGGAGGCCAAGGGGAAGGCCCCTATCTAGATTCTCTATATGGGGCACCCTATATATAGATTAGATACGACATCCCTATATTTCTATCTGGAGATTGAGCAATTCCCTTGATGGTCTACTATATAGAGAATTGCTATCTAGATAGAAATGGAGATGGAGATAGAGGCATATATATGTGCCCATCTCCCATCTACCCATCTAAATTTGTCAGCGATCCCCCACCATGCAACATCCCCATCATGAGTAACTTTAACTCTCTCTTGTTGGTCGGGCATCTACATAGATAGATCTAGCAGGCCATTGGACGAGGGGCTATATATTGTATAGTCCTCAGCTTAGCCTTCTCAACCTCCAAATAGCCTAATAGATATATAGCATAGGGGTAGGGTTGTCGGTGCCCTATCTATCTAGTTATAGTGGATGTGTGGTGATGAGATTTGCTAATAAGTTGCAAACTAAAACTAGACTATGGTTGTTGTCATGATGGGGGATCTATAGGGTAGCTTCAGTAAAGAGTCTATCTGTAGATTAGATCAGATCTCAATTGGAGGGTCGGGCCCACCAACCCCACTATCCATGTAGATAGCCAAAACCACCACTCCACCCATGGAAGGAAAGCAAGCACAAGTACCTTTACTTTGGGAGGCTCCCTACTTCCTATATATATCTATATGGCGACCCGCCCAAATCAAATAAATATATAGTGTTGGGTGGCGCTTGTGTGTAGAGGGGTTTGTTGCGCTCCGTCTTATTCCCGCTAGTCATTCTCGATATATTGCTCGCTAGGCGGAGCCCACCGAAGTATATTTCGTCCAAGTACTCTAGAGGCCTTGTTGGACTACCCACCCCACTACCAAGTGTTGGCCCTATCTATATATGGGTCCCCCTATCTCTTCTCTATATGCTATGTCCTCCCCTCAACCCACCATGGAGATAGGGGAGATAGGGCATTGGACTATCACTTTCTCGAGCAGAGACCTGGAAGGCATCTCTCAAGAATGAGCCATATATATGGATAGGCCCTCAATCTCCTTGGCCTATCTGTATACTATATACACCTATCTAGATCTATGCCCTTGGCCTCTCAAGCGTAGGCTATATAGAATAGAGTTTCGTTGGTGCCCTATATGTATATGGGCCCCCACTTTGATGGCCTTAACTTGTTAGATTTCTTTAAGTAGTATGAGGGGATTTGCCATTGTAGATCAAATCCTCTTGATGATTCCACTTATTTGGGTGCTTTGAAGAGCAATCATACTTAGGAAAGGAGGGTCACCACATCACATGGACATGTTGCTGCCATCTTGGTATCATTTGTCTACTCTTAGGCTATGCCATTTAATTTTCTATAGGATCTTCCGTATCTCATCCTTCTTTGCTGGCCTACCCAACTTGATTACCCTATTGGGTTTTATCTTGATGATGTTTTGGTATAGTGAAGAGATTACTACAACCTCCCGTTCTCACTCCAAAATTAGACACCATTCTTAGGAGGAATCAAAGGATTGTTTTTATCTTGGCAAATGTAGGTTTTTATGGAGATCCCATTACGAGAATTTTTTATTGTTTGTTTGTACCTTGTTGTAAGTGAGATCTCTACTCTTAGATTTTGAGGAAGACCACAAAAGGCAGAAGGAAGAAGTTGTATCCTTGTCCCAATGCTCTGGGGCCCAGGAGGAGCCCTGGTGGACAACCTACTTAATGCGAGTTACATAGGTTATGTGCAAGAGCGATTTACTAAATGATAGAGAACATAAAATGTAATGTGGTAAAGAAACATGAAAGAAAGAACAAGGTGACAACAAAATTAGAACTGTGATAACAAATTTGTACTATGCTAAGTTTTGTACAATATGAGAGATTGGATGTGTTGACGCAAGACTCCCTAACTCTATTCTACTCTGTGGTTTGGCACAATGTATTGCTAACCTACAAAGAATGAAATTGTACATTATTATACAATGCAAGAAGATGAAGCGTTGGTAGTACCATTACAACTGTTGGTAACAACCGTTTCGTAACCGCAAATTGTGGTGATGTCACTAACTGCCATTGCTGACAGACCGTTGGTTACAATATTGATACTGTAGAGGTTGTGCGGTAATGTAGAAACGAAATTGTAAAGAATCCTTTTACATAGGTGCAAACCTACTGACACAGTTGCTGATGTAAGCACAAGGATAGACTTGCAACTACGGTGATATGCAGTATGACTGAGTGACCCAGATCCACCTAGATCAGCCCCCCCTCCTTGAAGAGCAATGGTCCCCATTCCATGCAGTTGCGGAAGATATGGAAACATATTGGCAATCTGTACTTATGTAAACCATTTTCCTTGGGAAGGCACTTGCCTTGCTTTGACGACTTGGAAGAGAGGGATCTCTTGTCTTCGTGTGCATTTGACTCGAGCGTCATTGACTTGATCCAATTTTGATGGAATACTGCAATCTGGATTGATCTATCTGTGGAGAGTTTCAGCCGTATATGAAGTATCCAACAAGGGTGGAAAGTAATGCCACAAGAGTTTTGCGTTGAAGAGTGGATGCAACTTAGGATAGGTTGGAAGATTGAGCTTGAAAGCATTGCCTCCTATTTGCTTGGTGATCATATAGGGCCCATACCGAAGTGGACGAAGCTTGCGGTAAGGTCCTATTAGTCTTTCCTTTTGCAGCTGTAGCCAATCTCTATCGCCAACTTGAAAGGTGTGCAGTGTCCGATGCTTGTGATGGCGTTGCTTGTACTTCGCATTTGCCTTTCGTAGAATGGTTTGCACCTGTTGCTGAATGTTCTCAATGAATTGAACAAATTTGTCAACTGCCTTTTGAGCGGAAGGAGTTATTGTTGTTGGTAGAATAGGATAAGTTATGTCAATGCGTGCCAAGGGCTGGAAACCCAAACAAACTTGAAAAGGGTTGTGTGCAATAGAGTTGTGCAAAGCTCTGTTGTAGTTGTGTTGAATGAAAGGTAGACTTTCATCCCAAGTGCATTGCTTCTTCGAATTATACACTCTTAGAAGATGCACTATCATCCTATTGACCACTTTCGTCCTATTGACTACTTTCGCCTATCCATCAGTCTAGGATGGAAAGTGGACTTGTTCAACTTTGTGTTTAACATAGACCAAAGTGCTTTCTAGAATTGGCTCAAAAATTCAATGTCTCTATCGGACAAAATAGTTTATGGGATTGCAAAGTGGATCCAGACGTACTGAAAATAAAATTGAGTTGTTTCTAGCATAGTTACCATATTCATCTGAATATGGTCTATATACTGTTCGAATCGATTTTTTTTGAGAAAATGAATTTGTTCGGTCAAATTCCTATTGTTTTGTAATAATCATTTTTTTATTAAAACAGTAAAAAGTTAAAACGTAAATTAAAAGGGAAAACATGTTTTTAACTTGGCCATGGGTCCTACAGGCAACGAAAGCGGCACGATTCAAAAAGAAAATAAAAATCCTAAAACACTTACCATTTTGTTTCCAAAAACGACGGACGAGAGCTCTGAAACATGGCAAATGGGAACCCAACAAAAAAAAAAACCGTAGTTGCAGTCTAGCAAAGGAGAAAGCGTTGAATGGTGACGGGGACATCGGAGAACCAAGGGCTTGGGCAGGGCACAAAAGTTGGAACCATCGATCCGTGCAGGGTTGCAGCATCGACTGTCGAGTGAGGTAAGTTTACTATTTTAGTTTTTTTTTTTTTCATTTTTTAAAACTTTGAATTTAGTTTTTAAGTTTACTGTTAATTTGTATTAGGCTTAGGTTTATTGTTATTTACATTTTAGGTTTTTTTGTTTATTTTTTCAAATTGAGTTTAGTATTTTAATTTTAATAGTGTATAATTAATAATTATTATAATATTTAGATTTCTTTTTAGTTTGGAATTATCTATTCGAACTTGTAGTTAATAATTTAATTTTTATGTTAATTTAAAAAAACAAAATTATGTATTTAATAAGTTTTTTTTTTTATATGTTAATTTGCATTAAATTTTATATTATAAACTTATAATTAATAAAATATATTGTTTTTTATTTTTATAATTAATAATTTAATAACTATTTTATTGAATATAAAAATGATAATATTTTACATGTCCAAAGTTTCTTCAGAGAGTCACTAAAGTCAGATCAGAGCAGTTCTAAAGACTACACAAGGTTGAGCAGTGCCAGTACCAATGGGTATTGTGTAGCGAAGGAACAATTTTAGAATACACAAGATTGAGTAGTGGACATTTGAGCAGTGAGGGCAAGAATTTATTCTTACCAACAACAAAAAGCAAATTTTCAGTCCATCTAAAGACTTCAGCATGTCAAGCTACCCATTAGAGATGAAGTACATCATCCAGAGAGATGATAATGATAAAAAAAATGAGATGCGCCTTGTGCAATGGGAATATCATAGGAAGTATAACCAGAGTTCACTACCATTACTTTGGAGGATCCCCAGATGTGAAACATTGTGGGATAGCAAATGAAAATTCAACGGAACTAGAATATGTAGATTTCATAAATAGAGGAAAGCTAAATTTAATGTGAGTCGTGCTGGATCATTAGCTTTAGAATCAAAGAAGGCTAAAATCCAACATTCAATCTCACAAATTGGCTCCTTGAATAGTTCAAGTTGCTCTTCATTAAGATTTGCCCAAGGAAGTGGTAGTGGAAGTGGAAGTGGCGTTCAAAAGTGACAAGGTTCATTGAGGTCAATGTGGAGGCCACAACAAAAGCATGATATAGACAGGTTGGTAGCTAGATTGTTTTATGTGGATGCCATTCTTTTCAATGTTATCCGTTCTCCACATTTTCAAACTTTCCTAGATGCAGCTATTGATTTTGGGAAGGGTTGCAAATTGCCTTGCTTTGAAAGAATAAGAACTAGCTTTCTTGAAGAGGAAGTGGCAGCCATATCTACTGAGCTAGATGGAATTAAAATAAATTGGAAAAGAACAGGGTGCACAACAGTAAGTGATGGATGGTCCAATTCAAGAAGAAGAACCCTCCTAAATATTTTGGCAATATCCCATGATGGTGCTATGTTTATAAAATCAATTGATACAAGTAACGAACAAAAAACTTCTCTTTTCATTGCCCGATGCATTGAATCAACAATTTTGGAGATAGGAGAAGAGAATGTTGTTCAAATCATTATAGATAATGCAGCTAATTGTAAAAGAGCAAGTGATATACTAAATTTTCTCATCTATTTTGGACACCATGTGCTGCACATGTATTGGATCTTTTGCTTGAAGATCTATCAAAATTGGAGTGGGGAAGTAATATTGTGATTGAAGTAAATCAAATTTATAAGTTTATCCTCAATCACCGCTTCGAATTTGTATTGTTCATTTTCAAAGCATGAGCTTTTATCCCTTGCTAAAACAAGATTTGCTACCAACTTCATTACTTTGCAAAGGTAGGTAGAGGAGAGGAAAACATTGAGAAAAGTGATGGTTAGTGATGAATAGACAAAATCAAAACTTTCCAAGGAAGCCCATTCCAAAGATATTGAAAGAATTATCTTAGGGGACACATTTTGGGAGGGGGCCAAGAAGATCATAATGGTGTTTGAGCCTCTTGTTAGAATTTTGGAGAATGGTCGATGGCAATCAACCTTGCATGGGTTTTGTATAAGAGGGAATGGACAAAGCAAAGGAGGAAATTCAAAAGTTACTTGCAAGGAATGTTGAAGAAGTCAAGCGCATTTGGGAAATTATGGACAAGCAATGGTTCATGCTACATTGTCCTCTACATGCGGAAACTTACTATTTAGATCTTAAACTAGTAGATGTAAATCATGAGACAGATGAGGAGATAAAGAAAGGTGTATTTGCAACAATAAATAGGTTGTTTATTAATGAAAAAGAGAAGAAAGCAACGAGACAACAACTTACTATTTTCACGAACCAACTGAAAATGTTTGGTATCAAGGAAACAAAGGCAAGCAGGGTGAAGTGGGAACCATCTAAATGGTGGCAAACTTATGGGGCTTCTACTCCATAGTTGCAGAGGCCTGTCATGCGAATCTTTGAGTGTTCTAGTGCTACTGCATGTGAAAGAAACTAGAGTACACACGACTTAATCCACACTAACAAAAGGAATCGACTAGGGGCTAAAAAACTCTTTGATCTTGTGTTTATTCATAGCAATTTACGATTGTGTACTCACTCTTTTGCAAATGAAAATGACAACTCTCGCCTTAGCGAACCATGCTTTGGAGATGAAGAAAATATTGATGTTGTTGATGAGTCTACTGGTGTAGGATTAGATGATGTTGCTAGTAATGATTTCGGTGTAGATGCAGGGTTTGATGTTGTGGATGTTTAACTTTCATTCCCATTTTTAGTTAATGATGAAAACTTTAATGTTAAACAAAGGATATTTCACAATTGTCATTGTCATATTTTATATGTATGATGTCGAACAATGGACATTGTAGTTTAAGACACTATTGGATTTTGCTTTCCTGTGTTTTCAATTTATTTATTTTTACTTTTTACAAATATGTATAATATATTTATTTTTTATAATTTGTAAAAAATTCCTAACCGAACTACCGAACTTACCGAATCGAACTTTTTTCAAAATTCTAAACTTTTGAACTTTTTACCCCTTGTAAACAATCCAAATTTTTCGAACATGGTAACTATAGTTTCTAGAGCTGATAGCTTTTTTACAAGTTATGAGAATTGACAATTTTGAAAATCTATCAACTACTACATATACGCAATCATTACCATGCTTGGTAGTAGGGTACCCTGAGAAAAAGTCCATGGAAATGGATTCCCACGGTCTTGTTGGAACCAACAGAGGTGTGTACAAACCTTGCTTCTTGTTGACCGACTTGGCTATGGCACATGCGGTACATGACTTGATGTATTTGGAGACATCAAATATGAGATGTGACTAGTAGAAATACTTCCACAACACCGCAAGTCTCTTTTCAATCCTAAATTGTCCTGCAACCTTGTTGAAATGAGCCTTCTATATTAGTTTTTGTCTCTCTGCCTTATGCGGAATGCATAAGTGCCCAAGATGAAGAGAAGACCATCCAACAAGTAGAAATCAAGGATTGAATTAACGCAAAGGAAATTCTGACAAATATTTGCAAAATCCATATCAGATGGATACAATTATGACCATGTGTTGACTTCATGTTCACATGCGTCAAGTACAAAAAGGAGAGTTTGAATTGAAGGGCGGCTCAAGCAATACACAACTGGATTTGCACTTCCCTTCTTATGCTTGATGTTTAGATGGAATTGTTGAAGATAAAAAGACCATTTTTTATGCCACTCTTGCTATAACTTGTTCTGAGTCTGCAAGAACCGAAGCAACTTGTGATTTGTGTGGATCACAACCTCCTTGCCCAAGATATAATGCTTTCAATGCTTACATGCCTGAAAAATATCATAAAGCTTGCAATCATATGTCGAGTAGTTCCTTACCGGTGCGGTGAAAGTTTCACTGTGGTAAGAAACATGGTGACCATGTTGAGTGAGGACTGTCCAAGTGCAAAAGTCAGAGGCATCTGTCTCGAGCTCAAATGGTTGTTAAAGGTTTGACAAAGCAAGTACCAGTGCATAATTGTAGAGAGGATTACATAACACGATTAGTCCAATAAATCAAAGGAAGAATGCATAAGAACAAACCGAATTAAGCTTATCTATTCATGTGGGAATTACAAAGGATAGCAAGAAACAAATGAAAGAAAGCAACGTCATATTACCTTCCCAAATGGATTCACCGTACCAATGCGGCTCAAAAGCATGTTCTCCCTTGATCAAGAGCTCTTGTCTTTAACAACAATGGTGGCCAACTCATCCAATGTCTCAAGAACTCTTTGTAAAACCTAGGCTCATGATTTGGAATTACTAAACTAGCCTATCAATGAAGCTTGCAACTAAAATTAGTGGTTAAATGCAAAGGATTGTGGAGACAATTCAACATAATAACTTTGCACAAATCAAGCTTAAAAATAATGTTCATGGCCTCTCTATTTATAGATTTTTGAGATTGATCAAGATCAACCATTACCGTCCATCTCAAGTTTGAGATGTATAATCATGGATTAATCCAATTATATAATTAAAATCCATAAATAGCCCTCATAATTATTTTTGGAGGGGCATTTAAGAGGCATGGAGGGTCTTAATGAAGCATGGGAGATCCATAATCCTGATATTTTATGCATTTATGGCTTATGGATGCCACCCCATATGATAATGTCATTAGGTGATGCAATTAATAAAAATCAATTTTCAAAAAAAAAAATTCAACAACTCTCATGGAAAATCCACTTAAGCTCTTGATTTGAATCAATTAGCCTTAAACAAAGTTAATCAACATTTGTGCAATTATTTGGAAATTGGCCCTCAATTAATCAAAATGGTCAGAAAGTCATATTACTGAGTCGTAATTTGACTTGGAAAGAATTGGAAGGTGATGTTAGATGCGTTGGAACTGCCATCCCATTTAGGATGTTGTCAACACAAAATAACAAGGGCACATGTTTTGTGCAAGAGATTTGACAAAAGAGAGTAATCCAGAGCACCAGGTGCAAAATTGGCATTTTGACTCGAAATGATCTGATCAAAGTCCGTTGGCCCATAAAATGCATTGCTCCATTTAGGGATACTTTGACTTAAATTGGCACTTGTAAATGACAAGTTCGAACCATTTAGGGTGTTTTATGAATTTTGACCTGAAATGTGCATTTGAGTGCAATTCGAGTAAAATTGACAATTTCAACACAAATGGTGTTAGGAATTGGATATTTACAATAACATAGTTTGTGTTTCAATTCCTTTAATGCTTTCTGTTATGTGACAGTCCAGTTGAAATTTGCTCTAGCGCCTCTTTGAGTAACTTGGTTTAGAGGCCAAGTCATGTGAGAGAAACCAAGTACTAATCTCTAGTAGAAATTTGCCAGTCCCAGAAAGTTGCAAAGCTCTATGAAATTCTTTGGTTGTGGCCAATCCTGGATGACTTGAATCTTGGCCAGATCCACATGCACTCCCTATGTGTCCACAATGTATCCCAAGTACTGAATTTGTGGCATGGCAAATGAACATTTTTCCATGTTTGCATACAATTTGTGTTTCCGCAAAGTGTCAAGCACTTGCTCTATATGGCACAAATGTTCATCCCATGTTTTTCACTATGATCTTGTTGAGTGCTCTATAGTCAATGCAAAGCCTCCGTGTGCCATCCTTCTTTGGCGCAAGCATAATTGGGCTATTGCAAGGCGATGATCTAGGCCTGATACACCCTTTGCCCACAAGTTCATGGATCTGTTGCTTGATCTCTTCATTCTCCAAAAATGATTTGTAGTATAATGAAGCATTAGGAAGTGGTAGTCCAGGGATCAAATCGATAGCATGCTTTACCATGTGGTGTGTAGGTATTTCCTTTGGTAGATAGAACACATTTTTGTATTCTTCTAGCTTGAGTTGCAATGCGGCTTTTTGCGTTAACGTTGGAGGAACTACAATAGCTGTGAGTGACGCAAGGACTTTCTTGCATTCAAATCTTACCATCAAAAGCACAAACTTCTTGCGAGAAGTGACTAGCTTCTTACACTTCTTGGCACTAATGAGCGATAGCTTTGGAACTATTTTTGGTATGCAATATCTTATATCACCAACATTAATGATAACATTTTTAGGATTTGCTTCATATATTGCATGCCAATGATAAAGATATGGTTGACCCAATAGAATATCACATATTTCTAATGGAGCAACATTTGCAAAGGACTATATCTTAAAAAGGCTTGATGTTGTACACCACTTGACACTGCTGAGTTACGTGTTTCTTAGAACCCGCACTAAACCATCCATTGGAGTATGGTTGTGGGTGAAGCGTTAGTGGCAAGTTCAATCTGCGAACTGCTTTAGGAGAAATTAGGTTCTTCTGACTTTTGTTGTCAACAATGAAGTGTACTGGTTGGGCATTGATCAACATCTGAGAATGGAACAATCTTTTTGCTTCCTCTATTCTCACAGGGGTAGTAGAGATGCTTGCGGTACCCACCATGGTGCTAGGCTTAGATTCCATGATTTGTTTACTTTTGTCTGATGTTGGGATGGTGGTACCAGTGGCCTCAAGTTATGCAAGCAAAGTTTTCCTAGCATGGCATTCCTCATTTGAATGATTGTTGGAGTTGTGAACTGAACACCACTTGCCAGTCTTGGATTGCTTGTTCTGATCATTTGACAGTTGCCACTTCTTTGGTGGTTGTCTGGAGTTATTCCTTGATTTGGAATTCTTCTTGGAAGATTTAGATTGTTGCTGCTACTTAATTTGAGACTTTGAATCTTTTGTCTTAGTCTTGGACTTGGCCTTTGATTCAAATTTGCAATTGTATTTGTAGGCTTCCCCAATGGTGGAGATAGTTAGGAAATCCAGGTCTGATTGGATGTGTGGTCTCAACCTTGACTTATACTTCAGAACAAGATTCTGCTCCAAAACCTGAATCTCAAGTTTGGACACCAAGATATGGTAAGTATTTGTGTATTGTTGCACAGACTACTCTTTGCCTTGGGGCAACTGAGAAAACTTAATGTGTTGATTATCATAGTTACCAACAGGTTAATAGGTTGCTTTGAGTGCTTCTACAAAACGGTTCCATGTGTCTACAGATGTGTTTAAACCTAGATCTTCATGTGTAATGTAATAATTGTCCCACCATTTCTTAACTGATAAAGAAACTTTCAGAAGAGCAAATGTAATTTTCTCTTGGTCGCAGAAATGATTTACTGCGTAGGATGAATAGATGAGGTTAAGCCAATTATCTAGTGCATCTACATCTATTTTACCTTCAAACATATGAATGTCTAGATCGACTTGTACCTTATATAGCGTTTGTGCAAATGGCCGATGAGAATGAGATGTCGGAGAAGTCTGTTGCTTGAGAAGGAGCGAGAAGTGATCAATGATACTTGCTTGTTCTTGCACATGACATTCTTCCAAATCTTCTCTGTCTCTGCAAAGCATCCTCTATCATTTTCTAGAACATCTCTAGAGTTGGTGTCGTTGCGGCTTTGTCTCCCATTTGAGGATGTGAACGAAGGTATGACGAAGGGTCACGAATCTCGAACCCTAACTTCCTGTAATCAAACCTCATCTCCGTGGGCATACAATCAATGATGAAAACTCATAAACACCACGATACCAATCATGAATGATATGAAGTGTGTATGCTCTAAAACCATTGATCTGGGGCCCAGGGGGAGACCCAGTGGACAACCTACTTAACACAAATTAAACAGGTTATGTGCGGAAGTGATTTACTAAATGATGGAGAACATGAAATGTAATGTGGTAAAGAAACAAGAAAAAAAGAACAAGGTGACAACGGAATTAGAACTGTAATAACAAATTTGTATTATGTTAAGGTCTGTACAATCTGAGAGATTAGATGTATTGATGCAAGGCTCCCTAACTCTATTCTGCTCTGTGGTTCGACACAATGTATTACTAACCTACAAAGGAAGTGTAATTATTATACAATGCAAAAAGATGAAGCGTCGGTTCTACCATTACAACTGTTGGTAACAACCTCTTTGTAACTGCAAAGTGCAGTGATGTCACTAACTGTTGTTATTGACAGGGTGTTGGTTATAGTAATGACACTGCAGATGATGTGCGTTAATGCAGAAACATAATTGCAAAGAATCCTTTTACATGAAGTTGCGGAACCTACTGACCCAATTGTTGACGTAAGCACAAGGTTGGACATGCAACTGCGATGATATGTGGTATGATTGAGTGACCTAGATCCTCCTGGATCACCAATGACACAAATCGTCCCAATATAGTTGATATTTTTGAGCGCGACATGGAAGGTTGGAAGAAGAAGGTGAAGTCGATTGGGAAGGCCTTTGGAAGGAGGGTACTCTTTGTGGATTTGAAACCTATTGTAGTGAAGGGAATGTTTAGCAAGAGGGATTTTGTGGCTTCCAATTTTTGGAATATATTGGACAAGACTTAGCTTTTCACAAGGAGCTTAGGTACCAATCTGAATAATGGAAGATTCATAATTGGTAGGGCCTAAAAGAATTGGAAGACATGGATCAACAAGTTCATGTTCTACTATGAACATTATGCTTTTCCATTTATGACAAACTATTGGTCTCGGTCAAATGATGCTATGTTATACTCCTAATATTCTATCTTCATAAGTGTATTAAGGTTATGGAATGGTGAATTAGTGGCATGCAGGAGGTTGCCCCTTCAAAGTGGGCATATATCTGATTCAGTCATATCACTTCATTTATCATTTGAGCATCATTATCTTTGGATATGTGCTTATTTTTCGCATTCAAGTGGATCTGCTATTGTTATCTGCATTTATTTTAAAGAAATACCTTAACAAGTGGTATTGACACAACAATTTGGGTGGCAAATTTTGTGGTGCACGAACAAAAGAACATTATTCAAAAACAATGATTGAGAATTTTGTAGTGCAAGAAGCAAGACTTTGTCAAAGGTGAGTACCTTTCTGTTACGAAATTTCTTTGCAATTGTTTTGTCTCTTTGTGGCATATTATGCATCGGTGTTCGACTTGGGTAGAGCAGTAGGTCGGTTGCACTTATGTTAATCAAACCCAGCAAAAAATGCAAACTTGAATATCTTTCAAACCACAAAGAATTTGGGGTATCCGATTTGAGCAGTAGAACCCAAGTTCAAAAAAATATATTTCAAGCTAGGTAGGCAAGGAGAGAAGGATGATCCGAAAGATCTCCTATGACTGCTATACCCCATTTTTTGTATGGTCACCACTCACGACAAACACTTTCCACCCCTAAGTGATCACAAATCTAGAGCCAGGAAACCAACCTTATCCACCACCATGTCATCCTCAATCGTGCAACCAAATGGATCAAATGCTGCTGTTAAGCACAAGCTTATACTGAGAGGGGGGGGTGAATCAGTATAAGATATTTTTTAATCTTTTTACATTTAATCAACCACAACAACCATAAACATTCAAGATCTAGCAATTAATAACACAAGATTTATGTGGAAACCCTTTCGAGAGAAAACCACGGCAAAATATTGCTTTTATATATATAAATCTTTTACAATGTTCGCAGGCACCAACCTACTGGAGACACCAATCCTCGAACCAAGCACCAACTCGATAAATTTGTGAGCACCCACCCACTGGAGACACCGATCCCCTTTGCCAAGCACCAACCCGACGAATTTGTGAGCACCAACCCACAGGAGCACCAACCCCTAGACTATGAGGCACCGACCCCAAGCCAAATCGATTCCACCGTCTGTGATTGCTTCTTCAATCGAATGATGGCTTTGCTTCTCTTACACTTTTGCTCTCATTGATTTTCTTATATAATTTCTGCTCTCCTCTCTTTCATAATTCTCATATGATATTCTTCATTAAAATAAAACTTCCCTTCACACTTATTTTCTTATTAGATATATTCTATTTCATTTTTTGCTCTTCCTCTTTTGTCACACTTATGTGATCTTCAATCAAATCGAATGCTTGTTATACTTCCACATATCTTCTCCCTTATATAGCCTTTAAAGGATGTGTCCCATCCAAGAGATACCTCTTCACCAAAAGATGTAACCGTTGACATTTCCGTCGACATTTCCATTAACATTTCCGTCAACAATTCCGTTAACATTTCCGTCGACATTTCTGTTCACTTCCGGCAACAATTCCGTTCACTTTCAGCAACACTTCCGACAACAATTCCGTTCACTTCCTTTGACATCAATGACAATTATTCCAACAATCTCCCCTTTTGTCATTGATGGCAACCTTCCAAAAAGATCTTTTCTGCAACTCCCCATCTTCTTTTCTGCATCTCCCCCTTGCTGTAACTCCCCGTACTACCATTCTCCCCCTTTGACATCAATGGCAAAGGGTCATTCAAGGAGCTGAAAAAAAAGTTTAGCTCCCTCTTAACTAATGCTTCTCTCCAGAGTCTATTTGATAGCTTAGATTCATTCAACATAGTTCTAGCTATCTCTTGAACAATTCGATTTTTCCTTTCCACCACTCCATTTTGTTGTGGAGTCCTTGCAGCTGAGTATTGTCTCTTAATTCCATGATCTTCGCAAAACTCAATGATTTCATTTGAAATAAACTCACCTCCTCGATCTGACCTTAGGCATTTTATTTTCAATTGACCTGTTTCTCATTAGCTTGACACATGACTCCATAGATCTCCATCAGCTCTCTTGATCTTACCTGAACCCATTCATACCTTGTCACTTGATCCTTGGACCTGACCTTGATGATTCCCTTCATGACTTTCTTGTCATGCAACATAGCCAAGACCCAACATGCATCCACCATGCTTCCTTTTTCTGTAAAGTGTCTCCTTGAAGCCTAGAAGAGACACCCCACACAAAGGGTCCTAGAACAAAGTGAACCCAGGAGATGCCCACAACTCCCCTGTTACTTCCTTGATCCTCTTGCATCCATGAGACTAATTTCTTTCTCTTAGAATCCATTTAGGCATGTCTAACTTCTTTGACTCACTAACCTCAAAATCCATGTTGTTTGTTTTCTCAACTCTTGCAACTGTCTTACCTTCCAATGCACTATCATTAGAAACTAATAATAGGGAATCTTGACAAGGCTCATGCTCAATTGTAACAAGAGATTCTCTTTGATCTGCAGGCTGCTTAGGACTAGTATTCACTATCTTTTCTACAACTCCTAATAACAAGAGTTTCACATAGTCCTTCCTATCTGATTCTTTCTCTATTGTCGAAAGTAATCCATTCTCACTCTTAGACTCAATCTGATCAACCTTTACTGTCTTAGGTCTCCAAACCTGAGTTTGGCCCTTCTCATATCTTCTAGGGGCTCCATAGCATTTGACATACCTTGAGGATCTCTTTACTCCACTTGGACATAATTTAGCAATATGGCCAACCTTATGACACCAAAAGCAAGCAACATTTCTCATACCTTTTGCTTGAAGGTGATTGAGATCTCTCTTTGACAAATTGCTTCTCCTCAAACAGTCTCTTGCCCTATGTCCAACATGATGACAAACAAAACAGTGGCCATGAAAAGAATTTGAAAACCTGAAAGCATTGGGCTGCCTGATTGGCTTCTTCAAATTGCCCTTAAAACTTGCATGGACTGATATCTCATGATCTTTCTCAACCTTGATTATGAGCCTCTCATGTTTATCTTTCAAAGAACCTAACTCAGTCTTCAACTGATTGCACTGTTCTTCTTTCATTTGTAGCTGACTTCTCAAATCTTCCTCAACTTGTTTAACTTTTTCGATTTGATTTTTCAGATCAACGATTACCTTGTTTGATTTCTCAAGGACTTGTGATGTCTTCGCTTTGAAGTCTCGATTCTCTTCATATTTTCGGAGCTGTAACTTCAGTTTCTGATTCTTCTTCTTAAATGCTTTCATTTCTTCCAATGCGCAAATAAGTTCTTCTTCAGGGTTCACTTCACCTTCTTCTTCCATGTCTTCGTCTTCCTTCAAAATATCTTTGCTGGTGGTGGCATTTTCTTCTATAGCCATGAACAGAATCTCTTCATTATCACTCTCAACATCACTTTCTTTGTTTTTTTCGGATGAGCTACTATACCTCTTGGAGTATAGGCTTTTCTTTTGTTTCTCAAATCTTTGCTTGTCTTTGCTCGGCTTGAATCCCCTTCTGTACTTTGGTTTGTTTCCCTCATCATCGTTATTTCCTTTATTTGGACATTTGGCTACAAAATGACCAATTTTACCACAATTAAAGCATTTAAATGGTAACTTTCCTTTATATTTGCCCAATCCTTTCTTTAGCTTCTGAATGAATAGAGCTTCATTTTCATCTTCTTCACTACTTGAATTTTCACTTGATTCTAGTTCTTTGTTCTCTTTCTTCGAGACCTTGAATGATGCTTCCTTCTTCGACTGTCTCTCAGATTCGGTTCTCATTTCGTATGCCGTAAGAATTCCATGGAGCTTGTCTATTTTCATTGTGTCTAAATCCTTCATTTCTTCAATGGCGGAGACCTTCGCATCAAATCTCAATGGTAGGGATCTCAGGACTTTCTGAACAATCATAGATTCTTCAATTTTCTCTCCGAGTCCTCGAATGACATTAACAATCTCATCGATACGAAGAAGATACCCAACAATGTTTTCATCATTCTTCATTATTAAACTTTCAAACTGCCTCCAGTGGGTTTGGAGTTTTGCTTTTCTCACCTTACTATCACCTTCATAAATAGTGTTGAGTTTATCCCAAATCTCTTTTGCAGATTCACAATGCATAACCTTAACAAACTCATTTTCTGAAAGCCCGCATAAGATTGCATTCATAGCTTTCGCATTGTTCTCACTGGCCTTTTTTCTGATGGCATCCGTTGGTGCAATTTGTGGCGTTGTGTATCCTATTACCACTGCTTACCAAATATCGAAACGTAGGGCCATCAAGTAAGTCTTCAACCTTATGCTCCAAAATGCGTAATTTGTTCCATCGAACAAAGGAGCCTTGTTAGTGGAGAAACCATCCAACACTTGAGATCTTGCCATATGTGCTTTCCAAGATCTACCTTCTAGCAGTTGTGCTAACACCGAAGAAACTGGCTTTGATACCAA
The DNA here is from genome assembly GCA_037957365.1 of Torreya grandis. Lineage (NCBI taxonomy): Eukaryota > Viridiplantae > Streptophyta > Pinopsida > Cupressales > Taxaceae > Torreya > Torreya grandis. The sequence goes on along the minus strand of JARHVA010000167.1, from coordinate 4,039,174 downwards.
TTGTTAAGCACAAACTTATACTGAGCGGGAGGGTGAATCAATATAAGATATTTTTTAATCTTTTTACATTTAATCAACCACAACAACCATAAACATTCAAGATCTAGCAATTAATAACACAAGAGAACATAGGGTTTATGTGGAAACCCTTTCGAGAGAAAACCATGGCAAAATATTGCTTTTATATATATAAATCTTTTACAATGTTCATAGGAACCAACCTACTGGAGACACCAATCCCTGAACCAAGCACCAACTCGATCAATTTGTGAGCACTCACCCACTGGAGACACCGATCCCCTTTGCCAAGCACCAACCCGATGAATCCGTGAGCACCAACCCACAAGAGCACCAACCCCTAGACTATGAGGCACTGACCCCAAGCCAAATCGATTCCACCATCTGTGATTGCTTCTTCAATTGAATGATGGCTTTGCTTCTCTTACACTTTTTCTCTCACTGATTTTCTTATATAATTTCTGCTCTCCTCTCTTTCATAATTCTCATATGATATTCTTCATTAAAATAAAACTTCCCTTCACACTTCTTTTCTTAAGAGATATTCTATTTCATTTTCTGCTTTTCCTCTCTTCCTTTTTTGTCACACTTATGTGATCTTCAATCAAATCGAATGCTTGTTATACTTCCACATCTCTTCTCCTTTATATAGCCTTTAAAGGATGTGTCCCATCCAAGAGATACCTCTTCACCAAAAGATGTAACCATTGACATTTCCGTTAACATTTTCGTCGACATTTCTGTTCACTTCCGGCAACAATTCCGTTCACTTCCAGCAACACTTCCGTTCACTTCCGGCAACAATTCTGTTCACTTCCTTTGACATCAATGACAATTATTCCAACAGCTGCTTCTACAAGCACTGAGGAGGAATTTTCTTATTGTGAACCACCACAAATAATGGAAAATTTTCCTTTTGGTTGTGAAGTGGCAGTAAATTTGATCAAGGATAATTTGTTTGCCTTTGATAAACATTAGATTGGAAAAATTTAAAGGGTACCTCTTGACTGAAATGTGTTATATTATCCAAACCTACCCCTAGATAACCATACTCATGGATTTGGTCCAATACCAGCCAGTCACATGCAGCCGAATAACCATGGGGGGCACAACCAGAATTGCCATACACATACCATGTGTCGCGTATTGATGGTTGGACATATGCTAGGATGTCAAATGTGACATGTAGCTCAGTTCATCCATCAGTAATTCTATAGCTTGGGTGTCAGTTTAAAACCTTAGATTTTTTAACAGTTGGAAGGTGAATGTTTTCATCTTCGCTCCATCCGTTTTTCTTCCCTCCAGCAACAGATAAGAACCACAAAGATAAATATTTGGTCTGAATTAGAGACAGGAGGTTTTGGAATTTGGAATTTGGATGTATAATGCTGGCAGAGTGAGGGAAGCTTGCAAAGAAGTGAGTGAGTGCAGCTTGCAAGGGAGATTGCCAGAAAGTCCAGAAGTCCAGCTAAGTGTAGAGTGTGTATATATAATTTGAGTTTGAAAGTAGAAAGTAGAAGTGTAGTTAGCTGATGTTATCTCAAATAGTTAATGTAATGAAGTTATGAGTTGTAAGAAATTTCAGGAGTGTTTTTTCTTTGAACAAGTTATTTGTGTGTACATTTCTGCAAAATCAATAAATAACAACTTTCAATGTGATTTTCACTAACATATTGTGTTTGTGCACTTTGACCAAGCTGAGTTGTTGGTGGTTGTTCGTTTGACCCTCGACCACGCCATCATATTTGTTTGCCAGAATGACCACGATGACTTGGGAATTCTTGTGCTAGAAGTAGGGATTAACTCTTGAAGGCCACACATAGTTTTGCAACTAATACAGTCCAATTGAAGATCTTGGATGATGAAAAGCATCTGATTTTGAACTAGAGATCTGTACACTCAAATTCAGAAAGAATAATCTCTGTTAGAATTCCAAAGCCCCAAGGAAACTATTTGTAAGGGATGAATACTCGATGATAATTTTATTGGAAGGTGCCAGAAAAGAGGGCAGTGCAACAACAACACGACTATTTCCATGACTATGATCACTTGATGGGGTGAAGAGAGCATGGAGTTTGAAGATAGGCCTTTCTAAAAGAAGCACAAGTATCACAACCTTCACACTTTTTATGAACATGAGCAAGATGAATGTCGTCATAGGTATCTAAAGAAGAAGGTGGCAAAAGTCCCCATGTTTTTGCAGAAGAACCCACTACATGTTGATGGGTTTTCCTGTCCCCTAACAAGTAAACACTCATTAGTAATAGTCTGATGATCCCCAAGTTGAGCCTGTAAAGATAGGGCTGGCCTGCCTTGTAAAAATGGGATGAGAGATTGGTGAAATATGATTTCATCAACTCATTAGTAATACTTGTAGTATATAAGTTTGTAGAACGTCTGCCTTGAGGGATGTCAATGGAAGGTGTCTGTGAGGGGTTTCTGAACTAGAATATGTCAGCCCCTCTAATACACCTAAAATTATTATGCACACAACTATTATGAAGCCCGAGATGCATTGTTTTATGCATTCAGCCCAACATTTATGTTATAATGAGATTCTTCACTGTGGCTGATGTCTTTCTCACTAGCTAGCCTTGGGCTTCTCGCTCAATCTAACTGAAACATTAGCCTTTGAATTAACTTAATCACAAATTGAGTATTCTGATTTGTTTTTCTTGTCGTGTAACATGAACGCTTAATTACACTAGTTATTGAATTGTTATCCTGATTAGGATTTACCAATTATATCTAATGTGTGCTCGATTCTAATGATTGCAAACCTAATTTGGTTTGACATAGCATAATCTATTAGCTGAGGGACATTCTTTGGTCTTCATAAGTGTATTATAATTACTAGTCGCATGTTCTTTTTTAAAATTCTGATTTTATGGAATGCCTTGTAGGCTGTGTTTTCAGATTGTGATTATTGTGAACCAAATTTATTTACTAGCACTATAAAGTATCAGCTTATAGTCAATTCATTTTTCTTTAGCAGATTTTATATCAATGAAATGGAATTTTAGGCAGGCGATACTGTCTATTATTACTAGCTTGAGAATTTAACATGTGACAGGCTGACAGCCATATCAATGGCTCGTTGGTTAATGTTATGATAAATGATAATTGTTTTTGGTCAATATTTCTTAAGATAATAATCATTTTTAGTTGTGGCCAGATACTGGATCATCCACATATTGACTATGCTTTTATACACATAGGGAGTTGTAAAGAGACCCTAACACATCTTATAGGTTTGATCAATAGTAGGTCATCTGCATGGGTTTCTACTTCTCAACCATTTTTTCCCCCCTTAATAATGATAAATCTTGAATTGACCATAAATTATATAAGCGCTATGGTTTTGGGTAAACGTTACTGATTTGTTGTTGTATGCAGGTCTTCAGGGTTATTTCTTCTCTTCTTATCATATGCTGCCGGTGTCGGGGGCTCATCAGATCTCCATGATTTGAAGCCAATTTAATGACTAATGAATGTGCTGGAAGTTGATCAACTCAAGGCATGCCTCATTTCCTCGCAATGATATCTATCAACATTCCTTAGTTGGAAAACTCAGGCAATTTGATAAATCGTATGGTATTTTATTATTATAATTTATTACAAAGAATTGACACAGTATATGATCTCTTATGTTTCCATTTATTCTATTTTTGTACACAAGTGGCCAAGAATGGCCAGAGTATACAATGGGATTTCTGAATACATATCCAATAAAGTAAAACATAACCGAAGAGGAACAGGAACAGGAACATAAGTCAATGACATACTCGAAGAAACAAAAACACTTGAAAACCCAAAGCTAAATGAAGCAGCTACTCTCCTGACGTTTGAGGTCTAGAAGAAATGAGCGACGGGCTCATGGTATTTGTTCATTGGTGCTGAGATAGATTTTGTCTGACTTATCTTTGTAGTTTTTGCCATTTGGTCCTGGCTAATTATTTTGCAATTGCATTCCTTGAAGATATTCTGCCCTTTACAAGAGTTAGTCTTAAGACCAAAGTAATTTTACGAAAGTGCTCTTTGCCCTTCTCCTCACATCAACTGCTCCCATCCCAGGAAAGTGTTAAAAGAGTGTTCTTTGCCCGTCTCCTCCCTGCACCTGCCCCCATCTCAGGAAAAGAAAAACCAAAAAGAAGAAGATTTATAAGGATGGCCCTACAATGGCAAAATCCCTTACAATACTTCACCACTTGAAGCAAAACATTTGACTTTACAATTAACGCAGGCAGACCACTTTTTGTTTGATAAATACCCCCTTACATGAATAAATTTAATTGTATGAATAAGAGGGTGACCTTAAAGCAAATAAAGGACTATAAAAATTGGGAAAGCCTTTAGATAAGAATGGGAGAAGTAGTAATTAGCTTTTTAATATTTTTGAGTAATCTTTGATAGAGTAGCCCTTATTGAATAAATGAGGACGTTAGGCAAGACCAAAGGGCTCGTTACAATAAATTAAAGTGTTCATACAGAGTTGAAATGACTCCTACCACAGATTTATGAGACTTTGACAAGCCTAAAAGGAGTACCATACAAGAATTGGTTTTAACTTTAAGACAATAATATATATGGGTGTCAAAGAGATCCTTATTACAAGAGTTAACAAGTAAATGCTACGTTACCGGATACACCCCTACACCCCCCGGGGTACGGGTACAGGGGGTGGTATGCCCAGCCAATGCCACCCGGGCGTACCCGCAGGGGTTGGGGCGTACCCTGGGTGTTGGCTGGGTGTACCGCCCCCAAAAAACGTTTTTTTATTTTTTTTCCTCCTTATTTCGCTTAATAACAAGTCAAACACGGACTTCAAAAAACAAAATAAAGTATGAAAACCTCTGCAGTTTCAATGGCTGGCTGTGTTTTCAAAACATGAAACTCGGTTGATTCATCTGTATCTTCTTCATTAGGGCTGTATACAACAGCTATGAAGGTTGCCAGAGCAAGTCAGCAAGTCTTCCAGTTATTGGATCGTGTTTCAGCCTTGCCAAAATAAAGGGAATAAATCTCTGTAACATGATCAAGATGAGGGAGAGGTTGAAATCAATAATGTCTTTTTTTGCTTATCCTCTATGTCCCAAAAATATGGTTCTCCAGGACTCTTTTTGTGCAGTATATACGGTAAGACTAAGATCATTTGCACATGTATAATACGAAAGCTCAACTCGTGAATAAGCTCAAAGATGAGAACAGGCCATGGTCTTAAGTTGATTTAACACCAGGTCATTTCATTGTAATCTTCACCAAACTGCAGAGAATTCATTTTCTTTTGTCTTTATTTTTGTCCATACATTGTAACATTTGCACTATGTACTAGTAATAAAACTATTCTATGCATATTATGTGGTTAATTTTGCTAATATGGCTATATTTTTAATTTTTTATATATATTTTTGTATGGCCGTACCAAAACCCCCCAAAAAAATCCCCCATATCCATGTACCCAATACTTGTGCCCGTACCCGTATCGACAACTTAAGAGTAAATGTTTTCGTATATAATACGGCCCAAGGAACACATTTTCTTGTACTAAAGTAAAATGAAGTGCTCTCAATGTTCATGCTCAGCATCGGGTTACAAAATTGATCAGAAATTTGATCATGTATGTCATCCAATTTAGTCAGGAAGACAATTGACTGTCAAACATGAGTAATTTGCAATATGCGGAGTCTTGAGAAAGTTCTTATTTCTGTTGTTCAGGGTAAAACAACACATGGTTAGCATCAAAAGTAACTTTTGAGTACATATTTGAGTTCCTCTCGAAAAAATTAGACAAGTTAAAAAATAAAAGCATGTCATGTCAAGTTCGTATGCAAAAGTTATGACCTTCGGAAGTTGGACTTTTTTGCAAGTCAAACTCCGGCGCCGGACTGAGAAACTCTGGAGCTCAACTGTTCATCTCTGGAGCCTCACTGTTCATCTCTAGAGCTAGCTGTAGAACTCCGGAGCTGAGTGTATTGGATGTTTTTGACGTTTCCTCTTCATTTTGGTGGGTCAGTTGAGTTTCTTGGTGGTTTCCGAGACTGGGAAAGGATAAATATAGGTTTTGGCAAGGCAGAGATAATCAAGAGAAATCAAAGGAAACATCAAAGATAAATCCAAAGAGATCCATCCAAGGAGGACTACACAACGGAGATAGCTGAGTTCAATAGATGATGACTACATAGCTGAGATAGTTGAGTTTAGCAGTTTTTCCTTTTTTGAGAGGCAAGTTTTCCACTGAATATTGCAAAGATCATTACAAGCATGGGACCATGAGGTTGGTTTTCCTTGTAAACCCAAGAAGGCAAAATATCTTGTAAACTGCAGAACACAGTGGAGATGAGGAAGCATGGCTTCACTCTTGCTGGAGTTTTCTTACATAGAGTTTCTCCAAGATATGTCTTGTATTATCTCTCTTTGTGGTTGATGTGTTTGTTTCCTTTCCCTGCATGTTTACATTCCTTGCAACTAAGCTAACACACAAACATTTAAGAGAACTCAAGACTTGGCCCTCAAAGTTAAACAACTTCACCTTGATATTGCACCTCTATGCAAGCATTTTAATTGCAGTCATGTCCGGAGTAGTAGCATGTTTAGAGTATAAGAATATATGCAATGTATGTAGCATGTGGAGATTGCATGTGAAGGGTTGCATATTCTTTTGTATGCCGTAGATGACAGTCATAAGCGCTGAAATACATCTTAAAACAACATTTTAAGTATTTTTCTATTGCATAGAACTTGAGAGAAACAACTAGATTTGAAAGGGTCCATGTGGGTGAAACTTAGAGTAGAATATCCACTTAGTTTTTGGATAAAAAAATTGGACAAAATAAGAATGAAAATGCTTGTACAAATTTTGCCGAAATTAGCATGAACGTGCCTTAAAACAAGGAGACATCTAATTGTTTCCTATGGTAATATAAATAATTGTAATATAGCATGTTTTTAATGTATAGCATGTTTTTAATGGATCTGACTTTATTGTAAAACATTTGAACAACCTTGAGAATCAGTGGCCCTTTCTGTGGCTTAAACCTAGGTTATATGGAACCCACAAAAATACCAACTAAATACATAAAAGACAGATTAAAATAATATATGCATATTGAATTTAAGGTAGCCCTAAATCAGTGAAGTATTGAAATGTTTATGGTTGAGCTTGTCTGGAATTGTGCACAATGGCCGAAACGGCGAAAAGGGCTGATTTTCTCCTGATTTGTACCATACCTCTCCATTGAAATTCATATAAAATTGGTATACAACTAAGTTGAATTAACCACTTGTCAATGAACAGGTTGCAGTTGACGGAGCATCTAATGCTGCAAGTTGCAACAGTTTTGGCCCCAAGCTTGTGGGCGAGTCTTCATCGCTTTCTGTAATGACAGATTCATCTTTCAGATTATTACCAATGGCTAAGCTTGTTTGTGTGAGACAAGAAGATCAAATCTCTCCACACCTGAATTATTTGACCTTTGTACTGATGTAGCCATCATGAGTTTTTCGATCTGGTTTGCCTTTTTTTTGGCTTATTGTAGGTTCATGCACTTGATGGAGAGCACTTCCTGGAGAAATTCTTCCTGAAAGGTTTTTTTTCACAAGTATAATTGATAAAGTGATTGTAACTTCATATGACAACATTGTACCGTTTAGTTGGAGTGAAATAACTTTAGAACATAGAATAAAATGTTTCAGAGTCTTTGGGTTTGGGTGGATGGATTGATTATACTGTAGGTGTTTCTATAAGTACCATTCACACTGCTGATGAGACTTAGTACTCTGCGGTTAATATTTTTGTTTTCTTTTGATACATGATTGAGGAAACTGGACAAACTGGTTCAATGTCGATCTATTCTTATGTTGCTATTTGTTGGTTCACGTGCTACGTGGCACAATTATTAAATACATTTTGGTAATTTTACAAACTTTAGTGTCTTTAAATCCGAATTTTGTTTTTCTTCTGCAAGTGGTCGACCATTAATCTGGATTGATAATTATTTTACTCATCAACAGATAATTTTTGTGAACAACAAAGTTTTCTTTGGATTAATATCGTAGAGAACCATTGCTTGCCAAAATAATGCTGAAGTTTAAAAAATTCAAGAATTTAGAAGACAAGCTAATTGCAATGACAAAAGGCTTCTACCTCGCAAGTTGAGCTTTTCAGGCTCTCTTTTGATACACAGGATTATTTCAATCCTTAAGATTTATCTTCTTTATAAGAGCGGCGGTCCATTTGTCATATGATTAAAGATAATTTGCTGTGTTTAGCTTTCAACGTGTTCAATATATTTTATTTTAATGCCTCTTTTTGGAGTTATGTTTTGTATTGAAATGTGGACCTCATTAAAGTTTTTATCCTGGTTTTGGATCTGAAGCCTTTAATAGGTTATGCACATTGAAACAGCTGATCCTCGTGCATACCAATTTTGACAATATGAACATGGAGGCTGTGATCAATAAATTAACAGAAAATACATGAACAGGCAAGCATTATTCCATCTAATTGAGAACCTCACACTTGTGCTTGGGAATGTTTGCTGCTGCTTTTATGCACCTCAACGTTTATCTTGGAAGAGAGTGATCATAACTAGAAATTTTACAAGACACATTCAAAAAGACCTCGAGAAGCTTGACAGGCTGTGCTCTCTTAATAGGGTTCTTAATATCTTCAAATGGTTTCTTTTGTTAACATAGATCCTGAGCAATTGACTTGCTAATCTTTCACAAATCTTTGGACACGTTGTTTATCACAAGGAAGTCAGAAATTATTAATTTGCTAAAAAATAAGTTTTATATTTGGGTCTTGGTAATAGTGGTGCTTCATATTGGGGTTATGAATTTGTATTGACCTAAATATGATGCATATATTCCATTAGGCATGCCCATTTTGGTGGGGTTTTTGGAAGGCTTTTCCCACCTGTGGATGTATTTGTAAGTTTGTATGTATGCTGACTTCTTATGGTGCGCCTTTTAACCGAGGCAATAAATTTATGATTATAGGTTTGTGCCGTACCAGGCCAGTCCGGTTGAGAAAAAATGAAAAAATAATTAAAATTTCATTTGCAATTGAGTCTATATCAATTGATCCTACACTCCCTCAGGGTCTCCTACCATATTAAATTTAATGTAATAATACATGATGCATAGAAAAGCTCTGGTATGTATTGATAAGCAAAGCATATATACAGAGCAATAACACATAATGCAGGGAATTAGGTGGAAAAACCTCTAAAAGATAAAAAAAACCCATGAGTGATATTCAATTATTTGAAAAACATTTCTCCCATACAATAAAAACTTCTCCTTCTCAATAATCTTCACAAAACCTTTTAAAAAACACTTGAGTGAGTTCAAATGTGATAATGTTTCATACCAATTCATTGTATTTCATGATAGGGATAAAACCCTATTTATAGTGAAATGTGAAGGAAGGTGATTGTTGTAACTAACAGGTCCAACCATCTCGAAAGTCATTTAATAATATTGGTAAGTATTAAATAAATATAATTTTATTATTTATTTACATGAAGTTTTCATCTCATGTTAATAAATAATATATTGTTATTATTTAATTAACTCCAAAGTAAGCTAAGAGTCAATTAAGCTCATTTAAACATTAAATGCTCTAACATTATTTATATTTTTTGATTGGACAAATGGATGGTTAGACTTAATTTGAAATGGATGGTTAGATTTGAGTCAATATCCTTATTCAATGAGAGGTTTGGTTATTGAATGAGGAAGGTTGAGGTTGTAAGGATTTGTTTTTATGAAGAGTGGGCTTGATTGGTCTTGTAGTATGTTTGCAAGATTTTGTTGGGTGTTCATTTAGAAGAAGTCGTCATGGTTGCCACCTCTATAGGTCCTCTTTGAAAGGCACTTCTCTTGCAAGTGTATTTGAACTAGATCTAGAACCGATTTAAAAAAACAATTACAACAACATTAGAGATTTTGAAGAGGAAATTGAGTTTTTTTGTTTTTTTTTAATTATCAAACACTGAAATCTAAAATATTATTAAAAGGGGAAGAATAAAAAGTTTTGAGACGGGGAAGGATGCGACAGAGAGAGAAATGTTGATCGGTGGAGGGTGAGGGTTAGGGAACGACAGTGGCAGTTTGTTGTTGCGCAAACTAGCACAGTTGTCGGATAGTGCAGTGATGATCCCAGGGGGTTTTACAACCCAAGATTCCAGAAAATATGATTCTTTTTACAGGGATGTTGCTCATCCTAAGGTCCCTAAGGATTCACCTCAGTGTTTTCCATTCCGTGCATTGTGGAGAAATCGGATGAAGTCCTTGCAGTGGATATTTCTCTCTCTAAGGTAACTGGGTTAATCTCTTCTTTTAAAGATTATGCAATTATTTGTAAGTTTAATGGGTTTTGGCCTCGGTTAGAGGAGTTGCATCAATGGGTTGACACTACTTGGATCAAAGACTATGTGATCCATTTATGTGCTAAAGGGTTCTTCATAGTTCAATTTTATGAGCTTGAAGATTATCAGAGAGTTTTTAAGGAGGGACCTTCATTTTGAGGAAGAGTTGGGCTCTTTGTCACCTCCTGGTTTTTCGATTTTGAACCCCCAACTGTTAGGGTGTGGAGCTAAAAGCTACACCTTAAGGCAAACGGGAGGGTTTCTAGCGTATGCAGTCGCCGGCGTCGGTAGGCCACACCGACGAAGGTCAGGGGACGCAGAAGGGAAACCGGCATCGGCAGAAGATCGGCCGGCGTCGGTCACCTCCAGGAAGGCAAGGACCGACGTCGGTCGCCTGTGGCGGTCTGAACTGCTGTTGACGAACAGTCAGTTAAGTGAACGCGGAGTTTGCATGTTAAAGGCTTGTTCGAAGCCTTGAGCGGCAAGTCTAATTTGTGTATGCATGAGATCTATATAATAGACTCATGGGTTGTATTGTTAAGTGGAGAATTTGGAGAAGAGCTATGTGAAGCTTGGAGAGTTCTTTCCATGGTGGAATCAAGTAGGATTCCCCATGTATGTATAAGTAAGATCAGGTTTGATATGCAGGGATGTGTGTATGCGAGGGTCAGAAAGGAGATCGGCGGGGGAGCTAGATCCAAGGTGACAGCAATACATCAGCAGGATCATGGAGAGATCTACTTGGAGTATGGTGGTGTACTCGATTGTACAGATGTGCAATGAGGTGAACAACAGCTTGTGTTAGCTGTGTGTTGTGACCTATGAGAGAAGATTACTCAGGTGGGAAGATTACTTGGAGCCCTTGAGGAGGAAGCCTCACAGAGGTGGAAGAAGAGTGTGATCTCTTTATTGTAATTTCTTTTGTAATGAGTTGAATACAATTGTGCGTTGCCTCTCATATTCTGTGTGTTTTCTCATTGATAGTTATTTGTTCTTCTGGTTATTCCGCATGTTTAATTGCTTATACAATGGTAATCATGTGTGCTCTTAAATCTGAGAAGTTGTGTCAGAGCTTTGGGGAGTTTCGGTCCTATCACCAACAATGGTGGTCTCCAAAATGTCGGTTTAGGTTCGGCTCCCCAATCTTCCTCTTCCCTTCTATCACCCCTCAGTATGTGAAGCTATTGGTAATACGCTTTGAAGTTTTATCAAAATGGATATGGAGTGGTATAAGCAAGGGTTGTTTACCTATGCCCGTATTTGTGTGGAGGTTGACCTTAGCAAAGGTCTTCTAGATCGAATCTAGTTGAAACATGATAACTCTTGTTGGCTCCAAACCTTGGATTATGTAAACACTGCCTTTAGATGTCGTTTTTGCCATCAAATTGACTATCCCCAGGGGCTTGTCCTCATGCATGGAAGCCAAAAAATCGAAAGGGCTATTGTTCTCATCTTAAAGGCTGACAGTGATATGAGCACACGTTTCCAACCAAGGTCATGGAAAATTCTTTAGATGACACAAGGAAGAAAGAGGATTCAAATCTAATTGTGGCAAATTCTTCTTGCCAAATGACTTCTACAAATAATGCTTCAGGTGGCAATATCAAGAGATCACATGAATCTGAATATTCTAAATCTGACAAGGACTAGTCCCTATTTGAACCTCATCATGGTCTTGCGCTTGTGTTAGTCATTGCTATTCTGATGGAGGTTAATCGTCCAACGGGTTGGACCGAGGTTCCAAAGGAAAAGTGCAAAAAAAGTCATATTGTGGATATGGGCTTTGGTTGTTCTTGATTTTTATTCTTTCTCTTGTTGGCCTTTTACCCTGTTTCCCCCTGTGTAGCTTGGCTTTTGGGATGTGACTTCTCCATCCATCTTTTTTGTATGACTAACGTTGTACTATAGTTTTTCTATCAATAAAAACACACTTTTCAATTAAAAATATATATATTATTAAAAAAAAACACCCAACTAGAAAGAAATTGAAATAAAAATTTATTGTCTTTCTAAGAAATTGTGGGAGATGCACTTGGCCAAAAGAATCGTTTACGGTTATGAGCCCCGCCCGCTCCCAAAAAAAAAACCATTTTACTTGAGGCTTTAGGGTCGTTTATAACAAATTTTCCCTAGTAACCACCATTTTGCCATGTGGGCAACTCCCATGGTGTAACCAACTGCGTAATTGAGATATATCTAATTTGTTCCTCCAAAACTAACACATAATTGCTAGTTGCATAACTGATGAGTTATAGATAAATTCCTTCCTAACTGACAATTATTGATTGCATAACTAATGAATTATAGATACATTCCTTCCTAACTGACACAATTATTGATTGAATAACTAATGAGTTATAGATACACTCCTTCCTAACTAACATGATTATTGATTGCATAACTAATGAATTACTAATTTGTTCCTACATGACCTACACATAATTAGTGGTTACATGACTAACACATTTTGATTACTATATAGTATCGATGCCTAACACGAGGGTTTTACTTTAGATTTGTGACACTTTCCCCACCTTCAAACCCACCTCTCCTTGCTCGAATTGTTTTATCCTCATTCCAAAGCAATTCAAGTGTTGGATGTTGAATTGTTTTATTTTAGGGCCCTCCCATGCAACATCCTCTTGCCTCTCAAAGTAGATATTTGCACTAAATGAGGTATTTGGACAACACTTCAGTCCTCAACTTCTTCTCCCTAGTGGCCAAAATGCTCCCCAGATTCAAGATGGCGTGCACATCATCTAAGAGTGGTAAGGCGTCTAAAGTTAAGACATTTATAGAGTACTTTATTCAAGTGCGAGACATGGAGGAAAGTATTTTGCACTCGTTGATCCGCATCATGTGGCCCAAGACCAAGGTGTGCGGGGGACAACCGAGCTATGGCTATGCACAGTGAATGTGGAATGAAATATTCATATAAAACTATCAAACACATTCAAATGGAGCGGAAGTCTTACGTGCAGAAAATGTAACTTCTATTCATTAATGGAGAATAGGAAAAATAATACAGAATGCGATGTCAACAGTTCGTGTGTATCGACTAGATGCACAGAGCAAGCTAAACGATGTTACAACTGTGTGTGATGGCATCGACTTGGGTTATGTCTATCTGAACCAAATGCGTATGTTACATATATAGCATAAGAATACAAGAGCAGTAATAACTGTTATTTTTGAATCGACGTCCCTGGCAGGGGTGGTAGTTGAGTTTCCCTTGGCGGCAATGATTAGATGATTAATGTTCTAATCATTCCCAACAAAGTCCTTTTGTTGGCGGCAAAAAGGAAAGGCGTGGGATTTGAATGCTAATGGCTAACTCTATACCAGTTGTCAAGCCACATGGTTGGAGTACGCTGACAAGAGGTTGAGCTGAGGTAGAACCTAAGGAGTGCATGCGGGTCTACGACCAAGTGCCTGCGAGGTGTGTAGTCTGTGATCTTGTGCGATTAGTGTACGAAAGTCTATGATTAAGTGTAGGGCTTAAGTAGAGGGATGTCAGCAAACACCTGGCGGTGAAATGCACATGAATGGAGGATTGGTGTGAGCTCTGTGCATAGGAACAAATGAGGAGTGCGTTTGATTGCGTAGATGTTGTGCACAAATCATTCGCCCTTTTTTGAAGAGCAATGGTCTCCATTGCATCGATGCGCAGTTGGGGGATTGGTTTGATCAACATATTGCCTAACCTTGACCACTCAAAAAAGTTGATGTGTTCCATGGTGGGTGTGTGTGTTAGTAACTTCGATGATCTGGTCCTTTTTGTGGGGCGCAAGTGTTCAGGATCTAAATCAAAAGGATGTTGTGTCACTGTTGGCTCAAGAGACGACAGTGTGTAAGGCTTGAGAAGTTCCATCTTGAAAACTAGGTGCATGGCCAAGTACTAAGGTAGATCAAGAATGAAGGCATTCTTACCAGCTGCGTGCAGAATGGTATAAGGACCATATTGCAGAGGCTTGACCTTCCAGTGTGGACCTTTGAAGTGTTCCTTTTGAAGTTGCAACCAGAGTTTATCACCAACTTGAAATGCTTGAGGTGTGCGATGTGCGGCATTGCACTCCTTGTATTTTGCTTGAGTATGAGAGAAAATTTGTTGACCCTGTTGATGGACAGATTGGATGTTTTATAGTAACTTCTCAGATTTTTCTGCTTCTCATTCCTATGTGCATGATTCAGTGCTGGATGTTGTGTGGTATAAGATGTCTAGAGGTGTTGGAGGCTAAAACCCAAGACATGTCTAGAATGGACTATGGCCAGTAGAGTTGTGAAGAGCCCTATTGTAGGTGTGTTAAATGTACAGGAGATTATCATCCCAAGTGTGAGCATGTGTGCAGTTATACATTGACAGAAGATGAATAAGCATGCAATTGACCACTTCAATTTGCCCATTTGTCTAAGGATGAAAATTCGTCGTTCGATCTAGCTACATACCCATCAAATCCCACAATGATTGCCAAAAATGACTTACAAAGTGTGGATTGTGGTCAAAGATGATAGATGTTGGTTGCCCAAAATGAACCCAAACATTGGTGAAGAATGCCTGCACAGTGCCAATTGCGTCAATGTCTTTCTTACATGCGACCATGATGGCCATCTTGGAGAACCAATCCAATATAATGAACACAACGTCATGTTGTCGTCTCATTGTAGGTAGCCTAGTCGTGAAATCCATGCTAATAGATTCGTTTGGCCTAGATGGAACTGACAAAGGTGTGTAAAGTCCTAGCTTCCTATTCATGGGCTTGGCGATGCAACAAGGAATGCAAGACTTGATGTGGTGCTCCATGTTTGTGCACATGTGCGGCTAGAAGTGTGATTGCAATGCGGCTAGAGTCTTTGTAACGTCAATGTACCAAGGTCTTGGTGTAATGTGCTTCCTAAATGAGTCATTGGTGAGGTGCGCCAAATGTAACACAAAGATGTCTGAGCTTGTAAAGAAGTTGCTCAAACAAGTATAACTCCTAGACTGGTTTACCTTGTGCTAGGATAGTGTAAGTCTATGTGAAGTCTTGGTTAGCTGAGTAGAGGGGTACCCAACATGCGAAGTTGTGGTCGTGCATGTCCAACACTATGATGAACATGTGAACCGATGGTTGGCTAAGGCAATTCATGGCCTTGTTGTCCTTCCCTTTCTTGTGATTGATCACGAGATGGAACTACTGCAGGTAAGTCATCCATTTCATATAGTGCGCATTTTCTAGCATGTTTTGTGACTGCAGGAACTGAAGTGGCTCATGGTCTAAATGAACAACTGTCTCCGTCCCAAGAATGTTGTGTCACCATTGCTTTATTGTTTGCACAATAGCATACAGTTCCTTCTCATAGGTGAAGTACCTTTGCGCCGTGTCGTTGAACGTCTTTGAGTAGTATGCGATCGGATGTCCATGTTGCATGAGCACTGCACCGAGTGCATAGTTAGATGCATCAGTGTGAATTTTGAAGGTCTACATAATGTCAGGAATTACGAGAATAGGCACTCTGCAGAGGCGTTGTTTGAGGGCCTCAAAAGTGCATTGTTGTGTATGAGTCCAATTGAACTTGGCTTTCGCGTGTGTTATCTGGGTGAGAGCCCAAGAGATGTGCGAGAAACCAAGGATGAACCTGCAATAAAAATTAGCAAGTCCAAGAAAACTCCTCAATTCTATGAGATTGCATGGAGTAGGCCAATCTTGGATCACTCTAATTTTCTTAGAATCTACCCTGATGCTAATGCGATCAATGACGTAGCCCAAGTATTGTATCTGTGCAACGTCAAATGTACCACAGGGCCTAAGACTAATGTGTGCGAGGGATAGCCGAGCTATGGCTATGCAAAGTGAATACAGAATGAAATATCCATATAAAACAATCAAAACACATTCAAATGGAGGAGCAGAAGTCTTGCATAAAATGCAACTTCTATTCATTAATGGAGAATAGGGAAAAGAATACAAAGTGCGATGTTAACAGGTCTGGTGTATCGACTAGATGCGCAGATCGAGATAAACTATAATATGATTATGTGTGATGGCATCGATTTGAGTTTTATCTATCTGACCCAGATGCATATGCTACATATATAGCATAAGAATACAAGAGTAGTAATAATTGTTATTTTTGAATCGGCCTCCATGGCAAGTGTAGTAGCTGAGCTTCCCTTGGCGGCAATAGTCAGATGATTAATGTTCTAACTGTTCCCAACAACCTCCCTTTGCAGCTAAAAAAAAGGTGTGGGATTTGAATGCTAACGGCTAACTCCATGCCAGTTGTCAAGCCACGCGTTCAAAGTAGACTAATAGGTGGTTGAGCTGAGGTGGAGCCCGAGGAGTGCATGCGGGTATGCGACCAAGTGCCCACAAGGTGCGCAGTCTGCAATCTCGTGCCATTAGTGTGCGAAATTAAATGATTAAGTGCAAGACTTAAGTGGAGGGATGTCAGCAAACTCCTGGCAGTGAAGTGCGCATGAATGGAGGATTGGTGCGAGTTTACGCAAAAGAACGAACAAGGAGTGCATTCGGCTGCACAGAGGCTGCGCACAGATCACCTCTCGTGCCAATATCTAGTAAGGCCAATGCTTATATGCTCTTTTTCCTTAAATATTTTGGCTTCTAAGATTGTAATTTTAAGAAAACCTAATCCGCGGCCTCAAACTATTTCTCATTTCAATGATGGTTTTGTTGAGATTTATTGTTTCCATGCCTGATGGCCCTCTTCAAGGATAATGCATATGTATTACACTTGAGTGCCTTCAATGGATCATTTAATCATCAAAGGAGGATCATAATTGTACAAGGCCCTAATTGATGACATGCCAAGTATAAGTCCTATTTCAGCAATTTTTAGTGAAATCAACTATTTTGGCCATAAAGCTTGCTAATTTGCAATATAATTGCTCACATATGTTATTTTCTAATAGGTCGTAAAGAAGCGAAGAGTGCCATCCTTTTAATATCTTATTAAATTTAGAATTGGGTACAAGTTATACACCTAATCTATCTTTTAATGAACTAACAAAACTTCAGAGGAGTAGAAAATTTGAAGTATAGGATACAAAATCAGCCACCAAAAAATTGACATTGTGCATTCTCCATTAACATGGTTAAATAGAATAACAAGATGGGTGGATGATGTGTGTTGGATATATAAGTTTATGGGTAAACAAATTGCCCCAAAACTAAATAAAAATCACATTTATTATATTCAAATGGCAACTAAAGAATTGGAGGAAAAAAAAATATTACAAAGGATACGACAATAGCAAAGATACATATCTTAACATAATAATATATATACCAATTAGAATATATACATGGTGTGACATCACCTATGACAAAATTCATGACCAATTTTGACAACTCTCTCAAGATATTTGACATACAAAAATAAAATCTATACATTTTCAATGTTAGATTTTACATGTTTATATATGAGTGTGTAAGAGTACATTTATCACATAAAAATGCTTCTATGTATAGTGTTTCATATGAAACATATGATATTTTTCAAGTATTCTCTCCTTACATAACTTAACTTTAACAAGTACTATTTCTTATATAGCATACATTATAAGATTTGTTATGATTAGAAACAAGTAGGAATAGTAAATTGTATGTTTCTCCTCTATATATGGTAAACATGAAATGCTTCCATGTCAAGTATTCGCTCCTTGCATAACCCACATGTGATACCTAGAATTATATAAGTGCTCTGCTAAATCCTACTTTCTAAGTTGTTTGTGCTCAACATTTACAAAATGTTCTTTCATCCTAGCATGCACCAATTTCCATATCTTGCAAATGTATTGGATACCATAGGAGCACAAAATTGAATATACCGCTCCATATAAGTGTGCCTTGCAAATCCTTGGCTTTATTAAAATCTCCTTAGTGTGCTCAATTGTGGTGAATACAACCACAATTTCCCCCCCTTCAGAATTAATTCCAACTATAAAAGCCTTTGACAATTAATCAATTAAGATGTCAATATTACACTTTGCAAGTAGACAATTATTACTCTTATAATGTATTTAAATTAACTTAATGACCTATAAGTGGCTTGTTATCAAAGCGAATTTTCACTTCTTTCTTTTGGGTTTTGTTTTTTCATTTCAATTTTTTAATAAATTAATGGGACATCTATTTACAATCCCAATATAGGAAATAATTTACTATTAATCTAGATATCATGTTAACTAGAGATAAAACTAGTATAAGATATCTTAAATGCATCTATCTAAAAATGTCCTAATTAGATGTTGCATGGGAAGGTATTTATCTAAAATATTCCATTAACTTGTGCACGAATTTCCCACTAATTGCGTGTTAGCATAATTTTTGGTGAACCACTATATCAAACTCTAAAAATCTTTTTTTGAAAAGAAGTAATAGGTACAAACTCCACTCTATGCTAGTCAAATTGATTGGCTTCTTCAAACAAAAATAAAACACCCTTCTGATGGGCAAATTAATGTTAAATTTAAAGTTGAAACTACTCTATAACAGTCAAATGATTGTCAAATTTAAGGTTGGCCATTACTTGTTAACATCTCAATGACATTACAATCCTCCACCACACCCCAACGACTATTGTAGGATGCCTATTAACAGAATGAGCATTACATAACTAATTTGGTTTAAAACATTTTTTCCCTTTATATAAACTTGACTTTTCCCCTACACAACATTTAAAAATAGGCTATATAGATTAAACAAAATGAACTAAATCTCAAACATAATCAACCATGAAATATGATAAGTCTAAACTTAATGCTACATATTAAGTTAAAAATAGGCTATATAAATTAAACAAAATGAACTAAAGCTCAAACATAATCAACCATGAAAGATGATAAGTCTAAACTGAACACTACAAATGAAGCTATTAACTCGATACTTGGGCATAACTAAACATAAAACGTTTAACAAAATGAATCTAGACACTAATTAAATCACTTAAGTAGAGGATTCAATAATACACCTAGGTTGACTTGACTTTTCCACTACACAACATTTAAAAATAGGCTATATAAATCAAACAAAATGAAGTAAAGCTAAGCATAATCAACCACGAAGGATAATAAGTTTAAGTTGACTGCTATAGATGAAGTTATTAACATGATACTCAGGCGTAAAAGCTCAACAAAATGATTTTAGACACTAATTAAGTTGCTCATTTTTTTAGTAGAGAAATCAATAACACACCTAGGTTGAGCAGGGCTAATGCACCAATTCGAATTCAAGGGCCTCCACTATAACCTTTATTCTTCTAGGTAAACACAAAGTCAATTGTACCCCAGACCCCAAAGAATCAAACAATAGACATGAGTTAGGCAATATTCAAACTACATCCAATCAATTTATCCCTGGGTATACTAAATCACTTATTTTTGCCAAAGAGATTTGAGAGCACCTTCAATAACCATATGCATAAGTATCATGTCTTCTAAATGAGCATCTTGAGTGTTAAGGTGAATTAGGTCATCCTTTCACATTATATTGAAAGATTTACAAAGTGAAGAGATAAACCCAATCCCAACCACCAACACATTCATGGCTAATTTTGGAATCATTGAATGGGTGTTTGAACAAGTCCTATTTAGTTTCAAGTTCATACCAATCAACATCATACTCATTTGTATAGTTTCTAAAATTCAAGTATCTTTTAGGATTTTGACTTTTCAAATCTACAATCAAGGACATCTACCTAGTCCTTATTTTCGATAAGGCTTTTCATATGCCCCTTTTATGAGATTTAATTAAAAATAATTGTTTGAGGTTTTGTTGGAAATGTATTGTATACTTTGCATAATTTACACACCTTATATTTTGTATGCTTTGCCATGAGGTGGGGATCTAGGGCATCACCTCGACTAGGATGTTTGGGGTGATAGTGGCCCCACATGTGAAGGTTCAGAGGCAAGAGCCCCCCAAGAATATTTTTAGGTTCTTATGGGTGTTTTCAAGTCCGTATGGTTGAAAAACCACTATTTTATATCCATGGTACTGTATGGATGGTTTATGACTTGTGGTTTTATACCCATTGTATTGTAATAATGCTTAGCGATAATGTATGATTTGGATCTCAGAAGGTTTGGGGTACAACACTCTAAATGAGAATCTAGATGTGTTATGTGTATACAAACGTGATATTAATGTTAGCCAATTTGGATACCATAGGTGGGCTTAATCAAAAACTTGAATTTTGCACTAGGTTTCCCTTTTTAAGGGGTCTAAATGAATGCATTATATAAAATTAAGCATTGTTTAAGGCAAGTTTGGAGAGTTTAAGGTATCTTGGCTATTAAGGAAGATAATGGTGTTTTAACCCTCCAAGATGCTAAGATGCACTAAGGTGAATGGGTTGACCAAAGGAGCTAAGCCAAAAAGATGAAAACATGACCATTTGGAGCTTTTGGAAAGTTTAAGGTAATTTTGGCAAGTTTAAGGTAAGTATTCTTTCTAGTATCATGCTTGTCTAATCATGACTTGTCCTAGTCAAGTTGTTTCAAAAAATGTCAAAAGTTTAGAGCCCTTTGTTATGTCATTTAACTCATGTCCAGGTCATGTCATGCTCCTTTGGTTTGTACAAGTGCTTTAAAGAAGTCAAATATTCCTTGCTAACATTGTAACTCATTTTGAAGTGTTTTCTTGATCATTTGTAACATTCAAGAAGGGATATTGTCAAAAAGTGGTAGGTTTGTAGTAGATGGAATTATGGCACATTATCCCACATCCTTACAGGTGTGAGGAATCCCAAGGAACAGTTGTTAGTTCAATTCAATCAGGTTCCAAAGCAGAACATGGCAATTTAAGTGGTGAAAGAGAGGTTTTCAAGGGGTGATTGAAGGTTACAGGGTAAAGAGCACTTGAAGATACTCTTATGGATTCCACCATCCCCCATAGGTTCAAATCAAGACATTTGAGGGAGTTCCAAACCCAAATAGAGCAAAAATCTATTCAGTCTCCTATTGAGCTCTTGGCAAGCTCACAAAGGCAAATTTCAAGCGTTGGGTTCATCAAATGGAGAGAGAGTTGGGACCTGGGTTTTTTTAAAGAAAAGGGGACCCTAAGTATCTTCAGATGCTTGGCATTGGTTTTCAAATTGAATCCCCCAACTCTATGAACAAACGTTAAGAGCTTGAGGGGTCAAAAAGTGACTCCAATCCCCATTGGTTTAGTTTTGTATTTATGTCTGCACTTGTGAACTTGGTGGATGAAAATAGATTGTGCAAGAGTGATCTTAGGGTAGGCAAGGATCTCCATGTCACCCAAATCCACCAGCTACACCATGCATGTGCGTGTACTGGCACAAATGAGCCTCCCTCCCACTGTTTACATGAGACAAACCGGTTTTGTGAAGTTTTGAGGTGTTTTCAATAAATCAAGCATGTTTGAAGTCTTTGAGAGGTAAAATTAGAGTTTAATAATGGTTTGAAAATTGGAAAAACATAGTGAATATGCTTTGGAAGAAGATAACAGTCTCAAAACATGCTCTTAGGCAAGGTCAAGAAGGATTATGTCAACCCACAAGTCTGCAGACCTGTAGGTTGACATTTGTGACCAATAAACCTATAATATGTTGTGTACAAACCTTTTAAAACATGGTGTAGGAATCCAAACATCCCTATACCTTATAAATGTTCTACAAAGAGTACTATGAAGACTCTAGATAGGTGTCTAAGATCAAACTTCATGGATGCTCTCTCAACATGGTGTGGGCCCTTATTGCAAATCTTGAAGAAAGGTGTCTCCATTGTTGTAAGTGTTGAAAAGGTGTTATAATAATTTAATAAGGTGTATGAATTCCTTAAATTTGTGTTCAAACCCTCAAATAAGCATCATACTCCTTTTAGAGTTCCTTACACCAAAGAGACCACCTGTAGTTTCATGGAACATTCTCCAAATGGACCGTGCATGTCAAGTTGAGGACTGGATGGGATAACCAAGATTATTGGCACAAATAAAAGCATATGGAACAAGTTATGGAGTATGAGGATACATTTATACAGTGTCATTATTGGCCAAGTAGGTCCAAGAAGGCAGAGCATGAGAAAAGAGAGCTTAAGACCTAATTGACCACCTGTAGGCCTATGTGGGAATGGTGAGAAAAAATTTCATAATTTGAGAAAATTTGAAGAGTGAGGGATTAAAAGAGGTTAATAAGACCCTAATATAAGATCATATGGAGTTTAATTCATTGAGATGACGAGGAAAATGCAAAAACATAGGACATTAGGGTTAAGAACATAAAATTGGCCACAAACCCTTACAATAGCATAATGCATGTTCTAAAAGGTTTGAAGGGTCAAATATCAAATAATACCATATGAACATGTCATGATAGGTATCATATACCTTATTAAGGTGTTCACAACTCAAGATAAACATTTTAACTCCTAATTCTGCCAAATGGTCTTTCTCGAGTTTATCATCAGGTTTGTATTGCTCGAGAAGGTCACATTTCCTACGTGTGATCTCACCTGAGAAAATGCATGGTGTTCCTATATAATTGGGAAGTGTGAATGAGATTTTTTACTCAAAATCCTCAGCATTAGGGCCATCAAGGCTATGAACAATCATTAGAAGTTGGAGAGCCTAAAACCTTGCCTAAACCCTCTACAATGACCCAATGGAAGAAATGGATCCTCTAAGCACCTCAAATGGGTTGGATTGACCTTTAAATTTATTTAATATACTCTATTCCTATATTGAGCCTTTGATGAATTATATTTATAACACATGCCAAGTACAGAGTGTACCACAATGTCTAAAAGACACAGTTGCAGGACTGTTGTGAGTGTGCAAAGTGGTGATAAGCCCTCAAATCAAGTAAAAGGGATTTATAAGCTTGAGTAGAGGTTCTATGTATATATATACCCAATTATAGGTCTCCCAAGATGATACATGAGCTATTCAAGTCACTAATTTGGTCCAAAAAGGTGATTGTATTACTAACTTGCCAAGAAGTTCCTCCTTGCAAGTCTATTGTCAAAAATCTAAGGAAGATGCAAGGTCTGCATTAGATTGGTGATTTTGTAATGATATAGGAGGTGTATGGATTCCATTAGAGGCCATTATGGCAAGTTTATAATATTTGAGGATGATCCAAATGAACAAGAACATCTACAACTACCTATATAATCCTTTTTGCACACAGTCTACTCCATTTTGGCTTGTTTGGAGGGTATAAAGGATTGACAAAGGACAAAAAACACTTTGAGGAGTTGATCAATGATGGGTAAGACCCTAAATAGGCATTAGTTTTCCTTGAAACACTCCTGAGACCAAAATATGTATTTTTGCAAGCCTTCGGCCTCCTTAGGCTTGTGCATATGCAAACTAGGGCTAGAAAGAGAAAAACTTGCATAACTTGAGTTATATCCACTGAAATGCTTTGAAACTTGGCCAAAATACCTATTTTTATTTCCTATAAATTATTTTTAAGGTTTTGTAATGGTAATTTACACCATTGTATGGTCTACAATATTGAGGGCTTGCATTAAGCCTAATTAGGCCTAGTTGGCAAAAATGGAGAGAGAGAAAGGAGGTCTACCTTGAGAATTAGGTTATGAAACTTTGGGTGAAGTTGTAAGGGGATAGTGGGTGACCAAATATACCTTTTTTTTCTTGTAAGTGATCCATATCTCTCAAACAAAGGATTTTTTCACTAAAATAGGGCTACAAAGAATAGGTTTGCCTAAAGAGAAAACATGTGAATGATGAGAGAGATTGCAGAATAAGTGTATAAAAATGATTAGATTGATGCATTCAATATATGTCTAATTCAATTCAATCAGTTGAACTCCATGAATGTGACTTTTCAACTGATAATGATCTCAAATAGGTGGTTTCAAAGCAAATGATTGAGTCACCAAGGCAATGAAGTAACTCCACACCATCTTGATAGAAATGTCATCAGATCAATAATACACATGTTGATGAGAAGCTTAATAAATGCCTATTTTAACTCTTCTTGATTGTAACCTCTTTATCAATATATGACACTTGTCATTGATCTTCCTACACCTTTATCTCTCTCTCTCTCTCCTTTCTCACTTTCTCTATAAGTATGCCTAATTTTGGCATTTGTAAGAGATCCTCCACCTAAGTATGTCAAAGCTCTATTCATTTGAATGTCTTCAATAATACTACTGGTTGTACCTTCTTCTATGATTGTACTTAGTGCGTATGCATGGATAGTTGATCTTGTTAAGTGATTTGCTTAGTCTTCCTTGACACGTTGTCCTATTCTAACACCTATATGTAGTTTGAAAGCTTCTCTTGAAAGTCATGTGAAGACTTAAAGTAAAGTGTAAGGGTTGAGTGTGGTTATATATTATTTTAGAGCTCTTGTTTAGTCATCCTAGCCTAAACATATATCACAACCTCCACATTGAAATGTTGATGTGAGAGATTCAAATTGGGAGTAGTATATGTTCAGATTAGTCTCATGGTCTACATGTGCACATGTGGTTGGTTGGTAATGATCAATCAATTTGGTGTATCACCTCCCTAGTTAGGTTTCTTTCATGTTATCCTTGTCCCTTTTCCCTTAAAAACTAGTAGTGTAGTGTTGTGAACCTAATTAATACATCAAGTGGAGCTAGACCTATAATCTAGATGATTAGTCTACCTAGAGCTCACCCACAACCTAAGACATTGTATATCTCAAGTGAGAGGGCTTGAATACACCCTATCAAGGGTGAAAATTTGAGCTATAATAGTTATGACACACCTGGTGGGATGAGATATTTCATCCATTGAAGAGTGATTGGTGTGATGTTCAAGGCATCAACCTTCAAAGGCATGAACACAAACACCAATGGTGACTCCAAGCACAATCAGCTAGGTTTAGCAGCCCGGGTATGCTTACTATCCAGTGATCTTTGTTATTTATCTTTTTCATGAGGTTCCATCACTAAATTTGGAATAGACTTAAATTTTACCCAAGTTGGTGAGCTCTATCAGTAGCATATTAGTTCTTATCAACAGCCTAATGAACCATGTCAATCTTATGTTGATCCATACCAGCCTTACAATGACCCTACTTACCCTCCATATGACCCTAGCTATTAATATGATCAGACTTGTTATCAAGAGCTCTATCCTCCCTCCTTTCCTCATCAACCTTACCAAGCTTGTCAACCTTCATATCAATCCTTTAAAGCTTGCCATCAACAGGAGTTAAGAGCTAAGGAGGAGTGTATATCAATACAAATCCAAGTTAACAAAGAACAAGATTCTCAGTTATTCATGAAGACGTATGAGAATGAAATGGTGATGTGAAAGATAGATGGAAATGTATAATTTGGATGAGTTGTCCCTAGTCACCTCATTCAAAAGCTAAGGGACTCATTACAGTTTGCAAGGAGTGAGTGGGTAGCCTTTGAGAGGGGAAACATGCATACCTTAACCAATGAAATGTTGGAAATAAAATATTTTAATCAATGCATGTAGGATAGATTTGCAAGATGGGAAAAGCAAGATTTAAATTTTCTTCATCCTCAATCACCCTCTCCAACCCCAAATCAGTCCTCTTGTTTTCCTAGTTTACTCCAACTTGTAATAAGCCATCAAAAAAGGATTGATTATGTGAAGGCATCATTCATTGTTCCTCAGTCTCAACTTGTTATCCCTCATGAACCTTCTCCTATACCCTTCCAAAATCATAAATTTTATGAGTTTCCAAAGCAACCTGTAAGCTTACCTAATATTTATTTCACCCCCCAAGTTGAAACTCACCTTCAAGAGGATCCTCCTAAGTCCAAGACCCCGAGTTGGAAGCAAATAATAGAGTCACGTGGAAATAAAGATGAGCCATGCCTAGATCAAGAAGTTGAATCCAAAACAGAACTTGTGCCTATTCAAGCATCATTCACCTCTCCTCAAGATCCCCAAACCTTCTAATCATGGAAGCCTATCCAATAGGGCATCCAAATCAAGAGAGAGATACCAAGATTCAAGCCAATTCATGAACCTATTCAAACCCCACTCCTCCCTCCTCAAGAACATAAAAAATTCCCATCATGGAAGTGAATTCAAGAGAACTTTCAAATGAAGAAGGAGGTCCATGTTGAAAAAGTTGAAGACAAAAGCATATCAAGGTTTGAGAGATTGGTAAATGAATGGAGAGAGAAGAAAGATAATCTCATTAATTATGAGAGCCCAAATTTTACTTGTGAGATTGAACAACCCATCATTGAGGAAGAACATGTCCTCTTAGAGACTAATTAAAGTCAAGTTGCAGCTGTAATTGAGAATAATGAGGGCCCTAAAAGAGACTCTTCAATTGAACATGAAAAAGAATTCATCCTTGGCACTTCCCTTGGTGAAGAAAAAAACAAATTAGTCTTTGAAGATGAAGGGAGAGATGATCAAAAACACTCTTGAAGATGAGCAAAGCCCAACTGAGGTTGTTACAGTAGTAGCATAGTCAACTAGTCATCTCATTGAGACCATGGATGATCAAGAACAATAGTTCTTAGAATCTCTTGATGAATTGGAACAACTGTTTGCAATTGAGATACATATGGATATCCAAGATGCCTCAAGTATCCTAGAAGAGGTAAAAGTTGGTTTTAGACCCCATCCTTTGACTAAAAATGTTGGTCTTACTTCTTGTTGTAAAGAAGAGTTGATTAGTTTGATAATAGAAGAATATCAAGGGAATGTTTGCTTAGAGAGCCTTCATGAAGAGGTTACAGTTGGCCTTGAGATAGAGGATCTCCTAATTGAACAAGATGAGGTCTTGAGCAGGCTTGGAATAACCTATAATGAATCTAAACCAATAACCTTTGAAGATAAAGGTATAGTTGCAATTGAGGTTATAGTTCTCCCAAGCAATCACCATGAAGTTCATGAGCACATGGAAGCATCTAGAAAGGTGATAGAGATTGATCAAGGTGACAATCACATGAAATATGCCTTCTCAAGTTAACGTGAAGAGTTTAAAAATGACATGTGGCAACAATATTTGTATATTTGCAATAAGTTTGAGGCTCTTCAATGGCCTATATCTCTTGTTAGGCAAGTTGAATATGTTTGTGAAGCTTATATCTCCCTTGAAGAGCAATGTGGGAGTTGTCAAGAAGCTATTCAAGATCAAAAACATGATTTCATGGAACTTCTTGAAATTAAGGTTGATTCTGCCTCTATGAGTCAATATATGATCATGTTTTAGATGAATTCAATCATTAATTAGCAACATGAGGTTTTAGACCTCATAGAGGGGTTTAAACAACTTGAAGAAGTTCCAAGATGCAATGCCTCTCTTCAAGTGATCATAGACAATCAAGAGCAGCCTATTGATGAGGCAAAGATAGTATTGTTTGTGCCAATTAACTAAGCTTGGGATAGGTATGATTTTTTCCTTAACTCACATAGTCAATCCACAAATAAGGGAATGAAGCAAGAAGGTTTGATTGTTAGTCAAGGAGACTATGAGTATGCTAACATCTCAAAATGTAGGTGGAAGCTCTCACTCCATGAGCAATACCTGATCAAAATTCATTCAATATATGATAATTTGATTTCATGGGACCATGGTGATCTCAAGAGATTTCCATTTGACCTTGGAAGAGGAGGATATGTTGAGGTTAGTTGTGTATAATAGTTCTTTTCTTGTCTTTCCCTAAGTGCTTTATGGCACAATGTGTTTTATTTTGATGTTTTGTATGTCTCTTGATTTGGTGTGTTTATTTTTTATTTTGTTGTCTTGGAGGTAGTCAGTTGTCTCAATTATTTCAAGGCATTTGCAGTCAAGTGTCAAGGTCAATTCAAGTCTAAGTTTGAGTGAGATATAACTCTATGCCCAATGGATGGACTAGGCAACCGGTCTAATGAGCATAATAGGCATGCAATCTCAGGAGGTTGCCAAAGATGTTAGCCAATTTTGGCTACCATAGATGGGATTAATAAAAAAATTAACTTTTGAACTAAGTTTCCCTTTTCAAGGGGTCTAAGTGAATGTCTTATACAAAGTTTACCATTGTTTAAGGTAAGTTTGGAGAGTTTAAGGTATCTTAGCTAGTAATGAAGATAATCTTGTTTTGGCCCTCCAAGATTCTAAGGTGCACTAAGGTGAATGGATTGACCAAAGGAGATAGGCCAAAAATATGAAAACATGACCATTTAGAGCTTTTGGAAAGTTTAAGGTAATTTTGACAAGTTTAAGTGTTCCTTCTAGTATCATGTTGTCTAGTCATGACTTGTCCTAGTCAAGTTGTTTCAAAGAATGTCAAAAGTTTAGAGGTCTTTGTTATGCCATTTAAATCATATCCATGTCATGTCATGCTCCCCTGGTCCATACAAGTGCTTTAAAGAATTCAAATATTTTATATTTTGGTAACTTGAATAACTTGAGTTCTATCCACTAATTCATTATCTTTTCATATGTTTTTATCTTTCTCTTTTTAGACCCTACAAATGCAAATTAGGGCTAGAAAGAGAAAAACTTGGATAATTTGAGTTTTATCCATTGAAATGATTTGAAACTTGGAAAACATGCCTATTTTGATCTAATATAAATTATTTTTAAGGTTTTAAAATGGTACTATATGCCCTTGTATGGGCTACAGTATTGAGCGCTTGCATTAGGCCTAATTGGCAAAAATGGAGAGAGAGAAAGGAGGTCTACCTTGAGAGTTAGGTCTTGAAACTTTGGGTGAAGATATAAGGGGATATTGGATGCCCAAATATGCCTTTGGATTGAATTTAAGTGATCTATATATCTCAAATAAAGGATATTTTCACTAAAATAGGGTTACAAGGAATAGGCTTGCCTAGAGAGAAAACATGTGAATGATGAGAGAGATTGCAGAACAAATGTGTGAAAATGATTGGATTGGGGTACTAAACATATGTATAATGAAATTCAATAATTTGGACTCCATGAATGTGACTTTTCAACTCATAATGATCTCAAATAGGTAGTTTCAAAGCAAATGAATGAGTCACCAAGGCAATGAAGTAACTCCATGCCACCTTCAAATAAATGTCATTGGATCAAGCATACACATGTTGATGAGAAGATTCATAACTTACTATTTTCACTCTTCTTTCTTGTAACCTCTTTTCTCAAGAGATGACACTTGTCATCTCTCTCTCTCCCTCTCTCTCTCTCTCTCTCTCTCTCTCTCTCTCTCTCTCTCTCTCTCTCTCTCTCTCTCTCTCTCTCTCTCTCTCTCTCTAATTATCCCTGATTTTGGCATTTGTAAGGGATTCTCCACCTGAGTATGGTGAAGCTTTGTTCATTTGTATGCCTTTGATAAAAAATACTACTAGTTTTGCCTTCTTCTATGATTGTACTTAGTGTGTATGGATGGATATTTGATCTTGTTAAGTGATTTACTTAGTCTTCCTTGACATATTGTCCTATTATAATACCTATATGCAGTTTGAAAGCTTATTTTGCAAGTCATGTGAAGAGTTCAAGTGAAGTGTAAGGGTTGAGTGTGGTTATCTATTTACTAGTGTCATTTTAAACCTCTTGTTTAGTCATCCTAGCCTAAACATCTATCACAACCTCCACATTGAAATGTTGATGTGAGAGATTCAAATTGGGAGTAGTGTATGTTCAGATTAGTCTCATGGTCTACACATGCACATGCAATTGGTTGATAATTATCAATAATTTTGGTGTATCACCTCTCTAGTTAGGTTTCTTTCGTGTCATCCTTCTTCCTTTTCCCTTAAAAGCTAATATGTAGTGTTATGAGCTTAATTGATATATCAAGGGGAGTTATCCCTATAATCTAGAGGTTTAGTCCACCTAGAGGTCGTCCACAACCTATGACTAGTCCTATTATATAGCTCAAGTGAGAGGGATTGAATACACCCTCTCAAGGGTGTAACTTTTAGCTATAACAATTGAATAAGATGGAGAATAAATAACATAATAGAATTGGAATATAAAACTATATTAATATGTGTATTTTTTATATGGTATACTCTTGAAAAATATGTAAGGTTATCTACTTTCCATTAACTATGTTATCTAATGTTACATTTATGTATTCACAATTTACAATGTTTTGAAGGCTAAATAACTATTATGGAAGTTGAATGGCTAAGGCTTCCATGTGTGAATCTTCATCTTTTGATGGTTATGTGTCCTAAATGAGGTGCATGGTATACTGATATATGCTCTGGCATAATGCAAGATCTATAATGAAGAGAAAAAATAGACCAATAAACTAACAAAGGGTAAACAATGATAATAAAATCTAAAGCTAAACATAAAGGAAAAATGGCACACACATGATACACAAGATTTTTGCCTGGGGAAAAACCCAAGACAACCACTTTCTTCCTTATTGTATTAATTCAATTATTTAAAAATCAATAACATACTTCCAATTTATGATTTATCGTAATACGTATTGGAATATTTATAGGCATGGATACCAAAACCATGGGATAAAATCACCCAAAAAAAACCCATATAAATCCCAAAAAAAGAGGTTATTTCCACCATTCTTCCTCAATCTTGTCATGCAATCCTCAATCTTTCTATTCAGATGTTTATATTATTGTCATGTCGTCAATGTTGCCAATCAGATCTCAAGGTTGACTATCTTTATATGGGTAGTTGTCAACTTGATCAAATTTGATGCCATCAACTTGATCCAAGGACAATGCCAATCCAATCATTTACGTAATCATTGGTCATTCTAGTTACTCATTGTTAATGGCTCAACCCCAACCCATTTATGCTACATATAGAATAGGAGAGACCGCATGTTCTAGTTCATATCACATATACATAGGATGTCCTTTAGTGCTACAGAACCGAGGATCCTCTATAGATATCGGTTTAGGCCCTCGACCAAAGTACCTCTAGTGGAGTAGTTAGTGTTCTCATTTTGTCTATAATCGAAAGAGATATAGATAACATTTATGCAAAGGTGTCCAAAGGGCATTGATCGATTATCCATGTAAGAATGATTAAAATGACTCAATTGGAGCTCGATTTGGCCATATATATAAATAATCCTCAAATGCAACTCAAATTGGATATATATATATATATATATATATATATATATATATAATTCTTTGTTTCCATATAGATACATAGGGCCTTCCCATCCAGATATATAGGGTAGGGGCAGGGGTGAGGGAGGTCTGAATAAATATATAGTTTTAGACTCGACTATATTGTTAAGAACCTCACTCACATAATAACTGAATAACAACATTAATTGACTATATATTAGATAAGTCACATATTACACATATAACATTCTTTTTGAGGAAGAAATAACTCTGATCACGAGTCACTTCGAGGAGGCTACCTCCTTTGAGCAAGACTCATTACAATTCTTTTTATTGGATGCATTACAATGGCCTATGCCCCTCTATTTATACTATTATAATCTAGCCAAATCTTTATTCTTATGCATGTGGTATTAGATTACTATTACTTACTATTCACTAGTATTCACTATTATGTTATTTATGCTACTAATCTACCCCTCCTTAGGTATATTACATTTCATCCCCCTCGACATGTTTTGTCCTCAAAACATGCAAAGAATTACATATAAAAAATATATAGAAGACTAGATAGAATCCCTACCATGCATTTTTTTTTGCTTCCACTTCTTCATGTGCTTTGATAAGAGCATGTATAATAGTAGTGTGAATGGAATCACTAGAACATTAAGTGGATGTCCAAAGGGAACATAAGAATGAACATCAATAGAAAATAAGGTTGTCTAGAGGTTATAGTCAAGCACTGAAATTTGAAACTTGATGATCATCACTTCAAAGCTTGAACAAGGGTGCTCAAAATAGTCAACTTGGTGAGCCAATGGAGGATACATGCCATCCCTCTTAGCGATGTTCTTTACACACATTATTTTTGGAGTGGCTAACCCTACAAAGAATGAATAATTTTTTTTTAAATGTTGGTGGCAAGCATGGGCTCATCGATGACATGCTCAGGTGCTTCTATTACTAGCATGGATACATATAGTGATTTTTTGGATGCATCTAAATGTGAAATAGTCACAACCAAAGGAAGGAAACCATCCTACCAGGTGTTGCAAGAATCCTTTAAATCTAGCCATGTAATTATGTCCATCTCATATGCTTAAACTATAGAAAATAAATCATCATACCATGTGTTCTAGTTATTCTCCCAATCCAACCATTTATTAATTTTCTCATTATAATGTGTTAGTTTATAGAGTGAAGATTTAATAAATCTAAAACAACATGCATATTGTTGTTGAATTTATCCATAACATTACTTAATTGATGCATTGCTCTAGATAAAAATGAAAACTCTATTTTTTTTGTTTTAACAATATCAATTATTAAAATTGAAATAAATTTTGAAATATGTAATGAATTTTAAAAAATCAAACTATTCTACAAATATGGAATAGAGATGCACATTACTCAGAAAAAATTTGATGCAATTATTTTTCATTTGAGAGCAGCGTGCAGAAGAACAGTCTTTTTTTTTTACAACAATAGTTACTAAAACTACGATAAATTTTGTAATACTTAATGAAATTTAACAATTCAAACTATTATGGAAATTTAAAATCAAGGCGCACAAAACTTAAAAATGTTGTGGCACGATTATTAATCGTTGCAGAGCTGTATGCAAAAGACTAGTTGAATTTTTGTTTTTTCAATAATAGTTACTAAAACTGAGATAAATTTTACAATAATTAATGAAATTCAAATTATTTTAGAAATTTGGAAATGAAGTGCACAAAATCCAAAAATTGTTTAGCTCAATTCGATACCATTTGAGAGTAGTTTGAAGAAGAATAAATGGGTTTGCTCTTGTAAATGACATGTTTTAGCTTTAGATTCTGAGTACAACAAGAGAGAAAGATGTAACAACCTCTCAAATTGTATTTATAATAATGTAGTAATTTTTTTTAAAAAGCTAAATACTTTACATTCATTTCATAGAACATATTAAACTCTTATCTAGACAATAACTTAGAATAATAACAATTCTAAATTCAAATATTGAAATGCAATATAACTTATTACAACTGTAAGAAAAGTAAATACATTAGGGCTCAACAACGACTAGTCCAATAATACAACTATTGTTCAAGTATATACATATATATCACAATTACATTTCTTTGAGGCAATCAACCTTAATACTAGAAATAGATATCATGCCCTCTAAAGTTTGAGTCGAACTAACTCGTGTATCTCTATCAATCTCAAATATGGTCTCCAACTAAGTAGTACTATTGTGGGGAGGGAGCGCATAATTCAAACACTTTTTCATACCAACCAAAGACCAACAATCCCCTGCACTAATCCCATCAAGGAATGACCCTCCCTTCATGGATGGATAGATAGTGACGGTGCGGAAAATCAAAGAACAAACAAGCACCCAAATGTGTATGATTTTTAAAACTAAACATGTAGTGTATCATAAAAATCCCATTTTATTACAAGATATTGCACTAACATGTAAATAATACATACCAAATGATAATGTCTCACTATACATTATTTAACCATAATATTCATACTAATTATATCATCCTAGCAATCATATCACATCACATGCTAAACATAGGAGAAGTAAAGAGTACATTTGTTCTATCAATGCACGAATGAATCTTACATTATTATCTATCTCAAACTAGAAATAATACATATAGTTTATACCACCTAAGTAAAATTCATATTAAATTGTAGTTTCCCAACTACAATAATAAGATCCAAACAATTACACCTCATGATATCTCATATTATCATAGTCTGGTGTTTTAAAACATAAGTACTATTTTCTTATAATTAGTCAAAATAGTCATAAATACATAGAATCATAAACTTCTATTCATGCAAGTAGATATAACAAAGCAAGCCACATAAATTTCCAACCTAACATTTATTTACTCTTTCAAGGTTGTATGCACGCATACATGATGTCCTACTAATTATTATAAAACATATTGATCAATTACTAATCAACACATATGTTTATTCAGTCAACGTAGCTAAGAGTCTAGACATATAATTATAATATGTACCATCTGAGCATATACATTTAAACTGATGTAACCTATGATATCCCATAATATCATAACTCATTGTGCATGATCACCCTACTCAAACATGAATAAATAATCTTACACTATAATTATTAAACAAGCAAGTACATGATTATACCATCAGGTATACCCTAGATTATATTGCACAATTAAAATTAGATGAAAACATAATATCTAAGCATACATCATGATGCATTGTCACTTATAAAATACCCTCACAAATATATTGCTACAATATTTGACCCTACCGACATGTTTGCATAACACTATTGTGTTACAGATTTATTGTTTATCTCTACTAGCATTCTAAGTAAAGTCATAGTTTAGATTTAGATCATATAATTATATCACCAAGGATATAGTATTAATCAAACATAAATATAATATAATTTTCATATAAATGTCTAACTTTACTATAGTTTACCCAAATCATAACGATATTTTTAAAACTATAAAACTCTAAGCATGACCATCATATAAAAATAACTTACAAGGATAGTCACATCTAAAATCATTGATTGATTAGAGCTTTCCAATTAGTCTAACACAGATTAGAGGGTATAAATAAGATTGAGAATCAATCATCTCATACAATCTTATTCTTATGTCATATGATCATAACCTTTATTATCAAGCATGTCAAAATTGCTTGAGTAAGATCCTTTGTAATTATATTTGATCATAAAGATGTAATTATCTTAATTTATAAAGTATCTCCCTTGTCTCACAAGAATTAATGTAAGCTAAGCCAAGCATTCAACTTAGACTAAAGATAACCATACAATAATAGAACCAACGTACAACCAATGTAATGTTTGCCTTCAAAAGTCTATGGACAACCTTAATATAATGATTGTCTTCAAAAATTAGTTTATATTTACTCTTAATTAATAATTCTTCAACATATTTAACTTTTTTCATTCTCCATTGCTTTAACCCAATTGATCAATATTTACTTGCCAATATCCATAGGGATTCATTTACAAAGTATGACTAAAATAATGTAAAGCTTTTAAATGAAACATATTACAAGTATGTCTTCTTAGCAACTCTTGTAGTTATATTTTTACTATTTCTTTTCGAACTGGGTAAACAAATCATTCCAACATTACTTACTGATCAAGGGCAATACTAAGAAAAATATTATAACTCTCATTAGGTTCTCAAGATAATTATGCTCATTTATTTGAGTTGTTACTCGGGCTACCTGCAATATGAAAATCTGAGGCAAAAATAAATTTCCACTGAACATTCGGTCTTGCATTAAAGAAGAAACATATTTTCCTTTGATATTATCATTCCTTCTCTAGAATATACATGGCACATCCACTTTATTATTTTAATTATAAACTTAGTGTTTAAATTATATACATAGCATTACCATTTTATACTCAGTGTTACCATTTAATACTCAGTGATCTATCTTTAGACACTTGAGAATTGCGTAATGCATTTCTATCGTCAAAGCACCCCATGACCCCTTTTATTACCTTGGATCATTTCTAAACTTCTCAACCACTAGACATAAGGGGAAATGACTAATCTTTTCCATTTTGATTATGTCTTCTTAATTGTTGATGGTCGACCCTCGACTGTCGATGATTAACCCCGATCACTTGCGGTTACTTGAACTCTTACATGATCAAAAGATTCAACTGTAATTTGATTGCAACTTAGTCATTGATCACCAGCTGTGTAATTTTAGTCTATTGTTCATATGATCAATGTGTGATTAGACTGTTTGATAAACTGTTTGTTAAACTCTTTGATTTGAACCTCCCTTTCCTCTATATTAAGAGATGAAGAGAAGGTTGAAATCATCATTAGGATCAATGAGGTAATTTCAAGAGGTTATGACTCCCAAGTGAATCCAAAAACTAAGTATCTATATTTTTTTATCAAGATTTAGTAATTAGCTCTATTTGTTTCATTGCTTGCATCTTTCCCCTTTATTTCTCTTTCATCTAACTTTCCTTTGTTGGAGTTCTACAACTCTATACATTTCACCTCCTACCCAAAACCATCCACAAACCATTCTCACTCACTCAAACACCCAATCCCTAAACCAGATATCTCTGAGTATCATTCCCTTTCTCGTGACCAACATTTAACCCAGACACCACACCCAGAACCTCTATGTAACTCTCCTCAATAGATTTCTTTTCCAAAATCAAATCTCATAGTAATCACTGACGATCTTACCTAACCATCGACAAACTTCCTTAACCACCAATGGTTAGCAACCACTGACAGTCACTTAACCACTGACGATCATACCTAGACCATCGATGGTCACTGTGTGTCCATTTTTACAATAACAAGTTGATTTAACTTATCTTCCCATACCCAAATTCTATTATTTGAGTTTCTATTTTATCACATAACTTTAACTTGTTTTTTGAATCAAGATTGAGTGATTTAGCATTAATATTCAATCATTTATCGCTATTTTTAGTCAAAACCACTTGTTTCTTTTCTAGCATTTCTTGTATTTAATTTCATTACCTTCTGTTATTTTATGGAAACACCTATTTTTAGTATTTCATAACTTAAGTGTTTTAAAAGTGTGGATTGACAACCTCCAAAGAAGCTCATGTTTCTTGGATCTAGCTAACGCTAGGTAATCCACCCAACTATCTCATTAATCAATCATTTTATTCTAGTGTTTTCTTATCTACAGGTCATTCTCCCCAGACAAAGAGGAGTATCCACAATCATCTGGATTCACGCATACACAACACATCAGGTTCTATTAACCTCACCATTCTTTCAAGTTTTACATCTTTCTTAACAAAAATAAGTAAGTTTTACTAAAACATTTTGGCACACCTGATGGGACCCTTGAGCTTTTTCTTGGGTTCGTAGCTCTAAGACATTTAGTTGAATTAGAGATGAGTCATTTTTGCATTCTTTTATAAAAGATTAAACATTCCTTATTTATTTTCTTCCCTTCTAAAACGCAAGTTCTAGTTTATTTTGCATTCTTAGAGAAAAGTAAAAATTATCTTATTTTGCTTTCACTTCTGAAAATTAAAAGTATTCATCCTAGGCTTAGGGTTTGCATTATCATCATCATATCTAGGTGCATCATAGTGATTTTGTATTCATTTTAAAAGACACCAAAATTTTAATTTTGGATTAAAATTAACTTTGCATCCATAGTTTGCTTGTGTTGATTAGCTCACATAGCTTAAATTAATCAAGTAAATTATTTGTAGTCTCACTTCTCTCCACACACAAAATACCAAATCACATATTCAATTAAACATCAAAACATTGACATAAGGTCCGAATGAGATTTCATCACCTAGCGGTCACCTTTTCTCAACTATCCTACTTGGATTTCACCATTAAGGGGAGAACCAACTCAGTACATTGGCTGAGTATAATCTCTAACAACTTGGTATATTTTGGGTAAGCACCCGACATCTTTATCGCTATGGTGTGTGAAGTGAGGAGGTAGGCCCCAATATCAAGCCATGTACTAGGTTTTAGTACAGGTCTTGAGAGCCTTTAACTACCTGAAACCATCTTTAGATATCTTCTTCTAGTACCCACTTTACAAGCCCAAGTTGGTCTTCATAACTTCTTTAAAATTAAAGCATAAGCCTAAAAAGAGATAAAATATATTCTAGGATTTTAACATACTTTAGTGTATACATTATTTTCCTAGAGATCTTTTTATTTTGATTACTTCTCTTTTGAGTTGTGAGATCGCTTGTATATTTATTTTCTCTTCCTTGCATGGTTCTCACTAGACAACAACTAAGAAACCAAGTAAATTGGGATCCACCTTCCAACCACCCATCTTCCTCTTCCTCCTCATCCATGGAGTACCATTCGGATGTGGAAAGTTCGTCCCACTATTCTAAAACTCCTATTATACCTTGAATAGTTTTCCAAGGAGATAGGGATTTTTCCAATTTTTTGGATAATAACCCCATAGCCCTCCAACACTACCTTAACACCATATCTCACTGCACCCCTGCTTTGGTTCCATCTATTGATCCACCCTATGGTATGCCATTCCATCTTATGGGTAGCACCTCTATTGTCACCATTTCCACCCAACCCTTAGTCACCTAAGCATCTTCTTCTACCAATAATCCCTCCAATACCACCATCCAAAACTAACCCACCCAACCAAACAACACCCAAATGGCTTCCACCCCAACAAATAACTTTTATAGTATAGGAGCAACCTAACCTTTGGTAATCTATACCCCATTTAGCATTGGAGTACCCTCCACTAATGTTGCCACCCTTCCTCTTGTTATTTCCAACCCACAAACCTCCACTCCATTCCAAAGCTTGGTGGTTTCCATACCTTCTACCCCTCCGCCCATTAATACCAAGGTTACCACCCATCCTTAACCTATCAACCCAGCCATACCTCCAACCCAACCCATGTCACTTCCTCAACAAGTGCCCGTTGCACCTAACCCAAGCTATATTCCTGACCCACAAGGGTATATGGCTCCACCTTCTACCCAACCTCCTGTATCTAGTTGCCCATACATGGCTTCCTCTTAACCACCCATGTCCACATATCAATATGTGGTAACCACCCAACCTTCCACTGGCTATCCTTATATTGCACCTACCCAACCCCAGCAAAATTTACCCTACAACTATAGGGGTGCATAACCGCAAATAGATCTATTTAAGATGTTAATGGACAAGATGATCAATTTAGAGTCATCTATTTTCAATGCCCATAAAATATTATCATATGATCAAATTTACAATGAACCACTTCATCCATCCGTCCCAATCTGGCCTTATCCTCCTCAATGAGAACTTTCAAAATTTTCAAAAATTCAGAGCGAGGAAGATCCTCAACAAAATCTTAGAGCATTTAGACACTCTTGTTTTTTGATTGCTTATGATGATGCTCTCATTCTTCGCACCTTTCCCATGTCCCTATCCAGTCTAGTAATACATTGGTACAATTCTATTACTAAGCACTCACTCTTTTCTTTTGTCCAATTACCTCAAACCTTATTAGATCATTTTTCCATAAATATATCCAAGAAAGTTTCCATCATTGACCTCTACTCTATTCAGCAATTTGAGGACGAGTCAATTGATAATTTCATGGCCTATTGGAGAGGTTTGATAAACTAGCTTTCTTTCTCCTTGCCCCACCCTGAGTTAATTAAGCGTTTCTTTTGGGCTTGTGTGGAACATATTTCCTCCACTCTACAAGTTTAGACTTTCAAAACCTTTGATGAGGTTTTCACCATCACACAAAAATTAGAGATTAGAGCCATTGATGAGGGGAATCTAAAATTGACAAACAATAATTCTAGTTTCAAGTCAAATGAAACTTCCTCCTCCAAAACCACCAACCACTCCAACACTAACACCAAGACCAAGGGAACCGCGAATGCAGTTGTCCTTAAAACCACCTTTCCTCTAGTTGTTAACTAACCTAACTCTTCTAATTCTTCCAACCACTTGAAACAAAAACCATAATAACCAAAAGTAATATACTTCACTAGGGGAGTCATATGCTTCCATTTTGGAAATTTTGTTGAGAGCAAATATCATACAACTTTCTCCAATCAAACCCCCATAGCAATTCAATTCCTCTTGTCCTATACCTAGCTAGTATAAGGAGCACAAATTGTGTGTCTTCCATCATCCCATTGGACATGATGTTAGTAGATGCAATACCTTCAAAAGCATTATCCAAAGGTTGATTGACAAAGGGAACTTGTGCTAGATAATCCCAATGCACCCCCAAATCAATC
This sequence comes from Torreya grandis, assembly GCA_037957365.1. Lineage (NCBI taxonomy): Eukaryota > Viridiplantae > Streptophyta > Pinopsida > Cupressales > Taxaceae > Torreya > Torreya grandis. Next base: position 3,998,993 of record JARHVA010000167.1, on the reverse strand, counting down.
ACTTGACATATTTAGACAACCTTTTCCCAACCATGCCCCTTCCATGAATAATGAAAATAATAAAGCGAAAAGCTCTCATAACTGGAAGGTCCATACTATCAATTTGGTCCTTAGTGAGATCATTGTTGAGGGAACCATTACCCAAACCACTTCTTCTTCCCATCCACTTATTGAGGTAGTGGAGTCACCTTTTATTCCTTTGGGAGCTGAAAAAAAAGAAGCAACTATTCCCCTTTCTCCACTTATTGAGGTGGTGGATCTATCATCCTCTCCTTTGGAAGACATACCAAAGAAAGCAACCATTACCACCATACCTTTCTCTTCTATCATTAAGGAAACCACTCTTCCATTGGAAAGCACTCCTATGAAAGAGATCACTTTACATACTCCTCCCATGGAAGAATTGGCTTCCAAAACCTTGGAACCTTTGATTGAGGAAAAGGTCAAGGTAAACGTTCCTCTCTCTCAACCCATGGGTTGGTCCTTTGAGACCAATATCAAAGGAACCAAACCCATCTATAAGCCTTTTCTAGATTGGTTCAAAACTGGGAGTACCTATCCCAACCCAACATGGATTGTGCCACATTTTGGCACCATATTGGGCTCCCCTATCTAACCAAACAAGAGCCCTCAACCATACTATTATCAACCCAACCTTCCACTTCCACTATAAAACCCACCATCATCCCAACCAAACCATTAGAAACCTCCACCTCTCAAACCATTGTTGAACCAACCAAACCAACTCCACCCAAAGTAACCAAAGCACCTTCTACCATCCCCCCCAAAGCCCATCAAAAACTTAGGCTTGCTCCCTACTCAGAGCCTTAATCACCCTCTATTAAAGTTGGATTTAACACCATCTATCCCACCAAAGAAACCCCACACTAAGTCAACCAAGGAAGTGGAGCCACCGAGGGTCCTAAAAACAAAAACCATGCCACCTATTTATACCTTGCCTTCCATTTTAGGGCTAAATTCTTCTTCCATCCTAGGACCCCATCCTTCCATTAAGAAGACATGTCTCCTAAAGATAACCCAAACTCCTTTTCTAGCTACACCTCTACCTATCCTTTCCGCGCCTTCTACCTCCAAACCCTCCACTACCAAGCCTATTATTTTTAAACCTTTTGCCTCCAAACCATCTACTTCCAAACCATATACCTCTAAGCCATTAAAATCCAAAACACCACCCACCAAGAATATTCCACCAACCAAAACCCCCGTTATGAAGCCTACTCCTGAGAAGGCTTCCACCCCAAAAGCCAAATCCAAAACCTCAACACCCTTATCACCTTTGTTTGAGTCTTACTCAACCATCTTACAAAGATTATTGCAAGCATTTTTATTGAATTTGTCTCCTATAAAACCATTTGACCCCCATAGTTCTAAGCCATCCTAGTTTAATGACAATCTGATTTACTTATACCATAAAACATTAGGACATGATACGAAGAATTGTAAAGCTCTCTAAGTCCTAGTCCATCAGCTATGTACTGACAATGACCTATTGTTAGATGAGCCTTCCATGATCTCATTGCCACTCTAAAAACCACAAGCCACCACCCCAAAATTACCTAATCCCACACTCTCATCTAAGAGTGATGAGGAACCAAAACAGTCCTCTAGCCCAACTCTTCCACAAATCCATACCATCCATGTGGTTACATGATCACAAGTACAAAAAAAGGATAAAGGGGAGTCAAAGGTGTCCATTCCATGGACATACCCTTCTTCCACCACCCAATCACCCAATCAAACCCAAACACCCTCACCTTCACCCAAACACAAGGTGTCTATCTTGGGTGCCTCCCAATCTAACCCTTCCGAGTCAATCCAAAGACTAGTTCTAAAGCAACTCCACCAAACACCGGCGAAGATGAGTTTATACAAACTAATCAATACCTCCCCCAATCATTGACAAGTGATGATAGAGGCCTTGTAGTCCATAGAGGTTCAACCAGAAGATCCACAACTTCTAGTAGCCTTTGTCAGAGCTTTTCAGCTTTGCACCCTTGTTACCTTCAAGGATTCAAAAATACCCTCCATTCATCTCGATGATCCAAACCCTCCATTTTTCATTACCATGTACATCAACCAAACCCACATCAAGAAGGTAATGATTGATGGAGGCGATAACATCAACATTATATCTTTCCATGCATATGACCAGCTCAAATTTTTGGAGAACATTATGTCAAAAACCTCAGCAATGCTCCGATCCTTCAATGACACTATGGCAATAACTCTAGGAGTTGTCATCCTCCACATTCATTTAATACCTCACATACTTCCTAAGCTCTTCTACATAGTAGAAGGTGAGTTTTAATACAATTTTCTACTTGAACGCCCTTAGATCCGTTTCATAAATTGTGTGTCATCCACCATATATCGGTGCATAAAATTTGAGTATGAGGGTCAAGTAGTTACATACGAGCTGACCCAAGTCCTTTCACATCATGCAACATGATGTATCAGCCCAATGATGTTCTTCTCCTTCCATCCACTAAGCCTTTATCAACCAATGATGAATCCACCTCTTCCACCAACCATGCCTCGACTAGCTCATCCATCCCTTCCACCAAAATCCCCATGAAGGACCCCTTAGAATCAACATTCCAACGTCTTTCAATTTGGGAGTATCACCTCTTGACTTTGGATGCCTTCCCTACTCCACAAGAGTATGGGAACCTTGACCATAACCCTAGTTATGGTCCCAAGATCAGAACTATTATTCCTTTCGGGCCTCCTAATCTCCAAACTAATCTTGTCTATAGGGGATCCTATCAACCACTTTCTGCCACCTCTAGCTCATTTTCTACTCAACCATTCACCTCTGATTTCTCCTATCTAGATAAAATGAAGTTTGCCAAGACATACCTCTATAGGTGTGCTTGAAAGGGTTTCGGTCTAGGACATTATGAACACGAACCACATTACTTTCATGTAAGACCCAAAAGCCTCATGATAGATTTGGTCTCAGATTCGCTCCACTGAAAGAGCCAACCAATTTGCCTCCTGTTACCATCATTGATGAGGAAGTCTCATCCTCACTGACCACTTCACCATCAGAATCTAAGGATTTTGATATCATCCCCCCTAACTTTTTTTTTCAACATGATTAGCCTTGGAACCCGAACTTATCAAAAGGACGGGGAGATCGTAACCATTCCTCTAACTCATCCTAAGATGGTAGAAGATGATTTTCCTACCATTAATACCATTCAGTGTCAGGATGATGATTCCCTTCTCACCTATCTTGATGCAGAAGATTCCTCTATCCACAAATCTCTCCCTCCTAAGACTTCAACTATGTTGAATGAATCCACCATTGATGTCAACCTAGGTACTCAAGATAACACATGCATTGTCAAAATCAACCAATCACTAGATTCCTCGGAGCTTCAAGATTTTCCCTCCTTCTTGTGAGACTATAGCATTGCATTTACTTGGTCTTATAGTGACATGCCAAGTATCAACCCTTCCATCACTACCCATAATATCGTTACTACCCATGATGCTAAACCTGACAAGCAAAAGCTTCCTTGAATGCACCCTCACATAGCCCTTCTTGTCAAAGAAGAGCTTTAATGCCTCCTATACACAAATTTCATCCAACCCATTGACTATCCCCAATGGGTCTCAAATGTCATCCATGTCACCAAAGCAATAGGGGGACTTTGCATTTGCATGGATTTTCATGATCTTAACCTTGCTTGCCCAAAGGATGACTTCCCTTTGCCAAACATTGACCAACTTGTTGATCTTACCATCGACTATGAGATGTTATCTCTTATGGATGGTTTCTTGGGCTATTATCAGATCTTGATTGCCCTTGAAGACCAACATAAAACTGATTTTATCACTCCATGGAGAACCTTCTACTATAGGGTCATGCCTTTTGGTCTAAAAAATGTAGGTGCAACCTACCAACGTACCATGACATGTATCTTCCATGACCTTATTCACAAAACTATGGAGGATTACGTAGATGACCTTCTTGAGAAATATAAATGTTGTAAAGATCATTTAGCAGTTCTCAAGGTTATTTTTGAATGCCTCATCCATTACCATGTTCACCTTAACCCCAAGAAATGCATTTTTGGGGTCTTGTAAGGAAAGCTCCTTGGCTTTATCATCTCTCTTTGAGGAAATGAAATTGATCCTGCCAAAATCAAATCAATCCTTGACATGCCTCCTCCAACCCACCTCAAGCAACTCCACAGTTTGTAGGGGAAGCCCCAATCCATTTGTCACTTCATCTCTCAACTATCTAATAGATGCCAACCTTTCTACCACCTTTTGAAAAAATATGTGTCTTTTAAGTGGAATAAGGACTGTCAAAAGAACTTCAATTCACTTAAAGAGTACCTTCTTTCTCCACCCGTCCTCATTCTTCCTAAGGAGGATCAACCTTGTTACCTTTATATTTCCACCATCAACCATTCCTTAGGGGTAATGCTTGCACATCATGATGAGTAGTATAAAGAGCAAGTTGTCTACTATGTGAGTTGTACACTTATAGAATATGAGACCCGGTACACCCATACTGAAAAAACTTTGCCTCACCTTGGTCTTCATTGCTTCCAAACTCTGCCATTACCTTCTCAACCACAAGACCTATGTCATAACCAACACTGACCCACTCAAATATATACACTTCAAGCCATACCATAATTAGCATATGCCTAAATGGTTCATGTTTTTAACTAATTTTGACCTTGAGTTCTTCCAGTAGATGTCAATAAAAGGGCAAGTCATCTTTGACCAATTTGTCAAAGCACCTTTGGTAGAAAACCAACCTTCTCCTTGTGAGTTTCCTGACGAGTCCATCATGACTCTTTCTCGATAGAACGTCACGTATCAAATAACCATGTTTTTTGATGGCTTAAAGTGCCAACATGGTGGGGGTTCTAGTATAATTCTCATCCCAATTGATGGTGAACCCCTTCCTTTATCTTTCAATCTCAATTTCTATTATGCCAAGAACATGGTTGAGTACAAAGCCTTAGTGATAGGTCTCCAAACTGCTTTAGCCTTGGGAGTCAAGATGATTGATGTTTTTGGTGACTCCCAAATCATCGTCAATCAAATAAATGGCTCTTATCAATGTAAAAATGATGTCTTGAAATAGTATAAACAACTAGTTGATGTACTCTTAGCATCATTTGAACATTACCTTATCCAGGCCACTCCGCAATCTACAAACAAGTCCCCCAACACAATGGCTTCCCTTGTTTCCTTGATCCCATCCGCACCTTCCAACTCTAAGCTATTTGTCGTTATCCATCATCTTAACAAACCTTCTTATACCAAATCAAACCCTCCTTCCATCTGTAGTGTGGAAGAATCCCTCGATTGTTGGTATAAGTAAATCTTTGACTATCTCAACCTTGTCATTATCCCTTCCAATCTTTCTAGGAATGATCAAAGAGCGTTCATTTAAAGTACCTCTCAATACACCATACTAGGGGGAATTATATAAACACAACTTTGATGGTCTTCTTTTCCTTTGCCTACAAAGTCATGAAATCCCTCATTCTATCAAGGAAATGCATGATGGGATTTGCAAGGGGACACTTTAGAGGTCTAACTATCACCAAAGTTATCCTTTGCCTTGGATATTATTGGCCCACCCTTAACCAAGACTGTTATGATTATGTGAAGAAGTGTATTAAATGACAACATGCTAATTTACATCGTGCACCTAGTCATAGCCTCCAAGTATCCAAGGATTTATGGCCCTTCTCACAATGGGGACTAGATCTTATTGGTGAAATTAACCCCCATTCTTTGTAGTGACATCATTCTATCATCACTGTAATATAATATTTCACCAAATGGGTGGAGGTTATTCCTCTCGTATCAACCAAAGCCAAAAATATTGTCAATTTTATTAACCATGAGATTATCTATCATTTTGATGTTCCTCATAAGATAATCACTGATAATGGTAAATATTTTAATAATAAAAAATTCCAAGGTCTTTGTGATGTGTTTGGCATTAAGTTAAGTTTATCTTCACCTTATTATCCACAAGCTAATGAACAGGCGAAAGCTTCTAACAAAACCCTTAACAAATGCTAACTAAAGTGGTTAATGCCTCTGATCGGGATTGGCATTTATACATCCCTTTTGCCTTATGAGCATATCACACTAGAATTTGAACCCCTATGGGTGCTACCCCTTTCTCTATTGTTTTTGGAGTAGAGGTTGTCTTGCCTCTCAAAGTCTAAATTCCCTCTCTGCACATATCCCTACAGGATATCATTTTTAGGGCAACTATCATCAAGAATGTTTATCCCAACTCGATTTACTTGATGAGTGTCATTTAGCTTCACTTAACCATATTCGTGTCTATCAAGTGCGCCTATAACAAAAACCTATGAGAATGAGAATTCAACATCAAAGACCTCGTCTTAAAGGAAAATCAACATGTAACCAATATGGAGAAAAGCAAGTGGGGCAAGTTTTATTTCAATTAGTTTGGACCTTATATCATTATACATAAGTATGGATCAGGAGCTTATTGGTTATCCTCTCTTGAATGGAAACCAGAAACTGATCCTCTCAATGCTTTACATCTACATCCTTTTTTTTGTTAAATAAAATCAAGCTCACCTTTTGTATAACTTAAGCTCATCCCTTATTTTACAATATTTTCACCTTCATCACCTCACTTCAAGGACTACTGATTAAAGCACATAATCATGTGATTTTCCATCACAATTGTAGCCTTAATCCTAAGTATGGGTACCATGGCTCTACCCATGGCATGATTCTCATGGATACTTTTCATCCCTAATCGAATGGAATCCCATGGTCGTTGTCCCTCAAAGAATCCTCTCACCCACTATTTTAACCTTCTTGTGTTTTAGTCTTGCCTTCATAAAGGTAAGCCTTTTAGTCTATATAAGCAAGTCTATGTCATCAAAGGCAAAAACATTAATAGCCATATATCCTATGGGTCATCTCTCATATTAGTAAACTACTCCCTTGAAGGACAACTATGAAAACCAATCAAAATTACTCAATGTAAGGTAGACTCTGCCTTGTAGGATAGCTATCACAAAGTCTAAAACAAGTCTCAAAAGGCTTAAACCATTCCCTTAAAATATGGCTAAGTAAAACCATTTGTCAAAAGCAAGTAATTTCTAGGAAGCTTCCCAAATTGATTACCTTCCCCAACCTCTCAAAGTAATAACAAAAATATCAAAAGACCCACTATTTGGAAGCTACAATCGGCTTTCATGAGTAGACTTCCTACATCGATTAGTCTACACCATCTAGGACATAGATTTATTTATACTGGCTCTTTCACAACCTACAAAATAGGCAAGATAACCTCACATAGGGGTTCTTTTATCATTCATCTCCCTTTTATACCCTCTATTAAATAAAGCATTTTGAGCTTACTTGATACTATGTGATCAAGAGACTTTTTAACGAATTGACAATTGTTGGTGTGAAGCATGTGAAGGGATTATGTTCATAAGCCAGGTCTAAATTTAATTTATTTTTGTCCTTGCCAAAGAAGAATCATCATGTCCCCTTCTTGTTTTATCAAAACTATTTGTTGATGCATTCATTAGACGATTGGCCTTTTGATTGTTTTATCTTTCTTTTCTTTTCTTACATCTAGTTTGGTTACCCAAAACTTACTCTATGTATTTTAATATTAATTCACCTTCATCTAATCAAATGCAATTCATTAAAAACATATAAATAACAAATACGTGTTTGATTTTGTGATTGCCTTCTTACCTTATTCGTTTAAATGTTTTTAATGATTTTAATGAATTAACATCTCATACATCAAACCTAACTTCACCCTTCTAACCAATCACATCAAAACCATTTTTCACATCTATGACCCTTTCATCATTTCTTTTTTAAATGAATCATCCACATATGTTATCCATCACATGTCTATCTAGATAAGGAAGCATAGATTAATTAATTTAAAACATCTACATTTCTAACAAAACATACATCTACTCATGTGAGAAGTGTTAATCATAACATCATCATCATTTCTAATAACATCATAAGCAACATCATGAACATAACATAAATCATCCAACAACATCATAAGCAACATCCATAAAATCATAATGACATCACAACATCATAATCCTATCATAAACAACATCATCAATCTATAACCAATAACCATAAACCATAAGCCAAATCCATAACCATGATCACATCAATAATCTCATAATCATAAAAAAACATACATCATAATAATATTTGTGTCTCTCATAACAATGTGTACATCTTGTTACATCAGCTCACAAGATGGTATCAAAATCATATAATACATCAAAATAGGCATCTCACATGAGTCTAAGGTGGAGGAACACTACTGCTCTTTGGAGCTTATCTATCTCCTAGCCCTGTCTGTGACCTGTAGATGTTACCCACTGAACTGGTGTCACACTACTCACTCCCCCAGTAACTAATGCTTTGTACTCACCATATTAGGGTTCATCTAGAAGTTGTTTAAAGGCCAATGCCTCATAATATCTGAGCTCCTCGATTGTGTCCACATCCTCTCCATAAGAATGGTCCTCAAAGGACCTATAGGTGTTGTGGCCCACCCTCCTGCTTATCTTAGAGTATCTCTTTCCTATGTGACCAAGGCAAGTAGTACTCTAGCTTGATCCCTTTCTTAAGTAAGATTGGCCACCTGACCCTATGTCGTATCTCTCTCTAGGGTCATTACTACTAAAGCTACATGTGGTATAGCTAGAACCACCCTCACCTAATCTCTCTTTGAAATAGGTGCTTGCCTCTCAGGAGCATCCACATCCATCTGATCCCCACCCCCTCCACCATGTCTACATCAGGTCCCTATTGTGAACCATCTCCCCCAAACACTACCACTACATAATGCACCTAAAACCATACAAGGTAATCTGGCATAACCCTTGCATCATCAATAGTTGTAGCCACTATTAGCTCCTCACAATCAATCTCTATCTCCTCAGGCTCTAGTGGAGGTAGTGATGCCTCAACGTCCTCTCTCTTATATCTCAAAAAATCACTAGGAACACCCTACACAAGTCCAAACTACCTCATAACCCTATCAAATGGGATGAGCTCCACCTCATGGTCTCACCTCCCATATATCCATTTGTAGCTTTATAGTGATAGGGTCTCCCTAGCATAGCTCACCCATGTTAGGAATCTGACATATGGCCTCCAGATGACCTCTCCATCCACCAGTGCCTCCAACCTGTCCCTATACCACTCCAAGTCTTATGTTGCTACCCCTGGTGCTGAAAGTGCGTAATCGATTCTTCACCTCATGAAACCAACTCTAAATTCCATATGGGTGCATGTGTGCCATGGCAATCCACCTAGTCGAAGCACCCTAATGTGCTTGTATACCCATCAATGCAAAACAAAGCTAACACTGATACCATAATGCCTATGTACTCTATACCCCCCGAGTTCTTGGTAGATCTGGACTAGTAAAATTAGGGCCCAAACAAACACTATCCAATCAATCATCATGTCAACAAAAACACCCAATAATGAAAAAAAAAATTAGCCAATACTAGAATTTGGGAGTGCATAACAGGTAATGGCTATCATCATCATCGTGACAAGCCATCTCCCTCCCTTATCCATCTGATACATAGGTGCATAATGGAAACCTCCCATGTGCCACCTAGCATGAATAAAGCCCATGTCGAATAATTGGTCTATATGCACATCTCACTCCTCACTATTAATGTGCTCTATCAGCGCACCCTGTATTGATAACCATAAAATTTGATGAATATCCTCTGGTAGGATGGTAATCTCTCTAATAGGAAGTAATAAAGTGTTGGTAATCAAATCCCATCTCTTGATGAGGGCCACCAACATAACTACATCTCTAGGCATGTGTTGATAATACCTTATGCCCCCCAGGCCCACTATAGTCATGTACTCCCACTCTTGGTCTATCATAACCCTCCATACCTCATCTAGGAGCTGAGGCACTCAATATCACATTTGTAGTTGCTCCCTCCCTTGCAAAGTTAGATGTATACCTTGATTTTAACTTACTCATCAAACATTGCCTCTATATTTTACCTATTAACCCTCACCCCTACCTTAACATATTTACCTAACATTAACCAAATCCTACCTGAACTATGTATTGTCTTAAGACCTATCCTACCTTACCTCCCTTACACAAACCCAACCCTTACCCCATCTAGCATCCTACCCACACATTTGACTCATTTCTAATCCATTGTTAACCCTATCTTACTATACCTCTTTTACACAATTCTTCACCCAACCCTTCAAATTTTAACCCACACCTTGTAACGACCATTGACAGTCGAGTATTGACTGACAACAGTTCCTTGTGGAACCATCAATGCTTAACCATTGATCATCAATGATTTGGTGGTGGACCATCGATGGTCCACACATCGACCACTTGACGGTCACCTATCGACCAATGAGGATCGATAACGACCACCAATGATCACTATATGGTGATCATCGATGACCTAAACCTAGGTTTCTCCCACCCAACCTTCAAACCATTCAACAAAACACCTGAATTCTACCTAAACCTATACAACCCTCCCCTACCTTACCTACCTCAACCCATTTCACCCCCCCCCCCCCCTCTACACATTTTATGCCAAAACTAAAATCCCCCAAATTTCAACCCCTAACCTAGCCACACAATAAATAATTCAAAAACACAATACAACTACAAATTCAAGACAAGCCCTACCTTTTTACACATCTTCCATCATGGTGTAGCCTTCAAAACCATCATCATTGTATGACCTTACACTCTGCCTCTACCTTACTACATCTTAGCTGGCTCTCAAATCTAATATGGCCCACCTCAGTCAACCTCCACTTCCTCAATCAACTCTAGGTCACACACAGTCCTCACTCACTCAGGTGGCATAAGACAAGTCATCATCATTTTCACATAGGACAAGTGTAGAGAGCATCACTGGCCCAATTCCAAATGAGCAAATAGAAACCTCATTTGACCTTTTATGGTCACCATTATAGGGTTTCTTTTTTACCATCGATAATCATGAGGTGACCATCAATGGTCAATCTTGATTGTCGATAATCAACCCTCTAGGGTTTTGCCATCCCAACCAACACTTTTCTAAAAAATAACCTTATCACAAACATGGCCCCATTGAATATCAACTCCTTCTCTACCAACCAACCAACCCAATAACATCTCCTTGGTCATTTTGACCCACCATTTGCACTTTTTTGTGATAACCTTGCCTTGGTCACTTTGACTGCATTGATTACCTTACCATATTTGACAAACTAGTGCTACCTTTTGCATACCAACCATTTAGGTGTCTCAGATCATGACCCTCTATGGTCCTGACACTTGCAACCATTTTATCTTCTCAAGATCACATCTTACCTCAGATACCTATGAATACATCAACCTTGCCTAGGAGACTTGAGTAACCTATGTCAACTATGCCTAACGATGTAGCCTAGTTAGTTTGTCACCTATCCTTCTAGTCCAACCTTATTTTTACACCTACCTCAACTATGACAACTTAGTCTATGCACGATCTATGATATTTCACTTAGTCATATTCTTTGCACTTGTTCGCATTTAAATGCCCAACCAACCAACCTTATCACCAACCCACAAATCCACTTATCAAACCCAAACTCAAATCTATTTTACCTCATCGATCCCTGATTTGAAGGAGAACACCTCCTCCCATACTCAGGGCATCCAACCTTTTACCAACCTAACTGTTTTTGTTTTGTAGCTTGCTAATACAAACTACATAACAAAAAAGGGCAAAATGTAGACACTCAAAAACCACATAATGTGTTTCTAGTCATCAAAGCACTCCATGACCCCTTTTTATTATCTTAGACCATTTCCTAACTTTTCAACTACCAAACATAAGGTAAAATGACTAATCTTAACCATTTTGACTATGTCTCCCTAATCGTCGACGGTTGACCCTGATCACCAATGATTACTTAAACTCTTGCATGATCAAAGGATTCAACTGTAACTCAGTCATTGATCACTAGTTGTCTAATTTTAGTATGTTGTTTGCATTATCAATGCATGATTAGACTATTTGATAAATCACTTGTTAAATTCTTTGATTTGAACCTCCCTTTCCTCTATATTAAGAGATGAAGAAAAGATTGAAATCATCATCAGGATGAATAAGGTAGGTTCGAAAGGTCTTGACTCCCAGGGGAATCCAAAAACTAAGTATCTATGTTTTTTTATCAAGATTGAATAATTAGCTTTGTTTATTTTATTGCTTACATCTTTCTCCTTTATTTCTCTTTCATCTCACTTTCCTGTGTTGGAGTTCTATAACTCTAGGCAGTTCATCTCCTTCCCAAAACCACCCACAAACCATTCTCACTCACTCGAACACCCAATCCTTGAACCATATACCTCTGAATATCATTCCCTATCTTGTCACTAACATTCAACCCAGACACCACACTTAGAACCTCTATGTAACTCTCCTCAATAGATTTATTTTCCCAAACCAGATCCCATGGTAATCATCGATGGTCTTACCTGACCATCGATGGACTTCCTTAACCATTGAAAGTAAGCAACCATTGACAATCACCTAACCATCGATGGTCACGTAATCGTCAATGGTCATACTTAGACCATTGATGATCACTTTGTGTCTATTTTTACAACAATAAGATGATTTGACCTATCTTCTCGTATCTGAATTCTATTTTCTAAGTTTCTATTTTATCATAGAGCTCCAATTTATTTTTTGAATCAATATTGAGTGATTTAGCATTAGTATACAATCATTTATCATTATTTTAAATCAAAATCACTTGTTTCTTTTCTAACATTTCTTGTATTTAATTTTAGTACCTTTTGCTATTTCATGCAAACAATTATTTTTAGTATATCAAAACTTAAGTGTTTAAAAGTGTAGATTGACAACCTCCAAGGAAGCTTGTGTTTCTTGGATCTAGTTCACACTAGGCAATCCACTTGACTACCTCACTAATCAACCATTGTCTTCTAGTGTTTTCCTATCTACAGGTCATCCTCTCTAGACAAAGAGGAGTATCCACAATCATCTAGATTCATGCATGCACAACACATCAACTTCCACTAAACTCACCCTTCTTTCAAGTTTTACATCTTTCTTAATAGAAAATAAGCAAATTTTAGTGAAACATATCTTATTAAAAACTCAGTGTTCTATATGTATGACTCAACATTTTATCATTATGACTGGGCATTTCATACAAAAATGGCTCAGCATTTTGATATATGACTTAGTGTTCCTACTAAAATGCAGTCTAAAATTTTAATTAATACGCAGTCTAAAATTTTGATTGAGACACAGTCCAAAATTATGGTTGAGATGTAGTCAAATAAGATAAATGTTCAAATAGTTTCAGTGTATGGGTTGGGTTTGATTTCATTACAACTATATATATTACACAGATTTATATAGATTGCTTATCTATGGGCAGGAATTGATTCAAGTCAAGATGCAATATTGTAATTTATTTATAAATTATATCCTTGAAATGCTATTATAGGATGTTGCCCATAATACATATCACTGCTAATAAAACTTAGCTTTTAATTATCTTTTAGACGTAGCCTACCTATATTTATTAAAACTTGGTTTAATAATCTTTGGACATTGCTCCAATACAATACTTTACTTATGGATCACTAACCACAACGATGCCATACAATAAATAATTTATGATTCATTAATCAAAGCATAATTTTCAAACCAAAGAACACAGCTATTCATTTTTCTTCATTGGGACTTAATTTATATAAAAACACCTCTTATGTAGTGTGCATGTTATCAAAATAGTACCACAGAGGATTACCTTAAAACTCAACTTTACCTCCTTTCTTATTTGTTGTGTAATACTTTACTTCTACTATATCTTCCTTTTCATTCATTGTGTCCTCTCCCCCTCACTATGTTGCGTTGATCCCCCCTTTATTACCAAAATCTTGTTATTTTTCTCCTTCTTTGCTAGCATGCAAGTCTTTTCTTACTGTTTTTTCCTCCCCCTTTTCTTCTGCATAAGTCAACCTTCTTTATTGTTTTGTTTAAATCAACTACCAGCTCTTAGCTTGAGTTCCATTTATTTCTTTAATCATGCATGATTTAAGCTTTTGTCATGCGTAGATCTCCACTCAAATCAATTTCAATTTTAAATTCTCTTCTCAAACAAGCAATGCCTTTTTATTATTTTCATAATATTTCCAAATGCCATGCATAACATCCAACTCTCCTTGATTTCACTTTTCTATAGTTATCTCACTTTCCAAAGTCATAATTTATCTTACCTTCAATTTTTTAATTAATTTTAAAACATTTAATTTGTTCATAAAAGATCACTACACCACATTTTCCAAGTTATCTCAATATAAGGCTATGTTTGATAACTAAAGCATTGATTTCTAATTTTAATTCTATCATTTAATTTCATGCATGTTGTTCAAAACTAGTTTAAATCAACTTAACTCAAAGTTAGCATTCTAAAATATTTCAAACTCTTTGAAAAATAATTAAAATAAAGGTAATTATTTATTTGTCTAATAGATAAATAGGTTTCTTATTATTTCCATTAATAGGATAACTATATAATTGATTACTAATCATATATAGCAATTAAATATCTATTTTCTTGATTTATTCTATAAAATAAAGACAGTTATAAGTAAATAAATATTTTGTAATCAAAAACTAAATCCACATACAAATATATTCACAAACAATATTTTCTTGACTACACACTAACATTTTACGCATATAACATTTAAAATCTACTGTGCATGTGTGTAGAGTCACTATTAATTCCCCTGTCATCTCCCAATTGTTTCATCTAGTCCATCCTCTCTGATGAAACTCTTCCTCATCAAGTTCTGAAGGTAGAATCTATCCTGCATCCACCTCATAACAAATAATTATTTAGTCTGAGTCATCATATGTATCACTAATGATGTAAAACTAACAAATATACATCCTCAATATATATAATAAGAAAATATAATTGTCATATCATATATACTAACCAACAATATCATTGTCTCATTACAATATATGTCATTAAGCTAAAATTAAAGTAATATTAATAAGCTAATAACCATATTAATCCATAAATTAAAGGTTATGAATCAAAGGATGAAATTGGGATGTGACATCCTCCCTCTTGAAAATTGGTCATCATCTTGATGACACTTATCAAAATAAAAAATTTAAATAACAAACATAGTTTAATAGAATAAAAACATAGTATCAAGTATCAAATCATGTAAATAAATACAAAATTTACCTAAATAACTCTTCATAGTTCTCCTAAATAGCACTAATCTTAGAGTATTGGTCCCATAAGACCTTGCTCTGTGATAAATTTTCTAATATGCGAATAATTTTGTGAAAGTCACTTACACTAATTTATTCTATCATGACCACCCTGGGGTCCAGAATCATCAATACAAACTTATAATATCTCGATAAAAGTTTCACTAACTTCTCCAAAACTTCATGCGATTATCATAAAAGCCAAAATAAATGGCCAGAGAGAGTTCCACAAAACCTTTCAACCCCTATGCACATCTCTCTAACTTAGAGAGTGTTTTTCACATTTCAGAGAAAAGTATTTAGGGAACTTGGCAAGATGATGTGTATAAGTTAATACTATTTCTATTCTACGTAGCTTCAGATAAGTATAACATGTCAATACTATGACTACTCAACGGAGATCTTGACAAGTGTGATGATGAATAAAAACTAAAAATATTACATTTATAATGTATATAAAATCATGGAATACCCATCTACAGTATACATGTGTATGGTCATATGACTGAATTTGACAAGTCTGTCTATCAAATCTTGGATTTGACAAGTTCATCTGTCGGATCTAAATTCAATAATAAATGAGTCAATGTGAGACTAAGTAAGATATTATCTTATCGCTTAGAACTCACATTCTTAATTCACCACTCTTCCTTTTGGTCTCCATGATCTATTGATCTCCAAAATGTGCACAAAGTTCAATGAAACATGAATCTATACTAATAGATCATAAAAATTAATATTATATGCTAAATGATACTAGATGCACTAACATACATACAAAAAAAATCTTACAATCATTCTGATATTGTATCCAGTTGTCACTATCTAAACATAACTAGTACCATAATTCACAGCTTAACCTATAGTAATATATTCATAGGTAAGAGGAAATAATGCTAAAATTATCACAATAAACAAAGGCCAAGGATCATACCATCCTTACAACTTTATAAGTGAGACAGTGTCTCCTTGCTTACATGACTAGCACACAAGTTAAATTTTTTATCTCAATCCTTTTAGACTACCAAGATGTTTTGCACATCATATACCTTACTTGCTCCTGAAGACAAGTACAAATATAACTCTTTAAATCAACATGCTTCAAAAAGAAAATAATATCAGTCTAAACAAAGGTATATAATAACATAATAATTATAATCACTATAATTTATATAAATTCAAGGTTTGCAATTCTTTGAGGTCAAGTTAACAAGTTAGATAATATAGTAACTCTAAAAAGTCACAAAGTGGAAAGTAGAGAACTAACATCTCATAAACAAAACCACTACATACCTTCATATGGTAAAAGGAAGCATCACAACCTAAGTTATCAAATCACTATTCACTTACCAAATTTGTAAGTGTAGTATCATAACCTACCTCCACAACCAAAAAGAAAATACTATCATCAAAGTTGCATCAAACTATCCAATCCTACAACTTCTCTCAACAAGAAGTAGAAAACACTACCCCATGAACTCAAGAGAATATGATCAAACGACATTTCAGAAACAAGTTTTTTTTTTAGGGAAACACTAAATCAATATTATGTAAATATGAATCTTCTCGATAGCTTAAAGTGATGTAAGAGGAGAGTGAGAAAAAAATAACTCGCCTCTAAGCTAACTAAGAGAGATGACACTTCTTCTCAAGTCTATATAAATATAAGTGTGTTAATCTACAAACTCCTAACATAAAGGAATTTACAATTAATACATCTACACTCAACTACAAGAAAATTATCATTCCTAGGATTTGTATAAATAAGACAAAAAACTAAAGCATAAAATGTTTTTTAAACACTCGGAATGCACAAACATAAATGGTGAAGGTGATTTGATTAACAAAGACATAATCACATTCAAGGTATTTGATCTAAAATATCAAACATATGGTAGAAAACTCTTGTTCACCACTCAAGAACTAAACTATGTGTTCTCCTATCCATACACCTTATAATAACCATCGCCAACGAGACACTTGATAAACTCACCTTTTATAAAATCTTAAGGGGGTATAAATACTCATAGGGTACATGCTCAATGTACCACACACACATTCACAATCCTCCTTTCTGATAAATATAAAGATATAAAAATGTTAATGGGCTCATTAGGTCCTAGAGTTTGAACCACAACTCTGATACCACATGTAACATCTTCTTAAATTGTACTTAAAATAATGTATTATTTAAAAAAAAAGCTAAATACTTTACATTCATTCCACAGAACATAATTAACAACTTATCCAGACAATAACTTATAATAATAATAATTTCAAATTCAAATATTGAAATGCAATATAACTTATTATAACTATGAGGAAAGTAAATACATTAAGGCTCAGTCACGACTGATCTAATAATATAACAATTTTTGTTCAAGTATATATAAATATATTACAATTATATTTTCTTCACACATTCAACCTTAATACTAGAAATAGATACCTTGCCCTCTAGAGCTCGAGTTGAACCAAATCATGTATCTCTGTCAATCTCAAGTGTGGTCTCCAACTAAGTAGTACTGTTGTGGGAAGGGAGAGCATCATCCGAACATTTTTTTAGACCATAGACCAACAATATCCTGCACTAATCTCATCAGAGAGTGGCCATCCCTTCACAAATGGATAGATAGTGATGGTGCGGAAAATTAGAGAACAAACAAGTACCCAAGTGTGTATGATTTGTATAACTAAACATAAAGTGTATCATAAAAAATCTATTATATTTCAAGATACCACACTGACATGTAAATCATACATACCAAATGATAATGTCTTACTATACATTATTTAACCACAATATTCATACTTATTACATCCTCCTAGCAATCATATTGTATCACATGCTAAACATAAGAGAAGTAAAGTGTACATTTGTTCCATCAACGCATGAATACATCTTACATTATTATCTATCTAAAATTAGAAATAATACCTATAATTTATACCACCTGATAAATTTCACATTAAACTATAGTTTTCCAACTACAACAATAAGATCTAAAGAACTACAACACATGATATTCCATATTATCATAGTCTAGTGTTTTAAGACAACTACTAATTTTTTTACAATCAATTATATAAAGTAGTTATAAATATATGAAATCATAAACTTCTATTCATGCAAGTATATATAACAAAACAAGTCACATAAAATTCTAACCTAACATTCATTTATTTTTTCAAGGTGGCATGCATGCATACATGATTTCCTACTAATTGTTATAAACTATAGTGATTAATTAATAAGCAACACATGTATTTATTTAGTCAACATAGGTGAGAATCTAGACATACAACTACAATATGTAATATCTAGGCATATATATTTAAGCTGATGTAACCTATGATATCTCATAATATTATAACTCATTGTGCATGAGCACCCAACTCAAACATGAACAATCTTACACTATAATTATTGAACAAACAAGTACAAAATTATACCATTCACGTATACTCTAGATTATACTACATAATAAAAATAAGATGAAAACATAATCTCTAGACACACATCATGATGTACTATTTTATTCTAAAAATATCTAATCACATGCACATAAAATAGTCTCACAATATATTGCACACAAGTTTTCATCTTTACATGATGCTACAACATTTGACCTTGCCAACATATTTGCATAACACTATTGTGCTACAGATCTACTATTTGTCTCTACTGGCATTCTAAAGTCATAGTTTAGATTTAGATCATATAATTATATCACCAAGGATATAGTATTAATTAAACATAAATATAATATCATTTTTATAGAAATATCTAACTTTACTATCGTTTACCCAAATCATAGTGATATTCTTAAAACTATAAAACTCTAAGCATGATCATCATGTGAAAATGACTTACAAAGATAAATTGTCACATCTCAAATCACTGATTGACTAGAGATCCCCAATTAATCTGACACAGATTAGAGGGTCTAAATAAGGTTGAGAATCACTCATCTCATATAAACTTATTCTTATGTCATATGATCATAATCTTTATTATCAAGCATGTCAAAAGTGCTTGAGTAAGATCCTTTGTAATTATATTTGATCATAAGAATATATTTATCCTAATTTATAAGGTATCTCCCTTGTCTCACAAGCATCAATGTAAGCTAAGCCAAGCATTTGACTTAGACTAAAGGTAATTATACAACAATAGAACCAACGAACAACCAACGTAATATTTGCCTTCAAAAGTCTATGGATGGCCTTAATATAATGATTGTCTTCAAAAATTAGTTTATATTTACTCTTAATTAATAATTCTTCAACATATTTAACTCTTTTTATTTTCCATTTTTTTAACTCAATTGATCAATATTTACTTGACATTATCCACAAGTATTCATTTACTAAGTATAATTAATATTATGTAATTCTCTTAAATGAAATAGATTGCAAGTTTGTCTTCTTAGCCACTCCTGTAGCTATATTTTTATTATTTCTTTCTGAATCGGGTAAACAAATCATTCCATCATTACTTACTAATCAAGGGAAATACAAATTAAAATGTTATAACTCTTATTAGGTTCTCAAGATAATTACGCTCATTTATTTGAGCTACTACTCGGGCTAACCGAAATACGAAAATCCAAGGCCAAAATAAATTTCCACCGAACATTCGATCTTGAATTAAAGAAAAAACATAGTTTCCTTTGCAATTTTCATTCCTTATCTAGAATATACATGGCGAATCCACTTTATTATTTTAATTATAAACTCAGTGTTTAAATTATATACACAACATTATGTTTTTTTACTCAGTGTTACCATTTAATACTCAATAATTTATCTTTTAAAAAACTCAGCTTTTTATATGGACAACTCAATGTTTTATCATTATGACTAGGCGTTTCATACAAAAATGGCTCAACATTTTGATATATGACTCAATGTTCTTACTAAAATGCAGTCAAATTTTAATTAATACGCAATCCAAAATTTTGATTAAGACATAATCCAAAATTATGATTCAGACGCAGTCAAATAAGATAAGATGTTCACATCATTTTGGTGTATGGGATGGGTTTGATTTCATTACAAATATATATATTACACAAATTTATATAGATTGATAAACTATGGGTAGGATTATATTTAATTCAAGATGCAATCTTGTACTTTCTTTATAAATTATATCCCTAGAATGTTATTATAAGACGTTGCCCATAATACATAGCACTACTAATAAAACTTAGCCTTTAATTATCTTTTAGATGCAACCTACCTATATTTATTAAAACTCAGGTTAATAATATTTAGACACTACTCCAATATAACAAGTAGTCTTATAATAAGTAATACAATACTTTACTTACGGAGCACTAACCACAACGATGCCATACAATAAATAATTTATGATTCATTAATCAAAGCATAATTTGCAAACCAAAGAACACAGCTATCTATTTTCTTTAGCAATGAGTTTCTTTATGCAGAAATGCCTATTATGTAGCATGCATGTTTTCAAAATAATAGCACAAAGGCTTGCCTCAAAACTCAACACTTTACCTCCATTCTTATTTATTGTGCAATACTTTCCTTCTATCGTATCTCCCTTTTCATTCATTGTGTCCTCTCCCCCTCACTATGCTACATCGATCCCCCCTTTATTACCAAAATCTTCTTTTTCTCCTTCTTTACTTACATGCAAGTCTCTGCTTACTCTTTTCTCCTCCCCCTTTTCCTCTGCATAAGTCAACCCTTTTTGTTGTTTTGTTTTCATCAACTACCAATGCTTGGCTTAAGTTCCATTTATTTATTTATTTATTCATGCATGATTTAATCTTTCATCATGCATAGATCGCCACTCAAATATATTTCAATTTTAAATTCTCTTCTCAAACAAACAACACCTTTTTCTTGTTTTCATAATATTTTCAAATGGCCATGCATAGCATCCAATTCTCCTTGATTTCACTTTTCTGTAGTTATCTCACTTTCCAAAGTCTAATTTATCTTACCTTCAATTTTTTAATTAATTTTAAAACATGTAATTTGTTCATAAAAGATCACTATGCCACATTTCTCAAGTTATCTCAATATAAGGTTATGTTTGATAACTAAAGCATTGATTTCTAGTTTCAAGTCTATCATTTAGTTTCATGTGTGTTGTTCAAAACTAGTTTAGATCAACTTAACTCAAGGTTAGCATTCTAAGATATTTCAAACTCTTTGAAAAATAATTAAAATAAAGGTAATTATTTATTTGTCTAATAGATAAATAGGTTTTTTATTATTTTCAATAATATGATAGTTGTATAATTGATTAGTAATCATATATAATAATTAAATATATTTTTTTCTGATTTATTCTAAAAAATCAAGACAATTATAAGTAAAGGAATCTTATGTAATTAAGAATGAAATACACATATAAATATATTCAAAATAATATTTCCTTAATCACATACTAAAATTTTATGCATATAACATTTAAAATATAATTTGTATGTGTGTAGGGTCACTAACAATTCATCTGTCATCCATTAATCATCCCATGTAGTCCATCATCTCTAATGATACTCTCCCTCATCAAGCTCTGAGCGTAGGATTTATCCTTCATCCACCTTACAACAAGTAGGTGGTTAGTCTGAGTCATCATATGTATCAACCAATGATGCAAAACTAACAAATATACATCCTCAATGCACAGAATAAAAAAATACAACTATCACATCATGTATACTAATCAATAATATCATTGTCTCATTATAGTATATGTCATAAAGCTCAAATTAGAACAATAATAATAAGCTAATAATCATATTAATCCATGGATTAAAGGTTATAAATCATAAGGTAAAATTGAGATGTGGCAAAAGATGTAGATCTGACTTTTGAAAACCTCTAAGAGACAATGAAAAACTTATATTTGCTCCATGAAGCTCCAAAATATGTTTGCAATAAAAACACTCATCACAATACCTCTATATTTACAACTTTCACTCTCAAAACCAACTTCCTAAAAAATGTGCTCTCCAACACAATTTTTATCCACTTTCTGATCACCAGGATTCCATTCAAACAAGGTGAGAGCATACAGTGAATAAAATTAAAAACTCCTTGCACAACCTCCTATAAAAAGAAATTATATAGAAATAGCCCTAAAAAATGCTTTGATACCAGATATTAAGAACCTCACTCATACAATAACTAAATAGCAACATTTATTGATTATATATTAGATAAATCACAAATTACACACACACAACATTCCTTTTGAGGAATGAATAACTCCAATCATTAGCCACTTTGAGGGGGATACCTCTTTTGAGCAAGACTCAATTACAATTCTTCTTCTTGGATGCATTACAATGGCCTAAGCCCCTCTATTTATACTATTTTAATCTACCCAACTCTTTATTCTTATGCATGTGGTATTAAATTACTATTCACCATTATTCATTATTATATTATTTATGCTATTAATCTGCCCCTCCCTAAGTATATTACATAAATCTTTATCTTCATATCTCTATATGGGGCCCCTCGACCAGGTATATATATAAATAAATCGAGTACAACCCTCGGGCTAACAACCAATCTATATATTTATTTGGGGAAGCAACCATCTCACCTACATTGGTTACTCCCATATAGACAGAGGTTCTTTAGTCAATCACCTACATTGGTTAGGTTACTCCCTAGTCGATCACTTGCATCCTCTTATGGAGAGGTATAGTCTATAGAGATGCCATCGTGTTGACAACCCCTCGATATATTACCATGTATAGAAAGGGACCCAAACAAGTGAGTAGGATAGTCCCCCCATTTCACATGTATAGTCTAGACGAGTGTAAATCATATAAAGTGTAGATCATGAAAAGCATAGAACACATTTCTAACATTATGTCACTTGTTGAATACTTTCCATAGGGGATCAGAGGGTAAATAATTTCAACAACTAAGGACAACAATGCCCACTAATATTATACACTAATAAAACTTCTCAGTACTCATAATGTTTGCTAATGAAACAACATTCTCCAAAATATCAACCTTTTCTAACAAAAAACAACACTTTCTTGTATTCAACCATGTTTCTAACAAAATGGTAATGTACATCAATATGCTTCAACTGAGTATGATAAATGTGGTTATTTTCTAAATATATTTCACTTTCACTATCATAATCTATCCTTACTTCTATTTGTATGAAACTAATATTTGAGAAAAACCTTTATAACCTTACAACTTCCTTACTTATATGAGTGGTTGCCATGTACTTATGTTTTATAGTTGACAATGCAACTACTCCCTACCTCTTGCTCATCTAGTTGACTACTCGACCAAATAGGTTAAATACATAACCACTTGTAAATCTTCAACAATCAAGATCTCTAACCTAGTCACCATCAACAAATCCTTGTACATTTACCAATTGGTTCTCCCCAAGTATTCTTTTATATTAGATTGCATAATCTTAAGTGCCACACAAATATATGAATATTATCTTCACAGTAATCCAATGTTCCTTTCTTTGGTTGGATATATATATTTACTCAACTCCCACAACACAAGCAATTTCAGGTCTAATCTAGACCATAGTTTAAACTGTACTTTCAACATCACTTGCATAAGGAACCTAAAACATTTCCTCGGTCTCTTATTTTTTCTTGGAATAGTCTACAACATATAATTTTTACCAATGGGAAAGACGGTATTCACATGTTTAAATACATGTATTATAAACCGATGCAAGATTATCTTAATATATTTCCTCTAATTTAACCATAATTTCTTATTTAGTCGATTCATTTTAATTTCCATGCCCAAAATGAATTTTGCAACACCCAAATCCTTCATATCATTGAGATGACAATTGGTATTTCCCCTGCTTGATCATTTATTTTTTGTTAACAATTAACAACATATCATCTGCATACAAAACTACAACAACAAAGCTATCACCCACCTTCTTGAAATATACATAGTGATAAGCTTTACTTCATACAAACCCAAGTCACAACACTAAATTGTCAAACCTCTTATTCCACATCCTCAGTGATTACTTCAAGCCATAAAGTGAGTTCTTCAACTTGCACACAAAGTCCTCCTTTCCTTTAACCTTTTTTTTTATGCACCATATAGATCTCTTCCTCAAGATCACCATTCAAAGATGTTGTTTTCACATCCATTTATTCTATTTCAAGATTAAAATTAGTTGCAATAGCCAAAATAAGTTTAATGGTAGTTAATTTAGAACCATGAGAAAAAATTTCATCACACATAATTCCCCCCAGTTGATAAAATCCCTTTGCTTTTAGAAAGCTTTATACCTCTCCATTTTTTCTTTTGTATTGTACTTCTTGAACACCTATTTACAACCAACAAGATGTCTACCAGCAAAAAAATCACCAAGTCCCATATCATATTTTTATTTAAGGATTCAATTTATTCATTCATTACCTTCTTCCAAAATTTATTTTCCTTTGAATCAAGGGCCTCCCTCATAGTCTTAGGATACTTGTTTATCACAGGTAACACTGACAAAGCAAATGCATAATGAAAACCAGTTGGATTTAACCTTTTTTATTTACTTCTAATTTGATATGATCTTCTCAAGACTAAAGTTTGAGATCCTTTCTATTTATTTGATCTTCCTCTGCTTCATTTGAATCCTCCTCAACCAACTCCCTTTCTTGCTCATATTCTTCAGTTGCTTTGAATTTAAACACAAATTGTCCCTCATCTAATTCAACATGAACCTTTTCATGTTATTATTTTGGTTGTCATTGTTTTGGAATCCTTTAACCTCTCTGAAGATTACATTATGATTGTAAATAGTCTTATTTGTTTATGTGTTCCATATCTTATATCCTTTTGAACTAGTAGTATAACCACTAAAGATATAATTAACTAATTTTTAATCTAGCTTAGTTTTTTTTTATTATAGAATATGCATATAAACATCACAACCAAAAACTCTAAAATGTCAAAAATAGGTTTCTTATAATTACATGCTTCCTATGGAGTTTTATTGACCAACGATGATGTGGGTGATCTATTGATCAAGTAGCAAGCAGTTGTTACTACTTTTGCCCATAATTTCCTTTCTAAGCCTACACCACTGAGCATACTTTTATCCTTGTCCATCATATTCTTATTCATTATTTATAAAAGTCCATTATGTTGTGGTGTGTGTGTGTGTGTGTTTTGCCTTTCTATTCCACACTACTTATAGAATTACTCATATGCATTTGAATAATACTTGACACCATTATCACTTCTCAAAACCTTGATTTTTATTTTTTTTTGTTTGGCTTTCAACAAGAGCCTTAAACTCCTTGAACTTATTGAAAACATCATATTTACTCATGCTACAATATACCTAGGTTTTCCTTGAGTAGTCATTCATAAAAGAAACATAACACAAAATTTTTCCTAGAAATGGAGCCTTGACATGTCCAAACACATAACTATGTAATAACTATAAAATCATGTCTTATCTTATAACACTATTGGAAACTTTACTCAATTTTGATTCCCATATACACAATGTTCACAAAAATTAAAATATAAAAGGACAATCATAAATTTCTTTAGCTGCATATTTAGTTTTAACACTCAAAGGCATTTCTATTCGTTATGTCCCATCCTCTAATGCCAATGCATTATATTTTCTATAAGTACATTAAGGATTTAATCTGATTCATTTTTCACCTAAAGAATAACACATCTATTACACCCATCACAAACAAGTATTGTCTCAATCTTGGATAATGTTCTAATGTAGACTCCCCTTACCAATACCATGGTTCCATGGACCATTTGCAACTATCCTTATTAAATACTACTTGCACACCCATGTCATTCATCTTGCTTATAAAAATCAAAATGTTGGCCAAACCTAGGACATGCAAAACAATAGGGAGGGTTTCCACCCTTTCATATTTGAGCATCAAATCAATCTTCCTTGACTTATGATCTTATATGTCAAGTTGCCTATTAAGAATACATTGCCTCTATTGATTTTTTCATATTTGTAAAACCACTCCCTAAAAGGAGTCATATGAAAAGAGGAATCCAAATCAATCAACAATGCATCATGGCATGAATGTGTAGTTGAAGCTTCCAAGAATACATTCCTTGACTTTTGAATAGAGATCTTTGTTTCTACAAAAGTGCATTGTCATATGAATTACCCTTTTCAATTTTTTTAGATCCATAGTCCTTAAAATGCCCAATTTTACCATAATTTCAACATTTCCTCAAAGTTTTTCTTAAATTTTTTAGATTTGCCTCAATACTTTGATTGTCCATCCCCTGACATATTTTTGTTTCTCTCTTGGGAACGACCTCTCACAAACAAGGCATGTTTCATTTGATAATTCTCTATGGATTTCCTTCTCATTTCCTCTGATAACAAAGTTGTGACTACATCATCAATATTTAATGTAGGTACAATACTACTAATGGCCTTAACAATATTATCCCATGAACCAAGCAAAGAACATAATAGAGTAATATCCTTTTATTATTTATCCATTTTAATCTCAACTAAAAGCAACTGAAATACTACAATACCAAATGCATTCAGATGCTCTATCACATAGTCACCATCTATCATTCATCCTTAGGAAATACGTTTTATTTCGAATAAAAAGTTTTTTCACAATATATTTTGTCTAATACAAAGTCCCTAACTTATCTCAATGGAACTTAGCGGGTTTTTCTCTAGATACATTCAAAAATAGTAAATCTAAAATACATGGCTCAAGAGAACTCTTTTCCTTCCAATCCATCTTTCCCAAATATTTTTTCTCCATATCCATAGGTTGTACACTTGATACAATCATTAATTGATCTATATCTACAAGAATATCTTTCATTTTTAGTTTTTACAACTATTTTTATGGCAATTAGCATTTTTTATTCTCTATCCTTGTGTCTCCCATCAGTTTCTTCTATACATATTATCATTCATAAAGATCCCACTCAAAAAATAGTTTAACATAGTATTAATATGCCTTTTATCTTCAAACAAAGCTAAACCCCAATTGTGATATGAATTAAAAAGAAAAAATATACCAATAAACTAACATAGGAGAGGGAATGCGAACAAAATCTAAAGCTATAAAATAAAAGAAAAATGACAAACACGATACACAATATTTTCATCTAAGAAAAACCTTTCAATAAAAAACCCAACACAACATTCTTCCTTATTGCATTAAATCAACTATTTACAAATCAATAACTGATTTGTAATTTCATAGATATACCACATAAACTTATCAATATGAATTTTATTTTTATAAACTAAATTTTTTTATTATACTTATTTGTGTCAAATTTCACTCTTAAACAATCATTTATGGTACTTGAACATAATTAGACAATTACTATAAATGTAAAGTAATTGAACCAAAAAAGAAAACAAATAATCAACTAAAAATAACACAACAATTTTTTTTTACAAATGAGACACAAGTTGCCCTAGAGAAACACAAATTGAGAAAAATCTAGAAGAGTGAGGTGGATCCCCCTATTGCCACCATATTTTTCTCATTTATAGGATTTATATCTTCAAGAGGATTTTATGAAAATATTTTATAATACAACAATGTTTAAGCCATACATTGATATGCCACTTGCTTACACACACTTCCCAAATCCTAAAGACCAAAATGCAATCAAGAACAACCTACTAGGAAGACTATCAATGAACACATGAATAAACCATTCACTGAATTGAGCCAAAACCAATTCATTATTTGATGGATTGTTGATGCCTTTGTAATCTAAAAAATATTATATATATCCATACAAGTATAGTCCCAAAAAGGAGCTGAAACAAATAAGAGCTTGGAAGGAGAAAAAATTACAATTGTTCTTTTGCTTATCTTTTGTTCACATGAGAAAACATCGCTTCATGTTGGACAAAACTGCATTAACTAATGATTACACAATCGTCAATTGCATAAACTAGCATTTTCATCACCTTTAACAGAACTTTGAATTTTTGCATTAGGAACCTATTGAAGCCTTCACATTTAAAATGTTTGAATCATCCTAGACCTAATTTGATCTTTGTAGACCCCTCTATACTTAATTTTTCAACCTTATTGACTAAAACTATATGATAAATAATTGTTTATAAAGTGTTATAATACTACAAGTGACATATTTACATATTTTGATAATAATGGATTAGTTAGCTAATATTATCAAAAGTATTGATTCAATTTTTAGATCATACCTCTCTAATTTTTAGGCTTTTGGTACCTACAATCTTAGCAACTCATGAGGTCAGGAAATTTATTTCCCACTCTTTAACCCTAAAATTAAATGTGGGGGTATGTATTTCACTTTAAGTTTAGGGTTAAAAATGGATAAATGAAGTGGCACAAGGGTGATAATTAGATCTATAGTAGGCCAATTAGATGTTAAAATCAGATATAAGCATACACTAAATTTATTATGATGAGATTGTCTAAATATGGAAAGTAAAACCATGTTAGATATAGAAATGACAAAGAATATAAGTACGTAGCTTATTTTGATGCTAATGTAGTTTTGGATATGGAATATGATGAAAGTAGGTGGGAAGATAGTTATGGAACAATTGTCAAATTCTTGATCTAGTGTCTCTAGCTATTTAGACAATTGGGTCAGCCTTGGATGGTTACATCGACACTATTATCTGTGTCTTATATTGAATATCTAGAGAAACAAGATGTCACCACCTAGATAATTCTAATTTTGGCTTCACCTTTACTTTGAGGCATTCAAATCTAGGTCATGGACTGTCATTCTTTGTGAAATGGCAAAACTCTAGATTTTCATCTTTAATGTGTCCTTGGGAAAAAAAAGGTTAGTGGACATATGATATCGACCTAACCCCAATGATCCCACTATCCAAGGATGCTACCTACATAACCAATAATCCAAGAGGGCCTCAAAGTGATGTAGTTCTCCTCTACATGGTGGCTTGTGTGTGAATCATGTAATGTGTGTAAAGCAAGTACAATAATGACCTAACTTGTAACTAGTCAAATCAGGATCTTAGGCTACTCCTTTAGTACTTCAAACCTATATATGTGTTGTACCTATGATTGGTATGGAAATAAGGAAGCTTTGATCAATTAAATGTTTGAAAGAGTGTTTTTCATAAGTGCATTGGTCTCTTTGGTATTTTTTAGGTGAGGAATAAATGAGGGTTGATATTGTATTTATATTAATCCTTTTGGAGTAATAACTCACATTAAAGCACTTAGGTTGACCATTATGATATGTTTTATTTGAAAATTGGATGACTTTAGGGCACATAACACCTACGTCAGGGTAAGACAATAAAGTCGATGCTATTATCTGTCCCAAACGTTAGTGTCTAGGGAGTAGCAAAATAGTGCAAGCTCAAAACTTGCAAAGGTGTAACATAAATACATTTTAAGCATTTTGTGCAAGATAAAATGTGTGTGTCATCAATATAAGATTGATTGAACTAAGATATAGGCCAAGGGCCATAATATAGAGCATATGTGAGGCCTGTAGAAGCAAGGAGAGTGTATAATTAATAGGAAAAACTAAGACATGAGGTTTCCAAGTGTACAAGATTGAGGTGTTACATAATCACAAAATATCATCTACATTTCCCCACTTTGATCTAGTAATGAAATTACTAGTTAAAAGGAAATGAATAAGTAATTGGGTGTGTATGCACACCTTATATTTACTTGAGTTGAATTTGAGTGTTTTGTTGATGATTGATCTGCAACTAAGAGCATGTTAAAGTGTAAATTTGTGCATATAATCTGGGTTAAAAGTACTTAAAATAGATTGAAATGAAAGAGTAAGGTTTATGAGTACACATGTGTGTCGATGTAAATGCCTTGCCTATTGGCAAGTTGTTTTGAAAAAGATGTATCATTATAAGGCTCTAAAATTGAGATTAGGAAATCTTTAAAGTGCATATATCCAAGGAGAGAGAGAGAGAGAGAGAGAGAGAGAGAGAGAGAGATGAACCCAACTTTAGAGTAAAATTGAGTTACCACCTAGCAATTGAGATTAGCTCAACCATGCAAACTAATGATACTTTTAACTTGGTGAGGCTGGATGATCAAGTCTTATTTGAAAACTTGGAAAGATTGAGTGATTTGATCACCTCAACCATACCAAAAGGTGAACCAACTAATGTAGTAGATTAGCTCATTATGGTCCATAAAATTACATGGGGTATTAATATGTACAATGATTTTAGAATCTAAAATTGATTTAGTTTTTATAATATTATGCACTAGTTGCATAA
The DNA here is from genome assembly GCA_037957365.1 of Torreya grandis. Lineage (NCBI taxonomy): Eukaryota > Viridiplantae > Streptophyta > Pinopsida > Cupressales > Taxaceae > Torreya > Torreya grandis. The sequence goes on along the minus strand of JARHVA010000167.1, from coordinate 3,968,354 downwards.
AATATGCACTTTAGTTATGTCTCATGCTAAAAATATGTATAACAATGGTACCAATATATATAATTATACCACGATGATGAATCTGAATCATATAACCATGTGTTTTGGCTAATTCATATAACTGTGTAAGTGTGGATAATATGCTTCCAAATCATGCCTCCACTATATATGGAGAAATTTAAAATTGATATAAGTACTAATATGGAGGACATGTTTATAAAACATGCCCCCATTATAAATTGGAGATGTTGAATATTGAATATGCATGGAGAACATGCTTCCAAAGCATGCCCCCCAAAAATCTATAAATTGTGAATGTGGGAGCCATGCCCATATGACATGCCTCCACTGAATATGCAAACTGATATGAGTACCAAATATTGAATGAGTGTGGAGAACATGCTTCCAAAGCATGCCCCCACTGAATTTGAGAACTTTGTCAAGCATGAAGAACATGCTTCCCAAACATACCCCAAATAATATCCCCCCTTTAGAGGTGAGGAAAAATAGGAAATAGGAGCTACCTCAGCTCAAAAGGGTAAGACAACTGTAAAATTTGTGAATGTAGCCATGTAGCATATGCAAGTAATATGTCTAGGTAAATGTATTATTGAAGTGCATAGAAGCAATGTGATCACATGTAGGCCTAATATGCATGATAAAGATCATGCCAATGTCTAGAAGTCATAGTATAATCTCAACAAGTAAACAACCACACACATAAGAACACTCAAAATCAAGTCAACAAGCAATGGTCTAAAGAGACTAAAAATAAGGGGCATGTTTAAATGTCACACAATCGAAGAGACATGACTTAGTCAAATTTTCATGAAAGCAAGGATGACATATTCAAATGTACATACCACAAATAATGACATGATGCAAATGCCAAAGAAAACATATATAGGTACAAGGGCTGCAAGCAAATGAGCATATTCAAATGCTTGAAAAATCAAGACAAGACACTCAAGGAAGTCCATAAAGTGAAGTATAAGCAACCAACATAAACATGTCATAGTGGCCTGTGGATCCAATGTGTTAGAAAATTATGTCAAGTGTATAACATATGAAGTACCCTGTGTAGGATATAATCATGGATAATAGGCATGTGTAAGTACTTATGTAAGCTCAAACATTATAGTGTAGAGTGATCATCTAATCACATAACCTGTGTGTATCAAGATTGAGGAATCAGATGTCCCTAATGTCTATATGACATGAGTAGAGGGAAAGACCAACATCTGAAATAGGAGTGTATCAAGTATTTGTGTATGCCTATATCACACCTAATGTAGAAGTGTGACACATATGTGTATGTAGGAGTAACTGAGTATGTGGTCCATCAATATGGGAGTACCTCATAGATGCCAAGTAGTCAATAAGACAAGTAAGTACCAATAGTGTTTTTGGTTTTTTGAAAGTTTTTTGATTTTTTTTAGTATTTTTGGAATTTTTGAAGATAGGAAAGATCATCCTATGATTTCATCCAACTAATGGTCATAAATATCTCCCCACTATAAATCTAGTGTAATACCCCATGTACGTGGCCAAGGACCTTATATGTGTGTAATATCTATCACTATGGTATCGATGGTGATTTGCATATGTAAATAGGACTCTATGTTCATGAAGCAATAGTAGGAGTAACTGGAGTAGGGGTTTTTGGAACCCATTATCAAGTGTTTGTTTGTTTCTTTGGAGTAGCAGTAAGAGGAACATATGTAGGTGCTTTGGATATCTGAACATGGCGTGTAGTAGATGATTGAGATTCTATGGAATCCACTATATGTCTTTGATGTAATGGTTTCTCAAGTACTTACCACCTAGTAAAGGGGATTGCCTATTATTTACCCTTTTGTGATAGATTAGCCTTAGTAGGCTTGATAACTAGTTGTATGGGTATAAGTTTATTCTATTCAAGAGGATTCTCATATGGAATTCAGAAATTGTAAAATGTATTTGACACACCCATGCACTGTAGAAGGTATTGTTTGAAGAGTGTGTATCCAAGGTCTTCCCAATAACATATCAAAGATGTTTGTGGAAGGGATAACTAAAAATGTAGTAACCACATGTGTAGGACCAACCTGTAAAGGCAAGTCAATCTTACCATGAACCTTCTAGGAGGTCCCATTGAATTCTCTGATTGATCTCATAAAGGGGTGTAAATCATGATGAGTATAACCCAAGTGTAGGTAATGTCATGGTGCAAACATTTTTTCTTGCACCATTATCAATCATAACATTGTGTATAGGGTGTTTATCAAGGTATGCTCAAATGAATAGGGAAATAAGATTAGAGTCATCATCCTTAATTTCATTGTCATCAAAAGAAATAGAAGGTCTGTGAACCATATGAAGTATATATCGCATGTAAGTACTGATAATCCCATCCATTGGTGTCTATAATGTGATGGAGGAGGATGTGAATTATATTCCATTTGGACTTCTAGTTCTTTTATAGAATGGTCTGGCAAAGGATTGTTAAATATTTTTCTATTTATGGTGATCATCAGGTTGTGAACCCGATTCCTTTAAAGGATCCTTGAATCAAAGCTTTTGATCATTGATAAGATATTGGATCTCTTAAAGATAAAGCATATGCTCATAGAATGTCCTGGTCCTTGATGATAATCATAATAAGGATTCACATCACATCCTCTGGGTAGAGGTCAATTCATATCAACCTCAATAGGATGAGGGAGAGATATAAGCTAACACTCTAGTAACTATGGGAGTAATGAAGTTGGGGACTCAGGAAAATGTGTGAATTGTCTCCTTAGTGCATTAGATAAGACAAGCCAATTAGGTTGTTGTGAAACTATGTTAAATTTTTTAGGCTTAGGAGGTTTTACCTTATAACTTGGTTTAATTGAAATTTTTTTACTAGATGTAGATGCAATTGGTGTGTATGCTACATACTTGAGATTATTTAATGATACAAGCTTCATTTCATGGTCCCATACAACATGGCGTAAGTCATAGAAAGATTGAAACTTTTTAAAAATAATGGACTCATGTAAAGGAACAATCAAACTTTGCTTTAATATATCTTATAACTCTTTGTCTGCCATAGGATTGGTCATTTTGGCTAGCATTCTCTTATATCTCAAGACATATTCATTGATAGGTTCATAGGTTCCTTGTTTGAATTTGACAATTTGGGAATAGGAAACCTTTTTAGCAATGTTAATGGAAAAGTGTGCTAAAAACTGGTCTACAAGAGGTTTGAATGCTTTTACAGATTGGAGAGATGGATCATTAAACCACCTCAAAGCATAGTCCTTGAGACTTCTTGGGAATAATTTGGTCAAAAGTTTATCATTAGAAGCATAGTTAGGGCATGTTGCATACAAGGTTCGAAGATGTTGTTCAAGATCACCCTTGCCATCATAAAATGTGAACTTAAGTGCAACAAATCTAGTTGGCAAAGGGTGCAAAGAGATTTAAAGTGCAAGAGTGTTATGCAATACATATTGCCATAAAATGAGGGGATTTTAAATATTTTTGTTCAATGTTTGTAATCTTATCTTCCAATGTTTTTATAACTTTAAGGAGTGATTGAACTTTGGGCCCAATGGGAGTTACCAAAGGGGTTAAAAACATGTTTTGAGTAGTAATAGGCATTGAAACTAGTATTTGTGTTGAAACAACAAGAAATACCATAAAAAATGTATCAATAGTAGTTTCAGGGAATAAACGTTTAAATACATAATCCATGCCCTCATTAGATGCATTTAGTTGTAGTGTGTTCAAAGGGAGGGATGTGTCCACTAAAGTTTTAGAATTTTTGGCTCCAAGTATAGTTTTTAAGACTTTATCAAGATCTTCAGGGTTTTGTCAAATGTGGTCATGAAACAAGGCAATTGCATGCACTTGATCATGGTTTACTTGTTAATTTTCATTTGTTACCTATATTTCATTATCATAATCTTTTAATATGATAACCCTATCAATATTTTGTTCATTTTTCACATGGGTATCATCATGATCTAAGGTATGAAATCCCTCATTGGTTTGAGACATCTTGGATGGGTGGAGGGGAAGATCAATAAGTTCAATAGACACACCCCCCAATCTAGGGCTATGCCTAGGTTGCATGCAAAACATTACAAATAGTAAAAAAATTACAACAATAAGAGACCTTCATTAGTTTATAACCCTAGGAATAAGAAAAAATCATAGTCACATATGTCAAATTCACCAATTGTTTAACTCTAAAATTAAATGTGGAGGTATGCATTTCACTTTAAGCTTAGGGTTACTAATATAGAAATGAAATAACTCAAAGGTGATGATCAGATCTATAGTAGGCCAATTAGATGTTAAACTCATATATAAGCATACACTAAATTTATTATGCTAAGATAGTCTAAATATGGAAAGTACAACTATTCTAGATGTATAAATGATAAATAATAGAAGTACTAACTTATTCTGATGTTCATGCAGTTCTGGATCTAGAATAGGTTGAAAGTAGGCATGGAGATAGTTATATAATAATTGTCAGATTCTAGATCTGGTACCTCTGGCTATCTAAACAATTGCATCAGAGATGGATGGTTACATCGATGTTACTGTTTGAGTTTGATGATAGTGTCCTACATAGAATATTTGGTGAAATAGAATGTGACCACCTGGATGCTTCTGGGTTTGGCTTCACATTCACTCTACCATATTCATATTTAGGTCATGGACCGTTGCTCCTTGTGAAATGGAAAAACCCTAGCTTTCCATCTTTAATGTGACCTTGGATAAAAATAGGTTAGTGGGCACATGATATCAAGCTAACCCTAATGGCCCTATTGTAAAAGGACACTACTACATAGCCAATATTCTAAAGAGAGCCTCAGATTGATGTAGTTCTCCCCTACATGTTGTGCTGTGTGTGAAGCAAGTACAACAATGACCTAACTTGTAACTTGTAAAATCGAGCTCTTGGGCTGCTCCTTTAGTACTTCAGACATGTAGATGTCTTGTACCTATGATCAGTATGGAAATAGGGAAACTTTGATCAATTGAATGCTTGATAGAGTGATTTTTGATAAGTGCATTGGTCTCTTTGGTCTTTTCTAGGCAATGAATGAATGAAGGTTGATCTTGTATTTATATTAATCCCTTTGGAATAATATCTTGCATTAAATCAATTAGGTTGATCATTAGGATACCTTTCATTTAAAAATTGGATGACTTTAGGGCACTAAACACTTGTGTTAGGGCAAAACAGTAATGTCCACACTATTGTCTGTCTAGATGTTAGTGTCCAGGGAGTAGCAAAATAGGTACAGGCTCAAAACTTGTAGAGGTGTAAGATAAGTATATTTTAAGCATTCTAAGCAAGATAGAATGTTTTTGTCATTAATATAAGACTAATAAAACTAAGAGATAGGCTAATGGACACAAAATAGAGCAGATGTGAGGCTTGCAGAAATAAGGAGAGTGTATAACTAAGAGGAACAACCAAGGTCTAAGTTTGTCAAGTGTACAAGACCGAGGTGATACATAATCATAAAATAACATCTACACCCACTTCGTCCTTGGAATAAAATTCTGCTTTCCTTAGAACTTGATATTTTAGTCCAATCTGTCAATGTTCCTACATCCTTTTCTTATCCCTCTCTCCTTTTGAAACATAACATCTTGCTTCATCTCTCCTTGACTTTCTAGAGTAAGATCTTCAATTGAATATAGCAAAGGACCTCCTTATTCATCTATTATGTAAGGCTCAAATAGATGTAATTTATCAACATTCACAACATAATATATCTTCATGCAGGAAGCAATTTTTTGTGTACCTAAACACAATATATATTTATGTGCTTAGTTTAACATTACTTTCATTATGTCATATTTTAGGTGCCTAGAGTTAGTGAAGGGTTAGATCTTGAGTTATCCATGTTTTAATTAGGGTTGTTAATGGTTTATTTTAGAAGGGGGGACCCTAAAGAATATATCTTTTAATAATATCAAATTAATGCAAGAGATAACCACCATTGTGTGTGAGATATTTTGATAAAATCAAATTTATAGATGCAATCCCCCATGGGGAAGTAGGTGCTTCCATTTCTCCTAATTTTTATTTATTGATCATTATTGTTGACTACAACTACAAAATAATTTGGGACACAAATAAGAGCCTAGATCCCTAAATTACCAAATCAATGATTAACAAGCCTCAAATAGACCATATACGACCACAACCAGCCTCACAATTACTAGATATACAACCAACGTGCCTTGATTACACCATAAACAACCAAAAATGACCTCACATACCCAATGGGATTTGAACCTAGGTGAGGCTAGAAACAACCAATCCACTTTACCAACTCACCCACATCTCATTGTTTTTTTTACTCCAAATTTTATATTTTCATTTTCTAGGTTATTTTGGATGCAACAAGTAGTATTCGAGCTTTAATCAATTTTTGTGGCTATTACCAAAATCACTAAGTGAAGTCTATTTGAGAAACAACTCAAAGTTCATGAACAAAGAGGAGATGAAGGGATTATTTGATGATTTATTTAAGGAGGTTATAATGGAGATTCATTCATCAAGAAGGTAGTCAAAGGGGCAAGCTAATGAAGAGGAAGAGGAAAACCCTTTGGAAAAATTTGACACAAATCCACTAGATGAGGTAGAAGAAGAACAAGAAGATTAGGAGAAAGAGTAATAAATATTACATCATCCTTCTTTCAACCTACAAATTATTATCCCAAAATAAGATTTTGGAGGTAAGTTGGAGGTCCTTACATTGTTGAGCAAACTTAAACTAGCCTTAAGGGTACAAAAGATTAAAATGCAAGATTGAATGTGGCTTTACAACATTTAGATAATTTTTTGCACACCTGGAGAGATAGATGGGTTTTTACAATGGGAATTTATAGAATTTTTCAAATCTTTGATAAAGAGAGTCGATCGTAATTGGGATGATTTGTACCATAACTAATTAATGCACCTATTTAATAAAAATATGTCCATGGAAGCATATATAAAAAATTAAGTTTTGGAGTCCAAGGCCAAACTCTCTTTGAATATGGTGCAAAAGAGCTATATTTCCAACCTATGAGTTAGAATTCATAGGTAAGGATGTTTATAATTTACTCTGTTGAAAGGGATATCATAGAGAGAAGATCAAAAAAACATATTTATGCCCTAAAAAATAAAATGGTATGTAATACTACTTGATAAGGCCCAAAAATGGTCCCCATCCTATCACTTAATCTCTCCTGGGATACTTGTTTTGTCATGTTATTTCCACTCCATGTAATCACAATATGTTGATATGTACATATAATGTAGATGTTATATATACAAGTTGATTTTGATTTTAATATGATATCTCTAGATTAACTGATATAATTCAACAATTTTAAAAGATTTTAATATTTATAATGTTGAATAAGATGTAAAGGTGTTTTTCTCACATGTTTTTCACCTATAGCCACCATGGTAGGATCACCCATAGACATTTCTTATCTAAACATCATCCACTATGAAAGCACACCAACCACAGATAGCAACTAACTATGACCACCTATATCAACAACTATAGGTGAGTTTATTTACACTGTAAGTGATTAAGTTACAATTACCACTTCAGAGGCACTTACCAAGGATATCTTTGAATCACCCTCATAGGTTAAAGTGATGAAGCTATTTCCATACTTTACTGATTGGTATTGATTGACTCTCATCATGAAGATGGCATCTTGGATGTACAAGTAAGGGCTGCCAAACACTACACCACACACATCAAGAGGCACAACATCCACCATAACTTCATCAATGAAATTTGCATTGATACCAAACTTAACCTTGCATTGTTTGATCACCTTGGTGTCTACGCCTTTCTTTACCTAACCCAAATAATATGGGAATGGATAATTGTAAGTTTCAAACCCATATTTTTATACCAACTTCACACTTATTAAATTTGATTGTGAACAAGTCTCAAAAAGAGCATCCAATTTTATTTTCTTCCTTTGAATCTTAATATGTAAAAGTCTAGAAAGCTCATTTTGTTGACCACTACTACTACCCAAACATACTTCTCTATTGACGGAGGTACAACATAAAGTATCATCCACCTCAAAGTTGCATCCAACGTTCTCACCTTGAAGCTTAGACATAGCCTTTTACATCTTGTTTTTAATGGATGCAATTATATATGGATCTTCCAACACTTATCCTTGGAATGACTATCAACATTACATTCACCACTATATTTCTTAATATCCTTTTTAGAAATGAAACAACACTTTGTTTACCTTTTCCCTTTTGCTTGGAGTTACCTTATTGGTTGGAGTTGTTTTGAGAGGTAGATGGATCCTTCTTCTTATCCATCACTAAGTATTGAGCTTGAGAACAAGCCTCATCTACATCTGTAGGCTTGTTCAAGAGGATTGGTCTCCTCAAATGACTATGGAGTCCACCCACGTGCTTCATCAAGAGATCATGGTCCGCTACATATTTTCCCAATTGGACAACCTTCTTACAGAACTCACTAGTGTATTTCTACACATTTTGGCCTTGCTTTTGCCTAAGGTATTGCCAATACAAGGACCTTTATTCCTCGCAACAAATAGGATGGATTTGTTTCTTTTAACATCTTAAAATCATCCCAGTTAGTAATAAGAGGAAGTTTCTTAAAAATTAAAGAATGAACATAGTTCTCAAACCAAGTTAAAGCATGATTGGTTAATTTTAACCTTGCAAAAGAAATATGTTGGCTTTAATTAATCTGATGTAGATTGAAATATACCTCAATTTTAGCTAGCCAATGGTCTAACCTCTTTACATTCACGTCTTCATCATACGACTGAATTTTAATCTTTGCCTCAACCTTGAATAAAGGTGGAACTGGGTTGGCATGGGGTTGTTCTTCCTTCTTCTCATGGTTATCAGGAGCATTCTCCTTGTTTACTTTGAATTTATTCATGGAAACACTAATCTTCTCCATGAGAAGCCCATAATGGACTCCAACTAGTCAAGCTTACTCATAGAAAGAGAGATGTTAGCTACTCCTTCTTCAAGCTTGTAAAATCACTCTTCTAATATTTGAGCATCTTCTTCATCATCATGGGTCATACTTTTGATTCCCTATTTTCACCTCCTTGTGGATATACCTGCTTCAACGGAAACTAGAAAACCTTTACCACTAACACTACTAGCTCCAATGACAGGCATAAACTTGTAATGTAGTCAAAACACACAAAGGACTTAAACTAAACCAACTCTAATACTAATTTAATTTGTAAACTAGGTGGAGATTCCACTCAAAGTCTCATTGCCATGGATCTTATTCTCCTAGATTAACAATAATTGGATATGTGATTGTTCTAGGTTATTAACCTTGTAAAAAAAAAAAGATAAACAAGTGTTGAAAGTGAAATGTACAACCTACTAACATAAACATGAAGCATATGAATGAAAAAATCACAAAACAAACACAAGATTTATCATGGAGAAACCCAATGTAGGAAAAACTCCTGCAGATGAGGCAAATCACACTTTCATTCCACTATGTAATCATAGGAGTATACAATGTACTACCAAGTTGGCCTACATAGACAGAACATTCAATACATTCATATCAAAAAATCATATACAAATTATGTTTTGAACTTATTAGATACATCTTTGCACTTCCACACAATTGAATCAATCATCTATAGCTAGGCAACAATGAGATCACAATAACAAAGACTCAAACTTGTTACAAACAATGTGAATCCAACTTCCATCCTTCTCACTATGTTTTATGATGTCTTTTGCCTTCACCTAGGCCTGTATTAAAGCTCTCTCATCCTTAGAATCTACCTAGCACTTGAAAAAAAGATCAAAATGTTAAAATTGTTTTAATTCCTAGGTTTCAGTCTAGCTCTAGAGTTCAACAGATAGAAGGTAAACAGTCAGCTCCCGAGATATGTAGTAGCCAAGACAAGTAACTTCCAAAGCCTATAAATTTTGCATACGAAATCAAAATTGAGTGGCATTTTTTTAACTTGTTTAAGTTATTGAGATGAATTAAAATATGAAATCAAAATATAATTTTGAAACCAATAAGTTATTATTTCCCCCATATAATAGAGAGTAATACTTTTCCTTAAGTTTCAAGAGCTTACAAATTTTTGTTCACCACTACGAAGATGTTCATATACTAATTTATCATGTTGTTTACAAAGTCTGTCTCTCATTTTTGGGACAACACATGAACTATTTTGGTCCTATAGGCCGAAATTCTCTTTTTCCTTCTCAAAATTTAAACTAGGCATTCAAATTCTCTATTTTTCAAGCTTTTTCAGTTAACGGACTCTACAGGTTGATTTCTATGGACTCCGTAGGCTTATTTCTAGGGACTCTGCAGATATGTTTCTACGGATTCCGCAGGTTGGGTTCTACGGACTCTGCATGCTGGGTTCTATGGACTAGTTTCTACTGACTCATTTGTACGGACTTTGTAGATATGTTTCTACGGACTCCGCACACTGGATTCTATGGACTCTTTCAAAGCTTGAGAGACTTAGAGAAAACTACGGACTCCGCAGGTTCATTTCTACAGACTCTGCAGGCTGGGTTCTATGGACTCTGCACGCTGGTTTCTTGGTTCTATAGACTCGTTTCTATGGACTCTGCAGGAAAGAAACAAGTTCCCAACACTTAGGCAATTTCAATCGGTTGGTTCAATCAAAATGTTTCAAAGGCATCTTTCCAAAGCTCGAAGGGCCAGTACCCTTGCAGAGGGCAAATGGAACAAAAAAGATACCTTTCAGAGGGATTTTCCACGAAGGAATTCCTTCGGACATTTTGTCTGAAGGAATGATCAAAGGCCCGCCAGAAAGCCTGAAGGACAAGTGCCCTTGCAGAGGGAACTTAGGAGCCAAAATGACCTTTGCAACTTTTTCAAAAGGTAACTTTGGAGATCAAACAACCCTTGCGGAGGGCAGGCGATGAGCAAAATGGACCGTTGCAAAAGGCCGAAAAGGTAAAGTTTCCTTCGGAAAAGTGGACAAGGCAAATTCCTTTGAACAAAAAGTCTTAAAGAATTCCTTCAAACTTTTGTCAGAAGGAATTCGCCCAAAGAAGAAATCTCGACTGAAGGGAAAGCCGACCGAAAATGTAAGGGAAGATTTCCTTTAGACATTTTATCTGAAGGAATTGAGTATGAAGGCCACCTGAAGAACCCCAAAGGGTAGGTACCCTTGCAGGGGGCTCTCGCCATCCAAAAAATGGACCTTTCTCAAGACCCCGAAGGGCAAGTACCCTTCGAAAGGATTCAAAGACTAAGCTCAGATAGAGGGAACCCGAAGGAAATAAAGCCAAAGGAATTAACCAAGGGGTGACATGCCCGCAGACGTCAAAGTTGAACATTGCGAACTAGCCGTTGGAATCCAAATGTCCAGTGACATCCCCACAACTGTCAAATTCAAGGCAATAAACTAACTGTTGGCTTTCAAATAGTGACATCCCCAAAGCCATCAAATTCATGGCAATGAAATAGTCGTTGATCTTTAAAGGCTTGAGCGCAGACCCGAATGCATTCAAAGGCCTTAAGGCCAAAGGGAAGAACTGCTGAGAGAAGAGCGCAAGGAGCCAGCAAAGCTGAGAATTAGCCCTGAGAGATCAAATCCCAAGAAGAGACAAAACTGGAAAAAGACAAAAGTTAAAAACAAACTCAGCGACCAGCTGAAGAGGGAGTTGAAAAACCCAGTAGAAAGGGAAAAGATAGCCTGGGAGCTCAAATTACAATAAGAAAGAGGGAAAGACCAGAAATATCTCTGCAAGAGTTATTCCAGTAGGTGAAACAGTCCACCAAATAGGTATTTGAGTTTGCAAACATTAAAGGCGTGGCCTGTTTGTCTCCCTTGGAGTAAAGGCAAAGTGGACAACTGCGGAAATATCAGGTGATAAACCAAATGACTCAGGCCCAGGAGAAGACATTTGAGATGAATTGACATGCCACAGTTAAGGCAACCACCCTGTTCCAACATGGTCCCTTGACAAAATTGAAAATGCATTCAAGGCATTGAATGCGGCATGAGTCTTTCCATGGAGAAAAGTGCCAAGCCTTTCTTGGCTACTATATATTATAATTTCCTTTTTTATGCAAGAGGGAGATATTTTTGGTTGTAGAAGCAAAACTTTGCCAAAATTGAGAGGCGAATACTGAGACTTTGAGCTCAGATTGTTGATCATATTTCTTTGTTTAAATGAGAAAGCAAGTTACCTTCAGACTTTGTGTTGTTATAGCTTGTGTCATTTTAGGAGATTGTTATTATGTCTATCTTATGAATGCATTCTTGTCCAGTTAATGAAATAAGCAGAATTAGTAGAAATAATCAGGAAGGTGTTTCGAAGCCAACTGTGGAGAGACTTTGTGCTACCATAATTGTCTTTAGTGTGTGTGTTTTTACTTTCTTTCTGTGTAAAGGGATTTGGGATGACTTTGTGCCCTCATTGTCCTTTGTATTTCACTCTTGGGCAGTTGAAGGGGAGACTTTGTGCTACACCTCATTCTGCTAGTTACTGCGCCCCTATTACCAGTTACTTGTCACTACTTGAAAGAACTCCTGTTGTTTGATGTAAGACCACTTTTGAAAGAAGAGAAGTGCCTTCAGTGTCTTCACCAGGATTTCTCCTTTGTTTGTGAACATCATCTCTAAAAGAAGAGAGATGGATGGTGTTGTCCTACCCCTGAGTGTTATTTTCTGCATATATATATAGTATATAGCCCCTTCATATTTATAGGGAACTTCCCCTTGACGAGAGGAGAGATTTGTCCCCTTTTGATGTGGTAAACCTGCACATTAGGCTGACCAATCTCCCTTGATGTGGTTGAAGAGACCTATTTTTCTCATCAGTTAGCTAGTGACAAAATATTCACTCAACAGCTTTTTGGCGACTCTGCTGGAGAAGAACAAGTAGTTTGAAGCCTCAAGCTTCACGCTGAAGCAAGACCAGTTCTTTTCCATTTTTTATTCTATAATTTGGCAACTCCACTCTATAAAAGAATCCATAGAAGCCAAGGTGTTGTTGACCCTATTTTTGAGTTGGTGCAAAAAGGAAATTTCAATTTGTTTCCTCCACAACTTCAAGTTCAATGATCCAAGAGTGTTCCTCCTACCCATACCAGGTCACCAATACAAAGCAAAACTTCTTTTTCTACTATCAGCAGAGCTTTACCTATACATACTCCACCCAGATTTGTTATCCCCACTTTTCATAATCAAATCATGGCAATTCAAGGCCCATGGGGTAACTCTTTTGGCCCACTTAATTTAACTCCACCCCTACATGAGCTTCCATGCAGTTCAAGAAAGAATTTTCTTAAATTATTTGATGATGGGAGAGTTCACCCTGATGAACACATTGCAACCTTCAGCATAGCCTGTGGTGTGATAGGCATGGAATATGAGGATGTGGAAGTTTGACTGTTTGTGGAAACATTGCAAGGTGTTATTGCAGACTAGTTCTACCACCTGCATGCTCGGTCAGTAACTGACTAGAACACCCTCAAAGCTAAGTTTAAAGCCAAGTTCAAGCTTGTAAAAGATGTGCATGCCTTGTTGGCCCAACTCACACAAATGAAGAAAGAACCTCATGAACCTATGAGAGACTTCATTGCTAAGTTTGACAAGCTGAAGAATCGGATTCCTACCATTGCTTAGCCAACAGTGAAGAACCTTAAATGCTTCTTCATCAACTTACAGCTGCCTAAAGTGAGTTTTTTGTTGAGACGTGCTGGCCACATCGACCTTGCTGCTGCTCAAGATTTGGCTACTGAGGTGGAAGATGACCTTATCTTGGTAGAAAATATAAGGAGAGATCATAACAGAGGTAAATCTTCTTCATCTTCTGAATATCCATCTACAGGCACCACTGATCCAATGGTGTAGAAGATGGCAAATGAGTTGCTTGCTCTTAGAAAGCAAATGGTGCAAGGGATGTCATCTAATCCTTCATACAGAGATATACCAAGGAAGACATTCCCTAATCAGTCATACCAAGGCAATGCTGCCAGAAATCAAGGGCAGCCAAATCGTCTTCCTCCCACTCAGGAAAAATTGGCCATTGAAACACCTCCAACTAATTCAGTAGTTGGATATCTTGAAGTGAAATCAGATTTCTCCTTCCAGCCTAAGTTGAACCTAGAAGATGATGCTAATCTCTTCACAAAAGGAGAAGAAGAATTAGCTGGCGACTCCAACATTGGTATTTTGAATTACCAGGATGAACCCGAAAGTGAAGGTAAAGCAGTTGAGGGATCATACGTTGTTTTCACCTAGTCCAAGAACCAATCAGCCCAGCAAGCTGATAAGGACAAAATAAGAGAAGGATCTTAGCTTGTAATTTCAATTGCCAAATGAGAAACTTCTCTGCTTTTCCATCCAAAAGACCCGGTGATTGCTAAAAAAGTAAGTACTTCAAGTATGCCTTCACCTTCAACTTCCATTTCACAAATCGGTTCTTCCCCTCTTAAAAACTAGAAGGATGAACTCCCTTCCCTTGTTCATAATTTATTTCAGACATTTGACATAGTCGACCATGTCAAGAAAACTAAAATTCAAATGTCAGAATTTGAGTTCCTGCAATCCAACCCTGAGCAGTTGGATAAGTTAGTGGAATATGTGAGAAATAAAATCGTCCCTACAAGACCAGCTATTCCAAAGGTGACTCCCACATCCACCTGAAATAACCTTGTCATTACTCCTCCTACTGCTCCTGAAAGGACTGAACCATTTTATGTCTCCCTGCTGATAAATGAACATCAGCTGAACAATTGCATCATAGACTCAAGTGCGTCAGACAATATTATGCCTAGAAAAGTAGCTGAATCCCTTGGATGCACACTAACCAAGACATTCAAGAGATGTTTCTCCATGGAGAACAAACAAGTGCCACTACTGGGATAAATCAAGGATTCCCAATTTACATTTACAACATTCCCAGATAAGAGGATCAAGATGACAGTCTTGGTAGCTGATGTTCCAGTCTCATACGGTATTCTTCTTAGGTGAAATTTTTGTAAGGATATTGGTGGCGAGTTGAGCATGGACCTGTCTGAAGCAAGGATTCCAGTCAAAGGTGTTATGCAAAGATTGCTCTCTGAGAAGGAAACAAAATATGTGGTCACTAAAACATCAGCCCCTGAAGCTCAAATTTTGTTTGAGTCTTCAGGCATGGGTAATTATTTCTTGACCACAAAGGATGTTCATGTTTCAACTGATGAAACTTATGAAAATGACAGTCTGAAAATTAGTTCAGATGGAATAGTAGAAGACATGAGAGAGCACAGTGCAAGTCCAAAGGAACTCTCCCCTCCACACAAGGGGAAATCTAAGGATAAATCGGTTTCAAATGATGTATGGATATTGGAATTTGATGGCACCTATTCTCTACCGATTCAAGAGCTGAGATTGTGTTGATATCTCCTTAAGGAGATATTTTTCCTTTATCATACAAATTATAGTTCAGCAATACCAATAATACTGTTGAATATGAATCTCTGTTGCTCGAATTGAAGGCCGCTCAAGACAGGGGCATCAAGCTCTCTGACGCTAAGGGAGATGTTGAGTTGGTGGTTTGTCAGGTGAGAAACCTGTACCAAACCAAAAATGAGAGATTGCACCACTACTGCAATTTGGTATGGGATCAAATTGAAAGTTTTAATGTTTTCAGCATCTCTGCAGTTCCTAGGGAATTCAATGACAGAGCAGATGCTTTGGCTGTTTCAACAACTCTTTTAGTTCCTCACCCTGATTTTAAGGGAGACAAGTACACTATGATGATCTAAAGTCACTCAGGCTTGATAAAATTCTCCATGAAATTCCTCTCAAGGATGATTCGACGCCTTACAAGCAAAAATCCAGGTAGTACAATTTGAAATATAGAAAATGCTGAATGCTAGGATAATTTTCTCAATCCATCATTCCACATGGATTGCAAACATAGTACCTGTGAGGAAGAAGAATAGCAAAATTCACCTCTGTGTGGATTTAAAAAAATTGAATCAGTCATCTTTAAAGGATAACTATCCTTTGCCCATCATGGACCAAGTGCTTCAGACAGTGATCGATTCAGAGATGTTATCAATGCTAGACGGCTTCTCAGGATACAACCAAGTTGAAGTTGGCAAAGCAGACCAACACAAGACTACCTTCACCACACCTTGGGGCACCTTTGCATATCGAAGAATGTCATTTGGCCTGATAAATGCTGGCGCCACTTTTCAGAGAGAAATGGACCTTGCTTTCAAAGATGAAATGGGTAAGTTCATTGTGGTATACCTTAATGACTTGACCATCTTTTCCAAGCATCGCCCTGACCATGTGCGCCATTTGCAATAAGTGCTGGAACACTACCGCCAGAATGGGATTTTTTTAAATCTCAAAAAGTCAATTTTTGGAGTAACAGAAGGGAAGCTTCTTAGACACATTATATCCAGAGACAACATAAAGATTGATTCAGAGAGAGTCAAATCCATCCAAGAACTTATCCTACCCACAAGTAAGACTGCAGTTCACTCTTTCTTCAGAAAAGTGAATTTTTTACGAAGGTTCATCCTTGAGTTCACTGAGAAGACTCGCCATATTGTCAACATGATGAAGGGAAAGGCCACTTTCAGCTAGACTAAAGAAGGCAAATTGGCATTTTGGGATATCAAGATAGCTATTGCCCACGCCTCAATTCTGGTTTGTCCAAATTATACCAAGGATTTCACAGTGTATAGTTATGCTTCTAAACACACACTTTCAACAATTCTAGTTCAACAGAATGAAAAAGGTGTGGAGTCTCCCATATCTTTCATGAGTTGTCCTCTCAAAGCTCATGAGCTGAAGTGTTCAAACATGGAGAAGCATGCTTATGCGGTGGTCAAGGCAGTAAAACATTTTCATTTTTACATCCTCAACTCACGTGTTACTGCCCTGGTTCTTGATACCACAATTAAATCCATATTAACTCAGTAGGAGTTTGGAACCAAAAGGGGCAATTGGATTGTTAAAATCTAAGATTTTGATCTAGTCATCAAACCAATGAAGTTGGTGTGGGGAAGAGGTCTCTGCCAATTGATTGCTAAAAATAGACCTGAAGAAGCAGTGCATTAAGAAAAAAAAAGTGGAAGACATGCCAACAGTCCTCTTTGTCTCCACTATAAATGAGTGGTATTCAAGTATTGCTCATTTCTTTACTTATGGTGAGTGTCCTGCCCACCTATCTCGTAAAGAAAGGAAGACCGTTAAATTGAAAGCTTCTAATTTTGTCCTATAGGACAACGGCCTATACAAGAGGAGCCTTGATGGAGTGTTCCTTTGCTGCGTAGATAAAGAGAAACAGAATCAACTTTTGAGGTCCTTCCATAATTTGGCCTATAGAAGACATTTTTATGCTCATGTAACTGCCCATAAGATTATGTGAGCCAGGTATTACTGGCCTACTTTATTTCAAAATGCATACAAATGGGTACAAAGTTGTGAATTATGACAATAGTTTGTTGGAAGGCCTAAGTTAGATGCTCTACCTCTCAAGCCAATGGTGATAGAAGAGCCATTTCAGTAATGGGGAATCAATTTTATTGGTGTTGTAAACCCATCTTCAAGTGCTAGACATGATTATGTCCTCACAGCCATAGATTACTTCACCAAATGGGTGGAAGCAATTCCAACCAAGCATGCTACTTCAGAAGTAGTATGCGATTTCCTCAAGGAGAATATCATTTCCAAGTTTCGAGTGCCAACCAAGATTATGATAGACAATGCTGCCTGTTTCTCTTCTCATGAGATCACTCAGTTCTGTTTTTACTATGGGATTACCCTCTCCCACTCCTCTGATTATTTCTCACAAGGGAATGGCCAAGCATAATCGAGCAACAAGAACCTAGTGACCATCATCAAGAAGCTGGTGGATGACAACCAATGAACCTGGTATAAAGCATTGGTTGACACTTTATGGGCATATAGAATTACACCCAAGAGGGTGATAGGTATATCACCTTTCCAACTTCTGTATGGTCTCAATGTAGAGATACTGATCACCTTGGAATTGCCAGCACTAAAATTGGCAAAGGCGGTCGAAGATCAGACATATGAAAGTTCCATTGATAAAAGGATCATGTGCTTGACTGAGCTGGATGAGTAGTGAACTATGGTGGTGGATTGAATTGCTGCGCATCAAAGTCTGGTGAAGAGGCTCTTTGACCAGAAAGCAAAAATTTGAGATTTCCAGATTGGAGACCAAGTCCTTTTATGGGACAAGAGAAGAGAACCAAAGGGAATGCATGGGAAATTTGATTCCCTATGGAGAGGCTCGTTTACTATCTATGAGCTCAATGGTGAAAATAGTTTCCTATTAAAGTATCAAGATGGCACACTCTTTTCTCTACCTCACAATGGGCAACATCTGAAGCACTTCAATTCTTGAAGTATCAAATAAGATCATCTGTACATATGTATATTTGTATAGTCTTTAGTTCTATTTTGTGCTTTTTGTTTCCATTTTTGGCGCCTTTCTTTTTGGTTAGCACGAGTCCATAGCCCAATGGCACACTTCAAGGCATTGGAGATTCTGGTTTCTACTCCCCTCAATTGCTTCAAAATTTCAACTAAAAGAAGTTCCCCAACTGGAGCCAGTTGTTGTTCCCAAAGTTTGTCACTTATTTTTGGAACAACACATGAACTATTTTGGTCCTATAGGCTAAAATTCTCTCTTCCCTTCTCAAAATTTGTTCCGAGCATTCAAATTCTCCATTTTTCAAGCTTTTTCAGTTAACGGACTCTATAGGTTGATTTCTACGAACTCTGCAGGCTTATTTCTACAGACTCTGCAGATATGTTTCTACGAACTCCATAGGCTGGGGTCTACGGAGTCATTTCTACAGACTATGTCGGCTGGGTTCTACGGACTCATTTATACGGACTCTATAGATATATTTCTACGGACTCCGCACGCTGGATTCTACGGACTCTTTCGAAGCTTGAGAGACTTAGAGAAAACTATGGACTCCATAGGCTGGACTTCGCAGGTTCATTTCTACAAACTTTGCAGAGTCTGGGTTCTATGGACTCATTTCTACAAAGTCTGCAGGCTAGGTTCTATGGACTCATTTCTACAAACTCTGCAGGTTGGTTTCTTGGTTCTACGGACTCATTTCTATGGACTCTGCAGGAAAGAAACAAGTTCCCAACACTTAGGCAATTTCAATCAGTCAGTTCAATCGAAACATTTCAAAGGCGTCTTCCCAAAGCTCAAAGGGCCAGTACCCTTGCGGAGGGCAAATGGAATAAAAAAGATACCTTTTGGAGGGATTTTCCATGAAGAAATTCCTTCAGACATTTTGTCTAAAGGAATGATCAAAGGCTCGCCAGAAAGCTCGAAGGACAAGTGCCCTTGCGGAGGGCACTA
Source organism: Torreya grandis (assembly GCA_037957365.1). Classification (NCBI taxonomy): domain Eukaryota; kingdom Viridiplantae; phylum Streptophyta; class Pinopsida; order Cupressales; family Taxaceae; genus Torreya; species Torreya grandis. The sequence goes on along the minus strand of JARHVA010000167.1, from coordinate 3,948,952 downwards.
ATGAGTCAAAAGGACCTTTGTAACTTTTTTGAAAGGCAACTTTGGAGATCAAACAATGCTTGTGAAGGGTAGGTGATGAGAAAAATGGACCATTGCAAAAGGTCGAAAAGGTAAAGTTTCCTTCAAAAAAGTGGACAAGGCAAATTCCTTCGAATAAAAAGTCTGAAGGAATTCCAGTAGGTGAAAAAGTCCACCAAATAGATATTTGAGTTTGTAAACATTAAAGGTGCAGCCTGTTTGTCTCCCTTGGAGTAAAGGTGAAATGGACAGCTGCACAGATATCAGGTGATAGACCAGATGACTCAGGCCTAGGAGAAGATATTTTAGATGAATTGACATGCCATAGTTAAGGTAGTCGCCTTGTTCCAGCATGGTCCCTTGATAAAACTGAAAATGCATTCAAGGCATTGAATGCAACATGAGTCTTTCCATGGAACAAAGCGCCAAGCTTTTCTTGGCTACTATATATTGTAATCTCCTTTTTTATGCAAGAGGGAGATCTTTTTGGTTATAGAAGTAAAACTCTGCCAAAATTGAGAGGCAAATACTAAGACTTTGAGCTCAGATTGTTGATCATATTTCTTTGTTTAAATGAGAAAACAAGTTACTTTTAGACTTTGTGTTGTTATAACTTGTGTCATTTTAGGAGATTGTTCTTATGTCTGTCTTCTGAATGCATTCTTGTCCAATTAATGAAATAAGTAGAATCAGTAGAAGTAATCAGGAAGGTGTCCTGAAGCCAACTGTGGAGAGACTTTGTGCTACCACAATTGTCTTTAGTGTGTGTGTTTTTACTTTCTTTCTGTGTAAATGGCCTTGGGATGACTTTGTGCCCTCATTATCCTTCATATTTCACTCTTGGGCAGTTGAGGGGGAGACTTTGTGCTACACCTCATTCTGCTAGTTACTGCGCCCCTGTTATCAGTTACTTGTCACTACCTGAAAGAACTCATGTTGTTTGCTGCAAGACCACTTCTGAAAGAAGAGAAGTGCCTTCAGTGTCTTCGCCATGATTTCTCCTTTGTTTGTGAACATCATCTCTAAAAGAAGAGAGATGGATGGTGTTGTCCTACCCCTGAGTGTTATTTTCTATATATATATATAGTATATAGCCCCTTCATATTTATAGGGAACCTCCCCTTGATGAGAGGAGAGATTTGTCCCCTTTTGATGTGGTAAATCTGCACATTAGGCCGACCAATCTCCCTTGTTGTGGTTGAAGAGACCTATTTTTCTCACTAGTTAGCTGGTGACAAAATATTCACCTAACATATCACATAAGCATATCTTGTTTGATATTTTGAATGTATGAAATGTATTACAAAAGAATCTTAAGAACGTGATTTTCATCTAATTATGCATATTGGAACAATCTAGTACATAAGCCTAATACATTAGGATCCAAATTTGGATCAATCTTGCTCTAAACCACCAACTTATTGCTAATGAAAAAAATCACTATAGGAATTTTGTCTAGATGCTATAGGAAGTTTGCCAGATGCTACATGAACAAAATATATGCTACAACATAGATGCTATAGGATGCAACAGTCATACTAAATCTATCCTCCTTGATTCCTGTAAGTATCTCAGATTACCCTGAATTCCTTTGTTATCAAAACCATTTCATAGAATCATTTAATTGCATTATTTTATTCAGAGATCACTATTTTATATCATAACATAAAATATATGCAACAAGGATATGAATAAGGATGAAAGCATGGTTTAGGCTTATAAGAATGGCTAGAGTGGATGAGTTCATGGACTAATAATGTGTCAGATGAGTAGCATTTCTTGGCTTCATCAAACAACATAAGAAAACTATCATATCCAAGCATCCATCCTCTCGACCAACAAAGCACACATGAACATGATAACAATGTTTCATCATAACCATAATTAGAGACAATCCATGCTAGTATCAACACTAATGTTCAACATTATATTAATGTCCATTACTTAGTATTACAAGATCACAAGGTGCTCAAGGTGCTTAAAATGCTACAGGCTATCATTAATGTCACTATCTCTACTCTATATTATTTCTCTGGTTCAAATGACACTCTGAATGCAATTCGACAACATTTCTCCAATGTCTCTTAGTTGTTTATCCTTGATCTGGCAACATTTATTTTTAATCTAATAGTTGTCTCAATAATTATGCAAAAAATTGTTATCACTTGCCAATTGTCTCTCTTTTTCCTTCTCAGGTGCCTACATTTTATAGGCTTCCAAAGGGCCCTATTTGTCACTTTGTAGCTTAACTACCACCACTTTACAATTATTGTGTCAGATGTCCACTTGGTGGTTATTGATCTATTATGTTTATATACATCTAAATTTGTTTGCTCCTTCATTGTTATTAATTTCATCTAAATTTGTCCATAGTCTAACCATCCTAGTCCCATTCTAATATTTCTAACATTTCTCTTGTCATACATCAACCTTATATATAAGATTTTGATTAATCCTACTTCCAACAATCCCACTTATCATTAATCCTTACTTATCCATTATCTTGGAATTTTTTATTCCTTCACCACCTAACTCCAACTACCCCCACTTTCTCCTACAAATCACTTTTCTAATCATTATCTAATTAGTTCACCTAATCTTCATTATTCTAATCTAATGGATTCTAGAATTTTCCACACTCTCTAGAATCCTCCACACCCTTCCTCTCTAAAAATCTCTGAGGAATTTTAAATTCCTTAGAAATTTCTCATCCTCTTCTATATAAACAAGCATATCTCCATGCAAAGCATGAGCTAACTTTGAATATATTTAGACTAATGTTGCCAACTTGTCTTCTTGTTTAACTATCAAAGCACCATTATCCACCATTATTGCAACAAGTCTTGAGCCAATCAAACAATCCAACATTTCAAGCATCCAAGAAGCATTATCATTTGTTAATTTGGGGCACACCAACTATATTTGAAGGTAAATTGGTTGCAAGATTGAGGTATATTTTACTTATTTCCATTGTTGTTTTTGCATTCAATTTACTTAGCTTGCCCAATAATGAGTGTTTAAGGAAGTTCGGAATTGATTTTGCAATCATTATTGTCACTTTCATTTGAATTCTTATTCTAAATTTTACCTAATACAATGTTTGAGGCCATATACCTCATTGTCCTTCACTGCTTATCAACTGCCTATCATAAATAAGCTACCAGTTATAACTCATATCATTTATCCTTGCGATCTTCATTGTGGTTCTTGGATACACATCATTTTATTTGACTTGATCTTATTGTTTTGTAATTTTTGCACGTGGCACACACACTTGTCTTGGTGGCAATCCCAACCGAACATGCATGCTTGGATAGTTAGGTCTATGTGCACCACTTTTTACTCCTTTTGGTCACTGGTGCCAATATTTGTCTTCAGTTGTTTCATGCACACGTGCTCTTAGTCTTAGTTATCCTTGCCCAGACTCTAGGGTCAACAGATTGCATATAACAATCTAATCTTTTGAGGGCCTTATCTGCATCAGTGTGACATTTGGACGACATAAACTAAGTAGTGGAAGTTAATGTGCATCGTTAGAAGAGAGGGTCCACTAGACCCCATTGATTTTTTAAGTAATACCATGCCTCACATTTTCTTACACACCATCTCATCGGTAGGGCATCAACCTTGAGCTCATAACTCTCAACCATATTAATATCCCTGTACACAAGCCAATAATGTGTAATGTTCCTAAATGGGACTATTTCATGTAAAAGGGGGTTTTTCCTAAATCTTAAATTTTTGAAAATGAAATCAACAAACCCTAGTTTGTAAAATAAGTTCAAAAACTCTTGTCAGGCCCTAAAAACCCTAGACACCATAATAGTAGGGTTTTGTAGATGATTTTAAGCCAATAACTTATCTCTAAATTAAATGAATACTTTAAAATAAATAAATAAAAATTAAATGCATGAAACAAGTACCTTTTTTCCAAATTATTAAAGCTCAAATGCTACTTTATGATGGCTAAAAAATCTGATTTAATTCCAAAAATATAGTTGTTGCTCTGAATATTTTTTTGTTTCAAACCCTTACTAAAAATCTGCCCTCAACAAATATTATTTCTTATGAACAGCTGAAAACTTAAAAAATTCATAATTCTCTCAATATTTGAAATTATGATGTAAACAAGAGCTCAAACTGATCATAAAAATAATGGCTATCAAATAAAAATAATTTTGGAATTTTTCTTTCATGGGAAGGTCACCAAAAGTTGCTTTGAAAATTTGAAAACTCTAGTTTTCTATCAAAATAATTAAATAATAATTCTAAAAATTATTATTTAATTTTCTACTTCAAACCCTTCATGAACTACTCTAATTCTTCACACTAACATGCATAAAATTAACAAATAAAATCAAAATATTTAATTTGCAATAAATAGACCAAAACAGGCCTCTAAACTCTAAATCCAAGCTTCCAAAGTGATTTGCTCCACTTGTAAAAATAGTATAAATATTTAGCAAGGTTAATATGCAAGAAAAGAACCATGAAACCCTCACAAAAATCCACACGAACTCAGCAAAGCAAATTGCTCCACTTCTAGGACAAGAACAAATTCTCCTTAACAAAAGGTGGTGTCAAAAAATACCTTTTTAGATTGATCAACACCAAAGGTAGCGAACCTCTATTGGACATGCATCCCAATAATTTTCTTCGAGCATGAAGAACAATTTATCAAAATTCAGCATATCCTCCATTGTAACTTTTGTCATGTATTTATAACTTTCAAAGAGGGTGAACCACTTTGGGAAGATAAAACAATTTTTTTCTCCTTGCTTTAGCTCTCATACCGACATCTCCTTTTTGAATAATTTATTAATTAGTTGCTTTAATTTTAAAATAGTAATTAAAATTACTTTAAGGTAAATAAATTTATAATTAATTCATTTAAGCGTTTTAGTAGTAAAAACCACTTTTTAAATATTTTATTAATTAAATAATAATTGTCTTATGATAAAAAGCACTATTTCGATAATTAATAAATAACTAATAACATATAATCTCTCAAAAGTACTCCTTTAATCGATAAGAAAATAGATTAAAAGTCTTCAATACTTATTTAATCATGATATGGAAATGGAGACATTACATAATAACCCTGAGAAATAAAAATATTTAAATTATTTATAATAATGATTAAAGATTAATCATAATTCTTAAAAAAAAAAAAAAAACCTTAATATTATTAATATATATGTGTCAAATTTCAATATAAGAGAACAATAAGAGTAATGTGTGTTGTTTCCAATTGTTCATGACACTTTCTACCAATTAAACTTATGTTTTCCTCTCAAAATTTTGGGTCGCTTTGAATGTATCCCATAATTATTATATTATAACATCACCACATATTCTTATAGAATTATGTATCGTCTTACATTATTACAATGATGAGTTCTTAACATAGATTATGCTTTTATAAATGCTCCCTTATCTTAATTATCCTCGTGTACATTATGGAGAAATTATTAATCTATTAACGAAATTGCTTCTCAGAAAAATTATTTTTTATCTAATTCAAGTGATCTATTCTTATCTAATACAAGTGTCATTATGTAGCTTTAATACTTATTGTTTAAAGGAATAATATAAAAGATATTATAGTGGGCCCATTTATTACAATATTTTTGGTATGAAAATATAATGTTTATACTTCTACAACATGATATTATCGATATTGTCAATAATGATGTAGTTTAGTAGATATCCACATAATAAACAATTTGCACAAGTTAAGAATATAAAATCTAAAATCTAAAATGAGAAAGATAGAAGTTGTATTAGCAATGGGGATTACATTTTTATGTTACTCTACCCACTCATTCTTCTACTCCAAATGAGGAAATATGAAATATATACGTGGACAAATAGAGTTATTGTTCCATCTCCATCTCCATGGTTGATAAAGGGCTACAAATTTCCAAGACATTGTACAACCAAAACACTTATAATATTCTATAAATGTATGTTTTATAAATTATTTTTGTGTAAAGTGAGTGAGCATGGACAAATTTGGGAGTACATTTTGACATATATCTAGAATAAGGGAGACACCATCACATGTGATACATGTGATTATGAGGTATTTACTTCCAAACATCCACTCCCATTTTCTTGTAGTGAGAAGAAGTTTGATCTTCAAATGCCTCACTGTAGAGAATGCCTTGAGTGTGATACTTTTGTATAAGACACAAAAGGAGAATACCAAGGCAACCAACTACTTTGGAACTATTTGTGAACTATGTCTGCGTGACCATCCGAGTGCTTAATAACTTGACCATTAAGATAACAAAAATCCCCCGAGCAACACTACTCACTTAAGTTCAAATCTAATAAATATATACAATCTAAATCAAACAATTAATATAGAGTCTTGAAAGTAAATAACTTTGGTAGTTGGAGATTACTCGATCTTGATAGTTCAAAAGACATAACAATCTTAAATATGGATTCACATGTTATATCCATAATGCCCATTGCCATCATAGATGGATGATCATCCCAATGTTGTGTAGATTAAGAACATTCAGAAATTGAGCTGTGATTTCTTGAACTTAATCATACAAGAAGAAAGGACACATACCTTGCTCCCAAATTATCCATTGCTCACCTCTTTGAATAATCACAATCCTACATGAGAAAAACTTCTCCTTGTCAGCAAAAACATAAGAAAATCGATTGGACAAAGCTAAGGAATGCAGAGAACAAATTAATTGAAGTTACCATTCTCACAATCAAAAGGTGCAATAACATCAGTGGTTGTCTACCTTGTAGAAAGCCACCAATTCGACAAATATATGTACTCATGATCATAGTCAGAGGTTTATGACTTCCAAAGCAAAGAGATTGAAAAGTTGATGGGCTAGCAAGCAATTTACATGGGAGAGAGAAACCAACTCAAGGATCCGAAAAACAGAAGCAATTTAGAGCAACTCCAATGCAAACTAGATGGTGAATCAACAAGCATCATGTGAATACGCTGGATCAACACATGGACACATTCCGAAGGGAGGTTTAGCTAGTTTCCCACTATACAAATATAAACATCATCCATGACCCCTTAATTTTAAATTTCAATTTAACTTGTGAGCAACACTGCTTGATTAACATTTAAACATAAAACATATTAATATTAACATAATAAACAACTATGTAAATGAGCACTTTTTTAGTTAATTGGAAAAAAAAGAAAAAACTCTGAGAGTATACAATGTCTCTCACATTGTTGTAAGGAAATAATTCAAATACAATATCAAAATTTGTGAATTTTGAGAAATATAGAAAACACAACATAAAAATTAATCAATATTTTCAAAAGATAGAACAATAAAAGCATTTTGAATATAAAATTTACGCAATTTAGTTGGCCGTAGGTGAGTAGGCAAACATTTGACTCCTTTATCTTTGAAACCACTCCTGCATTTTGAAGAACAACTTTGACTCTCGAGACAATGCCTTACAGTCCCCCCTACCACAGTCACCATATGATTTATTATTCTTTTTAACAAAAGATATTAGCTCAGAGAGAACTTAAATCTTGTTCAAGGTTGGAATCTTCATAATTACCTAAGATGCATACTTATACAATGACTTCAAGCAAATTCTTTCAAAATTATTTGTAAGTTTGGAATCCTCCATTTGTGAAAAATAATCCCTGCAAATAAAAGTCGAAGATCTATATAAGTTCCTTGACATTTTTTTTGATTAAAAATAGCGAACATATATTTTGTGTCCAAATACTTTGCTAAATTATTTGGCAAACTTACTGGATACATATTTTGCATCGTGTTGGCCAGTAGTGCTGCATTCGAGTGAAAATTGGAGAAAAATACTTGTATTTCCTTCGTATTTTCATGCACATCCTACATAAATTAACAAACCAAGAATCACTTACGTTGGTTACAACTAATTTCATAGAAATCAACTAAAGAAACAAAAAAATGGAAGGATTTCTTACTACAAGAATAATTTCTAAAACATGCCACAATTGATCTTCAATATATTTGACGTCTAGATTGTTTGCTGAATATAACTTTGTCTCCGATATTGCCATAAACCAAAGCAAAATTGATCACATGACACAAATGATGGCCCAAAACATGATCAAAACCTAAAATCCATATTAAAAACAATGCAAAAATCACCATGAAAAACATTTGATAGAGCTTCACTTTGTTCTCAACCTATTTTACCCATGGATGCCATTGTTGTTGCTGCGTTCGATGAAATTCGACACACGACGCACAACAATGTTTGTTGCAACATTTATGGAGTGGCTTTCAAAATGCCACAACTTTTGTGGATTTACATTTATGTGATGAATAAGAGTAACACACTTTTTAACAATATGAACCATCAACTACTGTTGTATAACTTTTTAAAAGTGATGGATGGGTGGGTCGTTCAATTAACAACCTGCGCAATAATATCTACATAGCTCATATTTTTCTAGCCAAATAATTTTTGTCATCTACACTCAACTTTATTATTTCTATCTTCCTCACATTTTTATTTAAAAATATATATTTTAAAATTCTATAAATACTAAATTTACTGGTCATCTTCTAAATTCAACGAATAAAAAAAGAAATAAATCAATTTATTTTATATGTATTATAACATATATATTGAAAAACTAATTTTAAAAATTAAGAGGATGAAAAAATAATCTGGTTAGGGATTCAAATGCTAAGTTTTGTAGACCCATCAACTCCCACCCCAAGCCTAAACCGCTAAACCCCTAAAACCCTAAACCTCTGTGTAACTCTAAAATCCTAAACCCTTGTAGCATGGCATCTCGAGCAGCATCAAGGTACTTCAGATCCGCATTCCGATCAACAGGAAACTCATTCAGAGCTGCAGAGGGCACCAATCGCACCAGACCCACTCCCTTTTCGGCAAGAAGTTTTTCAAGAGTTGGTGGTGAAACGGTAAGCTTCAGAAGACGATGGGCAAAGACAATGATACCATTGCACGATGCTGTTGCTGGTGCTACACTTGTATCACACCTCTCTGTTAGCTCAAGGACTTGCAGCGCTCTTTCTCTCGGTACAATATATTCTCCTTTCATCGTTATTTTTAAAAATCTAGCAAATTATCCCGGCCCCCTCTCCCCAAGTTGCTAGGACACAGGGATATCTCTTCGTTCAAATTCACCTGGACCTAGGATTATATCTTTCGTGAAATTCATCTGGACCTATGATTCTCTCATTCGTGAAATCCACCTGGAACTAAGGTTATCTCTTTCGCAAAATTCACCTGCAACTCTGGTTCTCTTCCGTGAAATTTACCTTGATTTGTACCCAGCTCATCCATTATGGTGAGCTGTAGTATTTTACCAAATTTCAACGTTTTATCATGTCTATTGGTATTTAAACCTGGGGCTTCCGATACCGTTAACACTTGAGCTCATCTCATTCAACATTTGTTTGGCACCCTTGTGCGTGGCACCAAAGAAATTTATTGGAAGGGTTTCAATCTTGTATTAAGTTTGACACAGTTCTAATTATGAAAAAGGCAGTATTTTACTTAATTTCATATAGTCTCTTTGGATTTGAACCTGGCACATTGCTATCAAATCCCCAATACTTTTATCACATGAGCTTATCCCATTCAATAATTGTTTAGTCCCTTTTTGATTGGTGCTTAAGAAACTTATTGGAAGGGCTTCAAACATATATTATGTCCAGTAGAGTTCTAATTTATGAAAGAGTCATAAAAATTAAGAATCAAAATAAAGAAATAATATCATTAAAGAGGGAAGAAAATCTACAGAAGAAAACAATTATGGTAATGTCCACTAAGTACCAAAGCAGGTCAATGGATTGTAGCAATACAGCTGTCTTGTTATCTTAAAATACACAAGAGGGAGTACTCAATTCTTTTTCGACAATCTATAGTTAACTAGAAAAATAGAAAAGGGTTTACTAAAACATGGGAGATTGTGCCAAAATAGTTGAAAGAGTAAAATATTCTGTTAATCATCGTGATAGTATTGGAAACATCAATTGGACTGCCAATTTGTAGATGTCAAGGTATTAGAATATAACTTTATATGCTATTGCTTATGCAACTTTAGTGGATATAATTATGTTCTGACAGCACTATTTTAAGGCTTGTTTCAAATGAGAAGAACCCATTTCAGAAGTCGGGATGAGAGGTCTATTCATAGGCTTGGATGCTAAGGACTGTAGTTATGCAGATGTTGGAAATGGGAAAACAACGAAAAAAGTATACAAGCAATCGATTGAAGTTTGCAGGTTGCAAACTGGTTGTCAATTTTTTTTTAGAAAGGCTAGAAATGCATTATTTATGATGTCATCTGGCATTCAATTGGTTAGATAATGTCGACTAGATAGATTTCAGGAAAGCTAACTATATATTCTAAGTTGTCGGTTCAGATTCAGTATAGGTTTGGTTTCAACGAATTGGGTTCGCTGGTATAGTGGTTTTCTTTTACCTTGGGTACAGCTTGGGGTACGACCGTACAAAAAATTAGATAATTAGGTATGGCCGTACTCTTCCTGGTGGAGCCAATAGCCAGCCCACATGCTGAAAGGCCCCATACAACTTACAAGTAATGATAATTGGGTAAATCAAAAGAAAGAATGCCTAAATATTTGGCCTGGATGTGTGATTTAGATAGCAATCCGTGACAATTTTTTAACCAGAATACCCAAAAAAAACTAGCATATCACTAGTATGCCACCTTGTTGGGGTCATATCTTCTAGACTGTTGATTATAATTGTAAATTGTAATATGAGCTGGAAAACCTAATCAACCAAACTAGTTTTGGTGCCCTACAAGAATGCCTTCAGCAACCATGTAGGGCACCTATCAAATTTTAGGGCCAAATTCTGTACTGAAGGGCCTCAAAATGCAAAATACAAAAAGGTATAGAAAATGCCTAAAAATAGTAAAATTTTATTTACGTATTTTTGTGAGTGTCGGGTCATGACAAAACCTCTCAACTCCTCGGGGGAACACTTGCTGCCTGACTTACATTCCAAGTTGAATCATTTCATATTCTATTTTTAGATTGTTCATTTACTATTAAAAATAGCTATGAAGGAAGATGTCATTTGAATTGTGAAAACAATGGAATGAAGAGTAAGAAGATAGAGTCTTGTAGCTTCGTATATCTTTGTAGAGATTGCTACCATTTTTTAATATGTAGAACAAAGAAGATAGAGTCTTGTAGCTTCTTATATCTTTGTAGAGATTGCTACCATTTTTTAATATGTAGAACAAAAAGCAATAGCTTCACATCTCTTCTTAGATATTATTACCTTCTATTTGTAACAACACGGTAGAAATAACTCACATCTCTTCTCAGGGATAACAGCTCACATCTCTTCTCAGAGATAGCAACTCGTATCTCATTTCGGAGATAGCCGTACATGCCTCTCACATCAATGACGCAGTAAAGTTATGTGTTCATGATTTGTTCTCTCTGTGTACATTTTATTTCCAGTCATTCATGGTTTGTTATATTACAGTCAGCTACATTTGTTTTAATTAAATCGCATCTGCCTGTAACACATTAAATTTCTACAATTTAGTGTGTTGCCCATCGGATTCCTGATCCGATCTGGATCATTGTGACTCCTAACAAAGTGAGCACACTCAGTAGTACAAAGCTGCTTAGCTAAAAACTCATGGACCATCAAGTGTAGCTTTCATTCTTAATGCATACTATTATAATGTCCAAGTTGGGGAAAGAATCACAAATTTTAACAGGGATACTAGACAGAGAACAAGAAGAATCAGCATCAACTATCCTTGATGAATGACAGGACGAGATGCAATTATACGTGTTAGACAATGCCAGGTATAGGTTATTAGCAGATCCATTCACTGGCCATTCATTAACTGAACCATCATTACATGACATTTTACAAAATTGCATTGCTTTCAGCACAAATGCATCATCATGTAACTCAAATGTACTTGTTTTTTTTTTTTTTTTAAAATCATTGTCAAATTTTGACAAAAATAAACAAAAAAATTAAAAAACCTGTTTTTAGATGCGTGTTCACTCCAAATTCGCCCCAGGTTCATCTGGGACGATCTGGGTTCATCGGGGTTCTTCAGCAGAAGAACCTGGCTCAACCTGGGTCATCCAGGACGAACCCACGGGCGGATCCGAACTGTGCCTGAACCTGGTATGGCTCAAACCCAAGTGAATTGTTTTCCTGGTATATATATTTGGAAGACTGTCATTTGGGCTCGTGTTTTATTTTTTTTTACGAGGAATTTCCTTGGAACGAGCTCTTTGAGGAGCTGCACCAAGATTTTGACTTCCTTCTGAATTAGATACCAGGTTCGAGGGATCTCTATTCTATGAATTCAGCCTGGGACATGCACCTGGCCTCATCTGTCTTATTCACACAATCTATGGGTTTCTCAGAGCATAGCTTGAGTGGAACCCTGCTTGTTGGTATAAAATTATGCTGAAGTGACTCTTGCCTTATTGACAAGTTACTGTTTTTTTAAGATAATTTCAGGTGCGAGTTGGCAGCAAGAAAAATTGTTGAAACATATGATAAATGTAAATTTTTTTGCACGACTCCATAAAAACAATGTGAGTAATAAATTAAAAAGTTACTTGGATAAAATATTATATTCCAGCCATGTAATTGGGAAAAATATATATACCCCAGCCTTCAAATAAAAAGTAGGGAGAAAAGATAAATGTCTAGTGGAGTTGTTGAGAGGGCAAATTTTGTCGGGTCATTGATTACTTAAGTTTTTTTTGGGAGGTTGTTTATAAAATGACAATAGCCTTTGTATCATGGAAAAGCATGGCCATTAAATGTGAAGGTCTTGTCATACATAACAGAAGAGTGAAAGACAAAATATCAAAATTTCAAAAATCTGTTGTAATGTTACTTTTGAAGAAGTTCTTGAAGCATGTTTTTAAACTTAAAATAGTTGATGTAAGGTTATTGTAAACTTGTCAAGAAGTTGACGTAATTGTTGCCTAGAGCTGTGAAGATCAAGTCTTTTTCATCTGAAACTAGGTTGGCTTAATTATAGAGGTGTTACAGAATTCACCAAATTCCATTGAATAAAATTCGAAATTCAGCAAATTTCATAACAGCAGATAAAGTTTGTTGAAATTCGACCATAAAATTCGTACGATTTGAATTTTTCCGAAACCTGTTAATTTTTTTGAAAAGGGTGCTTTTAAAATCACGTGAGAATTTGTCATTTACAGGTTTCATCTTGAGGGTTTCAACTTAAAAAAGATTAAAATAAACTGAAAATGCTGCTAATATTACTTAAAGAAAGAATACAAGAATCAGAAATTTAAACGATTTCAAGATACAAAGGCCCCATGATGGGAAAAAAACCCAACTAATGTTACTAAATGGTGCCCATAATAGAATACAGTCTGGAACAGCAGAAAAAATAAACAAAACTAAGCCCCAAGGTATGTAATCAAGGCTGTTGATTATCGGACATCCTAAACCTCTCTCTTTTGCAACATTTTGTGTCGTTCCTTAACTTCTCGAGTACAACATGTAGCTTGTGATTCCAAGTGTTGATTTGTTCCAACTACAACCAAATAGAGGACATAATATGAGTTTGCTGAATAGCCAATACAATACCTTTCTTAGAGTATAGTTGTTGACAACGATTTTTCCAAATATGAAAGAGGATGACCAGCCGACAAGTGTTCCAATGACCAAGAGAGTGGAGGGGGAAAGAATGCCTAGCAAGGCAATTTTTTATTGAATTTGCTAGGAAAGAGTTCTGGAAGAGAGGAGATAAGGGAAGACTAGAGCTAAGAGGAGGATGGGCAGTGCCAAAAGAGGTGAGGAATAGTTTCAAGGGTGGGGAAAAAAGCTCAGTTTCCTGCAGCAAGCCCAAGCTTGGACAAGGTGTGGCCAACAAGAAGTTTCATATGCAGAATGCACCAGCCTAATAAATGACATTTGGCGTTAATGGGGGATTGCCAAATCGTATTCACCATGCGTTGCCATTGAGAGTCGGAGGAGTGGGGGCTGAACGAGATGATACAAAAACTTTGGTGAGGATGTGGTAATGGCTCTTTGGTTTGACCAACGCCAATCTTTCCAAGGGGGTGTAGGATTGACGGTAATTTTAAGGACTTTAGGTGGGATAAGCCGTTTAAGAGAAGGATAGATGTGGTTGAGTTTTGTAGGCAAAATCAAATGTATGACGCAATGAGTTCCAAGAGAACCAATTGCCGTGGGGAAGATTATTAGATTGAATAAGCCAGCTCCACCAAACATTAGAGTTGGGGATACTCAATCCATGCTAAAGGGATTGGTGGTGCCATTGGAGAAGAGGGGCCATTCCCTGCCAAGTTACCCAATTATGTTTGAGAGGAAGAGAACCGAGAATATAAAAAATGGATGCGTTTAAGATTTTGTCTTTTCAAGGAATGGAGGTCCAAGATCCAAGTCCAAGAGCCTTTATGAGATGCACATTGAACCCATTTTCAGACAAAGATATTCCAGGGCTCGGTACCTTGGGTGGCTCTTGCAAACCATTTAGCGGCAAGACATTTTCCTCCTTGTAGAGGATCAATGATTCCAAGCCCACCCACCCGAAGATTTAGGATGAGTACCAAGCTTCCATGAGATGGCTGCCATACCTCTCATACCATAGATGTTACTCCATAGGAAACTTAGTGTTTCAACTTTTAACTTCTAGGCAGCAAAATCCACTGTGGAGGTCCCATATGCCATGAAAAGTCTGCAGCTTGTTGTCTAGGGTATCACTACCGCCTTTCCAAATTTAACTTTTCTGTTTGCAATAAGCTTGTTGTCTAGGGCATCACGAAAACTCTGTAGCTTGTTGTCATATGCAAACGTGAAAGAGGCCCAAATCAACCCTTCGAATATAAAAATCTCTGCCTTGTTGTCTCAGGTCTGTCGTCTGAGTTTCCATTCTTCCATTGTCATGCCTCACATCAACATCCTCTTGGTATTTAGTCAGGTTTTAGCATTATGTTTTGTAAATATATTTTTGATTAGATTATTAATATTTGTGGGATTATTTGATTAGATTTTTATATATTTGGTTTGATTTGATTGTTCTATTTTTAAAAAATATATTAATATTTTATTATGTTCATACATATATTTATAGATAAAATATAAAAATATTTATAAACATTAAATATTAATGGATAATAAATTAATAAGTTATATTTACTAACGAGTGTATTTGATTCTATTATTAATTTTTAATGTGATTTTTTGTTTTTAAATATTTTATTATGTTTTTAAAGATATATATTTACAAAATATAAATTTCTTCATAAATATTGAATATTAATAAATATTAAATTAATAAGTTTTTTTAATATTATAATTAAAATATATTAAATATAAATTCAAATTTATAAATATAATTTTTTGTAATATATTTTAATTATGCAGACAATATGATAGTAAATATTTTATATTTAGGTCATTAATTATTAATTTATTATTGTGATTTCATATGTTTTTTAATGTTCTATTTTTTTATCAACTAATCATGATTTATATGTTTTGATATATATTTACACAGTATTCAGAGCTATTTACTAATAATTATTTATTTTGACAATCTTATTCATTAAAAATAAAAATATTAAAAAATGCAGATTTAAATTCTTCGAATTTCATCACGATTTTTTTCTTATTTGTATCAACCGGTGAACTTCTTTTGAATTTTATCCTTGTTGAATATGAACATGAATCTTGTGACTTAGGTATGAAGCACATTGAGAAAAGAGTTCCCCCAAGGAACAAAAATGAGTCACAAAGAGTGTGTTTTTGTAGGAACCCTTTGATATTGTATGTCAAGGAAAAGACAAAAAATTGATGACACAGAGAAGGATTGCTTCCTCTCTTTTTTTTTGAAAAATGCATCATATATTACTCCAAGGAACAAATGGTTACATCATTTGAGCAAAAAGCAAGAAAAACAAAGATTTACATCATCTGAACATAATGTTAATAGGAAGCACCTCTCCCTCCATAGGCAATGAACAAAAGCACCTAAGCTTGTGCCCCAGTGGGCAAAGAGTTCACATCTTTTTAAAACCACTCAAGCTTAGCTTGTACAATCAAAGCCAACTCTTGTCTTAAAAGCCTCAACTTCCCCATACAGAGAGGGGAGGTGTCATTCTAAAAGATGGCTTCGCATCTCGTCCTCCAAAGAAAGTTGATTGCTGCCAACCATGTTGTATGCCATAAACCCTTGCAGCTGTCCCTAACCATCCAAGAATCCCTTTCAAGAGGCCCTTTCTAGGAAAGAGGAGCAATAAAAAGGAAATTGAATTAAGCTTGTAGCCACCTCCAAAGGCCTCTTGCTGTTGGACATTTCCAGAAGATATGATCAATTGTTTCTTCTTTCCCACACACCATGCAAAATTTATTTGTAAAAGTTTTGCTCAACCTTGTTTTGATAGCGAGCCCCTGATGTCTTACTAGCCATCCTATCACCTTATGTTTGAAGGATGTTCTAGTTTTGTAAATAACTTGACGTCTTTGCCATCTCACTCCCGGATCTTGAACTAGCCATTGCTTGTTCAATCGGGGAACAATGAAAATGGAATGACATACTTGTTTATTCAAGTCCTTTGAGTTATAGTTGAGGAGGGCTTTTCCTGTATTCCACTTCCAATCACTCCAACAAGGGCTTACTATAATGTCCCCATTTTCAGAGTCTCTAGCAATGTAGTTGTCGTTGACTTTTTGGGTTTGTGATAGCATGTTCAGAGGGATAATATGGTGATTCCAATGAGCTTAGGTGATCAGGAGGACTCATATGCCACTTTTTAGGGTGATTTCTAGCTACTAGTGTGCTCTTCAAGAATCTTGGAGAGGGCGTCTATTTATAAAAAGTCGCCCAATGAGCTCTGTTTATCATTATTTTTCATCAGGATCATTCCAATGCAACTAGTTTTCGATTTTGATGCATTCCGACAGTTTTCGCAAAATGAGTATATTAATGACTTTATTTTACTAAGCTTGCCAAATATTATTTAAAATATTTAAAAAACACCTTAGTGTAATAGCTCATCGGAATCGGGAAGAAATGTTTTAAATCATAGATGTATTAAATGGGGATTTTGCGTGTCAAATTATCATCATTTTAATAAAAAGGTATTTTTCAGAGCTAAAGGGGAGTTTAAATTAAAAAGTGAATTTTAAATAGAAGCTTTTCGATAATTTGGTGGAAAAAGTATAAAAAGGGGTTATGAGAGCTCATTTGGTTATGCAAATTATTTTAGTTTCTTCTTGTGAGACCCCTTGTGGTTCTGTGGATTGAACGGTGTTCATCTCAAACATCTGGAGGACGAAATCCCTCTTGAAGAACATCATCCACGGTGGTGAAACATTCTCTCTGGTTGATCGCTGATAGATTCATTTAGAGTCTATGCTTGTGCTTCACTTGCATTTTTCCACGTTGAAAATATCATATTGCTGGTTGTCCATTTTGAGGGAGTTATATTGCAGAGGGGTATGGTTTAAGGGTGTGATATATATTCCAATATGGTGTGAAGGCTCTGAAGGTATTATTGTTGCCTTATGCTTGGTCGACTGGTATTGTTCTGAAGGTTTATTGGCAGCCATATTTAGGAGTACAAGGCTGGTCGTGGCTTTAATTCTATTCATAATTGCGCTGCACATTGTGATTGGAACTGGGCGCATATATCTATACCCTTGGTCCAGGTGTGGAAGTCCCTGAGTTTATTGCTGCCTAAACACCTGCGTGGTCCTTATACCTGCAATAAGGGTGGCATCTCAGTCTTTGCTCAGGACGTGAGCATTAGCCAAGGTTGTGGTTAGCTGTAAGGGGTCTCAGGGGACAAAAAACCCAACGCCACTCTCTATTTCTGCTAAACATCATTGTGGTAGGATTGAGCTACTTGCTGGGCGTGGTTCTTGTAGATGCACAACAGTTTGTATTCAGCATCTACCTGCATAAGAGCCTGTGACAGGACCTAGCAAGGCGTGGGTTCTCAATAGTGGGTCGCCTCATTGCAAAAGTAAGTGCATTGGCATGATATTTTCCAGGTCAGAGTTGTAATGGATAAATTTGTATTTTTGATTGAAATGTTATGATATAATGCTGTTCTATCATCTGTAGCAACTCAAGAAGGCTGTCCAACGTATTAAACCTTATAAACTGATATTTAATGCATTAGAATATAATGTTCAGTTCTGAACCTGTGTATCCCTAGTAATATTAATGTTCAGAAAATTAGCTGCTGAAGGTTGGGTGTTTTATGCAATGATCTTGTATGAGTCTTGCATTTGAGTTGATGCATTATATGAAAGTGATATTGTTGAGTTTCATATGTCTATTGTGTAATCTTCAAACCCCTGCAACTCTCAGTTCATTCGATATGGAAACTGTTTGACATATTGACATGTGTCAAACCAAAAAATATTGCCAAAAATATCATTCCAAAACAGGGGGTGTCATTACACCTACACTTTGTAAATGCATTTTGAGAAGACATTGTTTAGGAATCATATTACAGAGCTCTTGAAAAGCAGTTTTGTTTGTTAGTGACAAAACTTGAGCCCTGTTTAAGTCTCCCCAAGATTTTCATTGTTGTCTTCCATTGTTCCAAAGGTCTCCCCAACAGAACAGACCCTTCCTTGCCATTATTTTGCTTGCAAAGAATGGTTGAAGTCCAATCTGTCCACGTTGTGAGATGAAGGTCCAAATAGGACGTGCAACTAGATCCCAGGCATCTTGTGGTTCCTCAAACTGCCAATGGAGAAAACCCATGAGTATCTGCCATGCAACCCATAGTCTCTTAAGCACTGTTGATCCGACAATCATAAAAGCACTAGTGTCGCCAATTATGTTGCAAATTTGGAAGGGCCCCTTAATTTTATGAATATGGCATGCATTAAAAATTCTATGTCGGATAAGGATTTGCTAAGGAGCGTCCCTTCCACTACTTGTACAATCTACTTCCCCGCAAGAGCTATTCCTTGTGCTCTTATGTCTGGAATCCCCATAGTTACCATGTTCGAAAAGTTCAGATTGTTCAGGGGGGGAAAAAAGTTCGGAAGTTCGAAATTTTGAAAAAAGTTTGGTTTGATAAATTTGGTAGTTCGGTTAGGAATTTTTTATAAATTATAAAAAATAAATATATCATACACATTTGTAAAATATAAACATAAATAATTTGAAAACACATGATAGCAAAATCCAATAGTGTTAAACTTCAATGTTCATTGTTCAACATCATACATATAAAAGATAAAAACGAGAATTGTGAAATATCCTTTGTTTAACATTAAAGTTTTTAGCATTAACCACAACATCAAACCCTGCATCTACACCAAAATCATTACTAGCATCATCATCTAATCCTACACTAATAGGCTCATCAACAACATCAATATTTTCTTCATCTCCAAAACATGTTTGCCAAGGCAAGAGTTGTCATCTTCATTTGCAAAAGAGTGAGTAAGCAATCTTAAATTGCTATGAATAAACACAATATTAGAGAGTTTTTGAGCCCTTAGTCGACTTTTCTTGTTAGTGTGGATTAAGTCGTGTGTACTCTAGTTTTTTTCACATGCAGAAGCACTAAAACACTGGTTGAAGATTCGCATGGCAAGCCTCTGCAATTGTGGAGTAGAAGCTTCATAACTCTGCCGCCATTTAGATGGTTACCACTTCACTCTGCTTGCCTTTGCTTCTTTGATACCAAACATTTTCAGTTGGTTCTTGAAAATAGTAAGTTGTTGCTTCGCTGCTTCTCTTCTTCATTAATAAACACCCTGTCTATTGTTGCAAATACACTTCATTATCTCTTCATCTGCCTCATGATTTACTTCTACTAATTTAAGATCTAAATAGCAAGTTGCCGTATATAGATAACGATGTAGCATGAACCATCACTTGTCCACAATTTTTCAAATGCGCTTGACTTCTTCAACATTTTCTGCAAGTAACTTTTGAATTTCTTCCTTTGCTCTGTCCATTCCCTTTTACACAAGACCTATACAAGGTTGATTGCCATCAACTATTCTCAAAATTGTAACAAGAGGTTCAAACACGACTATGACTTTCTTGGCCCCCTTCCAAAATGTGTCCCTTAAGATAATTCTTTCAATATCTTTTGAATGGGCTTCCTTGGAAAGTTTTGACTCTGTCCATTTGTCAGTTACCATCACTTTTCTCAATGCTGCGCTCTCCTCTACTTCCCTTTGCAAAGTAATGAAGTTTGTGGCAAATCTTGTTTCAGCAGGGGATAAAAGGTCACACTTTGAAAATGCACTGTATATGTTTAATATCAAGCGGTGATTGAGGATAAACTTAGAAATTTGCTTTTTTTCAATCACAATATTACTTACCCACTCCAATTTTGATAGATCTTCAAGCAAAAGATTCAATACATGTGCAACACATGGTGTCCAAAATAGATGAGGAAATCTATCCATGAGTATATCACCTACTCCTTTACAATTCGCTGCATTATTTGTAATGATTTGAACAACATTCTCTTCTATCTCCAAAATTGTTGATTCAATGCATTGGGCAATGAAAAGAGAAGTTTTTTGTTCATTGTATCAATTGATTTTATAAACATAACACTATCAGGGGATATTGCCAAAATATTTAGGAGGGGCCTTCTTTTTGAATCGGACCATCCATCACTTACTATTGTGCACCTTGTTCTTTTCCAAATTTTTGTTATTCCACATAGTTCAGTAGATATGGTTGCCACTTCCTCTTCAAGAAGACTTGTTTTTACTCTTTCATAGCAAGGCAGTTTGTAACCCTCCCAAAATCAATAACCGCATCTAGGAAGGTTTGGAAATGTGGAGAATGGATGACATTGAAAGGATTGGCCTCTGCATAACACAATCTAGCTGCGAACCTGTCGACATCATGCTTTTGTTGTGGCCTCCACATTGACTTCAATGAACCTTGTGACTTTTGAACGCCACTAACACTTCCTTGGGCAAATGTTGATGGGGAGCAACTTGAACTGTTCAAGGAGCTAATTTGTGAGATTGAATGTTGGATTTTAGCCTTCTTTGATTCTGAAGCTAATGATTCTGTACAACTTGCATTAAATTTAGCTTTCATTCTATTTATGAATTCTACATATTTTGGTTCCGTTGAATTTTCATTCGCTGCCCCACAACGTTTCACATTTGGGGATCCTCCAAGGTAATGGTAGCAAACACTGGAATACTTTCCATGATATTCCCATTACACAAGGTGCATTTTGTTTATTTTTATCTTTATCATCTCTCTGGATGATGTACTTTATTTCTAATGGGCGGCTTGACATGCTAAAGTCTTTAGATGGATTGAAAATTTGCTTTTTGTTGTCGATAAGAAGAAATCTTGCCCTCACCGCTCAAATGCCCACTGCTCAATCATGTATATTCTAAAACTGTTTCTTTGCTGCCCAATACCCACTGACATTGCTCAACTTCTAATTTTAAATATAGTGACTCTTTGAAGAAGCTTTAAACCTGCAAAATGTTATCATTTTTTTTATACAATAAAATAGTTATTAAATTATTAATTATAAAAGTAGTATATTAAAATATTTTATAAATTATAAGTTTATCATATAAAATTTAATAAAAATTAATTATAAACTTATAACTTATTGAAACCAAAATAATACATATTGAAATTTGCTACTGTACAAAAACATAAATGAAAAACTTATTTAATAGTTTTAAAAATTAAAACGAAAAGAAAATTTAAAGAAGTTATTAAAAATTTAAATACAAATTGAAATAATAATTTCAAACTTAAAAAATCTAAATACTATAATAATAAATTAATAATTATATAATATTTACTAAATTAAATTAAAAATATTAAACATTCCAAATTGAAATTCCAAATATTAAAAGTAAAACTAAAAGTTCGAAATATTAAAAATTTAAGACAAAAAAAAAAATCCCTATAGGATTTCGAAATATTAAAAGACAGAAAAAAAATTAAAAAAGAAAAACTACAAAAAATTCACCTCATAGTCTCCTCGCGTGCCGACGCTGTTTTGAAGTTTGTTGTTGAGGCTCATCGATGCTGTTTTGCCATCTGCGGTCTGTGGTTTTGGACCTTCGTTGTTCACTGTTCCGGGTTCCCACTTGTTCGCCATGAGCTTGCCGTTCAACTGCAGGTCGTTCACTGCGGTTTCAACCTTGTATACGCGTTAAGCAAGCTGCAAAATGGAATGTGTAGACCTGAACCATATTAGATGTTAGGGTTATTTTTTTTTTTTGGTGGATCGTGCCAACCGTAGGACCCACGAGTCGTAAAAGAACGTTTTGACATGTTTTTTTCTTTTTTCACTGTTCTAAATATTGTTTTAATTTATTTGTTAATTAAAAAAAAAGAATATTCCCAAAAAATGATGATAAAACCAAACTAATTTGTTTTGCTCAAAAAATTCGGTCTGAATAGTATACAGACTGTATTCGGACGAATATGGTAACTTTGGGAATCCCCAACCCCCCTTGTTCCCTTGGAAGATTGCAAACATCCCAAGAAACAAGGGGGACCCCTTTTCTCTCTCCTTTTTTGTCCGATAATTTTTTTTAAGAACCCTTTCCAACGTTTTAAATGATCTTTGGGATGGGAACAAGCAAGAAGAGTAGAACATGTCTGGTAATCTTCCTAGCAAGAGGAAGGTCAAGTTTATTCCACATTAGCAACTTCTTTTCAATTTTTTCTAGAATCCATCGCCATTATTCAGCTATATATAGATGGCTATCAAATGGAATCCCCAAATAGCAAACAATTTCCCCTGGTTTTATGAGTTTCCATTGTTGCTTCAGCCAGGATGGAAGGTCATCTTGTCCAATGAGCAAAACCTCCATTTTTTCCCACTTACAACTGCTCCAGCAGCCTCAGCAAAAGTCTCTCAACAAAGCATTGTACCTTCAACGAATTGTTGAGTTAGCTTAGGAGTTAGAGCCGAGTCATCAACAAAGTGAACATGGTGGAGTTGACTGTCGTTTGGTAAAACAATTCCCTCTAATTTGTTTCTGAATTCCTGCTGCCTCCAATAAATACCCAAGGGCATCCACGGATGACACAATGACAGTGGGCTAATGGACATTTTCTGCCTGATAGATTTCTGCAATTGGATAGGTTGTGAGGGAATACTATTCACATTAACCCTTGCAGAAGCATGTGAAAAGAGAGTCATTATTGCCTTGTGGAAAAAGGAGCCAAAGCCCAACCAATTCAACATGTTCAAAAGGGAATCCCATTCTATCTGATCATAAGCTTTATCAAAGTCAATCTTCAAAAAGAGAGCCTTTTGCCCAGATTCTTTTTGCCCATTCCATGCCCTCCCATGCAGTAATGAGATTATCTAGAATAAATCTGCCTTTTATAAAACCAGTCTGATCTCTTCAGACTATTCATGTCACCAGTATCTTATTGTTTCTAGCAAGGGCTTTTGCTAAAATTTTATAGGAAACATTAAGGAAGGTAATCAGTTGCCAACCACTTACCCACTCCCTTTTGGATCCCTTTGGAATGAGTTTGATCGATCCTACATTTCCTATCTCCCCCATGACTCCCCTTTTGATGGATTCTTGACACTTTTTTAAATAAGCTGATCCAACAGTAGGCCACGTCTTCTTATAGAACTCCACTGGGAGGCCATCAGGGTTTGGAGATTTATCATTCTTCATGTCTGTCATCGCTGCCTCTAACTCCTCTAACTTCCACCTTTTTAGGAACCACTTCCTTGATAAGATCCGTGCAAGTCTCACGTAAAGGATCAAAACCCACAGACGTGAAGATCTTTTGAAAGTAGCTTTGAAAAATCTCTCAGATTTAAAGTTTATCATTGTTGTCTTGCATCGCAAGAATTCTTTCTGCATTATGCTTTTGCTTTGGGTATTGAAAGTAACATTTTGAGGGCATATCACCTTTTGCAATCCAATGAAGACGCTCCCTAATTCTAGCTCCTCTTGCCCTATACTCAATTTTTCTGAGTTGAGATTCCAATTCACTAGTTACGCTTTGCTCTTCTGCATTGAAAGGATCTTATTCCAACCTGTACCTAACTTGTTGAAGCTGAAGTTGAGCTTCTTTTCTCTCCCTTTCCATGTCTTGGGAATCATTCAGCCTCACCCTTGAAGAAACTTGATAGTTCGTTGGATGGTCGCTTCCCACCAAAGTATACATCCTTCATCACCAATTGGAGTAGGTACCAAGGACCAAATTCTAGCAATAGCCCTTAAGCATTCTCCTGATTCAAGAAGGGAGACATTTAGTTTGTTAGAAGAATTCCTTTCTCCTTGGACATCAGCAACAATTATCAACTGAGTGGAAATTGGTAAATGATCAGATCTAGTGATATAAGAGTCCACAAAAACTGAGGGCTTGGCACAAGAAGAGATATTGCTTCTTTTGATTGGAAGTGTTGCTAGTTTTGCTACCATTGTTGCATATGTAGTCAGCATGACTTTCCAAGGCACGATGGAGAAAAAATGAAGATGATGTCAGTGAATTTTTGAGATGGTCAGCTTAATGTTGCATGCACTTGGAGAAAGCGAGGAAGAACTCTTAGTAGAGATTGGGAATCGCAAAGCATAGATAAGACTTCGATAGGTTTTGGACATGGACTAAGTTGCAGATTGGTTTTTGGATTCAGCTTGAGGGTGGAAAATTGGTCTAGGAGATGATGCATTAGTGAAAAATGAAGCCTTTAAGAAGCAATATGGCCACTATCTGCTGCGGTTGTAAGAGTTGATGGTATTTAGGATGTAGAAACGTGATGTAAACTTGAAGCAAATAGGATGCAATGTTGAACAAGATGTGAGGAATGAAGAATTTAGCTCATGAAGCGAGTGGAAAGATTGTCAAGTGAATTTACAAGCAGTTGTTGAAAGTAAGACTTTTTGGTAGAGAATTTGACTCACAATGCATATATAAGATTTAGATAGGTTTTGGACATGGCCTAGGTTGCAATTTGGTGTTTGGATTCAGCCTGAGGGTGGAAAATTGGTCAAGGAGAACACTCACGAGGATACATTAATGAAATATGAAGCCGTTAAGAAGCAATACAGACGTTATCTGTGGTGTGGTTGGAAGAGTTGGATGTACTAAGATGCAGTCAGAAATGCGATGTAAGCCTGAAGCAAATAGGATGCAATGTTGAACAAGATGCAAGGATTGAAGATTGTGGCTGATGAAGAGAGTGAATAGATTACCAACAAACCTAGTAAACGTAGTCATGAACTGAATTTCCAAGCTATTGTTGAAAGGACAATCTGAACATGGAAGTTAATTAGCGAGTGGAGGCTGTTGCAGGTATTTATATTGGTTATAATTTATGGATAATCTGCATAGGTTTTTTTTAAGTATTCCGAAGCTATAATCAATGGAAGTTAATGTTAGAACTGTTGAGCCATGCTGAGTTATATGTCAAATGCAGGTGGTGTGAATTACCAAGAAAGTTATGTGATATAGAGATCATAGATGTAATGACAAGATGTTGCCCAGAATGGTCATGATGCCATTGAGTCGAGTCATCTCAATGCTTTGAATTGGTCTATCTAAAACTGACTATTTCAGCTTTAGGAGAGGTCTGGCTAGTGGATTCAAAATATTTGAAGAAGAAACTGTAAAGAGGCGCAATAGCATGTCAACCACTAGACATGATGCAACCATCCGGTAAAGATTATTAGATATTTACAAATTCAATGTTGCAAGAGTTCCTCCAAAGGTTGATGGGAGTTGAATAATGTTGTGATGACATTGAGTCTGGGCATTTCAGTGCATGATTCTTTCCATGTACAACAGAAATTAACAGGGCGAGAGTAAGAGAAGAACGATGATTGAGGGTTTGTTCAAAGTTAAAAGGTGTGTCTAGAAGCTACAAGATATATTAGGTGCTTATAGTGAGAGATTAGAGGATGGAGGCTCGTTAACATGGTTAGTTGAAAGATACAAGTCTTAATGAAAAGGCTGAAAAGCTTGCAGTTTGGAGGGAGTTTGAAGACTCTGTAAGTTTGAAGATTTTCTGTCCACACAAGATTGAAGATGTTACATAAAATTATCAATTTGGTGGAATTGACGACCAGATGATTTCTGTCCCTTTGTTAGCACTCTCTTGGAAGGTAGAAGGTGTTTTCAACAACGGATTGGAGACATGTCATTGAGACAATTGGCTGGTGCAGGGAGGGGGATGCTCTAGAGTTGGGACTCATTGTCTGAGAATAATTGTTTAGAATAAAAGCCTGGAAGGGAAGAAGCTGGAAACCTAAAGCTTGCCCTGTTGAATATTTGTGTCCTTGAGATCAGTGTTGGAGGCTGATGATTAGTAAATCACAGCTTATTCATGTGAAGGAAATTTAATTATAGAAGATATCCGAGAAGCCCATGTTGTGGAGGAGTTCTTGCATTTTGACAAGATAAAAGATGCATTCAATTTTTTTTTAAAGAAAAATTCTGACATTTTTGATGAATTCTAATCAGTGTCATAGACTATTCTAAGTTAGAAAGCAATCTTCCAATATTATGCATCTGGTCTAATGATTTCTGTTGAAACTACAAAAGAAACTCAAGTTTGACTATAGAAAACTTGAACCAATGTGATTGGTGCTTGATGTGTTGGTTCACAAATTACTTGGCACATTGTCTGCACAATGTATTATGTGGAAGTTTGTGATGTAAGGCTTGTGCCATGTCATGCAAGGTTGTTATGATGCAACGGTCCATAACACATGTTTGTGCATGGTTAGGTGCCGCCATTTTTCAAAATTTAGCTGGGACATATAATGCAATCACTGGGAATTGGGAGCAATATTTTCTTTTTGAGAAGGTGATCCAGGAAATAAAGTTTTTTGTCAACTCACTGAGCAACTTGCAGTTTCCAGGTAGTTAAGCAAAAAGGAGATCATTTAGTTGTATAAATCGTAGTTGTTTATTTAATGAGTGGTGTAACAGAAGTCAGATATGGTATTTGTGTAGATAGACAATCTGGTGATTAGCACAAGGCATTACCCTCTAGTGACGATATTTCTCCTCAAAAGACCTGTATTCCCTTTGCCCAAACAAGTATTTGTTAAGTCTCATATAAACAGACCGCTTTATGGCTCATGAACAGGCATCATGCAATAAATCATAAATTACAACAATAATTAAATGCTAGAAGTAGGGAAGTAAACCAAAATTATATTCATTTTTCAAATGTTGAAGTACATAGATATGGAGTAGGGATAAGCAGACTTTTCCTACTATATTCAGCCTGTTAATAGGATGATTACAGCATGTCTCATGTCTTAAAAGTCTGAGATTCAAAGGCGATACGTTTTGATTATCTTACCCCTGTATCCTGATCGTGCTCAAGCCTTTCTTCACCATAGTGTCTCGCCTCTTCTCATTGATCGCCTCCATTACCACTCTCCACACACAGCGACCAAAGGGACTCTACGAATAACTCTAGGAGACTATGCTGCAGATTCAAAACAAGGGGCACATTTATGGAGTGGAATATTTTTAGGAATCCACACAGGTAAAGGCTGTTGAGTTGTCGAGAAGGCAAGGAACTAGCCATCAATGTTGGTAGTCCCCTGTTGATCTCTCCAGTGGACTTTATCCAAGTGTCCTCCAGCAGGCAGAAGCAAACTTCTTTTGGAGGCTTGGGCCAGGCCCTGTCTAATGCTGAAACTTACAAACTCCTTCAGGCCAGGGATTCCAATTATAAGGCCACATGTTTTCCTGACCCACGAATTCACCATTGCAACTTTGATGCATGAGTTAAAAGACGTGAAATATAAAATGGTGTTCTAGGGGTCATGATGCTGAAGACTAGGGCTGTAACAGTGCCAAGGGACATTGATTGAATAGGCTGCCCACCTTCTACTGCAGATCAAATGGCATAGTGTCCACGAAAATCATTACAATCTGCAATACACAATGCCCCTTATCAGTTATTAACTTATTACAAAGAGCACTATCTGAGTAAACTCTACTATATATACCATGCCAGGGTTATGATACTCCGGTGGATGACATCAACACAAACTATTATATGTTGAGTGCACATTTAAACATGAGATACTGTAGTCACATAAGCTTCTATCAAGGCAAATTTATACAGAGCAGACTTCCAGAAATGTGATTGGCAACAAAATAGAACAATTGTATTAATATTCGATGATCATAGATGATACATATGGGGTGTATTTGTAGCTAGAAAATACACCTTAATGTTTTGAACTTCTTTAACAGTAAACTGACAATTCTTAGTAGAAAATTGGGGCTTAGATTCAGTCCGATAACTTGAAATGCGTTAAAGCCATCAAAACAAAATTTGAGCTGCATGCAAAATTGTCTTGCTAAATCAACATTTGGTTTCTTATTCCGCATAATCTTTTGGTAGGTAAAGTTTAAACAACAGGGATAGCCTGCTGGGTATGAACCTTGGTTCTTCTTCAGTGAAGGCCCAGATTTTAACACTCCGAAAGTCTCAATGTGCTGCTAATTCCATATAATGTAGACCAATTTAGAGCAGCCCTTATTTATGAGAGTAAGGTGAATGCTTCCAGTTTTACTGAAGATAACTAGCATTCACTAAATCATGCGAACGGTTTAATTCATTTATACTGTATTTATTATAAATCTATTCTTTGTGAGCAAATCTTTTACTTAATTTAACTACATTTAATAAGGGCCAAATACTGTCTAGCTAGGTTAATTAACATGTTCAATATTTTATTCATTTCCTTGACCTTATTTTTCCCCCTCTTTCAATTGTGAAACATTAACTGATTTCATTCTGTAGTGTATTTTTGTTTATACTGATTTGCTTTACTTCTGTGTAGGTCTTCAAAGTTATGTCCATGCTCCTTTCCATTCGTTATGCATTGCTAGAGGCACATTGGATCTCCAAGATACTCACAGTAACCCTATGTTTTAATGTGATAAAGAATTAATCAAGTTGAGGCAGCATCGGTCTGCATGTTGACCCCTCTTGAAATTATCTATCCTCAGACTGTGCGAGTAATTGCATAATATTATGGACATTCGTTTCTTGAGCCATTGTTTGTTTGACGAGTTATGTAGCAAGAAATTCAAGATGGCGCATATGACTGAGTTATTGTGTAAGGGTTTTGACTATCTACCTTGTGCTTCAAGAAAGAGCATTCATTGAACTTTCAAATGTCTATGTTTTGAAAAATATTATTTACATTGAATCCCCATATTTTCCGCATTGAAACCCCAAGATGTTTGCATTAACCGTATGACTTACGAAACTGGAGGTTACATCTTGTTGAGACATGTTTTATTCAATACACAGAAGATATATAACCACTAAAATGTTTGCATTAACTCTGACTTCGGAAACTGGAGGTTATATCATGTTGGGACAAGTTGTATAAAATCTCCAAGTTATTTGAATTAACCTTATATGACTTACTAGACTCGAGTTTAAAATCTCCAAGTTATTTGAATTAACCTTATATGACTTACTAGACTGGAGTTTATATCATGTCGAGACAAGTTTCATTCAACACTATATATTAACATATAAATCCTTGAAAAAATCTCACGGAAACAAAATTGATCTACAAGATGTTGAAATCCTTTCCTCGTATACATATACATATACATATATCTATGTATCTGGGGCGAGGATTTCAACATCTTGTAGATCAATTTTGTTTCGTGGCTTTTTAACTTTCCACCACATAGTGGAAGAAAGCAATTTGGAGGATGGTGGCATTGTACCAATTTTGTTTCTTTTGTGGCTTCTGCTTATTAACTTCTGTTTACTGGAGACCTTCAATTTGAGCAAATGTTCATTTTTCCAGTGTCTTTATGCTCATATTATGTGAAGATTTAAGCTGTTGAGAATATTTTTTTCTCTCTACATTGGCCGCCTTTTTAATTCTATTTTCTTGAAAGAAGTTTGTATTTCAAAAGAAATATGATAGTAATTCACTGCCTGCCAGCAACAGAAACCAAAACCCACAAGCATGTTTAATTTAGATGTGATTGACTTCTCAAACTATCACCGATTGGAGGTTGATTGTGTGTATCAACCAAAAATTACTTGTCGATTGTGTGTATCCGACAAAAAGATACTTTTGCTTTCATAGGAAAACAGTTGGCATTCTTTAGTGTTCAAGTGCTAAACCCCTAAACCCCTTTTTCTGGATAACCGACGACGTAATTTCTGATTTGACATCCTACCTTAAGAATCATCTAACCATAGTTACCTAAGACTCCGGGACGGCAGGATGGGGTTTCTCGGAAGGTAAAAATTTTCTGAATTTTGGGGACGGTGGGGAAAATAATATATAAATATTAAAACTATATAAATAAACTGAAAAAAATAATTTAAAAGAAACTGAAAAAAATAATT
The DNA here is from genome assembly GCA_037957365.1 of Torreya grandis. Lineage (NCBI taxonomy): Eukaryota > Viridiplantae > Streptophyta > Pinopsida > Cupressales > Taxaceae > Torreya > Torreya grandis. Next base: position 3,918,566 of record JARHVA010000167.1, on the reverse strand, counting down.
TAAAAGAAACTGAAATAAGTTGAAATTCAAATAATAAATTTCAAGTTAAATAAATTACTAAATAAAATTATCTTGATTAATCATTAATTCAAAATGAATAATGATATAAATACATCAAGAATAACATGTTAAGTTGAGATGTCAAAAAAAAAATGGTTGATCTTAAATTTCACATCTATTTACCTGTCGTATGGGAGTTTTTCTTCTTAGAAATGGGGATAAAAAAATTGTGATATCTTCAGTGTTCGGTGGAGTTTGGAGCTTGTTCTTTTTGTTTTGGACAGATTTTTTCCAAGCATGATCTGGTGGTTCAGCTAGATTTTTAGACCATATGTTACCAATTAGTGGAAATAATGAGGAGAACGTAAGAGTCTTCAATCAGTATCGTAGGTATTTTATTAGATAAATACATTTAAGATATTTGTAATAGTACTTAAATTTTCAGAATACAAATAATTTGTTAAATAGAAGGAAAAAAAATTAAAAAAATAAATAAATTGGGGTTGTCAGAAAGGCCCCAAAATGTTCCCTAGAAAAAGGGGCATTTTGAAGACGTCTCTGATGTAGGAGCATTTGTGTTCACTTGTAATCTTAGGTCAACCAAAAACACTTGTGAAAAAATGGGTGTTTTTGCAATTTTTATGAAAGCCCTGATTTGTGTGCATGTTCTTTGTGTGATTTTTGCACCGCTTTTCCATGCGTGCAGTTTTTTTGTTTCTTTGCACAGCCTTGATGGTGGCACAGTTAGAGTTAGCTTGGATCAGATGTTGAAACTTTGTGCAGGTTTATTTTGAGGGTCTTTGTTTTGTTCCGCACAGAGAAGAATGATGAGTAAAGACGTGTGATACTAGAGTTCCAATGTGAAGCTTTATGTTGCAAAGCATGTGACATCCTAGCAGGGTGTTGGGGCATAGTAGTGCGAGAGGGTGAATCATGTGCAAAACCTTACAAATTGATTCTTACGCAATAGTTTTGTTTGCAAATCATTGCTATGTAGCCTTGTGAGTTGTGATCTCCGTGCAGTAACGTTTGGGAGCAAATGTTTATGTGATGTGTTATAACTTATGGATAAAGAGCCAGTTCCATTTAATTCCTTAGATCACAAAAGGTTGTTATGGATTCATTTAATATCACTTGTGATGTAGTCGTGATGCATTATGCTGTAACGTGCTATGTTGTCTTGGGATTGTATTGCGCACTTAATGTTTTGATTGTCTTTAATAGTAAACTGACAATTCTTAGTAGAAAATTGGGGTTTAAATTCACTCCGATAACTTGAATAGCAGTAAAGACATCAAAACAAAATTTTTGTTGCATGCCAAATTGTCTTTCTAAACCAACAATTGGCTTCTATTTCTGCATAATCTTTTGGTAGGTAAACAACAGGGATAGCCTGCTGATAATGAATCTTGGTTCTTCAGTGAAGGCCCAAATTTTAACACTCCATTAAGTCTCGATGTGCTGCTAATTCCATTTAATGTAGACTGATTTAGAGCAGCCCTTATTTATGAGAGTAAGGTGAACGTATCCATTTTTACTGAAGAGAACTAGCATTCACTGAATCACGCGAATGGTTAATTCATTTATACTGTATTTATTATTAATCTATTCTTTGTGAGCAAATGTTTTACTTAATTTAACTACCTTTTATGAGGGCCAAATACTGTCTAGCTAGGCTAATTAATGCTTCCAATATTTATTCATTTCCTTAACCTTTTTCTTTCTTCTCTTTCAATTGGAAACATGAACTGATTTCATTCCTTAGTTTTGTTTTGTTTATGCTGATATGTTTTACTTCTGTGTAGGTCTTCAAAGTTACGTCCATGCTCCTTTCCATGCGTTATGCATTGCTACAGGCACATTGGATCTCCAAGATGCTCACAGTAATGCTTTTAATAATTAATCAAGTTGAGGCAAGTGTAGGTCTGCATGTTAACCCTTCTTGAAACGATCTGTCCTCAGTGTGCTTGTAGTAGTTGCATGATGTTATTGACATTCGTTTCTTGAGCCATTGTTTGTTTGACGAGTTATGTAGCAAGAAATTCAAGATGGCGCATATGACTGAGTTATTGTGCAAGGGTTTTGACTATCTACCTTGTGCTTCAAGAAAGAGCATTCATTGAACTTCCAAATGTTTATATTTTGTAAAATATTATTTGCATTGAATCCCCATCTTTTTCACATTGAACCTCCAAGATGTTTGCATTAACTTTATGACTTACGAAACTGGAGGTTATATCATGTCAAGACGAGTTTCATTCAACACACAAAATATATATAACTACAAAGATGTTTGCATTAACCTTGACTTATGAAACTGGAGGTTATATCATGTTGAGACGTGTTTCATTCAACACACAAAATATATTTAACCATTAAGACGTTTGCATTAACCGAGTTATGAAACTGGAGGTCATATCATGTTGAGACAAGTTATAAGTTATTTGAGTTAACCGTATATGACTTACTAAACTGGAGTTTCTATCATGTTGAGACAAGTTGCATTCAACTCTCTCTATATATATGGGGCAAGTATTTCAACATCTTGTACGACCAATTTTGTTTGTGCCTTTCTAACTTTAAACCATATGGTGGAAGAAAGCGTTTGGAGGATGGTGGCTTTTGTACCAATTATTTTGCCTTTTGTGGTTCTGCTAATTCACTTTTGTTTTCTACGAAGCTTAAAGCCGAGAAAATATTCATTTTTCTAGTGTTTTGATGTTAGTATTATGCGAAGTTTTAAGCTGAGGAGAACATTTTTCTCTAGGCACATTGGCCTCCCTTTTTCATTCTATTTTCTCCAAAGAAGTTTGTATTTCAAAAAAATATATGATAGGAATTCACTCCCTGCTAGCAACAGAAACCAAAACCCACAAGCATGCTTAATTATGCAGGAGGCGTTTTTATTGTGAGACTCTCACCGACGATTCATCTCACATAAAGATGCGTCTCACGTATAGGATGTGCCTTAGGCTGCTTTTGTGAAATAGGCTTGACCAATGAAAGATAAAGAGAAACAGCATGGCAGCAGATTATAGGCTAACAGTTGAAGTCTGTGGGTATTCATTTTACAAAGAGAAACTGTGCACTGATTTTTTTTTCTAGGCATTTTCCTTATGAAGCACTGAGCAAAGATTCGTCTCACACATTTGATGCTGATTAGATGCTGACGACGAGGCATGTGTTACCGGTGGAGAAGGGCGGTTTGTTGGACAGCTTTTTAATCGCCGGCAAGTTCAGCAGTTAGCAGCTTCTGCATTTCCCCTTATGAGGCCATTACAATTTACAGTTTATAGTGTAATTATTTTCTTTTTATTTAGACTCATATTTCAGTGTCTACTAGCGTTGAATTTAGTTATTCTTTGAAAAATGAATGCTCAAAATATTTAATATGGGAAAGGAAGTAGCTAAAAAAGACACTGGTTTTTTTTGGTGGGATCTTTCTTGTGCCTAGCAAACACTAAAAATTGTCCTATAAATTCTCAGTACATAAATAAATAGCCACATTGATCGCACCTCAAGGCTTGTGCTCTTTCATGAGATCCCATATGCTGAGATGCTGCTTGATAACGCTGTATACTTATAAACTGGGTATACTTTAAATATGGTTGGACAATCTTATCCCTTGACACACCAAATTTCTCCAAGAAGCCTGCAAATCTCATGACAAAATCTATAAGAGTAAGCTTAGCTTATTACATGATATGAAAAAATGTACATATTTCATTTGAAAACACAAAGTTAAAAGAAAATTGAAGTGCATTTCACAGCAAAAGGAATGCCTTAACAAATAAAGCACACATTCTTTTGCTCTGGATGCCATGTTGAAAAGCATAAATGACCTATATTCTCCCCTCCCCGAAAATTACGCAGTTGATGATGGAGGGGGGATCTAACCAAATTTAGATTGATGAAAATGTATTATCACAGTAGTCTTAGAGGTATTGATGGAGTACTGAGATAAAATATACGAGTAAAGGATGATGAAAATTCAAGAACAAATGGAGTACTTTATGTGCATGGTATAAGTTATGTCGGTACATGTTTACTAAGACACATGGCAGGGCTAAGCTTTACATGGGGTGGAGTTTACACGTGGATGAATTCATTTTATTTTATGGTCAAACTTAGCCATGGTCTGTTTTAAATTAATAATATTATATATGAAAATATAAATGTTATTATATAATATATACTATTATTATATAGGATAGTAATAAATTTGGCTTATATTTGAATAGAAAAATACTCAGATAAAATACGTAGATAATGAATGAAGACACAAAATAATAATAATTTTCAACTAGATAATTACATATTCAATGGTTTATTTATACGAGTAATAGCACTTGTAATTGGAAATTGCAATAACTAAAAATTCTTAGATTAGAGGATCCTTGCTAACCAATTCCAAACTAGCCTACCAACAAACCAATTAAAAACACTAATTATTACATGAGTTGTTTTATAGATTAACAACCTCATGGTTACAAATAAAATAAATCTAATAACATATCTATGTGATTTGTTTTCACAAATCATTCCTATTACAAAACATAATGTGAGCACAAATAAGTTTTTTCTAACCTTCTCATTTTAGTGCGAGCACAGGAAAAATATTATCTTGTAGTATAATTGTTGTCTCTACAAGCTCACGATCTAGGTAGTTTTCTTTTTCAAAATAACTAACAACTTTCAGAATGGTTTTACAATTGGTTTACCAATAACTACAACACAATGGTTTTATAAGTGGTTGATGAACAACCACAATGATGGTTTTTCAAATGATTAACCAACAACCATAATTATCATGATGTTGCAGTTTTCTTTTAGCTCTCATCAGTATCTTACTTTAAGGGATTATATAGGAATTATACTCATGTATTACATCACGTGAACATGAATGTATCATATATTCTTATTTACAAAAGCAAGAAAGCAAAACACAACTGAAAAACATGTCACTAAAACATATTGGCTTTGTCGTGGATGATTGACGAGAGACTTTGAAAACCTCTTTCCTCTATTGCCTCCGTCCTCTTATAAACCTTTTTTTCAGTTTTTGACACTTTGATGGACACAAAATGACTGCTGACTTTTAATTTTCACAAAACAAGGAGATGAACTTTACTATATATATAACTTATGGTATTGACGTGGATGTACAAATAAACTATGACTACAAAAATTTTAAGATGTAAAAACAAAAACCAAATTAAATATTAGTTTTAATACACTAATGTGAAATATAAAATAAACTACTACTTAAAAACTCACCTATAAAAAAATATTAAGGAATCATTTGACTCAAACAATAAATAGTAAGAAGACCAAACTAAAACCTAACAATACAAAACAAAATCTAATATTCACCTAGTTTAAAAACAAAAATAAATGACCTGTAGTTTAAGAACATGGCAAAGCGCGTAAAACTTGACGTAGGCCATCAACAAATTTTTGCAAAGATAGAAGCAGATTTGGCAAAGGATTTGGCGAGTTTGCAGGGTCGTAGAACTGCACAATGCCGACACAATCATGGATGGAAGATCGCAAACAGGCTTGAGCTTAGTTCGAAGGGACGACAAGTTGATTAAGGCGCAATAACTAACCGTAAGGGGTAAGTAGGCGAATGCATGGATTGGTGGACACAAAACTGCAGATTGGATGTGACTTGATTGTCTGGAGATTAACAACAAAAACATGCATCGAATGGACTGCATACATGTATAAGTGCACAATTATCTCAGCGTATATTTATAAGGAAACTCCAGATGGAAGAATACCTTGTACGCTGATCTGTAGTAGATGCCTGAGCTGGTGTTGGATGTATGAAGGAAGTCTGACATGCAAATTTCCAACGTTGAAATGGTGGACGTCCAGGAAACAGCCTTCAATTTGTTGTGAGATGTCTGGTGAGATGAATGCAGACCAGGGCTACGCAATAATCAGGCCGAATACGTAAAAAATTGAACAATCAAAATGTCTTAAAGACTGCGCATGGGGCGAAGTATTCCATTCCACAAAGCAAATGTTTAAATCTTATAATATGGCCCACCATAGACTCTCATGGCTCGATTGCCTTGCTCTGATACCAGATAATAAATCTGGTTTATATTTGAACATAAAAAATTTCAGATAAAATACTTGGACAACCGAATGAAGATACAAAATAATAATAATTTTCTTCAACTAAACAATTACATATTCAATGGTTTATTTATAAGAGTAATAATATTCGTAATAGGTCATTGCAATAACTAAGAATCTTTATATTAGAGGATCCTTACTAACCAATTCCAAATTAGCTTACGCAACAAACTAACTAAAAACACTAATTATTACATGGGTTGTTTTATAGATTAACAACCCCATGGTTACAAATAAACTAAATCTAAGAACATAGCTACTTGATTTGTTTTCACAAATCACTTCCATTACAAAACATATTGTGAGCATAAATAAGTTTTTTCTAACATATAGTATATATTAGTGTTTTCTCAAAGTTGTAAGTTATATCAAGGGGAGAGGGTGTTACTTGATACTCTGGGGATGTTTCACGGTGAATTTGAGCAATGGCGAGGTGGTGGGGAAGGGCAAGCCTATACAAAACATGTAAGTGGTGAAAGATTTTAAGATGAGCTGGGTGGTGATGGCAAGGGGCAATGACATGGTATTTCAACAGATATCATATATCATAAGGCCTATATCGTACACTAAACCTAGATTTAGGTAGTTGTTGGATTTACATGCCCTGCATCTATTGTAAAGGGGTTTGTAGCCTGTAAAGTGACAACATCTTTGATTAGTGTTTTTCTACTGTGAAGGGTAGATGATGATTATATGAGCTAATTTGATTGCGATAAGGCTTCACGTCCAAGGTGTGGACAAGACATTGAGGACCTGGAGTTGAGCTTGTAACCTCCATTCATCCATGTTGGCAATATTTTGACCCTTGGAGCAATGACATCAATGATAAGAAAATATGTAAATGCCATATTCAAACCCATAGAAGAAAACACAACCACAATTGGACTTGTATTTGTAAGCATCTTATTTATCTTTGTTGGCAAAAAAACATAAAATCTAAGGGATCTTTGGTTAGAAAAAATATGTTTTGGAAAGATTATTAAATTGAATATCAAATTATTGTTGTTTAACACTTCATACACAAAAAATGAGACAAAATCAATAATAATGAGTTTCAAGTCAAGTATAATAGTTGATTTACACTTCACAAAACTTCGCTTTACCAAAATTGAAAATTACACCCCTTTTGACCAAAAATTACTTGTTAATTGTGTCAATCCTATAAAAAATGCTTTTGCTCTTGTAAGAAAACAATTGCCGTTCTTTAGTGTACGAGTGCTAAACCCCTTTTTCTGGGTAGCCAATGACTTAGTTTTTGATTTGACATCCTACCTTAAGAACTATCTAACCATAGTTACCTAAAACATCAAGACGATGGGACAAGGTTTCCAAAGACAATTTTTTTTTTTTTCAAACTTTGGGGACGGTGGGGAAAGTAATATATTAATGTTAAAAATATACGAATAAACGAAAAAAATAATTTAAATAAAATTAAAAATAAGTTAAAATTTAAATAATTAATTTAAGGTTAAACAATATAAATAAATTATTAAATAAAATTATTGTAATTAATTATTAATTCAAAATTGATAGTAGAGATACATCATGTGTTAAGTTGAGATGTTAATAAAAATGGTTATTTGTAAATTTCACATTTATTTGTTTATTGTATGGTTGTTTTCTTCTTGCTTAAAGAAGGTGATAGATAAACTGTGAAATCTTGGGCATTCAGTGGAGTTTGGAGCTTGTTCTTTTTGTTTTGACCAATTTTTTTTCGAGCATGATGCGATGGTGCAATTAGATTGAGACCATTTGTTACCAATTAGTTAAAAATTTGAGAATGTAATGGAGTCTTAAATTAACATGGTGTTTTTTAAGATAAACATATTTGAGATATTTGTAATTGTATTTAAATATTTAAAATACAAATAAAATGTTAAATTATGAAAGGAAAAAAATATATAAATAAATAAATTGGGGATTTCAGATAGTCCCAAAATGTCCCATAGAAAGGGGGCTGTTTTGAAGACGTCACTAATGCGGGGGCATCTACGTTCATTTGTAATCTTATGTCAACCAAAAACACTTAGGTAAAAAAAAAAACAAAACATTTTGTAAAGTTTATATCGGCCTTGATTTGTGCACATGTTCTTTGTGTTGTTTTGCGTCACCTTTCTATGCATGCGTTTGTTGTTTGCTCTTTTGCACAACGTTGATGATGTGCATAGTTAGAGTTAGCTTGAATTAACTTGTGAAACTTTGTGTAGGTTTATTTTGAGGGTATTTATTTTGTTCTGCATAGAGAATGATGATGAGTAAAGACTTGTGATACGAAAGAGTTATAGTGTGCAACGTTATGTTGTGAAGCTTGCGACATTATGCAACAGTGTGAGTGGGTGAATCGTATATAAAACCTTACAAATTGATTCATACAAGTTTTGTTTGTGAATCATTGCTACATAACCTTACAATTTGCGATTCATGCACAATAACTTTGGGGTGCAAATGTTTATGTAATGTGTTGTGGATAAAGAGCTAGTTGTATTTAATTCCTTCGATCACAGAAGGTTGTTATGGATTCATTCAATATCACTTGTGATGTAGTATGTCTTGATGCATTAAGATGTAATCTGCCATGGTGCCTTGGGATTGTACTACACATTTAATGTTTGTAGCACATAGTGTCGTGTTACAATTATTTAATGGTTGTAGTGGGTTGTTGAAAGCATTATTGTAAGAAGGTGGTTCTTGTGTGTATATAAACATGCTCTTACACTTGAACTAGCTAGTCAATGAGCTTGAGGAGGTAGATTATAGTGAGCATTCTAGGAGACAACTATACTTGCAAGTATTGTGAGTTAACACACAAAGATTTGAGAATTTATTGTAACACATTTAATTTGAGATTGTTGTGTTATTGTCATTGTGTGTGTAAGCTATAATTTCTTGTTGAAATCGAATAAAGAATTGAGCTTATTTGTCACTACATTTTATTGTTTTATTCCTCTCTCTGATTCTAAGGGTTGCGTGGTCTAAGGCATCTCTTCATTGAGACCCTTAACTGTGATTGAATCAATCCTTCATGTTTATGGGACATCCCTTTTTTCTAAAAAATTGGGAATTGCTATAGGATTGGGTGGACACATCCTCGCGTAACCATGCATATAACTCAGTTGCATTTATTCATCATTTTAGATTGAGAGGTTTGACCTACAATGTGTTGATTGAGTCCTCCCTCTAACATCACTAAAAACTATTTGAGCTTGTTGAATAAGCCATTGCTTTTTCTTAGTTTAATTTTACAAGTAATAATGAATCAGGTCCATAGAAGACTGACCCAAGTTAAGCTTTTGATTGCTTATGTGCATAGCCTTTTCGGTCATCACTTATTCATCAAATTCAATGAGATCATGTATCTAGAGGGGAATTCCCAAAAATGTTTTTAGCTATCACTTTCCATTATTGATCATTACTAGTCTTTGCTTTCTTTGTTCTCCAAGTTGTTGGTTGAAACCACTACTCTTTCTTCTTAGATCCTTGATTTTCCTTAAATTGTTGGGGCAAGACTATTGTGCATCTCCTTATTTAAAACAAAAGCAACATTAGAAATAGGTATCTGCCCATAGTGCATTTGTTGTTACTAAGTATTATCTAACAATAAAAGCTGGCAATCGCTTGTATTAAGCCATATAATTTTTTGGATAGGCAAAGTTTACCTTATGTTTTGTAATGCAAAATGTGATATATTGAGATCTAAAATCATTTTAACTTTAATTGAAAGAGTCATCAATAGTCTTCAGCCAAGATCTCTTTAAGAGACCATTACCACGACCATGAGTACTTCAACATTGCACACAAAAGACAAATCATATATTATTCAGAAAAGCATATAGAATACAATGGAGAGCCCTTGCTTAAGTAGGCAAGACAAAACAAGAAACTAGCCTAACTAAGCAATGTGAGATAAATCCTCACATAGGACAAAACTAGAAAAATGATAAAAATCCTAACTAGAACCTAGCAAACATGAGAAATATACTCTAACACCCCGTCTCAAGTGAAGCGAGGGGCTAACAATAAAGGATGCAGTGTGAAGTCATGTGTCCCTATGGATGCCAATCTATCTTGTCGGAGTACATGGATGTCGAGTCGCTATAATCACCACTTGAAAGTATGAATGATGCTGAATGCGAGGATCACTGAATATGAACACTGCACTCCAAAATATTGGGTAGAATGATGAACTTAAGGAAACATTACCTAAACACCCTCTTTCAATGCTGAACTGAGAGAAGATGACAATGACTTCTCTGAAAAAGTTGACTGAAAAAATATGAAAAGTGAACACAAAGACTAGTGGGGATGCCACACTAAACTGTTGGGGATGCAACATTGGTGTCACTACACAAAAGTCACCAAGAATACCATGGAGATAAGTAACAATCCTCATATGGGTTTCGACAAAGTGCCTGAATAAGATACCCATGTACAAAGGAGAAATCTAGAAAACATTCAAAAAAGTGCAAAATATACATATAACTCTCATAAAGTGGAGACAAGACAGAAAATATGTAGAAACCCCCCATAGCCCCCCTCAAAAAAAAGAGAAAAGAAGAGAGAGCTCGAAAGTCCCCCCAAATATGATGTTGAAGTAGTCCGCATTCCAAGTACTCAAAAGTCACAAAGAAATTCAATTTGCATGAGTGGTCCGAATCCACTACTTGATCACAAAAACAACTGACATTGGGGTTCACCAGAATAACTTCAATCAAGAAGACTGTCAGTGGTGTCGAAAGCACAAAAGAATATTGCATGTGCAAGGAACTCTCAACACTCAAAGAAGTAGAATATACACCACACCCCCTATAATGCTAAATGGGTGGAGTGGAGGAAAAAGGTCTGCATGAGTGGTTCAAATCTACTACTTGAACACCAAACAAACTAACACTGTAGGCATTAGAATAGCTCCATATCACGCTGAAAGAGACTGTCAAACTATCGAAGAAGACAAGATGACACTAGGATTCACCATAATATCTACACTTCAAGTTATGGGAGACTGTCAACTATAAAAAAAATGGTGTCAAAAATATAGATAAGGTCTTTTAAAGAGGATGGCACTAGCCATGATAGAAGAGATGAGCAATTGAAGAAGTGAAAAGGTGCCCAAAATAGAGCACACAAATGCATGAAGTAAACAATGCTGAATCAACAAACCCCTCATGGCACTTTATAAATCCGTGCGAGTACAATATATCCCATACACAAAAAAAATCAAATGGAAATAAGGAAACACTGGATTTCACTAGAATAGCTCTAAACAAGGAAACTGTTGACTTGTCGAAAAAACTAAAGTATCATGAGAGATGCTCCTAAAACATTGGAGCAGAAAAGTGTCTTCATAGAAGAAGGCAATGCGCTAAGAAAGGGGCCTTGATGGAGACATCACACAAAATACTAGTGTGTCAAAGTACCAATGCATGTCGTGTGTTGATGGAAGAGTGTGGAAAATGACAAAAAAAACCATCATGTATGCAAAAAATACACCAGAAAAGGATCAGTAGCCAAAAAAAAACCTACAAGGCACATGCAAAGGAAGTTAGACTTAGCTAAAAATGCATTCAAGATAATGCAAAGTGCAATAGTGGCATAAACAGAACAATGTGGGCCAAAAAACACAAGTGGCATAAAGAAAACATAAACAATGCAAGACATCAGACTCTGTCAAAAGTGCATCTGCTAGTGTATAAATACATGAACATGAGTGCAATCAAGTGTTTTTATGAAGGGATCTAACCTCCTATCATATCAGACACCAAGCTACAGTCTTTAACACTTGAAAGTATTGAATAAGAGAGCGCAATGCGAGGGTTAGGGGGCAGCAACACCCAACGGGGTCAAGGGGTAGCACCCCTTGCGGGGTCCGGGGGCAGTGCCTCTGGGGCGCTCCCTGTCACAGTATAGGGCAAGGTCAAGGGGCAATGCCCCCAATGCCAAATGTAATTTGAAGCTTGCACAGCTTTCGAAATGGCCAAAAAACACCAATTTTTCCAACATAAAGGCTCTCCAAAAAAAATCTATTTCCACTGAAAATGCATCTGTGAGGAATACAATTGCAAAATTAAGTGCCAAAAAAATAGAGAAGCAAACAAAAAGAGAAAAGAGAATGTTTAGTTTGCTTGTGAAGGTATTTGGCCACCTACCAAACCGAGCCTCACCCATTGGTCTTCAAAAAACAAGATTATGAAAAATGGGACCAAACAAATAACAATCTCTTAAAATCTCTTTATATCTCCTAAATAGCTCTCAAGATATTGTTTTATAAAAAATAATTAAAACATCTCTGTTTCCCCCACCATAAACATTGTGCTGCCATATATAGAATGAGAATCACAATAAAATCTCCCTCACCATAGAAAATGTCCCCCACCTTTAATAAACTCACCCCCCAAGCAGATGAAATCGCCACCGTATCAAATGCCTTGGTAAAAAGCAATAATGCTCCCCTCCACTTAGTCAAACCATCGTAAAGGCCCTCTACTAATCAACTCTTTTTAACAAGCATGTGGACAAAGGTATTTGTTTGAAAGGAAATTAAAAATTCAAAAAATAAAAATATTTGAACAAATTGCTAGCAAAGGAGATCTAGGTGGTGCAATTGATAGTTGTACGTGGTGAGGAGTGTAGCAATCCATGTGTTATGAGTTAGAACCAGGAAGGCCATTGGTTGTGGGCTAGGAGGAGGTACAGGAGACCATGTGCTGATTGAAACCGTCATGTACAATGAGAAAGATGGAAATCGAGCCTAGGAGGTTTAACAACATGCTTAATACACTGAGTTTCATATATATGTAGGCCAATGAGCTTGACAGTAAATTTGTGGCATCATATACATGTGAGTGGAGATCAAGGTGCAGGCAAGTATATTCCAACGTTTTGATTGATGGACGTCGTGCAAGATAGAAGGCAAGTTTTAGAACCTCGATCTCACCATTTACAATTGAAAATAAAATGTTTCACCATTGCAAGTGTTGATGTTAAGGATGAAGCGCATGGGGGACAAAGTTGTGAACCTTCTCAGAACTTCCATATCTGATAAATCAATCTCGTTTGATATTTCTGGTCTGATCTTGACATAGATTCAAAATGCTTGAGGTAGATTTGATGTAAGCTTGAGTAGGATGCCATCAATGTAGAGTCAACCCCCCCAAAAAACTCAATCAATGCAAGATGATAATCACTGGAAGCCAACATAAAGCCACGATCAGGATGAGTTGCCACTGATTCATTGACTATGGGTGGAAGCACCAATGCAAGGGAGGATGGATCCAATTGCTACACATCGCAGAGTTTGGTGGAGCTACTTTTTCCAATAGAAGGCACGTTGACCAAATACTAATCAAACTGCCTTCCAACACTTAAATGTAGATCTGAGTCAAAGCCACAACTTTGGCGATCTAACGTGCACCAAAACCAGTAGATCCAAATGCTTGTGCAAACAAAAATCATATGATGGTGAAAAGGAAAGCACCAATGCTACCCATGCAATGTGTACGACCTCACCAAAAGGATCATAAGAAAACAGGTTTTGGATAGTAAGGCAAGGAGATGACCAACGAGGACCATGTACAGATGTATATTGTCAACACATTATTTAAATTCATACAATTCCCGTATGAATGCCAAGCAATGCCAACAATACAAAACACCATATTAGTAATGAGACCCATAAAACCAAAATACCATGATTGGATGTGGAGGGATCTGTGAGAGGGCCAAGAAATGATGGTAATAAAGGACAAGTGGAGTAGTAAGCAATACAAAATCACCACGATCCAATGCAAACAAATGCAAAATTTTCAAATCACCACTTCTATGGAATAATATAACCCTCAATGTCAATGGAATGAAAACCAAACTCAGCTAACAAACAAGCAAGTTGATGGGGCAACTCTGTGTAACACTGAGCAAGGAGAAGCTAAGGGACTAAGTAATGGCTGTTTGGAGGACGCTTTGATACCATGAAAGAGTCATCAACATTCTTCAACCAAGATCTCTCTAAGAGACCATTACCACAACCATGAGTACTTCAACATTACACACAAAAGACAAATCATATATTATTTAGAAAAGCATGTCGAATACAATGGAGAGCCCTTGCTTAAGTAAGCAAGGCAAAACAAGAAACTAGCCCAATTAAGCAATGTGGGATAAATCCTTACATAAGACAGAACTAAGAAAAAGACGAAAATCCTAGCTAGAACCTAACAATCATGAGAAATATACTCTAACATTAATTTTAGTTCTTTTTTTTTTAACAATCTAGTCATGAATAGAATTCCTTTAGATTCATTTAGGTCAAAATGTTTTAAATTGTTTTTGTTACACTTGAACCATAAATAATTTTTTTCATTATTACCTTGCTCAAGTGCGAGTGATAAAATTACTAACTTGTTCTAGGGTGAGTGCACAAAAATTTAAAGGGGGTCTATAAAGTCTCATCCATAATAGTGACGAAGGTTATGTCACAAGAGGTCAAAAATTTGGGTTTGGGTTGTAACTTAAATTGTAATACCTTGATGATATGGTTGCCAGAAATGCCGCTTTGGTGGTCTTTTAATGTCCATTGTACCATGGGGGTCAATATTATGGTTGTTTGGGGTTAGGAGCTCTATATGTGTTTTGATATAAATAAGACTATCATATATCTAAATATTATCATTTATCAACACAAATAATATTTTAGAAAACATTCCTCCTATTTGCTTTTGGATGAGTTGTGCCATCCAAAACTCTTAGGGCATGTAGATGCTTCTCAACTTTGATTAGTTTCAATTTTTGTTATTGCAATACTAGGTTTGGTTGTACATGTTATGGGGGCACATTAAAGGTTATAATAATTTTTATTTACAAATTGAATTATAGGGTAGGGGGTCAAAGGTAAGAGTAAATGCATTATACAACAAAGGATATCAGAGTAAACAACGCTAAAGTAGATAACATGGATTGCATAAAGGCAATAGTTTGGAAGACTTATTTTTGGTGAAGATTGTAGTAAGTGGATTTATGCATTGAACCAATCTTGGAATGGATGTTTGTGGTAATTGCATGAAATAGGAGAAGATGAGGTTGTAGACCCAAAATGAGTCTTGAAGAATATATATATTTTTAATTCAAAAAAATAGTAATTATAATTGGAAGATGATCCTTTACATTTTTTTTAGAAAATGAATTATAAGTTGAACATGAACGTTTGACACATGGGAAGAGAAAGGAAAAGTGGTTGACGTAACTCTAGAGGGAGGTGTAGCCTAAATTTTGAGCAACATGGATTTAAGATCATGGAATTAATCTAAATTTACTCAAAACATCAAACTACTTAGTTAATATCTAACGCCATTAGAACCCAATGCAAATAGATGAATGAATACTTCAAATCAACATTCTAATACTAAAGCTGATTTCTCTAAACCACGATTAAACGGATCAAAACAAGAAGATTGGATTGATTACCTTAGACTAAGAATTTGAAAATTATGATTGCTTGATCATGGATTGTTGATGATGGATTCAAGGATTAGTTTGACATGGAAACTCCATAAGCTTCCTAGATGGATTGGCAATGGAGGAGTAGTTTGGTTATATAGAATGTGGAGGGAAGGATCAATGGTTGAAATTCAAATTTGGTTTGTAGAGTTCTAGGGTGGAGGATTATACAAAGAATTTAAAATTCTTGAAAGCCTTTAGATTTAGAAGCTTCTAAAGAGAAAGGGTGAGAATATATAGGTTTCTAGAATTATTCAATTCTATAATTCTTTTAGGGACTAATTAGGATTAGGTAGGGGATTAGATAGGGAGTAGGTGAGTGATTAGGGACTAAGGGTGTATGAGAGCTTAGGAATAGGCTTAATAGGTGGGTCGGTGGGTCATGGGATTTTAATTTTTTTAAATAATAGATAAGTGGGGATTAGAATGGGATAATAGAGATTTAAGATAATTAATGAAGTGGGATAGGATTATGGTTAGTAGATGAATAATAATAAAAAGGGATATTAGATAAATAATTAAAAATAAGGGATTATTAAGATGAGATTAAAGGAGATAAATTAGATAAACGAAATTAGTGTCGACTAATAGTAATATTAGTGACGTTAAATGAAGTGAGCAAATTTAGATTCATACAAGAAGACATGCAAATTTTCAACAAAAGAGATGTAAAAAAACTCTAGACAAAATTTCAACACGCCCTGCAATGTATAAAATGTGAGGTTAATTGGAAAGACAGATGCTAAATGAGCATAGAAGCCAAAGGAACATCTTATGATGCACTAGGTTTGTCGAAGAGAAAAAATAACAAACTAGATGGAAGGGCTGCTCACTGGCCCTTTTTTTAGGAGTCTAAACACCCCACATGTTGACATACCAACTCACTTAATTGGAAGCATTTTAAGTAGTCTCCATTTTACTTAAGTAAAGGCCAACTATAGTTTTTATGTCAAATAAAATTTTACCACTCTATGTCACATCTCGATTTCACCCTATAATTTATAACTTTTAAATCCATAGATTAATATGATTATTATCTGATTATCATTGCTTTGATTTGAGATTTATGACATATATTCCTATGTGATAGTGATATTGTTGATTAGTATTCATAATGCGACAGTTATATTTTAATTATTCTATACATTGTAGATATGTATTTGTTAGTTTCGCATTATTGGTTATTAAATGATGACTCAGACTAACTACCTACTTGTTACAAGGTGAATGCATAATATATTCTACCATCAGAGTTTAATGAGGGACACCATCATCAGAGAGGATAGGTTAGATGGGACGATTGAGAGAATATTAAAAGAAATTGCTAGTGACCCTACACATATGCACAATAGATTTAAAAATGTTATATTTGTAGCATGTTTTAGATGTTAGTGATTAATTAAAGAAATCTTGTATGTGACTATATTAGTGTGCAAATTTAGTTCTTAATATGCATTATATTTCTTTAATTTAATTGTCTTGATTTTCAAAAATAAATATTTAATTGTTAGTTATTGAAGACATAATTATCTTGAAATTAGAAGCAATTATGGGCTTATATATCTATTAGTTAAATAAATAATTATCCTTGTAATAATTGCTTTTATGGAATTAGAATCATCTTAGAGTTTTAAATGTGAGTTATGACAATCTAAACCTATTTTTATTTAAACATGCATAAAATTCATTGAAGGCTAAGAATTTAGATATTATTATTTTAATTGGTCAACCTAAAATCAAGTTTATGTTAACTTTGAAATTATGACATAGTGTTTAAATAAACAAATTAAGATGTTTGTTATAAATGTTAAGTAAAGTTGACTATGGCTTGTAAAACAAAGGATGACTACTGAAAAGTGTAGTTAATGAAAGTAAAAATGCATGCATGAGAATACACTAAAGGAGATTTATCATGCAAATGAAAATCACAACATAATGAAGGGAAAAGAGTTTTATAAATAAATGAAGATAAAAATTAGAACAAAACATATACATAAGAAGGAAAAAAAGAGGTAAAATTTAAGAGATAGAAGAGGAAGGAGAAATTAAAGAAAAGAGGTGTATTCTTCATACAAATTTCTTCACAAGTAAATTTTTATTAGATAGGTTCTGTAATTTACTTACCTATGTGCAAATTCTTAATTGACCCTATTTTATCTCAATGTCATTGCATTTAGATTAGTTTTCGTCTCTTATGGGATTGTTAGATCATCAACCATCCTACCCAAAATAGTTGGCTCATTTGTCATCCAATAAATGTAGATATTTTCAACAAATACTTTTGGGAATGGTTGACTCATTAATCATCCATTGGATGTGAACATCACTTATTTCCCTTTTCTAGGATTGAATGGTTCATTATTGATGCACTGAACGCAAGTATCTTCAACAACCCTTTTCTGGGATTGCCCAACTCAATTTTCACCCACTTTAATCAAACAAAAAATTGAGTGTAGTCAGCTTACTATTGCAATAGTCAGTCATATTGTAGATCTGACCAATAATAGGGCTCAATATCCACTCACTGGTTCTTTTCTCTTTGATGCATGACTCTAGCTTAGAGAAATGAAATCAACTGAATAATGTTTAGTTGAGGTATCCCGTTGACCTTATTAATAAAGTGCCTCATTGATCTCTTCCTTGCACAAGTGTACAGTTTAGAAGAAAATGTAATATCCCAAATCGGAATATTATATGTTAATTTGGATTTCTCAGAATTCCTTTTTTAAAGTTTGAAATAATAATACTCAATGAATATAGAATTATGTTCTTATTAACAAGATAATAAATTTATCTAATAAATAATGTTGTATAATGATCAAATGTGCAATGCAAAATTTTAGTTATAAATATTTTAATAGAGAACTCTCAAAGGGTTTCATCCTTGAGGAGTTGATATCAAGGGGTTTCATCCTTGTATCTAATAAATGAGGGGTTTTGTCCTCAATTATAAAAGAAGACGCTACTACCTAAACTTCAAATAAGGGAATGAATGTCAAATATGAATATATATCCTTTTTCTTCACTAAATTCTTCTTATAAATACCCTTCATAGCTTTGCATCAAATGATGTGTCTCCTTTCCAAATTGATGTGTCTTTTCATCAAATGGGATGACTTGCATTAACATAACTTCTATTCCTTGCATTAAATGTGGCACTCCTCATGTGGACAATTTATTTAATTTAGTTGTTGTTGTAGTTAATTTAATTGTTGCTGGTTTAGGGGATTTCATTGGTAATTTATTTACATTAATGCAGTTCATTTTTATGGTCTCCTTTGTATTTGGAGATATTACAGACCTCCCTTCTTCAGATTGCTTGTCCTCAAGCAATTTAAAACCCGGTAGTACACTCCATAACAAACTATAATCTGTTCCAAGCTTAGATGTTTCTTTCCCTATCCTTTTAAAACTAATTGCATTATTATGAGTTCTCTCTTGCAAGGGATTGTTACAACTATTTTTTCTCAGATCCCACAACCTTCTGCTATCATAACCATTGTTTTAATTATTAATGAGCTCTTGACTGAGCATAAGGATCTTGGGACCTTTACGTACTCCAAATTGATCATTTCTTGGGTTGCTAATGACTTGTTCAAGCTCATTTGTCACCAAATCTACCCTTACAATCTCCATTATTGACTCATCTCCACTGTCCATGAAGACAAATATTTTCTTTGTGCTGTTATGGACACCAAGCAATGGTTCGTATTTGATAAAAGATTCATACATTTTTTTTGAGATAATAGGACAAATTTATGGTTGTCATAAGATGATTCCAATGTTTGTTTGGATGTTCAAGTTCAAGAACCATTGCCTCCAATTCAGGCTTAGTGAATTCTTTGAGTGATGTTGTTGGAATATTTGTCAACACTGAATAGTTTACTTCCACTGGTTGCTCTTGCAACTCAAGGTTGTTGCCTAAGTCATTGCCAACCATCCAAATTTTATGTTCCTTCGGTCACTGCTCTGTGATGACTTGTTTGATCAAATTTGGATACCATTCATCTTCCTCTGGTACACATTTTTCATATAAATGACAAAAATCTATGAATGTCAATTCATCCCTTATCATAAGATCAAGATTCAAATATTTATTGTGACATGCATTAATATCATTGAAAATCAACTCGACCTCATCTTCTTCCTATATTGGTTCCTCTTGTTGAAAGAATGCGTGCATGGTTGGGCGTACATACATCCTTGATGAGAGTCCTTCACGACTATTACTAAATGTATAACCTTGATGTGCTTGTGATGATATTCCCTCACCATTAGAATTTTGAGTTACCGAGTTATTCAATTGTTGCATTTGTTGAACTAATTGTGACGTCAACATAATTACTTGAATTTGCCCTTGGACCCACCAGTCAAATAATGCATCATTTATGTTGTTTATGTTGACCTTATGATTTTGTTGAGTGAATATTTTGTCAACAGCTAACTGATGAGCAAAATAGGTCTCTTCAACCACAACATAGGGAGATTGGTTGGCCAAATGTGCAGGGTTACCACATCAGAGGTAGACAAATCTCTTCTCTCATCAAGGGGAGGTTCCCTATAAATATGAGGAGCTATATACTATATATATAAGCAAAAAATAACACTCAAGGGTAGGACTACACCATCCATCTCTCTTTTTTCAGAGATGATGTTTACAAACAAAGGAGGAATCCTGGGTGATTACTGGAGGCACTCTCTTTTTTCAGAAGTGGTCTTGCAGCAGAGCGCAGGAGTTCTTTCTGGTGGGTAACCAACATGTAACAAGGGCGTAGTAACCAACAGGATGAAGTGTAACACAAAGTCTACACCTTAACCACTCAAAGAATGAAATACGAAGGATAATGGGGGCACAAAGTCGTCCCAAGATCCTTTACACAGAAAGAAACTAAAAACACACACTAAAAACAATTGTGAGAGCACAAAGTCTTTCCACAATTGGCTTTAGGACACCTTCCTGATTACTTCCATTAGTTCTGCTTATTTCAATAAAATGGACAAGAACACATTCAAGAAATAGACATAAGAACAATCTCTTAAAATGACACAAGCTATCACAGCACAAAGTTTGAAAGTAACTTGTTTTCTCATTTACACAAAGAAATATGATGAACAATCTGAGCTCAAAGTCTCAGTAACCACCTCGCAATTTTGGCAGAGTTTCACTTCTATAATCAAGAGATCTCCTTTTGCATAAAACAAGAGATTATAATATATAGCGGTCAAGAACAACCTGGCACTTTGTTCCATGAAATGGCCCATGTTGCGGTCAATGCCTTGAATATATTTTTAGTTCTGTCAAGGGACCATGCTTGAAACAATGCATCTGCCTTAACTGTGGTGTGCCAATTCATCTAATATGTCTCCTCCTTAGCATGGGTTGTCTAGTCTTTTTTCTGATGTCTGTGCAACTGTCCACTTTGTCTTTACTTCATAGAAGAAAAATAGGCCACGTCCTTGATTTGGTGTGCTCAGATGACTACTTGGTTGACTGTTTCACCTACCGAAAATAACTCTCTTGTAGATATTTCAATATATTCTGTAGCCTTCTCTTCTTTCCTGCTGCAATTTGAGCCCTCGGGCTCTCTTTTCAGCTAGTCGCTTGGTTCATCCTTTAAGTTTTGTGTTATATTTAAAATTTAACGGATATTCCATTACCTTAAATTTGATGTCCATGGGGACGTCAATGGTTGCTGTTTGTTTGAACCATATTGAACCATGAACCTTTGAAAGTTTATTGGTTCATTAGTTCATCAGTTCAGGGGGTCTTTATCGATTCCTTGGTTCCATCGCTTCCTTGCTCTTTGGTTAAACAATCCCTTTGAATTGGTCTTCTGGAATCATCTATTTTATTCCTTTGAACCGTTGAACCTGTGAACCATTAAACTTTGAACTCTTTTGGTTCAAGGTTTAATCGGTTCATTGGTTCATTCTTTGTTCCATTGCTTCCTTTATTTTTCTAAGTCTCTTTGAAGCCTTGAAATTCCTTCAGCTTTTTGTCTTTAGAACACCCCAAAGGGAAGGTGTCCCTTCAGGTCCTTGAGAAAGGTCCATTTTCTTGGTGCCGAGAGCCCCCCGCAAGGGTGCCTGCCCTTTGGGGTCCTTCGGGGGGTCTTCGGGTTAATTCCTTCAGGTTAATTCCTTCGAACAAAATGTCTGAAGGAATTCCTTCGAACATTTTGTCTGAAGGAAACCCTTCCTTTGCCTTGTCCGCTTTTCTTCGGGCTTTTCCTTTCAGGCGAATTCCTTCAGACTTTTTGTCTGAAAGAATTCGCCTTGCCTTTGTGAAATTCTTCCGCGAAAAATCTTTTCGAAGGAATTCTTTTGGTTCCTTTACTTAATAATTTTTTCAGACAAAAATCTGAAGGAAACCTTACCCTTTCGACCTTCTCTTTGATCTTTGAATCAATGTTCTCTACCCTCCGCAAGGGCACCTACCTTTAGTTCACTGCCCTCCACAAGGGCACTTGTTCCTTTGGCTTTAGGGTAGTCCTTTGAACTGACCGATTGAACCAACTTTGGTTCAATGGTTCAACGATTTAATCTTGTGTTTGAAGCCTTCTTTTCTTCTAAGTCTTTTGATCTCTTGAAACCCATTGAACACGTTGAACCCATTGAACCATTTTGGTTCAAGGTTCAACGGTTCAACAGTTCATTCATTTATTCTTCAAAGCCTTTGAACTTGTTGGAGTGGTTGAACTTTGAACTTCTACCGAAGTGCTTAACTCTTTAAGCTTGCCGATGTCGTTGAACCTTTGAACCCATTGAACCTTGGAACCTTTTGGAAGCAGGGTTCAATGGTTCAATGGTTCAATCCTTTGTTTGAAGCTTGCTGATGAACATTTTTGGTTGAACCGAGGCGTTGAACCAAGCTTGAAAATGCCTAAGTGTTGAGAACTTGTTCCTTTGAGAGAAATCACCCGTTGAAGCCGTTGAACCTGTTGAACCTGCTAGTCCCTTAACTGAAAAAGCTTGAATAATGAAGAATTTGAATGCTTAGAACAATTTTTGAGAAGGGAAGAGATAATTTTGGCCTGCAGGACCAAAATAATTCATATATTGCTCCCAAAATGAGTGATAGATTTTGGAAAAAATAGATTTGAATGCATAACACTTATCGAAACCCTTAGACTGGCAGGATGAAAAGCTCTAATACCATTGTAGTATCTCAATTCGTAATATTATACGTTAATATAGATTTCTCAGAATCCTTTTTTAAAGTTTGAAACAACAATACCCTATGAACATAGAATTATGTTCTTATTAACAAGATAATAAATTTATATAACAAATAATGTTGTATAATGATCAAATGTGCAATGTGAAATTCTAGTTGTAAATATTTTAGTAGCGAACTCTCAAAGGGTTTCATCTTTTAGGGGTTGATATTAAGGGGTTTCATCCTTGTATCTAATAAATGAGGGGTTTCATCCTCAAATATAAAAGAAGAGGCTACATCCTAAACTTCAGATAAGGGAATGAATGTCAAATCTAAATATATATCTTTTTCCTTCACTAAATTCTTCTTATAAATACCCTTCATAGCTTTGCATCAAATGATGTGTATTTTCATCAAATGGGACAACTTGCATTAATATAACTTCTATTCCTTGCATTAAATGTGGTGTTCCTTCCCATGTGGACAATTTATTTAATTTAGTTACAGCTATAGTTAATTTAATTGTTACTGATTTAGGTGATTTCATTGGTGATTTATGTTATGACTTGTTCCAAAGTCTTAACATCAGGTTAGATTTTTGGTAGGTAATAAATAAATTATTGTAAATGGGGCATGCATCTTTTAGTAAAGACACCCCCATAAAATAAACTTAGATTAATTTTTAGGTAGTTTTCATGTTTTATATTTATTAATTAGAACTACCTTATGGGTTGTTTTCTTGTATTTAGTTGGTTATAGGATTAGTTATTTTTACCGGTCATTGTTAAAAACTATATAAATCTATGTTTGCATTGTAAAAGGATTAACAGAGTAAAGACACCTTTATGTACTTTTTTTTTGTTTTGAATTTAATAAAATACTTGTGCACTCGCATTAAGCGGGTACAAGGTTCAACCTATTTTGGTTCAAGAGTTATCAGTGGTATCAGAGCATGGTTATTTTGGGAGTTTGGTGAATTCGAAGGAGCAAGGTGAAAAATCAATTCACGTGATATCATTTGGCATGAAATAAGGTATGCCATATAGTATTGGTTTAAATATTTTGAAAAATTATTAAATTATTTTAATTTTTCAAATATTATTTATATTTAAATTTTTATATTTTTCATATACCACAGTCTGGTCTTTTTTTATCATTCATACTCCATTTTTCCTGTGTTTAACCTCCTCATCTGGCATAAAAATAATTTTTTTAGCATTTAAATGTTATTAAATTCATTATTTTTTGCCAAAACTAGATTTGTACGACCTATTTATTTGAGAAAAATATCTAAAAGTTTTCATTCATGGTTGCCATTGTGATTTGCATTCATTTCAGCTCTTTTTAAATCTAAAACATCTGCAAATCTTGATCAAGTCGCATTAAAACCCCTGTTTTTGCATTCTAAATGAAAAATCTGGAAATTTTTTGAACTTGTTACGCCCTGTTGTATGGCCTTTCAACGCCCTGCTTCATTTTGATCTCATTTCCTACAAAAAATACCTTAAAAATCTGCCAAAACACAGTGAAAATCTTTTGTATCCAGCGTATACGGATTTGTACACCATATAGGTGAGAGAACATGTGAAAAAATAATTCCCAGGAGCTGCCATGGCATCCCAGACAAACATGGCACTGCAATAAAATTTAAAAATTTATTTTTGATGTTTCTAAAGTTTTTTTGATATAAAAATTTGCCTTAGTGGGTCCCACAGGAGGAAGCTTGGAAGAGAAGCTGTAAAAAGGGAAAAATTTGAATTTATTTACTCATATGTAATTTTTTTTAAAATTTTCCCTCATACGCAAAAATCTGGGATATGTAGAAATTTATGGGTGTAATGTTTTGAAAATGCTCTTAAAGCAATTGGTTAAGCTTATTTTGTAAGAAGCTTACAAAGGAAGAGGTCAAGGGTTCAAATCCCTTCTTTTTAAAGAAAGTTCTTTTTACTTTGGAATATGCTTTTTTTGAAAAAAAAAATTCCCTTTTTAAAATCAGAATATTGTAAAACACATACTTATTGTATTGTGTTATTTAAATTTTCGAAAAAGGGGGAATTCAATCATATTTCTTTTGCATTGTTGTGGTGAGATAATGGTGTAATTGGTGAAATAAGGTTGTAATTTGATAAAATAAGAGTGTAATCATTGATTTTTGGTGAGGTTAAGTGCAAAACCCATCAAAAATACTTATTTTTTTTTTACGCTTTATGTGGAGGTTAAGTGCAAAACCCCGTAGAAGCAGTGTCTTGTGCAGTGAGTGTGATATTTGTTTCATTTCTTTTGCATTTTGTTGCATTTTTCTCTACTGCACTTGCTTTCATTTCAAAATGCCAAAAATTCAAAATTTGCTTTCAGATGGTGATAGATTAACAATTTCCAATTATTCAAATTGAAAACGATTGATGGAGGCTTCACTAATGTTTAATGAGTTATGGGATATTGTTAAGAATGAAAATCTCACATTGCCAACAGAGCAGGCTAAATTAGATATATTCAATTTATGTGATTCTAAGGCCTTAACTCTCATTAAATGTTGTAATTGTGATACTTATGTTCATATTGAAAATTCTCTTCATAGTTAAACTGCATGGAAAACATTGTCAGATTTATATGATAAGAAACATAAGCATAAGAAGATAGATATTCATATGCAGTTGTTTACTTTGTCATTAGATGAAGATGGGGATATGGGAGAATATATGTCTAAGTTGAAAAATATCACTACTGAGTACATTAAGGCTGATTTTGGAAAATTAGATGATGACCTCATAGTTACTGCTGCTTTGAAAGGACTACCAGGGTCCTTTAGGAATTTTGTTGAAATGTTTCATGTCTCTGACAAGATCACATGCATCACCTTTGATAAGTTGTCTGAATTGCTCATCTAACATGACCTCTCTCTACCCAAGAAATCCAAGAAAACTGAAGAAGCCCATGTTTTAGAGTCAAAGCCTAGTTCATCTTCATTTGGGCATCAAAACAATAGAGGAAACAGTTATAGATGGGGTCGAGGTTACAGAGGAGGTAGATATCAAAATAGAGATAGGAGTCATTCAAATAATCACAATCTAATCAATCACATTCAAATGAAACAAGTGATCGAGGACATGGTCACAACTCATATAGGGGCAGAGGTTGAGGTAGATCAGACATTCAGTGTCATAGATGTGAAAAATTTGGTCACATTGCCTCACAATGTAGGATTCCTTTTGATAAAATTCAAAGGCCACAAAAAGCGACTAAGACTAACTCTGCTCAGTATGCCGATCATGACTATGATGAATCTAGTAATGTTGCCCATGAATCTGCATTCACTACTTTGGGGCACATTGATTATATTGAATATGAGGCTAGAGATGAGCTCATATATGTATGGGTTTTAGACACAAGAACAACCAAACACATGACATTTAAGAGAGATTTCTTTTGGTCTTATAAGGAAGCTTCTCTCTCTCTGGTTGCCTTAGTAGATAAGTCTATGCATACACCACTAGGACTTGGATCTATTCGGATTCTTCTTCCTAATGGGTCTATAAAATACTTGGAGGATGTTTGGTATGTTCTCACATTGAAAAAACACTTACTTTCTTTGGTAACTATTCGAAATAAAGGTTATCAAATTGTGCTTGAAAATGGGCTCATTTACATCAATTCAGTGAAGGATGATTATAAAACAATGTATACAGAATATGAAGATGGAAACTTGGTTAGATTGCATTGTAAGGTGCTTCCTCCCAATATAGAACTTGCAGCAGTTGTTGACACAGGTACAGGTACTATGTCTACATAGCGGTTATGGCATCTCCACTATGGACATTTGAATATCCACTCTTTAGTGGATTTGCAGAAATATGGTATGGTGAATGGGTTGCCCACTTTTCACAAAGATAGTATTCTTTGTGAGTCATGTGTTTTGGGCAAACAAAATCGAGAAAATTTTCCTAAATAGTCATCTTGGAGAGCTAACAGATGTTTACAGTTAGTTAATAGGGATGATAGCAATGCCTTTTTTGATGGCACCACATATAGACAATTGGTGGGAGGTTTGATATACTTGATGACTACCAGGCCTGATATTTCATTTTCAATTGGAATTTTATCTAGGTTTATGCATGAGCTTAGATAAATTCATTGGCATGTAGCAAAATGAGTACTTCGTTATCTTCAGGGAACAAAAACATATGGCCTTGAATACCGCCGCAACAAGAACTTTAAACTTGTTAGACATTGTGATGCAGATTTTGGCAGATGTGTGGATGACAGAGTGTCAACCACATGATACACTATGCATATGGGTTCAGCTGCCATTGATTGGTGTTGTAAGAAGCAGGATACAGTGGCAAATTCATCAGTAGAATTAGAGTATATTGCAGCATGGGATGCTTCCAGAGAAATTGTTTACCTTCGTTGTATTCTTGAAGATCTTCAGGTTTCTCAGTTTGCTCCTACACAGTTATACATTGCTAATCAGAGTGCAATCAAGATGTCCAAGAATCCAGTGTTTCATGTCAAAACAAAACATATGGATGTCAAATACCATTATCTGCGAATGCTGGTGGCAAAGAAAAATCTTGATCCAATATATTGCCCAACTGTTGATCAGACAGCTGATATCTTCACAAAACCCCTTGATAGAATCAAATTTGAAAAATTCAAAAAAATGTTTGGTATGTGTCCAAAGCCCTGACTTTGGATCATAGGGGGGTTTATTAGGAATTGTTCCAAAGTCTTAACATTAGGTTAGATTTTTGGTAGGTAATAAATAAATTATTGTAAATGGGGCATGCATCTTTTAGTAAAGACACCCCCATAAAATAAACTTACTTAGATTAATTTTTAGGTAGTTTTCATGTTTTATATTTATTAATTAGAACTACTTTATGGGTTGTTTTTTTGTATTTAGTTGGTTATAGGATTAGATGTTTTTACCGGTCATTGGTAAAAATTATATAAATCCATGTTTGCATTGTAAAAGGGTTAACAGAGTAAAGACACCCTTATGTACTTGTTTTTTTTTTGAATTTAATAAAATACTTGCGCACTCGCACCAAGCGGGAACAATGTTCAACCTATTTTGGTTCAGGAGTTATCAATTTATTTATATTAATGCAGTTCATGTTTATAGTCTCTTTTATATTTGAGGATATTACATAAAATCATAAGATATTATTGTTTGCAAACATAGATAGAAAAAAAGAGGACTCTTGCAATTAACAACAAAAATAATTGAGTCATCTACTATTTCAATATTTTTACGAAATGAACAATCTGCATTGTATTATTACATCATTAAGCACGTGACTTATAACACTGGGCATGAGAATTAAAAACCCCCAGATCATTATAATATAATGCTGAAAACATATATTTGAACACAGAGTATTTATTGAATTTGGAAGTTGTGTCTTTATTAAAACTACTGAATTTATGATTGAAAGCGCTGAGTAATAAATATTGATAGCTAGCATTGAGGTAAATGCCAGTAATTAAAAATGTCTCTACATTGAAATGCCTTGTCTCTTAACCCAAAAGAAATCTTTATTGAAATGCCTTATCAATTTAAGTGAAACACTTTATCATTTTTTGAAAATCTTAGTGTAACTAAAATGCCCAACCATGTAATTGAAACGTTGAGTCTTATATTGAAGGCTGAATTAATAAAATGAGAAGATCCATTTAATGAAAACGTTGAGCATTATATGGTATTAAATTAATGCTAAATATATTAATAGCAGAGCCTTAAAGTAAATCGTTGTGTTTTATATAAAGAAAAATAGTGCTGAGTTTTTGGCTAAGTTTTAATAGAAAGAAATAATGATCGAGTATTATATTGGAATGTTGAATAGAAAACATGTTGAATCAATTATTAAATAGTGCTAAATATATATTATATTATTGAAACATGCTAGCGCTGAGTCAAGCATATAAAACACCGAGCCAAGTGTTTTATTGAGCATTGAGTTATTTATATGAGCACTAAACCCTTTAATGAAATGTTGGGTAATAAAATATCAACACTATGCTTATAATTTAAATGCCTTGTCATTTAATTAAATTAAGTTGAGACTTATTTTAAATGCTACTGTGAATAGATAATTGTATGAGGTGTATTTAAGAGTGAAATCACCATGCTTTTATTAGAAGTAATTGTTGTATTTTTAATTGAATATAACTACTATGTTTTTATTAAAAATTGAGCATATTAAATACAACATTGAGCTTAGTATATAGTAAACATTGAGTTTTGAATTAAGAATGTTGTCCTTATATGAAACATTGAGTTTCAAGGATTTGGTTGAGCTATATAGTAATTTAGACCGTGCATGTTTCAGAAACATGAACTTAGTAAAGGAAATTATGTTTCTCCTTTAATGCAAGATCGAATGTTCGGTGAAATTTTATTTTGCCTCAGATTTCCATATTGTGGCTTGAGAGAGTTGCATTTTGATCATGATTATTATGAGAGCTGTATGAAAATATAAGAATAGTTGTTAGTACATATTAATTATTAAGTATACTTTTAGGATATAGTATAAAGCTTGAGTTATTAAGATAACTAATTCATTATAATTTTTGGTAAGATAGTGGTTATAGTATGAATATTTAATAATTTTCTTATAGATAATGTCGGATAGTACATATTCTAAATCATATTAAAACATCCATGAAAAGGTATTATGACAATAACAGTTGATGAAAGTTATTAGTCAAAAATTCAAAAAATTGTTGTAATTTGCAATTCATTTAAAGTATTTGTTAATTATTTTTGAAAAAATTAAAGTACCAAAGGCATTATTATAAAAATTTATCTATACATGAGATTAGGTATTCATTTGAATAAATAACTTCATAGCACATTAGATGATATGCATATATCTAAGATAATAGATTACTAATAATTTTTATAAGAAATGGGAAACTTCAACCATATGAATGTTGATAATTAAGTTAAGTTACTAATAAGTATAACTTGATTTACATTTATCCGATATTATGATAACTATTGAAGATTAAAGCTTGTGTGTAATATATTTTGTATGAGTATTTCTATATAAAAGTAATTAGACTGTTATTGTCTAAATTAGTCCATCAAGATGTGTACCTAAAGTTTATGTTTTCATCTAATTATTATTGTGTAGTATAATCTAGGGTATATATGGGTGGTATAATCTCATATTTGCTAGTTTAATAATTATAATATATGATTGTTTATTCATGTTATTTGAGATGATTTATGCATAATGAGCTATGATAGTATGGGATATCATAAAATATTTCAGCTTAAATGTATATATTTGGATGGTACATACTGTAATTATATGTCTAGACTCTCATCCACATTGATTAATTAAATATATGTATTAGTTATTAGTTAAATAGTATGCTTTGTGACAACTAGTAAGACATATTGTATACATGCATAAAACTTTGAGAATGTAAACGAATGTTGGGTCAGACTTTATGTGTTTGTATGACTTAATTTTTTATATGTACTTGCATGATTAAAAGTGTATTGTTCCATGTATCTATGACTACTTAGTATGACTAAATGTGAAAAAACTAGTAGTGCCTTAGAACACTAGACTATGATAATATGAGATATCATGAGATTTAATTATTAGAATCTTATTATAGTAGTTGAAAAACTATATTTTATTATGAATATAAAACATACTCAAGTGGGATCAACTATAAGAATTATTTTCAATATGAGTTAAATAATAATGTATGATTCATTCAAGCGTGGTTGGAATAAAAATATACTTTGGATTACTCCTTGTTTAATGTGTGATGTGATATGATTGTTAGGAGGAAGTAATTAGTATGAATCTTATGGTTAAATAATGTATAGTAAGACATTATCTTTTAGTATGTATGATTTATATGTCAGTGAAATATCTTGAAATATATTAGGTTATCGACGATGCATTGCATGTTTAGTTTTATTACATCATACACATATGAGTATTAGCTTGTTATCTAGATTCCCACACCATTCTATCTACTTATCCATGAAGGGAGGGCCATTCCCTGATAAGAGATTCTGCAAAGATCATTGGTCTATGATTGGTGTGAAAAAATGCTCGGATGATGCTCTCTCTCTCCACTACAATACTTACTTGAAAACTACACTTGAATTTATTAGTGATACATGAGTTAATTCGACTCGATTTTCGAAAGACTTAATCTATTATATTAGGCTAAAAGCCTGAAGAAAATACAATTGTAATATATGCTGTTATATTTGAATAATAATTGCTATATTATGGGACCAGTTGTAGTTGTGTCCTAATGCATTTACTTTCCTTAAAGTTGTAATAAGTTATATATTATTTTCGATAGTTGAATTTGAAGTAATACTATTTTGATTTGTTTGGTAAAGTTTTTAAGTATGTTTAAGTGGATTGAATGTTAAGTAAATTATTTTAAAAAAATTACTGTATTTTTTACGTACAATTTGAGGGTTGTAACATGTGGTGTCAGAGTTGTGGTTCGAACTCTAAGACCTAATGAGTCCATTAATATTTTTGTATTCTTATTTTTGTCAAAAAAAAGAATTGAGAATGCATGTATGGTATATTGACTGTGTACTTTAGAGCATTCATACCCCCTTAAGTGTTGCTAAAGGGTTGGTTTATTGAGTGTCTCGTTGACAATGGTTTTATAAGGTGTTTGGGTAGGAGAGGGCATAGTTAGTTCTTGAGTTGTGAACAGGAATTTTCTACCATATTTTTGATCTTTATATTGAACACCTCAAGTTTGATTATATCTTTCTTGGTAATTCCCTACCATATTTTTGATCTTTAGATTGAATACCTCGAGTTTGATTACGTCTTTCTTGGTAATCGAATCACTTTCACCATTTGTGTTTTGTGAGTGATTTGAAAGCATGGAGTGCTTCCCACTTAAGAATTTATGCATTAGTTTTATGTCTTGTTTACACACATCATAGGAGTGGGAATCCTATAAGATCATTCTCTATTGGCACCACTTAGGGCAGTGGAAATTTTCTTATAGTTGAGTGTAGATGTTTTGGTTGATATTCCTTGGTTTTAGGAGTTTGTTAGGTAGATTAGAATCTTTGTACTTATATAAAATTTAGAAGTGTTATCTTTCTTAATTAGCTAAGAGGTGAGATGTTATTCTCTCCCTCTCCTCTTACATCATTTTAAGCTACTGAGAAGATTCATATTTTTAAGATGTTGATTTAGAGTTTATTTAGGCAAAAATTTGTTTCTGAATTGTTGTTTTAATTTTATTCCCTTGGATTCATGGAATAATGTTTTCTACATCTTGTTGAGAGAAGCTATAGAATTGGATAGATTAAAACATATTTGAGATTCTTATTTTTACTTATGGTTGTGGAGGTAGGTGATAATACTACAATTACAAGTTTGGTACGTGAATAGTGATTGGTAACGTGGATTACAGTGTTTCCTTTTTTCATGTGAAGGTATGTAGGATATTTGCTTATGAGATGTTAGTTATCTACTATCCACTTTGTGACTTTTAAGAGCCACTATTTTATTAAACCTATGAACTTGAATAAGAGTGGCTAACATTGAATTTATATTTATTATAGTTGATTATAATTAACATGTTATTACATACCTTTGTTTAAATTGATATTATTCTCTTTTGAAGAAAGTTGTTTTGAAGAGTTATATATGTACCTTCTTCGAAAGCAAGTAAGGTATTAGATGTGCAGAACATATTCTTAGTCCAAAAAGTTTAGATAAAAAAATTTAACTTGTGTGCTAGTCATGTAAGTAAGGAGACATTATCTCATTGATAAGGTTATAAGGTCGATATATCCTTAGCCTTTGTATGTTATGTTAATTGTGAAATTATTTCTTTTTTACTATCAATATAACACTATAGGTTTAAGTTGCATAATATGATACTAGTTTTATTTGATTTGTAGCAACTTAATGCAATCTTAGAATGAATGTATGATTTTTCTTGTATGTATGTTAGTACATATGGAATCATTTAGCATATAGTATTACTTTCTATGATATGTTAGTATAGATTTGTGTTTCATTGAACCTTTGCATATTTTAGAGATCGTCAAGTCGTGGAGACCTGGGGAAAGAGTGGTGAATTAGGAACATAAGTTCTAAGTGATATAACAGTATTTTACTTAGCCTCACATTGACTCAAATTATTGGTATTGAGTTGGATCTGACATAAAAACTTATCGAATCTGGAATTTGATAGACAAAACTTAGCAAATTTAGTCATATGATCATACACATGTATATTGTAGATGGGTATTTCATGTAGACAAGTATTCCATGATTTTGTATATATTATTACTAGTTCTTATTCATCATCATACTTGTTAGAATCTCTGATTGAAAAGTGATAGTATTGACATGTTATACTTATTCGAAGCTACGTGATGTAGTGATAGTATTAACATATACACATCATTCATACCAAGTTCCTTAAATATTTTTCTTCAAAATGAAAAATACATTCTCTAGGTTACAAATATATGCATAGGGGTTGGAAGGTTTTGTGAAATTCTATCTAGTCATTTGTTTTGACTTTCATGTTGATCTCATGTTTTTTTGTAAAGTCAATAAGACTATTATCAAGTTATTATAGGCTTGTCTTACGGTTTTGGACGTTGGGGTGGTCATGATAGAACCAATCAACATAAGTGATATTCTCAAAACTTATTTGTATAATAAAAAATGTCACTGAGTAATGGCTTGTGGGATCAATACTCTAATAATAGTGTTAAATGAAAGAACTATGATGAGTTCTTCACGTAAAATTTGTATTTATTTACATGATATGATACTTGATACTATATTTTTATATTTGTAAATTATGTTTGTTAATCAAAATTTTTATTTAAATAACAGTCATCAGGATGATGATCAATTTTAGGGGGGAAGATGTCACATCTCGATTTTATCTTATAATTTATAACCTTTAAATCCATAGATGAACATGGTTATTATCTGATTGTCATTGCTTTGAATTGAGCTTTATGATATATACTGGTGTGAGACAATGATATTGTTGATTAGTATTCATAAAGTGACAATTATATTTTAATTATTCTGTACATTATGGATATGTATTTTTTAGTTTTGCATCATTGGTGATTAAATGATGACTCGGACTAACTACCTACTTGTTGCGAGGTGGATGTAGGATAGATTCTACCTTTAGAGTTTGAAAATGAAGAACATCATCGGAGAGGATGAGCTAGATGAGATTATTGAGAGAATATTAGAGAAAATTATCGGTGACCCTACACACATGCACAATAGATTTAAAAATGTTATATACATAACATATTTTAGACGTTAGTACGTAATTAAAGAAATCTTGTATGTGATTATATTAGTGTGTAAATTTAGTTCTTAATTTGCATTAGATTTCTTTAATTTAATTGTCTTGATTTTCAAAAATAAATATTTAATTGCTGGTTAATGAAGATACAGTTATCTTGCAATTAAAAGTAATTATGGGCTTGTATATCAATTAGTTAAATAAATAATTATCTTTAAAATAATTGATTTTATGGAATTAAAATTATCTTAGAGTTTTAACCGTGAGTTATGACAATGTAAACTTAGTTTTAGTTAAACATGCATAAAATTCATTAAAAGCTAGGAATTTAGATATTATTATTATTTTAATTGGTCAACCTAAAGTTTATGATAACTTTAAAATTATGGTGTAGTGTTTAAATAAATAAATTAAGATGTTTGTTATGAAGGTTAAGTAAAGTTGACAATGGATTGTAAAATAAAAGATAATTACTGAAAAGTGTAGTTAATGAAAGTAAAGATGCATGAATGAGAGGAAACTAAAGGGGATTTCTCATGCAAAGGAAAAACACAACATAATGAAGGGAAAAGAGTTTTATAAATAAAGGAAGATAAAAATTATTACAAAATATATACATGGGAAGGAGAAAAATAGTCAAAATTTAAGAGATAAAAGAGGCAGGAGAAATTAGATAAAAGAGGCGTATTCCTCATCCAAGAATATTCACAAGAAAATTTATATCAAGTAGGTTTTGTAATTTACTTTTCTATGTGCAAATTCTTAATTAAATCCATTTCATCTCAATTTTGTTGCATTTAGATTAGTTTTTGTCTCTTATGGGATTGTTAGCTTATCAACGATCCTACCCAAAATAGTTGACTCATTTATCATCCAATAAATGTGGATATTGTCAACAAAACCTTTTGGGAATCACTAGCTCATTACTCAGCCTTTGGACATGATCATTATCCATTTCCCTTTTCTAGGATTGAATGGTTCATTACTGATGCACTGAACGTAGGCATCTTCAACAACCCTTTTTGGGGATTGTCCGACTCACTTGTCACCCACTTTATTCAAATTGAAAACTTGGTGTAGTCAGCTTACTATTATAGTAGTCAGTCATATTGAAGATTTGGTCAATAATAGGGCTTGATATCCACTCACTGGTTATGTTCTCTTTGATGTATGACTCTGCCTTAGAGAAATGAAATCAACTGAATGATGTTTAGTTGAGGTATCCCGTTGACCTTATTTATAAAGTGTCTTGTTGATCTCTTCCTTGCACAAGTACACAATGTAGACAAAAATCATAAGATATTATTGCTTGCAAATAGAGATAAAAAAAGACTCTTGCAAGTGACAACAAAAAGAATTGAGTCATCTATTATTTAAACATTTATATGAAATGGATGATCTACGTTGTATTGTTACAGTGTTGAGCACGTGACTTATAACATTGGACATGAGAATTAAAAATGTTAGGTCACTATAATATAATGATGAAAACATATATTTAAATACAAAGTATTTATTAAATTTGGAAGTTGATGTCTTTATTAAAACTATTGAATTTATGATTGGAAGCATCGAGTAATAAATATTAAGAGCTAGCATTGAGGTAAACACCAAGTCATTAAAAATGTCTCTAAATTGAAATGCCTTATCTCTTAACCCAAAAAAATTCTTTATTAAAATGCTTTGTGAATTTAAGTGAAACGCTTTGTCATTTATTGAAAATCTTAGTGTAACTAAAATGTCCAACCATGTAATTAAAACACCATGTCTTATATTGAAGGCTGAATTAATAAAATGAGAAGACCCATATAATGAAAAAGTTGAGCATTATATAGTATTAAATTAATGTAAATTATATTAATTATTGAGCCTTAAAGCAAATCATTGTGTTTTACATAAATTAAAATGACTAAGTATTATATTGGAACATTGAATAGAAAACATGTCAAGTCGATTATTTTTAATAGTGCTAAATAAATACTATATTATTGAAACATGCTAGCACTGAGTCAAGCAGATAAAACACTAAGCTGAGTGTTTTATTGAGCACTGAGTTATTTATATGAGCGTTGAACCCTTTAATGAAACACTAGGTAATAAAATATCAATGTTGTGCTTATAATTTAAAATGCCTTGTCATTTAATTAAATTAAGCTAAGACTTATTTTAAATGTTGTTGTGAATAAATAATTGTATGAGGTGTATTTAAGAGTGAAACCACTGTGCTTTTATTAGAAGTAATAGTTGTGTTTTTAGCTGAATATAATTGATATGTTTTTGCTGAAAACTATCTTAAATTCAACACTGAGCTTATTATATAGTAAACACTGAGATTTGAATTAAAAATGTTGTTCTTATATGAAACATTGAGTTTCAAGGGTTTGGCTGAGATATATTCTAATTTAGACTGTGTATGTTCCAAAAAAATGAACTTAGTAAACAAAATTATGTTTCTCCTTTAATGTAAGATCGAATGTTCAGTGGAACTTTATTTTTCCTTAGATTTTTGTATTATGGCTTGTGCGAGTTGCATTTTAATCATGATTATCATGGGACCCATATGAGAATATAAGAATAGTTTTTGTTAGTAAATATTAATATATAAGTATACTTTTGGGGTATAATATAAAGCTTGAGTTATTAAGATAACTAATTCATTGGATTGTTTGGTAAGATATTGGTTTCAGTATGAATATTTCATAATGTTCTTATAGATAATATTTCGGATGGTATATATTTTCAGTCATGCTAAGACATTCATGAAAAGGTATTATGGTAATGACAATTGATAAAAATCATTGGTTGGAAATTCGAATGATTGTTGTACCTTGCAATCCATTTAAAGTATTTGTTAATTACTTTTGAAATAACTAAAGTATTAGGAGCATTCTTATAAAAAATTATCTATACATGGGCTTGGGTATTCATGTGAATAAATAAATTCATAGAACATTAGATGATATGCATATATCTAAGGGAACATATTGCTAATAAGAATTTTAAGAAACGAGAAACTTTAACCATATACATACTGATCATTAAGTTAAGTTCCTAAAAAGTATAACGTGATTTATAGTTATATGATATTATGATAACTGTTAAAGATTAAGGCTTGTGTGCAATATATTTTGTGTGATTATTTATATGTAAAATTAATTAGACTGTTATTTCATAAATTAGTGCATCGAGATGTGTATCTAGAATTTATATTTTTGTCTGATTATTATTGTGCAGTATAATCTAGGATATATCCAAGTGGTATAATCCTGTGTTTGTTTATTTAATAATTATAATGTATGAATGTTTATTCATGTTGAGTAGGATGATTTATGCACAATGAGATATGATAGTATGGGATATCATAGAATAATTCAACTTAAATGTATATATTCAAATGATACATACTATCGTTATATGTCTAGACTTTCACACACATTGAGTGATTAAATGTATGTATTGATTATTACTTAAACAATATGCTTCGTGATAGCTAGTAGGACATCTTGTATAAGTGCATATAACCTTGAGAATGTAAACAAATGTTGGGTTAAACTTTTATGTGTTTGTATGAATTACTATATTATATGTACTTACATGATTAAAAGTATGTGCTTTCATGTATCTATGACTACTTATTATGACTAAATGTGAAAAAACTAGTAGTTGTACTTTAAAACACTAAACTATGATAATATGGGATATCATAGGGTTTAGTTGTTAAGATCTTATTGTAGTTGTTAGAAAACTGTAATTTATAATGGATATGAAACATGCTCGGGTGGTATGAACTGTAGGTATTATTTTTGGTATGAGTTAGATAATATTGTATGATTCATTCAAACGTGATTATAATAAAAGTATACTTTGGATTACTCCTTGTTTATCACGCAATGTGATATGATTGCTAGGAGGAAGTAATTAATATGAATCTTGTGGTTAAATTATGTATAGTAAGACATTATCTTTTGGTATATATGATTTACATGTAAATACGATATCTTGTAATAGATCAGATTGTCTATGATACACTACATGTTTAGTTTTATGGCATCATATACACATGAGTACTAGTTTGTTTTTTAGATTCTTGCACTATTCTATCTACTTATCTGTGAAGGGATGGTCATTTCCTTATAGGGGATTGTATAAGAGATTATTAGACTATGGTTGGTATGAAAAAATACTTGAATGATGCTCTCCCTCCCTATTAAATTACTTATGTAGAGACTACACTTGAAATTATTAGTGATACATGAGTTAGTTTGATTCAAGCTCTAGAAGGCTTAATATCTGTTGTGGCATAGAATTGCATCCTTGTAGGAGAGTTCTTTAGGCTTTCCTAATCTTAACCATAATATTGGGATAACTTTAGGTTGTGGGTGTCCTATAGTGAGATTGAACCTTTGGAGAAGGCTGACTTCCTCTTGATGAATCACTTAGACTAATGATTATTATGGGAAAAAGGGTTAAAATTAAGGAATAAGATTACCAAAAAAGCTAAAAAGGTGATGCACCAAATTTAAATGAAACATTCACATAAGCTTGAAATGAACACTAAATCAACATAAAACAATGTTTTCTCACACAATCTCACAACTAGTTAATTGCATAAGTGTTTCATGAACATGTTCACTAAGCAATCAAGGAAGCAAAGAGGAATTCTATGACTCACACCAAGCATCCATTAATAGTAGAAAGAGCACAAGTTGAAACCTGAAAATAGTTTGAAAACACCTTAAAAGAGGCAAGGAGTAAGGATAATGGACATGGAAAAATCTTCTTCACAAAGCCATCATGCACAATATTACTAAACAGTAGTTAAAGGCAAGAGATAGGTAAAGAATCATCTTATTGCATCAAGAGGTAGTTCTTACAAATTTTGACAGGGTTTAGCCTTGTCAAATGAGAGTCTCTTGCTCTTTAAAAATTAGAGAGTCCTTATGAGATTCAAAAATCCGAGAGAGTCTCAATGAGTATATATTTTACAATGGGGAAGAAAATGATAGATATAGGAGAAAGGGGAAGAAAGAGAGAAGGAACACGCCATTAGAAATAAATAAATGAGCTACCACCATCCTTCAATAAATGTTCAACCATATTTTGATCAAATTAGGACTAGTCTTTCACAAACAAATTAACCTTCATTTGTCTCATTAGCCTCTGAACCCTCTCATTGGTTGAGAAGCACACTAGAAGATAAGAATTTGTTTGCAATGGTGAGTCATGATCCATCAAGGAGAAATATTTAAAGCTCCTAAAAATCATTGAATGCTCCAACTGCACTCTCCAACCCCCAAATCTCCTCCTTGGAACTCTATGAAATCTTCTACTTGGATTCATTATAAAGACAAAATATTCATATCTTTAGACCTGCCAAAGCCATGTTTATGTCTATTTTGAGCAGTTGTAGGTACCTGTTTGTCAAGGATATGACTATGTCAAAGGATGAGACACTTATTTCATAATCACAAATCTATCCCTACTTCAAATTTTGAGTATAGGTCTTACTATAGATGAAAACCAATCCCATTTATTGGTTTTCCTATAGTTTTAATATCAATGAAGATCCACCATGTGCTTGATCTCATCCCAACATCTAGTTACCAGCTTTTGATCTGTATTAGGCCTTAAAAGACCTATTCTACCTCTATTGAGATTTAAAGGTGATGTTTGATCCTAAAATATCCACTCTGGTTCAACTTGGATCATATCTTATCTTGGTTCTATGCGTTCACCTACTTGGGTTTACAAAATCGTTTAACCTGATGTGTCTACCTATGTGGCATCTTTACCACGTTGTTTATCATTTTTAATAATATGATTATTTGTTGATTTGGACACATGTCCTTACTTTGTGCCTTCTGAGACTTGATTAACTTGGCTCCATTGATTTTCTTTGAAGTATTCTAGCTTTGACCTTTATCATTACCCTTGATCTATGATCTGCATTCTAGATTGTATCATTTGTCAACCCCACATTTATCCTCAAGAACATGCTGTTGAGTTTTATTTATCTTTACATCAGTGTTGAAGCCTCTTCCCATCAAGCTAGCATGATGGCCCTATCTCATGCACTCACTCGAAGCACATAGCGAAAGACTAGTTCCTGAAGACTTTGAAGCACAACATGTGTTTGTTCATTTTTTATGTTAACTTAAATATGCTACTATTATTCCTTAACATTCCAAATTATATTACCATTACTAGATAATTATAAAATAAGGGGGCTCATGAATTTATCATGAAACACATTTCAATATTCGACACTTATAACAATTCATTGTGCGAAGTACAATATGATAAACATTGAATTCTCATTAGAGGGTTTACTGATTACAAGACAAAATGCTCTATATTCCTCCAAAGGTTCACACATGTGAATCCCCTTGTGAATAATTAAAACATGGATTTTTATACTTGTTTTTCCCTATCCAAATGTCAAGTTCCTAATGTAATATGGAAAAATGGCACATGAACTCCCAACAGGCTGAGTCATGGCTATTACAACTAATTGTTATTATAGAATCGGGCCTTTATGCCCCTAGATGTTTGCTCTATGTTATATATTCATATCCAAGTGCTCCATTCCTTGTGGGCTAGTATAAGGCCTCCAATTGATATGGTCAAAGTGTCCTACTTGATTTATTCTTCTAATTGCTTCCACATTTCTCACACTCCACTTCCCTCATGCTCCCTTAGTCTTTCACTTCTTGTTCTAAGTCCTCTATTTTTGAGTTCCTCATGCGACATTCTCTCTTGATCATGTCCTCCCATGCTGGGTATTTTGCACCATTGTCCTTCAACACCCTTCAATTATTATGCCATGGTACTCTCGTGCCCTGGTTCTCTCGTACTATGCTGGTAATTGCATAAAAATGGACAATGGTCCCTCTGTACTACATGCCAAAATTAGAACAAATATTGGTCAAAATTGAGGGGCCAACATCACCCCACACTAAATATTTAGTCCATATCAGACTAAGTTGTACTAGCATCTTCAAGAAATTTAGGCCCTTTTTACTCGAGTTCTTTCCTCAGCTCATCCCAATGAGATAAGGCATCGAGAACTTTAGCAATTATTTTTTCAATGGCCTCCTTTAATATTTTCAACTCTTCACGTTGAGTTGGAGTCTCAGTCTTCTTCATCTATTCATCCAGGGATACACTAGCTTCCTTATGGATGTTCTCTAATTCAGAGACCTCTTTTTCAACCTATCCTCGAAGTGTGGAAAAATTGGCATTTATTTTTTGATGATGGTTATTAATATCATCTTCCATCATTTTCATGTCCTTGAATGCCTTCACACACTCGATGCAGTCTTTTATTAATAGAGTGGCATTAGTCACTTGTTACCTTAGGACCTCCTCATCATTGATCCGAGCTTTTATTATTTTATTAGGGTGCACCATGTGTGAAAAAATGCCATCCAAAATTGGGATAACCTCCCCGACTCTCTCCAAAGTACTATGATAAATATTTGCTACAGTGGTGAACTACTTTAGTAGTTCTTGGGACTCATCTTTAGGCACATAGCGCTCATTATTTTTGAGCAATAGCTCAACCAATGTCTCTAATTTCCCTATGGCATCTCCATCCAATGGTACACCATCTTCCAGTGTTGACTCTTATTTCAAAATTGTTTTGTAAAGGTTTTAAACCCTTACCTTAGCCTCGGTGGTCTCTTGAAGGTGTTGCTTCAAGGAGACCACTTCCTTGACTAGTGCTTGATTTTTAGTATACACTTTATTATACATTTCCACCACTTTGCCATGTTTCTTTTCAGTCATGTGCACATCTGATTTTGATAAAATATTTTGGTGTGTTACTTCCATGACAAGTTTAAAAAATGCATCACTTGTCATTATCAAGAAGATTCGTTGTGGATCAAATTTTATGAGGTCTGGTAGATGGGGTATCTGGGCTAGAAAAAATACAATCCAACGAAACATCTAATTGAGGATCTTCACTATAAATCTCTCAAATGAAGGATAATTTCTCCCTTATTTCCTTGGTCACATCATTGGGGTGGAAATGCTTCTAAAGATAGAGATTCTATTTTTCTACATCGAATTGGTATCGTTCACATAGACTAGATGACACTCTCTAATTTGATTCCCCCTCAACTGCCCCCTTCCCCCTTCTTGGGTCTCACTCAAGTTTTTGATGGCTTCCAATAGCCATCCCATCCATTTCATTTTCTCCAATATTAACTTGATCATTAGTTGAGACCTCTCGCATAGGGGATGGAGTCTTCTCTAGACCGGATTTCAAATTATGTATTTGCTCATGTGAGTGGTCTATTTGGAATGTTTGACTTGGTAGTTGTGGCATTGATCCAGTGGTAGGTTTTGGAGAAGGTAAAGGTGGTCATGGATGGGGAGAAGGTGGGGATCTTGGATGCAATGGGATCGGAGAGGAATGAGGAAAGGAGTGAACAGGTGAAGGTGGCACAGTGTGAGGAGGTTACCTAACTGGAGAAGGTGAGGTACGAGGTGGTCAAGGAGAAAGATGGGGTGGAGAAGGTGAAGAAGGAGGTGGAGAGGGTGAAAGACAAGGTGGAAGTGGGTGAGGTGCTGAAGGTCAAGTGGGTAGAGAGGGTTATGCCTCTATCATTCTTTGTCATTTGTGGGGGGCCTATTGCCCACTTATGCTAGCACTTGGCTCGAGCTACTACTTTATTTTTTGAGGTATCTAGGAGAGCCTCTCCTTGGGGTCCCTATCTTGAGGGCATGGGTTAGGGAGTAACATATATAACAATTTATGTACCTATTCCCCAACCAAGATATCTTTAACCTTAATGTCAGTTAAGCTTGTTTCTCCCTTCTCCATATAGGCCTTTTTGTTGGGATATACAAACATTTTTTTGAGGGTGTGGTACTCCACATTGATGTTTTTGGCCTGTAGAATGATTGGCTACACATCATAAATTTGATTAATAAAATCAATAAAGCAGTGCACTGTAAATGCATATGGTAGCTTGAGTCATGCAGATAGTTCTCTTGAAGGGTTCATTTAGATGTGTGCCAGGGAGTAGTGCTACTTCAAAATGAATTGTACTTCATTTGCAATTAGGGAGGGTAAATCTTTGGGAATACACCATTCACTCCCAAAATCTGCCTTTATCTTGTTGAACCAATACTTCATCTTCAAATTGTAAGTTGGAGTGATGTGTTGGGGACAAGTGAAGTCCTTGTAGTGCTCAATTGGGGATTTGTGAGTGGGAGGGTACAACCACTTAAAAGATATTAAACTATAGTCAAGCATCTTGATTTCATCAAAAACCAATAATACTAAGATTGCCCCCCAAGGGAACCTATACTTAGGTGTTTTATGCACCTTCTCTACATCTTTGGTTATCTTTTGGGTAAAGTACAATGCCTACTTATACTGTATTCCCTACACTACTTGGTTTTCTATGTGAAGGTGGGCCATATCCACCTCCTTCCACCAGTCAGTCCCTCCAACCTTGGTGGACATAATTTGCGTTGTGATTCTTAAGATAGGATCTTGCAAGTTTTTATTGTGTATTTCATGCCCCTACTTTTGGTACATGAGCATGGTTGTAGTCTACTAGATCTCCTCTGTATCTGTTAAGTCATCCAAAATATTCATTCCCAAGCACTGAATTCTTGTAACCTTGCTTATCCTTTCTATGGTGATTTTTATGTTACGTCCTACAAAGTGGATGTAGTCTTCATGAACATGCAAGAGGAGGAACTGAACTGCCTCAGTCAATTT
This sequence comes from Torreya grandis, assembly GCA_037957365.1. Taxonomy (NCBI): domain Eukaryota; kingdom Viridiplantae; phylum Streptophyta; class Pinopsida; order Cupressales; family Taxaceae; genus Torreya; species Torreya grandis. The sequence continues at coordinate 3,874,722 of JARHVA010000167.1, read as the reverse complement.
TTCAAAGTATAACAACTCAAATCATTAGAATAGGCTGACTCTTTCCAGTTGGTTCTTGATTGAGAAGTCATAGACCACTTGGTTTTTAGTGTTTGTGGTTTAGACTTGATAGTCATTCTACAATTCCACCTCATTCCCTAGATGGTGGTGGTTGTAGTTAAATATGGTTGTAGTTGACACCTTAGAGACCCAATTTTCTATGTGCAAGACTGACTCGAGGTATTGTATCTCTTCTATGTAAAAGGTTTGAGGGGGAGATGGTGGAGTGGTCTGTGATGAGGAGGCTTGCGCCTATTTTCCCTTTTTCACCATCTTGGCTTCTTCCACACTCTCACTCTAAAATCCCATGTGCTGCACTTGCCTTAGTGTCTCTTCTTGGTCTTTCAGAGGCTCCTCTCTTATAGGGAACCATGCTTCTCCACTCATTTCTCTCTCTCTTCTAGTAAGGTTGACAATTTTTCAAGTATTTTGGTCTTTTTCTTCGACTGCATTACCCTTCATGGCATCCAAAGGTTAACCCGTAGCCATCCCACATTGCCAAATGAATACATGGTGGTGATCAAACTTGCCTCAACTCTCTATCTTCATGCTTCAATAATGGTGGAACCTACAATCAGTAATTCCAACAATAGCCACTTCTACACACAAATTTGGACTTGACAACCTTTCTTCTTCACCTGGAAGCAACTATCGTATCTTTGTCAACCCTATAAACACTTTTTCTTTGCAAAGGATTTAATTTCATTGCTCTAGTTCTTTGGTTTGTTAAGTACTTGAAGATTTTAGCAAGATAAAGTGTAGAACGAGTTTGAATCATTTATTTATAGGTCCTCTGGGCAGTTTACTTCATTAATTTCTTTCCTTTCCTTGTCATTTTTGGCCATAAATGTGTATCTTTTAACAATCTTTGTACTTAAGATCTTGCATCAAGCATTTAGTATTTTAAAAAACTTGTCCCATCATTCCACTCACATGCTTGTTTTTATAACTAACCTTGTCTCATTAATGGTCCATTTCTTCCCACGCCTTTCTTGGGAGTCGATGACAACTATCCCATTTTTCTAGAGTAATGGAAACCAATTGTCACGTAAATGGAAAGAACCTTTCAAAAATGATTTATTAATTGACTCACATGCCCTTAATCACTTGCATGCCATATATGACTATTGCGCCATTGAAACTTGTGTGCCCACATATTATCTCTTGTATTCATATGCATAATATCTTACCCCACACTAAAAAGGGTTCATGGTCCTCCATAAAAACAAATAAAAGGACTAAAAATTCCATGAGATGATCACACGCCTAAAGGGTAGCGGTTTTTATTGAAAGTAATAAATTTTAACCTAATGGCCTTAAGCCTCATTGAAAATAACACAAACTTAAATAGAATCACAATACGATCGAAGCTGACTCCCATCATAGTGTCTTAGGAGGAATTGACCATCTATTTGCTTTAGTTGGCAAGCTTTGATAAGTCAAATGCTATGAATTATAAATGGTCCATCCCAATGAATATGGAACTTCTCAGGGTGGCACACAAACTTAGAGTCATAGAATAGAACTTTCATACCTGGGGTGAAGATTTTGTTCTTTAGATGGCGATCATGCCACGATTTTTGTTTTTATTTCTCAACATCTTGATTATAGTGGGCAAGGAATCGAGCCTCATCTAGTTTCATTAATTCATCGATCCAAGCTTTCAAAGAGGTGTCATCATGAAGGTTTCTTATATGTGCTATCTGAAGAGATGGAACCAGGAACTCCACTGGCATAACCACTTCCTTTCCATATACTAGGTTGAATGGTGTACTTTTGTTGAGGTGTTTATATGTGGTTTGGTATGACCAAAGTACTATAGATACCCTATCATCCCAATTAGTTATACCAACATTAATTTTTTTTGTCAAAGTGGTACTAAGGATCTTGTTGAAGGCTTCAACTATTCCATTGGCCTATGGGTGGTATGGTGTTATATTGTGGTGTGCGATCATGAATTCAACCAACAAGATTCAAATTGTCTCGTTCGAAAAGTGGGTTTCATGATCACTAGTGAAGCTTAGAGGACATCCAAAGCATGTTATAATGTTTTCCCTGATAACCACGTGGAAGTCACTATATTATAGTCTTTGGTTGGTGTTGCTTCAGCCCAACACGTTAAGTAGTCGGTTGTCACAATTATGTACCATGAGCCTATTCATCATCCTACTAGAGTGATAAGTCCTACAAAGTCAATAGCCCACTTTTTGAATGGTTCTTGAGAATAAATTGGTCAAAATGGCATGGATTCTCTTCTATTTTGCCTTCCCATGTGTTGGCAAATATCACATTACCTTCTATATGCCTTTGCATCTTTAAATAAAGTCATCCACCAGAGTCCAACGAGCAACACCTTGCATGCAGTAACCTCTCTAACATAATGTCCTTCGATAATATCTTTGTGGAATTTTCATAATACCTCAAGGAATTCATGTTGTATTACATAATGATGCAGTACCTTGTCATGGCCTATTTTTTATAGGTCTACTACTATTAGTTGATAAGGTGTAACATAGACCACAAGTTGTTTCTTTTCTTGTGAAGTGAGAGAATTAAGTGCACAACCAATATTGAGGAATACCACAATATCCTTTAGTTGTTTAGGTACCTAATTAACTTGAAAGAGCTGTACATCAAGAAGGTCATCTTCTATGGCATGTGGAGGTTCTTCATTTTTAATCCAGGATAAATGATCGGGTCTATAGTTGGTTTTATCGAGTTTTACTACTACAAAAAACTTGCATTCTTGGAAGAGAACTATCCAATGGCAAATTATTCCATGTAGAACTGGCTTGTTGACAAGATACTTTAAAGCCTCAAGGTCAATGTAGAATACAAATGGTATGGCCAGAAGGTACTATTTGAAAAAATTTAGTGCACAAACCATAGATAAAACTTCTCATTCAATGGTGGTATAGTTCTTCTCAGCCAATGTAAGCTTCCTATTGGCAAAAGATATTAGATGGTCCAAGTTTATTTTTCCTAGTTGTGCGAGTATTGCATCGACTGCTATTTCATATGAATAAACATGGACATGAAAGGGTTTTGTCCAATATAGAAGTTTCAAGATAGGAGTGGTAACTAGTCCTTCCTTGAATGTTTTAAATGTTTATTTTCAAGAATTAGTCTATAGGAATTATACATTGTGCTTTAGAAGCTCTTCAAAGGGTGTGACAATATTGGCATAACCTTGAATGAACTTTTTGTAAAAAGCCTGTGTGTCCTAAGAATGCACACACCTCACGCTAAGTTTTGGGCACTAGTAAATGGATAATGATAGAGACCTTAGACAGATCCACCAGGAGTCCCTCTTTACAAATGATATGTCCAAGGAGTACCCCAAAAGGTGTTACAAACAAACATTTTTTCAAATTAAAGGAAATTTGTGACACTCGGTAGTGCTCAAGCATGAGCCTCAAATTGGTACAGTGGTCCTTGACTAACCCATACATAGTCTAATAATCCAGATACACCTAAATAAACTTATGGATACAATATTTGAAAGCCTCAACTACTATTCGTGAGAACATTGTCGGGGCATTTTTCAACCTGAAAGGCATGATGATATAGGCAAAAGAGCCCCATTCTATAGAAAAAGTGGTCTTGGAGTGGTCTTTTTCATCTATTTGGACTTGGTGATACCTTGAGAACCCATCCGTGAAAGAGTATATTTCACAACTAGCAATACCTTCTAGGATTTCCTCCATTAAAGAAATTGAGAAAGGGTCTGTGACACAAGATGCATTTAAGACATGATAATCCGCACAAATTCATATCCACCCATCATTTTTGATGTTGATTACCATGGGACTAACCCATTCAGATTATGCAATGGGAGTAATTACTTCGATGCGTAACATGTTATTGATTTCCTCTTTTACTCATGTCCAAAGGTTGGGGTTCATCTTATATGGTTGCTTCCTCACAAGGTGAGCACCATTGATTAGCTTTATGTGCATTTTTCCTAGGGAAGGGTGGACTCCCTTCATTTCACTATAATTTCTTGGAAACACATCCTGATATTATTTCAACAATTGAAAAATCTAAGATATTTCTGTCTTGGTCTAGTAATTTCCAACTATAGCCATTTTAGGCTCCTACTCCATGCCAATGTTATATTTAATAGTTTGAATGGGCCCATGATAGGGGTTATCTAATGGATAACTTATGTTCTAAACAATCCATGAGCCAGTACTTATAGGGACATCTAAATGGTTAGTCAAGGGGTCAAGTGAGGTAGACCCTTCATCTTCATCCACCTGAAAGATGAGTTTTTGCTTTCCCAAATGGATCTCTTCATGACATTCTTCATTAGGAACTATCGGTGGTGCAATACTTGATTATGTGGGGGGATTTGTGAATAAATGTAAGGGTTCTTTAGGTTCTTGATAAATATGGTGCAGGTGATTTTTGATGGGACTCAAATCTTCAATGATTGCTTTATGCAAGGTTTGAAGGGTAAGGCAGAAGTCCATCCTTGGTGAAGAATAAGAAACCACTGACATCATGCTTTTATTTATTAACTGACATAACCTTATTCCTATGTGCCTTTTTTCATGTATATACCAAGCCCGTGTCCAAGTGTGCAAAATTCTATAGAATGCATGAACCCAAAGGTATTCTAGTAAAAATGTTTCCTCAGCTCTCCATATTATTTCATAAGCCTCAAGGTGAGGTTGAGGTGTTTCCATGACACTGTAACTGAGTGTGCCTCTGATCTTATTATCATGGTGAAATCTATGATGTAGAGCAACTCACACTTGATCCCAATATATAAGATGATCTTTATGGGTATGCTACCATCTAGTATGTTGGGTGAATATTTTGTCGACCAGCTAACTGGCATTCAAAATAGTTCCTATCACCACAGCATAGGGAGATTGGTCATCTAGATTTGCAAGTTTATTGCATCACAAGGGGACAAATCTCTCCTCTCATCAAGGGGAGGTTCCCTATTAAATATGCGGAGGCTATATACTCTATAAATAAGTAGAAAGTAAGACACAGGGCTGGGACAAACCATCCATCTCTCTTCTTTCAGAGATGATGCACACAGACAAAGGAGAAAATCTGGGCTATAAATGCTGAAGGCACTTCTCTTCTTTCAGAAGTGTCCTTACAGGAAATAGTAGGAGTTTCTTTCAGGTAGTGAGATAACTAGTGATCAAAAGAATGTAGGAACAATAGGATGAAATAGAGCTCAAAGTCTCCACCTCAACTACCCAAAGAGTATATCACAAAGGATAATGGGGGCACAAAGTCGCCCCAGAATCCTCAACACAAAAAGAAAAGGAAAACACAGACTGAAATCAGTGGTGAAAGCATAAAGTCTTCTCATAGTTGGTTTTAGGACACTTCTTTGTTACCTTCACTAATTTTGCACACCAAATTAAATGAATAAGGACACCTTTAAATGACAAAAGTCAGAACAACACAAAGTCTATGAAAAACCTGCTTTCTCATTCAGATAAAAATGGAAATGAAATTACAACCTGAGCTCAAAGTCTCAGTCTTCTTCTTTCAAAATGGGTAGAGTTTCATTCTTGTAAAAATGAGAAGTCTCCCTTACAAATGAGAGAATTAACAAACTTATAGCCACTACGCAAGGATTGGCACCTTTTTCCATGGGACGGCCCATGCTGCAGTCAATGTCTTCAATGCGTCTCCAGTTTGGTCTGGAGAGACCATGCTGAGAACAATGCACTGTCATAACTATGGCGTGTCCTTTCATCTGATATGTCTCTTCCTTCATATGGACCATCTAGTCCTTTGCATATTTTTATTTACTTCATGGAAGAAAACAAGCCGTGTCCTTGGTTTGGTGCGCTCAGAAGTCTACTCGATCCACTGTTTCACCTACTAAGAATAACTCTTTTGAAGATATTTTTGGTCCTTTGGTCTTGCTCCTCTCTTCACTACTTAAGCGCTTCTTTGATCTTTATAGCCCTTCTTTCCTATGTCTTTGGGGGGCCTTTCTATGCCTTTGACAAGTGGCAAGTTCCGCTATTATGAAACTCATTAGAAACTTACAAAAAATGGGGTCCACGACACATTTTGCCCGAGCAACTCCAAAAGGGGAACATGGATGCAAACACTTGTCACATTTTGCTGAGTCATAACAAAACACGTGACGTATTCCACTTAACTTATAAAATCTTTAAAAACCTTTGGGGGTCCTGCTGAAGATGACACATGGCAGCTTCCACTCTGCTTTATAATAGACACGTGGCAGCTTCCACTACACTTTGTCTTTTTCCATTGGACATTTTCCATGGGCTTTTCTCTTCAGTTGGGCTTTTCCTGTGCTTTCTTCGGGCTCTCTTCTTAGGTGAATTCCTTTGGACAAAATGTTTGAAGGAATTCCTTTGGACAATTTGTCCGAAGGACTCTATTTGCCTCTTGCCTTGTTCATTTTTCTGAAGGAGTTCACTTTGTTCGTTTTGGTTCGCGGCCCTCCACAAGGGCACTTGACTTGATTCACAACCCTCTATAGGGGTAGTTGTTCCTTCGGCCATGGGGCAGCCCCTTGAACTTACCGATTGAACTGACCGATTGAACCATCTTTGGTCCAACGGTTCAACAGTTCATGCCTCTATTTTTTTGATAAGTGTTTGAAGCCGTGGGACATTTGAACTTAGATGAAGCGTTTGACCTGTTTGAAGATTGCCACCGATATTGAACCTTGAACCCATTGAACTTTGAACCAAAGTGGTTCAAGGCTCAATGATTCATTGGTTCATTTGATTAGAATATTGTCGATGACCCTTTTTCACTTGAACCAAAGCATTGAACCTGCCCTGAAAGTGTCCAAGTGCAAGAAACTAGTCCCTTTTGATTGAAATCGCCTGCAAAAGCATTTGAAGCCATTGAACCTGCTAATCTCTTTACTAAAAAATCTTGAATACTAAATAATTTGAAAGCTCAGAGCAAAATTTGAAAAGGAGAGAGACAAATTTGGATCATACAGGGCCAAAATAGCTTCATATGTTGTCCCAAAACTGAGTGACATTTTTGGGGACCAACAGCTGGCTCCAGTTAGGGAATTTCCTTCTATTGTAAAAATAGTTGAAGGGAGTAGAATCTAGAATCTACAGTGCCTTGAAGTGTGCCATTGGGCTACGGAGTCATGCTACCCAAAAAGAAAGGCTCCAAAAATGAAAATGAAAAGCACAAAACAAAACTAAAGACTATACAGATATACATATGTACAGATGATCTTATCTGATGCCTCAAGATTTGAAGCGCTTCAGATGCTGCCCACTGTGAGATAGTGAAAATGATGTGCCATCCTGATAAACTAGTAGGAAACCATTTTGCCCTCAGAAATGGTGGCAGGCAAATGGAGCTCTCCACCAGGAAACCAATTTTCTGCATCTTCCTCTTAGCCTTTTCTTCTTCTTGCCCCATGGAGGGACGTGGTCTTCCCTCTAAAAATTGTAGCTCCTTGCTCTCCCTATAAAGAGTTCCTTTTGCTAACTTTGGAATACAACAGTATGGTCCACCACCATAGCTTGTTATTTTGTTGGTTTAGTCCAGCGCTTATTTTGATTGTCAGCATCACACCCTTGACACACTGTCAACTCAACATCTCCTTTGATGTGAAGGAGTTTGACCTCTTCATCCTGAGCAGTCTCCAATTTAAGCAACAAAGATCTACATCCAGCTGTGGAAGAATTGCTACCATCAGATTCTAGGATCCAAGCATCATCAAAAGCTGATATTCTATTAGATTTATCTTCATCAGATATGGAAGATTCTTCTTGATTTGTACTGTGCCCTACCAATTCTTATGATGCCTAATTTGGATCAAATCCTAGATTGCCATCCATGGGACTTTGATCAGTTGAGACATGAGAATCCTCTATGGTCAGGGAGTAATTACCCTTGCCTGAAGGCTCAAATAGAATTTGAGCAGCAGGGGTTGACATTTGGGTGACCACAATCTTTGCCTCAGATAGGTCCACACCTAGCTCTTCACCAATGTTTAATTGCTCAAGATTGGCTTTCAGGGATCCAAACTCAGTGATTTGAATTTTGGATTTCTCGACATGATCAACTATGTCAAATGACTGAGATGGACTTGGAAGAGAGGATGGGAGTTCAACCTTTTGGTTTTTGGGAAGGGGAGGACTGGTCTGTGAATTTGAAGTAGAAGGTGTAGAGATGTTCAATGTACTTACTTATTTGGCAATCACTGGGTCCTTTGACTGGAAAGGGAGAGGGGTTCTCTGCTCAACAATTGAAATCACTGGTTGGGGTCACTCCTCTATCTTTTCTTTGTCAGCTTGCTGGGCTGACTGATTCTCAGACTGGGTGAATACTGCATTTGATCCTTCGATTGCTTCACCTTCACTCCTAGGTTCATCTCGGTAATTTAGGAAACCAATGTGGGAGTTGCCATCTAATTCTTGTTGATCCTCCCTGAAGAGATCAATGCCATTTTCTTGCTCAGACTCAGGTTGAAAATAGGAAACATGTTCTGTTTCCAAATATCCAACTACTGAGTTAGTTGGAGGTGCTTCAAGGGCAAAGTTCCTCTGTGGGGGAGGAAGACAATTTGGTTTCCCTTGACTTCTGACAGCATTGCCTTGATATGGCTAATTACGGAATGTCCTCCTTGGTATATCTTTATATAGAGGAGTAGAAGACATACCTTGTGCCATTTTCCTTTTCAAGGCTAGCAATTCATTTGCCAACTTTTGCACCATTTTGTCAGTGGTGACTATGGGTGAGAATTCAGAAGATGAAGAGGGTTTAACTCTATTAGGATCTCTCTTTATCTTTCCTGCCAAGATAAGGTCATCTTCTAGCTTGGTAGCCAAGTCTTGAGCAGCCTCAAGGTCTATGTGTTTAGCCCGTCTCAACAGAAAACTCACTTCAGGCAGCTGTGAGTTGATGAAGAAACACATGAGATTCTGAGGTGTCGGCTGGGCAATCATGGGAATCCTGTGCCTCAGCTTGTTGAACTTGGAAATGAAGTCCCTCATAGGTTCATGGGGATCCTTCTTCATTTGTGTGAGCTAGGCCAGCAAGGCATGCACATCTTCTATAGGCTTGAACCTAGCTTCAAACTTGGCTTTGAGTGTATCCCAATCAGTCACTGATCTAGCTTGTAGATGGTAGAACCAATTTTCAGCAGCACCTTGTAGGGTCTCCACAAAAAGCCTGACTGCCACATCTTCAAATTCCACCCCTATCACACCACAGGCTATGCTAAAGGCTACAATGTGTTCATCAAGGTGAACTATCCCATCTCCAAAGAATTTGGGGAAGTTCATTCTTGAGCTGTGTGGAAGTTCATGCAGAGGTGGAGTCAAGTTGAGTGGGCCAAAAGAGTTACCCCAGGGGCCTCAAACTGCCATGATTTAATTATAAAAAATAGGGATAACAAATATGGGTGGAGTGGCCAGATTGTAGAACAAAAATGGAAAAAAATTGGCCCTGCTTCAACTTGAGGCTTGAGGCTTCAGACTGCGCACTCTTTTCCAGTGACTCTAGTTTTGCAGACCAGGTAAAATAATGGAAACAGAGATGGAGGATGGTAAGGATAATGATAGTGGGTAAGACATGGAACGGAGTCGCCAGACTCTATAATGGATAAGGGTTATAATGATTATGGGTAAGACACAGGTGATGTTTCAATTTGAAACTTGAGGTTCCAAATTGCACAAAATTACTGTCCCCAGCAGAGTCACCAAAAACTGTTGGGTGAATATTTTGTTGACCAGCTAACTAGCATTCAAAATAGTTCTTATCACCACAACATAGGGAGATTGGTCATCTAGATGTGCAGGTTTACTGCATCACAAGGGGACAAATCTCTCCTCTCATCAAGGGGAGGTTCCCTATTAAATATGCAGAGGCTATATACTATATAAATAAGCAGAAAGTAAGACACAAGGGTGGGACAAACCATCCATCTCTCTTCTTTCAGAGATGATGCACACAGACAAAGGAGAAAATCTGGGCTATAAATGCTGAAGGCACTTCTCTTCTTTCAGAAGTGTCCTTACAGGAAACAGTAGGAGTTTCTTTCAAGTAGTGAAATAACCAGTGATCAAAAGAACGTAGGAACAATAGGATGAAACAGAGCTCAAAGTCTCCACCTCAACTGCCCAAAGAGTATATCACAAAGGATAATAAGGGCACAAATTTGCCCCAGAATCCTCAACACAAAAAGAAAAGGAAAACACAGACTGAAATCAATGGTGAAAGCATAAAGTCTTCTCACAGTTGGTTTAAGGACACTTCTTTGTTACTTTCACTAATTCTGTACACCAAATTAAATGAATAAGGACACCTTCAGATGACACAAGTCAGAACAGCACAAAGTCTATGAAAAACCTACTTTCTCATTCAGATAACAATGGAAATGAAATTACAACATGAGCTCAAAGTCTCAGTCTTCTTCTTTCAAAATGGGCAGAGTTTTGTTCTTGTAAAAATGAGAAGTCTCCCTTAAAAATGAGAGAATTAACAAACTTACAGCCACTACACAAGGATTGGCACCTTTTTCCATGGGACGGCCCATGTTGCAGTCAATGTCTTCAATGCATCTCTAGTTTGGTCTGGAGAGACCATGCTGAGAACAGTGCGCTGCCATAACTATGGCGTGTCCTTTCATCTGATATGTCTCTTCTTTCATATGGACCGTCTGGTCCTTTGCATATTTGTCTTTACTTCATGGAAGAAAATAGGCTACATCCTTGGTTTGGTGCACTCAGAAGTCTACTCGATCCACTGTTTCACCTACTAGGAATAACTCTTTTGAAGATATTTTTGGTCCTTTGGTCTCACTCCTCTCTTCACTGCTTAAGCACTTCTTTGCTCTTTATAGCCCTTCTTTCCTATGTCTTTGGGGGGCCTTTTTGTGCCTTTGACAAGTGGCAAGTTCCACTGTTATGAAACTCATTAGAAACTTACAGAAAATGGGGTCCACAACACATTTTACCTGAGCAACTCTGAAAGGGGAACACGGATGCAAACACTTGTCACATTTTGCTGAGTCATAACAGGACATGTGACATATTCTGCTTAACCTATAGGATCTTTAAAAACATTTGAGGGTCCTGCAAAAGATGACATGTGGTGGCTTCTGCTTTGTTTTATAATGGACACGTGGCAGCTTTTGTTGCACTTTGTCTTTTTCCATTGGACATTTTTTGTGGGCTTTTCTCTTCAGTCGGGCTTTTCCTTTGCTTTTTTTGAGCTCTCTTCCCAGGTGAATTCCTTCAGACAATTTGTCCAAAGGACTCTATTTGCCTTTTGCCTTGCTTATTTTTCTGAAGGAGTTCACTTTGTTTGTTTTAGCTCGCGGCCCTCCGCAAGGGCACTTGACTTGATTCACAGCCCTTCGTAGGGGCAGTTGTTCCTTCGGCTGTGGGGCAGACCCTTGAACTTGCCGATTGAACCATCTTTGGTCCAACGGTTCATGCCTCTATTTTTTTATAACTGTTTGAAGTTGTGGGACATCTGAACTTAGACAAAGTGTTTGACTCGTTTGAAACTTGCCACCGATATTGAACCTTGAACCCATTGAACTTTGAACCAAAGTGGTTCAAGGCTCAACGACTCATTGGTTCATTTGATTAGAAGATTTCCGATGACCCTTTTTCAGTTGAACCAAAGCGTTGAACCTACCCTGAAAGTGTCCAAGTGCAAGAAACTAGTCCCTTTTGATTGAACTCGCCTATAGAATCCTTTGAACCCATTGAACCTGCTAATCTCTTTACTGAAAAAGCTCGAATACTAAAGAATTTGAAAGCTTAGAGCAAAATTTGAAAAGAAGAGAGACAAATTCAGATCGTATAAGGCCAAAATAGCTTCATATGTTCTCCTAAAACTGAGTGACATTTTTGGGGACCAACATAGTAGTAGTACTATCAAGAATGTAATCTAAGGACCTCATCCTATTGTTTTTGGTGGCATAGAACTCTTAAAGGCACTAGAAAAAATCAAGTACCTATATTTGTCCTTAAAACCATAGAGCTTCATTAAGTCTCTCTAGTGGTGGTCCCTCCAATGGCCCTTTCATTTCTAATCCCATGAGGTGCACAAACTTTTGATGCTTTAAAAAATGGTGCAGGATGTTATCACCTTTGTTTACGATGCTACACAATCTTCTAGTGAGGTCATAATCACCATGGGACCAATATTTACAAGCATTGCTTATAGTATCTGAGATAGACTGGTTATGCATCCAATGAAGAATACCATCTGGCATTTGATCATATTGTTCATCATGTCGAGCAGTCACATTAAACAATTTATTGATGTCCTCATTGACACTCCCAGGCTCGATATAGGGTGGTCCTTATGCTTGGTCTGAGGGTATTATCATGTGTTGATCGAATTCTCAAAGCTAATGTATCAATTTTTAAAGCTTAAATCTACATGATTTTCATAGCACCAAGGCCTTCCTAGTAAGGTTGGGTAATGATCAACTTCTACCAACTCCAAAACCTCAAACTCTGCTTGGAAGGGAACCCCAAGTATTTCAATGATGGCATTTTTAAGGACTCCAATAGGATGCATGTGAGTCTTATTTTCCATGAACAAGACATGAGGTGAGGGCTACAAAGTTAGACTAGACATTTTTTTCTAGGCATTTTTAGTAAGAATATTTACTTCAATGCCAATATCTACTAAAATATCCTAGATTGCCCATCCACTGATAGCATCATTAACTAATATTTCTCCATCTTCTGAGGAAGTGGAACTAGGACTTTCCTAGCATTGGGCATGATTTAAATATTGATCTTCACTTTGTTGACTAAGATGAGTGTGGGCTTTGTTTGGTAGGTGAGATTATCCTTTAATCCATGTGCTAAACTGGGGAATGATGTCTTCATTGAGCATGCATTTTCATAGTTCTTGAAACCTATCCTGCATTACTAGAGGTTCAATTTCCCTTTATACTACAACATGTTGTGTGACATCTATATCCTTAAGGTATTGAATCTCATATTAGAGCTCTCATACAAGTGATATTATATCCTAAAGGACATCCTTTTGTTTAATTACATTAGGGTACTTCCTTTCTCATGGTTCTTCTCGATGTACCTTTTCAACTAGGTTGGGTGTAGATTGCGTCTGGCCCCCACTATGAATAGTAATATTTACTTGCTATACAATAGTGATGGTTGGTCGAGTGTGCCATTATGGTTTACCTATATGGATCATGTCAGTGCCCTTTTCATTACAGTCCTTTATGATGGCTATATATAAATATGGACACTCTTCTAGTCAGTGGTCCTTTTTGCAGTAAGTGTAGGTTGGGTATTCTGGGCAATCCTTCTAATAGTGGTCTAGAGAACCACACTTTTAGCAAGTATTTAGTGTAAATTTACCACTACCTTATCCTCATCCTCTTCCATGCCCATGATAGGTGCTATTATCTTAAGAACTAGTGACTAAGGCTTGGCATGTGCCACGCGCTCAAGCTTCATGAATATCACTAATCAAATGACAATCATTGGTGTCGTGGGTATAAGAATCACAAATATTACAATACATGGATACTTTAGTGTTTGTGTTTCATTTTAAGAGTGGACATGAATGATCATCATGGTCATCTTGACAAATTTCACAAGTTTGTTTTAGGACTGCGTGGATGTTCTTACACAGGTAGTTTTCCCTTGTGTGTCCTTTAATTTCACAATCGATACACCAAACATCACTGCATGTCTCATGTGCATTGTTCACCAAAAAAATTTCAAGTTGAGAATCCATAGATGCTATTTTTTCCTCCATAAAGGGATTGATCCCAGTATCCATACTTCCAACAGCCTTAGCATGGAGGGCAGCCTCTAGAGCCTCACACACATTTTTGAAAGTTCTTTGTGACAATGTCCATCAAAAAGGTAACAATAATCCTCCTATGAACCAATGGGAATGTTGATCAGGATTGATTTCAAAGGACAAATTAGAAATCAAGGTCTTAAATCATGCATCATATTCTTGTATGCTCTCTATAAGTCCCTATTTTATGTCTTTCAGTGCTTCTATACTCTGTTGCTCAAACTTAGGAGAACACTAATTTGTGCTGGTCATAGTTGACCACTGCTTATTGAGGGTCAAATTTGTGATACCATTTATATGCATGCTCTAAAAGGGTGGTTTTAAACTATGTTACCTTTTGCTTAGAGGATGTGATGCCACGTACCCTCCAAATTAGTTCACACTTATGAACATGCTCGACTGCATTTTATACCCCTCTATACTTAGGTAGGTGCAATGTCATTTCATAATATACCATAGGTGGTTAAATAAATGATTGGTAAGAAAATCTAGATCCCGTTCCTAAAGGGGGTTCACTTCCTCTAGTGCCTCCTCCTAATCCTCCTCCATCACCTCCAGTAGTAGTTCCTATGGGAAGAGGCATGGTGGAAGGTTGAGCCTCTAGGTTTGGGCATGTACTCTGGCCTTGAGGGTTAGATCCTCTAGGTATTCCAAGATGTGCCATGGACTTCTCTTGAAGAGAGAAGGATGTATATTCTAAATTATTTCCTAATGGCCTGGTCTCAGTTTCTCTTATCCATTTAGTTTTTGAATCTATACTATCTGTATCCCAATTATTTATATGTACTCTATCTAACTCAAAGGCATGATTATGTACTATGGTGAGAGAGCCTGGTTGACTCATAATTGGTTCATTTTCAATAGTTTGACTCATTTATTCTTTTCAAGATAAAAGTGGTAAAGGTTGTGGCTTGAAAGTGATGGATTCCTCACGTGCGTCTAACTCCCTATGGCTCTTCACAACACTCCTCGAGTTTTCCTAATCCCTTCCTATGCTACTAACTCCCATAATCCTCTATCGAGCTTCATCATACTTCAATTTTCATAGTGCTCATTGGCTTGCTACCATGTTGAACCCACAATCTTGAACCAACCAATAGTCTCCCTTCTAAATGTGTGGCTCATGCACAAGAGATTTTAGCCTTCCATGGGTAGTGTTCTAACTAAATATCAATAATTAGCTTCTTAATCTCGAAGAGAAACAATGAAAGATAACATCCCCTTGGTTCTCATAAAAAATGGAAATTTGCTTCCTCAGGACATGAACATGTGGTCATGATGTATTCCATAATGTAACTATTTCAAATGCTTTTCCACTAGTAGTCAATCACTCATGTCTAGGAAACTTTCAGTTGTGATAAACTCCTTTTTCATTATAGTGTCCAAGACTTCCCTCTTTCAATATTTTTGGAACATCTTTGAGTGAATGCTAGGATCCTAGAATGCAAGAGAATTGGGATCTCAAAAAATAAAGTCTCATACAATGAGCTTTAGAGATTTTGCTCTACCCATTGTTGTGTATAAATTCTTGGTTTAAGATATGAAACCACAAAGTTGTCTTCGACACTGGTAACCCATTCTTTGATATTCTCTAGCATAATGTGCTCAAACATTTCCCATGAGTATGCTCTAATTACTTCGAGTCCCAACAATAGAACCAAAATGCTATGTTTTCTTTATCTTTACATCGGTGATGAAGCCTCTTCCCAACAAGCTAGCATGTTGGCCCTATCATGCGAGGGATGAGTCTCACATGCTCACCCAAAGTGTGTAGCAAAAGACCAGTTCCTGAAGACTTTGAAGCATGATGTGTGTTTTCTCATTTCTTGTGTTAACTTAAATATGCTACTATTGTTCCTTAACATTCTAGATTATATTACATTACTAGCTAATTATAAAATAAGGGGGATCATGACTTTACCATGAAACACATTTCAATATTCAACACTTATAATAGTTCAATGTTTAAAGCAAAATATGATAAACATTGAATTCTCATTAGAGTGATTATTGATTACAATATATAATGCTCTATATTCCTCCAAAGGTTTACACATGTGAATCCCCCTCAGAATGATAAAAATAGGGGTTTTTATACTTGTTTTGCCCTATCCAAATGTCAAGTTCCTAACTTAATATGGACAAATGGCACATGAACTCCCAACAGGCTAAGAGTCATGACTCTTACAACTGATTGTTCTTATTTAATTGAGCCTTTGTGCTCTTAAATGCTTGATCTATGTTATATATTGGTATCTAAGTGTTCCATTCCTCATGGACTGGTACAAGGCCTCTGATTAGTAGGGTCGAAGTGTCCTACTTGATTTATTCTTCTAACTACTGCATTCCTCGTGCTCCACTTCCCTCATGCTCCCCTAGTCTTTCACTTCTTGTTTTGAGTCATATATTCTCAGTTTCCTCATGCCACATTCTCTCTTGACTAGGTCGTCCCACACTGGGTCTTCCATGTCATTGTCCTTCTGTGCCCTTCAATTTTCACATTGTAATTCTCATGCCATGGTTCTCTTGCACCATGCTGGTACTTACATAAAAATGGATAATGGTCCCTTCATGCTGCATGCCAAAATTGGAACAAATAGTTGGTCAAAATTAAGGGGCCAACCCTTGCTGTCAGTTTAATCTAGTTCATGCATTTATGCCTTGTGTCAACTTTGCATTCAATCTAGCTCATTGACTTCTTGACTTCATTCATACTATCGACCTTTATCTATGGCCAAACACATGTTATTGATATTTGATCTACTTAATCAAATGTGCAATATTGATACTTTAATTCACCATGATCATGTCACTTATCAGTCTTATGTTTAAACTCAATATCCTCTAACTTGTTGACCTTGTGCTCTCCATTGATCTTTGTTTGCACGATTGAATACACATCGTAGATCTATTTGGACTCATTGACTCGAGCTATCATCCATGTGTAATTGATCTATGATCAGATCAAGAGATATTTTGAAACTTATTAACTCCACATTCAACCTTAGGATACTTTGAAATATTTGAATTCAAATGGATACTTCCCATGGTTTTAACTTGATATCTTTGTGCACGTCTCACTCTGCTAGATCATTTTCTAAGGCTTATATCTTGAGATAGAAGACTCATCAAGACATAAAATTTGTATAGGATATTCATGGCATTAAAACATCATCTTCATGTGATCCTTTGGATTTGAGAGGCTTCCTAAGCATAGTTTTAAAATACACAAGTGAACTAACTTGTTCATTCTTGCATGACGTGCCATGACGGTCTGGTTCCTTTAGGCTTGTGCTAGAAACTTTTGTTTTACTTTTGAAGGCTATGATAGACTTCTAAGACTTAGTGCAAACCTATCTCATGTCCATAAAATATTTGAACACCATAGATACCTACAAGAATGTTTTATCTTATAATTTTAGGCCTGATTCTAGACATACTTCTTCAAATCAACAAATTACACTTTAAGCTTGCTTAAAGTGTTTCAAAATATTACAAGTAATACGTGATCTTATTCTTTTACTATTGGATAATTTAATCAATAAAAAGTATACTTAGTTTCTTACTCCACACCAGGACTTTTAGAATACTGATCCATCTAGGAAAAGTTTTATATGTAGACCAAAATTGGCCAACATTTTTGGTGACATCTTGGGATTGCATGCCTGCTATGCAACAAACTACTAGCTTTACCTTGTCCATTGGGCATGGAGTCTCTAGTCTTATCTCTTCGCTGATATGAACCTAAAACAAGGTTTTCCCTTTTGAAAACCTTCTCTTGAAATAAAAGGATAACAAGAACAAAACAACACTGTGCCCAAGGCACTTATAGAAGGGAAACACACAACTGAAAATAAATGTGCACAATGAACTTAGAGGAAAGCATGAAAAGCTATTATATTATATACAAAGGATATAAAATATTCCATTAATAATGGCTTAAATGAATTCCATTGACTAGGATGGGCAATACCTCTCCATCCAGTTGGGCAAGCTAAAAAGCATTATGTTGTTTGCATCTGTGAATCAAATAAGGGCCACTCCATAAGCTATAAAACTTGGTATGGTTACTTGGATTGGCCTTATTTTAATCCCACTTGAGGACTATATCCCCTTATTTGAAGTCCCTTGATATGGCTCTCTTGTCAAAAGCTTTCTTGACTTGAGCTTGATGAGACTCTAATGTCTTCACTGCAAGATCCGTGGTTTCTTAAATCTCCATGACCTCTATCATCCTCACACTCATAGGTTCACTCTCCATCGACTCAAGATGATGGGATAAATCCATGGCGAGAAATTCAAGATAAATGGGAAAGTTGGCTTCCCTCCTATATACAAGAACATATGGCGAATTGCTAATAGTAACTTTGGGAGTCACTCTTTTAGCCTATAAGGTTATCCTTAGCTTTGTGTGCCACACTCTCTAGTTCTCTTCCATACTCCTCTTGATAATCATTATCAAGTTCTTGTTTACAGACTCTTCTAGTATATTGCCTTGGGGGTTGTAATTGGAGGATGTACTAAGGTAGATGCCTATCTAAATTTCCCATTCACTTATTCTCATGCCAACAAATGCTAAGGCATTATCTAATATTATTGCAGCTGGTACACTAAACCTAGTCACTATGCTATCATAGAAGTCCAATACTATTGTCTCATTGGCTTCTTTTAGGGCAATTGCTTCCACCCACATAGTGAAGTAGTTGGTAGTAGTAAGTACCCATTTGTGTCCTCCACTGAAAGGTGGGTTGATCATTCCTATGAAGTCCAAACCCCACTACATGAAGGGTTGTTCCACCTAAATTGGGTTGAGAGGAAGGGATACCAATATTTACTTACCTACAAAGAGAGCACAATTTTGACACTTCCTAACCCATGCATAGGCATCCTTGAAGAGGCTAGGCCAATAATATAAAACTCTCATCACTTTTGTTGCTATAGTCCTTGGGGCAAAATGGCCTCGTACATGCTTATCATGGAATTACTCCAAGAGCCTGGTCACTTGGTCATCATCTATGAATCTAAGAACCACTCCATTGAGGTCTTTTCTAAATAAAGACCCCATTAAATAATGCATAAAGGATAGACTAAAGTCTAAAATACCTTCTCTTTGCCCTATCCATATCTTGAGGGCACTCACCTATCATCAAGAAATGTGTCATATCTTAGAGCCATTTAGTGTGAGTTGGAGGTGCATCTACTTCTGAGCTATCTTGTGTCACCAACATAACTTATTTATCTTCCTCATAGAAGCCTTTACTTCTTACTAGCTTAGTGACCTTGATCTCCATGACCTTAGTAATCCAGCTAACTCTCTTCTCATTTAAGTCCTTGTTAAGAAGGAAGTTCCTCACTCTAGGATGAGACACCATAAGATAGATTATACTATTGGAGAGCATTATTCTAAACTTTTTGAGGCTTTTCAAAGCTGTAAGAACTTAATTTTCTATAAAAGTGTACTTTACCTCATACTCCTAAATCCCTTGACTAAAAAATGCAATTGGCCGCTCAAGTCCTTCACCATCATTCTAAATTAGCATAGGTGATATATTGTCGACATTGGTAAAGGTATACAATATGAAATCTCTTGAGAATTCAAGATTCATGAATGAGGGTGCTTGGGCAATGGCTTGCTTGATAGCCTCAAATGTTGTTTTTCCTTTATTTGACCAAGTAAGCACTTGGTTCTTCTTCAACATGGTAGTGATGGGTTTAAATAGGCTAGAAAAACTAGGTATAAACCTTCTCAAAAAGTTTATTTTCCTAATGAAGCTCTAGAGTCCCTTCCTATTCTTGGGTAAAGATAGTGCTAATATGGCACTTATTCTATCAGAATCAATGGTTAATACCTCTTTTGAGATTATATGTCCCAAGAATTTAGCTTCATGAACAAAAAACACCCATTTCTTTGGATTTTAAGAGATCCCATATTCTTTTCATCTCTCAAAGATCAATATTAGGTGATCTAAAAGCTCACTAGCCTTCTTGGAAAAACTATGATGTCATCCACATAGACCATCACCATCTGATTCAATAATACTTGGAAGGCCATGTCCATTTCTATTTTAAAGGTATATCCAAAATTTGACAACCCAAAAGGCATATTTTAATAATCATATGTGCGCCACTTTGTCGTGAAGGTAGTCTTGTATTGATCTACTTCTCTTATCAACACCTGGTTGTAACCTGAATACCCATCCAAAAGAGAGAAGTGTTATGAACCTGTAACTATTTGAAGAAGTTGCTCCATGGATGGTAAAGGGTAGTGATATTTCAAGGAGACCCTATTTATATCCTTGAAATCAACACACAATCTGATCTCCCCATTCTTTTTCCTTATAGGTACTAGGTTGGCTACCCATGAGGAGCACTTGATGGGAAAGATGATCTTGGATTCAATCAATTTAGTTAATTATTTCTTCACAAGATATTTAATTTGGGATTTATAGGCCTTTGCTTCTGTCTGACAGGGTTGACATTAGCCTCCAATTCTATAGAATGTTGGGTTAGCTTGGGATCAAAGCCTCTCAGGTCACTATTCTTCCAAGCAAAGATGTCTACATATTCTTTAAAAAGCTCAATGAAATTATGACTTCCAATGCTAGTTATTACCTTTCCAAGCTTGAGGAGCTAGTCTTTGAGGATCATAACTCTTTCATAGTTCTCCTCATTACTTAACATCACCACCTTATATTTCCTCATATGGTCTCCCTTATGGAAAAAATCTTCAAGGGTGCCCAGCCCTTTAGAAAGTTTTTTAAATCTCAACTAAACAATTTGTTCCTCATACTAATGTTGGAGCTTTTCTTGGTTCATTGAGGAAAACTCTACTTCCTAATGTAAGAAATAAATAATTTGTTTGTCATTATCAAAGACCTGTCAATAAACTTCATTATCTGGCACTGACAGTCTTACTCCCATTTTAACATGTGGTTATACTTTGGACTTTTTCAATTCCATTGGGAAGTAAAATTGAGCTCCCACATCTACCAACCTATTATCATGATGATTTTGGTTCCTTGGCATTGCTTGGATGTTGAAGGCCTCAAAGTCTTCAAGAATTTTCCACACTCTATGCTTGTAGGATCTCATCAAGGGATTTTTTATGATATTTTGCCTCTGACCTAATGCACTATCAATTCATCATCCCTAAATGCTTTCAATTACTTAATTCCTCTCCTGTTAGCCCACTGAAGGCCATGGATAAGACCCTCATACTTAGGTGCATTTCAAGAACAACCAAATTAGAACCTATAAGAAGATAAGTATTTATCATTGGAGGGGGACATTAGCATTGCACCTTCACCTGCCCCATGTTTTCTCCTTGAACCATCAAAGATTTTTTTTTAAAAACACTAGTATCTTCTTGGGGCTTAGTGAGGGATGGTGTAGATTCAATCTCCTCATGCAATTAGTAGACACCTATGTCTCTTTTTTCAATACCTTGCAAAGGGTAAATTAACTGATTCTCACTCCATAACTCATCCAAGAACATACCAGGTATCTCCTCAGGATGAGTGTTTAGTTCTTGAAAAATAAGGTGTTCCTCTTCATCTAGGATGGTATAATTGATGTTTGGGCTATTTGGCCTATAAGGCTCTATGTGAAATTATGTAATAGGCTCAACCTTGATTGACACTTTGGTCCCATACCTTATCCTGAAAGCCATGTAGGACCAATCTACTACTAGATAAATTCCAAATTTTGTTGTGAAATATTTAAATAAACATAGGGAAAAATGAGGAGGCACATCTAGAATCAACACATCATGAGCCACTAAAACATTAGGACAAGCATGCAGGACAAGCATGCAGGGTCAAATTTAGACCTTTGATAATGTCAATTGGTTTTGTAG
Organism: Torreya grandis; assembly: GCA_037957365.1. Taxonomy (NCBI): domain Eukaryota; kingdom Viridiplantae; phylum Streptophyta; class Pinopsida; order Cupressales; family Taxaceae; genus Torreya; species Torreya grandis. The sequence goes on along the minus strand of JARHVA010000167.1, from coordinate 3,853,028 downwards.
AAGATCCATCAAGCTACAAAACTCCCTTAGATTGGGGATCATACTTTAAACCAAGCTAATCTGCTATTGATTTTGGCATTATTGTGATGCTTGATCCACTGTCTACAATGTAGTTGTGTACTAAGGAGTCACTAATCATTACATAAATATAGAAGGGAGGAGGTTTGACCACCTTATTTTATTTCCCTTCATTAAGCACTTTGGTTGCATTAATGAGAACTACATTATCTTTGATTGGTGTATTATCATAAACATTGATCTTTGACAAATCTTCTTGAAGGGTATCCATCTGACCAGGCATAGAAAGCATGTCGCATATTGTCACACTCACATTGGATTTATTCATTTATTCCACAATATTCATGGGCAAACCACAAACTTTTACTTGTGATTTGGGATCTACAATTGTACTTTGAACTTGTAAGTTTTGGGGCATGAAGGCATTCCCTTGATTTTGATTCTTTGGAGCTATTGGGACCTTAGAGAAATATTAGGTTCCTTTGGCTTTGATAGTAAAGGATTAATGGTAGGAGGCTCTTTGACTACTTCTTAGTTACCATCCATATTCCTTCTTTTGAGTCTTATATTAGCTATTATTGGAATGTATGCTTGGCTAGAAATAACTTATTGATTGAGTGTATAACACTCTTCTTGCTCATAATTGACCATTGTAGTACCCAACTAATTTGGTCCCTCATTAGACCCTTGGCCCTATTAAGGTTGTTCTAGTTTTGTCATTGTAGGTACTTCTATGTTCTAAACCATAAGAGTTTGATTGTATCTATAGCTAGCACCCTAATGGCATTGCTCATTAAACTCAACATTTGGGACAATGGATTAACCAAAAGACTGATTCCAAGGCATAGAACCCTCAACTTTTTGATCAATGTCGTTCTGAGTAGGGACCAAAGTGTTGAAAGTGCTTGTATATTTGGGTTATAATGATTGCCTAACATAGTTAGGTTTCCCTTGTCCTTGACTTTATTGTTGGCCTTGTCCTTGGAAATTTCCTTTGTAAGGTGGCCTATTTGATTGATAAGGTTGCTGCTGAGGCTGATATGCAGCTTGATAAGGTCTATTGAATTGAGCTTGTTGCCTCTTCACATTCACCAACTCATTTCCAAAGGATTGAAACATGCTCTTAAGCTCTTAGAAATTCTTGCTTTTTTGGGAATCACTAGATTGACTAGTTGAAACCTTTCCTTTGCTTCTGTCTGACAGGGTTGACATTAGCCTCCAATTCTATAGAGTGTTGGGTTAGCTTGGAATCAAAGCCTCTCAGGTCACTATTCTTCCAAGCAAAGATGTCTACATATTCTTTAAAAAGCTCAATGAAATTATACCTTTCAAGGCTAGTTATTACCTTTCCAAGCTTGAGGAACTTGTCTTTGAGGATCATAACTCTTTCATAGTTCTCCTCATTACTTGACATCACTACCTTATATTGCCTCATATGGTCTCCCTCATGGAAAAAATCTTCAAGGGTGACCAACCCTTTAGAAAGTTTGTTAAATCTCAACTGAAAAATCTGTTCCGCATACTAATGTTAGAGCTTTTCTTGGTTCATTGAGGAAAAATTTGCTTCCTAATGTAAGAAATAAATAATTTGTTTGTCACTATCAAAGACCTGCCAATAAACTTCATTATCTGGCACTGACAGTCTTACTCCCATTTTAACATGTGGTTGCACTTTGGACTTTTTCAATTCATTTGGGAAGTCAAATTGAGATCCCACATCTACCACCCTATTATCATGATGATTTTGGTTCCTTGGCATTGCTTGGATGTTGAAGGCCTCAAATTCCTCAAGAATTTCCACACTCTATGCTTGTAGGATCTCATCAAGGGATTTTTTATGATATTTTGCCTCTAACGTGATGCACTATCAATTCACCATCCCTAAATGCTTTCAATTTCTTAATTCCTCTCCTGTTAGCCCACTGAAGGCCATGGATAAGACCCTCATACTTAGGTGCATTTCAAGAACAACCAAATTGGAACCTATAAGAAGATAAGTACTTATCATTGGAGGGGGACATTAGCATTGCACCTTCACCTACCCCATGTTTCTCCTTGAACCATCAAAGATTTTTTTTTAAAACCACTAGTATCTTCTTGAGGCTTAGCGAGGGATGGCATAGATTCAATCTCCTCATGCAATTAGTAGACACCAATGTCTCTTTTTTCAATACCTTGCAAAGGGTCAATTAACTAATTTTCACTCCACAACTCATCCAAGAACATATCAGGTATCTCCTCAAGATGAGTGTTTAGTTCTTGACAAATAAGGTGTTCCTCGTCATCTAAGATGATATAATTGATGTTTGGGCTATCTGGCCTATAAGGCTCTATGTGAAATTGTGTAATAGGCTCAACATTGATTGACACTTTGGTCCCATACCTTATCTTGAAAGCCATGTAGGACCAATCTACTGCTAGATAAGCTCCAATTTTTGTTGTGAAATATTTAGATAAACTTAGGGAAAAATAAGGAGGCACATCTAGAATCAACACATCATGAGCCACTAAAACATTAGGACAAGCATGCAAGGTCAAATTTAGACCTTTGATGATGCCAACTAGTTTTGTAGAAGATCCATCAAGCTACAAAACTCCCTTAGATTGGGGCTCATACTTTAAACCAAGCTAATATGCTATTGATTTTGGCATTATTATGGTGCTTGATCCACTGTCTACCAGGTAGTTGTGTACTAAGGAGTCACTAATCATTACATAAATATAGAAGGGAGGAGGTTTGACCACCTTATTTGATTTCCCTTCGTTAGGCACTTTGGTTGCATTAATGAGAACTACATTATCTTTGATTGGTGTATTATCATAAACATTGATCTTTGACAAATCTTCTTAAAGGATATCCATCTGACCAGGCATAGAAAGCATGTCCCATATTGTCACACTCACATTGGATTTATTCATTTGTTCCACAATATTCATGGGCAAACCACCAACTTTTACTTGTGCTTTGGGAGCCACAATTGTACTTTGAACTTGTAAGTTTTGGGGCATGAAGGCATTCCCTTGATTCTGATTCTATGGAGCTATTGGGACCTTTAGAGAAATATTAGGTTCCTTTGGCTTTGATAGTAAAGGATTAATGGTAGGAGGCTCTTTGACTACTTCTTAGTTACCATTCATATTCCTTCTTTTGAATCTTATATTAGCTATTATTGGAATGTATGATTGGCTAGAAATAGCTTATTGGTTGAGTTTATAACACTCTTCTTGCTCATAATTGACCATTGTAGTACCCAACTAATTTGGTACCTCATTAGACCCTTGGCCCTATTAAGGCTGTTATGGTTTTGTCATTGTAGGTACTCCTATGTTCTAAACCATAAGAGCTTGATTGTATCTATAGTTAGCACCCTAATGCCATTGCTCAATAAAATCCTGGTTTAACTCAACATTTGGGACAATGGATTGACCAAAAGACTAATTCCAAGGCATAGTGCCCTCAACTTTTTGATCAATGTTGTTCTGAGTAGGGACCAAAGTGTTGGAAGTGCTTGTATCATTTGGGTTATAATGATTTTTCCTAACATAGTTAGGTTGCCCTTGTCCTTGACTTTATTGTTGGCCTTGTCCTTAGAAATTTCCTTTGTAAGGTGGCCTATTTGATTGATAAGGTTGCTACTGAGGCTGATATGCAGCTTGATAAGGTCTATTGAATTGAGCTTGTTGCCTCTTCACATTCACCGACTCATTTCCAAAGGATTGAAACATGCTCTTAAGCTCTTAGAAATTCTTTCTTTCTTGGGAATCACTAGATTGACTAGTTGAAACCTTTCCTTTGCTTCTGTCTGACAGGGTTGACATTAGCCTCCAATTTTATAGAGTGTTGGGTTAGCTTGGGATCAAAGCCTCTCAGGTCACTATTCTTCCAAGCAAAGATGTCTACATATTCTTTAAAAAGCTCAATGAAATTATACCTTTCAATGCTAGTTATTACCTTTCCAAGCTTGAGGAGCTTGTATTTGAGGGTCATAACTCTTTCATAGTTCTTCTCATTACTTGACATCACTACCTTATATTTCCTCATATGGTCTCCCTTATGGAAAAAATCTTCAAGGGTGACCAACCCTTTAGAAAGTTTGTTAAATCTCAACTAAACAATATGTTCCTCATACTAATGTTGGAGATTTTCTTGGTTCATTGAGGAAAACTCTACTTCCTAATGTAAGAAACAAATAATTTGTTTGTCACTATCAAAAATCTACCAATAAACTTCATTATCTAACACTGATGATCTTACTCCCATTTTAACTTGTGGTTTCACTTTGGACTTTTTCAATTCATTTGGGAAGTCAAATTGAGCTCCCACATCTACCAACCTATTATCATGATGATTTTGGTTCCTTGGCATTGCGTGGATGTTGAAAGCCTCAAAGCCCTCAAGAATTTTCCACACTCTATGCTTGTAGGATCTCATCAAGGGATTTTTTCTGATATTTTGCCTCTGACTTGATGCACTATCAGTTCACCATCCCTAAATGCTTTTAATTTCTTAATTCCTCTCCTGTTAGCCCACTGAAGGCCATGGATAAGACCCTCATAATCAGGTGTATTTCAAGAACAACCAAATTGGAACCTATAAGAAGATAAGTACTTATCATTGGAGGGGGACATTAGCATTGCACCTTCACCTACCCCATGTTTTCTCCTTGAACCATCAAAGATTTTTTTTTAAAACCACTAGTATCTTCTTGAGGCTTAGTGAGGGATGGCACAGATTCAATCTCCTCATGCAATTAGTAGACACCCATGTCTCTTTTTTCAATACCTTGCAAAGGGTCAATTAACTAATTTTCACTCATAATTCATCAAAGAACATATCAAGTATCTCCTCAGGATGAGTGTTTAGTTCTTGACAAATAAGGTGTTCCTCTTCATCTAGGATGGTATAATTGATGTTTGGGCTATCTGGCCTATAAGTCTCTATGTGAAATTGCGTAATAAGCTCAACCTTGATTGACACTTTGGTCCCATACCTTATTCTGAAAGCCATGTAGGACCAATCTAGTGCTAGATAAACTCCAATTTTTGTTGTGAAATATTTAGATAAACATAGGGAAAATGAGGAGGCACATCTAGAATCAACACATCATGAGCCACTAAAACATTAGGACAAGCATGCAGGGTCAAATTTAGACCTTTGATGATGCCAACTAGTTTTGTAGAAGATCCATCAAGCTATAAAACTCCCTTAGATCGGGGCTCATACTTTAAACCAAGCTAATCTGCTATTGATTTTGGCATTATTGTGGTGCTTGATCCACTATCTACCATGATGTTGTGTACTAAGGAGTGACTAATCATTACATAAATATAGAAGGGAGGAGGTTTGACCACCTTATTTGATTTCCCTTCCTTAGGCACTTTGGTTTCATTAATGAGAACTACATTATCTTTGATTGGTCTATTATCATAAACATTGATCTTTGACAAATCTTCTTGAAGGATATCCATCTGATCAGGCATAGAAAGCATGTCCCATATTGTCACACTCACATTGGATTTATTCATTTGTTCCACAATATTCATGGGCAAACCACCAAAGTTTACTTGTGCTTTGGGAGCCACAATTGTACTTTGAACTTGTAAGTTTTGGGGTATGAAGGCATTCCATTGATTCTGATTCTTTGGAGCTATTGGGACCTTTAAAGAAATATTAGGTTCCTTTGGCTTTGATAGTAAAGGATTAAGGTAGGAGGCTTTTTGACTACTTCTTAGTTACCATCCATATTCGTTCTTTTGAATCTTATATTAGCTATTATTGGAATGTATACTTGGCTGGAAATAGCTTATTGATTGAGTGTATAGCACTCTTCTTACTCATAATTGACCATTGTAATACCCAACTAATTTGGTCCCTCATTAGATACTTGGCCCTATTAAGGTTGTTCTAGTTTTGTCATTTTAGGTACTTCTATGTTCTAAACCATAAGAGCTTGATTGTATCTATAGCTAGCACCCTAATGCCATTGCTCATTAAAAGCCTAGTTAAACTCAACATTTGGGACAATGGATTGACCAAAAGACTGATTCCAAGGCATAGTACCCTCAACTTTTTGATCAAAGTCGTTCTGAGTAGGGACCAAAGTGTTGGAAGTGCTTGTATAATTTGGGTTATAATGATTTTGCCTAACATAGTTAGGTTGCCCTTGTCCTTGACTTTATTGTTGGCCTTGTCCTTGGAAATTTCTTTTGTAAGGTGGCCTATTTGATTGATAAGGTTGTTGCTGAGGCTAATATGTAGCTTGATAAGGTCTATTGAATTGAGCTTGTTGCCTCTTCACATCCACCAAATCATTTCCAAAGAATTGAAACATGCTCTTAAGCTCTTAGAAATTCTTGCTTTCTTGGGAATCACTAGATTGACTAATTGAAACCTTTCCTTGATTTGGTTTAGGTATGGAAATAGGTGTTGGCATAGGAATAATGGCAATAAGGGGAGGGATAGAAATAGGAGATGGTTTAATTATATTAAATAAAGGCATTGGTGGCCTAAGTGTAAGCTTGCCAATTTGTACTAGATAATTCTCTATTTTTAATTGTCACTTCTTAAGCATTTGGTGGTGTGTTTCCTCTCATAGACTGAATCATTACTGAAATATTACTGTTGAGGGATTTCAAATAGTAATGAAACCAAAGTTAGGCGTAGGTCAAATAGAGATTGGAATTCTATTCCATGTCTACTAAAACCTTGTATTGAAATCTTGCATAACCTCATGAGGAACCCTCTTGATTGTGGTTAGCTGCTTTGCAAATGACAAAGGGTCACTTTTGTCTTCAACTCTTTTACATAAGACATCACCTAACTGATCCCATGATGTAATGAAATTGGCAATAAGGTTTCTATACCAGTCCAAGGCTTTACCGTTGAAAGAGATGGCCAACAACCTAATGGCCACATTGTTTTCAGTGATATCATGAATGTTGCAAAAATTGGCTATATTTTTGAGGTATTCAAAAGGGGTTGAAAATTTGTCTCTTCTGAAATAAGGAACACTTTTAAGAGTTTCTAATGGAATAGGATCATACTTCTAGAGATTTAAATGACTCTGACTATTGAAAGCCCAAAAAGGAAAAGTTGTAGGGGCTGTCATGGCAATGAAGGGGGATAACAAAGATCTTATTATAAAGTTAGATTTTTAAATTGATTTAGGAGGGAAACTTCCTTTATATGGGTGTGTATTATCAAACCTTAACCTTTTTATTGAATTTAAATGTAATTCAATAAATTTAAAAGGAATACTTCTAGAATCTGACCTTGTAGTCACCTCTGACATGAAAGATAGCTACTACTCTGAATAATAATATTGAGTTTTACTCAGAGTCACTAAATACTATTTCATGAAAGCTATAACTTTTACAAATTGATCAAACCAACATCAGACTTGACCAATCCTTTTTGAAAGTGGGTCCCATCAGAAACTATTATGGTTTAGAATTGCACACTTGTAGGAGAGTTATTCAGGGTCTCCCACTCCCAGCCACAATATTAGGATAACCTTAGGTTGTGGATGTCCTATAGTGAGATTGAACCTTTGGATAAGGTAGACTTCCTCTTGATGGATCACCTAGACTAATGATTATGCTTGGAAAAGGGTTAGAAAGGGGGAATAGGGTTACTAAGAAAACAAAAAAGGTAATGCACAAAATTCAAATGAGACACTCACATAAACTTGAAACCAACACTAGATCAGCATAAGACAATGTTTGCTCACATAATCTCATGACTAGCTAATTGCATAAGTGTTTCATGAACTAGGCTCACCAAGCCATCAAGGAAGCAAATAGGAATTATAAGACTCACACCGAGAATCTATTAATAGTAGAAAGAGCACAAGTTCAGACCTGTAAATAGATTTAAAACACCTTAAAAGAGGCAAGGAAGAAGGACAATGGATATGAAAGAATCTCCTTCACAAAGCCATAATTCACAAGCTTAATAAACACTAGATAAAGGCAAGAGATAGGTAAAGAATCATATTATTGCATCAAGATGTAGTTCTTGAAAATTTTGATAGGGCTTAGCCTTGTCAAATGAAAGTCTCATACTCTTTAAAAATTAGAGAGTCCTTGTGAGAGTCAAAAATATGAGAGAGAGAGAAAGAGAGAGTGAGTCTCAATGTGTATATATTTTACAATAGGGAAGAAATGGGGAGATATAGGAGAAAGGGGAAGAGAGAAAGAAGGAACACACCATCAAAAATCAATAAATGAGCTACCACCATCCTTCACTGAATGCTCAACAACATTTTGATCAAATTAGGACTAGTCCTTCATTGATAAATTAACCTTCATTTGTCCCAATAGCCTCTGATCCCTCTCATTGGTTGAGAAGCACACTAGAAGACAAGAATTTGTTTAAAATGCTAAGTCATGATCCATTAGGAAGGAGAAATATTTAAAGCCCTTGAAAATCATTGAATGCTCTAACTACACTCTCCAATCCCTAAATCTCCTCTTTAGAACTCTAAGACATCTTCCAATTGGATTCATTTTATGGACAAAATCCTCATATCTTTAGGCCTGATAAAACCATGACTATGTCTTTTTTAAGCAGTTGTAGGTACCTATTTGTTAGGGATATGACTATGTAGAAGGATGAGACACTTATTTCATAATCACAAATCTACCCCTACTTCAAATTCTGAGTATAGGTCTTACTATAGATGAAAACTAATCCCATTTATTGGTTTTCCTATAGTCTTAATATCAATGAAGATCCACCAGGTGCTTGATCTCATCCCAATAGCTAGTTTCCAGCTTTTAATCTATATTAAGCCCTAAAAGACCTATTCCAACTTTACTGAGCTTTAATGGTGACATTTGATCCTAAAATATCTACTTTGGTTCAACTTGAATTATATCTAATCCTTCTTCTGTGTTTACCTAACTAGGTTTATAAGATATTTTGACTCAATGTGTCTACCTATGTGGCATTCTCACCATGCTATTTATCATATTTAAAAATATGACTATTTTTTTATTTAAACATGTGTCCTTACTTTGTGCCTTCTAAGACTTGATCAACTTGGCTCCATTGATTTTCTGTGAAGTCTCCTAGCTTTGACCTTCATCATTGTCATTGATCTATGATCTGCATTCTATATTGTATCATTTGTGAACCCCACATTTATCCTCAAGATCCTGCTATCAATTTAATCTAGTTCACATGCTTATGCCATGTGGCAACTTCACGTTAAATATAGTTCATTAACTTCTTAACTTTATTCACACCGTTGATATTTATCTATGATCAAATACATGCTATCAATCTTTGATATTCTTGATCAAACATGCACTGTTGATCCTTTAATTCACCATGATCATGCCACTTATCATCCCTGTATTCAACCTTAGGATTCTGTGACTTGTTGACCTTGTGCTCACCATTGATCTTCATTTGCATGATTGAACATGTATCATAGATCTATTTAGGCCCACTGACTCAAGCTGTCATCCATGTGCCATTAATCTATGATCTAATCAAGTAAGATTTTGACACTTATTGGCTCCATGTTCAACCTTAGGATCCTTTGAAATATTTGAATTCAAATTACTACTTCTTATGGTTTTAACTTGACATCTCCATGCACATTTCACTTTGTTAGATCACTTTTTAAGGATTATATCTTGAGATAGAAAACTCATCAAGAAACAAAATTTGTAGAGGATATTCATGACATGAAAAGCATCATCTTCATGTTATCCTTTGGATTTGAAAGGCTTCTTGAGCATACTTGTAAAATGCACAAGTGAACTGACATGTTCATTCCTGCATGACATGCCATGATAGTTTGGTTCCTCTGGGTTTGTGCTAGAAACTTATTTGTTGACTCTTCAAGGCTCTAATAGACTTTTAAGACTTACTTCAAACCTACCTCATACCCTTTAATGCTTTCAATACCATGGAGACCTATTGGAAACCTTTCTCTTGAAATTCTAGGCTTGTTTCCAGACCTACTTCTAGAAATCAACAAATTACACTTTAAACTTGCTTAAAGTGTTTCAAAATCTTGCAAGCAATACATGATCTCCTTTTACCATTAGATCATTCAATAAAGAAGAATTTTGCTCAGTTTCTAATTCCACATGAAGACATTTAGAATACTGATCCATCTAGGCAAAGTTTTGTATGTAGGCCAAAATTGGCCAACAATATTTATTTATTATTAGGCTAAATGCTTGAAGTAAATGTAATTATAATATATGTTGTTATATTTGAATAACAGTTGCTATATTATGGGACCAGCCGTAGTTGTGTCCTAATCTATTTACTTTCCTTGAAGTTGTAATAAGTTATATATTATTTTTGATAATTAAATTTTGAAGTACTATTATTTTGAGTTGTTTGGTAAAGTTGTTAAGTATGTTTAAGTGTATTGAATGTTAAGTAAATTGTTTTTAAAAAAATTACTACATTTTCTAAGTACAACTTGAGGGTTGCAACATGTGGTATCAGAGTTGTGGCTTGAACTCTATGACCTAATGAGTCCATTAATATTTTAGTATCCTTCTATTTATCAAAAAAGAGAATTGAGAATGTATGTATGGTACATTGAGTGTGTACTTTAGAGCATTCATACTCCCTTAAGAGTTGTTAAAGGGTTGGTTTATCAAGTGTCTCATTGGTGATGGTTTTATAAGGTGTTTGGGTAGGAGAGGTCATAGTTAGTTCTTGAGTTGTGAAAAAGAGTTTCTTACTATATTTTTAGTCTTTAGATTGAACACCTCGAGTTTGATTACATATTTCTTGGTAATCAAATCACTTTCACCATTTGTGTTTTGTGAGTGATTTAAAAGCATGGAGTGCTTCTCACTTAGAAATTTATGCAATAGTTTTATGTCTTGTTTACACACATCATAGGAGTGGGAATCCTATAAGACCATTCTCAATTGGCACCACTTAGGGTGGTAGAAATTTTCTTATAGTTGAGTGTAGATGTCTTGGTTGATATTCCTTGGTGTTAGAAGTTTATTATGTAGATTAGAATCCTTGTATTTATATAGACTTGAGAAAAAGTGTTATCTCTATTAATTAGCTAAGAGGTGAGATGTTATTCTCTCCCTCTCCTCTTACATCATTTTAAGCTATTGAGAAGATTCATATTTTTAGGATGTTGATTTAGAGTTTCCTTAGGTGAAAAATTGTTTCTGAATTATTGTTTTAATTTTATTCCCTTGGGCTCATGGAATAATGTTTTCTACTTCTTGTTGAGAGAAGCTATAGAATTGGATAGATTAAAATATTTTTGAGATTCTTATTTTTACTTATGATTGTAGAGGTGGGTGTTAGGGTGTGGAGCTAAAAGCTTCACCTTGTTGCAAACATGGAGGATGCTGAGTACGCAGTCGTCGGCGTCGGCAGGATCACTGACGTCGGTCAGTGGACAGTGCAAAAGGAAATCGACCTCGACAACAGTCGGCTGACATCGGTCACCTCCAGTTAGACAAGGACTGATGTCAATCACCTGTGCAATTCCAGAACTGCTGTTGATGAATAGTCAGTTAAGTGAATGGGTAGTTTGCATGATAAAGACTAGTTCGAGTCTTTAAGCCGCTTGTCTAATTATTGTATGCATGAGATCTATATAATAGACTCATGGGCTATATTGTAAAGTTGTAGAACTTGGAGAGTTCTTCCCATGGTAGAATCGAGTAGGATTCTTCATGTATGTAAGATCAAGTTTGATATGTAGGGTGTTGCAGGATCATGGTGGAGATCTACATGTGATAAGTAAGATCGGGTTGGTCTGCAGGGGTGTGTGTATGTGAGGGTCAAAAGGAGATCGGTGGGGGAGCAAGATACAAGGTGACAACAATACATCAAGGAGCAAGATCATGGTGAGATCTACTTGGAGTACCGATTTGTACTCAGTTATACTGGCAATGCAATGAGGTGAACAACAGCTCTGTGTTTGAGTTGTTAGTTGTGACCTAGTGAGAGAAGATTACTCTTGAGGGAAGATTACTGTAAGCCCACAAAGTGGAAGAAAGAGTGTGATCTCTTTGTTGTAATTTCCTTCTAACTAAGTTGAATACAATTGTGTATTGCCTCTCACATTCTATGTGTTCTCTCATTGATAGTTACTTGTACTTTTGTGTCATTTTGCATGTTTAATTGCTTATACATTGGTAATCATGTGTGCTCTTAATTCTGACAAGTTGTTTCAGAGCTTTGGGGAACTTAGGTCCTATCAAATGGTATCATAGCGAGGTTGGATGTTCTCAAAGTGAGTTTGACTAACAGATGGCCCAGATCTGGTTAGTGGTTTTTTTTATTACAGGTTACTCACAGGAGTTTTTATTTGAGTGGGAGTATAGCAATGGCAAAAGAAGGTAAGCTGAGAATGAAGAAATTTAGGCACAAAATTAACACCACAAGGAGTGTGGTGGGTAGTCTTCAAGATTCATCTTGAAGAGGAATACAAGCCAGGATGTATATTAGACAATGTACTAGTATAAGTACAGGTGCAACTGTTTATCTCCAAGTGGGAGATTGTTAGGGTGTGGAGATAAAAGCTTCACCTTGTTGCAAACATGGAGGATGTTGAGTATGCAATCGCTGGCATCGGTAGGATCACTGACATCAGTCAGTGGACAGTGCAGAAGAAAACTGACCTCGGTAGCAGTCGGCCGACGTCAGTCACCTCCAGTTAGACAGGGACCGATGTCGGTCACCTGTGCAGTTCCAGAACTGCTGTTGACGAATAGTCAGTTAAGTGAACAGGTAGTTTGCATGATAAAGACTAGTCTGAGTCTTTAAGCCGCTTGTCTAATTACTGTATGCATGAGATCTATATAATAGATTCATGGGCTGTATTGTAAAGTTGTAAAACTTGGAGATTTCTTCCCATGGTAGAATCAAGTAGGATTCTTCATCTATGTAAGATCAAGTTTGATATGTAGGGTGTTGTAGGATCATGGTGGAGATCTACATGTGATAAGTAAGATCAGGTTGGTCTGCAGGGGTGTGTGTATGTGAGGGTCAAAAGGAGATTGACGGGGGAGCAAGATCCAAGGTGACAACAATACATCAAGGAGCAAGATCATGGTGAGATCTACTTGGAGTATCGGTTCGTACTCGGTTGTACTGGCAGTACAATGAGGTGAACAACAGCTCTGTGTTTGAGTTGTTAGTTGTGACCTAGTGAGAGAAGATTACTCTTGAGGGAATATTATTGTAAGCCCACAAAGTGGAAGAAAGAGTGTGATTTATTTGTTGTAATTTCCTTCTAACTGAGTTGAATACAATTGTGTATTGCCTTTCACATTCTGTGTGTTTTCTCATTGATAGTTACTTGTACTTTTGTGTCATTCTGCATGTTTAATTACTTATACATTGGTAATCATGTGTGCTCTTAATTCTGACAAGTTGTGTTAGAACTTTGAGGAACTTAGGTCCTATCAAATGGTATAAGAGCGAGGTTAGACGTTCTCATAGCGAGTTTGACTAATAGATGGCCCAGATCTGGGTAGTGGTTTTTTTTTATTACAGGTTACAGGGGTTTTTGTTTGAGTGGGAGTATAGCAATGGTAGAAGAAGGTAAGCTAAGAATGAAGAAATTTAGGCATAGAATTAACACCACAAGGAGTGTGGTGGGTAGTCTTCAAGATTCATCTTGAAGAGGAATACAAGCCAGGATGCAGATTAGACAATGTACTGGTATAGGTACAGGTGCAGCTATTTATCTCCAAGTGGGAGATTGTTAGGATGTGGAGCTAAAAGCTTCACCTTGTTGCAAACATGGAGCATGCTGAATATGCAGTCGCCGGCATCAGTAGGATCACCGACGTTGGTCAGTAGACAGTGAAGAAAGAAACTGACCTCGGCAGCAGTCGACCGACGTCGGTCACCTCCAGTTAGACAGGGACCGACGTCGATCGCCTGTGTGGTTCTAGAACTGCTGTTGACAAACAGTCAGTTAAGTGAATGGGTAGTTTGAATGATAAAGACTAGTTTGAATCTTTGAGCTGCTTGTCTAATTATTGTATGCATGAGATCTATATAATAGACTCATGGGCTATATTGTAAAGTTGTAGAACTTGGAGAGTTCTTTCCATGGTAGAATCAAGTAGGATTCTTCATGTATGTAAGATCAGGTTTGATATGCAGGGTGTTGCAGGATCATGGTGGAGATCTACATGTGATAAGTAAGATCGGGTTGGTCTGCAGGGGTGTGTGTATGCGAGGGTCAAAATGAGATTGGTGGGGGAGCAAGATCGAAGGTGACAACAATACATCAAGGAGCAAGATCATGGTGAGATCTACTTGGAGTACTAGTTCGTACTCGGTTGTACTGGTAGTACAATGAGGTGAACAATAGCTCTGTGTTTGAGTTGTTAGTTGTGACCTAGTGAGAGAAAATTACTCTTGAGAGAAGATTACTGTAATCCCACGAAGTGGAAGAAAGAGTGTGATCTCTTTGTTGTAATTTCCTTCTAACTGAGTTGAATACAATTGTGTATTGCCTCTCATATTCTATGTATTTTTTCATTGATAGTTACTTGTACTTCTGTGTCATTCCGCATGTTTAATTGCTTATACATTGGTAATCATGTGTGCTCTTAATTCTGACAAGTTGTGTCAGAGCTTTGGGGAACTTAGGTCCTATCAGTGGGTGATAATACTACACTTACAAATTTGGTAAGTGAATAGTGATTGTTAACATGGATTATAGTGTTTCCTTTTTCCATGTGAAGGTATGTAGGATATTTTTTTAAGAGATGTCAGTTCTCTACTATCCACTTTGTGAATATTTAGAGTCACTATATTATCAAACCTATGAACTTGACTAGGAGTGGCTAACATTGAATTTATATTTATTATAGTTGATTATAATTATTATGTTATTAAATACCTTTGTTTAGATTGATATTATTCTCTTTTGAAGCATGTTGTTTTGAAGAGTTATATATGTACCTTCTTCAGGAGTAGGTAAGATATAAGATGTGTGGAACATCTTCTTAGTCTAAAAAGTTTAGATAAAACTTTTTAACTTGTTATGTTTTAGTCATGCAATCAAGGATATATTGTCTCATTTATAAGGTTGTAAGGACAACATAATCCTTAGCCTTTGTATGTTATGTTAATTATGAAATTATTTCCTTTTTACTATGAATATAACACTATAGGTTAAATTATAAAATATGATACTAGTTATGTTTAATTTATATAAACTTAATGCAGTCTTAGAATGATTGTATGATTTATCTTGTATGTATGTTAGTACATGTGAAATAATTTAGCATATAGTATTATTTTTTATGATCTGTTAGAATATATTTATGTTTCATTGAATCTTGTGCACATTTTGGAGATTGTTAGGTCGTGGAGACCTATGAGAAGAGTGGTGAATTAAGAACATGAGTTCTAAGTGATAAGACGGTATCCTACTTACCCTTACATTGATTTAGATTGTTGGTACGGAGTTGGATTTGATAGATAGACTTGTTGAATATAGGATTTGACAAGTGAAACTTGTCAAATTCAATCGTATGACCATACACATGTATATTGTGGATGGATATTCCATGTGGATAAGTAATTCATGATTTTGTATACATTATGAATAGTTATTATTCATCATCATACTTATTAGGATCTTCACTTGAGTAGTGATAATATTGACATGTTATACTTATCTAAAGCTATGCGATGTACTGATAGTATTAACACATACACATTATTCTTGCCAGGTTCACTAAATACTTTTCTTCAGAATGAGAAATACATTCTTTAGGTTATAGAGATATGCATAGGAGATGAAAGGTTTTGTGGAACTCTACCTGGTCATTTGTTTTGACTTGTTGATTTCATGTGTTTTTGGAAAGTCAATAAGACTATTACCAAGTTATTATAGGCTTGTATTACAGTTTTGGACCCCGTGGTGGTCATAATAGAACTGATCAACATAAGTTACATTCGTAAATTTTTTTTGTATAATAGGAAATGTCATTGAGTAGGATCTTGTGGAACTAATACTCTAAGAATAGTGTTAAATGAGAGAACTATGATGAGTTCTTCACATAAACTTTGCATTTATTTAAATGATATGATACTTGATACTATATTTTTATGTTGTTAAACTCTATTCATTAATCAAAATTTTTGTTTAAATAAGAGTCATTGAGGCGATGACCAATTTTAGGGGGGAGGATGTCACATACCAATTTCACCTTATAACCTTTAAATACATAGATTAATATGGTTATTATCTTATTATCATTTCTTTAACTTGAATTTTATAACATGTATTGGTATTACACAATGATATTGTTGATTAGTATTCATAATATGATAATTTTATTTTAATTATTTTGTATATTATGGATATGTATTTATTAGTTTTACATCATTGGTTGATTAAATGATGACTCAGACTAACTACCTACTTGTTGTGAGGTGGATTCATGATAGATCCCACCTTCAGAGCTTAATAAGGGAGAGCATCATCGAAAAAAATTTGTTAGATGGGATGATTAGAATAATATCAGAGGAAATTGTTAGTGACCCTACACACACTCACAATAGATTTTAAAATATTATATGTGTAGCATGTTTTAAATGTTAGTGTGTGATTAAAAAAAATTTGTATGTGATTATATTAGTGTGTAAATTTAGTTTTTTTTTAAAAGATCGGGGCTTAGATTTTGATTGGAGCTATAACTAGTTCTAGGGTACAAACCGGGGGACCGATCCTCAAAATAACTATAGAACCATTAATACTTTGATCGCATTGAAACCATCGAGTAAATGACCACATCCGACCTATAAATGCCCTCTGAGATTTGAACTTGGGTGGCGCTGGGCACAACTAAACCACTTAACCAATCCTTCTACATCTCATTGGCATGTATATTTAGTTCTTAATATGCATTAGATTTCTTTAATTTAATTGTCTTGATTTTCAAAAATAAATCGAAAAAATAGATATTTAATTGCTAATTATTGAAGATACAGTTATCTTGTAATTAGAAGCAATTATGGGCTTATATATCTATTAGTTAAATAAATAATTATTCTTGTAATAATTAATTTCATGGAATTAGAATAATCTTAGAGTTTTAACTATGAATTATGACAATCTAAACTTAGTTTTAGTTAAACATGCATAAAATTCATTGAAAGTTAGGAATTTAAATATTATTATTTAAATTGGTCAACTTGAACTTTAGTTTATGATAAATTCAAAATTATGGTATAGTGTTTAAATAAACAAATTAAGATGTTTGTTATGAAGGTTAAGTAAAGTTGAATATGGCTTGTAAAAAAAAGGATAACTACTAAAAATTGTAGTTAATGAAAGTAAAGATACATGCATGAGAGGAAACTAAAGGAGATTTATCATGTAAAGGGAAAGCATAACATAATGAAGAGAAAATATTTTTATAAATAAAGGAAGATAAAAATTAGAATAAAAGATATACATGGGAAGGAGAAAAAGAGGCAAAATTTAGGAGATAGAAGAGGCAGAAGAAATTGGAGAAAAGAGACGTACTCTTCATCCAAGTATCTTCACAAGCAAATTTTTATCAGGTAGGTTCTGTAATTTACTTTCATGTATGAAAATTATTAATTGACTTCATTTCATCTCAATGTCATTGCATTTAGATTAGTTTTAGTATCTTATGAGATTGTTAGCTCATCAACCATCCTACCCAAAATAGTTAGCTCATTTATCATCCAATAAATGTGGATATTGTCAACAAACCCTTTTGGGAATGGCTGGCTCATTACTCATCCATTGGATGTGAGCATCATCCATTTCCCTTTTATAGGATTGAATGGTTCATTGTTGATGAAATAAATGCAAGCATATTCAACAACCCTTTTTCAGGTTTTCTCAGCTCACTTGTTACCCACTTTAAACAAACTAAAAATTGAGTGTAGTCAGCTTATTGTTGCAATAATCAGTCATATTATAGATCTGGTCAATAATAGGGCTCGATATCCACTCATTGGTTATATTCTCTTTGATGCATGACTTTGCCTTAGAGAAATGAAATTAACTGAATGATGTTTAGTTGAAGTATACCATTGACCTTATTAATAAAGTGCCTTGTTGATCTCTTCCTTGCACAAGTATACAATTTAGACAAAAATCATAAGATATTATTGTTTGCAAATAGAGATAAAAAAAAGGACTCTTACAAGTGACAACAAAAATAAGTGAGTCATCTACTATTTAAATGTTTGTACGAAATGGACAATCCCCATTGTATTATTACAATACTAAGCACGTGACTTATAACACCAGGCACGGGAATTAAAAATGCCAGAGCACTATAATATAGCGTTGAAAACATATATTTAAACATAGAGTATTTATTGAATTTGGAAGTTGTTGTCTTTATTAAAAATATTGAATTTATGATTGGAAGCACTGAGTAATAAATATTGATAAACTAGCATTGAGGTAAATGCCAAGTCATTAAAAATGTCTCTAAATTGAGATGCCTTGTCTCTTAACCCAAAATAAGTATTTATTGAAATGCCCTATCAATTTAAGTGAAACACTTTGTCATTTATTGAAAACCTTAGTGTAATTTAAATGCCCAACCATGCAATTGAAACGTTGGGTCTTATATTAAATAAAAAATTAATAAAATGAGAAGATCCATATAATGAAAAAGCTGAGCATTATATAATATTAAATTAATTCTAATTATATTAATTGTTAAGCCTTAAATCAAATCATTGTGCTTTAAATAAATAAAAATAATGCTGAGTTTTAATAGAAATAAATAATGACTGAGTATTATATTAGAACTTTAAATAGAAAACATGTCGAGTTGGTTATTTTTAATAGTGCTGAATATATATTATATTATTAAAACATGCTAGTGCTGATTCAAGCAGATAAAACACTGAGTTGAGGGTTTTATTGAGCACTGAGTTATTTATATGAGCATTGAACCCTCTAATGAAACGCTAGGTAATATATCAACATTGTGCTTATAATTTAAAATACCTTGTCAATTAATTAAATTACGCTGAGACTTATTTTAACTTTTGTTGTGAATAAATAATTGTACAAGGTGTATTTAAGAGTGAAATTATTGTGCTTTTATTACAAGTAATTGTTGTGTTTTTAATTGAATATAACCGTTGTGTTTTTATTGAAAATTGAGCATATTAAATATAACGCTAAGCTTAGTATATAGTAAACATTGAGTTTTGAATTTAAAATGCTATCCTTATATGAAACGTTGAGTTTCAAGGATTTGGTTGAGCTATATTCTAATTTAGACTGTATATGTTGCAAAAAAAAAAACTTAGTAAAGGAAATTATGTTTCTCCTTTAATGCAAGATCGAATGCTTGGTGGAACTTTATTTTGCCTCAGATTTACGTATTGTGGCTTGAATGAGTTGCATTTTAATCATGATTATCATGGGACCTATATGGGAATATAAAAATAGTTATTATTAAATATTAATTATTAAGTACACTTTTGGGGTATAGTAAAAAGCTTGAGTTATTAAGATAACTAATTCATTGGGATTTTTGGTAAGATATTGGTTTTAGTATGAATATTTAAGAATATTCTTATAGATAATATGCTAGATGGTATATATTCTAAGTCATGCTAAAACATCCATGAAAATGTATTATAGCAATAACAGTTGATAAAAGTTATTGGTTGGAAATTCGAATGACTATCGTACCTTGCAATCTATTTAAAGTATTTGTTAAGTACTTTTGAAACAACTAAAGTATTAGGGGCATTCTTATAGAAATTTATCTATACATGGGCTTCGGTATTCATGTGAATAAATAACTTCATATCACATTAGATGATATGCATATATCTAAGGTAACAGATTGCTAATAATAATTCTAGGAAATGGGAAACTTCAACCATATGAATACTAACGATTAAGTTAAGTTCTTAAAAAATATAACTTGATTTACAGTTATCCATTATTATGATAACTATTGAAGATTAAAACTTGTGTGCAATATATTTTGAGTGAGAATTTATATGTAAAAGTAATTAGACAATTATTGCATAAATTAGTGCATCGAGATGTGTACCTAGATTTTATATTTTGATCTAATTATTATTATGTAGTATAATCTAGGGTATACTTGGGTGGTATAATCCTATATTTACTTATTTAATAATTACAGTGTATGATTATTTATTCATGTTAAGTAGGATGATTTATGCACAATGAGCTATGATAGTATGGGATATCATAAAATACTTCACCTTAAATGTATATGCTCAAATGGTACAAACTATAGCTATATGTCTAGACTCTCACCCACATTTATTGATTAAATATGTGTATATGTTATTACTTAAATAGTATGCTTTGTGATAGATAATAGGGCATCTTGTATGCATGCATACAACCTTGATAATTTAAATGAATGTTGGGTTAGACTTTTATATGTTTGCATGACTTTCTTTATTATATGTACTTGCATGATTAAAAGTGTATGCTTCCATGTATTTATGACTACTTAGTATGACTAAATATGGAAAAATTAGTAGTTGTGCCTTATAACACTAGACTATGATAATATGGGATATCATGGCATTTAGTTGTTAAGATCTTATTGTGCTAGTTGGAAAACTATAGTTTATTATGAATATGAAACATACTCAGGTTGTATGAACTATAGGCATTATTTTTGGTATGAGTTAAAAAATAATGTATGATTCATTCAAACATGGTTGGAATAAACTATACTTTAGCTTACTCATTATTTAGAGTGTGATGTGATATGATTGATAGGTGGAAGTAATTAGTATGAATCTTGTGGTTAAATAATGTATAGTAAGACATTATCTTTTAGTATGTATGATTTACATGTCAATGCGATATCTTGCAATAGATCAAGTTATCTATGATACATTACATGTTTAGTTTTATGACATCATACACACATGGGTACGCTATTATTCTCTAGATTTCTAGACCATTTTATCTATTTATATGTGAAGGGAGGGCCATTCCCTAATAGGGGATTATGTAGGGGGATCATTGGTCTATGGTTGGTGTGGAAAAATGCTCGAATGATACTCTCCCTCCCCACTACAATACTTACTTGAAGACTACATTTGAAATTATCACCGATACATGAGTTAGTTCCACTCGAGCTCTAGAGGGCTTAATATATATTTATTTTATTAACTTGAATCCCTGAAAGAAATTTAATTGTAATATATGTTATTATATTTGAATAGTAGTTATTGTTTTATGGGACTAGCCGTAACAGTGTCCTAATGTATTTAATTTTTTTAGAGTTGTAATAAGTTATATATTATTTTTGGTAATTAAATTTTGAAGTACTAATGTTATGAGTTGTTTGGTAAAGTTGTTGAGTATGTTTAAGTGGATTGAATGTTAAGTAAGTTATTTAAAAAAAACATTTATTGCATTTTTTAAGTACAACTTGAGGGTTGTAACACTCCAAAAGTATTCTTTTTTTTCAAGAACTTATTTCCTACAAAAACTTCATACATTTTGAACTATAAATATTTTTTGGGAGGCCACATGGCAAGCCAAGCCAATTTGTTTTTACAATCTAATATTCTTATTGAGGTGTATTTTTATTGATTTTAAGCTATAAAACAACATATTGTGGGAACATATTATACCATGTCTAAGTATTTTAATTTTAGCTAGTTTTTAATATTTTCAATACATGTCCTTTAATGACATCTCTCAACTTTAAGGATAAAACTTCTCAAGGAGTATGGAAATTCAAGTGTAACTAGAAATAGCATATCTTTATAGGGAAGGCTTATAAATTGGTTTTTTAGATTGAGAGGAGTCATCAATTTGTGTTGCTCATAAGAAGTAGGTAAATTAACTCTTTATAGAAATCATCTTGAGATAACCAAGATTGGCTCTCTTAGTTTAAACAATATAATCAATTATGCATTGCTCATGTTTTCCAAGTCTACCCATGTTTAGCCCATTTATTGGAGCAAATTCAAATGAATGCCTCTTGTATGCTTTTCAAACTCAATTGAAATAAGAGTAGCAAACAAATCATGACAATGAGTAGTATAATCAATAAACAAAGCATAAATATGTGCACTATCATCAACAAACAACAAAAGTAGGAGAGTTATCAATAACATCTAGCTCACCACCCTTTCAAGAGAAAATGTTTATCATGGTTTACCATGAAAAAATTGGTTATCTTACTTCACATCAACAATTCTTGTTTCAATATTTTGGTTATCTTAATTTTTGGATTTCCTTGTCCTTTTTTGACAACTCAAATGTTGTTTAAGTGTTCAATTATCTATTTTTTCTATCAATTGATCATGAAGTCATTAGATATCTTTCAAATGCCCTCATTGTCATAGTCATTATCACAATATTCATCTTTTTTTCAGCAGAAATTTAGACCTTTGCAAGTTTTAGTTTTTCATTTTATTAGTATATGAATAAAACAAATGTTTTGTAGCAGACACATTTACATCGTTAATTATTGTATTTTTTGCCTTAGGTAGTGTATTATTTATTTTTCATTATATATTATTGGTACTCCATTTTTATCTTAGTTAATAATTGCTTGGTTGACTAGCTAATATAGTTGAATTTTAGGATAAGGGCACTAATGTGACATATTCTCCTTTTACCAATCACTTTACTGTAAAATACTTTGCTATAATACAACTATTGTTCTCTATATTATTCTGTGTTAGTCTAATGGTATGTGTTTATATTTTTACAAGTAGTGTAGAATTTTGTTGTAAACACAAGTTTCATAGGCTTTTTTCATATTATAAAAAATTATTCATCCTTCTTAGCCAACTCTTATTTTATATCCAATTCTTGATGAAGCAAAAAGGTTTCACTAAACATAATGTGCTAGTCATGCAAGCAAGTGGTCCATGAGAAATGTGAAAATCAACACTTGAAGTACCATCAATGAGATCAATACTCCTATTATTAGATTGTTAATAAAATTTGAAATTATATTTATCCTTGTTCTTTCGATGGCATTTTCTAGATTGTAAGTAGTTTTCCAAGACATCTAAATGTCACAAAAAATATAGATATTAATTATGGGATGGAAATTATTTTGAGTGTTGAAGACTTAGATGTGATTTTGCTCATTCTATTTTTTGGGTATGTTCCTCTATCTCCCATGGCTCTTTTGGTTCTTTATTTTTAGTGAAAAACTCTAATAAATCTTGAAATTTTAGCTTCCTTACATCACAAGTGTCTTCTTTGAGCATAACAACATCACATTTGGAGCCCATCTTTGGTCTTAACATTGAAAATTCTGACCAAATTTGAAAAATTTCAAATCAAACTATAGAGATTAGAAAAAGATTTTTGATGGTTCTAATGACTTTAATTGAAACATCACATATATTTTAAAGTTGAATATTTGACCACCCAATGATAAAATACCACCCAAAAAGTGTGAAATATGTCATTGGACAATCAAACATTTAACTTTCAAACATATGTGATATATAAGCTCTCCCATTCCAATAAGGTTCAAAATCAAGTTCATAGGTGAAAGTTACACCGTTTTTAGAAGATTGTCACTAAATAGATAAGTCGATTGGGATATTGTTGTATCAGATGTGAGATGAGCTATGGAATATGAACATCTACAACTCATACTTGAGCGTAAGGCATCACTACCTTTATTTATAACCACTATGGTGGTAACTCTTATGTGGTCGATAGAGCCCCCACCAAAGTGGTGATATTGTTTAAGTTCCTCTGTAGTTGAGGAAGATGTGGTTGCTTGTTGATGCTTTTCTTGGGTGGTGCTTCAAGTGGTGCTTAGAATTGTTAGTTTGTTCCACTATTGATAGATATTTCTCCACTTTTCTACTACTAATGGTGGCATAAACATAACCTTTGATTCAAGTGGATCAAGTGGTAGTTAAGGGCACCTCCCATTATGATGAATAGGTTGTTAGAGTCATTTTATTTAAAATGTGATAAGAATATTATAATTTTCTCTAAGTCAATCAACTTCACTTTAAGTTTGGATGTCATAGTTTACAAAAACCACTTGGAAGAACCTTGAAAATGCAAAATGCAAAAATGTATCAACAATCTAGAAATTTTTAGAAACAAAAAGGTTATGTTTTAATGAGTTTCATGTCACAATAAATTTCCCAACTTAATGGTGAATAATTATCACGTGGATTTAAAATTCCATGGTGAATTAGATCTCTTTCGATTTTAGATTGTTCATTTTTTTATAAAAGTAAATATAAGGGAATTGTCATTTAAATGTCAAAATCAATATTCTTGAATGTCAAAATCAGTATTCTAACTTCACATCTCTTCTTAGAGATTGTTACCTTCTTGTGAATTATTGTAAGTTTCAATAAATATTAAATTATGTGACAACATAATGTGTGTTCATTTCTTTCATAATACAATAAGTTCCTACAATTTAGTGTATTGTCCACTAGTTTTCCAATTGAATCTGAATCACACTATTAACACTCTAACCAAAGTTTCTATTGGGACCTTGATGTTGTAATCATATATTATTATTTTTGAATTGTAATAATCTTAGTTATTTAATTAGTTTAGGCACCCATTTTTATGTAAGGCATACCATTGAGTAATAAGCATAGTTAGTTAATTGGAGATTTTGAACTTTGAAAAAAATGAACTTTTAAAAATTAAAAAGTTGAAAAGAGAACAAGGAATAAGTACACTTATATGTAGATGAAACTAAATTTACTTGTAACCTATAACTAATGATGGAAAACCATGCCTTCTTGTACAATTACTTGGATAATTTTGAACTAATGGCAAATTGAGAATGATCAAGTCTCAATTTTGAAGAGGTAATTAATATTTTGAGCTGGAAAGATGCATATTCTAACTCTCATGAATGGGAAATAATATTTAATGTATTAATAAAAAAAGGTGGAAACACAATTGGTTTGTTAGAAGTGATGTTAATGTGTTGAGTGTCACTAGCCTCAAATGTACACCACACATAACATAAGATTGAACCTCACAATGAGTTTAGTAGAAGTAATGGCAAGGTCATTGAGTGTCACTAAACTCAAAAATACATTACCAATAATAAATCGAATCAACCACTACAACCATATATAGATTTTATTTGCATGATCGAAAGAGAGTGAAGAATATTTTTACCTCCATCATGATTGCATTTCTCATAGATTTGAACTGATAATGAAAAAATGTTTTTGAAATTGTAACTTTGAACTTTGAAAATGTGCATAAACAAGCATCATGCATTTGAAACTGTAACTTTAATATTTAAAAATACGTTGAACAAGCATCATGTCTTTGAAATTATAACTTTGATCTTTAAAAATGTGCATGAACAAGTATCATGCATTTTAAAATTTTAAATTTTGAACTTTGAAAATGTGCATAAATAAGTATCATGCCCTTTGAACTTTTAAATTGTAACTTTGAACTTTGAAAAAGTATACATGAACATGAATAAGTATCATGACCCTTGAATCTTGTGCC
Organism: Torreya grandis; assembly: GCA_037957365.1. NCBI lineage: Eukaryota > Viridiplantae > Streptophyta > Pinopsida > Cupressales > Taxaceae > Torreya > Torreya grandis. Next base: position 3,827,529 of record JARHVA010000167.1, on the reverse strand, counting down.
AAATGATATATAATTCCATGCACCTATATGCTCAATTGTAATTATATTTATAATAGATAATTTTGATCTTGTAATTGTTTTGCATATGCCCATGCCTATGCATTAAAGTGTGTATGATTCTATACTTTGAGTTTTTGAAAAGTGAGTGCATACACATGTCTTATGCACTTGTAATATGTATAGATGTACCCATATTTGTTATGTGTTTGATTTTTGAATTATTTAAAGTTTTTGAATGTATTGTGAATCTTTGAGAACCTATACTTAATCATATAATTTGATTTATATATTGTCTTTGATATGATTGAATGCACTTGCATGGCATGTGACCATAATATGTGTAGTCTATCAATAGTCTATAAGATCTAGGCTATCACAAATCTGTAAAGTGTGGATGATTTGAACATTTTTGAATTCTATGCTAGAATATTTTCTGTTGCCAGCTTATTTTATGTGATAAGCCTGATATATGCCCCCATTTTGTGATGATGGATGTAGCTTGCAAGTCACTCATATCAAAAAAAGAGTTAATTAAATTATGTGATACAAATATAATCATGAAGTAATTTGTCCACATGTGGAGAGTATGTCATCATAGTAATGTAATTGTCATTAAAGCATGTATTTAACATATTGAATTTGAGGCATACAAGTGTCATGTCTAGATAGATTTAGTAACAAAACATGTAACAAAATAACCATACAAGTGTCATCTAATGTCACACATAATGCTATTGCATACAAGGGACGTGTTCAAATGTTGCACATATGTTGTTTGAAATTTTATATTTCACAGCAACACCCCTAATTACATTCCTATAGATAATTAGAGGTGTTTTAATGATAGGAACTGTAATTTTTTTTAAAAATGAGACATCAAATTCATAGCCCAATGGATAAGGGTTGGGTTGTATACTGAGATCTACTTATCTTTTGATCTTCCAAATGGTGAATCATTGATTGGTTTTCAGAGTAGCATTGTGGATAGATATGAATTTGAGGAGAATATCTTAGTCAACCCAAATTAGGGAGTTTTGAGTCATAAAGTTTGGGGAGTTGAGGACATCTCAACAATTTCTCTTTGAACAAGAAAAGGTGATCATTCTGATTATAACCTAATGTATGAAAATATTGTCAGAGTATATGCTTCTAAAATGGATAACCCCAAAGAAACTGATGAACGGATTGTAAAAATTAGAGATAGATTGGTTAATGGAAATGTCATTTCCAAATTAGTGGAGGGTGTGAATTTTCATGTGATTTTTCACTTGAATGATTCCCTTGTAAGACCTCTTGCTCTCCATCATTATTTTCATCCTAAGCCTAATGTTACCTTTTTAATCCATTGTCAGCTTTTCAAGGTCAAACTATCATTTCCAATACCTAAGGCTCCATTTACATATTGATCTCCTTTCAAAAATATTATGAAACCATTTGGAAACATTCATTAACCTTTTACAGATTTTATTTAATTATTAAAAAACCTTTATTATATGTTGTAAACTTTCTAGATCATTTTTATATGTAAATTAGTCTTCAAACCCATTAATATTCTTAATATGCCATAAACACCCCCATTTTATAACTTAACAGTGTTTTTAAAACTTTCTAACATGTAAAAGTGGCTGCAAAAGCCTTCTATTGTGTAAAATTAGCCTCAGAGACCCATCAACATGAAAAAATTACCTTCAAATCTCATAGCGTGCAAAAAAAAGACCCATTAAAATCCTTCAAAATCACTTTAATTGGCATTTGTAGGATCTTCAAACATGTTTTATACTCTTTAAAAAACTACAAAGTGTTTTATGAGCTTTAAAACTCTGTCGAGTTTCCCAACTCGCCTCCTTATCCCTCCACATAGCCTACCAAAAACATTTTCAAAGTCCTTTTTCATTTGCAATTCATGGTATATAACTTTAAAAAGGATTTTTTTAAAAAAACATCATGGTATTCACATTTAAAAGGTGGTCTCCATGAAAATTCATAGTATTGGGGCATTTTATGAGTAGTTCTCACCACAAATTCATGGCTTTGAGCTATTTAAAAGTTAAGAACATGGCATTACCTTTTTGTATGGTTGGTTTACCACAAATTCATGGTATTGGTTGTGCAAATGTTGATTTGGTTGCACTTCAGTGGTTTTGATAGAGTTATAAAATCATTTTGATAAAATTAGAAGCATGCGGGTTTTTTAAAGCATTCAAACATGTTTTATTCCTTTAAAACTCCTGTAGATTGTTATGAACAATATAAAATCTCGCATATCACTTTATTCAGCCTTTAAAAGGCTTCTAAACATGTAATTTGCTTCTCAAAATCCCACAAAGTATATAAACTCAACTCCAAAAAAAAAAACATGCATACCTTGTCAAGCTCTCTCATATCCCTCCATGTGCCTACCTCAAAACTCATAAAATTAATTGCACCAATTGAATCTAGTATATAATTGACTGAAAACATTCTTGTGACAAACATTTGAAGGATTTTTCCCTACAACTTAAATTGGCAACCCACAGATGAAGCATAGGAAGGCTTATGCTTTAAAGGTTAACCATCTTTGTTGAACCATTTTGTATACTAGTACTTGATATTTTAACTGATAATACACCATATTCATGGTGACCAATGATATCCTTATTGAATCCTTGAAAATAAGAAGCCTTAATATGAGGATTAAGAAACCATGATAATGGATAGAGAAATTGTGATCAAGAGATAGAGAGTTGGGCCAATAAGCACAAATGTTTCTGTTATTCACTTTGATTTACCAGGGTAAGTTGTTGATATGCAAATGTCAAATTCTAAGACACATAAAAACATGCCAAGTATGGATTCTACAAATGAAGGAGAAAATTATGGCATAAAAATTCCCTTAAAAAGTTTTGAAGACAACAAAAGGCAAGTATGTGGTATCCTGGGTAGAAATAAAAATGATGTAACCAATGACATAATGCATGCATCTTTAAAAACAAGGAGGTCTAAAATAAGTCATAATGGGTCTAAAGATCTCTTCCCTGAGCATAATGAGAAGCTTGATAGTACCCTAATATCATTAAAAGAAACATATATTATTGCACCTAAATGTGAATCATTGCCAAAAGCTCATAAAAATTGATCACTACATTCTAATGTTTCTACATTAGTTAATCATTCTATAGATGTTGAAATATACAATAAAAACCTTATATTAATGAAGTGTAATAAATTGAAATAGATCTACTATAGAAGAAATGAATGGAAAGTACAAATTACAAATAAAAACAAAATTATATATAAGTCTTATCATTCACCAGATGGGAGAAGATTCAAGTCAATGAAAGAAGTTGCAAGATTTGTTGGTATTCTCCCCAAGAAGAAACACCCATCTAGTATAGAAGAAATCATGGATAAATAAAGAGTGAATGATGCCAGTGGTTCCTATTGCTTGAATTCTAAATTCTCTCAAATGCAAAAATTAAATGAGAAATTGGAAGTTGATTAGATTCTAAGGAAAAGTGTAAACATGGCAAAAGAGATCAATAGACAAAAGGAAGAAATCTTTGCCACCTCAGGGAAAGGCTTGCAGTGACATTTGGCCTAATAAATACATCATGTAGAACAACTATTTGAATTTGTCAAAAATATTTAGGCACGTAGTGATTTCCAATCTACAGGGAAACTTCGAACCCTAAAGTTGGTGCTTTACCTCCTTAAGAGAATATGATTGAGCAGCCTGAGAAATATAAATAGTAGAAGGTATAAGACGTAAATCCTAGTGGAAATGAGAATCAAGATCAGGGCCATTAGTCACCTCAGGAAGAGTATGGTGATGAAAATGGATTAGGGTGCTTGGATTGGAGATATTATTCATAAAATAGGAAAATCTCTGACAAGAGAAGATGAGAAAAGACTTGTAGTGTGTCAAGATGGAATGCCTAAGGGAGAAAGAAAATTTGACAAAATAAATGGAAGTAGTCAAATCCAGTTACAACAGTTGAGCAGGGTTTTTATCAACAAAAGAAGTCTTCTCTCTTCATAATCACTCAAAGTCATTTTTTCTCTCTCCTAAGTCATATTTATTCATTGCAGTTTTGGTAATAACTTAAAAAGGTTGTTTTTTAATTTTTTTAGTTGTAAATAAAAAACTAATAGTCAAATAAACGTCTTTTACCAAAAAGGTGGTTATAAAGCAATTATTGGGTGGTTACAAAGTGGTTGCACCCTCCCAAGCTATAAATACAAGTTTTGTGCATTGTAAAAGGGATTTTCAATAGTAGAAGAATTTTTGGTAAGATGGAAGGAAGTTTGTATGTACAGCACCATGAAGGATCGATACAAAAATAACTTACAGTATTTTGTGCCATGAATATTTCTAGTGAATGATGTGCATGAGTAGGTCAATTTTCTTGGACTCTAAGTTTGAGTTGTCATCCTCTAAAGCTTTGTATTCATCTACCTATCATGTCTTTGTTTGATTTTTATAGATTTCATTTATCTTACATAGGACATTTTAAATGCTCACATGTTTTTCTTTATGCATAACTTGACATGTTTATCTTACATATTGACTTGAATTTCATTTTTAGTCATTTATGTTTTCTTTATGTTTGATTCAAAATGATTATCTTACATGAGGTTACCTTTCACTTGCTTACATAACTTTGTTAAAGTTTTCTTGCATTGATATTCCTCTTTTCCATTCATGTTTTACATGATTCCCAACATGATTTAGTATGTTCTACATTTCATTTAATTTTTATCATTTATGTTTTACATGCTTCCTAGCATGATTTAGTGTGTTCTATATTCATTTGTCATCTTTTTATAATTTAAATGCTTGATCTTTTGATTGTAACCTAGCCTTAATATTCCTGGATTGTCAATTTTTCTTAGTAATTAATTAGTTTTGAGAGTTAATCATTGCTCCTTTGACCATCATTTGTATGCACACATTAATTTTATTATTAGTCTTGTATCCATAGGGTTTTTCAAATGTAGGAATTACACCTTCCACAATCAAGACTAGGATGTTTGCATGTAGTCAATCAGTAGAAAGGTAAGTCAAGGTATGTATATAGTACTTTTATTTACTTTCATTTCATTTCAACATTAATTTCAGTATTTCATTTTTAGTTAGCTCAGTTTTGTGTGTTACCATGTTCTTTCTCAAAGCACCATCCCCTATTACACACACGTGACACGGGATGATATTTGAGTGGGGCATATGTATATACACAATATTTGTAATCTTTATCAATTACTAATGTTTTCTCTCTTACATGAACCTATTGAATCTAAATCTCTCCAAGTACATGCCTTAAAAGGTGTACCGAGAAAGGGTTTTATAGACATTTGGTGCTTCACAATATTGTTGGCCCCTATGCCACCACTTAAAACCAATACAAGTTAATCCTATCTATTTTCCTAGGCATTAAAACCCTACTTATACATTTCCATAAACATATCACCACCCATAATAGTCCCTTAACTAAGAAAAAACCCCTTTTTACCATGTCTTATAATAGGTCATCCTGGTTGACCCCATTCTAGGATTTATCACACATTACAAAACTATGTCAAATAAGTTAGCATAGTTTGAGACGTAATGACTCTATTTCCTACCTAACGAGGTTGACTGGGCTAACTACATCGGCTAAAATCCTGAGAAGGTTTAAGTTCAATCCATGGCTATATATGCCCCCTTTCATTTCATTTCTAATAGAGTATCATAAATTACGCATCATTACTAATCACAAATTTGATTATATAATCAATAGGAGGTTTCATTGCTTAGGTTTTTTACTAGAAGAAGTAGCACTTGTCTTGTGGAAGTCTTGGATATGTTTTACTCAAATTTTTTCCTCATTTTTTAGTTTATAAAAGTAGAAGTAAAACTGAAAGAAAGGGGTGTATAAGGGTACCTAGTTGAAAATGCATGCACGCTGATATCCAGATGAAGTGAGAGATCTTCTTTGGTTGGGGAGGAAGACCTGCAGTAAGAAAGCACTAAATAGAATTTGTTAGTTAGACAATAAGATGGGGAGATTACCTAGCATATGCTAGATCCAAGAAAGCAACAACTCGCTAGGATGGTTGCCAATCCCCTTTCTGATAAAAGTTTAGATAAAAAGAAATGATACTTGTAATAAATAAAATAAAGATAAATGCTATCTAATACAAGAAATTAAATTTATTGTTTAAAGAAAATAATTAATTGTAGCAAAAATTTGGTCAATGCTTATACTAAGGTAGTTAGGGGTCTAATTATGTTTTGGGTCTATCAGGTGGCAGGGCCACAGAAAATAAAATTTTGGTTAAGTTCTAGTTATTGATTTGGTTGATTTAGGTGAAGATAGGTAATCAATCGTGGTTAAGGTAACCATTGACAGTAAAGGTAATCATTGATGGTTAAGGTAATCATCTATGGTTAAGGTAACCATTGACTGTTAAGGTAACCATTGGTGGTTAAGGCTAACTATTGATGGTTGCCTATCAAATTTTGGGAATGTAGAAAATAAGGGTTGTAGGTTAGGTAAATGGCCAGAAAAATGTTTGGGTAAGGGTTTTAGGTCATTAAAGGTTTGATACGGGTCTAGAGGGTATAAAATAGAATGCAAATAGAAGATTCTGATCAAGGTATTTAAACCCTAAAAAAGAAATAAGGAAAACTAAAAATAAAGAGAAGAATACCTATTATCAAGAGCAATGGAGAAAGGGGGAGAGAAGACCTAGAGGAAATTCATCGACATAAGAATGCTCCAGCCTCTAAATATGATTTAGGCAGCATTTTAGTAAGGGTGGATACTTGCAAAGACTTTGGCAGCATGTACTTACAGATTTTTGGATCTATTCTCCTTCTTACATCTCTCCTTTTATAGGAAGAAGTTGACAAATGTTCAAGAGGAAGTTGTTAATTATATAGGTAGATAAAGATGCTAATATAGGCACCACAAAGCTGATTTGTATTACCAAATAAAAGGTTACTAACTTAGGTGCAAAGTTGATTTCCCACCCAGCTAGAAATTACTTTGACATAGGTTGAAGAACCTAACTATTGATGGTTAGGATTAACCATTAATGGTTAGACTAACCATCAATGGTTACCCTAACCATTGATGGTTGAGGTTTGAGAGGAAAATGGGTGAAAAGTGGTTAAAGGGAAGTGGGTTAAAAAGTTTAAGTTAGCAAGCTAAAAAGTGGATTGTATTAACTAGGTGGCTAACTAGATCTAATGTAGGTTAAGGGTTCAAGGGTGTTTCAACATAAAAAATGGGGTAATTTTTGAGTGTCTACATTTTTCCCTTTTTTATTATGTGGCTTTGGGTTGATAAGCTATATAACAAAAATAGAAGCTAGGTAAGGTTAAAGGTGAAGGGTGATGGTTGAGCTGACTCAAATGCACTAGGAAAGAGGATGTTACCTACATAGTTTCATGGATGTAATATCCAAAAAGAACATAAGGCCAAATGTATTTCTTCAATGATTCATGGGTGGGTTACAGAGAATAGGTGTGCTCTGAGGGTAAGGTACTGATACTCAACTAGGTTCCCTTAAATTGAAGAATCACATGGTTCAGTTTGAGTCAAGGTTTATGAAAAAAGGTCATCTTCAATAGGTTTGATTTCCCCAAGTATGGGAGGGGATATTCCCCCTCAAAGTAATAATTAATGAGGTGAAGGTCAAATTACATCAGGGTTTGATAACTGGTAGATGATAGGTCACGAGGTGGGTGACAAAAAGGTGAGGTTGGGCACTTGAGACGTAAACATGTACACAAAATACAACTAAGTGTAATAGCCAAGATCACACAAAGACTAAGATTTCCATGTTGGTAAAAATAAGTTCAGGTTATAGGATAAATGACAAGGTAACTGATCCCCAATGTTAGTCATAGCTGATCAGGTTAGTCTTATCAAGTCTCCTAGACAGGGTTGATGTTTACTCAGGTATCCAGGGTAGGAAGTGCTCCTGAAAAAAACATAAATGGTCTAGTTATGCATGAGGTGGTGTAAATTCAAATGTTTAACATGGAAAAATTAGTCTGTATGGTTAAAAGGACCGAGGCAAGGTTGTCATAAACTATGAGATAGGTTGGGTCAAAAGGGGCCAATGTCGAGGTGGACATAGTCGAATGGTTAGGTGGTTTGGTGGAGAAGGGTAATCTCTAAAATTTAAGGGAGAAGGTGACTCCCAAATAGGTTGGTGGAGAAGGTTAAGCTCCATAGTTTGAGGGAGAGGGTGACACCCAAATAGGTTGGTGGATGTCCCAATGGGTTTCCCTACTTGGGTGTACCACTTGGTTTTGTTTGGGTTGGGTTGATAGGTTTGATAAAGTTGATAAGATAGGTAAAATTGGATTTGATAGGTTAGGTTGAGTGGATAAGTTTTGTTGATAGGTGGTTAGGTAGATAGGTGTTTTAATCATTTTAGGTAAGGTTTAAGAAGTTTAATTTGTAGGTAAGGGTTTGATTTGGTAAGGTTGGTTAAATAATTTTATTTGATAGATTGGGTGAAGTTGATAAGATAGATTGATTGTATAGGTTAGGTAAAGTAGGTAAAGTTGGTTGTTTGTTGTTGGTTGATAGGTTTGATAGGTTGGAGTTGGTAGATCGATAGGCTGGGGTGATGGTTATTGGTGTGATAAGGTAGATAAGGTTAGTTGGGTTAACAGATTAGGCTAGTATGGTGGTTGGGGGTGAATAACCCAATGGTTGATGAGGTTGGATAGGTTGAAGTTGAGATTGGTTAAAATAATTATTAATTTAGTGTTGATGGGTTTTTGGTTGTGTAGGATGATGGTCCAAGGGTTAGCAGAGGTAGGAGAAGGGAAATTTCCAAAAGGGTGGGGTTATTTTGGTCAAGTTGAAGGTTTGTGAGGGAAGGTAATCCCCAATGGTTTGATGGTTAGGGTAAGTTGGTGGCTTTAATGGCTCAAAAGGAGGAAGAAACATCTCCCTAGGTTAAGTTAATTGGGTAAGGGATGATCGAGTTGACTCTTGATGTGCTAGGCAAGTGGACATTGCCTACATAGTCCCATAGATGGTGGATCCAATGTGAAATTTAGACTAGATATAGTTCTTTCAGTTTTATGTTTGATGGGTTTGATTGGAGGAAGATGAGGTAATTAGATAAGATTAATCTGCAAAGGTTAGGTTTGGTTGGATAAGATTATGTAGAAATGTAACCTCTAAGGTTTATGGAGAAGGTAACTCACAAAGGTAAAAGGTCAAGCTGCTTCATTGGTTGGTTGGTTTGATATGTTAACTTAATTAGATGGTTTGGGTAAATATGACTAGTAGTTACTAGTTTGGGTGGTAGTTATTGATTTTTTTGGATTAGGTAAATAAGGTTAGTTTTATAGGTTTTATGGGTTGAATATCGTTTGGGTTATTTGGTTGATTAGGTGATGATTTGGTTTTAATGAATCCAAAGGGAGAAGACATGTCTTCCCAAGTGATCCTAAAAGTATAAGGGGGAGGCTAAACACTCTGATTGACAAAAACCATGATGGCAAGATGGGTGGGTTTATGAACATAAAACCCTTGTCACACTTTTGTTTTATTGTTAATTTAATGGTTAAAAAAGGTAACTTGATCGCATGGTGTCAAATAAGCTCAATATCCCTTAATTTGTAAAGGACAAAAGGGGAAATGGATGGTAGGTAGTGAGTGATAGGTATGGAAACCTTCTTATGAGGAGGGCTTGCCTCTTCTATAGGTGATCTAGGAATCATGACAGACAAGTCCATGTCATATTCTAGGTGTAGACTAATGGATGTGAGAAGTCTGCTAATGAAAATTGATTACGATTTTCTTGGGATAACTTGTTTTTTGTTTGTTTTTTTAATATAGGGTCTTATATTGATTATTTTGATATGTTGGTGAAGTTGATCGATGAAAAATGTTTCAAATGATTTATTTTGACAAAATTAACTTAACCATCCTTTGAGGGAGTGGTCTAAGTTTGGGTTTGTTCATATTTGATAACTGTCCTTTAAGGGAGTGGTCTATTTTAAGTTCAAGCACTTTTGATTATTTTGAGTAGTTGTCCTTCAAGGGAATAGTCTACATACTAAAGATGTTGACCCAAGTGATATTGTGGTATCCAAAATGTTTATATGATTGCTTAGACATGGACCATTTATATAAGCCTAATGTTTTCCTTTATGGAGGTAAGCCATGGCACAAGAAAGTTGATGATGGGTGGAAGAGGTGGTTTTAACTGACAACGACCATGGAATTCCATTTGATTAGAGACAAAAAGTATCCACAAGGATCATGCCATGGGTAGAGCCATGGTATCCATGCTTAATATTAGGCAAAGTTTGTGATGGATAATCACATGATCCTAGTTTTAATCTATTGTCCTTAAAGATAAGGAGATGAAGGCAATTGAAAATAAGAGATGAGCTTAAGTTAGACACAAAATGATAAGGAACATAGTTTAACCAAGGAACAAATGTGAATGCCAAGTGTTTAAGATGTTCAAGCTTGATATACCTCAAATCCATGCTTGCATGGATGGGTAATGTCAATCAGAAGAGTAGATGTCCCTTGGTTACTTTGTGACTCTTGGATAGATGGGGAAAATGTATGATTTGAAAAAAAAGTGAGGTTGGTTAGGTGATAGTTTAATGGAGGAAAATAGTTAAAAAAAAGAAATGTGTAAAAGGTAGTCAAGAATGGCTAAGGTTAAAGTTATTTGGTTGGTTGAGTGGTGGGTGGAGAAGGGTAATATCTAATTGATAGGTTGGTAGAGAAGGATAATCTCTAATAGGTTTGTTTGGGGGGAGAAAGTGATTCTCCAATAATTTTGGTTGGGTGAAGGAGAAAGGTAATCCCCAAGAGTTCAAAGTTGGTTGTTTGATAGGTTTATTTGGTTGGTTTGGGTTAAGTGGGTTTGATTTCTTGGGTAGAGTTGATAAATGATCAAATCCTTATGGAGGGGAAGTTCCCCCAATTTACTTTTTTCATGGATGATCAGAAGAGGGGAAAATGATCTTGTGGTGAGGTGATGGTTGGTAAGAAGGTTTTAGGAGGGGTGAGTGTGACTTCACCCACCTCCCCAAGGGTTGTTAGTTGTTAGTCTTTAGGGGTTAGTAGGTCAAGTTCACAAGTGGTGGTTATTGTGGGATTTCCTCTAGTGCACAAAGGCTAGGAAAAGGCAGTTGGGTTGGATTTAGGTAGGGTAGGTTAGGTTTGATAGGTTTGATGGGTATATTTTGGTTTGCGTGGTTAGGTAGGTTAGTTATAGTTGAGTGGAAAAGTATGTTGATTATGGTTGATTGAGTTGGGGTAGAGGTTGGTTTGACTGGTTGAGAGAGGTAAGATAAATGGTTGAGTTGGTTTGTTGGTTTTATTAGTTTGATAGTTTGGTTTGGTTGGTGAGGTAAGGTTAAGTGGATGGTTATAGGTAAGCTTAGGTCAATAGTAAGTTTGGTAAGTGAAAAAGGTAGGTTGGTTGGTCCCACATGGTTGAGTGGAAAAGGGTGGTTGGTTGATTCCACATGGGCAAGTGAAAATGTTTGGTTGGTTGGTTCCATAAAGGTAAGTGGAATATTTTGGATGGTTGGTTCCACAAAGGTGAGTGGAATAGGTTGATAAGTTGACTCCACAAAGGTGAGTGGAATAGGTTGGTTGGTTGGTTTGGTGAATGTGTTTTCAAAGGAAAGTTAAAAAAAGTCAACTTGGATGAAAAGTGGTTCAATTAAGGGTTGGACCATGCTTTCCTCAACAATGAGAAAAAGAAGAGGTTTGATGATTGATTGTTTGATTATATTTAAGTCTAGGCTGGAAGGAACACAGAGAATTTATTTTGAAACCTCATTATGATCAATAAGGTTTTGGATGAACATCTTAAAAGATCCACATCTGTCTATCCCATGTCCGTGTGTGTGATGATATGCACAAAATTCATTCTCTATAAACCAAATGGGATTTGGAAGAGATTTACTGATAGGATTGATTGGAGGGATATCAATGATGGCAACCTCCAAAAATTTGTCAAGGTTTGAGGCATATGATTCCCCTAGTGGGGTATACTACCTAGGAAGAAGGTGCACCAATGGCTCTTGATTTTTTGAGCTAAATGGTAGATTTGATGAGGTTTGTTAATTTGATGGATTTGATAGGTTTGATAGGTTAGGTAGGTTTGGTAGGTAGTTATTGGTTGGTTTTGATAATGTTGATAAGGGTGATAAGGTGGATAAAGTTGACAAGGTGGGTAAGTTGAATAGGTTAGATTGATCAGGTAAGTTTGGTTGATAGTTTGGTAGGATTAGTTGATAAGGATTAGGTTGATAGTTGTTGGGTTGATTTGATAAAAGTGGTTGGTTCAAAAAATTTGATTGGTAGTTAACAGTTTGATTTGGTAAGGTTGGTTGAATAGGTGGATTTGATAGGTTGGGTGAGGTTGATAAGATTATTTGGTTGGGTAAAGTTGATAAGGTAGGTTGATAGTGGTTGGTTGACAGATTGATAGGTCAATAGGTTTCTTTATTGATTTATTTGGTTAAGGTTGATAAAGTTGGTTGGGTTGATAAAGTGGGTTAAGGTAAATTACATAATGGAAGGGGTAGATGGCCCAAGTTTTGACAAGGTTGGGGTGATGGATGTGGTAGATGTTGATAGGTTATTGGTTGGGTAAGATAATGGTTAAAGGGTTGTTGATAGATTTTTGGTTACTTAAAATTGAAATTTGATTGGTTATAGGTACAGGTTGATTGGTCATGGGTATTGGAAATAGATAACTCTACTTTGCTTATCTAATCCATTAACATTGTAACTAGTTCAGGTGGTAGTTGATAGTTTGAGGGTTGATTATGGTTGAAGTTTGATGGATAATGGGTAGATTTGGGTTGATGGTAGGTAAGGTAAGCAACATAGCTAGCTTGAGATGCCGTGTAATGCTCAGATGCAAGAGGGTTGTGGTTTGAGATTCTAGCAAAGCTAGGATCTCTAGAAAAGGTTATAGAAGGGCTCTCCATTCGAATAAGATAATGGAGATGAGGGTAAATGAGGTCAAAATGATGGAAGGTTGATTCCTCAAAACTCAAATAAAGAGCAAATAAGAAAAAAGTCTAGAAAGCAATGCATACACTAAGTGTGTTAGCTCTTAGGATAACTTTTATCTTATGTTGGCTTATGCCTTAGTTAAAAATGTGTGAGGGTTGTTTGGCTTGCAAATTGGGTACTAGATAGGAAAGATAAGGATGGTTAAGGTTAATGTTTAGGCACTCAAGAGAATCTGTACTAGATCAGGTATGTGGCCTGGTAATGGAGGCTTGCTCCCCACACTTCACAATCTTGAAGCTGAGCCAGGTCACTTAGCCAAGATATATCATTTGTCCAGGGCTTATACTCTATTAGAGAATAGAGTGGGCTCTACCCTTGGTGATGAAATCCAAGTGGGATTACTAGGTAGGGTAAGGTTATCCACTAGGTGGTGAAATCCCAATCAGGCCTTGTCTCAAGTATGTTATGGTTATTGATTGATTATGTGGTTTAGGTTTTGTGTGTGATATAAAAGTGAAGCTACGATAGATTACTTACCTTTTTAAGTTACTAGGTTAACCAAAGTAGCAATCAAATAATGGATGCAAAGCTTGTTTTAAGTCCAAATGAATTTTTTTAGATTTATTTAGATGAGCAAACAATAGAGAGAGAGAGAGAGCATAAAATGTTAACTAAGAAAAGAAAGGTGGTTGGTCCCACAGGGCATGCCAAACTATTTTACTCAAATTTTCTCATCATTTCATAGTTTATGAAAGTAGAAGTAAAATTGAAAGAAATGGGTGTGTAAGGGTACCTGGTTGAAAGTGTATGCGTGTTGATATCCAGATGAAGTGAGAGCTCCTCTTTGGTTGGGGAGGAAGCCCTGAATTAAGAAAGCACTAAATGAAATTTATTGGTTAGACAATAATATGGGGAGATTGCCTAGCATATGCTAGATCCAAGAAAGCAACAGCTCACTAGGATGGTTGTCAATCCCCTTTCTGATAAATGATTGGATAAAAAGAGATGATACTTGTAGTAAATAACATAAAGATAAATGTTATCTAATACAAGAAAATAAATTGATTGTTTAAATAAAATGATTAATTGTAGAAAAACTTTGGTCAATGCTTATGCTAAGGTAGTTAGGGGTTTGATTATGTTTTGGCTCTGTCAAGTGACAGGGCTACAGAAAAGAGAATTTTGGTTGAGATCTGGTTGTTGATTTGGCTAATTTGGGTGAAGATAGGTAATCAATGATGGTTAAGGTAACTGTCAGTGGTTAAGGTAACCATCGATGATTAAGGATAACCATCGGTAGTTCCTTGTCAAATTTTGAGAATGTAGAAAACAAGGGTTGCATGTTAGGTAAATGGTCAGACAAAAGTTTGGGTAAGGATTTTATGTCAATAGAGGTTTGATACGGGTCTAAAGGGTATAAATATAATACAAATAGAAATTTTTTATCAAGGTATTTAAACCTTAGAAAATAAATAAGAAAAACTAAAAACAAAGAGAAGAATACATGTTATCAAGAGCAATAGAGAAAGGGGGAGAGAAGACCTGGAGTAAATTCATCAACATAACAATACTCTAGCCTCTGAGAATGATTTGGGTAGTTTTACAGTAAGGGTGGATACTTGAAAATACTTTGGTAGCATGTAATTACATATTTTTTTATCTGTTTTCCTTCCTATAGCTCTCCTTTTATAGGAAGAAGTTGCCAATTGTAAGTGGAAGAAGTTGCTAAATGTTCAAGAGGAAGTTGCTACATAGATAGGTGGATAAATATGTTAATTTAGGTATCACAAAGTTTATTTGTATCACCAAATAAAATGTTTCTAAGTTGGGTACAAATATGATTTCAGGCCCAGCTAGAAATTACTTTGATACAGGCTAGGGAACCTAACCATCGATGGTTAGGCTTAACTGTTGATGGTTAGACTAACCGTCGGTGGCCAAGGTCTGAGAGAAAAATGGGTGAAAAGTGGTTAAAAGGAAGTGGGTTAAAAAGGTTAAGTTACCAAGCTAAAAAGTGGGCTAGGTTAACTAGGTGGTTAACTAGCTCTATTATGAGGTAAGGGTTCAAGGGTGTTTTGACATCAAAATTAGGGTAGTTTTTTAGTGTCTACAGGATGCATAGGAGAGGTCTTGTAGCCTAGAGCTAGTTTTATCTTTGTGATCCTTACACGTGCACAAAAACCTCTTAAAAATCACTATTAACCAAGGGAGAGATTGAGGCACGATGGGTTCACTTCAACAAAGGTAAGTATATTCCTATCCCTTCCTATTTCAATAAGTAGATGTTGTAGAGTTAATATATATTGGATTGTATCTCTCCTTGCTTAGATAATTTCTATGTTTTAGATAGATTTATCTTTACAAGTATATTATCTTCCCCATTTGTGTCACAACCTTTGATGAGCATGAGATTAACTTACATATGCAATTACTAGATTAGCTTGCATATGCATTTACTAGATTAGATTCCATAGTTGTTTAGTAGATTATCTTATTTAATATTATTTAAAATCATAAGACCTAGCTAGGGATATCACAAGATGGCATTTGACTAGAGGCCTTAAAAACCTCTCCTTTGTCTTAGTGTGATAAGAGAACCTTTAATTTAGGTTTAGCGGATCCATTATTGGTCATGATTTCTATTTAAATGTATTCACAAGAATACTTATTAGTTGATTACCTTCTCCAAGATTGAATATAATTGAGTAGGATAAGATATAGAGATGTTTAGTTTCACTTGCATACAGGTTCCACATAATCCTTATCTTCTACGCACCATATTCAGGTATCCAGAACACCTAAACATGTTCCTACTATTGTTATTCTAAATAATCATAGAGTACACAAAGACAGGTTCTAATAACCCATATACCTTCTATTGGTACTTCACGACCCCAAAGTCCTATTATACATATGTTGAGCATCATAATACTATAGTGATAGATATTACACCTATACATGCTCCTTGGTAATACCACCCATTTCTTACAATAGGTTTTGACTGGGGAGATACCTATGATCATCCTTAGGATGAGATCAAAGGATGATCTTGTCTATTTCAAAAATAACAAAAAAATCAAAAAATGTTCAAAATTACAAAAACACTTTTGACACCTACATGTTCGATTGGCCCCTTGGTATCTATGTATTAGTTCCATGTTGAGAACTAGTTTATCATTTACTCCTACATACATAGGCATACACATATAAATGATATGCTTATGGGTATTGAGCCTTCCTTATACTCACGCCATCAAGACATTGGGGACATCCTTCTTCTAAGATCTTGACATATACAGGTTATATGATTCGATGATCATTCTACACTATCATGTTTGAGCTTACATATGTATGTACACATGCCTATTATCCATGATTATACATTACATAGGGTACTTGATATGCTATGTACTTGAATTTTTTTCTAAAACATTTGATCCATGGGCCACTATGACATGTTTTTGTTGATTGCTTATTTTTTTCCTTTATACACTTCCTTGAGTGTTTTGCCCTATTATTATCTTATTTTTTGGATCATTTGAATATGTTCCATTTTACTTGGCCCCTATCCCTATGATTGCCTTATTATAAATTTTAATGTCATTATATTCTATGGAAATTTTAATATGTCATTCCTTACTTTTGTGGACATTTGACTAAGTCAGGTTTATTCAATTTTGTGGCATTTGAACATGCCCCTTGTTTGTGGGTTTCCTTGGACCATTGCCTTTTGACTTGCTTTTGAGTGTTCTTGTGTATGTGTTTATTTGTTTATTGAGATTATGTTATTATTATCTAGACATTTCCATGATCTTTATCATGCATCTTAGGCCTACATGTGATCACATTAGTTCTATATGCTTCAATGATACGTTTACCAAGACATGTTTCCTTCTATATGCTACATGGTTACCTCTAAAAATTTATAGCTGTCTTACCCTTTTGAGGTGAGATAACTACCAGTTACTATTTTGCCCTCACCTCAAAGGTGGGTTGGATTATTAATGAGGAAATTTTAGGGTACATGGCTTCCATATCATATAGTTCTCAGATTCAGTGAGGGCATGCTTTGAAATCATGTTCTGCACACTCACATAGTATATGGTACTTACACTAGTTTGAGGATTCACCGGGGGCATGTCATGATGACATGGATTCCACACATTCATAGTTTCAGATTTAGTGGGGGCATGCTTATGAATCATGTTCTCCATATTCATTTAGTATGGTACTTATAATTCACAGTTTTAATGGGGGCATGCTTTGGAAGCATGTTCTCCACACCTACTCAATTTTTAGCATCTCCAGTTTACAGTGGGGGAATGTTTTGGAAACATATCTACCATATTTGTAAGTATATCAGTTTTATATTTCTCCACATATATTGGGGGCATGCTTTGGAATCATGTGCTCCACACTTACACAGTTTTCTAAATTGGCCAAAGCACACAGTTATATGATTCTAATACACATTTATGGTAGAATTATGTATATGGTACCATTGTTACATAGTTTCAACATGAGATAAATATAAGATGCATATGCTATGCAACATGTGCCTAATATTTTAAAATCCAAATCAAATTCATATTTTAATACTATTACACATATTGATACTCAATGAATTTTTATGAACTTTAGCAAGCCAATCTACTGCAGTAGTTGGTTCACTTGTTGGCATTATTGGGGTGATTAAATCACTCAATCTTGCCAAGTTTTCAATTTAGACTTGATCATCCAAACTCACCAGGTTATGAGTATTATTTGGTTGCATGGTTGAGCTAATCTCAACTGCCATGTGTCAACTCACTTTTACTCTAAAGTTGGGGCATGTATCTCTCTCTCTCTCTCTCTCTCTCTCTCTCTCTCTCTCTCTCTCTCTCTCTCTCTCTCTCTCTCTCTCTCTCTCTCTCTCTCTCTCTCTCTCTCTCTCTCTCTCTCTCACACAGATATATGTAGTCTAAGGAATTGTCTATATTTATATTAATCTTAGTTTTAGAACCTTACAATGAAACATATTTTATAAAAATAAATTTCCAATAGGTAAGACAGTTACATTGAAACATAGGTGTACTCATAAACTCTGATCTTTTAATTTTAATATATTTCAAGTACTTATGACCTAGATTATATGCATTGATTATACATAGTAACATGCTCTTTGTTGTAGGTCAGTCACCAACACACTAGATCCATCAAAGCACTCAAATTCAACTCAAACAAAGACAAGGTACCTAGATACTTATTCCTTTCCTTTAAACTATAAAATTTTATATTAGATTAAATGGGGGTTAAATGTCGATGATATATTATGATTATGAAGAACCTTAGTCTTGTACACTTGGTAAAATCATGACCCTAGTTGTTCCTCTTAGCTCTACAGATGCCTTGCCTTTGAAAGCCTCACATCTATTTTATCTTGTGTCCCTTGCCCTATCTCTTAGTCTGGCCAACCTTATATTGATGACACATACATCCCAATTTATCTAAAATGTTTAAAATGTACTTATCTTATACCTCTACAAATTTTGAGCCTATTCCTACTCTCCTTCTCCCTAGACACTAATGTTTGGGTCAGATAATAGAGTCGACATTATTGTCTTGGCCTGACGTAAGTGTTCAGTGATGCCCTAAAACCATCCAATTTTCAAATGAGACATATTAAAATGGTCGACCTAAGGACTTTAATGTGATTTATCTCCCGATATGATTGGTATAAATACAATAACAACCCTTATTCATTCACCACCTATAGAACCTACTAATCAGACTTAAAGAGTACTCAAGAAGCACTCAAGTTATTAAAAACTTTCTTATTCTACCCTATTCTAATATCAATCAAAGGAGTAGTCCAACTATAGGTCTAAAGTATTAAAGGAGTAATCATAATATCATATTTTACAAGTTATGAGCTAGGTCAATGTTGTACTTGCTTTACACATTACATGATTTACATATAATCCAACATGTATGGAAGAACTACATGAATCTAAGGCCCTCTTTTAGAGTATTGACTATGTAGGTAGTGACCTTTAACAATGGGGTCATTGAAAGTCAGCTTGACACTATTTTTGAACTAACCCATTTTCCCCCAAGGTCACATTGAAGAAGGAAATCTAGTGTTTTTCCATTTCACCAAAAGCAATAGACCATAACCCAGATCTGAATGCACCAAAGCGAAGGTGAAGCCAAACCTAGAAGCATCTAGGTGGTCACATCCTATTTGATCGCATATTATGTACATGACACTAGCAGTGAACTTAGACACTAGCGTCAATGGAACTATCCCAAGCTGACATAAGTGTCTAGAGAGATAGAGGCTTCAGATCCATAATCTAACAACTAATCAAGAATTGTCTTCCTACCTGCTTCCCACTTGTACTAGATCCAACACTATATTAGCATTAAAAATAGCTAAGTATTTTATTTTATATTATTTATATATCTAGCATAGCTATACTTTCCATTAATAGCCTATCTCAAATTTATAAATTTAGCATATGGTACATCTGAGTTTAGCATACTAATTAGCCTACTATATATCTGATATTCACCCTTATGGCCTATCATTTCTATATCATTAACCCTATCTACCTAAGTAGGATAGCCTCTTATTCAAATTAGGATTAAATAATAATGAATAATTGACATCTTCAAGTATCATTTAAGTTTTCGATGAAATGAGATGGCTGCGTTTGGCGGGCGTGAGAGGGACGGCCCAGGCGAGGGTTCAGGAGGCTCGCGGCCACAGCTGGACGAGCTTGGAAAAGGTAAGGAGCAAGTTTATGAAAATGGAAGACCCAAGTCTGTTAAGATTAATGGCTGTTTCCCTAAGGCGCAGGAAAGACCAGTCCTGGTTATCCCTGTTGAATCGGTCAAAGAAGAAGTAGAATATTTCTCAGGGCATACCCTGATCTGCAAGTTCATGGGAATCAGGATTTCCCAGTCGACCCTGGAAGCGTGGTTGCGCCGTACTTGGCAAGTGGAGGGAGATATGGAGTTAATGCTGGCAGGCAACAGCTACTTCCTTGTCAATTTCTCCTCTGTTTCTGACAGGAACAGGATTTTTGAGGGAGGACCATATTTTTTCGATCGAATTGGTCTGTTTATCAAGCCTTGGCATGCTGGATTCAATTCAGCAGAGGACTTACCTTCTCGGGTGCCTGTGTGGGTTCGCCTTCCAAGGCTCCCTTTGGAGTTTTGGCGGGAGGACATTCTCCGTCAATTAGCTGCTCTTCTAGGGGTGCCTATAGCAATAGCGCACCAATCACTGGACAGAAAACTCATCTCTTTTGCTCGGATTTGTGTTGAAATGGACCTGAATAATCCTCTCCCGGACGCCTTGGAAATTTGCATGGGAGGTTCATCCTGGCTGCAACAAATTGATTACGAGGCAATTCCCTTCAGATGTCGGATTTGCCATGCCTACGGACATCTGCACCGCCAATGCCCCAAAGTGGCTCGACTCAATGCTGAGGATACTATCAGAGGAAATGATGAAGGAAAGGTGGCCCAATCGGGATCAATAAAGTCAGCTACAGATGGTGCGGTGAAAGGCAAATCACATTCTTCTAGAGGTAATCCAACCCAGGACCAGTCTGTTTCCAATGGGCTAGACAATGATGGTTTCATCCAAGTTCGAAGACGGGTAAAGGGCCGTGGGCAACAGCGTAGAAACCAGGACAGAACTCTTGAGGTTGGATTTAATCGTTTTGACACCTTGGATAGCATGGCTATAGAGGATGGTATTCCTCAGGAGGAGCTGGAGGGTCCAGGGGTGGCTAGAGGGTCATTTGAGCTGCCCAGTGAACCCCAAGGCCTGGAGTCCCAGACAATTAGAGAAATGGAGGTGGTCCCTGAAGAAGGGGCGTTGGCTGTCTTGCCAGACCAGCAGAGTACGGATATCCGATGGGCTGATCTGGCTAAAGTTTCGGATACTCTCGGAAAGCTCAAGAGCTCTTTGCCTGCTCTGGGACTGATCCAGAGACCTCTCAAGAAACCTTCTGGCCCCAATCTATCTAAAGCAGGGCGTCGAAAAGATCAAGAGAAAATCCAACGTACAGGTGATTTATTGGTTGAATCAGGGGCGGTTAGGACCCTGGATGAACATTTCACCCAACCCACCCAATGATTCTTCTGTCTTGGAATGTGAGGGGAATGCATAGTACCCCCAAGCAAAGAGCTATGCGGAATTTGGTACGGGATCATCATCCTGATATTCTGTGTTTACAAGAGACGAAGCTTTCTGTGGAGGCTATTTTTAGCTGTATGCCGAGGTTTTGGGCTCGGGGCTGCTGTCAGTGTGTGGGAGCTCGTGGTAGTGCCGGAGGAGTTGCAATCTGCTGGGATCCCGAGAAGATCACCCCTCTTCACTGGTTGGCTAGCGGCTCATCACTCTCCATGATTGCTTCCTCCCCAGAGTGTGGGGAAATGTTTCTGCTCACTAATGTCTATGCGCCAGGGGATATCTCAGGACAGCACAAGCTTTGGGCTCATTTGCAGTATGTTCGGAGTTTGTTTCCCTTTCTGCCTTGGGTTGTTAATGGTGACTTCAACGCCATTCTAAGCCTGGATGAAAAAAGAGGAGGGATCCCACGATTAGAGCCGTCTTCGGAGCTTTTTAGACATAACATTGACAGGCTGCGCCTTGCTGACATCAAGCCATCCAATGGGCTGTTCACCTGGAGCAATCGAAGGTCAGGTAAGGATGCAATATCTGAACGCCTTGATAGATTTTTATTATCTAGTTTTTGGCTTTCCAGTGCTTTCTCCTTGGCTTCCGAAATTCTGGACTGGCAAGGGTCCGATCATTGGCCCATTAAGATGACCACCAGGTACATTCCCCGACCAAAGAAACCGCCTTTCAAGTTTCAACTTATGTGGCTTCGGGATCCTTCTCTTCACTCCCTTATGACCAACTGGTGGAGGCAGGGGAAACCAGCATATGGGACTGCCATGTTTTCCTTTGCCAAGAAATTACAGTTTGTGAAGCGGAAGTTACAGGAATGGAACAGGGACAGCTTTGGGAATCTTCATGTTATGAAGAAAAGAGCTCAGGAGCAGCTGAATATTGTCTCCAGACAAATCCTTGACTTTGGCCTTACAGAAGATCTTCACAGGGCTGAATTTGTAGCTCTTAATGAGCTATCTGAATGGGAGCTCCGCGAAGAAATCTTCTGGAAACAGAAAGCCCGTAATGATTGGCTTCTGGAAGGAGACAGGAACACAGCTTTCTTCCACAAGTCAGTTCAGGCCCGGCGCAACAAGAACTTCATTGCTGCTCTGGATGCTCCGGATGGTACCCGAATCACCTCATCTCCCGACATCTCGACGGAAGCGGTTAGATTTTTTTCGGAGCTCCTCTCTGGTGTCCCGCTTCTTGCTGATTCTGAGGAACGGGAAATTTTGGCCTGCATCCCCTCCCTTATTACGCCTAGGATGAATGATGAGCTTATGAAACCGATTGATTTGGCTGAAGTTGAGAGAGTTGTCTTTAGTATGCACAAAGGTAAGGCCCCTGGTACTGATGGTTTTCCGGCTGACTTTTATCAAGCGTTCTGGAGTATTATTTGCCAGGACCTGCTTGATGTTGTGCAAGAATCTTACCTTAACAAGGATTTGCTTAGAGCCTTCAATGCTACTTTCTTGGTTCTGATTCCAAAGGAGAGGCAGGCTAATAAGTTGGACCACTTCAGACCTATTGCGCTTTGTAACACGGTTTACAAAATTATCACCAAACTCATTGCAGAGCGAATCAAGGTATGGCTGCCCTTGATTATCTCGGAAGAACAGGGGGGCTTTGTGGTCGGTAGGCAAATTTTGGATGGTGTTGTGATGGCTTCGGAAGCAATCCATTCCATGAGTTTTTCTCAGGAGAGGGGGATGTTCATTAAGCTGGATTTATCCAAAGCATTTGACAGAGCTGAGTGGGGTTTTCTGAAGAAAATTCTTCTAGCGTTTGGGTTTGGCCATGACTGGATTAGGTGGGTTTTCAGCTGTGTTACTACTCCTTCATATTCTGTCCTCATTAATGGAGAGCCTTCCAGATTATTTGGGGCGTCTAGAGGGCTCCGCCAGGGAGACCCGTTATCTCCTTATCTGTTTATCATTCTTGCTGAAGGTTTGGGCCGCTACATTAAGCATCAGGCCTCTCAAAAGGTGATTCATGGTTGGAAGTGGGGAAATGAGGTTGCCCAGATGACTCACCTTCAATTTGTGGATGACACCATCCTGGCTGGCCAAGCCCGGATTAGAGAGGCGCAAGCTCTCCGGAATACTCTTAATGTGTATCTTGCGGCCTCTGGTCAACGGGTTAATGAGCACAAATCAGCTATCTTCTTTTTCAATACTCCTGAGGCCATTCAGAGGAGGATTGTTGATATTCTCAGATTTCAGATTCAGGCTCTCCCCGTGATTTACCTGGGGATTCCCATTGTGGCAGGCAGGCAACCCAGACACTTTTGGCAGAATATTCTTGATAAACTAAAACAGAGGATAAATCATTGGACACACCGATGGCTCACGATGGCTGGGAGAGTGACGCTTTTACAATCTGTAATTCAAGCTCTTCCCACTTATCGCTGCATGATCCAGGTTGCGCCCCTGTACTTCCTTAAGGAGTATGATGCTCTGTCACGGCAGTTTCTTTGGAGCGGTAATCTCAGGAATTCGAAATGGAGTCTGATCAATTGGAGCATTGTTTGCCGGCCCAAGAAGGATGGTGGTTTGGGGCTGAGATCGGCTATCTTATCTAGCCAGGCCCTTGCTGCTAAGTTGTATTGGCGGTGGTGTACTTGTCAAACCCAGCTTTGGGCCCGCATTTTGTCTCACAAGTATTGCCATGGTGCTGATCCGAAGGAGATTCCCAGGCTGCCCCTTGAGGGAAGAGGATCTATGGTGTGGAACACCCTTAAACTTGGAGCCCAGCTGGTTCAACCCAGTTTTTTTTGGATCTGTAACAGAGGCTCGGAAGCTTTGTTTTGGGAGGACTCCTGGGACAGGGCTCCACCTATTCGTGTCTCGCATCCCCATCTGCAACCTTTGTGTGATGCCTTTCTCAATGCTGGCTGGGCCACTGTTGATATTTACAAAGTGGCCTACAAATTGGGGCCTTTTACTGCCTTTAGATGGAAGTCTGAGACTGAGTGGCCGCCGGGAGGGACAGAGGATCTTCGTAAGGAGCTGGCTTTTATCCTCGGTGGGAGAAAATGCAGCTCCCTGCTTGATAGTGATACTTTGGCGTGGGGAGGTGATGCTACGGGTCAGTACTCGGTGTCTTCGGGATATCAGGCCCTCACTAAGAATTCTTTTGGGGATGTTGATTTTGCTTGGGGTAAGAGAATCTGGAATTCTGCGGTGTGGCCGAAATGTAACTTCTTCCTATGGATTCTCACCTACAGCCGCTGTCTTACTTGGGAGAATCTATGCAGAAGAGGCTACCAGGGTCCGTCAATGTGTGTTTTGTGCAGGGACAGTGAGGAAAATGTTGGGCATCTGTTCTTTCAATGCTCCTTTGCTAGGAACCTTTGGCATCTGTGGTGGGCGGCCTGGGGATGCTCCTGTTGCCATGCCACTTCTTTAACTGAGTTTTGGCAGAGTATGGGCCGCCCTCCTAGCAAAGCTTCGATACTGCAGGCTGCGTGGGCCATTGGGCCTGCTTTCATAGTTTGGAATATTTGGATTGAACGAAATGGGCGTATCTTTAAAGAGTCCTGCGCTGCTGTTAGGATGGTATGGATGAGAATTCTCACGGCCTTGCAGGAGACGCTGCTTGTGAATTATGGTAATTCGTCAGACCTTGACCCAGCCTCCAGTCTTATTCTCAGTCGCCTCTCCCCTACGAGGCCTGGCAGCGACGCTCCCCTGCTCAGTCCGCGTCCTACGCACAGGACTCGTGTGACGGTGTGCCCATTGAGCCGCGCGGGCAGATGGACTCGCCCTGTTGAAGGGTGTCTTAAGGTAAATGTGGACGGCTCCTCCAGGGGTAATCCTGGACCTGCCGGTATTGGTGGTGTTGGCAGAAATGACAAGGGGGAGCTGTGTTTTTTATTCTCCATCCACAAAGGGGTGTACACTAACAACCTGATGGAGGCGCTTGCTATTTTAGAAGCGCTCTACTGCTGCTGTAAGCTTGGGTATTTCAGAGTGCTCTGTGAATCCGATTCACAAGTTATTATTAACCTGTTGAACAAAGACAATACTGATGGTACGGATTGGCATTTGGCCACGGTGATTAGGCAGATACGGCAGACTAGTGCCTCATTGGAGCTTATTTCCTTTAAACATATTCCCCGGGAATGGAATGGTGTTGCCGATGGTTTGGCAAAATGGGCTTCCGAGTACGGCCCGGACTGGTGTATCCAGGACCATCAAATGCTTCCTGATAGACTAACCCCTGTTCTGGCTCAACTTCTTGAGCAAGACCTGGGCATGTAATTGTTTGCTTTCTGGTTTCTTTCAATAAATTTTTACCCCGTTTAGTCGCAAGTATCATTTAAGTTTTCAAAGTGCAAGTCCTAAATTATTTCAGCTTTTCTTCTCATATGGTAGTTAGACATTTTGTTACACATTGGTTTCAAATGTTTTCATTAATTTCAAATAAATACATGAGACTTCTATGCAAAATCCTATGAGGTGTTCTTAATGGTAAAATTGGTTGATTTGGTGTTTCCATATTTTTATCTTTATTAGTATTTTATTCATTGAATGATGTTCCCATATTGTTTTCTTCATTGTTACTTTCACCAATCAGTGTTTTCATGCAATTTTATTCATTGTTAGAGGGTAAATCATCATGCATATTATCATCACCACAAAAATTAAAAACCATAAAATTTGAATGTGCACTTGCATTATAATTTGGTATATAATTGGACAATCAAAATTTGGTATACTATCATTATTTATGACATTCAATTCATCACTTATAATTCTTTCATGTTTTGTGCTTTAACTTATACTTTCAACTAGTACGATTTCACTCATCCATGATTAGACAAAGTTATGAACTTTAAGGGTGGGGACACCAACTAAATTATAAAAAAATAACCTATATTGTGTAGTACCAAGTGGGGAAAATGATCAAATTATGAAAATAGACTTGCACTATGTAGTCAACCATGATTAGATAAATTTCTCAACTTTTGAGGGTGGGGATAGTGATCAAATCATAAAAAAACAAATTTACACTATGCAGAATGAAACATTAAGGGACAAAATTCTCAATGTGACATAATAATGACATTGGTGTATGTACTTTTTTACTATTCACAAGATCATGTATGCACTAATAACATGTACATGTTCTATAATCTATACTTTACTTACATAGTTAACCCTAAACACTAAAACCTTAAACTCTAAACTCTATTCCCTTAAGTAATTAGGTTAACAAGGCTCAATTTGGCCCATATCACATCATTAAAATCCCAAATTAACTAATTCACTCACTCTATGATAAAACTAGGGTTAATTAACCCCAAAATAGGTTTAACAAGCTCAAATTATGTTGGGTTCTTTTATTTATTTATATATCAGTGTTGAATCTCCTTCCTAATAGGCTAGCATGTTGGCCATATCACATGAGAGATAAGTCTCGCGTGCTCACTTGAAGCACGTAGCAAAATACTGGTTCCCAAAGGTTTTGAAGCACAATGTGTGTTTACTCATCTTTCATAATCATAAGTTTTAAAAGGTCATTTAATACCATAAATACACTATTATAGTCCTTAATGTTTCATATTTGATTATCACAATCACTAAGATCACCATTACTAACTAGTGATAAAAGAAAAAGAGACCCGTGACTTGGAAGTAAAACACATTCATCATTCAATACTTAGAATATTTCATCATCCATAACACAATATGGAAAATACTAAAATTCTCATTAATAACTTACTAAATTACAAGACAAATTTTATATCTCTATTCCCCAAAGGACCCCCATGCACATGTTTATAATAGGGTTTTTATACTTGTTTTGCCTTGACCAAGTGTCATAATTCTAACTAACATGAACAAATGGCACACAGACTCCCAACAAGCTAAGATTTGTGGCTCTTACAACTATGTTTTCTTATAGACTCAGGCCTCTGCACCCCTAGATACTTGATCTATGCTATATTATAGTGGCCAAGTATTTTATTTCTCTTGGGCTGGTATAGGACCTCTAATCAATGGGGTTAAAGTGTCTTACTTAAGTTTCTCTTCTAACTGCTCTCACATCCCTCCTACTTTGCTTCCCTTACACTCCCCTAGTATTTCAATTCTTATTTTGAGTCCTCTATTTTAGGGTCCATCATGACATGTTCTCTCTTGAATGGGTCCTCTTATGTCAGATCTCCTATGCCATTGTCCTTACGTGCCTATAACCTCATGTGCCACAACACTTTTGCACCTATCAACTACGCATCATGGTCTTCTTGTGTCATGATGGTACTTGCATCAAAATGGATAATGATCCTTGTATGGCACATGCTAAAAATGGAACAATACTTATTCAAAATTTAGGTGTCAACATCACTCCATAGTAAGCCCTTAGTCCATCCCAAACTAAGCCACACTAGTATCTTCCAAAACTTTTGGCCCCTTTTGCTCGATTTCCTTCTTCAGCCCATCCCAATGGGATAATTCATTGAGTACTTTGGTAGTTATTCATTCAATGACCTCCTTTGCTTCTTTCAACTCCTTACGCTAAGTCAGATTCTCAATCTTCTTCACCTATTCATTCAGGGTTACGTTGGTCTCCTTCTGGATGTCTTCTAATTTGAAGCCCTCCTTGTCAACCTATCCCCAGAGTATGGAAAAACTTGTGTTTATATGTTGATGATGGTTATTAATGACATCTTCCATTGTTTCAATGTCCTTAAATGATTTCATGCACTTAATGTGGTCTTTTATTAAAAGGTCAATATCAACTACTTGTTATCTTAGTATTTCCTCATCATGGAGCCTGGCCTCAACTATTTTATTCAGATGTGTTAGGTGCATAAAAATGCCATCTAAAATAGGGATGACCTCCCCAACTCTCTCCAAAGTTATTTTACAAATGTCTACCACCATGGTGAATTATTCAATTATTTTCTTGGCCTCATCTCTAGGTGTGGGGTGGGTGCTCATTATTTTTCTTAAGTAATAGCTCAACCAATGTTTCCAACTTTCTGAAGGCATCTCCATCCAATGGCATGCCATCTACGAGGGCTGGTTCCTCATTCAAAATTATTTCACAAAGGTTTAAAACCCTTACCTTAGCCTCAATGGCCTCTTGGATTTGTTGCTTCAAGGAGGCCACTTCATCAGAAAACACTTACTTTTTTGCATACACTTTATTATACATCTATACAACCTGACCATGTTTCCTTTCTACCATGTACACATCTAAATCCGACAATATGTTGTGGTGCATCATTTCCATGGCTATCTTAAAAAATGTAGCACTTATCATTATTGGAGAGACCCACTATGGATCAATCTTCATGAGGTCTAGTAGACCTAAAGCATCTGGGCTAGAAAAAATGCAATCTAAAGGAATGTCAAATTGGGGCTCTTCATTATACATTTCCAAAAGGAAGGACACCTATTTCCTTATTTTTGGGGTCGCATCGTTATGATGGAAGTGCTTCCAAATATAGATGTCCTTGTCTTGTATGCCAAACTGGTAACATTCACACATAGTAGATGGCCCTCTCTATTTGTGCTCCCCTTCAGCTGGCCCCTTCTCTTTTCTTGGGTCTCTCTAAATTTCACTCTTTTGATGGATTTCTGAGGCCATCTCATTTTCTCCCATTCCATCAATATCAATTTGATCTCCAACTAGGGCCTCTTACACTGGGGATGGAGTCTTCTCCAAGTTTGATCCCAAATTATGAATCTGCTCCTGAGAGGGGTCCCTTTGGGGTGCTTGACTTGGAGGTTGTTATTGTGGCACTGCTTTGCTGGTAGTATTTATAGATGATGGAGGCAAAGTTGGTCATGGAGGTGAAGGTGGGGGAGTTAGATGAGGAGATGAAGGGTTTGGGTTAGGTGAGGAGTGGAATGAGTAGGGGAAGGTGAAGCAGGTGGTAATGAAGTGTGAGATGGATATTGATGATCTGGTGAAGGTGAAAGATGAGGTGGAGAAGGTGAAGGGTGAGGTGGAGGTGGGCATGACATGGAAGGGCAAGAATTAGTGGGTCTAGAGGGTTGTGCCTCTGCCATCTTTTATCATTTTTGAGGGGCCTGCTACCCACTTGTACTGGTGTTTTACTCAAATTTTCTTCTCATTTATTAATTTAAAAGTAAGTATTAAAACTAAAAGAGAGCGGTGTGTATGGGTACCTGGTATAAAGTGTGTGCATTGAATCTAGGTGAAGTGTAGACTCTTCTTTGACTAGGGAAGAATACCTACATATAAGAAAGCACTAAAAGACACTTGTTGATTAGATAATAAGATGGGGGGATTGCCTAGCATATGCTAAATCCAAAAAAGAGATAGCTTGTTAGGATGGTTGTCAATCCCCTTTCTGATAAAAGGTTTGATACAAATAAAAGAAATGAAACTTGAATATAATAACATAAAGGTAAACATTATTTAATATAAGAAAGGTAAAATGCTTGTTCAAAGAAAACAACTAACTATAAAAAAAAGTTGGTTGATGTTTATGCTAAGGTAGTTGGGGGTTTGATAGTGTTTTTGGCAAGGTAACAGGGACATAAAAAACATGATTCAATTGAGGTTTGGTTGAAAGTTTGTTCATAGATAGGGTAATTGATCAGACAAATGTTTGAGTAAGGGTTTTAGGTCAACAAAGCTTTGATATGGGTCTAGAGGGTATAAAAAAAATGTAAATAGAATAATTTGATCAAGGTATTTAAACCTTAAAGAAGAAATAAGGAAAACTAAAAACAAAGAGAAGAATACTTGTTATCAAGAGCAATGGAGAAAGGGGGAGAGAAGACCTAGAATAAATTCATCAACATAACAATAATCTAGACTTTGAGAATGATTTTGGGAAGTATTATAGTAGGGGTGGATACTTGCAAAAATACTTTAGCAACATATATTTATATATTTTTGGATTAGTTTTCCTTTCTATAGCTCTCCTTTTATACCAAGAAGTTGTCAATTGTAAGTATAAGAAGTTGTTAAATGGAGTGGAGGAAAAGTTGCTAATTTTAATTCTTTAAATCCATTTTGCTTGGCATAAAGAAATTGCTAAATTATGTGATGTTTATCTTATTCACGGCTGGAATTCATTTTAAAATAGACTGAGAAACTTGACTGGCACCGATCAGGCTAACCAAAGCTGATCAGTCTAACTAGCACCAGTTGAGGTCTGAGAGGAAAATGGGTGAAAATTGGTTAAAAGTAAGTGGGTTAATAAGATTAAGTTAGCAAGCTCAAAATTGGGCTAGGTTAATTAGGTGGCTAACTAGCTCCAATATGGGATAAGGGTTCAAGGGTGCTTTGACATAAATAATGAGGTAGTTTTTGAGTGTCTACTTTTTGCCCTTTTTTGTTATGCAGCTCTGGGTTGATAAGTTACAAAATAAAAATAGAAGCTAGGTAAGGTTAAAGGTGAAGGGTGATAGACGAGCTGATTTCAGATGCACTAGGCAAAAGGATGCTCCCTACATAATTCTATACACATAATATCCAAAAAGAACTTCAGGCCAAATGCAGTTCTTGAATGGTTCATGGGTGGGTTGTGAAGAATAAGTGTGCTCTGAGGGTAAGCTAGTGATACTCAACTAGGTTACCCCATTTAAAGAATCAAATGGTTTGGTTTGGGTGAAGGTTTACAAAGAAGGGTCATCTCCAAAAGGTTAGATTTCCCCAAGTATGTGAGGAGGTATTCCCCCTCAATCTAGGAGTTGATGAGGTAAAGCAGAATCAGATTAGGGTTTGATAAATGGTAAATGGGTAGTTACAAAGTGAGTGATAGAAGAAGGGTTGGGCATTTGAGATGCAAACATTCACATAAAATATAACTAAGTATGATAGCCAAGATCATGAAAATACTAATATTACCATGTTGGTAACAATAAGGTTGGGTTTTAGGATAAATGACAAAGTAACTGCACTCCAACATTTTTCATAGCTGATTGGGTTAGTCTTATCAAGTCTCCTAGATAGAGTCAGTGTTTACTCAGGTATCTATGGTAGGAAGTTCTCTTAAGACAAACACAAATGGTCTGGTTTTACATGAGGTGGTGAAAATTCAAATGTTCAACATGGAAAAATTGATCTATACAATCAAAAGGACCAAGTCAAGGTTGTCACAAACTATGCAATAGGTTGGGTCAAAAGGGGCCAATGTGAAGTGAACACGGTCGAATGGTTGGGTAGTTTGGTCGAGAAGGGTAATATCCAAAGTTTAAGAGAGAAGGTGACTCACAAATAGTTTGGTGGAGAAGGTAAGCTCCATAGTTTGAGGGAGAGGGTGACTCCTAAATAGGTTGGTGGACATCCAAATGGGTTTTCCCACTTGGGTATACCACTTAGTTTGGTTTGGGTTGATAGGGTTGATAAAGTTGATAAGACAGGTAAAGTTCGATTTGATAGGTTAGGTTGAGTGGATCAAGTTTGTTGATAGGTGTTTGGGTAGATAGGTGTTTTAATCATGGTAGGTAAGGTTTAAGAAGTTTGATTAGTAGGTAAGGGTTTGATTTGGTAAGGTTGGTTGAATAGGTTGATTTGATAGGTTTGATGAAGTTGATAAGATAGATTGATTTTATAGGTTGGGTAAGGTAAGTAAATTTGGTTGGTTGTTGTTGGTTGATAGGTTTGATAAGTTGGAGTTGGTAGATCGATAGGTTGGGGTGATGGTTATTGGTTTGATAAGGTTAGTTGGGTAAATTTGACAAGGTATGTTATGATGGTGGTTGGGGGTGGATAACCCAATGGTTGATTATGTTGGATAGGTTGAAGTTGAGATTGGTAAAAATAATTTTTAAGTTGGTATTGATGGGTTATTGATTATGTAGGATGATGGTCAAAGGGTTCGCAAAGGTAGAGAAGGGCAATCTCCAAAAGAGTAAGGTTAGTTTGGTCAAGTTGAAGGTTTGCAAGGGAAGGCAATCCCCAATGATTTTATGGTTAAGGTAAGTGGGTGGTTTTAATGGCTCAAAAGGAGGAAGACACGTCTCCCTCAGTTAAGTTAATTAAGGGATGGTTGATTTGACTCTTGATGTAATAGGCAAAAGGATGTTGCCTACATAGTCCCATGGATAGTGGATCCAATGTGAACTTCAGGCCAGATGTAATTCTTTCAATTTGGTGTTTGATGGGTTTGACTGGAGGAAGACGAGGTGATAGGAGAAGATTAACCTTAAAAGGTTAGGTTTGGTCTAGTTTTAGTTGGGTAGGATTACAGAAAAAGGTAACCTCTAAGGCTTAAGGATAAGACAACTCCCAAAGGTAAAAGGTCAAGCTACTTTATTGGTTGGTTGGTTTGTTATGTTAACTTAATTGGATGGGTTGGGTGAATGTGATTGGTAGTTATTGGTTTGGGTGGTAGTTATTGGTTTGTTTGGATAAAGTAAATAAGTTGGTTTATAGGTTTGATGGGTTGAACTTGGTTTGGGTTGTTTGGTTGATTAGGTGATGATTTGGTTTCATTGACTCCAAAGGGAGAAGACATGTCTTCCCAAGTGATCATGAAAGTATAAGGGGGAGGCTAAACTCTTTGATTGACAAAGACCATGATGGAATATGGGTGGGTTTATGAACATAAAACCCTTGTCACACTTTTACTTTGTTGTTAGTTTGATGGTTAAAAAAGGTAGCTTGAATGTATGGTGTCAAGTAAGCTCAATATCCCTTGATTTGTAAAGGACTAAAGGGGAAATGGATTGTAGGTAGTGGATGATAGGCATGGCAAATTTCCTATGGGGAGGGGTTGCCTCTTCTATAGGTGACCTAGGAACCATGATAAATAAGTCCATGTCATATGCTAGGTGTAGATTGATCGATGCAGGAAGTCTACTGATGAAAATTGATTGTGGTGTTCTTGGGATAACTTTTTTTTTATTTTTTTTATACGGTCTTATATGGCTTGTTTTGATATCCTGGTGAAGTTGATCAATGCGAGAAGATTCAAATGATAACTTTTATCAAAGTTAACTTAGCCATCCTTCAAGGGAGTGGTCTAAGTTTGGGTTTGTTCATATTGGATAGTTGTCCTTCAAGGGTGCAGTCTATTTTAAGTTCAAGAATTTTTTATTATTTTGAGAAGTTGTCCTTCAAGGGAGCAATCTACATACTAAAGATGTTGACCCAAATTATATTTTTGTATCCCAAATGTTTATATGCTTATTTATACATGGATTATTTATATCGGCCTAAAGTTTTCCTTTACAGAGGCAAATCCATAGCAAAAGAAGGTTGATGATGGGTGGAAGAGGTGGTTTGAAGTGATAACAACCATGGGATTCCATCTAATTAGAGATAAAAAGTATACATGAGGATCATGTCATGGGTAGAGTCATGGTATCTATGTTTATAATTATGCAAAGTTTGTGATAGATAACCACATTGATGGGTGGAAGAGGTGGTTTGAAGTGATAACAACCATGGGATTCCATCTAATTAGAGATAAAAAGTATACATGAGGATCATGTCATGGGTAGAGTCATGGTATCTATGCTTATAATTATGCAAATTTTGTGATAGATAATCACATGATCTTATTTTTAATCGATTGTCCTTAAAGATAAGGACATGAAGGTGATTAAAAACAAAGGATGAGCTTAAATTAGACACAAGATGACAAGGAACCTGGTTTAACCAAGGGACAGACGTGAATGCCAAGTGTTTAAGAGGTTCATGCTTGATATGCCCTAAATTCATGCTTGCATGGATGGGTAATGCCAATCAGAAGAGTAGATGTCCCCCAGTTACTTTACAACACTTGGTTAGACATGGAAAGGATTCAGAGTGATAAAAAGGTGAGGTTGGTTTAGGTGATAGTTTGATGGAGAGGGGTAATCTCTAATGGTTCAGGGAAAAGGTGATTCTCCAATAATTTTGGTTGGGTGAAGGATAAAGGTAATCCACAAAAGTTTAGGGTTGGTCGATAGGTTTAAGAGTTGGTTTGGTTTGGTTGAGTGGGTTCGATTGCTTAGGTAAGATTGATAAGGTGGGTTGGTTAAATAGGTTGGATAAGGTTGAAAGGTTGGTTTGATGGTTGTTGGTTTGATATAGGTGATAGGTAAGGTTCAATTAATTGTGGGTGAGGTTGGGTAAGATTGTTTGGTTAGGTAGGTTAGGCTAGGTTGATTAGATAAATTGATAGGTACGTTATAAGGTGAATTGGGTTGATAAGATTGATTTAGAGGGGTTGGATAGGGTTGGTTGGCTGGATAGCTTTGATAGGTTGGGTAACTTTGATAGGTTGGGCAGATCAGGTAGATGATTTTGAGGTGAAAGTACCAATAGTTTATTGGGTTAATTATTAAGGTATGGTTTGAGGTTGATAAATGGTCAAAGCCTTATGGAGGGGAACTTCCCCCAGTTTTGTTCTTTCCATGAATGGTCAAAATATGGGAAAATGGTCCCAAAGTTAAGGTGTTGGTTAAAAAGAGGGTTTAGGAGGGGAAAAGATGACTTTATCCTCCTCTCAAAGGGTTTTTAGTTGTTAGTTGTTAGTGGTTAGTGGTTAGTAGGTCAAGTTTATAGGTGGTGGTTTGCGTGGGATTTTCTCTAGTGCACCAAGGCCAGGGAAAAGCTATTGGGTCATAGTTTGGTAGGCTAGGGTAGGTTTGATGGGTTGATCTTGGTCTGGGTTGTTAGGTAGGTTGGTTATAGATGAACTAAAAGGTAGATTGATTGTGTTTGGTTGATTTGGTATATAGGTTGGTTTGATTGGGTGAAAGAGGTAAGATAAATAATCAAGTTAGTTTGTTGGTTGGGTTAGTTTGATTGTTTGGTTTAGTTGGTGAGGTAAGATTAGGTGGATAGTTATGGATAAGGTTAAATTGATAGTAGGTTTAGTTAAGTTGATGGTAGGATTAGTTTGGTTGATATTTTTTAAGGTTGGATTGATAGGTTCCACAGAGGTGGTAAGTGGAAAAGGTAGGTTGGTTGGTTCCACAAAGGTAAGTGGAATAGTTTGGTTAGTTGGTTCTACAAAGGTGAGTGGAATCGGTTGGTAAGTTCACTCCAAAACGTTGAGTGGAGTAGGTTGGTTGGTTGATTCCTTGAAGGTGTTTTCTAAGGAAAGTTGAAAAGAGTCCACTAGGTTGACCAATGGTTCGGTTGAGGGTTGGACCATGGTTTCCTCAATAATGAGCGAAGGAAGAGGTTCAATGATTAGTTGTTTGATGATATTTAAGGCTAGATTGGAAGTAACATGGAGAATTTCCTTTGAAACCTCCTTGTGATTGATAAGGTTTTGGATGAACATCTTAAAAGAGCCACATGTGTCTATCCCATGTCTGTTGGTGTGATGATAGGAAAAAAATCATCTTCTATGAACCAAATTGGTTCTGGAAGAGAATTATTAATGGGCTTGATTGGAGGAAGGTTAATTATAGAGGCCTTCGAAAAGTTTATCTATGATTGAGGCATACAATTCCTCCAGTGGGGTATACTGCCTAGGAAGAGGGTGCACCAATAACTCTTGAGTTTCTGAGCTAAATGGTAAATTTGATGAGGTTTGTTCGTTTGATGGATTTGATAGGTTTTATAGGTTAGGTAGGTTTGGTTGGTAGTTGTTGGTTGGTTTTGATAAGATTGATAAGGGTGATAAGGTGGGTAAATTTGATAAGGTGGGTAAGCTGAATAGGTTAGATTGATCGGGTAAGTTTGGTTGATATTTGGATAGGATTGTGATCCAGGCAACAATTTAGGCGACAATTCGGGTGACAGTTCCACCCCAATTGATGACGAAACTTCTAGGAGCCATAACTTTTGCACCGTAGCTCCAATTGACTCACCATTTGAACCGTTGGAAATCTAAGAATGAGGAGAATGTTGTGAAATATCACTAAGCTTTGCTTGATGAAGTTTGACCTCCAAAAATCCAATGGAAGTGCCTCAAATTTCAATTTTAATAGTACAGTCTAAAAATAGTAAGTTTCTAAAAATAGTAATTCCTCAGATTCTGTATTATTTTAAATCTTGGAAGTCAAACCACTTAATCTCCCTCAAGATTGGTGACCTTCCACATCCTTCCCATGTCTGTTGGTGTGATGATAGAAAAAAAATCATCTTCTATGAACCAAATTGGTTCTGGAAGAGAATTATTAATGGGCTTGATTGGAGGAAGGTTAATTATAGAGGCCTTCGAAAAGTTTATCTATGATTGAGGCATACAATTCCCCCAGTGGGGTATACTGCCTAGGAAGAGGGTGCACCAATAACTCTTGAGTTTCTGAGCTAAATGGTAAATTTGATGAGGTTTGTTCGTTTGATGGATTTGATAGGTTTTATAGGTTAGGTAGGTTTGGTTGGTAGTTGTTGGTTGGTTTTGATAAGATTGATAAGGGTGATAAGGTGGGTAAATTTGATAAGGTGGGTAAGTTGAATAGGTTAGATTGATCGGGTAAGTTTGGTTGATATTTGGATAGGATTGTGATCCAGGCAACAATTTAGGCGACAATTCGGGTGACAGTTCCACCCCAATTGATGACGGAACTTCTAGGAGCCATAACTTTTGCACCATAGCTCCAATTGACTCACCATTTGAACCGTTGGAAATCTAAGAATGAGGAGAATGCTGTGAAATAGCACTAAGCTTTGCTTGATGAAGTTTGACCTCCAAAAACCCAATGGAAGTGCCTCAAATTTCAATTTTAATAATGCAGTCTAAAAATAGTAAGTTTCTAAAAATAGTAATTCCTCAGATTCTGTATTATTTTAAATCTTGGAAGTCAAACCACTTAATCTCCCTCAAGATTGGTGACCTTCCACATCCTTCCCATGTCTGTTGGTGTGATGATAGGAAAAAAATCATCTTCTATGAACCAAATTGGTTCTGGAAGAGAATTATTAATGGGCTTGATTGGAGGAAGGTTAATTATAGAGGCCTTCGAAAAGTTTATCTATGATTGAGGCATACAATTCCCCCAGTGGGGTATACTGCCTAGGAAGAGGGTGCACCAATAACTCTTGATTTTCTGAGCTAAATGGTAAATTTGATGAGGTTTGTTCGTTTGATGGATTTGATAGGTTTTATAGGTTAGGTAGGTTTGGTTGGTAGTTGTTGGTTGGTTTTGATAAGATTGATAAGGGTGATAAGGTGGGTAAAATTGATAAGGTGGGTAAGTTGAATAGGTTAGATTGATCGGGTAAGTTTGGTTGATATTTGGGTAGGATTGTGATCCAGGCAACAATTTAGGCGACAATTCGGGTGACAGTTCCACCCCAATTGATGACGGAACTTCTAGGAGCCATAACTTTTACACCGTAGCTCCAATTGACTCACCATATGAACCGTTGGAAATCTAAGAATGAGGAGAATTTTGTGAAATAGCACTAAGCTTTGCTTGATGAAGTTTGACCTCCAAAAACCCAATGGAAGTGCCTCAAATTTCAATTTTAATAGTGCAGTCTAAAAATAGTAAGTTTTTAAAAATAGTAATTCCTCAGATTCTGTATTATTTTAAATCTTGGAAGTCAAACCACTTAATCTCCCTCAAGATTGGTGACCTTCCACATCCTTCCCATGCTTTCAAAATGTGTATAAATGAAGAGGTAACCTGAAATGTGAAGATAGACATCTCTTCCCAGAGATAAGCATATATTTGTATTGCGATCTTGAGTAATACTACATCTCTTCTACGAGAATTCATTGTTACTGTGTTATTTCTATGCTATTGGGATATTTATCAACCAAAACTTCTGAGTTTTGGATCAGATTGGTTGATAAGTGTTGGGTTGATAGTTTTTGGGTTTATTTGATAAAATTGGTTGGTTTTAAAAATTTGATTGGTAATTAACGATTTGATTTGATAAGGTTGGTTGAATAGGTGGATTTGATGGGTTGGGTGTAAAGTTGATAAGGTAGGTTGATAGTGGTTGGTTGATAGATTCATAGGTGGATAGGTTTATTGATTGATTTGTTTGGTTAAGGTAGATAAAGTGGGTTGAGGTAATTGACATAATGGAAGGGGTAGATGACCCAAGTTTTGACAAGGATAGGGTGATGGATGTGGCAAATGTTGATAGGTTATTGGTTGAGTAAGGTAATGGTTAAAGGGTTGTTGATAGGTTGTTGCCCAGTTGAATTCAAAATTTTATTGGTTACAGGTAAGGGTTGATTGGTCATGGGTACCAAAAATAGATAACTCTACTTTGCTTATTTGGTATATTAACATTGTAACCAATTTAAGTGGTAGTTGATAGTTTGGGGGTTGATTATGGTTGAAGTTTGATGGATGAGGGGTAGAGTTAGGTTGATGGTAGGTAAGGTAAGGAGCATAGCTAGCTCGAGATGCTAGGCAATGCACAGATGCAAGAGGGTTGTGGTCTGAGATTCTAGCAAAGCTAGGATCTCTAGAAAAGGTTATAGAAGGGTTATCCATTTGAATAAGGTAACGGAGAGGAGAGTAAATGAGGTCAAAATGATGGAATGTTTATGGTAGAAGGTCGATTCCTCAAAAATCAAACAAAGATCAAACAAGAAAAAAGTCTAGAAAGCAATGCATACACTAAGTGCATTAGCTCTTAGGATAACTTTTATCTCATGTTGGCTTATACCTTAGTTAAAAATGTGTGAGGTTAGTTTGGATTAAAAATTGGGTACTAGATAGGAAAGATAAGAATGGTTTTGAGTAATTTTTAGGTGCTCAAGAGAATCTGTATTGGACCAAGTACATGGCCTGGTACTGGGGGCTTGCTCCCTGCACTTCATGATCTTGAAACTAGGCTAGGTCACTTAGCCAAGATATACCATATCTCCAAGGTTTATACTCTGCTAGAGGATAGAGTGGGCTCTCCCCTTGGTGATGAAATCTAAATGGGATTACCAAGGGTAAGGTTATCTGCTAGGTGGTGAAATCCCATTTGAGCCTTGTCTCAAGTATGTTATAGTGTGTTGATTGATTATGTGGTTTGGTTGTGTAACATAAGTAAACTACAATTCAATTATGATACTTTTTAATTAAGTTAAGTGAGTTAGAAGATAAGCAAGGAAGCAAGCAATGGATACAAGTTTCATTTCAAGCCTAATAGAAATTTTAGATTTGTTTAGATGAATAAATAATAGAGAGAGCAAATAAATGCTAACTAAGAAAAGAAAGGTGGTGGGTCCCATTGGGCATACCAAAATGTTTTACTCAAATTTTCTACTTATTTATTAATTTGAAAGCAAGTAGTAAAACTGAAAGAGAGGGGTATGAATGGGTACCTAGTAGGAAGTCCGTGCATTGAATCTAGGCAAAGTGGGGACTCTTCTTTGGCTAGGGAAAAATACCTACAAATAAGAAAGCACTAAAGGATACTTGTTGATTAGAAAATAAGATAGGGGGATTGCCTATCATATGCTAGATCCAAGAAAGCAATAGCTTGCCAGGATGGTTGTCAATCCCCTTTCTAATATAAGGTTTGATACAAATAAAATAAATGAAACTTGCATAGAATAACATAAAGGTAAATGTTATTTAATACAAGAAAGGTAAAATGCTTGTTCAGAGAAAACAACTAACTATAGAAAAAAGTCGATCGATGTTTATGCTAAGGTAGTTGGGGGTTTGATTATGTTTCTGGCAAGGTAATAGGGACACAAAAAATAGGATTTGATTGAGGTTTGGTTGCAGATAGGGTAATTGATTAGACAAATGTTTAGGTAAGGGTTTTAGGTCAACAAAGGTTTGATACAGGTCTAGAAGGTATAAAACAAAATGCAAATACAAGAATTTGATCAATTTATTTAAACCTTAGAAAAGAAATAAGGAAAACTGAAAATAAAGAAAATAATACCTATTATCAAGAGCAATGGAGAAAGGGGGAGAGAAAACTTGGAGGAAATTCATCAACATAACAATACTCCAACCTCTGAGAATGATTTTGGGCAGTGTCTCGATAAGTGTGGATACCTACAAAAATACTTTGGCAGCATGTACTTATAGATTTTTGGATTAGTTCTCATTTCTACAACTCTCCTTTTATTGGAAGAAGTTGGCAATTGTAAGTGGAAGAAGTTACTAAATGGAGTGGAGGAAAAGTTTCTAATTTCAATGCTTTAAATTTGTTTTGCTTCGCATAAATAAATTGATAAATTATGTGATGTTTATATTATTCATGGCTAAAAGTCATTTTAAAATAGGCTGTTAAACCTGACCGACATCGGTTAGGCTAACCAAAGCCAATCAGGATAACCAGTGTCGATTGAGGTTCAAGAGGAAAATGGGTGAAAAGTGGTTAAAAATAAGTGGGTTAAAAAGGTTAAGTTAGCAAGCTAAAAAGTGGGCTAGGTTAACTAGGTGGTTAAGTATATCCAATATAGGGTAAGGGTTCAAGGGTGCTTCAACATCAAAAATGGAGTAGTTTTTTAGTGTCTACAACTGGCACTTAGATTTGGTCACTTCCTTTGTACTTGTGGTGCCTATGGGAGCCTCTCCTTGGGGTTTTCATCTTAAGGGTACTAACAGGGGCATAACATGTAAAATAATTTATGGACTTGATCCCCGACTAGGATATTATTAACCTTGATATCGGTTAAGTCTATTTTCCCTCTCTCTAAAAAGGCCTTTTTGCCTGAATACCCAAACATTTTTTGGAGGGTGTGGTGCTTTGCATCGATCCATTCTGCCTGTAAACTATTTGGCTACACATCCTAAATTTGGTTGATGGAATTAATGAAGTATCACAAAAAAAATGAATATGTTAGTTTAAGCCATGCTAAAATCTCTCTTGAAGGGTTCATATGAATGTGTGCCATGGAGTAGTGATACTTTACAACAAATTTTTTTTGATCTACATCCAAGGAAAAATCTTTGGGAATGCACCATTCATTCCTAAATGCCACCTTTATCCCATCAAACCGTTACCGCATCTTCATCTTCTAAGATGGGGTAATGTGTTGGGGGTAAGTGAAGGCTTTGAATTGCTTGATGGGGGACTTATGAGTGGGGGGGTATACGCACTTCAATGAACTTGAGCTATATTAAATTACCTTGATCTTGTCAAAAACCAATAATAAAAAGATTGATCTTAAAGGAACCTGTACTTAAGTGTTTTGTGTACATTTTCCACATCTTCAACTATCTTCTAGGCAAAATCCAATGCCCAATTGTATTGTGTGCACTGAACAACTTGGTAAGCAATGTTAGGAACTCCCAGAAGCACA
This sequence comes from Torreya grandis, assembly GCA_037957365.1. Lineage (NCBI taxonomy): Eukaryota > Viridiplantae > Streptophyta > Pinopsida > Cupressales > Taxaceae > Torreya > Torreya grandis. The sequence goes on along the minus strand of JARHVA010000167.1, from coordinate 3,786,266 downwards.
ATTGATTACCATATACAAGCAACTTAAGATGCGGAATTAACCAGAAGTAACAAGTAACTAGAAACCAGAAACAACACAAAATATGAGAGACAATACACAATTGTATTAATACTCATCCAGAAAAGAATACAATAAAGAAGATGCCACTTCTTCTTCACACCTCTCAGAGGCTTCCCACACCTCAAGTGTACAGTACTTCTTTCCTCAAAGATCTCTCTCTTACGGTCCCAACACACAACTCAAACACAGAGTTGGTGTTCACCTCCAACCAGTCAGTATCCACTACTACCAGTACACCAGTGCTCCACGCACTCCAAGTACACAATCATACTTCAAGTAGATCTCCCAAGAACTGCAACAACCTGCAACCCAAATGATCTTACTTATGGAAGGAACTACCTTGCCTTCCTCTTTGCTCTCTGATGTGTTGCTATCACCTTTGATCCCACTGTCACCTACAGATCTCCTTTGACCTCGCACACACACACACCATGTAGATCTCTCTACACCCTGAAGAACCCTTGTCCTTGCCTCACCAAGTCCTTATGATTCTCCAAACTAGTACCCCGGTGGATCTTCTCCCTGATCTAGCACACCTGCAGACCAACCTGATCATACACACTCGGCACCCCTATGGAACTAGGAGGAACACCCTTGCTCACTTCACACATTGAAGGAGCTAACTTTGCTCAACTCAAACTAGAACACTTTACAATACAGCCTATGAGTCTCTTAAATAGATCTCATGCAAACAATAATTAGACATCCAATTACAATAATTAGATCCACAGCTCAAGACTATAATTAGCCTCTCAACATGCAAACACTCAATTCGTTAACTAACTGTCTGTGAATTGGCAGTTCTAAAACTACACAGGCGATCGACGTCGGTCCCTGTCAGGCTGGAGATGACCGATGTCAGCCAATACCTGATCGATGTCGGTTGCCTTTCCCACTGTATATGACTAACATCAGCTGATCAGACCGATATCATTTGCCCTGTAACTTAGCAACCTCTCAACAACTTCCTCCATGTCTGCAACAGTGAAGCTTTTAGCTCCACAACCTAACAATCTCTCACTTGGAGATAAACAGCTGCACTGTACCTGTACCTATACCCCATCTAATCTATTTCTTGGCTTGTATCCCTCTTCAAGCTCAATCCTGAAGACCGCCCACCACACAACCTGTGGTGCACCTCATGTCATCCAAGTAACCTACCGCATCCGCATCTACAAACACATGTAGAAAAGAACTTAACCCTGCATAACATGTCGACCTGCTACTGGTCCCTCTCAAATACCTAAGAATCCACTGAACTACCCTCCAGTGCTTCTTTCCTAGATCGGTTCCAAACTTTCTGACAGCACCCACTGCTTGGGCAAACTCAGGTCTATACCAAACCTCATGTGATTTCGGACACTGAACTGTCCAGCCCTTGGTGTGCTTCGGTTCTGCATCCTGAACCTTGCCAACACCTGATTCACATCAGCTCCCACTGGAGACAAAATCAATCTGTGATCTTCCATGTCTCCCATGCCAAAGAATTTCGCTGCTCCAAATCTTTCATGGCAAACCACTGAACTAATCTTACCCTTAGCTCAGTAAAACCCTGTATGTACAAACCTGCTAGCAAACCATCCACATACAGTAATAGGATAATGTTACGACCATCATCCACCTGGTAAGATAAACACAATGGTTACATTGACATTGACTAAAACCCTGCTTTGTCATCCACCTGTCAAAACCTATACCACTATCCTGCAGCTTCCTCAAGACCATATGACCTGGCCTTCCGTCTCATGTGTCCATTCTCTCTATTATTTAACCAAGGTATCCATTTGTCTCAGTGCTTTCATCTCGGCTGGCAACCCTACCAAATCTCCCATTTGGTCCTGCATCATATTCATGCCATGCTCCCAATGTTTCTTGGATCCTTCCTGCTCTGCAGTCAGCAACTAGTATAAAGAAGAGGAACAATGAATTTGAGGCTTACTTGCACTTTTAGTCCTCCCCATGGGCATTTGAGACTCTTTGACAGCTTGCTGTCTACCCAAAATCTATCTCAGTGACTGACCTCAGTCACTACATAGTCTGCATTCGACCGATGTCAGTTCCATGCACCTGTCCTAACTACCGACCCCATCAACGTCAGTGTCTACCTACTGTCTACGTTGGTCCTCTTGACTAACGTCGGTCTTACTATCACTGACGTCGATCCTCCTGACTGATGTCGGTCTTACCCTACCCGACACCACTGGCTCTAGTCTGCACATGACCGACATCGGCACCTGTCTGTTCGACGTCGGTTCCCCCTGACTGACACCGGTACCTATGTTCGTCTGTGAGTGATGACTTTTTACCTGTGAGCTTTCTTTGAATCAAATCCCTATCCAAAATGCTCTGCTCAGAGTTACTCAGCCTTCTCCACTGATCTCTGTCTGCCATCTCCTCTATAAAAACCAAGGCTTTCCAGTTCTTAAGTCTGTCAAATACATCTGACTTCCTCTTAAGAACATGCATCTCCTTCTTGCTCTTGTAACCAAGCCTATAAAGCCACGTCTCCACAATAGAAGAAGAATCAGTAATATAAGCAAGTAGATAAAGAGTACCTACTTTCTTACCACCAGCTAATTCAAGTGCATCCACTGTGAGAGTTCTTGTGCATCTCTCTTCACCCAAATTTCCTCGAAAAATTAGCCACAACTTTAAGACTGGGACCTGCATGACCTCCTTCAACACCCATGTGTTGGTCGCCTGCAATTTCAGCAACACTTCCCCTTTGTCAATACTATGACAAGGCTCACCAACCCCTCTACTTGGGGCTGCATGGAAAGAGGCAACAAAATCTATTAACCAAGATTCAACTTTATCCAGAGCATCCTATGCAACAACACCTAAAATATCTGCTTTTTCATGCTGATCTGCTACCAACCAACAATCTTTATTTACCTGCTCTTTCTTTCCATAACACCGTAAGTGACCATTTGTGCTATTCAATTTCTCCATTCATAGCTTACTTTCTTCTATCATTGCTATACTCCCACTCAATCAAAAACCCCTGAGAGTGACCTGTAACCAAACACAAAACCTGCTCCTTGCAACCTTAGCTCTGATACCAACTGTTAGGAACCCCCGAAAGCACAATTGATTACCATATACAAGCAACTTAAGATGTAGAATTAACCAGAAGTAACAAGTAACTAGAAACCAGAAACAACATAGAATATGAGAGACAATACATAATTGTATTAATACTCATCCAAAAAAGAATACAATAAAGAAGATGCCACTTCTTCTTCACACCTCTCAGAGGCTTCCCACACCTCAAGTGTACAATACTTCTTTCCTCAAAGCTCTCTCTCTTATAGTCCCAACACACAACTCAAACACAGAGTTGGTGTTCACCTCCAACCAATCAGTATCTACTACTGCCAGTACACCAGTGCTCCACGCACTCCAAGTACACAATCATACTTCAAGTAGATCTCCTAAGAACTGCAACAACCTGCAACTCGAATGATCTTACTTATGAAAGGAACTACTTTGCCTTCCTCTTTTCTCTCTGATGTGTTGCTGTTACCTTTGATCCTATTGTCACCTGCAGATCTCCTTTGACCTCGCACACACACACACACCATGTAGATCTCTCTACACCCTGAATAACCCTTGTCCTTGCCTCACCAAGTCCTTATGATTCTCCAAACCAGTACCCCGGTGGATCTTCTCCCTGATCTAGCACACTTGCAAACCAACCTGATCATACACACTCGACACCCCTGTTGAACTAGGAGGAACACCCTTGCTCACTTCACACACTGAAGGAGCTAACTTTGCTCAACTCAAACTAGAACACTTTACAATACAGCCTATGAGTCTCTTAAATAGATCTCATGCAAACAATAATTAGACATCCAATTACAATAATTAGATCCATAGCTCAAGACTATAATTAGCCTCTCAACATGCAAACACCTAGTTCATTAACTAACTATCCGTGAACTGGCAGTTTTGGAACTGACAGGCGACCGACATCGGTCCCTGTCAGGCTGGAGATGACCAACATCGGCCGATACCTGACTGATGTTAGTTGCCTTTCCCACTGTATATGATCGATGTCAGCTGATCAGACTTACGTCGGTTGCCCTGTAACTTAGCAACCTCTCAACAACCTCCTCCATGTCTGCAATAGTGAAGCTTTTAGCTCCACAACGTAACAAGCAATATGTAGGTGGTCCATGTCCACCTCCTTCCATTTGTCGGTCCCTTTGACCTTGGTGGAAAAGATTCATGTTGAAACTCTAAAGACAAGATCCTATAGGTTTCTTATATGCATTACATGCCCCCGCTTCTAGTACATAAATGTGGTGGGGGTCTATTGAATCGCCTCTATATTCGTTGAGTCATCCAACACACTCACCTCCAAGAAATGAATTCATGTTACTTTGCTTATCCTTTCCATGGTGATCTTCATGTTGTGCACTGTGAAGTGGATGTAGGCCTCATGGATGTATGAGAGGAGGAATTGAACTGCCTCAGTAGGCTTGTCAAAGTATGGTAGCTCAAAAAGTTGGAAGAGGTCAGCCTTGTCTAGTTGGTTCTTGATGGACAAGTCATAGACCACTTGATTATTAGTGTTGGTAGTCTGGACTTGATAATCATTTTACAACTCGACTTCATTGCCTAGCTAACGGTGGTTGTAATAAAATATTTTGGCAATCGACACCTTGGAGACCCAGTTCTCTATGTGCAAGACCGACTCTGGGTATTACATCTCTTCTATTAAAAAATATAGAGGAGGAGATGTTGGGGTGTTCTACGATGAAGAGGCATGCACATACCTTCCCTTCCTTCACCATATTCACTTTTTATGTGCTCTCTCTCACTTCTCCTTCTATGTTTTCTCTCAAATTCCCATGCACTGCACTTGTTCTAGTTTCTCTTCTTGTTATCATGAAGGCTCTTCTCTTATAGGGAGCCAAGATCCTCCACTCACCTCTTCCTCTTCTAGTATGGTTGGAATATTTTCAAGTCTTTTGGCCTTTTTATTTGGTTGCATTACCCTTCATGGTGCTCAAATGTTAACCCATGGCCATCTCGCATTTTCAAATGAAAATGTGGTGGCAGCCTAACTTCCTTCTATAACGAACCGCTACACCAAAACCTCAAGGTGTTAGTGAAGTCTACCCACTAGGACCATAACATCCCACCACGCTTTCGAAGCCCAGACTCTGGGCTAGATTTGCACCCGTACCATGAGATCCACTACGTGTACAAGCCCTAGGTGAACACTGCAATGTCGGCGTAGCCACCCGCACCATGAATTGAACCCAGGTGGAGGATTTGATACCACATGTAATGAACCACTACACCAAAACCTCAAGGCATTAATGAAGTTTGCCCACCAGGACCATAACCTCCTACAGTAGATTACCTCCTACAATAGATTTAATCAAAATATGCAAAAATAAAATAATTCTTACCAATAATAGAAACATAGAAAGCTTATATTGATCGCAAGACACTTCAAGGGGGCAACCTCCTTTGAGCAAGCTCAATACAATAAATTTGTGGATGCCTTCATTGGGCCTCAACACTTACTTATATACTAACTCTATTCTAACAACTACTAATTCCCTTGTATGTGGGACAATTCAAATATGCTCTAAGGAATGACTTACAAAGCATATGCGTCCATAGCAATTATTACACTAATACTGCAAAGAGAAGGGTAAAGCACAAGTTCCTAACATCCCTTCCCTCTTAGAAAAAGCTTTGCCCTCAAAGCTTCAGATGTGAGAATTGTTGTTGAATCTGAAAGAGTGGTTCACATGTTGCATCTTCTGGTTGCATGTCATGCCATTGGATTAAAATCTTTGTGATGGAGTGGGATCGAAGTTAGTCGGTGCACCTATCGAGGATTATTTCTAGCTCGAGAAGGATGGAGCCTTCATTATCAAGTGCTGGTAAAACTATCTACACTCGGATGTTGGATCCAAGAACTTGTTTCAAACACGAGACATGAAAGACGGGATGAACTTGGGAGGAAGGTGGAAGCTCTAACTTGTAAGCAACTGACCCAATATTCTGGAGAACCTTATATGGCCCATAAAACTTTGGAGCAAGCTTTTGGTGCCCTTTTAGTTTCAGTGATGATTACTTGTATGGTTGTAGATGAAGAAAAACCATATCACCAGGTTGAAAGGTACACTTAGAGCGGTGCTGATCATCATGTTGCTTCATTCGGTTATGTGCCATGTGGAGATTGTCTTACAAGGTGTAGAGAATTTAATCCCAGTTTCAGAGAGTAGTGTCAACTGCCTAAATTGGTGAGCTACCGGGATTATATGGAAGAAGTGGTGGCAGTGCTTGACCATAAATTGCTTCATAGGGAGTCATTTTGGTGGAAGTGTGGTATGAGGTATTGTACCACCATTTATCTAAGGGAAGCCACTTGGCCCATTGATGTTGTTGTTCTAAAGCAAAGCAACAAAGGAAGGTCTCTAAGCATTTATTGACTATTTCTGTCTGGCCATCTATTTGTGGGTGGTACGTAGAGATCATTCTCAACTATGTGCCTATGCAACAAAAAAGTTCCATCCAAAAATGGCTGGTGAAAGTGGCATCACGATTTGAGACAATTAAAGAAGGAATGCCATGAAGACGGAAGATCTGATCCAAGAAAACCTGTGTGACTATGGAGGCTGTGTATGGGTGGCTGAGTGCACAAAAATGACTATATTTAGAGAGGTGGTTGACTACGACTAGGATCATTGTCTTTCCCCCAAATTTAGGGAGGCCCTCAATGAAATCCATGGAAATATCTATCTAAATCCTAGTAGGAATGGGCAAAGGCTCGAGCAAACTGGGAGTCAATGTGGTTTCACCTTTGTTTCATTGGCACGTATCACATTTGGCCACCATCTGTTTAATTTTAGCTTTCATGCCTTTCCAAAAGAAGTGTCGATGTGCCAGCTCATAGGTTTTGAGAAATCTTGAGTGCCTTACTGAGGGGGAAGCATGGATTTCATAGAAGACAGCCTGATGTAGGTCTGGACTTTGGGAAAGCACCAAACGACCCTTTTATCACAGAGAAGCACCGTCCCATGAATAATGTGATACTACAGAGGGGTTAGTGGCCAATTAATGAATGAGGTGGCATAAGGAGGGATCATTTGTGTACCCTTGTTGGATAGATTCCAACCATTTCAGAATGGGCATGGAGATGGCAGAGAGGGAAGGTTGGTCGTCGAAGGTTCTTAAGAGAGCATCAGCCACAACATTATCTTTTCCCTTTTTATAGGTGATCTCATAAGCATAACCCATGAGTTTGCTGACCCACTTCTGCTAATTTGGGGATGAGACCCGTTGTTCCAAGAAATATTTCAAAATTTGATGATCAGTTTTGATGCAAAAATGATTTCCCAGTAAGTAGGGTCTCCATTTTTGTACTACATGTAAAATTGCCATCATTTCCTTTTCATATGTAGACAAAGCTAAATTGCAGCCAGAAAGGGCTTTGCTATTGAAGGCAATTGGTCAGCCCTCTTGGAGAAGAACAACACCCAAGCCGATGCCACTGACATTAATTTCAATGGTGAAAGTTTTGGTGAAGTCTGGCAGTGCCAAAACTAGTGTGCTACACATACCCTGTTTGAGTTTGACGAATGCCTGATCAGCTGTTGCACCCCAGGTGAAAGCATCCTTCTTCAATAAGGAAGTCAAAGGAGCTTCAATCTTTCCATAATCTTTGATGAACTTGTGATAGCATCTTGTCAGGTTTAAGAAACCATGAAGGCTCTTGAGGGTGGTTGGTTGAGGCCAATTTTGCATAGCACTAATTTTTTTTGGGTCCGCACGAACCCCATTGGCTGAAATAATGTGCCCTAGATAGTCAATTTCTTCTTGACCGAATGAACACTTGGATTGCTTGGCACAAAATTGATTGTCTGCTAATAGTTGTAATGTCCTATCAATATGTTGTAGATTTTTGGCCCATGTGCAGCTATAGATCAAAATGTCATCAAAGAAAACTAATATAAATTGACAGAGAAAAGGCCAAAAAAATTTATTCGTGACTGCTTGAAAAGTGGAAGGGGCATTTGTAAGGCCAAATGGCATGACAAGGAACTCATAGTGACCTTCATGCATATGGAAGGCTGTCTTGGGAATGTCATCAGCATGCACTCAAATTTGATGATAACCAGAATGCAAATCCAACTTGGAGAAGAATTTGGCCCCATAGAGCTCATCAAGAAGCTCATCGATGACAGGAATTGGAAATTTATCCTTGATAGTGAGGTGGTTAAGGGCTCAAAAGTCAATGCAAATGTGCCATGACCCATCTTTTTTTGGACAAGAAGCACTGGGGAGGAATATGGGCTGGTGTTGGGGCAAATAACTCTAGACTTGAGGAGTTCCCAGACTAAGTTCTCAATTTTAGTCTTTTGCAGATGGGGGTAACGGTATGGCCGAATGTTGGGTGGGATGCTTCCTGGAAGGAAAGGAATGTGGTGATCTTCAGGGTGTGAAGGGGGCAAACCTACTAGTTTTAAAAAAATGGTTACATGCTTGTCGAGTATGGCTTGTAAATCTATAGGGTGGTTAGTAGCAGCGGGGGCCTGGAGTTGAATGGAATGCAGCTGTGCAATGACCCCATGTGAGCCTTTCTTCAAAAGTGTTTCCATGCGATGAGAACTGATGATGCTAGTAGATCTTAGTAATAACCCTTTTAAGGTGTGCTTTTGACCATTATCTATGAACTGCATCCAAAGCTCAGAGAAGTCCCATAAAATAGGTCCTAATGTGTGAAGCCACTGTGCCCCTAAAACCACATCACACCCTCCTAAAGGTAGGGAAAACATATCAGAGAAAAAATTATAATCACCGATTTTAATATGCACATTTTGACACTTCCCTTTACATGGCAATGTGCCCCCATTAGCAATCATCACTTCAAAGCTAGAACAAGGGTATATAAAGTAGTCTGTCACCTTAGCAATGCGAGGATCGATGAAATTGTGAGTACTACCCGAGTCAACGAGGATTGTGAGAGGGATATTTTTGAAGCACCCTTTGACCTTCATGGTTTGGGGAGTGGTGACACCTACTAGTGCATGCATTGAGATCTCAAGTTGAGTCTCTTGAACCATTGGGTCCTCTTCAGTGTTGGGTTCTTCTTGAGCATCTTGAAATTCTTAAATATCAGGCTCGCTGTCCTACTCTGGTGGTGACTCCACATCTAGCAAGTAAAGTTTTTGTTGGACGCACATGTGACCCTTAACCCATTTGTCATCACATTTGTAACATAATCCTTTCTCTATTTGAGGCCACATCTCTGCCTCAGTTAGGCGCTTAATTGGTGTGGTTATGGTTATCCACTGATTCACTATGTTCTTTACTGGTGAAAAGGTGGGAGGTTGACGCTGTGTGGAGAGTTTATCTTCTTCTAACTTAGCCACACCCAAAGTGTCCATCATTTTTTAGGTTGAAACATTTTTACCTCTGATCGGATCGGCTCTGTGAGGCCACTAACAAAGCAACTTTTGAAGAAGTCATCTGACAACCCTTCAGTGTGACTAGCGAGTTTTTCAAATTCAATATGATATTCACGAATAGTACCTATTTGATAGAGTTTGGTGAGAGCTCCTATGAAATCCTCGAATGCTGAGGGACCAAACCTACTCAAAATTAAGGATACAAAATTTTACCAATCGGGTTCATCATTTGTCTTGAGATACCAATAGTACCACTGAAGTGCTTCTTGTTCTAGATGAAAGGAAGCAATTGGGACTTTGTTTTCAGAATAAGTATTGTGGAGGTTAAAGAATTATTCAGTGCGACATATCCATCCTATAGGTTCTATACCATTGAACCATGGAAATTCTAGCTTAGGTCCACATGAGAAGTTGGAAGCAAAGGAGCGATGCTCTGAAGAAGACTCCTTCTACACTCTATTGAACAACATTTTATTTTGTTGATTCAAGCCACGCATAATATCGGTTAACTCTATAACTTGAGATTTCAATGTGGTGATTTCTTCCTCCATGATTTTTGTGCCTGCACGAGTGGTGACCATAACTAGTTGTTAATAGTTGGGGATCCTTCACGTGGTTTGGGGCAGCACCCCAAAAAAAAAATTTGGAGACTTTTTTTTTTTTTTGCTATTTTTTTTTAACTTCTGCTTCAAAAATGGATTGTCTGCAATTGTGTGGTTGGAAATATCCTCAATTGTGGATATGTTTTTTTTTGTTCTCTGAACCTGATAAGTTGGATATGGACCCCATGTTTGTTTGGCTGCCTAAAGGATTTTTCTTTTTAATTCTCTCTGGCCACCAAAGCTATCTGATCGAGTACCACTCTCTAGAAATTTTTGGCCATGGATTTACCCCTTAACGACAGCTTTTGGTTTACCTCACGGGTGGGAACTAGTCAATCAGGATGGGGCCATTGCCCTTTTCGCTGGCAGGTCCTCTCAATGGGCTAGCTACTTCAGGGTTCCTGTGGTACTCCTCATAATGAGTTTTAGGGCTTATGCCTAAGCACTTCCCATAGTTAAGCGGATAGGTATTTACCCAATCCAAAATGATGGAACCTGCAATGAAAAATAATTCTTGCCAGAAATGGTGCAGCTCCTAGAAAGCCCTGCTTTGAAAAAAATTGCTCCAAATCTACCCACAAAGCCAAGAAAGCACTCTAATACCCAATGAGAAGAACCTCCTACATCAAATTACATACTACAATAGATTTAATCAAAATATGCAAAAATAAAATAACTCTTACCAATAATAGAAACACAAAAAGCTTATATTGATAGCAGACCACTTCGAGGGGGCAACCTCCTTTGAGCAAGCTCAATACAATTTGTGGATGCCTTCATTGGGCCTCAACACTTACTTATATACTAACCTTCATTAATTCCTTCCCTCCCCTTATTACCTCTAACCATAAATACACATCTTTTAATAGCCTTTGAACTTCAAATCTTGTATTGAGCATTTAGTGCCTTAACCAATTTATCCCATCATTCCCCTCACCCACTTCTTTCAATAACTAACCTTGTCACATTAATGGTCCATCCCTTTTCATGCCTTTCTTAGAATTGGATGACCACTATGTCCCACCTTTTTAGTGAATTGGAAGATAGGTATCACCCAAATGACAAGAACCTTTCAAAGTGCTTTCAAGCTACATTGAATGACTCATGTGCCATTCATCACTTACATGCCATATATGACTCTTGTGCCTTATGTTCCTTGTGTGCCCACTTGTCTTGTGTCTTTTATTCATGTGCATGATGCCTTACCCCAAACTAAAAGGGTTTGTGGCCCTCCATGAAAATAATCTAAGTACAGGAACTCACAATTACATTAAAGAGTTACATGCTTTAAAGGCAACACATTTTTTTTAAAGTAGTAAATTCTAAACTAATGTCCTTGAGCCTTATTGATTACAAAAGTTAAGATAAACAAAATCATGATACAATTGAAGCCAACTCCCATTATAGTGCATTGGGAGGAACTGACCATCCATTCATTTTAACCAACAAGCTTCGATAGGTAGAATGTTATGTATTATGAATGGACCATCCCAATAGATCTAGAGCTTTTTAGGGTGGCATGAGAATTTAGAGTCATATAACAAAACTTTCATGCGTTGAAAAAGGAGTTTTTTATTTAGATGGTGATCATGTCATGCTTTCTATTTGCATTTCTCAACATCCTTACTCCAGTGGGTGAGGAACCGTGTCTCATCTAGTTTCATCAAATCATCAAGCCAAGCTTTAAAAGAGGCTTCATCATCCAAGTTTCCCACACGTGTTATCTAAAGAGATGGAACTAGGAACTCCAATAGCATGATCACTTCCTTTCCATAAACTAGGTTGAACAATGTACTTTTGTTGAGGCACTTGTATGTAGTTCGATATGCCCAAAGTATTACAGATACTCTATCATCCTAGTCAATCTAACCAACATTGAATTTTTTTGTCAAAATGGTTTCAAGGGTCTTATTGAAGGCTTCAGCTATTCCATTGGCATGTGGGTGGTAAGGTGTTATCTTGTGGTGCACAATCATAAACTCAGCTAAAAATATGCAAATCATCTCATTCAAGAAATGGGTACCACGATCATTAGTGAAGATTAAATGGCATCCAAACTATGTTATATTGTTCTCCAAAATGAATTGTGTGGTAGTTTTTAAAGTAAAGTATTTTGTTGGCACTACTTTAGCCTAGCATGTGAGGTAGTCAGTTGTTGTAACGATGTATTGGGAGCATGTTCCTTGTCCTAATGGAGTGATAGGCCCCACAAAGTTAATAGCCCATTTTTTGAATGGTTCCTAAGAAGGAATAAGGTGTAATGGCATAACATATCTTCTATTTAGTTTTTTAACATGCTGATAGACATCACATTGCCTAATATAAGCTTTTGCATCTTTGAATAAAGTTGGCCCTAGATTCTAGTAACACCTTATGCACGGTAGCCTCTCCAACATAATGTCCTTCAAAAATACCTTTGTGGACTTCTCATAGAACTTCAGGGTGCTCATGTTTCATTACACAGCGGTGAAGCACCTCATCATGATCCATCATATAAAGATCTCCTGCTATGAACTGATAAGGTGCAGCATGGACCACAAGTTGTTTTTTCTCCTATGAAGTGAGGGATTCAAGCACACAACCAATGTTGAGAAATGCTACAATATCCTATAAGTCTTTAAGTACCTAAGCAACTCAAAAGAGTTGTACATCAAGAAGATCATCTTCTATTGCATGTGGGGGTTCTCCATTTTCAATTCAGGATAAATGATCAGGTCCAGATTTGGTCTTTTTGAGCTTTACTACTACAAAAAAATGGAATTCTTGGAATATAAAAATCTAGTGACAAATCCTTCTATGTAGTACTAGCTTGTTGACAAGATACTTCAAGGCCTCATGGTCTGTATAGAATATAAATGGAGTGGCTAGAAGGTACTACCCAAACTTTTGTAGAGCATAAACCATAAACAAAGCTTCATGCTCAGTTATGGTGTAGTTCTTTTCAGCCACTGTCATCTTCCTACTCGTAAAATAAATCAGGTGATCCAAGTTTCCTTCACCTAGTTGTGCAAGTCTCACATCGACTACATTCTAGATGCATCAACATGGATATGAAAAGGATTTGTCCAATCAGGGAATTACAAGATAGGAGTAGTAACTAACCTTTATTTGAGTGTTTCAAAAGCTATTTTTCAATAATTAGTCCATATAAATAGTTCATTGTGCTTTACAAGCTCTTATAGGGGCACAATAATCTTGGCATAACCCTAAATGAACTTTTTGTAGTAACCTATGTATCTTAGGAAGGCGTGCACCTCATGCTAAGTCTTGGGTGTTGGCAGATGGAGAATAACAAAGACCTTGGTTGGGTCCACCAAGATTCCTTCTTTACAAATGATATGCCCAAGAAGTACACCAAATGGTGTCACGAATAGGCACTTCTTCAAATTTAAGGAAATATTCAACACTCGACAGTGCTCAAGCATGAGTCTCAGATTGGCACAATAATCCTTGACCAACTCGTATACCGTCTAATCATCCAAGTAGATTTAGAGGAATTTGTGAATGAAATATTTGAAATCCTCAACTACTATCCGTGAAAACATTGTTAGGACATTCTTCAACTTAAAAGGCATGATAGGATAGGCAAAAGATCCCCACTCAATAGCAAAAGTAGTCTTGGATTGGTCTTCCTCAACTATCTAGACTTAGCGGTACCCCAAGAACCCCTCAATAAAAGAGTATACTTCACAATTGGTAACACCCTCTAAGATTTCCTTTATGAAAGGTGTTGGGAAAGAATCTGTCACACAAAATGCATTTAAAACATGGTAATGCACATAGATTCAAATACGTCCATCCTTTTTTATACTAATTACCATGGGACTAAACCATTTAGATTCATCAATGAGAGCAATTATTCTAGCATGGATCATGTTATTAATCTCTTCCTTCACACGTGCCCAGAGGTTCGGGTTCATCTTGCATAGATGTTTCTTCATGGGGTGAGCATCTTCAATCAATTTTATGTGCATCTTCCCTAAAAAAGGGTGAACTCCTTTCATTTTGCTATAATTCCTCAAAAATACATCATGATACTCTTTCAACAACTCAAAATTCTATGATATTTATGTCTTAGTCCAATAATTTCCAATTGTGGCCATCTTAGGCTCTTGCTCCATGCCAATGTTATGTTGAATAGTTTGAATGGGCCTATGATAAGGGTTGTCCATTGGAGAACTTATGTCTCAAATAATTTATGTACCATTAATTGTAGGGATATCTAGGTGGTTTGTCAAGAGGTCAAGTGAAGTAGATATTTCACCTTTGTCTACTTGGAAGATGAGTTTTTACTTTCCCATGCAGATCTCTTCTCATCATTCTTCATTAGGAATTGGAGTAGGCACATAAATTTATTGGGTGGAAGGCTCAGTGACTAAGTTCAAGGGTTCTTTGGGTTCTTGATGAATATGGTTCAAGTAGTATTGGATAAGACTCGAGTCTCTAATGATTGCTTCATGCATGGCTTGAAGGGTGAGGTGCAAGTCCATCCTTGGTAAAAAATAAGAAAGCATCGATGTCATGTTCTCTTTTACTAACTGCTAGAACTTATTACCCATGTGCCTTTCTTTGTGAATATACCAAGCTCATGCCTACGTATACAAAGTCCCATAGAATGCATGGACCTAGAGGTACTCTAGTAAAAATGTTTTCTTGGCTTGCTATAGTGTCTCACAAGCTTCAAAGTGAGGTTCATGTGCTTACACGTCACTATAACTTAGTGTCCCCCTGATCTTATTGTCATGATGAAATATATGATGTAGATTAGCTCGCTCTTGTTTCCAATACAAAAGGCACTTTTTATGAGTATGCCACCATCTGGTAGTGGTACCATCAAAAATGTGATCTAATGACCTCATATGGTCATTCTCAATATCATAAAACTCTTTGAGGTGTTGGACAAAGTCTCGTACCTCCATTTGTCCTTAGAACTATGGAGGCTCATCAAGTATTTCTAGTGGTGGCCCCATCAGTGGTCCTTTCATTAATAAACCCATGAGATGCACAAACTTGTGAGATTTAAGAAACTAGCATGGGATGTTTTATCCTCTATTTATGATGTTGCACAACCTTCTAGTGAGATCGTAGTCAGCATGGGCTTAATATTTACAAGCATTACTTATAGTATCTGAGATAGACTAATTGTCTGTCCACCAAAGAATACCATCTAGCATTGGATCATGATGTTCATCATTTTGAGCAGTCATATTATACAAGTTATTGATATCTTCATCAATGCTCACAGGCTCGATATAGGGAGGTCCTTGTGCTTGGCCTAAAAGTATTACTATGCATTGGTCAGTATTCTCAAAGCTTATGTATCAATTCTTAAAGCTCAATTTTTCATGGTTCTCATAGCACCAAGGCCTTCTTAGTAGGGCTGGATAGTAATCAGCTTCTACCAATTCCAACACCTCAAAATCTGCTTTGAAGGGAACCCCAAATATGGCAACAATGGCATTCTTGAGGACCCCAATGGGATGCACTCGAGTCTTATTTTCCATAAACAAGATATGAGGAGAGGGTTGCAGGGTTGGACTAGATATTTTTCTCCAAGCATCTTTAGAGAGAACATTAACTTCCACACTAGTATCTATTAGAATATCCTAGATTACCCATCCATTAATAGCAACATTAACCAATATTTCTCCAACTTATGCGGAAGAGGTACTAGGAATTTCATGACATTGGGCATGATTTAGATAACAATATTCACTTTATCGATTAAGGTGAGGGTAGACTTAGTTTGGTAAGTGGGATTAACCTTTAATCTAAGCACTAAGTTGGGGAGCAATGTCCTCATCTAGCATATGTTTGCACAGTTCTTGAAAATGGTCTCATACCACTAGTTGAGGTTCGACTTCTCTTTGCACTACAGCACATTATGTCACGTCTTTATCCTTGAGGTATTGAATCTCACCTTGAAGCTCTTGCACAAGTGACATTGTATCTTGAAGGACATCCTTTTGTTGTTATGTATCAAGGTATTTCATTGCCCATGGTTCTTCTCAATGTACCTTGTCGATTAGGTTGGATGTGGATTGAGTTTGTCCCCCACTATGAGTGTTGATATTCACTTGTTACACATCAGGATGGTTAGTTATGCATGCCATTATGGCTTGTCTATTTAAATCATGTCGGCACTCTTTTCATTGCGGTCCTTAGTGATGATCACATATAGATCAAGACACTCTTCCAATCGATGGTCCTTTTTACAAAATGCATAGGTTAGATACTCTAGGCAATCCCTTTGATAGTGGTTTGGTGACCCACATTTGTAGCAAGTCTTTGGTGAAAACTGGCCACTACCTCATCCTCATCCTCTCCCTAGCCCATGGTAGCCACCATTATTTTAGGTATTATCAACTAAGGTTTGGCACGTGTTGTGCACTCAAGCTTCATGAATATCACTGATCAATCAGTAATCATTGGTGTCATGGGTGTAGGCATCACAAATATTACAATACTTAGATACCTTAGTGTTTGTATCCCATTACAAAATTGGAAAATAATGGACATCATGTTCTTCATGATAGATCTCACAAGTTTGTTTCAGTACCATATGAATATTCTTACACAGATAGTTGTTCCTTGTATGCCCTTCAATCTCATAATTGGTACACTAGACACTACTATGTGTCTCATGTGCATTATTTTCCATAAACATTTCAAGTTTTGATGCCTTAGATTCTATCTTTGCCTCCATAAGGGACTAATTATGGTATCCATGATTCCAACTACTTTAGTGTAGAAGGCAACTTCTAGTGTTTCATGCATGTTGATGAAGGTTCTTTGAGATAAAGTCCGATGGAAAGGTAACAATAAGCCTCTCACAAACCATTATGCATGTTAATCATGATTTATTTTAAATGATAATTTATAAATCAAGGTTTTGAATCATACATCATACTCATTTACGTTCTTTGTAAGTCCTTACTTTATGTCCTTCAATGTTGTTGTACTTTGCTGCTCAAACTCAAGATTATCAAATTCCTATAGGAAGGATACTTTGAGCTGAATATAGTCAACCACTACTTGTTGAGGGTTAAAATTATAATACCATTTGTGCCCATGCTCTAAAATCATGGTTTCAAACTATGTAGCCTTTAATTTAGAATACATGATTCCACGTGCTCTCCAAAATCAATTTGCACTTGTGAACATTTTTAGCTACATTCTCTACCCCTCCGTATTCAATAAAATGCAAGTTCATCTCATAGTAGATCATAGTAGATTATTAAGTGGGTGGTTGTTGGGAAGATATAGCTATAGTTCCATGAGGGGGTTCGCCTCCTCCAATGCCTCCTCTTGATCCTCCTCCAGTGCCTCTAGTAGCAGCACCCATGGAAAGAGGTGTGGTAGGGGGTTGGTTACCCAAGTTTAGGCCTACATTATAGCCTTTGGGGCCAGATCCACTAGGCATCCCAAGTTGAGCCATAGAATTCCTTTGAAGAGGGAAAGATAATGTAGATTATGGATGATCACCTAATGGCCTAGTTTTAGTCTCTCGTACATGTTCATTTTTTTATTCTATATTGTCCATATCACAATTTTGTATATGTATTCTATATAACTCAAAATCATGAGCATGCACTATGGTGGGGGAGCCTGGTTGATTCCTACTTGATTCTTCATCTCCTGCAATCCATCTTGCTTCTCCTTCAAAGGATAAAAGTGGTAAAGGACATGGCCCAAAAGTGATGGGTTCCTAGCATGCATCTACCTCCCTATGAATCTTCACAATACTCCTCAAGGTTTCCCAATATCTTCCCATACTTTTAACTCCCATAATCCCCTATCAAGCTTCATCATACTTTTGTTTTTGTAGCGCTCATTGGCTTGCTTCCATGTTGAACCCACAATCCTCAATCAATCGCTAGTCTCCCCTTCCAAATGTGTGGCTCATGCACAAGAAATTTTAGCCCTCCATGGGTAAAGTCTCCAATCCAATATCAAAAAGTAGCTTCGTAATTTTGAAAGAAAACAAAGAGAGATAGCATCCCCTTGATTCTTGTATAAATTATAACTTTGCCTCCTCAAGACATGAATAGGTGGTGATTGCGTACTCTAAAATGTAGCTATTTTGAGTGCCTTTCCACCAAAAATTAATCACTCACATCTAGGGAACTCCAAGTCATGTTAAACTCCTCTACCATTTAAGTGTCCAAGATTACCTTCATCCAAGATTTTAAGATCATCCTTGAGCATATGCTAAGATCCAAGAATGCAAGAGAACTGGGACCTCAAAAAATAAAGTCTCATACAGAGAGCTGTAGAGATTTTGATCTACCCATTGTCATGCAAAAACTCATGGTTCAAGATAAGGAACCAAAAAGTTATCTTCGATGTTGCTAACCCATTCTTCAATGTTATCTAACATAATGCATTCAAACATTTCCCATGATTATGCTCCAATTGCTTTGGGTCATGATAACAGAACTAAAATGTTGGGTTATTTTAGTTAGTTCTATGTCAGAGCTGAAGCTTCTTCCCAACAAGCTAGTGTGTTGGCCCTATCACACGAGAGATGAGTCTCATGCACTCACCCAAAGCGTGCAGTGAAAGACCTATTCTCGAAGTCTTTGAAGCATAATGTGTGTTTACTCATCTTTCATAATCATAAGTTTTAAAAGGTCATTCAACACCATAAATTCACTATTATTATCCTTAATACTCTAGATTTGATTATGACAATAACTAAGATCACCATTATTAACTAGTGATAAAATAAAAAGAGACATGTGACTTATAAGTAAAACACATTCATCATTCAATACTTAAAATATTTTATCATCCACAACACAATATCGCAAACACTGAATTCTCATTAGTAGCTTTCTGAATTACAAGACAAAGTTTCTATTTCTATTCCCTAAAGGACCCCCATACACATGTTTACAATAGGGTTTTTATACTTGTTTTACCCTGACCAAGTGTCACAATTCTAACTAACATGAATATATGGCACATAGACTCCCAACAGGCTCAAAGTCATGATTATTACAACTATTTGTTCCTATAGACTTAGTCCTTTGTGTCCTTAGATACTTGATCTATGCTATATTCTAGCAACCAAGTATTCCATTCCTCATGGGTTGATACTGTAGACATCTAATTCCTAACACCATTTGTGTTAAAATTTTCAATCTTACTTGAATTACACTCAAATGCACATTTTAGGTCAAAATCCATAAAACATCCTAAATGGTTCCAACCTATCATTTACAAGTGCCATTTTAGGTCAAATTATCCCTAAATAGGGCAATGCATTTTATGGGCCAACTAACTTTGATCAAATCATTTCAAGTCAAAATGACCATTTCACCATTTAGTGCTCTGGACCAATCTTTTCTTCTAATTCAATGGTATATATCATGTACCTTTGTTATTTATTATTGGCAACATCCTAAATGGGAATATGGTTCCAACGCATCTAGCGTCACCTTCTAATTCTTCTCAAGTCAAATTATGACCCAGTAATATGACTTCCTGACCATTTTGATTAGTTGAGGGTCGATTTTCATATAATTGCACAAATGTTGGTTAACCTTGTTTAAGTCTAATTAATCCAAATCAAGGGTTGAAGTGGATTTTCCATGAGAGTTGTTGAATATTTATTTTTGAAAATTGATTCTTATTATCTGCATCACCTAGTACATCATCTATGGGGTGGCATCCATCAAGCCATAAGTCCATAAAACATCAAGATTATGGGTCACCCATGCCTAGTCAATGCCTCACATGCCTCTTTAATGCCCCTTCTTCCAAGTTCATCTTGAAGATAATTATGGATTTAATTCTAAATATTAGGATTATCCTCAACCGCACATCTCAATCTCGAGATGGACAGTTGACGTTGATCCTGACCAATCTCAAAAATCTATAAATAGAGAGGCCATGGACATCATTTCTAAGTTATTTTTTTGGTGCAAAGTTATTGTGCTCAAATATCTTCAAAGCTTGAACATTGCAAAGTTATAATGCTAAATTATTTCTACAAAGCTTCATTGATAGGCTAGTTTAGTGTTTTTGAGGCATTGGAGGAACTTACCACCATTTTTGATAAAGACAAGGATGCTTGATCAAGGGAGAACATGTTTTTGAGCCACATGGGCATGGTGAATCTATTTGGGAAGGTAATATGGTGTTGCTTTCTTTCATTTGTTTCTTGTTATCCTTTGTGTTTAGTGATTCCACATCAAGAGCCTAGATTTTGTGGAGTGTTTTTGAGGCATTGGAGGAACTTACCACCATTTTTCATAAAGACAAGGATGTTTGATAAAGACAAGGATGCTTGATCAAGGGAGAACATGTTTTTGAGCCACATGGGCATGGTGAATCTATTTGGGAAGGTATTATGGTGTTGCTTTCTTTCACTTGTTTCTTTCTATCCTTTGTAATTCCCATAGGAATAGATAGGCTTGGTTAGTTATTTCTTTATGCATGTTTCATTGTTTATGGACTAATGCTTGACTAACTTTCTTTGTAATCCTATCTACATTTTTGCATACCTGGTGGGACTAGATGTATCCTACACCTAAAGGAGATACTTTTAAAACCTTAAGAAACTTATTTAAGCTTGTAAAAATCTTGTAAATTGGTTTTCTAACTTTACTTTGTTGTTTTTGGTTGCCATGATTTTACATAGTAACTAATGTCGACAAAAATACCGACATCAATTGCTTAGCATAACTGACATTGGTAGAAATATCGACATTGGTTACTTGGCTTAACCGATGTCGGTCAATAGAACCAACATCGATCAAATCTTGGTTGGTCATAACCGACGTCGATGGTATTGATCGACATTGATCAATGTGTTTTTCAAAAAAACACAAACCCAAGACCTACTTTTCTAAAGTTGCTTGTTTCAAATTCAAAAGGGCTTCAAAGCTAAAAGACATGCTAACAATTTTATTATAGGATCAAGTTTAAAATTTGCTTAATACATGTTTAAATCACCTTTGCATGCTTAAAAATGGATTAGGAACCTTGTTTTGGTGATTAACAAAGAATTTTAGTGTTTTTGGTCAATGTTTTCAAAGTTTACAACTAAGACGAATGGGTCAAATGAACACCACCAAACATTTCATTTGGGTTTAAAATTGAACACACTTGTTAATTATTGTTTGTAATAGTTGATTAGATTAATCTTGTTTGGAAAAAAGAGGAATGTTGCATGTATGTTCTTCCACTTGTCCCCTATAGGAAACCCTTAGAATCAAAAGTGCCATTCCTATTGCAAGTAGCCTAGCCCAAGGCTTAGAAGGAATGTCACCTAAAGCACTCCCCAAAAACTCGCTAAGGTTTGGGTGATCTTGAAAATGACCCTAATGTATTTCTATTTTCATGCTTTCTTTATTTTTATAAAACTTGGCTTGTGAGGGAGACTTCATCACTT
This sequence comes from Torreya grandis, assembly GCA_037957365.1. Taxonomy (NCBI): domain Eukaryota; kingdom Viridiplantae; phylum Streptophyta; class Pinopsida; order Cupressales; family Taxaceae; genus Torreya; species Torreya grandis. Next base: position 3,764,763 of record JARHVA010000167.1, on the reverse strand, counting down.
CCCATAAGTTCTTTAGGGAAGCTTTGACCTGGGGTTTCATCTCCCAGCATTGACTTCATTTGACTCTTTTTAGAGTTGCACACAGGACGTAGGGCGCTTAGACATTTCACTATACTAAGCGAACAACAAGATGTAGTGGTTGCATGAAGGACTAGACCTTTATGCAATAAGTTGAGTGATATAGACCCAAAATCTATGTTTTTCTTTTGCATTGTTTGGTGTGAAAGTCATTATGCAATTGATTCCCCTGGATTGTTCAAAATTTGATAGTTTAGTAGACCCCACTTTGTTGTACCTTGTCAGTTTAGACTTAAGACTTTTTTTTTCTGTCATTAGCTTACTTTGTCTTGATTTGTGTCTAAAACTACTTGTTAACTCAATGAACTTAACCAAAGCACATTGTCTTCAATTTTCTTGAGCAAGGGAGGCATTACGATGTTCAAATGGAAAATTAATCTTTTTCTTGTTCAAATTGTTATCAAAATATTTGTGTCATGACATCCACTTTGGCATATTCATGCTGCCCAATTGAGTCTAGAACTTTTATTGAATTTGTTTAAATCCTTCATTTATGATCCACATTCAAAATTGAACCTTTTTGAGTTTTAATGGTTGGTGTGTCCAAGTGGGTTCACCATTTGTGCACTAAGCTCATTTTAACTTGGGTTCAATTTTCTATTTGGATTGAAGGTCATTTATTAAGACTCAAAATCACATTATCATCTTGGTGGACTCAAGTCATTTTGTGTATCACTCATGCTTTGGGTCATAGAACATATTTTATCCTACTAGAATCATGTGGTGACGTTGTGCTACCCATTTGGCCCTAGCTTTATACTTAGTGATTCACGTATGTATTTACATATTGAGTTGCTTAGTTCATTTTGTCTTCTTCATAATTTGGAGAGCTTTCCTCTAAATTTATAGGGTCAACTTGTCAAAGTTGAAACTAGCTTTCGTAGTGTGGGTGTATCATAAGGATCTAGGCTTTGGTGTACTAGTTTTCACCTTGAATATTTGAGTTACCTTACTCTTTTCTGATCTACATGATTTCAACTTTACCAAAGGTTGAGTAATTTTATGAACCAAATCTTCTAAATTATGTGTGGTTTCAAACCACCCTCCTTTATAATCTAATTGGTACCTTGGTTGTTGTTTAAAAGTGATCCAAAACATACTTTGATTGGTTATCGAGCATTGGTCCAAAGTTAGTCAAATACACAGAGCAACTCTTTTTAGACATGACTCAAATGTTCACATGTTGTGGGGCCTTTTATGGCCTTAGTTATGAGGATGAGGAATTTTATTATGGTCAAGATAACCCCATTGTTTTTTATGATATCCTCGCAATAGTAGGATTTGAAGATTATTACAATGAATATCAATCCTAAGAAGATCAAGATGAAGCCCTTCTTAGATTGATAGAATCGGGTGCTAGACTACCTTATAACTTTCCTACAAAATAATTGCATACCTTAGTTAGAGAAAGAGACGATGACAAGAGCAAGCTTTTGCACAAATAGACATACCTTCTTCTTCTAATAAAGGAAAGAAAATACAAACAGACTCAAAACCCACAAATCAGAATCTTTTAGCTAAGGTCAACATAATAAGTCAATGATATGCAGATCAACTTGTTGCAAACTTAATTGACTCCCTAATTGCCACTTCAATTCACAATAAGGCTGCGAAAGAAAATGAAGATATGGTGGATAGTACACAACAAATATTGGATGAGAACATTACCAAAGTGGATCAAGGTAATCTAAATGAATAGTTAAAGTCACAAGAGACCTTACAAGATGTTCCATTTGGCATGGAACATACATTCTTCAATCATCAAGAACCTCTTATAACTTTACAAACTCAGAAACCCAAACATTCAGTTTAAATTGAGGAAATCCCTCAAACAAACCAAAGATTGGTAAATAAACGTAGACATTTCCAAAATCAACAAAACGCAAAACAACCAAATTCAGTGAATGTTTTACAATCCAAGAATCAATGGCCTATGTTCTCAACACAAGAAGCAAATTAGAACCAAATCATGGATCAAAAGGTATACACTCCCTATAGATCCATACAAAACCAGGGGCACATTCGACCCCAACAGCAACAAAACGAGGGGAACATTCCACCCCAACAACAACAAAATCAGGGGCACATTCTACACCAATAACAATAAAACTAGGGGCACATTCCACCCCGATAGCAACAAAACCAGGGGCACATTCCACCCCAACAGCATATTATCCAATCCACAAGTGCACCAAACATGCAAGAATGGAATTTTATGAAGGAAATTGTCCAAAAATTGGAGATGAACAATAGAGTCAAAAAGTATAAATTTGATGAGATATGCCCATATCCATTTGAATTAACTATTCTCCAAAACCCATTTCCACCTCATTTTAAGTCACCCAAATTTGAAAAATATGAAGGGAAAGGAGATCCACATGAACACATACAAACATTCTTCATCTTATGTCAAGAGGTTGTTTATAGTAGCGAGTACTTATTACAACTATTTCCATTAAGTTGAGCAGGAAAGCTCTTGATTGGCTACTTAAACTACCCAAGGGATCAGTTGCAGATTGGAACGACTTATTGAAAAAATTCTTTAACCATTTCTCATACAACATAGAACATGAATTGATCATTGTTGACTTATGCAAAGCTAAACAACATGATGGTCAAAGTTTTGCTGCATATCTACAAAGGTGGAGAGCATTGCCAAGCCACTTTCAACACAATTTACCTGAAAAATAGTTGGTTGATATCTTTGGACAAAATTTGCATCCCAAATTTGTGTATAATCTATGGTTAGCTTGTGCTAACTCATTTAAAGAAATTATTGATAAAGGAGTGCAGATTGAGAAGGCTCTTATTGCTAGCGGCCTTTTTAAGATCTTTGCACAAGGACAAATGTCTAATTGGAATAAATCACTAGCTCCTCAGATAGTTAGGCAAGATAAGCCTAAGGGATTTCACAAAAATAAGAACATGGTTGGAAATGGGGTGACAGAAACAATACTACAAATGGTACAGAGTATGCCTCCTCCAAATGTACAATTAACTCCCTCAAATCCACTTTGCAAAGATAGCCTCCATGAAGGATGTTTCATAACAATTTTAGAGTCTTTAGCAAGTTAGGAGAATCTATTGAAGTAGTATTACAAAAGCATTGCAACTAACTTAATTATATGGCAAGTATCAAGGCCATTTCCTTAAGATCAGCCAAAACTAAATTGGTACAAGGAGAATGAATGGCGTAACTTTCATCATGTTGCTGGTCACAGTGCATATTTTTGCATTTAATTGTGACATATTATTGAGGAATTTATTGAAAATGGTGAGTTGGAAATTACGTTGGTCCCTAATCAGGCTATGGGAATCTACAAAGACCCCATTCCTCAACATAATCCACCACCACCAAGAAATAATCAAAATGGTCACAATCAAAGATAGGTATAATCAAAACCAACAACAGTGTTAGCATCATAATGAGCATAATCAAAATCATGATCCACACAGAAATAATGTGGCTTATAAAAATGTGTCGTATGACTACAATAACATTATGGGATGTATTTCTATAACCCACATTGCCACTATTACTGTGACATTGTGGGGCCGATCTCGTGTTCCTCATAATATGATACCTATTATTATAGGGTCAACACTCTCTCCCCTAGTAATACCATGTCGAGTTTGCATCATCATGTTGCTACTTCATTTGCATAGGTTACTAATCTTGAACAATAGTACCATTCTTCTAGAGGTTCCTCACTGACCCAAAATTATAACAATATCGTTAATCACCCATGAATCACCATCCAAGGCCCTTTGCCTCATCCTTCTCATTATAATGACTCTTTGTCACCTATAGGTTGTGCAGTTGCAACTAGACACACATGAGTTACCATCCAGGGCCCTTCACCCACTTCTTTCCATAAACCCAATGAGAAGATTATGCCAATGGTTCCAAAGCCGAATACTATTCCAACAAAGACTAAACTAGTGTAATACACAATTCAAAGGCCTTTAGTCTAATGGACCAATTAGATAACACCCCTATGTGAATTTCCATATTAGAACTCTTGTAGACATCTGATGTCCATAGAACCATCCTCAATAAACTTTTACAAGAGTCTATTGTGCCTAATGATATAAAACTTGAACAGTTCTAGAACCTAATTGGACATTTATCTTCATTTTGGCAAATCACGTTTGATCAAAAGGATATGTCCACCCTTCACCCAAACCATAATAACCCAATATCCATTGAGATAATCATTACAGATCACAATATCAAGTGAGTTCTTATAGATAATGGTTCAGGGCTAAACATCATATCTCTTAAATTGGTACAATGATTGGGTTACACGGATAAAGACATTTAGCTAAAGACTATTACAATCAAGGCTTACGACAACACCAAGAGGGAGTCATCTGATATAATTTAGTTTCCAGTCATGGTTGGGGTTATTTCTCATCACACATTATTCCATATTGTGGATATTGAGCTTCCTTATAACATACTTCTTGGTCATCCTTGGATCCATGAAGTACAGGCAGTTCCATCTACTCTTCACCAATGCCTCAAGTTTCCCCATGATGGGATTGAGGTTACTATTCCCACTGATCAACAACCATACCAATATTGCAAACATCTTGAAGCAGAGTTTTGAAATTATAACTATTGCCTAGGTTCTGAATTCATTGCAAAAAGAATAGAGCCATCATTTCTCATCCATATCCATCTAATTATATAGACCCTGGTGATCTAGCCTCCACCTCAACTAATCCATTTCTTGTAGCACTGGCCAAGCATGTGGTTATTAAAGACACAGGAATTTTCACATATCATCTAAAGGTTGTCCTCATATTGCAAAATTACCAAAATCCCCTAAAACATTTGGTAAACTTAAAACTTCCTAGACTCCTAACAGCCTCGATCAGATTTGGCAACCAAAGAAGAAGCAACCAAAACCTCCTATTGTTTTTGTACCTATAATCAAACCAAAGAAAGATCGAGAGGCTTTTATTGAGGGAGATTGGTTATATTTTGAAGTCCTTGTGAATTGTTTTTAGAATCCAAAGTATCCTATCCCTAACAGGATAATTAATCATCTTGACTATACAAGGAAAGGTCTTATCCCACAGGCACAAGGAATTTTAGATCCCTTATCAGTTGGAGTTGTCAATGGGAATCATTGTCTCAGATTTAAACCACCAGATGATGACCTCATAACATTTGGAAGTGATTCTTTCAAAGTGACTGGTAATGAGACTCCTAACAATAATGCAACATCCCACTATAGCCTTTTTGATGAGCTTGTTGATTCATATTTATTTGATTCAAATGCCATATTAACCATAACACCTATTAGAGCTTCCCATCTTGAAGCAAAAGCCCATCCTAGTGGTGCTTCCCTTCTTGAAGTAGGACATTATATCTTTACCATTGGTGCTTCCCATCTTGAAGCAAACCGTCATTGTAACCTATGCCTTTGCCATCCTGAACTCATTGATTGGGATCAACAAAATTCAGTTATATGCCTCGATGAGTTTTAAAATGAAGTATCAATTTTAGAATACATAGACCTATGAGATACATTCCCCATTGGTGATCATAAATAGGGTTTTGATTTTTCATTGAATCTTTCTGCCTACTTTGGAGAGCAAGCAAAATTTCCTGGTCATAATAAAGAACAAACATCGAGATCTTCATGTGAAAACCTCTTTGAGGCACTTGTTGATTAGGGAAAAAGTAAAAAAAAGATAAGCTTTTGAGTGAAAACCTATTTCAGGTGCTCCCAGGCAGGAAAGTTTTCTCATCCCCTTAGGATGTAGAAAGTCCATCCAGCCCAAGTTCCATAGCTAGTACAAGCATCTCTTTAGAATAACATCAAATATTTGAGCATCTTGCTCTTGAGTTTCCAAAGGTCTTTGCCAATTGGCCTTTACCTGAGAAGGCAGATTCATATTCTTCATATTATCTAGATCTTTGGGAAGAACAAAAAGAAGATATAGTAGAAGAAGATGATCATGACCATACATTGCCTACAATTCTAGAAGATGGATCCACACTCCTTATGGAAAGCACAACAGAAGTGAATTTGGGAACCCATGAGGATCCCAAACATATTTATTTGGAGATCCCCTTACTAAAGTAGAATGTGAACATATTATATCCATTCTTAAGGATTATATAAACATCTTTGCATGGCCATATTCTGACATGCCAAGCCTGGATCCAAATTTAGTTGTCCATTGTCTAGTTATTCACCCTGATGCTAAACCAGTCAAGAAAAAGTTAAGAAAGATGAATCCACGTATCACCCTTTTGGAAAGGCTGAGTCAGAAAAGTTATTAGGAGCCAATTTTATCAGACCACTAGACTACTCTGAATGGATTTCTAACATAGTGCCAGTAAGTAAAAATATCCCATGCAAACATGTTTATATTGATTTTCATGATATCAATAAGGCATGTCCCAAAGATGATTTTCCTCTACCCAACATCGACATTATTATTGACTCAACTGCTGGGTATGAGATGCTATCCTTAATGGATGGGTTTTCTAGTTACAATCAGATCAAGACAGCCCCCAAAGATCAGCATAAGACTACATTCACCACTCCATGAGGGACATTCTATTACCAAGTCATGCCATTCAGATTGAAGAATGTTGGAGCCACATATCAACATGCAATGACTATCATCTTCCATGACATGATGCATGACATCATCAAGGATTATGTTGATGATATACTAGTAAAATTAAGAACAAGAGCTAGACACCTTGATATTCTATGAAAAATATTTGAGAGGCTTCATGCATATAAATTTCACTTGAATCCAAAGAAATGTGTCTTTGGAGCCACATCAGGAAAATTTATAAGATTCATTGTATCACAATGAGGGATTGAAGTCAACCCTGTGAAGGTCACCAATATTATGGAAATGCCTCCACCCAACAATCTTAAATAGTTATGAGGTCTACAAGGCAAGATCCATTCTATACGTAGGTTCATTTCTCAATTGGCAGATAAGTGCCACCCATTTATCCATATCTTGAAGAAAGGGGTGACATTTCATTGGGATGAATATTGTCAGATAGCATTTGCAAAGCTTAAATCATACTTGGCCAATCCATCGGTCTTACGCCCTCCAACACAAGGAAATCCACTGCTTCTTTACATATCGGCCACAAAATATGCAATGGGGGCACTTTTGGCTCAACATGATGATCATGGTAAGGAACACGTGGTTTATTATTTAAGCCGCACATTGGTCACCTATGAACATAAATATATGCTTATTGAGAAGGCATGTTTAGCTATGGTGTTCACCACTCATAAATTGTGACATTATATGGCAAGATGGAGGCCTGTAAATAGGCTATTATTGGCCCAAAATGGAGACAGATGCTTGTAATTATGTGAAGAAGTGTGTTCCTTATCAGTAGCATGGAAACTTGATACATACACCTTCTTTACCATTGCAGCCAATTACAACACCATGGCCGTTCTCAACATGGGGCCTTGATCTCATTGGAAAAATTAATCCAACATCTTCAGATGCCCATAAGCACATTTTGACTACAATAGAGTACTTTACCAAGTGGATCGAGCCCATTCCTCTCACTTATGTCACCAAGAAATAGATATCCAAATTCATTCATTATCATATCATCTGTTGATATGACATTTCGGCTCATATTATATCAAATAATGTCAGATCATTTGTAAACCAAGATGTGAAAGCTCTTTGTGCAAAATTCAAGATCAAGCACAAGAAATCCACTCCATATAACATGTAAGGTAACAGACAAGCTGAGGCATCAAATAAAACCATTATAGCCATCTTAGAAAAGATTGTCAATAAGATTGGTTGTTATTGGCACTTGCAACTCTTTCCTACCCTCTGGGCTTATAGTACCAATCATCACACCCCAACTGGAGCTACTCCACACTCCCTTATTTTTGGCACTAAAGCTATCATCCCAATCAAGATTGAGATCTCATCATTAAGAATATCATTGGAGCACATTAAACATGATGAAGACTATAGAGCCTCACGGTTGCAAGAACTAGAACTTCTTGATGGTAAGCATTTGGCTGCCCTAAAAAACTTGCAAGCTTATTAGAACAAATTATGGAGAAGCTAAAACAAATGCATTTTCCCTCGAGAATTTGAGATTAGTGACTTAGTTTTGAAAGAGAACCAGAAGAACACAAACGTTGAACCTAGAGAAGAAAGGCAAGTTTCAACGTAATTAGTTAGGACCATACATTGTCATGACAAACTATGCATCAGGAGCATATCAATTGGCTAAACCTAATGGTGAAGAACTTTTAGATCTCATGAATATCATACACCTTAAGAAGTTCTATGCATGAATAGCTTTGAACCATTGTCTATAATACCCGTGACTTGCAGGCAAATTATGTTGTCATAATTTTATCCTACCCTTTTATCTTACCTTGAACAGATTTTATACTACCCAAGTCCACTTTTCATGAATCCTGATGGTAAAAGCTTTGAACCCTGGCACTTTGAACACATTCTTCATCCCATCCTAGATTGGTCTTTTCAAAGATGCATATTCTTTGTTATGTCTAAGGCATGTTATAAGATTAAACATTTTTGTCCCTTGACTAATTATGATCTTGATTATGTCTCATAATCATTATGAGCATCTTCAACAGTAGTTCTATAATGCAGTTCAAATAGGATAATCTTGTGCAGCTTCTGACAAGGGAACAACTATATCTTCTTAGTATAAGTATTTTGCTTCTTTCTTGTTTTATCAAGATCTTCGCTCTCACCGATTTATGAGCATGGGCTATTGTAACCGACTTAGCTATCTTATTGGAACCTCTACTCTCAAGATGTACATCTCCTCGACTAGATGGTCCCACCTTGTGCATATTTTATCCTAAAAACACCAAAAACATTAGAAATACTTTAAAAATAACAAAAACATCTGAACATAATCCATAAAAGAACAAAAACATTATCTCATGCTTCTGTACATTTGTAAATCCCAATTCCACCATCCCATGCTCTCACAATTTTGTGAGTAACCATTAAGTTTAAAATCGCTCATCATTTTGCAAGCAACTATTAAGTTTGAACACTCTCACTATTTTACAATGAACTATTAAGTTTGAACACTCTCACCATTTTGTGAGTAACTGTTAAGTTTGAATGCTCTCACTATTTTTTGAGAAACTATTAAGTTTGAATGCTCTTGCCATTTTGCAAGCACAGAAACACTAATTCATTTCATCTTGTCCAATGCACTTGCCATTTTGTAAGATCATTCTTTATCGTCTCATCAGCTTCTTATTTGCTAGACCATTCTCATTTGTTTGTCGTATCTTCCATATTTTTATATAACATTAATCATGCTAGTCTAATCATCATTTTTCTTCTATCCCATTTCCTGAGAGAACTACATTTGGCCTAAAGTTCATGTTGGAACATGCATCCATAGAACTATGTAGGTAGCGTCCACTTATCTTATACATCTGGAGTTAGCTCGGCCAACCCCTTCCGTTTCTTCTCTTCCCCCATTTCTTATGTCATTGTTCCTCTTTAATTAGAGAACAATTGTCATGTTATTATTTTTTGTTATGATGTGGTGGAAAGTAACGCCTCAACTGCACATGCATGAACATTTGTCTTTAAATTACACTAACTTGATTTTTTGTTTGTGTGCATTTATTTGAGTTTTCTTGGTGTTTTGTTGTGCTTTCATACCTCTCCTTTTATTTCTTCTCCTTTTCTCTTTTTATTATTTCTCACTTCATTATTGAGCTTGTGTTTCTTTGTCTTATTTTACTGTTTGATTTTGCTTTTTTCTTTTTGTTTAAATGTAAATCATTGTAACTCTATTTTGGTCATTACTTTACCATTAGCCTTCGTTATAGGTATTCACATTTGAACTAGCTCACCAGAATCAGAATCTCATGTCATTCTAATTTATTCATACTTATGATGCCTAATTTCTTTTGTTATAGCAAGCACTTTGTGCTCTGGTCTCAAGGTCTTAATGTCAACATCAGCTCCGATGAACAATTCTCAAGAACACTTTACAAAACCTAGGCCCATGATGTGGAATTAGGCTTCTAAGTAGTATGCATTTTAGTACTCAAGTTTATGCTTAGATATGCATCTCTTTTCATACATTGTGAGTCTAATCAATTCTTGGTCATTTTTCATCATTCCTTGTCCCATTCTCTCCCAAACTTGGGTGAACTACATTGACCTGAAGTTCATGTTGGAATATGAGTTCATAGAACTATGTAGGCAACGCTCAATTTTTATTGAGGTCAGCTCAGCTATCTCCATTCTTATTTTCATCTCTCTCATCACTTTGTGCATTCTCATATGCTTGGTTTTATATGGCTTTCTAAGCCATTACACCATCGCATGTCCGTTTGCACCCACTCACTTAAACCTATCTTTTGCATTATATCTTTGAGATAGTCTTTCTTGCCAATTGCCCATGTTGTGGCCCAACATTTGAACACCATTCGAATCAAATCATCTCTACAAGGGAAAATCATTATTTATTCTTTATTAATGATCAAAATTTTCCCTACTAGGGTAAAACTATTTTATCACGATCACATTTGCTCTAGTGGGGCACTTCTTATTATCTTCTCTTTGGAGACCCCGTTCTAGTGGTGATCCCCTTCTTGAAGCATAATGTTCTCCCTTTTCCTCTAATTCTAAGCTCTCCACATTAAATCCCATGATGGAAATTATTTTAATGTGCAACTTGTTTCAAGATTGATTGATGTCATAAGCACGTAGTTTATACTCTCAAATTGGGTATGTTTAAAGTGTGTCCCTTACATTTATGGATTGTATCTTTCTCATTTCCCCTATCTCTGGGGCCTATTATACTTCTAATTATATTTTGATCATTGATGGTAATCATGTGTGTAAGCATTATCTCATCTGGATGTGATCTATTCCCTGGGTTAATCTCTCACTTTCTCTCTCTTTTCGAGAGTTCATCCTTCTCTTTCATCCTGGTATGCCCTCTCGAGGGGGCATCATGGGTATGTTCTAATTTTTTATTGACAACTCTTTTCTTTGAAAATATGTTGTTTCACCTAAATGTCTCGTTATGCCTTCTTAAATAGGATTGAAATGTAGACATCCAATTCTTAACACTATTTGTCTTGAAATTGTCAATCTTACTCAAATTGCACTCAAATGCATATTTTAGGTCAAAATCCATAAAATGTCCTAAATGGTTCAAACGTATCATTTATAAGTGCCATTTTAGGCCAAAGTATCCCTAAATAGGGTAATGCATTTTATGGACCAGCTAAGTTTAATCAAATCATTTCGAGTCAAAATGACCATTTCACCATTTAGTGCTCTGCACCACTCTTTTCTTCTAATTCGTTAGTACACATCATGTACCTTTATTATTTTCTATTGGAAACATCCTAAATTGGAATATAGTTCCAATGCATCTAACACACCTTCTAATTCTTCTTGAGTCAAATTATGACCTATTAGTGTAGGTTTTTATTTTTCCCTATTTTTTAATTAGGAAAATTGTATTTCTTGTGCTTACATGGAGTTTTCCTACATTTATGGGATAGGCTAGCTTATGTGGAGATGTGTGTCATAGATGTGTCATAGGTGTCATAAGAATGTCATAAGTAACTCCCTTGATGGGAGTTACGTCTCTATTCTTAGCACCTTGTCACCACCTTTCATGGAGGAGTTACAGTCCATTCTTAGGGTGCCTTGGCCACCTTTTGTGGAGGAGTTATTTACGTGCTCTCCTATATGTATTCTTCACTTTGGCCATCTCATGTTAATCAAATTTTGGTTTTTTCCATTTTATCTTGTGTAATTTATCTTCTTGTATAATTTCAAATTGCTTTAGCATCTATGTGGTGTGCACTTGCTTCATATCATGTGATCACGTCTCCATTGCATTCACATTATCTGAATTCTGGCAACAGCTCCAATATGATATCAGAGCCACTCCGGTAATCGTGTGTCTGGTTATGTTATTTTGAAATTCTTACTTTACTTTCATAGTAGTTTTTTTGTTTAACTTCATTGCATTTGAAAGTTTTGGTAGAGTTTTTTGAAAACTCATGCAAATCCATACAGAAACTTGTTCAAAAAATTACTTCTGAGTTAGAATTTTCCAAGACATCTTGTCTAGATCTGTTGTGGCTTTAGCAAAGGCAGTAGAATTCCTTTTCTTTTGGTCATTCTACAGAAAAAAGATAGATCTCTGCAATCTGGGTCTGCTTCTTGGACGTTGGAGGGGCTGACTTTGTTGCAAGCTGTTGGGCGTCATTGTTGTGAGCAGAGGGAGGAGCAACATTAGCCACGCCATCAGAACTATGCACTCTTTCTTGGTGAGAGATGCTACCTTTTGTTGTGTATTCTGTGTATTCCCTCTTGATTGATTTCCTTGTTGTCTGCCTTGTCTGTGCCATCAGCAATGCCACGCCAAGCTTCTATAATGCCACACAGCAGTCCTTCCTGCAACGCCTTCAACCATAGCCACGCCATTAGACCGTACGACGTCCAGCATGCAGGCTACAACTTTTTCATTTGTTTTTTCTGCAAGCAAAATTTGCACCTTTTTTTGAACATCTGCAATGTAAATTGGGGCACCACTACCTGCATTTTTTTGCTGTCTAGAAACTGGAAGTGCGCCCTTATTTTTGGTGAGAATATTCTGCCACACCTATTGTTTTTCTTAAAAATGGCGCCCTCTTCTTGTTTGGCATCCCATGTGGTGACTTGAACTGGGCATTTGTAATTGTTTTTTAAAATGTTTTCTGACTTTAATCACTTCACAGTGACATTTAGTACACTGGAAAACAAGTAAGTTGAAAATATTTTTAAAAAGAGCAATTTAGAGGTTTTAAAAAAAACAATTGTATCTTCAACCTAAGAAGATGAAGGGTGAGGCCCGAGTTGGCAAGAGGCCAATTCCCCCTCACACAAACCTCCTTTAGATTCTTCATTCCATGTTGAATTCAATGAGTGGTTGGAAGGCCACTTTCTCTCTCAAAATAGGCATTTTTTTAATGTTTTAGTGCTTTTTTTGCAAAAACACTAGTTTACGAGAAAATTGAACCTTTAATATCTTGCAAATGGTAGCTCAGATTTGGGTGCCATTTTTTGCAAAAGTGTTTTTAATTCAATTCTCCACAATGTAGGATTTTTATTTGTCAAAAATGCACTAGTTTATAAAGTGCCTAAAATTTGGGTCTCCCGAGACGCATTTTCGGCTAAGTCTGACATCCTGTTTGCTTATAGTCTTGCACTAATTGCTCTAAGATGCATTCTCGGCTGAGCCCAAAGTATTTTGAGCATGCACTTGCATATTTGGGGGGCTCAATATTTAGGGGGGTGTGATTGATTTTCACAACTTGTAAATCTTTGCTTTCATTCTCCTTTCTGCATAATTTCACAACTTGTAATCAGCACAACTTCACCTAAATTTAGCTTAAAATGGATTTCTTTCAACTTAAACCCCTAACACCCTTCAAATATCATGAATGTAAGGTTAAAATGTCAATCATTCTTAGAATCAAAGGGTTGTATAGGATCACCATGGGTACTGAAGTATAACTCAACACTGATGCTGAAAAAGTCAAGTGGTACAATCGTAGTGATGAAGCCTATGGATTATTGAGCTTGTCTATGTCTCCAGAACTTCACTTCCATTTAGAAACCTCCAATACTCCCAAAGACATATGGGAAACCTTAGAACTCTTATTTGAGAAGCTTGATGAGATGAGAGGTCATGAGCTCAAAAATGAACTCATAAGTCTAAGTCCTAGCAACTTTGACACCCTACAGGACTAATTCACTAAGTTTAAGGCCCTTAGATTGAAATTGAAATAATGTGAGATAGAGAAGAAAGATGATCAACTCATCCTTTCTAAACTTGCAAAGTTAGGTCCAAGCTATTCAGTCTTTGTCTCTACTTTTCATGCCACAAAAAGTGCCCTTGGCACTACATGGAAAATGCCTTCTTTGGATTCATTCATTGCTGACTTGACTAGGGAGCAAGATAAGCTAATTCAAATGGGCACAATGAAGTATACTCAACCCCAAGCTTTGATAGCTGGAAATGGTAAGGATAAGACTTCAACAAAGGAGAAGAAGAAAAAGAACAAGGACAAGGACAAGGAGAAGAAGAAAGAAAACAACAATCCTGCCAAAAACAACACTAAATCTTCCTCCTCTAATGTTAAACCTAAGAAGGAGAAGGTTAAGTGTGCCTATTTTAAAAATACAAGGCATGATGAACACAAATGCATGAAGAAACAAATAGATCACCTAACTCATCTTCTAGAGAAGCACAACATAGGTGTTCCTGAGTCCATCAAGCATAATTCATCTACCCAAGATTCTACCAAGGCAAAAGGCAAGGGTAAGGAGAAAGAAAAGGGCAAGGCCCTTGTAGCTACTATAGCTTCTACATCATCATGGGTCATTGATTCGGGTGCTTCTCACCACATGGGCTCTTCACTAGTTGAGTTTTCATCTTTAGAGCCTTGTAGCATGACTTCAATTAGTTTGGGTGATGACACATCAGTTTTTGTTGCAGGGAGAGGGTCAGTTGAAATAGAAGGAGGAACATTCAATAATGTTCTAAGTGTTCCTTCTCTTTCAACCAATCTCCTATTAGTGTACCAAATCACTCACATTGGTCAGGGCATGAGAGTTGAGTTTTCACCAGATTTAATGGCTATCAGGGAGTTGCATAGTGATACTACAGTTGCAGTGGGTAGGGAAAATCACCAAGCAAGGTTATACACCTTCTCACATTTTGCACCATATTCTTCTCCAACAGCATTGCTGACTCATTCAGATGGAGTTAGCAAATTATGGCATGAGCAGTTTGGCCACCTTAACTACCACTACCTTGAGCAACTTTGCAAACATGACATGATCATTGGCTTGCCTCGTGTCCAATTCTCAAAAGGACTTTGTGAGGGGTGCTCCCTTGGGAAGCATCTCGAAGCAAAATTTGACAAAGGCAAAGCATGGAGGGCTTCACAACTTTTGGAGTTAGTCCACAGTGATGTATCAGGACCCTTTCCCAAACCCTCTTTCACAAGGGCCAAGTACATCCTCACTTTCATTGATGATTTCTCTAGGTACACTTGGATATATTTTATCAAACAAAAGTCTGAAGTGTTTGATAATTTTCTAGACTTCAAGGCTCTTGTTGAGAAATAGAGAGAGAAATCTATCAAAGTTCTTCAAACTGATAATGGAGGGGGGTATGTCAGTAATAGGTTTGAGCAGTTTTACACCACAGAGGGGATTGATTTGCAGTGCACAGTCACTTACATTCCTTTACAGAATGGGGTTGCAGAATGCAAAAATAGGTTCTTGAAAGAGATGGGTAGCTGTATGATTCACTCTAAATTCTTTGCACCACAGTACTGGGCCGAAGCCATCAATTGTGCTTGCTACATTCAAAACAGGGTTCCTCATAAATATTTGAAATGGATAACACCCTTTGAAGCTTGGCATAAAAAAAACCTAATGTTGAGCACCTTAGGGTTTTTGGATCCCCAGCCATGGCCTGCATTCCAAAGAAGAAACACAAAGCTATGGAACGTCAATCCAAGCCTTGCATCTTTGTAGGATATTCGGATGGTATTAAGGGGTATCACCTTCTAGATCCTGTCACTCATGAGTTGTTCATTGAGAGAAGTGTCCATTTTTAGGAGAGTCATAGAGACTCAACACTTGACACTTATTCTCCCTCATTGGATCTACTTTTTCATAATGGTTCCTCATCAGATTCAGATCAGCCACAACAAGTTCTCGAGCCAAAGACATCTTCTTCTTCTTTGAGTTCAGACAGTGAGGATAGTGATGCTGAGGCATCCACCTCTATTCAGTCAGAGGATGAGGAGTTAGCACCTGACACATCCACTTCTGAGCCACTTTGGGCCAGACAAACACTTGAGAGTGATGGCACTTGGGCAAGAGATCTCATAGATGACAGATGTACTAGGGGGATTTTTAGAGAGATCCACATGCCTTCTTTGCTTCAATTTTAGATCCATAGACTTTTTGAGAGGCATCGGGGGTACCTGAGTGGGATAGTGCTATGGAGGAAAAATATTCTTCCTTACTCAAAAATCATACTTGGGATTTGACTTCACTTCCTAAGGGAAGAAAGATGATTCGATGTAGGTGGATATATCAGACCAAGTTTGCAGTAAATGGGTTAGTTGATAAGTACAAGCCACGATTGGTAGCCAAGGGTCTCTCATAGGTGGCAGGCATTGACTACTCAGAGACCTTTGCACCTGTTCCAAAGATGACTTCTATCTGACTCACCTTGGCTATTGCCATAGCACATGGTTGGGATGTGCACTAGATGGATGTGAAGAGTGCCTTTCTTCACAGAAACCTAAAGGAGGAGATCTACATGGAGCAGCCGCTAAGATTTGTTCAGGATTCTTCCTTAGTATGTAGACTTAGGAAATATATCTATGGCCTCAAATAGGCCCTTCGGGCTTGGTATGCCAAGATGGATTCCTTCCTTCTCACAGTGGGTTTCACTAGGTGTCATTCTGATCCCAATGTCTACTTCTTGCGGCAGGATGATTCGCTTCTAATTTTGGTCCTATATGTTGATGACCTTTTGATCATCTGGAGTTCTTCATCGGCTATTTCAGTAGTGAAGGCATCTCTCCAGGATAGATTTGACATGACAGACTTGGGTTTGTTGCACTACTTCTTTGGCATTGAGATCTCATAGTCAAATTTAGGGATTTCTCTTGCACAGCCTAAGTATGCTCTTGACTTATTAGCTCAGTTTCACATCGATGATTGCAAGCCATCTCTGACTCCCTTTCTATCAAGAGTCCAGCTTGAGGCTAACTGTTCTTCACCATTGGTTGATGCCATTTGGTATCAACAACTTGTTAGTAGCCTCATCTACTTGACTCACACCAGGCCCAACATATCATATATAGTGGGACTTGTCTCCAAATTCATGCAAGAACCTCATGAGTTGCATTGGAAAGAAGCTAATAAGATCTTGCATTACATACAGGGTTCACAGAGATATGGGATTCATTACAAACTTGGCATAGAGGTTGACTTGGTTGGATATACAGATTCAGACTGGGCTGGCAATTCACAAACTCGTAAGTCCACTTCTGGTTACAGTTTCTCTCTAGGTTCTAGTCCTATCAGTTGGTCTAGCAAGAAGCAAAATGCTAATGCTATATCATCCACAGAGGCAAAGTACAAGGGAGTTATTAATGTAGCTACTGAGGCTATTTGGCTTCAAGGGATACTTTTTGATTTTGGCATTCCTATCAGGCAACCCACCATCATTTATTGTGACAACCAGACTACCATTCAGATTTATAGAAATCTAGTTCAGCACCAGCAAACATAGCACATAGAGATTCACATGCATTTCATTCAGGAGCTTAATCATAGTTAGGTCATTGACTTGATATTTTGCCAGTCTTCAGATCAGGTTGTAGACATCTTCACCAAACCTTTCACTGAGAGCAAGTTCATTCATCTATGAGCTCTTTTTGGGGTGTGGTCCACATCTGCAGTAGCATCATCTTTAGGGGGGGCCACTAGCCTCTTCTTTCTTTTATGTCTCTCTTTTAGGGGGGAGTTTTTTCCTACGGGTTTTCTCTTTTTCTCTATCTTATGGGAGATTGCATTTGTACATGGGTTCCTCATCAGGCCTAGTTGTCGAGACCCATTTTATATTTCCACACTGCCCACCTAAGCTGCACTTATGGGGGGGGTATTAGTGTAGGTTTTTATTTTTCCCTATTTTTTAATTAGGAAAATTGTATTTCTTGTGCTTACATGGAGTTTTCCTACATTTGTGGGATAGGCTAGCTTATGTGGAGATGTGTGTCATAGATGTGTCATAGATGTCATAAGAATGTCATAAGTAACTCCCTTGATGGGAGTTACTTCTCTATTCTTAGCACCTTGTCACCACCTTTCATGGAAGAGTTACAGTCTATTCTTGGGGTGCCTTGGCCACCTTTTGTGGAGGAGTTACTTACATGCTCTCTTATATGTATTCTTCACTTTGGCCATCTCATGTTAATCAGATTTTAATTTTTATCCATTTTGTCTTGTGCAATTTACCTTCTTGTATAATTTCAAATTGCTTTAGCATCTATGTAGTGTGCACTTATTTCATCTCATGTGATCACGTCTCCATTGCATTCGCATTATCCGAATTCTAGCAACAACTCTGATACAACCCAATAATATGACTTCCTGACCATTTTGATTAGTTGAGCATCAATTTTCAAATAATTGCACAAATATTGATTAACCTTGTTTAAGGCTAATTAATCCAAATCAAGGGCTTAAGTGGATTTTCCATGAGAGTTGTTGAATATTTCTTTTTGAAAATTGATTCTTATTATTTGCATCACCTAGTGACATCATCTATGGGGTGGCATCCATTAAGCCATAAGTGCATAAAATATCAGGATTATGGGTCACCTATGCCTAGTTAATGCCTCCCATGCCTCTTCAATGCCCCTTCTTATAAGGTCATCTTGAAGATAATTATGGATTTAATTCCAAATATTAGGATTATCCTCAACCACACATCTCAATCTTGAGATGGACGGTTGAGGTTGATCTTGACCAATCTCAAAAATCTATAAATAAATAGGCCATGGACATGATTTCTAAGCTATTTTTTTGGTGCAAAGTTATTATGCTCAAATATCTTCAAAGCTTGAACTTTGCAAATTTATAATGCTAAATTGTTTCTACAAAGCTTCATTGATAGGCTAGTTAGTGATTTCACATCAAGAGCCTAGATTTTATGGAGTGTTCTTGAGGCATTGCAGGAGTTTACCACCATTGTTGATAAAGACAAGGATGCTTGATCAAGGGAGAACATGTTTTTGAGCCACATAGGCATAGTGAATCCATTTCGGAAGGTAATATGGTGTTGCTTTCTTTTATTTGTTTCTTGATATCCTTTGTATTTTCCATATGAATAAATAGGCTTGGTTAGTTAGTTAGTATAGGACCTTTGATCAGTGGGGTCAAATTTTCCTACTTGAGTGGTTCTTCTAATTACTCCCATGTTCCTTGTGCTCTGCTTCCCTCATGCTCCCCTAGTCTTGTGCTTTTTGTTTTGAGTCCTTTATTTTTGGGTCCCTCGTGACATGTTCTCTCTTAACTAGGTCTTCTCATGCCAGGTCTCCTGCATAATTTTCCTTTCATTCCCATCACCTCCCATGCCATAACACTTTTATCCCTGTCATCTATGCGCTATAGTCCTCCCATGTCATGGTCTTCCTATGCCATACCAATACTTATGTCAAAATAGATAATGGTCCCTCCACATTACATGCCAAAAATGGAATAATACTTATTCAAAATTTAGGAGTCAATAAATTGGCTCTAATTACATTCATGATTGGACCCTGAACCCTATATTATAAACCCTAAACCAATTGATTTAGACCTAATTAACATCATTTGGAGTAAGAATTAGGTTCATAAGGCTCAATTAAGCCTAAATCACATCACTAATTATCACACTTAACTAATTGGCTTAATATGTGATGGCATTGGTACTAATTGAGCCCAAAATCACATTTTGTAGTCACAAATAGGTTCAATGAGCTCAAATATGCCCCAATTGCCTTCACAATTAGACCCTAAACTATAAAATGTAAACCCTAAGCCCTAAGCCTTAAGCCTTAAACCCTAAATCATAAACCTTGAGCCCTATATCTTAAACCATAAACCCTAAACTAATTGATGTAGACAAATTAACATCCTTTACAGTAAGAATTAGGTTTTTAGGGCTCAATTTAACCTAAATCATATCATTGATTACCTCAATTGACTAATTAGCTCAATATGTGATGGCATTAGGGCCAACTAATCCCAAAATCACATTTTGTAATCATAAATAGGTTTAACAAGTTGAAATAAGCCTTGATTACCTTTGTGATTGGACCCTATATACCCTAAAACCTAAATCCTAAGCCTTAATCCCTGAACCCTAAATCGTAAGCTCTAAACTCTAAACCAATTGATTTAGCCCTAATAAACATCTTTTAGAATAAGAATTAGGTTCTCATGGATTAATTTGGCCCAAATCACATCATTGATTTCTTCAATTGACTAATTGGCTCAATATGTGATGGCATTAGGGAAAATTACACCCAAAATCACATTTTTAGTCACAAGTAGGTTTATAGAGCTCAAATTGACGCTAGTTGACTTCATAATTGGGCCCTATACCTTAAACCCTCAATTTTAAACTCTAAACCAATCAATTTAGCTCTAATTAACATCTTTTAGAGTAAGAATTAGGTTCACAGGGCTCAATTTGGCCCAAATTGCATCATTAAATTGTTGACTAATTGGTTCAGTCTGTGATGACATTGGGGCTAATCGAGCATGAAATCACCTTTTGTAGTCACAAATAGGTTCAATGGGCTCAAATTGGTCCTAATTGCCTACATAATTTGACCCTATACCATAAACCCTAAACCTTATACCCTAAGCCCTAAACCTGAAATCATGAACCCTAGACTTTAAACCAATTTTAGCCCCAATTGACATCTTTTAGAGTAAGAATTATGTTTATAAGGATCATTTCAACCCAAATCACATTATTTATTTATCCAAATGACTAATTGGCTCAATATGTGATGACATTGGGGTAATTGAGCCTAAAATCATATTTTTTAATCAAAAATAAGTTCAACTAGCTCAAAAATTTCTCGATTGCCTTTGCAATTAGACCATATACCCTAAACCCTAAGCCCTAAGCCATAAACCTTAAACCTTAAATCATAAACCCTTATCCCTAAACCAATTTATTTAGCCCTAATTAATATCCTTTAGAGCAATAATTAGGTTTATAGGGCTTTATTTTGCCCAAATAAAATTACTGATTGCCCTAATTGACTGATTAGCTCAATTTGTGATAATGTTGGGGATAATGGAGACTAAAATCACATTATGTAATCATATATAGGTTTAAAGATCTTGAATTGACCAAAATTAATTTAACGATTGGACCATAAACTTTAAACCCTAAACCCTAAAACCTAAAATCTCAAATGCTAAACCTTAAACCCTAAAACTTAAACTCTCAAATGCTAAACCTTAACCCCTAAAACCTAAACCTTAAATCCTAAAACCCTAAATCCTAAATTGATCTATTTATCCAGGCAAATGACATCAAGATTATAATTAAAATTAGGTTTACATTTTTTTGATGTACAAAACTTAAATGTTAACAACTAACATCAACTAAGGCCATGCATGAACTTTGACAATTAAAAAATATATAATAAAATCAATAAGATGGCCAAATGCACGTTAATGTAATAGTAAAATATTCCATTATGTGGTAATTCTACGTACACAATAATTATATGTATGTGGTTCTAATGTTTGGCATTTCAAACACATGCCTCAAGGCTTAGGAATGGCTTGGACCTGAAAAAACATAGTTGAATGTGTGTTTTTGACTAAAAATAATAAAATGCAACTTCTGCCATACCAAACACTGTGAATTTTATAAAAAAAAACTTGAAAATATGATTACAACATCGAGCACTCTCTCCTCTTTCTAAATATATAATTTTAATATATATTTTTATCACTTTAAATTTTTTATTTATATTTATTTTTAAATATGTCTTTTTATACCGTTATATGCCACAACTATACATGTTTATCTTTTTTAACGTATCTTTTGTTTCATAGATTCAAATTAGAAAAAAATATAGGGTTACAAACTAGACATAATTTTATACACGTTCAAAAAAAAAATCTTTATTTTTTAAAGATAGTTAGGGAGCCGCACGATCGGTTATGCATTATTGATCATATTTCAGGGTCTATTGATTTGTGAAATTAGTAAACAAAATAATGTTCATAAAAAAAAATTTAAAAATATAGGTTACAAACTAGATAATCTTGTCTTACTTTCCACCAAAGGGTTTTAAAAAAAGTAAACAATGCTAAAAAATGACAAGGTGCACGACAGGTTATCTATTACGATTTTTATAAAAAATAGTAGTACCTCTTCGAATTTCTAAAGTTTGTCATTTTATACTTGATCATATAGGAAAAAGTAATTTAGAAACTAGACTCTAAATGCTACAATTCATGTTCTTATTGCATCTTCAAATTTTGAGTATAGGTGTCTCAAATAATCTATACAAGTTGAGATTTTTTGTTTTTCAAAAAACATATGTCCACTTAAGACACCCTTTTGACCCTCCAATTCCATGCACTTACTCTTAAATATTCAATGGAGTTTAGAGCCCCCTTTTTTTTATTAGGAATACATTTTTGCACTCGTCATATTTTTTATGTACAAAACATATGTTATTATTCTTTGGTCCCCTAGATTTTTTGGTCTCATGGACATTATTACAATATTATATTCTTACATTACTTTGAGAGGCATAATTACAATAATAAATACGTGAAATAGGTGGAAAGAGTGTAATATTATGAAATGTCAAGACAAATAATTAACCTTAAATTTGATGTTTATTTAACCAATATTAAAAAAATAATAATAATTATAAAAAACAATAAAAAATCACAATATCTTATATATAATAAAAATTTAAACAAAAATTGCTCATTTTTTTTTCATATTTAATATATTGATACAATTAAATTAAAATAATATATCACTAATCTACATAAAAAAATTTAAAAAAAAAAATAAATTAAATTTTAAATCAATATAAACCACGTCAATACTCGAAACTATCCAACAAACCAAAATAAACACCTCAAAATTAATGCATCATAACATTTTTCAAATAAATATATTAAAATTTACATAATTCTTGAGCTCAATTTTCTCCATGGTCCAAAAAGGTGGTGGAAAATTGTGATACCTTGGATAACAGGTCATTTTATTCGTAAAATTTAGAAGTTAGTTGATTCTTTTGACCTAATATGATAGCAAATTGTTATATATTATATTAATTAGTATATATATTTTAAATAAATTTATGTAAAAGATATTAAAAAAATATCATTTTCGAAATATTTTATTTTATTTATTTTACAAATCTAAAATTATATAAACACTTCGAAAATAATATTTCTCTACATTTTTAAAATAGATTTATCTAAAATATATATGTTAGTTAAATATTAATTTAAAATAAGAAATAAATATATGAAAAAATAATAAAATTATATAATATAATATTTTAAAACATTAATTTCTTTTTAATTAAATTATATTTTCTGATTCATATTTTATTTGTTACACGTATTTTGTTTGGTGTATATAGTTGTACTTGACAACTATATATAAAGTCTTTGTTTATCATTTATAGCCATTCAATCGTAAGGATTAGTAGTCACTTTAGAATGTTGTATTCATTTCAAATTTATTCATAATAATTTTTACTTAGAAAATATTCAAGTGTTAGAACTCTATTATATGATACTTCTAGTTCAAATGAGTCTAAAAAAATTGTTATTCAACATTATCTATATAAATAATATTAAATGATAAAAACACTAAAGGAAACACAAACGATTATACATAAATCCATGACTCATACGACAATCAGATTTAGTTTACAAACTTAAGTATAACTTTTTTTTCAGTTATAAATAATTAAATTTATTAAAAATATTATGTGATGTTGCTATAGCGTAATTAATGTCTCAAAAAACTATTGTTTCTTCTCTCAAACTCCAACTGCAAGTTTATCAATGAAAAAAAAAAACAGAGTTAATCCATCAGAGCAATATTTTTTTTAGCATAAAAATGAACTTAATTTTATAAGTACCATTTAGTATATTTAGATACCTTCGTTGCAACGCCACTTAAAATACTCTTTGGAGTCTTATAAAAAAATATAAATGATTGCTTAGAAACATGCACCAACATTGAAACTTTAAAAAAAACTAATTTTATTGTACAAACCGAAAAACAAATCTCTTGGGTAGACTTGGCACTACATGAAATAAATGGGAATGGAATTTAGTATTATGGGTATTCGTAATAGTATATTTTTATAAGTTTACAACTTAACATGTTAAAGAAGAGAAAATTAATGTGTGATGGTTAAAGGTGCACTGAAATTGAAAAATATGTATTTTAAGTTCTTAACCTGTAGTAGTATCTGCTTATAAAATTATATTTTCAATAAAAGTTAATATCCAATATGATAATTTTAGTTTGATTTTAACTTGTAATAGTGTTCGTTCAATATAATAATAATAATAATAATAATAATAATAATAATAATAATAATAATAATAATAATAATAATAATAATAATAATGATGTCAAGTGGGTTTTTTTTAATAATTTTTTTTGTAAGTGACGGTTAAATAGACATCAAATTTAACATTAGAACTAAAAGTGAGTACACTCGCTACATTACAATACACCACCAATTCCTAGATCTATTATAGAACGTAATTAATTATTTTATTATTTTTTCTATAAATTTTTCAATGACTAGTGATAAATGGCTTTAACCTAAACATACTCTCACAAAACGAAAGGTTCTAAACTTTATCATATATTTAAAATATTATATATTTTCAATTGACTTCTTAAAGTAGAAAGAAAATTTTCTATATAAAAATTAAATAAATGTCAAATTTAAAATTTAAAATGTAATATGACAATCAAATAAACATAAAATTTAAAATCAATTATTAATTATTGATATAATTCACTACTTCCAACTATAATTGTAAATTATAGTCTATCAACATAATTATATAATTCATTTAATAAATATAGGTGAAAGGCCTTTCCTTTCAATTCAATTATTTTCTAACACTTGTATTGCCCTTTCAAGTCTAGATTCAATGTTAAATTATTTTAAACAAATTTCAAGAGGGATGGCAGGGTCATAGCCAAACACATCTCTAGAGAATCAAAAAAATTGTTTGAACAAAACTTCTAGAAAACTAATCCCATGTTATTAGTCCCGAAGGGTGAATAAAGCATTCAATTTGGTTTAACACTTGATTAAATTGTTACTTTTGGACCAATAAAAACCCATGGTTTTTTGTGCATTTAAATATTTGCAACTAGTCAATAATGAACTTGTGCATTTCTTAACCAAAAATATGAAAATAGGCATTTATCTCTAATTTCATTGGTTAGATTGTTTGAGATGTTATTAAAGAGGAAGGTGATGATGTCAGCGACAGTGCATAGAAATAAATGTAGTGTTAGGAACAAGTCTCAAAAAAATCTTGGGCAAGTCTCAAAAAAATATGAGCTGACATTTTTCTTTGAAAATAGGCGTAGAAAATTTTAATATATTAAAATTTGCATGCATAGTGGGGAGTGGACTAGTTAAGAGATGGAATGGACACTGTTGACGTGGTAAACTCAACTCCCAAGACTGCACCACTGTTGGTTCATGTCTCCCACATGATCCAAGTGTTTAATTTTTTATTCTATTTTATTGTGCATTCACCTTGATGCGATCCACTATCTTCTAGATTTTTGCATGTAGCCTCTAGAGGATTCGATGATTTGAAATAGGTTCATTGTATCTTTATTTTTGTAATGCCGGTGTGTTTTAAGAGCAGTGAAGCTCTACAAAAAATGGTGATTATTGTGTGTATGAACCTTCAACGCATCCTCACGTGACTTCAAATGAAATCAGCGGACCAAGTATTATAAAAGTTTTGGGATTGTTTCGATTTGAGATTTTTCTATGTGCTTTGTGAAGAATGATATGCCTTGAAACCATAGATTTTCTCACATATGGGAGTTCTGAGGAGGTCCACACAATGAGCTTTGCTCATACTCACCTAGCGTAAGCCATCCCTTCCCAACATCTTCACACCAACTGTCATCGTAGCTCTTTCTTTGTGCACTTCGAATGCTACACCAAACCCTCCAAACACCTCCAAACTGCTTGTGATCGGTGATATTTTGTTGTGGTTTTAGATTTTATTTTTAGAATATTTTCTTGAACCTTGAGAAACATTTGCTTGTTATCACCCTCAATGTGGATTGCTTACTGATATGTGATTAAAAAAGTCTTGAAACCTTGCTATGTTGATTTGTTATAGAAGATTATTTACTAATATAGTATTTCTGAAAAGGCTCGTTTGATAAGCTTTGCTCATATTGAGCCACCCTGAGCCATCCCTTATCAACTCCTTGGCATCACTTGCCATCATATCTCTTCCTCGAGACACTTCAAATGCTACCCTGACCCTACAAACATCTACAAACTATTCTCAGACTCATTGAACAAACATAAACAAAATCTTCATTTTTACACTAGAGAAAATAATAAATATTAACAACTATATGTGGAATGTTGACAGTTATTATAGTTATGAGTTAGGAATACTCTCTCTCTCTCTCTCTTGCATCTTAGCTCCCACCCTCTCGCCCAGCTCCCATCTCCTTATCTCTCCTTTCTTGCATCCATTTCCCCCCATCCTTGTCCTCCCTACATTGACCTCCTTCCTTCCCTTCTCTCTCTTTTTTTCTACCCTGCCCCCACGACCATCTACCTTCCTATTCCTTCTCTCCATGTTCTCCTATCTCCTTCCTCCCATGCATTTTCCCCAAACCACCACCCCACATGGCTCGAATCCCTTTAGTAGATGGCTATGTTTCTTAGGAAAGGTATGGTGATTGAAAACTAGGGTTCGGGTGATTTTGCTTTATTTTAGTTTTAGGTTTATTTTTATATTATTTTATTTTCTTGGCATTTGTGTTTCCATTCATTCTATTTTTGGAGCTTTGATCAATCCTTATGTGTAGTGGGAAGAAGAAAAGGAATCATTTTTATTTTCTAGAACTCTGACAAAATTTTCTTGTTATCGCTGTCAATGTGGATTACTTTTTGATGTGTGATTAAAATAAGTACATGGTATGTGTCAATCATTGGTATGGATCAGACCATAGACTAATATTTGCTTTATGCACATGTGTCTGCATTCTCCAGCCCTATTATGCATTCATAGAGAGAATGGTTGTGATCATTAATTTGGGTTTTGTTGATGTGAGGGTTATGTGTTGGAAATTATTTACAAAACTTGCGATTGTAAAATTTTCATATGCTTGTTATGACCATAAAACATTATGAAACATGAAACATCATTATTTGTTTTAATAATTTAGCTAATGCTCTAATTTTTTTGGTTCAAATAACTTGAGGCGTTTCACTAACAACAGTGATTTTCTTAATATTCATAATGCTCTTGTGTAGACTACACAAATTATGAATGAATAATCATCTTTTGTTTGAGGCTGTGTATGATGTATGTCATGTGTAGGTTATTTGAAACTCTAAAAAGGTGTGAATAAAATTTATGCTATTGCTTCTGAGTGTTAAAAACTATTGTTATTTGAATTTGTAGCCCACCTACAAGGATACGTTTCAAGCATTGGCCTAGAAATGGAACTCATCACTAGGTTTGAAGGTTGAATCCATTGTCTGGCATGATATACAGATAATGTATTTATTAACAACCTTCAAATTTAAACCATGTTCTGAATATTATTGTAGGATGTCCAGACAGAAAATACAATTTGCTTCTTAGATAAAAATGTAGACTGGTTGCTTATTGGGAAACACTATGGCTTTCTTATTTTTCTTACTATTATTTAAAAAAATAGTTTTCAGATTTTCAATAATTCTAGTTTCAATTTTTGAAAAAAAAATAGATTTTCAATTATACCTGTTATCATCAAAAAATTAGTTTTCAAAATCTCTTAGCTTTTCCATTTTTTCACTAGTTACACCTCCATATTACGGAATCGATATTTTCTTCTACTTTTTCAATTCTCAATCTCTAAAGGTTAAACAAAAATGTTTGTACATGATTGAAATTCATTATTCAATTATATTCCTACCTGTAGTAATTGTTTTACACGTTTGAATCTTAAAAAAATAATCAATCTTTAAAACTAAAATTCAAGCTAAGATTGCTTTATATTCAGTGTTTCTTGTATTTATCTTTAAAAATATATTAATATTATCAGAATAATCCTACTTGGTTGTAGTACTTAAGTTTCATTTTCCTGAAAAAATCAAAAAAGAAAAAAAAAACAATACAAAAAAAAGACACAATCACTTAAAAAAAACTAATAAAAACAAAATTTCATTGTGCATCATTTACTTCGATACTGTTTACTATTAAGTCACTGTATTTTACAAAATAATTCAAATTTTTGGTACACGCCATTGACGTACAATTTAGCATAATGGAAACATAAGGGCAAGCTCTGAATGGAAGCAGGCAAACTTCTCACCAACTTTTTGTCGTTGAGAAATAAAATGTTGTGGAGGGCTATCATCACTACCTAAATTAATGGTTATGATTAATGGTTCTAATTTTAAGAGTTTTACGACCTTGATATTTTTGGAGCAATCATTTTATTGCCAATATTTTTTTACTCATCCATTTGATAACCTGTTAATTTGTATCTATGTACTCAAAAGTGTGTTCCTCAATTTTTATCTTACAATATTTAAATAAGGTGAAAGGTTATTAGTTGTAGAAGCAACTGATTATGAAATTTATATATAAGGTTGCATGAGGTGCACATTCACTAATTAATCTTTTATTTGAAATGATGCCATGAAAATATGAGCTTATTTATTTATTGCTTTATCTTATCATCTTCATCAATATATTAAATGAATTTTTACACCATATATCGAAGAAGACGTATTAAATTTAGAGTGACCATTATCTCGATTCATAGACATTATTATTATTTTATTTTTTAATATATATTGGGCTAATTTTCATATTATATTTTTATATTACATTAGATTAAATTTTATATTATGTATTTTCACTAATTATTTTCTTTGGTCATAATATAAAAATAAGTAATATATTTGTGTTTAATGATGTAAATTTTAATTCAATTAATATTATCAAATTATTATACTATTATTTTTAGTATATATAATAAATTAATGTATGAATCAGTGATTATACAAATGAACTACAATTTCACTTGATTGTAAGAGCCTAATTAGGTAATGCATTGGGTATAATAGGCATAAATTCTTAGATTGCATTCAAAAATTTAAACATCTCTCAATTGAGAGAACTGAGAGAGTTATTGCCATGTAGTGTTATAAGCTTATTTGTTTCCAATTATATATATCAAATACATCTAATGCTTTCTGAACTTTGCAAATGCTTATTAGGTTTGTGGGAAATGGAAGTTTCTCTATAATTTCTTAATTCCATTTGATATTGTTGTGAATGTTTCAACTTTTCAAATGGCTTGAAAAGATTGTTTAAAACTCAACAATGCTCTGAAATAATGACTTATTTTAAAATTTCATTGTGCACTTATGTCCACTTATAATTTTAATTCTATTTTGTACCCGCAAGGGCTTAGCGTATGGTGCCCTTGTTATCATCTAGAAACATACATAAATCTATCCAATGGGCTTCTAAATTTTGCCCATGGCTTTACCTAGTTTTAGTATGTACACACATTAAGGAAAAAATGAAATTTAAAATATTGTGAAAGGACTTTGCATATGATCAAATCGTTTGCTTTGTACGTTAATTATGGGTAGTAAAATTTATGGTCTTTGGTTGTGTTCTCTAATGAATAAGATATTATTATTGGTTTAGGTTTAAGATAAGTAAGGTCAATGCTAATAGTAAGGATGAACATGCTTAGACAACTTATGCCAAAGATGTTTAAAGAGGTTCGTGTTTTCCTAAGCTACAAAGGATTCTATCACAAGTTTATTCGTAATTATCGAAATATTGTGATTTCATTGAAGGTTTGATGGGTGGTGAACCCATTTACCATTTATTAGTGTAACTTAATTATTCCTAGTTATGTTTTTAGGGTTTTTGTTTTTTCTTGTACTTTCTTTTTGATTTATTAGTGTTCTATAAATTTAAAATTTGTAATAAATTTAATATCCCTAATCAATTTAATTGAATGGATTATTCTAATTTTTTTATCATTCCTTATTTATATGAGGCTCTTTAAAAAATGTTCATAATATAAGTAGTGTATTTAATAAGGTCATGATAAATCAAGTGTAATCTCTTCAAAAGTATGTCCTAGATTTGAAATTCCAATAGACCAACTAGAATTAATTTTAAGTATGGTTTTGGAGTAGAATATTTACAAAATATGGGGTATACAAGCATATAATTAGGAAAAAATACACAGGGCATTATTCACCTTATTATAGAATCCACTCAAAAAGGTAAACAAGGATTAGCATATATATCTAACTTAGACATTATAGTGCCAAATAAACACTCTCATATAAATTTTATCAAATCAATGGTAGAAATTTAGTGATTCACTTCAAACAGAAATGGTGTACTGCAAAGGTAATCACTATAAGATTGGTGAACAAACTACCTCATTATTTATACCCATACAAATTGTAGATACTTTGATTAAAAGAGTTATGGTTGATATTGATTCAAAAGAAAATATTTATAATATCTCATTTCTACATGCATTTGGGGTCGATATGACTACAATACAATTACCAAATACAATAATTACTAAATTAAATCAAGGATTATTACAACCAATTGGAACTATTTCAATGAATATAGCATTAGGGTATAAGATAATGTTTGTTGTATATAAAGTTACCATTCAATGCACATCTTATAATTTGCTCTTGGTGTACCTTGGATAAGGGACATGGGGGTAACACCTTCTACATTATACATGTGTCTTACATTTATATATGATGGACGTCTATTTACATATCTAGCAAATACTAATCCCTTCAAATGCTTGGACTCACAAAAGCTTGTTCCTATACATGATCAACCAAGACATAAGTAAGATCAGTACCATAAAATACCAATGTCTCCATGAAGATGGTTTATAATTTTACCATAAGTTCCATATATGCTTTTACCAAAGTTATTGGAATGTCAACTTATATGGCTTCATCCCATTAAAGAGGTTGATATGAGTAGACCTTTTTCCAAAATGATTTGACCAACATGTTTTTGGTGATTTTCATAGACTACCAGGGCATAATACTAAAAATGCATCATTTTGTGGTACAAGATAAAATATTTGATACATGAAAACATCATTAATGTAGGTAAACTTACAAAAAATAAAAATTTATAACCTAATGAAGATCTTGAGGATTTTTTTAATGATTGTTGTCATGAGTATGTAATAAAGGAGTTTAAGAGTGTTACATAAAATATACAATTACATGTCTCTCATGATACATACGAGGTTGCATTAAACTATCAATGTCATAGTACCATGCAACATACATAGAGTATTACAAAACATCCTCATGTTGATAATGATTATATTATAGAAAAAGATCAAATTTTAGATTTAGAAATAAGACCAAAGGCAACACACGTACATTGTCTAAAGCTCATCAAGCCAATTTTTTTATATAATCCCTATTGATTGTGAGTCCCTTGTAGGACTGATTAGTTAGTATGTTCCTTTTTCCTTATGTTGATGCTTAGAATTGCGTTGTTTCCAACACCAACAATGGGAAGTTTCAGGAATGTGGGACTTGCAACCTGAAATGACCTCCAGATTTTAAAGAATCTGACTCTTCTTTATCTCAAAAGTATTTTGGGAAAAAGGATAGAAATTAAATAGAAACACAAATGCAACGAAAGAAAATCTAACTATGGCGACATGCCTGAATTTAATTTGACTCTTAATTCTAAGCACAGTGAATCTATCTTTAGGATTCAATTACATTAAAGAGCAAACAAGGCATGATCAATGTAAAAGATGAAAATAGATAAGATCAAAGGCTCACAACTTAGACGATTTTGCAATAACACATAAAATATCAACAAGGGCACAGAACATAGTCTTCTTATTAATTTTCCAATCACATAAAAGGCACAGAGACATGCACAGTTATACAAACTTTCTAACTCAAGAAAATAGAACAAAGGCAAATGATATTCATGGTCACAGCTAAAAAAGTCTAAAACTTCTTGACAATAATCTCTTACAAAAAATTATCTCTGTCTTATGATGATGATCCTGGGGATCTTTTCACCCATATTTATAGCATCGAACTAGCTCTAGATTGCCTGCACGTTCCCAATCTAATGGCCTAACTGAACTGGAAGTGTCTAACAAAAGATATTTCTTGGATCTGAAACGTTTCGTCTCCCTGCAAGTTCATTGGCTGAAATAGATACACAAGACGCTTCCTACTGTGAAACAGGTGAGGACACTTGGCAGTATCCATTTTTTCACTTGAAAACTTTCTCATTATTCAAAAGGCACCAAAAAATGACACTTGGTAGCCTCCGAGGCACTTACCGAAGACACACGACACTTTTCGTGTAACTTATACTCTTTATTGTGTCTTTGCTCAGGAGTGTTCCATCTTTGACATCTGTCACAGTCCGCTTCTTTAAACTTTAACAATTTACGGAGAATGGGACCCATAGCACTTCTCTCTCGAATAGATTTAAAAAGGAGAACGGGGACAGGTGTCACTTTTTTCATATTTTTAACAAATGACACGTGGTGTCTTCCATTTTCTTCAGCTAGGGACACGTGGCAGCTTCCATTGATCTTTAGCTAGACTGTAGAAACATTTGGGGACTCATTTTTAGATTCATATAGATGGTGACACTTGGCGGCTTCCACTAATTTTAGAAACAAAAACCTGGGTCCCACCACAGTCTTTACTTATCGATGAAACAAAGTGAAGATATTTTGGATGTTGACATGTGGCAGCTTTCGCTTTCTTCAGCTATGGATACGTGGTGTCTTTTGTTGCTTTTAGAAAACATATTGAAACCTTCCGTAGTTGTCACTTGGCACCTTCCACTTGATCCTAAGAAAATCTTATTGAAAGAAGCTTTCAAAACTCAAAAGAAATTTGAAACACAGATGCTAACACTTGTCATGCTCTGTTGATTTACCATGGGACACGTGGTACATTTCGAGCAACTTACAAAAATTATAAAATGTTCTCGACTACTGACACTTAGCAGCTTCCACGTGACTTTGATACTTGGACAAAATTTTAGGCAAAATAAACTCGCACCCACACTTTGTGTCAAAAACTTCATTGCCTCGAAACTGAAATGTGCAGGGACAAAACTTGGAGCGCACAACTGAAAATCAAAAAATGAAAAATGTAGAGTTTTTTACTCTACACTTTCTTAATCATAGATAATATATATATATATATATATATTTCAAAAATATTTAAGAAAATAACATATTTTAAAAAATTAAAAAACCAATACCTATGCATGACATGTGTAGCTAGTTGCACCAGTTGATTTGTACTTTAGTATATGCAGTATTTCTCCATATCAGTTTCTATATAAAATATGATTCAAAATTATACTTGAATGAGTTGTATATCATATGGGTTATCATCCATATATGTAATTATAGGTGGTGGTATCGTCTCAGGCCCAAAAAATTTACACAAACAAAACAACACTCAACCAAACAATCACGCACTATGTTATCATCTAATTTCAATGACATATCCCAATGAACACAACATTTATTTTCCCAAATTCAAAATAATCACAAGCCTTCTACATCTTATTCACATGTCAACAAGTCCATTAAGGGCATCTTTTACACATGTTATATCACTCTATAACTATCCCTTTTTATTTGTATTATGATATAGTACTTCACACAACATCTCCCTGATTTGTTCCCTTACTTTCACATTGCTATCCTACTGGATATTTAGGTGGTTGTATATGTTGATGTTATCAATTAAATTTTTTCATGCATGTTTTACATGTTTGTTTCTTTCATTCACGTGTTTTTTGTATTTTTTTCTTTAGATTGTGAGCATTTGAACATGTCCTAAATTGTGTATCTAAGATTGATTGTGTGTCCCTATGCATGCGACTAACATTTGAACATGTTCCTTGTATGTGTCCCCCTAGCCTTCTTACAAGTTTTGTGTGTTTTATGTGTGTGTATCATGGCTATGACTCTTTTTTAATATGTTATTGCTTAGTTTTCGATTCCATGATGGATATCATGCATCTTCTCTAAGTAATTATATATCAGTTTCAACATTCTCCAATATCTAATCTCTTATTTGTGTGCCTAATTGCTAACATCTATCTCGATATGACACTATGTATATTTTGATTTACATTTATCATACAATACAATATTTGTTAAAATTATCAAGACGATGCCATTATCTCCAATTTTATCATTATTACTCTAAATTTCAATATTGTTATAACTTATTTGCATAAATTTTTATTTTGAGTTAAGTTACAATGTAGGATTCACAACTCACCTCAAAATAAGGAGCATACACAATGGCTTGTCTTAAAGACTAGGATCCAAAACACACTACACAAAAAGAAATTGCTCACTTGATCATGGTATAATTCATTTTTTACTTATAAAGTACATTTAGAGAGTACTGCACCCTAAGGACAAGGGCAAAATTTTTGGTTATCTAAATCAATATGTTGTCATCCTGGAGACATCAAAAATAATATTTTCTAGAATTATCAAATCACACTCAGTTCGCACGATAATTTCCAACATGTACCCAAAAATTAGTTATCTTTTTCTCAAGGGCATCATGTGTGACATGTGTTTTAAAATTTCACATAGGTTTATACTCAAAAAATCACTTGATTTTACTCAATTTTTAGAATCAATATACCCAGATATTAGATTGGGGACATATGTGTGGCACATGATCACGTCCATGCTCAATTTTGCACTAGTTTCTATAGAAAGAATGAAAAATCATGTCATTCTCTATGTTGTATACACTAGAATTAACTTATACTATTTTACACTGGTTTTGCACCAGAATGAATCTTATTTCATATGAAGTGGTTGATTTAGCATTTTGCACTAGAATGTTCAATTAGAATTCATACAAGGATTCCAAACTATGATTACTACCTTGAGTTGTGCAATTATGAAGTCAATACCTTCTTGAGTTTTCTAAGCACACTCTCTTATTATGAAGATTAGGGCATGCACAATCCAATCCAAGGTCTTCAATGAAGAAATCTCCAAGGGTTCAACCCTCTATAGTCACCGGTTTTTCACTAGAAAACACAACAGTTCATGTACATAAAAAGGTGTGTTTATTCCTTATTTATTTGGTCTATAATTTTTTTTATTTACTTTCAAAGTTTCATCTTAAATAAAGATTGATTCATACATGTTTCATTTTAGGTTTTTAAATGGAGCACAGTTCAACATATGATCTACATTCAAGATTATTCTTCAAAGGTAAGTTCATGTATAAATTTCTTCCTTTTAATCAAGTACTTTCTCTTTGTTACATAACTAAAATAAAAGGGCAAAAATGTAGACACATCAATTAACATTTAATGCTAACAATGCACTCATGACTATACACATTCTATTTTCACCACTTTCATGTCTAAAGCAATAATTAGAACAAATTTTATGAAAATAAGAGTAAATTTCTATAACATTATAGATTAAGCCTAGAAATCTTTGAAAATCCCAATTTCATTAGCACATTAGACGTAAAAATTCTAAAATACACAGGTGCATCCCTTATTAGGACTATACATCATATGTTATTATCATCTTCTTCTAATTCATCCTCGGGGAAGTGGCTACTTTTCAAGTGATGATTTCAACCAATTAAATAAGGTAATTATTCAACTCTAAAAATGGCATAAAATCTAATTGAGATTATTTAGCTAATTAAATCAAATAAAAAATTTAACTTCTCCCTAATTAAAAAATCCAAAAAACTGGGTAATATTGGAATTATGCAAATCTAAATATTCAACAAATATCTAAAATGATGACATCATCATGACATCACAATAAATATATGAAATGATGATGTCATCATCACATCATAATATATATCAAGAATAATGACATCATGTTGAAAGTTGTCAAGCACTTACAAGATATCAAACAAATATCTCAATTTGTAAGCCGTGCCTATTTAATGCCAAATATAAATTGCACTTTTTCGTACCAATTTTGACCAATTCTCAACCACACATCTTGAATCATATCTAATGGTTGGAATCAATTCAAAGAATCTATAAATACAAGGGTTATTTTCTATTATTCTCAATTATTGAACATACAACAAAGTGCTACCATTTTTAGTAGCCTTTCAAGTATCAAGCCTTCAAACCATGTCTTCTATTTGATCAATCATTCCAAATAACAAGGGAAGGTGTTGCCCATGTGACCACGTCACAATATTGACAAAGATTCCAAGCTTTACATTCAAGCATAAACATGTAGGTATACTAGCTGGAAGTGACATCCATGATAAAGGTAATCATTTTGAAGAAGGTAAGTGACATCCAAATTGCATCACGAAATTCCTTACTTGACTAATTAGCTCAATATGTGATGACATTAGGGAAAATTGAACCCAAAATCATATTTTTAGTCATAAGTAATTTAAACAAGCCCAAATTGGCCATAGTTGCCTTCATAATTGGACCCTATACCTTAAACCCTAAACCCTAAATTGTAAACTCTAAACCCTAAACCCTAAATTGTAAACTCTAAACCCTAAACCAATCAATTTAGCTCCAATTAATATCCTTTAGATTAAAAATTAGGTTCACAGGACTCAATTTGGCCAAAATTGCATAATTAAATTCCCTAATTGACTAATTGGTTCAATCTATGATGACACTGGAGCTAATCAAGTTTGAAATCACATTATATAGTCATAAATAGGTTAAATGAACTCAAATTGGCCCTAATTGCCTCCATAATTGGACCTTATAACATAAACCCTAAACCTTATACCATAAGCCCTAAACTCTAAATCATAAACCCTAGACTTTAAACTAATTTTATCCTCAATTAATATCTTTTAGAGTAAGAATTATGTTCACAGAGCTCAATTCAACCCAGATCAAATTATTTATTTCTCTAAATGACTAATTGGCTCAATATGCGATGACATTAATTGAGCCCAAAATCATATTTTGTAGTCACAAATAGGTTAAAGTAGCTCAAAATTTTGTTGATTGCCTTCACAATTAAACCATATACCCTAAAACCTAAACTATAACCATAATCCCTAAACCTTAAATCATAAACCCTGATCCCTAAACCAATTGATTTAGCCCCAATTAACATCCTTTTAGAGCAATAATTAGGTTCATAGGGCTAAATTTTTCCCAAATCGCATCATTAATTACCCTAATTAACTAAATTTATGATGACATTAGGGTAATTGAGACCAAAATCATATTATGTAATTGTAAATAGGTCGAACAAGCTCAAATTAGTGTTAATTGCTTTCACAATTGGACCATAAACCTTAAACGCTAAACCCTAAACACTCAAATGCTAAACCCTAAATCCTAAAACCCTAAAACCTAAACCAATCTATTTAACTAGGCAAATGACATCAAGATTATAGTCAAAATTAGGTTTAATTTTTTTTATGTACAAAACTTCAATGTTAACAACTAACATCGACTAAGGCTATACATGAACTTTGACAATTAAAAAATATATAATAAAATCAATAAGATGACCAAATGCATGTCTATGTAATAGTAAAATATTCTATGTACATGGTAATTTTACATATGTAATAATTCGGTGTACATAGCTTTAATGTTTAGCATGTCAAACACATGCCTCAAGACTCGAGAATGACTTGGACCTATAAAAACATAGTTGAATGAGTATTTTTGACTAAAAATAATAAAGTACAACTTTTGCCATACTAAACACTGTAAATTTTATTAAAAAAATCTAAAAATATGATTACAATATCGAGCAGACTCTCCTCTTTCTAAATATACAATTTTATTTATATTTATTTTTAAGTATGTCTTTTTATATCATTATATGCCACAACTATACATGTTTATATTTTTTTATGTATCTTTCGTTTCATTGATTCTAATTGGAAAAAAATATAGGGTTACAAACTAGACATAATTCTATACACATTCAAAAAAATCAAAAAAATTATATTTTTTGAGGTAGTTGGGAGGTGCACAGTCGGCTATGCATTATTGATCATATTTTAGGGTCTTGATTTGTGAAATTAGTAATAAAAATAATGCTCATTAAAAAAATTAAAAATATAGGTTACAAACTAGATGATCTTATCTAACTTTCCACCAAAGGGTTTAAAAAAAGTAATCGATGATCAAATAATGATGGGGTGCATGACATATTATCTACTATGATTTTTATAAAAAACCAGAAGTACCTCTTCAAATTTCTAATGTTTGACATACGTATACTTGACCATTTAAAAAAAAAGTAGTTTACAAACTAGACTCAAAATGTAACAATTCATGTTCTTATTACATCTTCAAATTTTGAGTGTAGGTGTCTCAAATAATCTATATAAGTTAAAGATTCTTGTTTTCCAAGAAATATATGTCCACTTAAAACCCCTTTTTGGCCCTCCAATTCCATGCACTTACTCTTAAATATATAATGGAGTTTGGAGCCCTCTTTTTTTATTGGGAATACATTTTTGCACTCATCATATTTTTTATTTACAAAACATGTATTATTGCTCTTTGGTCTCCTAGATTTTTTTGGTCTCATGGATATTATTACAATATTACATTCATTCATTACGTCAAGAGGCATAACTACAATGATAGATATGTGGGATAGGTGAAGGGAAGGTAATATAAAATATCAATACAAATAAATGACTAACCTTAAATTTGATGTTTACTTCTAACAATAATAAATAGTATTTTCTTCTTACTTGTAAAAGATGATTGAAAAATCATGATATTTTACATATATGATAAAAAATTTAAAAAAATTATTAAATTTTTTTTATGTTTAATATATTAATACAATTAAATTAAAATAATCTATCACCATTCTCAAAAAAAAATTGAAAAAAAAATGATAAAATTGTAAATCAATATAAACCACTTCAATAACCAAAACTATCCAATAAACCAAAATAAACACCTCTAGATTAATGCATCATAACATTTTCCAAATAAATATATTAAGATATACATAAGCTAAATAGAATTATTGAGCTCATTTTTTTCTAAAATCTAAAAATGAGGTGTCCAACCTAGAAATTGTGATACCTTGGATAATTGACCAAATTTGGTAGTTAGTTGTTTCTTTTGACCTAATATGATATCAAATACCCCATTTTTAGTTTATTTATGGGCTCACCTAAAGTGACTCTTAATTTTGGTAGTTAGTTGTTTCTTTTGACCTAATATGATAGCAAATACCTTATTTTTAGCTTGTTTTCAGGCCCACTTAAATTGACTCAATTGGAAGAGTAAGCCCTATGAACTCGCATATGTCCCTAAACTTAAACCCATATCTCGCCAAAGATAACAATTCATTCGACCAAAGAACAATTAAAAATAATAATAATAGACTATTTATAATTTATGATATCTTTGAATTTAATATTTAATTTATTAATATATATGTTTTAAATATATTTATATTAAAAATGCCGAGACATGTATATTTTAAGATATTAATTTTGAATTTGTTATATATTTTTTATTAATATTCATTTTTATTAGAGTTACAAATCAATTTAGAATATAATCAGGAGTTCAGATCTTTAAATGATCATTTATTACATATATCAGATATACTAACAGTAATACAATTGATCTAAGAATATCCATAACCACCACAACTAACTCACATTTACTAGATATACCAACAATAACCATAACTGATCTAAGAATACCCACTACGATCACAACCGACTTGATAATACCAATAATTATCATATCTGATCTCAAATACCTTAATGAGATTTGAACATGGATACAATTTGAAACAACCAAACCACTTTATGAACTCATCCACAAATCTATAAATTTATTTTATATAAATTTATATATAAAATGCTTTATTTTATTTATTTCACAAATCTAAAATTATATAAGTATTGTGAAAATAAGATCTATTGACATCTTTTAAATAGATTTATGTAAGATATGTATACTAGTTAAATATTTATTTAAAACAAAAAATAAATATATAAAAAAATAATAAAATTATCTAATATAGTATTTTAAAATATTAGTATTTTTAATTAAATTGTTTGTTTTAGTTCATATGTTATTTGTTACACACATTTTCTTTGGTATATATTTATACCTGGCAACCATATATAAGGCCTTTGTTTATCATTTATAATCATTCAGCAATAAGGATTAGGAATCACTTAAAAAAGTTATGTTCATTTCAAATTTATTCATAATAAATTTTACTCAGAGAATATTTAAGTGTTAGAACTTATTATATGATACGTCTAATTTGATCGGATCTAAAAAGTTTTGTTATTCAACATTACCCATATATTAAAAAATATTAAATAATAGAAAAACTAAAGAAATATAAATAATTATACATAAATTTATGACTCATACGACGATCAAATTTAGTTTACAAACTTAAGTATAGTTCTATTTTTATTTTAGTTATAGATAATTCAATTTGTTAAAAATATTGTGTGGCACTACTACAACATCATTAATGTCTCCAAAAATATTGCTTCTTCTCTCAAACTCCAGTTGCAAGTTCAACAATGAAAAATAACAACACGATTATTAATCCATCAGAACAATATTATTTTGAGTATAGAAATGAAACTAGTTTTATAAGTTCCATTTAATATATTTGAAGAATATAGTTGCAATGCTACTCAAAATACACTTTGTAGTCTTAGATGGAAGTAGAAGTAATTCCCTAGAAACACACCCCAGTAGTGAAACTTAAAAAGAATAACTAATTTTACATCACAATCTGAAAAATAAATTTCTTGACTAGACTTGGCACTCCATGAAAAAAATAAGAATGAAATTTGGTATTATGGATAATGATAATAGTATATCCTTATAAGTTTACAACTTAACGTGTCCAAGAAGAGAAATTAATGTGTAATGATTGAGGGTGCGTTAAAATTCAAAAATATGTGTTTTAAGTTCTTAACTTGAAGTAGCATCTATTCATAAAATTATATTTTCAATAAAACTTAATATCCAATATAATAATTTTAGTTTGCTTGTAATAGTGTTCATTTAAAAATAAATAAAAATTAATATGGTATAATAATGTCGGTTGAGTTTTTTTTAACAATTTTTTTGGTAAGTTATGATTAAATAGACATCAAATTTAACGTTGAAATTAAAAATGAGCACATTCACTACATTACAGTGCACCACCAACTCTTGGATGCTATTATAGAACGCCTCTCTGCTTAATTAATAATTTTATTATTATTTTAATAAATTTTTCGTTAACTAGTGATAAATGGTCTTAATATAAATATATTTTCACAAAAAAAAACGTTCCAAATGTTACCATATATATATATATATATATATATATATATATATATATATATATATATATATATATATATATATATATATATATATATGATTGAAACC
The DNA here is from genome assembly GCA_037957365.1 of Torreya grandis. Lineage (NCBI taxonomy): Eukaryota > Viridiplantae > Streptophyta > Pinopsida > Cupressales > Taxaceae > Torreya > Torreya grandis. Next base: position 3,723,312 of record JARHVA010000167.1, on the reverse strand, counting down.
CTGTTTTTATATAGATTAGGTGTACAAGATGTTTTGTTAGTACTAAGGACTGAGGGGTATCTATTCTACCAAATTTCTTTGGGGCATGATTCTGACTTTGTCGCTTTTTTATATTTCATAAGATTTACACTTTTTACACTATCATTTTCACTATTAAATTATAACTCATTTGATAATGTTATATATTTTCAATTGACTTCTCAAAATAAAATGAGAAAGTTCTGTATAAAAATTAAATAAATATCAAATTTAAAATTTAAAATATAAATATTATAACAATCAAATAAATGTTAATTTTAAAACTAATTATTAATTATTAATATTTCATAAATATTATAATTCACCACCTTTAAAGAAAATTATAATTTACATTTATCAATATAATTATATGATTCATTTTCATTGATGAAAGGCCCTTCCTTTCAATTCAATTGTTTTCTAACACTATGTTAAATTTAGATTCGATGTTAAATTATTTCAAACAAATTTCAAGAGGCGTGGAATGCTTATAGCCAAACACATGTCAATAAAGAATCAAATATTTTGTTGAAAAAAATTCTAGAAAACTAATCCCATGTTATTATCATGGAGAGAAAAATACATAAATTTAGTACTTCTAGAAAACAAATCCCATGTTATTATCATCTAGAAACATACATAAATCTAACAAGTGGGCTCATAAATTTTGGCCACGACTTTGCCTACTTTTAGTATGTACAAACATTTTCAAAGAAAAAACAAAAATTAAAAGATTGTAAAAGGACTTTTGCATATAATCAAATCCTTGGCTTTATACGTTAATTATGGGCAATAAAATTTATGGTCTTTGGTTGTGTTCTCTACTGAATAAGATGTTATTTGGTTTAGGTCTAAGGTGTTATTTGGTTTAGGTCAATGTCAATAGTAAGGATGGATTATAGGGAAACAATTGGGTCTGTCAAAGATGTTTAAGGAGGTTTGTGCTTTCTTAAATTGTATATGATATTATCATAAGTTTTCAAACTTTATAAAAATAACTTTGATTGACAAATCACATTAAAGCATAGATATTTTGATTCTTTCAACTCTACACTCTCAAAACAAAAATTTATAATCTTAAATTTCGAAATAGCTTATAAAATTATAGCCAAACACATGTCTATAAAGAATCAAATATTTTGTTGAACAAAACTTCTCCCATGTTATTATCATGGAGAGAAAAATACATAAATCTAGTACTTCTAGAAAACAAATCCCATGTTATTATCATCTAGAAACATACATAAATCTAACAAGTGGGCTCATAAATTTTGGCCACGACTATGCCTACTTTTAGTATGTACAAACATTTTCAAAGAAAAAACAAAAATTAAAAGATTGTAAAAGGACTTTTGCATATGATCAACTCCTTGGCTTTATACGTTAATTATGGGCAATAAAATTTATGGTCTTTGGTTGTGTTCTCTACTGAATAAGATGTTATTTGGTTTAGGTCTAAGATAGTTAAGGTCAATGTCAATAGTTTAGAAAAATTATGCCCCCATGGATTATAGGGAAACAATTGGGTCTGTCAAAGATGTTTAAGGAGGTTTGTGCTTTCTTAAATTGTACAGGATATTATTGTAAGTTTATTTGTAATTAGTTAAGGATTGTGATTTTATTGAAGATTTAATGGATGGTAAACTTATTATTTATTGTCAAATGTAATTTAATAGTGTCGAGTTATATTGTTAGGATTTTTATTTTTTGGTATTTATTCTTTTTGTGTTATTAAGGTTTTATAAATTTAAAATTTATAATAAATTTAACGTTTTTAATCAATTTAATTTAATGGATTATTCTATGTTTTCTGTTAATCCTCATTCACATGAGGGCTCCTTCAAAAATGTTCAAAAATGTTCATGATTTAAGAAGTAATGTATTTAACAAAGTCATGATAAATCAAGTATAATCTCTTCAAAAGTATGTCTTAAATTTAATCTCAATACATCAACTAAAGTTATTTCTAAATATAGCTTTGGATTAAAATATTTACAAAATATGGGGTATATGGACACCAAATTGGGGGGAAATACACAATGCATTATTTATTCTATTATAGAATCCACTCAAAAAGATAAACAAGGATTAAGATATATACCTCACTCAAATATTATATTACTAAATAAGCACTCTCATATAAATTTTGTCAAATCAATGGCAGAAATTCAGAATGATTCACTTCACATAAAAAAAGTGCACTGCAAAGGTAATCTCTATAAAATTGGTGAACAAACTATCACATTATTTATACCAATATAAATTGTAGATACTTTGATTAAAAGAGTTATGGTTGATATTTGTTCAAAAGAAAAAAATTGCAATATCTCATTTCTACATACAATAATTATTAAATCAAATCAAGGATTATTACCACCAATTATAATTATTTTAATGAATATAACATTAGGGTATAAGACAATGTTTTTTGTATTTAAAGTTACCGTTCAATGCACATCTTACAATTTGCTCTTAGGTTTACCTTAGATAAGGGACATGGGGGCAACACTTTTTATATTATACATGTGTATTACATTTATATATGATGATCTATTTACATATCCAACAGATACTAATCCCATCAAATACTTGGACTCGCAAAATCTTGTTCATATACATGATCAACTAACACATGAGTAAGAGCAGTTTCAGAAAATACCAACACCTCCACGAAGACGGTTTACATTTTTACCATAAGTTCCATATATGCTTTGTTATTAGAATGTCAACTTATATCACTTCGTCCCATTATAGAGGTTGATATGAGTAGACCTTTTCCAAAAAGATATGACCAACATACTTTATATGATTTTCATAGCCTACCAGGGCATAATACTAAAAATGCATCACTTTGAACGAGGAGATACATGATTTGATAGATGAGAACATCACTGATTTGGGTACACCTACAAAAAATAAAAATGTATTGCCTAAGGAAGATCCCAAGGAATTTTATTTATTGATTCCTTACGTGAGTATGTAATAAAACAGTTGAGAGTGTTACATAGAAAATATAATTGCATGTTTCTCATAATACACAAAGGTTGCATTAAACTATCAATGTCATAATATTATGTAACATACACAAAATATTTCAAAATATCCTCATATTGATAATGATTATATTATGGAAAAAGATCAAATTTCAGATTTAAAAATAAGACCAAAGGCAACACAAGCACATTGTCCAAAGTTCATTAAGCATATTTTTTATATAATCCCTATTGATTGAGTCCCTTATAGGACTCATTAGTTAGTGTGTTCCTTTCTCTTTCTTAGTCGTGTGTGTGTGTGTGTGTGTGTGTGTGTGTGTGTGTGTGTGTGTGTGTGTGTGTGTGTGTGCGCGCGTGTGTGTGTGTGTTAAAAATTAATATATTTCAAAAAATAAAAAAATTATGACCTATGCATGACATGTGTAGCTATTTACACCAGTGAATTCGTACTTTAGTATATGCTATATTTTTCTATATAAAATATGCTTCAAAAGTGTACTTGAGTGAGTTGCAAAACACATATTATCATCCATAGATGCAATTGTAGGTGGTGATATTATCTCAAGCCCAGAAAGTTTACACAAACAAAATCGTACTCAACCAAGCAGTCACGCACTACGTTGTTATCCAATTTCAGTGGACATATCCCAATGAACACAAGCTCTATTTTCCTAGATTTAAAATAATCACATGCCTTCTACTACATCTTATTCATATTTCAACAAGTTCATTGGGGGCATCTTTTACACAAGTTCTATCAGTTTATGACTATCCCTTTTGTTCTTACTACGTTACAGTACTTCACATAACATCTTTCTAATTTTCTCACTTACTTTCACATGTTATCTTACTAGAAATTTGAGTTGTTGTATGTGTTGATGTTACCAATTACTTATGTAGATCAATTACACTTTTTCATGCATGTTTTACATGTTTGTTTGTTTCATTCATGCATTTTGTGTATTTCTTTTTCTAGATTGTGGGCATTTGAACATGCCATTATTTGTGGATTTAAGCTTTATTGTGTATCCCTATGCATGTGATTGACATTTGAACATGTCCCTTGTATGTGCCCCTTGGCCTTCTTGCATGTTTTGTGTGTTTTGTGTGTGTGTGACATGGCCATGACTCTTGTTTATTATGTTGTTTCTTAGTTTCTATGCCATGATGGATATCAAGCATCTTCCTCGAGTAGTTATATATTAGTTTCAACATTCTTCAGTATATGATCACTTATTTCTAAGCCTAATTGCTAACATCTATCTCCACATGACACTATGTATGTTTTGCTTTACATGTATCACACACTATAATATTTTCTAAAATTATCAATATGATGCCATGATCACTAATTTTATCATTATTACTACAAATTTTAACTTTGTTATAGCTCATTTGTATAGCTTTTTATTTTGAGTTAAGTTATTGCATAGGCTTCACAACTAACCTCAAAATAAAGGACATACATAGTGGCTTTTGTTAGAGACTAAGTTGTAAAAACACACTACACAAATAAAAAACAATAAGTTTTGCTCACTTGATCAAGGTATAAGTCATTTTTAACTCATAAAGTACAATTAGATAGTACCGCACCCTATGGACAAGGGTGCAAGTCATGGTTTTCCATATCACTACGTTGTCATTCTAGAGACATCAAAAATAATATTTTCTAGAATTATCAGAATCACTTTCAATTCACAAGATAAGTTCCAATAGATACCCAGAAATTATTTTATATTTTTCTCAAATTGGGTTCATCATGTGTAGTATGTGTTCTAGAATTTCACACATGTTTCTACTCAAAAAATCACTTGATTTTACTGAATTTTTAGAATCAATATGCCTAAATATCAGATTGGGGGCATGTGCATGGCGCATGATTACCTCTTTGCTCAGTTTTGGACTAGTTTATGTATAAGGAATGACAATTCATATCATTCTCTATGTTGTATACATTAAAATTAACACATACTATTTTTTAGCAGAATGAATCTTATTTCATTTGCAGTGGTTGATTTAACATTTCGTACTAGAATGTTCTATTAGAATTCTTACAAGGATTCCAAACTATAATCACTACCTTGAGTTGTGCAATTATGAATTCAATACCTTCTTGAGTTTTCTAAGCACACTCTCTTATTAATTAATATTGGGGCATGCACAATCCAATCCAAGGTCTTCAACAAAGAAATATCCAAGGTTTTGACCCTCTACAGTCACCAAATTTGAACCAGAAAACACAACAATTCATGTACATGAAAGGTGTATTGTTCCTTGTTTTTTTTATCTATAATTTTTTTCTTTTAAGAGCACATAGGAAATATTGAGAGGGGGGGTGAATCAGTATTTCAAAAACTTTTAGAAAAAATTTAATAGAATATAATAGAAATCAAGGCATTAACAACAATGTGAAACACGATAGACAAGATGAACGCATGGATTACGAGGAAACCCTTTTGGGAAAAAAACCATGACAAAAATTGCTTTTATTTTCAACAATGAGAACCAACCCAGGTTAGAAAGTGAGCATCAACTCACTGTAAGCACCAACTCGAAAATCCTAAAGCACCTACTTCATCAAGAGCACCTACTTCAGCAAAAGCACCAACTCCTAATGCCTGAAGTACCTACTTCAGCAAGAGCAGCTCCAGAATAATTACCATTATAAACCTTCAACTCAAATGGATTAGATTTCTAAGCACTAACTTTATTTTAAAAAATTCCAACTAATTCTCTTTAAAAAATGAATCCCAATGATATTTTCTATAATGATTATCACAAAAAATTTGTTTGCATTACACATGAAACTCAGTTGTTGTGTTGCACTCAATTTTTTTTTAAAAAGAACAACCCCCTTTTTTTATATCCTTTTTTTAAAATAATATATAGCCTTTTTTAAAAGCAACTTCAACTTAATCGTGCCCCCTTGGCCCCACTCAAAAATAAACTTGCATCACTCCATATTAATAGTTATAGTTCCTTTTGGCACGCAGCCCACCCCACTCTCGAAAAAGAGATTAAATGCCTCACGATGATTAAACACCTCAAGATGAAATAAATATAATTCATGAGTGGTCCTGTAGACTTAAAAAAGGCCACGAGACATTAATAAACCAAAGAGAACGCCATGAAGGCAACATTAAAGGAGACGGTTAGAAAATTTTAGCCATCCATGACCTTTTTTAAAATGCGTTAAGGGTATGATATTTGCCACCAAAGGATATTTAGAAGCTTCAAAAAAATCTTTGGGCCCCACAAAGATTTAAAAGGATATTCTCAAAAATAAAGCATAGTTCAAGAACACTTGTTGATGGGATATTATACAAATCAAATACTAACATAGGGGGTAACCAACCAAGCAACCAGTTGAACCTAGCAACAAAGTAACTCAAGCAGCTCAAGCAAGCAAGTAGACATCTTAGTTTTAAATTGAATACAATGACAATCTGATGAATAATCAACAACTCTTATTTTGTTCTAATACTCTTTTCAATAAGCCAAATTGACATCAATGACAAAATTGTTCAACAATCTCCCCCTTTTGTCATTGATGGCAACACTACCTGAAATCAAAACAAAACCTGCACCTCCTAAAACAAATATACTCCCCCTTTGGCATCAATCGCTGAAACCAATCTACATAACTGAAATGGGGCTAAAAAATGTGTCAATGAAAGCTCCCCCTAAGCCAAAAAATAGCTCAGAAGTGGAGTGAGATCACTCCCAACCTCTCCCTCAAATATTTAAAATTTTCCTTACGTAATGGCTTAGTGAAAAAATATGCAATCTGCTCTTTTGTAGAAACAGATTCCAACTTAACTTGTTGAGATCACTCCCAACCTCTCCCTCAAATATTCAAAAGTCTCCTTAGGTAATGGCTTAGTGAAAAAATATGCAATCTGCTCTTTTTTAGAAACACATTCCAACTTAACTTGTTGATTACTCACTTGTTCTCTGAGAAAATGATACCTAATTGGAATATGCTTGGTCTTGGAGTGCATAACTAGAGTTTTAGAGATAATTATCACATTCGTGTTATCACAAAAGATAGGAATAGGGTGCTCAAATGCTACCTTTATATGTTTTGTGTTTGATTCATCCAAAGTACTTACGTGCAACAAGACACTGTTGTAATATATACCGCTTCAGCTGTAGATAATGAAGTAGATGCTTACTTTTTTCTCAACCACGAAATAACACAGCCTCCTAGAAGTAATGCACCTCCACTTGTGCTCTTTCTATCATCAGTAGAACCACCCCAGTCTACGTCAGTATAAGTTGAAAGTGTGAAGTAATTGCCCTTAGGATACCATAACCCATAGTCCATAGTTCCCTTAAGATACTTGAAGATCCAGTCAATTGCTTGTACATGAGTATCTTTTGGAGTAACCTGAAATCTAGCAACATAACCAACTGCTTGCATAATGTCAAGTCTAGTAGCTATGACATATAGTAAACTTCCTATCATAGACCTATATAAAGTTTAATTAGAATTAAGATACTTATCATCCTTACTTAATTTACATCTTGTCACCATTGGAGTGCTTACTAGATTACAATCCTCCATTTGAAATATTTTCAACATTTCTCTAATATACTTTATTTGAGAAGTGAATATACCTCTACTGGATTGATGAATTCGCAACCCAAGAAAGAATGACAACTCACCGAGTTTGGACATTTCAAACTCCTTTTTCATATTAGTATAAAAAACTTGACACATCTCTTCACAATTACTACCAAAAATCAGATCATCAACATAAACTACAACAATCAGCATATGATTACCTTCTTCTTTTACATATAGATTGTTGTTTGTTATTCCTCTTCTGAAGCCCTATTGATGCAAAAAATTATCCAATCTAGCATACCAAGCACGTGGTGCTTGTTTAAGACCATAGAGTGCCCTCTTCAGCTTACAAGACATAGTTCTAATTTTCTGATATAACAAACCCATCTGGTTGTTCTACATAAACTTCTTCATTTAGATTACCATTTAGAAAAGCAGATTTGACATCCATTTGAAAAATTTTGAAACCTCTAAATGAAGCATAGACTAGAAACATTCTAATTGTTTCTAAACATGCAACAAGAGTAAAGGTTTCTTCAAAATCAATACCTTCAACTTGTGCATATCCTTTGCAAACCAATCTTGCTTTGTTCCTCACCACTTGACCATCTTAATTTGACTTATTTATGAACACCCACTTTGTACCAATCATGCTCTTGTCCTTTGGCCTTAGGAGAAGTTCCCATGTTCCACTTTTCTCAATCTAATCAAGTACTTCTTTCATGGCTGGCACCCAATATTTGTCTTCAACTACTTCCTCAAAACTTTTAGGCTCAATCTTGGACAACTAGGAAAGATCTTCATTTTCAGTGTAATTAACAACCCTTCTAGTAGTTCTTGGCCTACCTTCTTGAAAGATCTGATTAATAGGATGATTCCTTTGAACAAACTTTGAATTAGTCTTCAATAAGGAGTTTGAAAAAGTCTTGTCTTGATCAAATGTAGTTGCATTTTCTGAAGTTACATCTATTGTCCCATTTGTATCATTTATAGAAGAAATTTCTAAACTTGTCTCTACTGTCCCATGTTGAACATTTGAAGGTGATTTTTGAACAACACTATCCTCGTTACAATCTTGAAAACTATCTTCATCATCTTGCAACTTGTATTGACTATTAGTGTCTTAACCTTCACATTAGCACTTTCAATAATATTTCGTAATCTCTTATTAAAACATTTATATGCTTTACTTTCAGAAGAGTAACCTAATAAAATTACTTCATCAGCCCTAGGATCAAACTTCCCTAGATTATCCTCATCTCCTCTAATGAAACAAGAACTACTAAAAATTTTGAAATACTTGACTGAAGCTGGCTTACCTTTCCATAATTCATAAGGAGTTTTGCTATGCTTAGCTCTACTTAGTCCTCTATTCTGAATGTAAATAGCAGTATGAACAACCTCCCTCCAAAAATAATCACTCACTTTAGATTCATTCAACATGCTATGAGCCATTTCTTGGATTGATCTATTCTTTCTATCCACTACACCATTTTGTTGTGGTGTTCTAACAACTGAGAATTGCCTTTTAATTCCATGTTTCTCACAAAAATTCACAAACTCATTAGATGTAAACTCACCTCTGTTGTTTGAACATAAGCATTTGATTTTTATACCCTTCTCATTTTCCACTAAGGCCTTGAAAGCCTTAAAATTCTCAAGTGCTTCAAATTTCTTCTTTAGAAAAGTAACCCAAGTCATTCTTGTAAAGTCATCAATTAAAAGCATAAAGTACTTCTCACCTTGCATACTTCTAGTTCTTGTTGGTCCAGACAAATCAATGTGAATCAACTCAAGGGGCTTGGTACTGGAATGCTCCTTTGATTTAAAACTCATCCTTGTTTGCTTTTCCAATTGACATTCTCTACACACAACATATTAAGGTTTAATGAGTTTAGTCATATCTCTCACTCCTTCTTTCTTGCTTATTTGAATAAGACTATCAAAGTTCATATGTCCCATCCTCCTATGCCATAGCTAGCCTTCATCTTCTTGGCTCAAACATCATATTTCAATTTTGACATCATCAAGAATGTAAAAATTGTTAGCATCCCTACTTACATCACCAATATGTTTACCATCTTTACTAATCTCACAATATTTTGAATTGAAGACTAAAGTGTGTCCTTGATCACACATTTGACTCACACTTCATAAATTATGTTTCAGGCCTTCGACATATAAAACATTCTCAACTTTGGTCTTATCATTATCTAAAATAAGTGTGCCTTTACCTGAGATTCTTGCAAATGCATTGTCACCAAACTTTACATTACCTTCATTTGTCTTCTTAAGAGTGATAAACTTGCTCTTATCTCTAGTTATGTGTCTAGAGCAACCACTATCTATATATCATTTATGTCCCTCATTCTGAGCATGAAAGGTTTTTTTCACTATCGTAGACTCAACTAAACTTTCTTTCTCTCTCTTCCTTCAAACCTTAGCATAATCTTTTGATTTGTCAACTTTCTCAACCTTCTTGTTTTACATAGAAAAATCTGTCATACCACTTCTACAAGTTTTTACAGTGTGACCAAAGTTATTACAATTATAACATATCACATTGAAGTTTCTCAAGGGAGCAAATGAGATCCTACTCATGAATCTAAAATCATTTCTTACAAATATTCTTTAGTTAGTTGCTTTATGTCCAAAATGATTGCAAGAAAAACAATAGCCATAAAGGAAGGAAGTATTGAACCTGGTTATATGTGCTTGTCTAGAGAGATAGGACATCTTTGAAATGTATCATTTATGATTTTTTGTGTAGAGTTATTAGTGCTATCATCATTGATTTTTTTTTGTTCAATGTTTGTAGACATGGAACAATCCCCCTTTTCAAATCCGACTCCACTTTTGTCACTAGGAACCTTCTGTGCACTTATAATCTTGTCTAAAGATGTATAACTTTTTAGATTTATTATCTCTTCACTAAGCTATTTTGAAGATCTGTCAATGTTTCTAAGTGAGACAACTTTATATTCACGTCTCTCAACATCCTCCTCTTTTACTTTAAATTGATTTATGATTTCTTCTTATGTGCTCTTTGCTTCTTCAACCTAAACCTTCAAAACAACTATCAACTCTTATGCTTCTTCAAGGGCTTTAGTTGTTTTCATTTTTGCATTACTCTCTTCTTGTAGTAGAAACTTTAAATTCTGATTTTTATTTTTAAGTCTCTTGATTTCATTAAGAGAACTTATTAGTTCTTCTTCGAGGTCCACCTCTCCTTCTTCATCAATATCATTATCTTGAATTTCATTTTTTACAAGAACTTCTTCTTTAGCCATGAAAAAAATATCTTCATCTGAGACTCTTCATCACTAACATCCGACGAACAACTCTCTTTCTTTGAATAGAGACTCTTTTTAAATTTATGGAACTTTTTTTCTTTTCCCTTGTACTTATTTTTATTGATTTTAGGCTTCTTTTCATAGCTATTGTCCTCACTCTTTGCATATGGACATTTTGATGCAAAGTGTCCTACTCTACCACAACTGAAACACTTAAAAGGCAACTTGCCTTTATATTTTCCTGAACCTTTCTTCAAACTCCTTATGAAATGTGCTTCCTTAGAATCAAAACTTTCACTAGACACCACCTCCTTATCTTTTCCTTTCTTTGAAACTTTGAAGGTTGCCTCCATTTTGGATGAAGAATCAAAATTTGTCCTCATCTCATAAGCTATTAAAATGACATGAAGCTCATCAACAGTTAGCTTGTCAAGCTCCTTCATTTCTTCTATTGCTAAAACCTTTGCATCAAAATGCAAAGGAACAGATCTCAGAATTTTCTGAACAATTATAACCTCTTCAACCTTCTCACCTAAACCTTTTATAGTGTTGATAATTTCATCTACACGAAGAAAGTATGCAACAACATTCTCATCTTCTTGCATCTTTAGGCTCTCAAACTGTCTCCCATGAGTCTGAAGCTTTGCTTTCTTCACCTTATCATCTCCTTCATATGGTTTTTGAATTTTTTCCCAAATTTCTTGGGCTATATCACAATGCATTATTTTCAAAAAATTAGTTTCAAATAGACCACAAAAGATGGCATTCATTGCTTTTGTGTTATTCTCAAAATCTCTCTTTCCATCAACATCTATAGGAGGAATTGAAGGAATTGTATAACCATCTAAAACACTTCTCCAAACATCAAAACCAAGTGACATCAAATAATCACACATTAGAACACTCCAGAATGCATAGTTGGAGCCATTGAACAAGGGAGCTCTAGTTGTAGAATGACCTTCATTCGAACCCATGTGTCCAATCAAGACTAATCCTCAAATGATCAAGCTTACAATGTGAGGAACCATACTCTGATACCAATTGAAGAGCACAAGAAAATACTAAGAGGGGAGATGAATCAGTATTTCAAAAACTTAAAAAAAAACTTTAACAGAAATCAAGGCATTAACAGCAATGTGAAACACCATAGACAGATGAATGTATGGATTACATGGAAAACCCTTTTAGGAAAAAAATCAAGGCAAAAATTGCTTTTATTTTCAATAATGGACACCAACCCAGGTTACAAAGTGAGCATCAACTCACTGTAAGCACCAATTCCCAAATCTTGAAGCACCTACTTTATCAAGACCACTAACTCCCAAAAGCATGAAGCACCTACTTTAGCAAGAGCACCAACTCCTTATGCCTAAAGCACCTACTTCAGTAAGAGCACCAACTCCAAAATAATTACCATTATAAACCTTCAACTCAAATGGATCATATTTTTTAGCACTAACTTTAGAAAAATTTATGCCAACTAATTCTCTTAAAAAAAATGAATCCCAATGATATTTGCTATAATGATGATCATAGAAATTTTGTTGCCATTACACACAAAACTCAACTACTGTGTTTCACTCACATTTTTTTTTAAAGAACAACCCCCCCTTTTTTTAATATCCCTTTTTTTTTTAAAATAATCTACAACCTTGTTTAAAAGCAATTTCATATAGCCTTGTTTAAAAGCAACTTTAACTTCGTCGTGCCCCCTTGGCCCCCCTCAAAAATAAACTTGCATCACACCATATAGGATTTGCACAAGTCTTAATATCGACTCCATCCCATAGTTGAACACCCTGCATTTGAGACCAATGAACTCATTTTATTATGACGCTAGAACCATTTTTTGATTGAAGTCAAAACATCACATAAGGAGCAAACTTAGTCTAACTAACTATATTCATTTTTATAGGAACCCTGATCTCCAAATAATGTTTAACACCTGAAAAATTTGTACTAGGCTATATTAAAGAGGTAATAAATTTGTAGCCTTTTTTTTAAAAATCCCTTGTCACTTTGAGCCAAGTAAACAAAACCTCCCATGATCCTCACTACCGAGGCACTTGAAAATAGTTATATTATGAAGGAGTCGATGCATCACCTGTTAGGAAGAGGCAATTATAGTTCCTTTTAGCATGCAGCACACCCCACTCTCAAAAAAGAGATTAAATGCCTCACGATGAAATAAATATAATTCATGAGTGGTCCTATAGACTTACAAAAGGCCATGAGACATTATTAAACCAAAGAGAATGCCACGAAGGCAACAATAAAGGAGATGATTAGAAAATTTTAGCCATCCATGACCTTTTTTAAAACACGTTAAGGCTATGATATCTGCCACCAAAGGATATTTAGAAGCTTCAAAAAAAACTTCAAGACCCACAAAGATTTAAAAGGATATTCTCAAAAATAAAACATAGTTCAATAATGTTTGTTGATGGGACATTAGACAAATTAAATGCTGACATAGGTGGTAACCAACCAAGCAACTAGTTAAACCGAGCAACCAAGTAGCTCAAGTAGCTCAAGCAAACAGGTAGATACCTCAGTTTTAAAGTGAATACAATGATAATCTGATGAATAATCAATAGATCTTCTTTTGTTCCAATACTCTTTTCAATAAGACAAATTGACATCAATGACAAACCTGTTCAACATTCTTTACTTTCAAATTTTCATCTTAAGTAAAGATTGATTCATATATATTTCATTTTAGGTTTTTGAATGGATCACAATTCAACTTATGATCTACATTATAGATTATTCTTCATAGATAAGTTTAGGTGTAACTTTCTTCCTTTTACTCAAGTACTTTCTCTTTGTTGCTTAACTAGAATAAAAGGGAGGGAAATGTAGACACATAAATTAATATTTAATGCTAAAACAATGCAATCATGATTGTTCCTTATATACATCTAACCTATACTCAAATCCACGATTCCAAATGACCTTTCCTTCACTTTTATATGGATGACTCACTATCTTAAAAGAGTTTTGATTATTGATTATTCCTATTCATCTTTATAGGTAGTCTTGACTGACTATATGATTGATTCACACTTCCAATTTAGTTGTCCCTAAAGATTAGATAAGCTTGTTCCTTCAGGGTAATATCATAGGTCATTTGTGTCTGAAGAGCATAGTTTCATCCTCTTGCTAATTTATAGCTAGTTGCTCAAATTCAAAATCATCCCAATGGGTCACTATGTACATTTTAAAAGCCCAATTTAAATGAATTACCAAAAACTCACTATAAAGCCACATTTTTTAACCATTTGTTCACTAGAGGCTCCCATGACTGAAAAACACTAAATTATATAATTGCACATTGATAAAAAAACATCAATTCTTCCCAATTCAAGAGCCCTGAGCTAGGTTTGAATACCATTTCAAGGTCACAAATCATTGTTCAAACATGTAATCACATTAAGATTGCACTGATATCTAGCATTTCACTAGTATTATCAACACACACCACCATAATATAAAAAAACTACATAGAGTTTGATCCCTCTTCAGAGTATTACCATGTAGGCAACACTCACCATAGTGGGGTGTTGAGGTCTAGTACAAATTCAGCCCCTAACCCCTTCCCCCCTTGAATGCACTTATATCATTTTGTCATTGAGTTAGGGGTTTGGTGAAGAATAAGGTAGATAACAACTTCTGAAGTAGATCTAGTGATCCAATACACACACACACACAGGATCAACATGCAAAGATACAATGATTAGATTTCACATAGAGGGAACAAACCCTAACAAACATCACCACACCCTACAAATAATAGCTTAATATGGCCAAGTCTAGATAGTGCACCCTTATCCAAGGATAAAGTGGAGCTATGTTCTTGATTTACAACAACCTCACATAGTCCCCTAGTATGATACACAATAATTATTGAGGTCCTACAGACCTGACTTTCAACTAAGTCATTTTATTTCAGTACTTTCCTTTTTTGCATATGTCCAAAAATAGTAAGTTACAAATCAATACATGTGTGAACTATTACATATTTTATGTAGTCTGATTTTATGTAGCAGTTTGTCATAATAAGGATTTAAGTATTTCCTTTTATCCAAAATTTTCATACAATAATAGGCAATGATGAGCCATTTTTTGGGTGTTGAGAAACATGTAACATTCAATATTCTAAAATAGACATTGGATTATGTTCCCATTCTCCAATTCCCAAATTTAGATTATCCATTCCATGTGCATGTTGATGCATTTGCCACAACTATCAGGGTTATACTAGCTTATCCCAACAAGGGTAATCTAGATCAACCTATTTATTTTGCTAGCTGAAAGTTATCATCTATGGAGCACAATTATACTACTACTGAGCATAAGGCCCAAACCATGGTGTATGCATTACAAAATATCTGTTAGCAACTACTTTCAATGCTTTTCATGTTCTTTACTGATCATCATAATTTGAAGTATCTAATCAATATGAATATGTAGGTGGTTAATCTTTTTCTAGGAGTTTGAGTTCAAAATTGTTAGATTTATAAATCATCATGTGGGACCTAACCATTTTTCAATGATAGACATAGGTGAAGCTCCAAAGAGATCCCTAGAGGATGCTCTATTGTTCCATATCAAAATAGTCCCAAAATATCTAGAGGAGATCATCGTATTTCTTACTACAAAGTAGGCACCAGTAAATTACACATCCATATGTAAGAAACAATAATTAGTTGACACAATCCCATTTAATTTGATCAAAAACCGTTTATAAAAATTTAGTCTTAATGATGGCTTTTCTTGGTGTATTCCATATCATGAACAATAAGCAGTCCTAATCAAGTACTATGAGGGGATATTATGCAGACACTATGCAGGTAAGGCAACCTCCATAAAGATTATACTGCATTTGCCACAACTATCAGGGTTATACTAGCTTATCCCAACAAGGGTAATCTAGATCAACCTATTTATTTTGCTAGCTGAAAGTTATCATCTATGGAGCATAATTATACTACTACTGAGCATGTCAGGATCCAACTCCTCAATAAGAGTACAATATGATTACCTTGTATAAGCAATTAAACATAGAATTATACCAGAATTAACAACTAGAATTCAAAAATGACACAGAATATGAGAGACAATACACAATCTTGTATTAATACTCATGCCAGAAGGAAATACAATGAAGATGCCACAATCTTTCACACCTCTCAAATGTACAGATCTCTTTCCCTCAAGAGTTCACTCTCCTACCAAAAATGGTCACAACAAACAACTCAAACACAAAGTTGTTGTTCACCTCCAACCAGTCAGTAACAATACTGCCAGTACCAAGCACTCAAAAGTACTTCAAGTAGATCTCCCATGAACTTGCAACAACCTGCAACTCAAATGATCTTACTTACCATGTAGAACTTCTTCCTAATCTTGCAACAACCTACAGATCAACCTGTTCTTACAATTGGAAGGATCTCTTCCTTGCCTTAATCCCTTAATTACAATACATGGCAATGAGTCTATAAATAGATCCCATACTAAACAATAACTTAGACTTCTAATTTACAATAATTAGACACGCAGCTCAAGACTCAAAATAGTCTTTACATGCAAATAATCGGTTCAACAAACTAACTGTTCGTGCAACAAACAGTTCTGGAACTGCACAAGAGACCGACGTCAGTCGCTGTCTGACTGGAGGTGACCGACTTCGGCCGACTCCTGCCGATGTCGGTTTCCCTTTGCACTGAATATGACTGACGTCGATTGCGCTGTCGACGTCAGTTTTTCTATAACTCAGCAACCTCTTCCATGTCTACATCAGTGAAGCTTTTAGCTCCACAACCTAACAATCTCCCACTTGGAGATAAACAGCTGCAACTATACCTATATTTGTATATCATCTAGTTTGTTTCCTGGCTTTGTATCCCTCTTCAAAATCAATCTTGAAGACCAACCACCACAAATCCTGTGGTGCACCTCCTGTCATCCAAATCACTTGCCACATTCGTATCTACAAACCCATGTAAAAGAGAACTTGACCTTGCATAGCATGTGCACCTGCTGCTGGTCCTTCTCAGATATCTGAGAATCCACTGAACTGCCCTCCAGTGCTTCTTTCCCGAATTGGCTCCAAACTTGCTGACAGCTCCCACTGCTTGGGAAATCTTAGGTTTAGTACACATGTACTCAACCTCATTATGTGAATCAGGACACTATTCATAAAACTATCCAACCATTGGCGTGCTAACCGATTTCAAACAATCATCTGGAGACAAAATCAACATGTGACCTTCCTTGTCTCTAGAATACACTCATGCCAAAGAATCTTGTTGCTCCCAGATTCCTCATGACACACCTCTAAACTAACTTTACCTTTAGTTCAGTAACTCCCTGCATATGTGACCCTGCAACAAGCACAACATACAGTAACAGGATAATGTAGCTAATATTATCCAACTTGGTAAAGAAAACACAATGGTTTAACCTCCATTGTCCTACAGCTAACTCAAGACCATATACCCTGGCCTTCCGTCTCACGTGTACATTCCCGCTCTTCTTTATCCTGAAAATCCATTCGTCTTTTAGTGCTTTCTTCCATCTGACAACTCTACAAAAAAACTCCCATTTGGTTCTTCTCCAAAGAATCACATTCCTCATCCATGCCAAGCTCCCACTGTTTCCTGAATTTTACCTGCTCTGCTTCTTTAACAACTTCCTGATTCTTGACCATCAGTGATCAATAAGTAGTGTAAAGAAGGGAAAAGACGAATTTGAGGCTTACTTACCCTTTTAGTCCTCCATATGGGCATTTGAGATTCCTCGACAGCTTGTTATCCGCCTAAAATCCGTCTCAGTGACCGATGTCAGTCACATCTCAGTCTGCACCCGACCGACGTCGGTTCCATGCGACTGCCTCATCACTGACGTCGATTTTCCCATCATTGACGTCGGTTTTCTCATGACTGACATCGGTGTTTACTTGTCCAGAGTCACCAACGTCGGTCTGCACATAGCCAACGTCGGTCTCTGTCTTTTACTTGTGAGCGATGACTTTTACCCACGAGCTCCTTTTGGATCAAAACCTTATCCAAATCAACCTTGCTCTACTCAAAATTCTTCAGCCCCTTAAACTGATCTCTGTTCGTCATCTTCTCCTTGAAAACCAAAGCTTTCCTATTCTTGTCACGAACATCGGATTTTTTCCTTCTGCAATATTTTGATCCTCCAACAGAAGCTACCACCTTCTTTGTTGACCCAGTGTCAAGAAACGTCACTTTATTCTTTTGCTTACAGAAATCTCGATCCATGTCTTTCAAATCCGAAAGCATACATTTTGACTCAAGAACATGCATCTCCTTCTTATTCATGTGACCAAGCCTATTAAGCCACATCTTCGAATCTACAGTTGAAGTAGATAAACCAGAAGGAGAATCAGTAATACAAGTAGATAGATAAAGAGTACCTACTTTCTTACCTCTTGCTAAAACAAGTGCACCTTTGGAAACTTTCCAAGAGTCCACTGTGAGAGATACTATGCAACCCTCATCACCCAACTTTCCAACAAAAATCAAATTCTGCTTCAGGACTGGGACATGCATGACCTCCTTCAACACCCATGTGTTGCCCATCTGCAATTTCAGCTTCACTTTCCCTTTGCCAACCATTTGACAAGGCTTACCATCCCCTAAATAAATTTCTCCAAAGTCTCCCTGGACATATTCATGAAAAAATTCCCTATTTGGGGATGCATGGAAAGAGGCACCAGAATCTAAAATCCAAGATTCTACTTTATCCAAGGAACATACCAGAGCATCATGTGCAACAATATCTGCAACATCTGCTTCTTTATTTCCTTCTTGTTGATCTTCAACCAACCAACAATCTTTCTTTACATGCCCTTGCTTTCCACATTTCCAGCAGGGTATTCTGCCGTACCTAGATTTGGATCTCCTGCCTATCTTTAACCTTGATCTCCCATGCTCGATCTTCTCTCTTTGCCTTCCCCTGCTTTCAACACTTAAAGCATTCCCTGATGATTCACCTGTGCTTTTCCTGCGAATTTCTTCATTCAAGATTACACTCACAACATCATCCACTTTTAAGATTTTTGAAGCATACGCAATATTACTAACAGCCATTACCAAACTCTCCCAACTTTCAGGTAATGAGCATAAGATTAAGAGAGCCTTAATTTCATCATCAAAAACAATATTGATTGAATTTAACTGGTTTACCAAACCATGGAAATCACTAAGATGACTATGAACAGATCCACCTTCCAACATTTGTAAATTAAATAATTGCTTCATAAGAAATACCTTATTCGAAGCTGAGGGTTTTTCATATAAATTTGCCAAAGATTCCATCAACTCTACCGTTGTCTTAGCCTGTGATAAGTTGGAAATCACAGACGATACAAGGCTCAACCTTATAGATCCCAGAGCCTTCCGATCAAGAACCTTCCATTCTTCATCCTTCATATCCGTGGGCTTGCATGCAACCCCACCCAACGGTAAGTATAAATCTTTCTGATACAGATAATCTTCTATCTGCATCCTCCATAATTGATAATTTTTGCCACTAAACTTCTCCATTCGTAGCTTACTTTCTTCTGCCATTGCTATACTCCCACTCAAATAGAAACCCCTATGAGTGACCTGTAATCAACAAACACTAACCAGATCTGATACAACCTATTATTAACCCAACCAAAAGCTCTGATACCACTTGTCAGGATCCAACTCCTCAATAAGAGTACAATATGATTACCTTGTATAAGCAACTAAACACAGAATTATACCAGAATTAACAAGTAACTAGAATTCAAAAATGACATAGAATATGAGAGACAATACACAATCTTGTATTAATACTCATGCCAGAAGGAAATACAATGAAGATACCACAATCTTCCACACCTCTCAGATGTACAGATCTCTTTCCCTCAAGAGTTCACTCTCCTACGAAAAATGGTCACAACAAACAACTCAAACATAGAGTTGTTGTTCACCTCCAACCAGTCAGTAACAATACTGCTAGTACCAAGCACTCAAAAGTACTTCAAGTAGATCTCCCATGAACTTGCAACAACCTGCAACTCAAATGATCTTACTTACCATGTAGAACTTCTTCCTAATCTTGCAACAACCTACAAATCAACCTGTTCTTACAATTGGAAGGATCTCTTCCTTGCCTTAATCCCTTAATTACAATACATGCCAATGAGTCTATAAATAGATCCCATACTAAACAATAACTTAGACTTCTAATTTACAATAATTAGACACGCAACTCAAGACTCAAAATAGTCTTTACATGTAAACAATCGGTTCAACAAACTAACTGTTTGTGCAACGAATAGTTCTAGAACTGCACAGGAGACCGACGTCGGTCGCTGTCTGACTGAAGGTGACCGACGTCGGGCGACTCCTGTCGATGTCAGTTGCTCTTTGCACTGAAGATGACCAACGTCGGTTGCACTACCGACGTTGGTTTCTCTGTAACTCAGCAACCTCCTCCATGTCTGCATCAGTGAAGCTTTTAGCTCCACAACCTAACAGAGCATAAGGCCCAAACCATGGTGTATGCATTACAAAATATCTCTTAGCAACTACTTTCAATGCTTTTCATGTTCTTTACTGATCATCATAATTTGAAGTATCTAATCAATATGAATATGTAGGTGGTTAATCTTTTTTCTAGGAGTTTGAGTTCAAAGTTGTTAGATTTATAAATCATCATGTGGGACCTAACCATTTTTCAATGATGGACATAGGTGAAGCTCCAAAGAGATCCCTAGAGGATGCTCTATTGTTCCACATCAAAATAGTCCCAAAAGATCTAGAGGAGATATTCGTATTTCTTACTACAAAGTAGGCACCAGTAAATTACACATCCATATGTAAGAAACAATAATTAGTTGACACAATCCCATTTAATTTGATCAACAACCATTTATACAAATTTAGTCTTAACGAAGGCTTTCATTGGTGTATTCCATAACATGAACAATACGCAGTTCTAATCAAGTACTATGAGGGGATATTATGCAGGTAAGGCAACCTCCATAAAGATTATACAGTATATATTATAGTAGCTTACCCTACATAAATATGCTCACAAACATGCCCATTGTTGTGACATTTTCCCATAATTGGGTAAGCCTAATTAACATGATGAGATGCCTTTGATTCATGTCCTCAATCACAATCCCTTTGAGAAATGGATATAAGACTTCACTAGACTAATTAGCCCTCCTACAAGGAAGAGTGGCATGTGGTATATTCTCACAAGAACAAACTATTTGACCCGGTGAGCTAAAGTAGTAACCACTCAATATTGCATCACAACGACCAGAACTAGGTTCATTGATGAGTATATCATCATGTGGTTTACTTTTCCATTAATTATTACTAATAAACAAGTACCCATTCTATTATTGAAATAGTGTTGATCATGTTGAGTGAGTTTATGATTTGACACAATAATATCTCTCCCTATCGTTCACAGATGAAAGTCATTACATAATCTTTCAATAAGATTTTAAAAATAATTCTAATCAAAAAATATGTTATGAGTAGAAAGGATTGGGATGAGTGTGAGTCAGAGGTTTTTGGGCCTACATGGACAATAATCCAATTGGCATCCGCTACATTTTTTTTGAGTATATTTAGAATTTATGAGAGGTTTTTTAGGCCCTAGTCATGGATGAGGTAGACTCTATATTATTTTAACATCATACTGAAATATGGATTACTAGTGTTAACCCTAATTTCTTGGCACATGAGTTGGCATGCATGTTATACTTACGACGGGTTTAAGGAGATATGGTGTGGTAGTGGAATTCCAAGGTACTTCCATCCAATTTATTATAAAATAATTAGCACACCTTGATTCTTTACCAAATTTTCTATTGGATGAAGAGGATAAGGTACTCGTCGAAGATGGTGAATCTCAGCTAGAGAGGGCAAGGACATATTGGCAGGGGGAGTGGACATCACACAAACGAATAATAAGGTCAAGATATATGTTATTTTGGAAACACCATATGGGAAAATGCTTGTTTCCCTGATCCCTCTCCATCTATTGAGTTAATCATAGGTTATAGTATTCAGTGGAAATGTTTTGGAATAGGTATTTTTTTAGTCACCCTATAAAAATATCACACTACAGAAGAAGAGCACTTGATTGAGTTTGTTTGCCTAAAATTTATGGTTTATATGGTGGGCTGCCACACTCTATTTAAATAATTCATTTTATAACAAACGATTATCGGGTACATTCATAATCTTTGTTACATCCTGATTCCTCACTAAGCAAGCTATTTCATTATTCATGGATATTTATAGTTGACAAAGAGGATTTGACTATTTTTGACTAAGCTTTGAGATATAAATTGTTATGGGATAGTAGGATATTGCTTAGGATACATGTTTACATTGTTATGAGCTAGCTATAGTGTATGTGTTTACATTACAAACATGTTGATCTGTTATTTCAGCTATATTTTATGATATAAGTATATTATGTTGATATGGTCTAACTACTTGCTTGTTATGGTGTTGACACAGGAGAACTCATCCCTCAGAGCATGACGGAGGAAGAGCATCATCGAAGAGCGTGATGTAGATGGAGATGTCAGAGGATGATAGAGGAACTAGCTAGAACCCTGCACACACCACAGTAGCTAACACATATTAGAATGCATAATAAATGGTTTGCACATATGATCATTTATGCTTGCATTAAATAGTTGTTTGCCATGATTTGCTAGTATAGGCTAAATGGATTAATAGTATTTAGTTTACGTTATTAGCATGTTTGGTCATTAAATGCTAGTAGAAAACATGGTTTGCATATTTAGATTTAAATTTATATTCTTAATTTATGAGGTTGGAATTAAATTTTTATGGCATTTAGGTATGCTAATTAAAATAATAAATTATGGATTTTTGTAATTAATGTTAAAATAAATAAAATTTGAAAATTGCCATTTGAAGGAGAAAAAAATAGAAATGATGGAAAGGTCTAAATTTGGAGAAAAATAAAGTAAGATATTAATAAAATAAATTAATTAAAAAAAAATAAAAAATACATTAAATATTTAAAAAAATAGAAAATAAAATCAAGAAAAACCAACGTTTAAGTAAAGCGCTTCGTTTAAAAAAAGGTAGAAGTTTGGAGAGCACAGAGTGGAAACGAAGAGTAAGAGAAGGAGAAAATTCATTCAAATTAAGTTTTCCAACACCTCATATAGGTAAGTGGTGTATTTAAATTATGTATATGAATGATTAACAAAATATAAAGTCTAGAAGAATGGGACAATCTGGTATTTGTATATATTGTAGCATTAAAATGCCTATAGTAATTTATATGATTGATAAGAATGAAATCAGTTGATATTTTAGACAATCTTAAGCACCACATAGTATTCTTTAACATGAGTGATGGTAATAAGAAGGGCCCAACATGATAACGTTGATGCTATGTCCCCTTATAACTTTGCAACAATCTCACTGCTTAATGACATTCCACTAGCCCTATCTTATTGATTACATGGCCTTCAACGATGCATTTGCTGCTATTTATATAAATGCCTTGTTCCTTTTTCAATTAAGTTTTTTGTAATGAAACCTATGTCTTGCTCATGACTTATGCGAAAGGGATGATCAGATATAGATTTGCCTCAATGAAATTGCACGGGCACAAATAACAATTGAACTACAAAAGTAAAAAAAAATGTTGATTTGGTGGATGCCATACATACAACAAATTAAAGCTCTCTATTATTTAGCATCTAACTCTTTAATTCATTATGACTCTTTAATTCAGATGTTTATGAAGGCATCATTGTATTTATAAGAGTCGTTGTATTATTGGATTTATGAACTATTACGCTATAAATTGCAGTATATAAATTAGACTATATAAACAGTTATGTAATACTATTATATAAATGGGATATAAGTTGATATTGAAACATTTGAACATTGATATATATATTATTTAATCTATATGGATAGTGATCTGATAAAACAATTGCCCATATAAGTCAAAAATATAGATCAAAAGTTGAATATTCAATGGATGTAAATGGTTTAGTTTACCTTGCATAAATCAACAATGATGCCATTTTGGGTAAACAATGAACTATTACTATTTTTATTCCCTATGGATGAGTTGTTATAACCATCTATTAGCTTTTCTAACCAGTCTTTAAGTCGCTATAAATATATTGTCATTATAATTTGTACCACTGAGAGAGACCCATAATTTGTCTATTACTGAGAGAGAAAGTCGTGACCTGTACATTAAGGAGAGACCATCGATTTGTATATTATCATACTGTACAAAACATTGTCTTGGGGGGATGATCTGTGTATTGTCAATTTAAATATATATATATTCTATTAGGTGTATATATTATATCTGTAATTTGAATATATATATATATATATATATATATATATATATATATAGTGTTGTAATTTATGAATTCATCATAATCAAGAAATTAATGAAATTACAACATTGATTTTTATTAGATATTGGGGGGAGTGCAAAATTGGTAAGGCAGTGGAAAAAAAAATGTATCCCAAAGAAAAACAATACCCTCTCATGGTGGTGATTACTTTGAATAGAGTGGTCAATTTAATTTTGAGAGTATGATACTTTATGGGTAAGCCATTCCTTTGAGATCTAACATGTGGTTAAGTACTGATAGTATGGCGTGTTGGTGAGAGTTAACGAATGCTCTCTTATAGATGTTACAACAGTTATTATTAGATGGATAGTGATAGTGGTGCTATAATTTTAATCTAAGCAATCCAAGATGTGGAATTAGTGCTATTCGTGGATTTAGATTTGAGCCTACAAAAGCCCTATACCCATATAGGTGTTACATATTTAATATTCGCTAAGGATTTATTACAACTCTGAGTCCATTAATTATTTTTACGTTATCATGTTCTGATATTTATAGGTAAAAAATAATTGTATAATAATTGGATGAAACAAGATTTTTATTGGAAAGACTTTTCGGATGTCCATGTAGTGAGCTATGCGACTACTATAATAACTGAGTAATAAAATATGTTGACTCTGTAGTAGAGGATCGAACTATGGATTTAATGTTTATTTTGGAACCCACTTACTTATCTTAGAAACATGAAAATCAATATTTCTTATCCGTGGATAGACATAAATAAATAATATTTGCATACTCAGTATGATGTTTAATAAGGGGATGGTATATATTCTAATTCATAATGAGATATCTATATAAATATAGTCTCCTTGAACACAAAGGGATTATGACTAACTGATGATATATAGGCATACATAATTGAAAACATGTGTGTAGTGCATATTATGAGTAAGTTAAAATGTACAAGTATTCAGACATATATAACATATACCAGTGCATCGTGATGTGTGTGTTTAAGGTTATAGATCTTTTGTTTGGTAAAATCTAAGGTATAGATTCTTGAGGAATGGAAAACTATTGACTTGCATACAACCTCCTCAAATATAACAAATTGTTTAAATTAAGGACTATGATTTTGTGAGAATTTTGATTGTCTTCATTATGATTGGATATTGAAATGGAGTATTGTATTCTTGAAATTTGATGGACTATGATATATATTGCTTGTCATATAATATATTATGTATTTAAAATATACTTACAAAGATCAGATTTTGCAATCTTAACATAGGATATACCCAGGAAGTATAATCTTGCACTTGCTTGAATATTATTTATGATTGTAAGATTGGCTATTCATGATTAAGTAGGGTGTTCATGCACAATGATCTATGATATTATGGGATGTCATAGAGTGTTTCATTTAAATACTACAATCTAAATGTATATTATATCCAGTGGGACAAATCGAAATTGTTATGTCTAGATACCATCATACGTTTGATGAATTAAATGCGTGTGTGTTAGTTATTGTTATGAATAGCATGCTTTGTGATAGTTAGTAGGACTTTATGTATGCGTGCATATAACCTTTGAGAATGTAACAAATGCTAGGATAGAATAGTAAACATTTCATGCAAATTGTAACTTGTTTTGTTATATTCTAGTTGATTGAATAAAAGCTTATGTTTCCATATATTTAAGACTAATTTATATGATTGATTGTACAAAACTAGTAGTTATGTCTTAGAAATACTAGACTATGATAATATGGATTAGCATAGGACATAATATGTTTGGAAACTAATCGTGGTAGTTGGAATCTGCAATTAAATGTGTATTTTACTTAGGTGGTATAAACTGTAGTCATTATTTCTAGTATGGGATAGATAATAATGTAAGATTCATTCATATGTTTGATAGAATAAATGTATTCTTAATTACTCCTACGCTTAACATGTTATGTGATATGAATGCTAGTAGGATGTAGATTATATGAATATTGTGGTTAAATTATGTTAAATCAATCTCGCTTTGTTGATACTGAGTAAGGAGTGAGATGAACTTCACTAGCTTACTAGCATCACAATGCCAGATGAAGTCAATATGATCAAGTGGTGTGTATGAATTTGATTGATATATAGATTGTTATTATTTATTATTCTTAAAACTTTAGCTAAAGTATGTTTAATAAGACATTATCATTTTATGAGTATGATTTACATGTATGTGTGATATCTTGTAATAGAAAGGGTTTTCTATGATACACTGCATGTTTAGTTTTAGGAATTATACAACACATGGGTCCTTGCTTGTCTCTCTGGATTCTTGCACCATCACTATCTACTCGTTCGTGAAGGGAGGGTCATTTCCAGATGGGATTAGTGCAGGGGATCATTAATCTGTGGTTGGTGTGGAAAAGTGCTCGAATGATGCTCTCCATCCCCACAATAGTACCTACTTGGAGATGACACTTGAGATTACCACAGATACTAGAGAGTTTGAAGAAGTCATGCTCAGGGTAACCATGTATCTTATTTATATACATTGTATTATATTATATTTATTATTGGACACATTATCATGAAGAGTTATAATAACCTATTAAATGTGGGTTGACAACAGTGGTTGTATATTGCACCGACAGTGGCTAGCTAATCATCATTACTTTTTATGTTTGTATTATGATGTGTTTCATATGTTGTTAGTGAACAGTGAATATTAGATGTCATGTGCTTATTTATAGTTATCACATTTGGAGTATTTTATATGAATATTGCTTAGATTCTTGTTGTGTAATCTATTTATAGTATGTGTTTAATTTTTTTTTAAATCACATATGTCTAGTTAGCACCCAGTGGGGTTGTTACAATCTTAGTGACATGAAGTATAATGACTTAATCAAAAACATCATAAGGGGAAGGATGAAAAAGAGGAATGGGTTCTATAGTAAAACCTATTTCATATAATATTGTGCATCATCAAGTGCACTCCATCACTATTTGAGGTTACCAAATTAGTGGTGCATAATGTATCCAATACCATAATTGGGCAAAAAATGGTAGGGGTGAGCCTTCATTAGTGATGCAACCTGCAAGGTTTTTAAACCAAGATTTGGTGGTGTTTTCCATGTAATTATTTTAGACCTTATACCATGGGATTACAAGTGTTCTCTTAATTTCATAAACAACTCATATTGAGCACAATAATGCGAAAGGTGTTTGGGATTTGTTTCATAAGTTGCAGTGGCTAGATATAAGAAGATAGTCCAATACCTATAGTTGGAGCATGCATAATTAGTGGTCAAGCAGGGCACATTGCAGGGGCATGAGAAATTGATACAAGTATGGCTTCAATCCTTGTATTCTCAATTGAAGTGCTTTAATATTTTCATAACAACATCAAATGTGTCTTTTAATATCGAGTTAGTGGGACAAATCAAGTAGTTGTAGGTGTAGCTAGGTCGAGTTTTTGCCATTCACCTACCTAAACAATTTCATGACTTATGTGAGGAGGTCACAACTAAGTGTGGTATCTTAGCAATGATGTATCTTTATATTGACACCCACCATTAATGAAGGATTATGAACTGCCACAAGAAATTACATAAATATTGTTGACACAACTAAGTGGATGGTGCAACTAGGTTACTCGTTATACCAACACCCTTGAAGCACAAATTGTGGGATTGATCATACATGTTTCAAATGTTGATTTGGATGAGGCCAAGGTTCTACACATTGAGATACAAGTTATGGGCTTTCAAGAGGAACTTGATAAATAAAAGGGGCAACATTTTATCGTGTTTAGTTAGTTACCTATTCATGTTCACCAATAGCGAAAGATTTTAGAGACCACGAACACTGACTTGATTCAATATTAATAAATTGTTATTGTGTTTTAGTTGGAATCCACTTCACATGGTATTGCTACAACGCTGATTTATTTTTCATAAATGGGGCAATTATACATACAAGGTTCTAGTCCAACATTTGACGAGATTAGATGAAGGATGTGCCAAAGGTCAATGATATTGGCATGTCTACCATAAAGTGAGCTTTCGGATGAAGCTCCTAATAGTCGTGGGAATATGTCAGCACTATAAGCCACCAACATGTGTTTTGTATATCTTGTATAGGCTTTAGATAATGTAATAGTGTACAAAGAACATTGCACCCATTTTGATAAAAGAGGCATGTGCATAGAATAGTGTGTCACTAACTCTATGTCTTAAGCAATGTAGTAGGGGAAACGGTATATAAATTAAGTTGATATACATAGAAGGGGAGAATGATTTTTCGAGCCCTTTTCTATGTGATTATGCATGTATTCTGATGGTTATAAATAGGATCTTCTCTTTAATAAAAATATTGGTGTTCTTTCTATATTGTTGTAGCTTGAGATGTACTTGTTTATGTTGTTTTAGCCTTATAAATCTTTGTTGCAACTAACTAAGCCTTGAAGGTCCTTACACAACCTATTACACACCTTGATTGTCCTAGATCTGTGAAGTTGATGTGTTGGCATTAGATGGTGGATAATTGTTGGCTTTAGGTTGTAATGGTGTAATGAAAAAATGAGCTAACATAAAACGACATTTTTTTTATCAAGATTCATGGTAGAAGATTCAACATCAAAAAATAAATTGATACATGATAAAATTAATCAAGCATCATTTTTCTCAAGTGGTTGTTTATGTGCACAACATTCGTGTTCCTACTCTTTAGTCCCATAGACTGCTTCGCTGAGAGACGTAACTACAATGATAGCCAAGTGAAATGAGAGGAACGGGCATAATAGTATGAAATAGACAATATAAATGTGTGTCCCTAAATTTGAATTCATTTGAGCATTATAAAGTAAATTTTATTCTTGCTTAGAGAAGGCAATCAAAAACTTGTAAAGAATTTGAAATTTTTTTTACTAGAAATATATTTTTTGTACTTGATATAATAGTGTAACTAAATTAAAGAAACCTAACATCAATCAACATAAAAAAATTAGAAAAAAAAAAAAGAATCGTTAATTAATATAAATCATTTTACTGAACAAAACAATATAACAATTTTTTTTCAAAAAATCTCGAAATTAATATATATTTACATTTTTCAAAGAAATATATTTAAAATGTTTTTACTTATTCAAACATAAATATATCATATGGAATATGGCTAAATGACTTTGCTATTTATTATAATAATATTTGTTATATATCATCCACGTTAAAATCATTTTGCACAAGCTAAAAAAATTATTGAGATATAGTAAAAAAAGGTGGTGGTCAACTTAGAAATTGTGAGACCTTGGATAATAGGCCATTGCTTTCTAAAATTTTATAAGCTATTATTATTTATTTATTTATTTATGATAGCTATTATTTTAACTTGTACACGGGCCCACTTAAATTGACTTGATTGGAAGACTCAGCTCTCTTGGAACCGCATGTGTCTCCCCAAAGATAACAATTCCTCGGAAAGAAAATTAAAATAATGATTATAATTTATTTTCTCTAGACAATTATGGGTAAAAGTCTTTCAATTTAATAATATAATATAGTTTTTACGGTCCATGATGTCAATTAATGTCTTGGTTATGGTTTATAAGGCATGTTCAGTGTATGGGACTACCTCGTATTTCCATCGTGGGGAGGCATTTTACTGTGCTACGAATACGAGGCGTGCAATCCCTACCCCCTGCAAGTTTTGAACCTATGACCTCCCTTCCAGGAGCACACGTTCTTTACCATTAGGCCAACTCAATTTTTTTAATTGAAAGTTAAATATTTTAATTTTTGAATTTTGTAGTTAGTAATTATCTAGCATGAATAATCGACCTTCTTTAAGTTAGTGTTAAGAATATGATGGTGATAATGAATCTTCTTCAATTTAATCTCAAGGAAAAAGTTATTTAAAATTTCAATGTACATAAATAATCAACTTTCTTTAATTCAATATAAAAAATTAAAGAGAAATATATTGACATTAAAAATAATTAATCATCTTCAACACAATACCTAAAATTTAACATTTGAAAATAAACAAGAATTAATTTTTTTTTAAACCATACTTAAAATATTATGCCAAAAAATAATACTTTCTAAGTTAAAATTATAACTAAATACCTTAATAAATATACCTCGACCATGAAAACTATTACAAACAAAGACTAGATGTCTTCATGGATGGATATGGTTCATGGAGCTAAGGTCAATGATAGAAGGATGCATAGATGGCCATTGCGAGCCATCCCCAAGCCCACCCCATGTGTTATTTATGAATAATAAGACTCGATAATATCCCTAGGGAATTGTATATAATCTAAAAATAGATATAATGGGTGTAAAATTATATGTTAGTTTTGAGATTCTATAAATGGTAGGGTACAAACAATTACCTTGTGCTATTAAGGAGACCTTTTTATTTCGATGTAAGGGATGATATCTGATTTAAGCATATTCCATCATGAGCTTTAAAAATGATATGAAGTGGGTAATTATTCTTTTAAATTCATCGAAGGGATTAATATATGTTGAGTTTTTGAGTTTTTATAATTATTTGTTAATGATATGGATCATATATATAATATTATTATATAAAAGAGTAATGACGAAGCTTCCACAAATGGTGGTGTATCGAGTTGGTGCAATGTCCATATTCATCTAGTTCAAATGTTGACCAAGAATGATGTGTTGTAAGAAACTATGAGCTATGTGAACTTTAGAACACTACTTTAAGGCTTAATTCACCCAAGAATTACATGGTGGTAGGAAATCTAAAGGTGTTGATGCATATTCAGGGTATGCTACTCAAATTAAAAATATATATAGTAAAGAAGTTGATTTGCAAGCAACACTAACTTGACTATTGGAAGGTACATTCAATGGAAAGCTTAATGGTGTAAAATGGGTCTCGAAGCAACCAATTTGTAGAAGTGTGTGTCAAGTAAGCAAGGGGATTCTAATAATCTCCTACATTATGAAGACCTGAGTAGTGTGCCCAAATTCTACCACAAATTGGAGACATGTTTACCCTATGGGGAGTAAATAATGAATTGACTAACCTATTTTTTAGGGATATATTAGCCAAGTGGTGACCAACCCACAAGGATAGCTTACAAAGATGGGACCAAGCCAAAGAGGCACTCTTTCCCTGATTCCATCATGATAATAGTCATGGGAAGATCCCACCCTATAATGGCATTTGCAATCCGTAGGAGCATATTACACTTTATGAGGCTGCACATGGACCATATATTTGGAAATTTAACTTTTCATTATGGGTCCATTCTTTCTATGGCACTTCTCAGGGCGGGTCATGTGTGTGGTAGATTCCTCATAAACTACGATGGGAGATAACACATTGGATTGGCTTAAAGGAAAACTTCTACTAAGTATTCTCATTCCTAAAAAGTGATGACTTGGTCAACTATGGACTTCAAACAATTTGTGATATCATGTTTACATAGGATGGACGCTTAGAGGAGTGTCACTTTCAAAAATGACATTTCACGTGTTTGGTAAAAGGGGCATGTGTATAGATTAGTGTGCCACTAACTCTATGGCTTAAGTGTTGTCGTAGCTGAAAGGGGTACGTGGGCTTACTTAACCACCCTGTGATGTAGTACCCTTGTGCTGATATATATTGTCTTGATACACATAGAAGTGGAGAATGAGAGTGTTTGCCTCTTGCTATACAATTATGTATGTATTCAGATGGTTGTATATGTAATATGTACTTTTATGAAAATATTAGTGTTTTTTTAATATTGTTATAGCTTGACATGTACTTGTCTATATCATTTTAGTCGTATAAACATTTGTTGTCGATGTGTTGTCGTTAGATCGCAGATAATTGTTGGCTTTAGGTCTTAATGGCGCAAAAAAGAAATGAGCTAAATCAAAATAATAGATTTTTCATCAAGAATCATAGTATAAGATCTATAATAAAAAAGAGATGGATATATGAAAAATAAACCAAATAACCCTTGTCTCAAGTGGTTGTTTATGTACATAACATTTGTGTTCCTACTTTTTGGTCCTATAGACTATTTGGTTTTGTGGATGTTATTAAAATCATTCATTCATTTACTATATGAAGAGGTGTAACTATAATGATAGACAAGTGATTTGAGAGGAGCGAGCATAATAGTGTGAGATGTTAATAAAAATGTTTGTCCTTAAATTTGACATCCAATTGACTATCATATGATAGATTTTCTTGTTGATTATAGAAGGCAATCAAAAAATCGTGATATCTTGAACATATGGTAGAGTTTGGAGTCCTTTTTTTATTGTAAATATTTTTTTGTGTTTGGCAAACTAATATAACTAAATTAAAAAAATCTAATAACAATTAACGATAAATTTTAAAGAAGGTAATAAAATTATTAATTAATATTAAACCTTTCAATAAACAAAACTATATAACAAATTTAAAATAGATACTTTAACATGAATAAATATATTTAACTTATCTATAATAATTTTAATGTAAATATTCTATATTAATGTAAATATATCATATAGAATTATCTCCACATAAAAGTATGTTATGTTATTATCTCCACATAAAAATTTGTGGAGATAATAACATAATATAGAGAAATTAAAATTATGTCCACATAAAATCATGCTATTTTTTATAATAAAATTTGTTATTATCTCCACATAAAAATCATTATAGAGAAATTAAATAGAATTTAGAGCTCCATTTTCTCTTTAGAAATTGGATGATACGGCAGTTTATTCTAAAATTTTAAAAGCTAGTCGTTTCTTTTGACATACTCTGATAGCAAATAACTCGTTTTCGCTTGTGCCCGGGCCCACTTCAATTGACTTTAAGATACGGCATTTTATTCTAAAATTTTAAAAGCTAGTTGTTTCTTTTGACATAGTCTGATAGCAAATACCTCGTTTTCGCTTGTACCCGGGCCCACTTCAATTGACTTTAATCAAAAGATTTAACAATTCACTTGGGCCAAAAGAAAATTAAAATAATAATATTAGTCACTGTTTATTAATTTTCACTTAATCCTACAATTTATTTTTCTTCACAATTATTGGTGAGAATTTATAAACTCGTGAATTTTTTTATTAATTAGAAAGATTAATATTTTGATTTTGGAATCTTGTAGATATTTATGAAGGTATAAATAATTCAACTTTTAAAATTTATTATTATTATTATTATTATTATTATTATTATTAAGTTTTTATGTGGAATTATTGAATTATATAGAATATCAATATTTCAATTTATATTTTGTAAATAAGTATATAATAGATTACAATGATAAGTAAGCGTACATGTACATTTAAATCAGTAGGTTTTTTTGATTAAGTAGTTACGAATAAGGGGTATCTAGGTCGTTAAAGTTAATCAAAACACAATTTTTATTTTAATTGTTTGATTTTCAGTATCGGGTACCTAAAAGGATTTGTACCCTACTGGATGGATATAAGTAACCACATTCTCACCAGTTAGACTACAACCCTTTCAATTAAAAGGGTAATTACTGGTTCAAAAGTGTATATATTATAGATTCTCTTTAACTTAATGTTAAGGTTTAAAGAGTATTTACTATGTGGAAGTCATTTAAGATTTGAATATATACGAATAATTGACTTTCTTCAATTTAATGTCAAAGATTGAGGGGTAATATATGGAGTTTGGAATCTTGCAGTGCATAAGTATTGAGCATATATATAATTAACTATCTTTAATTTAATATTAAAGATTAAGAGGTATCTATTCTGTCAAAATTACTTGGGATTAGAAGGTACACAAATAATCAATTTTTTCAATATAACGTCAAATATTGTGGGATATCCATTCTGTCAAAAGTATAAAAATAATCAACTTTCTTCAACTTAATACCAACAACTAAAAGATATCTATTCTGTCAAACTTAACAAAAATTTAATCTTAAACTCATCCCTCTTTATTTAATATTTCTGAAAATATATATCTTAATAAATGACATTGAGACACAACGATTTAAATTACAACCCTGTGGTTATATATTTTTTAATACACTAATCTTTTTTAAACTTAAATTCTTCCATTATTATTATGTAATAATTAAAATATTTATTGAAATTATGAATCAACTTTAGAATACAAAATTGAAAATCGAATCTTAAAAGCCCTAAATGAATGAATAAATAAATACAATATTAAAACAGATAAAACAAAAAGTGAATGTATAACCACCAAGGGGCCCCCATAACAAGTCAGCGAACTTTACAAATGAGGTGGCATGGCATGCTCATAGCCAAACAAATGTCTATAAAACAAAACCGATGAGCTAGAAACAAATATGCATCAATCTAGTTTTGTGCATGGCCCAGAGAGTATTTTGCCCACAACTTTACCTAGTTTTAGTATGTCCACACATTTTCAAAGAAAACAAAATTTAAAAGACTCTTGAAAGGACTTTGCATATGATCTCTTTCTTCTTTGCTATGTACACGATAGGCAATAAAATTTATGGGCCTTGGTTGTGCTCACTCGTGACTAAGATGTTACTCTGTTTAGGTCTAAGATAGGTAGGGTCATGTCCAGACAACTCATGCCCCCGTGGACACATGGGATAACCATTAGTGTACTAGTCATGAATGGAAGGGATCTTATTGGAGTCATAACACTCATATATTTTGTAATCAAAATGATATTATTTTTAATTTTGAACAATATTCAATAATATGGAGTCCATTGTAAATAAATGGTTTCATTGATTACGTTGGAGGCGTTTCATTGTCAAGTCACATGTTAAGATTTATTTTTCAAATATTTTATTGTTCTTTTTCAACATATAAAATGTTTCCATTTGTATTTCTATTGTAGAGACTATCAATTTAATTAAAGTTTTTTGGACTGTTCACAAAATGACACATATAGGTAGGCATCACTCATATCCTTATCCATAACTTCTACGGTCATAACACATACTCTGTCGATGTCAATATCAGTAAGCTTTTGTGTTTCAATAAGTTCAATTTGTGGGTTTAAAAATAATTTGGCAAAACAAGCTTTGAAGAAGAATGCAGAACAACACCTAATTTTTCTTAAGAGTGGAATTATAGAATTGTGTGCTATTGCATTTATACACGCGAAACATAAATTGCAATCACATGGATGGGCATAATCAATAAGGAATCAATCATGTAGCCACCTATTCACCATGTTTATTTATTTAAATATTGTATGTATTGAATTTTGATTCGCTAACATGTAACATTTATTGCATAAGTCTTGTCAAATCAACTACCTCAAACACAGATTAGTTTGTCGTAGTCATTTGGAAACAATGGTGAATGGAAATATATTTTTGAAAGCATAATTGGCTACAACTAATATTTTGAATTTTTGTCAACACATCCAAAAAAAGGGGATATTACATAGCTTCAATGAAACAAATTCGAAAAAAATAATAGAAAAGAAAAATAGACAGGTTGCTTCAAAGAGAGGATTGATTCTTGTTGAATGATATAAAGTGATAAAATGTTGAAGTTTATGTCCCCCTTTTTCCCATGCTTTCTAATTGTATACTTATGATAGTGGTTTCTTATATGTAACAAGTTTTACCAAATCGATGCCAATGCCATCGATTAATTTTCCATCCACTATCACAAAATCATGCAAAAGTGTCATCAATTAATTATTATTACTTGTGTATATATAATACTAGTATATATTAAATCACTCAATCTTGCTAAGTTTTCAGTTTGGACTTGATCATCCAAACTCACCAGTGTATGAGTATCACTAGGTTGCATGGTTGAGCTAATCTCAATTGCCAAGTGACAACTCATTTTTGGTTCAAAGTCAGGGACATGTGCCTTCCAATCTCTCTCTCTCTCCCCCCTTAGATATATGTAGTTTAAAGAATTATCTATATATAACTTAATCTTAGTTTTAGAGCCTTACAATGATACATATTTTACAAAAATATCTTGCCAATAGGCAAGGCAGTTACATCGACACACAAGTGTCCTCCTAAACCTTGCTCTTTCAATTTTAGTCTATTTCAAGTACTTCTTAACCAAATTATATGCACTGATTATACACTGTAACATGCTTTTGGTTGCAGGTTAGCTAGCAACAAAGCACTCAAATCTAGCTCCAACAAAGCACTCAAATTTAACTCAAGCAAAGACAAGGTTTGCATACACCCCCAAGTACATAGTCCTTTCCTTTAAACTAGCAAATTTCATTACTAGATTAAAGGGGAGGGTAAATGTAGATGATAGTTTGTGATTATGTAGCACCTCAATCTTGTACACTTGGTAAATTCATGATCGTAGATGTTCCTCTTAGTTATACACATGTCTTCCTTTTTTAAGCCTCGTATCTGCTCTATCTTGTGCCCCTTGGCCGATCTCTTAATTTGACCAACCTTATATTGATGACATAAACATCCCATTTTTCCCAGAATGCTTAAAATGTACTTATCTTATACCCCTATAAGTTTTGAGCCTATGCTTGCTCTCCTTCTCCCTTGACACTAACATTTAGGTCAGACAATAGAGTTGACATTACTGTCCTGGCTTGACGCAAGTGTCCAATGCCCTAAAGTCATCTAATTTTCAAATGAAACATATTAAAATGGTCTACCTAAGTGTTTTAATGCAATTTATCTCCCGATCAGATTGGTATAAATACAATATCAACCCTCATTCATTCACCACCTACGGAACCTAGCAATCAAACCAAAAGAGCACTCAAGAAACACTCAAGTTACCAAAAGCTTTCATATTCTACCCTATTATGATATTAGTTAAAGGAAAAACTCAGTTACAGGTCTAAAGTACTAAAGGAGCAGTTATAAGGTCATATTTTCCAAATTAAGAGCTAGGTCACTATTGTACTTACTTTACACATTGCATGATTCACACACAAGCCAACACTTAAGGGATAACTACATGAGTTTAAGGCCCTCTTTTGGAGTATTGTCTATGTAGGCAACACCCTTTGACAGCAAAGTCATTGTACATTAGCTTGACATTGTGTGCCCACTAATCCATTTTTTCTCAAGGTCACATTGAATATGGAAATTTAGGGTTTTACCATTTCACCAAGAGCGATAGTCAATGACCCAGATCTGAATGCACCAGAATGAAGGTGGAGCCAAACTCATAATCAAATAGGTGGTCATATTCTATTTGAGTACATATTTTATACATGATACTAACATCAAACTCAAACACTAGCATCAACGTAGTTATCCCAGGCTGACGTAAGTGTCCAAAGAGCTAGAGGCACTAGATCCAAAATCTGACAATTGATCCAAAACTATCTTCCTATTTGCTTCCCGCTTATACTAGATCCAACATTGTATTAGTATCAAAAATAACTAAGTACTTTCTTTAATGTCATTTGTATATCTAACATAGTTATACTTTCCACTATTAGCCTATCTCAGCTTTATAAATTCAACATATGATACATCTGAGTTTAACACATTCATTGCCTTGTAGATTGGATATTCATCCGTGTGCCCTATCATTTATATATCCTTAACCCTATCTACCCAAGTAGGATAGCCTTTTATCCAAATTAGGGTTAAATAGTAATGAATAATTAGCATCTTCAAGTATCGTTTATGTTTTCAAAGTGTTAGTCCTAGATTATTTCAGCTTCTTTCTCATATTGTAGTCACACATTTTTTACACATCGGTTTCAAATCTTTTCATTAATTTCAATTAAATACATGGGACTTCTACGCAAAATCCTACGAGTTATTCTAAGTGGTAAATTTGGTTGATTTGGTGTTTCCATATTGTTATCTTCATTAGTAGTTTCTTCATTGAACGGTGTTCCCTTATTATTTTCTTCATTATTACTTTCACCAATCGGGCTTTCCATGTAATTGTATTCATTGTTAGAGGATACATCATCATGCATATTGTCATCATCCCCAAAATTAAAAACCATAAAATTTGAATGTGGACTTGCATTATAATTTGGTATACTATCGAAAATGATAATTGGACTATCAAAATTTGGTATACTATCATTATTCATTTCATCATTATTTATGACATTCAATTCATCACTTATAATTCTTTCACGTTTTGTGCTTAAACTTCTACTTCTAACTAGTACGAATTTTGTCATCCATGGTTATACAAAGTTCTAATCTTTCAAGGGTGGGGACAATGATTAAATTATTAAAAAATAGAATTGCATTGTGCAGTACCAAGTGGGGACAATGATCAAATTATGAAAAAAATACCTGAACTGTGCACTCAACCATGATTATATAAATTTCTCAACTTTTGAGGGTGAGGATAGTGATCAAATCATTAAAAAACATACCTATATTATGCAAAATGAAATAGAGCAAAATACGCAA
Organism: Torreya grandis; assembly: GCA_037957365.1. NCBI lineage: Eukaryota > Viridiplantae > Streptophyta > Pinopsida > Cupressales > Taxaceae > Torreya > Torreya grandis. The sequence goes on along the minus strand of JARHVA010000167.1, from coordinate 3,684,675 downwards.
GGGACAAAACTATCACTGTGACATAATAATGACATTGGTGTATCTACTTTTTTACTATTCATAGGACCGTGTATGCACTAATAATATGTACATATTTTTTAATATATACATTACTTACATAATTTACCCTAAACACTAAACTCTAGACCCTAAATAAATTAGGTTCACACGGCTCAATTTGGTCCAAATCGCATCACTAATTTCCTCAATTGACTAATTATTTCGATATGTGATAACATTGGGGCTAATTGAGCCCAAAATCATATTTTGTAGTCATAAATAGGTTCAATGAGCTCAAATTATCTCTAATTGCATTCATGATTGGACCTTGAACCCTAAAACCTAAAACCTAAGCCCTAAACTCTAAACCTTATATTATAAACCCTAAACCAATTGATTTATCCCTAATTAACATCCTTTAGAGTAATAATTAGGTTCATAAGGCTTATTTTGGTCAAAAGCGCATCATTAATTACCATAATTAAATAATTGGATCAATATGTGATGGCATTAGTGTTAATTGAGCCCAAAATCATATTTTATAATCACAAATAGGTTCAAAGTGCTCAAATTGACCTTAATTGGCTTCACATTTAGACCATAAACCCTAAATTGTAAACATTACACCCTAAACCAATCGATGTAACCTTAATTAGCATCCTTTAGAGTAAAAAATATGTTCGCATGGCTCAATTGAGCCCAAACCACATCATTGATTGACCCAATTTATTAATTAGCTCGATATGCGATGATATTAGGGCTAACTAATCCCAAAATCACATTTTATAATCATAAATAGGTTCAAAAGCTCAAATTTGTCTTGATTGCCTTTGTGATTGGATCCTATGTACCATAAACCCTAAATCTTAAGCCCTAAGCCTTAAACCCTAAATCATAAACTTTAAACCCTAAACCAATTAATTTAGCCCTGAAAAACATCCTTTAGAGTAATAATTTGGTTCACATTGCTTAAACTAGCCCAAATCGTATCATTGATTACTCCAATTGACTAATTGGCTCAATATGTGATGGCATTAGAAAAAATTGAGCCCAAAATCATATTTTTTAGTCACATGTAGGTCCAATAAACTCAAATCAGCCCCAGTTACCTTCACAATTGGACCCTATACCCTAAACCCTATACCTTAAACCCTAAGCCTTGAACCCTAAACCCAAAACCCTAAATTGTAAACTTTAAAACTTAAACCAATTTATTTAGCTCCAATTAACATCCTTTAGAGTAAGAATTAGTTTCAAAAGCCTTAATTTGGCCCAAAATACATCATTGAATTCCCCAATTGACTAATTGGTTCAACCTATGATGATATTGGGGCTAATTGAGCCTAAAATCACATAATGTAGTCATAAATAGGTTCAATGAGATCAAATTGGACATAATTGTGTTCGTAATTGGACCCTATACCATAAAACTTGAACTTTATACCCTAAGCCCTAAACCCTAAATCGTAAACCCTAGACTTTAAACTAATTTTAGCCCCAATTAACATCCTTTAGAGTAAGAATTATGTTCATAGGGCTCAATTCAGCCCAGATCGCATTACTTATTTCTCCCAATGACTAATTGGCTCAATATGTTATGACATTGGCGCTAATTGAGCCCAAAATCATATCTTGTAGTCACAAATAGGTTCAACTAGCTCAAAATTTCCTTGTTTGCCTTCGTAATTAGACCATACACCCTAAATCCTAAACCATAATCCTTAAGCTCTGATCCCTAAACCTTAAATCATAAAACCTAATCCCTAAACCAATCGATTTAGCCCCAATTAACATCTTTTAGAGCAATAATTAGGTTCACAGAGCAAAATTTTGCCCAAATCACATCATTGATTGCCCAAATTGACTAATTGACTCTATTTGTGATGACATTGGCACTAAATGAGACCAAAATCATATTATATAATCACAAATAGGTTCTACGAGGTTGAATTGGCCCTAATTACTTTCACCATTAGACCATAAACCTTAAACTCCAAACCCTAAAACATAAACTCTCAATTGTTAAACTGTAAACCCTAAAATCTAAACCCTAAATCCTAAAACCCTAAACCCTAAACCAATCTATTTAGTTAAGCAAATGACATCAAGATTACAGTCAAAATTAGGTTTATATTTTTTTTATGTACAAAACTTCAATGTTAACAACCAACATCAACTAAGACCATGCATGAACTTTGATAATTAAAAAATATATAATAAAATCAATAAGATGGCCAAATCCACGTCAATGTAATAGTAAAAAATTTTGTGCATGGTAATTTTGTGTACACAATAATTATGTGTATGTGATTCTAATGTTTGTCATTTCAAACACATGTCTCAAGATTCGGGAATGGCTTGGACTTGTAAAAATATAATTGAATGCCTGTTTTTGACTAAAAATAACAAAATATAACTTCTGCGATACTAAACATTATGAATTTTATCAAAAAAATTTGAAAATATGATTACAACATCGAGCACACTCTCCTCTTTCTAAATATACAATTTTATTTATATTTTTATTACTTTAATATTTTTATTTTTATTTAATTTTAAATATATCTTTTTATACTATTATATATCACAATTATACATGTTTATATATTTTTTAGTGTATCTTTTTTTTTATTGATTCAAATTGGAAAAAAATATAAGGTTACAAACTAGACATAATTTTATCACATTAAAAAAGAAAGTATTTTTTAAAATATTTTTTGAAGTAGTTAGGGGGCGCACAATCGGTTATGCATTCTTGATCATATTTTATGGTTTATTTATTTGTGAAATTAGTAAAAAAATAATGTTCATTAATTTTTTTCATAAATATAGGTTACAAACTAGATAACCTTATCTAACTTTCCATCAAAGGGTTTAAAAAAAGGTAAATGGTGTTCAAAAAATGACGGGGTGCATGGTAGGTTATCTACTACAATTTTTATTAAAAACAATAATACCTCTTCAAATTTCCGATATTTGACCTTCTTATACTTAACCATTTAAAAAAAAAAATAGTTTAAAAATTAGACTCAAAATGCTACAATTCATGTTCTTATAATATCTTCAAATTTTAAGTGTAGGTGTCTAAATAATCTCTACAAGTTGAGGTTTCTTGTTTTCCCTGAAATATATGTCCACTTAAGACCCTCTTTTCACCTTTCAATTCCATGCACTTACTCTTAAATATAGAGTAGAGTTTAGAGCCTCCTTTTTTGATTGGGAATATTTTTTTACACTTCTCATATTTTTTTATGTACAAAACACGTGTTATTGCTCTTTGGTCTCCTAGATTTTTTGGTCTCGTGAACATTATTGCAATATTACATTCATTCATTATGTCGAGAGGCATAACTACAATGATAGATATGTGGGATAGATAAAAGAAGTGTAATATTATGAAATGTCAATACAATGACTAACGTTAAATTTAATATTCACTTCTTACCATTATAACAAGCATTTTCTTTTTATTTATAAAAAACGATCCAAAAATCACAATATCTAATATATATGATAAAATTTAAATTTTTTTTTATTAATTTTTTTTTATACAATTAAATTAAGATAATCTATCACTAATCTTTTATATATATATATATATATATATATATAAACCATTTAAATAACCAAAACTATCCAATAAACCAAAAAAGACACGTGTAGATTAATGCATCATAACCTTTTCCAAATAAATATATTGAGATATACATAATTCTTGGGCTCAATTTTCTCCATAGTCCAAAAAGGAGGTGGCCAACCTAGAAATTGTGATACCTTGAATAATGGGCCATTTTATTCTTACATTTTGGAAGTTAGTTTATTTTTATTTTCAGTTTGTCTCCGGGCCCACTTAAATTGATTTAATTGGAAGAGTAAGCCCTCTAAACCCGCATATGTCCCGTAAACACAATCCCATGTCCTCCCAAAGATAACAATTCATAGGACCATTGAAAAATTAAATAATAATAACAATAAATTATTTATTAATTTATGATATATTTCAATTTATATTGAATTTATTAGTATAGATGTTTTAAATGTATTTATATTAAAAATATCTAGATTTTATTTTAAGAATTTTTTGGAATTTGTTATATATTATATTAACTAGTATATTTTTTTGAGTATAAAAATAAAACTATTTTTATAAGTACTATTTAATATATTTGAAGAGCTTAATTGCAACGCCACACAAAATACACTTTGTAGTTTTAGATGGAAGTAGAAATAATTTATTAGAAACACATGTCAGCATTGAAACTTAAAAAAATAACCAATTTTATTGTACAAATGAAAAAATAAATTTCTTGACTAAACTTGGCACTACATGAAACAAATGAGAATGGAATTTAGTATTATGAATAATCATAATAGTGTATTTTTATGTGTTTACAACTTAACATATCAAAGAAGAGAAAATTAATATGCAATGATTGAGGGTGCACTGAAATTGAAAAATATGTGTTTTAAGTTTTTAACTTGTAATAGTATTTACTCATAAAATTATATTTTTAGTAAAAGTTAATATCTAATATAATAATTTTAGTTTGATTTTAATTTGTGAAAATGTTTGTTCAATAATAATAATAAATGTTAATATGGTTTAATAATGTTGGTGGGTTTTTTTTTTTTTTTTTGACAGTTAAATAAACATCAAATTTAAGTTTAGAATTAAAAGTGAGTACACTTATTACATTACAGTGTACCACCAACTCCTGGATGTTATGGAATGTCTCTCTGCATAATTAATAATTTTATTACATCGAAAGACATTCTACAATAAAAGAGGGGAAATGATAGAACCTAATGTCATGCCCGTGTAAAGAAAAATAAACATTTTCTTTTAAAAAAAATTAATAAAAAATAATTATAAAATAAAAAAGAGCCAACATAATATTTAAAAATATATATAATATATATATATATAATCCTTATTCTAATAATTTAGAATACACAATTTATATCAACATACTTAAAATATCTTATATGTTAACATTCATTAAAATTATATCACTAAATAATCTAAAAAAAATTTAATATGCAATATACTGTTAATATCAAAATTATTGATCTAATATAAAATAGCATAAGAAGAGATTATGATATGAAGCAATACACACGGGAAAGTAATATTAATAATTCAATATAATTGTAGTTATAATATATCTTAATAATAATATAATTATATCAAATATGCATATTTTATAAGATTTATGATTATAAAAAAATGCTTGAATAATGACCTATTATAAAGGAGTGGCTATTATAAAATAAAATATAGTCATTTTATTTATCTTATATAATATTAAAACTTTCTTATATATCATATGTTTTTATGATATATAATAAGAAAAATGGATATAACAATAAATAGAATATGAAATCAATTTATTTATCTTGAATTCATATTTTATAAATATTATATAAAAAAATTAAAGATATAATGGAAAAGGGGAAGGAGAAAGCTAATATCAACACGTCATTAAAGTTTTAAATAACAGTGGTTGATATTTTATGTGATGTGTATTTTACATAGATTTATTTAAGCAAGATAAATTATGATCTAAATTTGGATAATTTTTTTTCAAATATTATAAGTTGTCATTTGATTTTGAACAATAGTAGAATAGGCGCTTCAAGAATGATATCTTTCAACATATTTTACATAGATTTATATAAGATAAGTATACCGATTATTTATTATATAAATTTTTCATTGACTAGTGGTAGATAGTCTTAACCTAAATATACTTCCGCAAAACGAAAGGTTCCAAGCTTTACCATATATCTAAGATATTATATATTTTCAATTGTTAAAATAGAAAGAAATTTTTCTATGTAAAAATTAAATAAACGTCAAATTTAAAGTTAAAAATATATTATAATAATCAACATTAAATTTAAAATCAACTATTAATTATTGAAATATTTTCTTGAACAAAACTAATCCCATGTTATTATCATGGATTAAAATACACAAATCTAGTTCTTCTAGAAAATCTAATCCCATGTTATTATCATCTAGAAACATACATAAATATAGCCCACGACTTTCCCTAGTTTTATTATGTGCAAAGAAAAAACAAAAATTAAAAGATTGTGAAAGGATTTCATATGATCAAATCCCTTTCTTTGTACGTTAATTATGGGTAATAAAATTTATAGTCTTTGATTGTGTTCTCTGATGAATAAGATGTTACTGGTTTAGGTCTAATATAGGTAAGGTCAATGTCAATAGTAAAGGTGAACGTGCCTACACAACTTATGCCCCCATGGAATATAGGGAAACAATTGGGTGTGCCAAAGATGTTCAAGGAAGTTTGTACTTTCCTAAGGCATATTAAATATTATCGCAAGTTTATTCGTAATTATCTAAAGATTGTGATTTTATTGAAGGTTTGATAGGTGGTGAATTCATTTATCATTTACTCTCGAGCGTAATTTAACTGTGATTAGTTATGTTAGATTTTATGTTTTTTCTTATACTTACTCTCTTTGATTTATTGGGGTTTCATAAATTTCAACTATGTAATAAATTTCACATTTTTAATCAGTTCAATTCAATAGATTATTCTAATTTTTTTGTTATTTCTCATTCACATGAGGGCTCTTTCAGAGATGTTTATCATACAAAAAATAATGTATCTAATCAGGTCATGATAAATCAAGTTCAATTTCTTCAAAAGTATATTCCAGATTTGAATCCCAATACGCCAACTAGAGTTAATTATAAATATGATTTTGAATTACAATATTTACAAAATATGGGGTATATATGGACCAAATTAGGAGAAAATGCACAAGGCATTATTCACCATATTATAGAATCCACTCAAAAAGGTAAACAAGGATTAGGATATATACGTAATTCATACATTATAGTGCCAAATAAGTACTCTCATATAAATTTTGTCAAATCAATGGTAACACCAAATTAGAGGAAAATGCACAGGGCTTTATTCACCCTAATACATAATCCACTCAAAAAGATAAATAAGGATTAGGATATATACCTAACTTAGAGATTATAGTGCTAAATAAACACTCTCATATATTTTTTGTCAAATCAATGCAGCGTCAAATTAAGAGAAAATGTAGAGGGCATTATTCACTTTATTATAGAGTCCTCTCGAAAAGGTAAACAAGGATTAGAATATATACCTAACTCAGACATTATAATACCAAATAAACACTTTCATATAGATTTTGTCAAATCAATGGCAGAAATTCAGAGTGATTCACTTCACATAGAAATGGTGCACTACAAATGTAATCACTATAAGATTGGTGAACAAACTAACACATTATTTACACTAATATAAATTACAAATATTTTGTTTAAAATGTTTATGGTCGATATTTGTTCAAAAAAATATTTACAATATTTCATTTATACATACATTTGGGGTCAATATGACTACAAATTAGTTACCAAATATAATAATTACTAAATCAAATTGAGTATTATTACCACCGATTGGAACTATTTCAATGAATAGAGCATTAGGGTATAAGATAGTATTTGTTGTATTTAAAGTTACCATTCAATACGCATCCTATAATTTGCTCTTGGGTTTACCTTGGATAAGGAACATGGGGAAAGCACCTTCCACATTATACATGTGCCTTACATTTATATATGATGGACATCTATTTACATATCCAACAGATACTAATCCTTCAAATACTTGGACTCACAAAAGCTTGTTCTTATACATGATCACCTAACACATAAGCAAGAGTAGTTTTAAAAATTACCAACACCTTCACGAAGACGGTTTACATTTTACCATAAGTTTCATAGATGCTCTTACCAAAGTTGTTGGAATGTCAACTTATATCACTTCATCTTGAAAGAATGATGACTAAATCGTTCCAAACTGCAAAATCTTAGGTGTTGATAATAAAGAATATTATGAAAGGAGAGATCTATAAAACAAAGGATTACAAACTGATATGCTGAACAAAGTAACAAATATCATATATTACATCCAAACTTATTCTATGTTGTCAAGAAGTAAAGCATCCTAACCAATGTGCGATAAATACACAATTGAAAAAAGATAAAAGACACCTAGTAAACATGATTAATCTACTCTAACACCCCCTCAAGTGAATCTAGGGGTTAAAATTTTTCAAAAACAAAGTGGCATATCTACAGCATAAGTCTCGACAGCAAGGCCTGATCAGGTACTCATGTACAATATATCCATGAAGTGGAGAAAGAGAGAAAACACGTAGGAAACAAACCCCCCAAAAAAAAATGATGTGAAAGCAGGAAGGAAGGACTTCATATGGAATCCCCCTATGAACAACTGCTATCGATACTGAAGTTGTTGATACTCCAAGTCAGGGTTGCAAAATAACCAATGTCAATGTCAAGATCCTCAGCTAGAAGACTGTAGAAGCTCCATCTACATTGAATAATGTTTATTCCTTTTGCCAAAGGAAGAAAACAAATGGTGGACTGGAAGTCTACCCATTCTACAATAGAAGATGAAGGAAGCATCCATACAAATATATCTGAATCGCATTCAAATCTAGAGTGTGGCATAGGTCTGGAAAGATCACGCGTAAGAACTGGATCTAATGCCACTGAAGTGGATCAAAAGATAGAAATGGAACATTCCCTGAAGGAATGTCCATAGGAAATGAAGTGTAATGCTTAAAAAGTGTACTTGCACAAGATCCAGTGGAGTCCTCTAAAGTGATAATTTGTGATGGTTCAAAATCCTACGTATGAACAAATGTAAGTTCTACAAATAAACATCCCAAGTCTAGCAGAAACTCATCCCATAGAGGTGGCTCAACAAAAATAAGAGCAATGAAAGTCAAGAATGCATCATCACGGGAAACTATAGTTGGAAGAAAGAGTAAATCATCATAAGAGAAAACCTCGCTGATAGGAGGAGAAGAAGGTGGAGAAGCATCATCCATGTCACCATCAAAAGATAAATCCTCAGTAATTGGAAGAGAAGGAAGTGAAAAAGAATGTCAAGGAAGAGAGGTATAGAAAACCCAAAGGGCTCAATATCCCCACCAAAGAAGGATTCAATAGCATCTGAAACTCCCTTTCGTGATGTGGCATCCATAATATGAATGTAAGGAGAATCAAGCTAAAATCTTCATCTATCATAGACACAATCCAAATAGTATCTTCTTCATCTATCATAGACACAATCCAAATAGTATCTTCTTCACCTGTGAAGTTGGGAAGGTCACCAAGTACAATTCTCCAAATACCTTTTAGCTAAAGATGTATCTTCAGTTTTATTTTCCAAATAGTGTAATTTGAGGTGTTGAGGGGCTCTATTGTCAAAATACAAAGAATAATTTGTGAAAAAATAAGAATAATCCCCTACCCCTAAAAAAATAACAATTGTTGATTCAAAGATTGATAGGAACTAATAAACCCCCCGAAATGTGTAAAAACCCCCTAGAATTTGACACTTTATACTTGAGTGTGTTTTACAAAACAAATAACCTCAATGCATGAAGAATTAAAAACATATACTTTTGAAAAAAATAGAACTCGATTTTATACTTTTGAAAAAAATAGAAATCAATTTCGAGTCACGATTCAAAAGTTATAGTCTTTTCAAGTTTCTTGTTATTAAAATGGGTTGAATAAGTAAACATTGCACAAAAAATATTAAATTCTTGAAGAAAATTAAATTTTTTCTACCAGATATGGGAAAAGTGGATTTGAATAAAATTTGCAACAAAAAAAAAAGAACAATCTTCCACATAGATCAATCTTCCATGTTGATTTTTCACTTTAAATACAAGATCTGATTTTTTCTTGATCATGCATAAAAAAATCATAGAAAAACATAATCATAGGGGCAACTTCAAAGCCTCATATATCCCAAATATTGATTGAATACCTGTGTGAGGAGAAAATTGATCTTCAAGACAATCATGATTTTCTAAAAAAAAAACTTTATAATTTTTTCAAAAAATAAATGTATGGCCATCATAATAGATCTAACCAACTCAAATGTAAATCATTATAAATGATTATGTTTGAACACAACAAATCTAAGCATACTCAAAACTAGAAACCCTCCACCATTCCAAGAAGAAATTTTGATAGATGAATAAACCCTTGCAACAATAAACTTGCAAATAGATGGATGCAACCCCTATTGCTCTGATACCATGAAAGGAATGATGACTAGATCGTTCCAAGCCGTAGAATCTCAAGTGTTGACAACAAAGAACATCACAAAAGTAGAGATCTATAAAATAAAGGGTTGTAAACTGATAAGTAGAACAAAGTAGCAAATATCATATATTACATCCAAACTTCTTTTATGTTGTTAAAAATCAGAAGCCTTGCATATATAGGCAAGGACAAACAAGGAGAAAAGCATCCTAACCAAGGTGGGATAAATCCACAATAGGAAAAAGAAAAAAAAAACACTTAGTAAACATGAGTAACCTACTCTAACACATCACATTAAAGAGGTTGTTACAAGTAGACCTTTTCCAAAAGGATTTGACAAACATACTTTTTGTGATTTTCAAATACTACAAGGAAAGACTAAAAATGCATCACTTTGAGGCACAAGATAAAATATTTTATAAATGAGAACATCATTGATGTGGGTACAAATTAAAAAAATAAAAATTTATAGCTTAATGAAGATCCCAAAGAATTTTTTTTATCGATTCCTTTTGAGTATGCAATAAAGTAGTTTAGAATGAGAATGTTACACAGGGAATACAATTACATGTTTCTCATGATACACATGAGGTTGCATTAAATTATCAATGTAATAGTACTATGCAGCATACACAAAATATTACAAATCATCCTCATACTGATAATGATTATATTATGAAAAAAGATCAAATTTCAAAATAAAAAATAATACCAAAGGCAACACAAGCACATTGCGTAAAGCTTATCAAGCCTATTTTTTATACAATCCCTATTGATTGTGAGTCCCTTGTAGGATTCATTTATGAGTGTGTTCCTTTCTCTTTCTTAGTCATATGTGTGTGTGTGTGTGTGTGTGTGTGTGTGTGTGTATATATATATATATATATATATATATATATATATATATAGTGTGTGTGTGTGTGTGTGTGTGTATTCTAAAAATATTTAAAAATTAATTTATTTCAAAAAATAAAAAAACAAGTACTACGCATGATAGTGTAGATATTTGCATAAGTTGATTTTTACTTTAGTATATGCAATATTTATCCATATCCATTTTAATATAAAATATGCTTCAAAAAGTGTACTTAAGTGAGTTGAAGAAAACATGTTATCATCTTTAGATGCAATTGCAGGTGGTGATATTATCTTAGGCCCAAAAATTTTACACAAACAAAACTGCATTCAACCAATCATTCATGCACTCTATTGTCCTCCAACTTCATCAGACATATCCCAATGAACAAAAGCTCTATTTTCTCATATTCAAAATAGTCACGGGTCTTCTACATATTATTCATATCTCAACAAGTTCATTGGGGACATATTTTACACAGATTCTATCACTCTATGACTATCCCTTTTGTTTTTATTACAATACAATACTCCATGCAACATCTCCCTAATTTGCTCACTTACTTTCATGTTGCTATTTTACATGATATTTGAGTTATTGTATGTGTTTCTGTTACCCGTTACTTATGTAGATCAATTACACTTTTTCATCATGCTTTACATGTTTATTTCTTTCATTCATGTTTTTTATGTATTTCTTTCTCTAGATTGTGGGCATTTGAACATGTCTTTCTTTGTGTATTTAAGCTTTATTGTGTGTCCTTATGCATGTGATTGGCATTTGAACATGTCCTTTGTATGTGGCCCCTTGGCTTTCTTACGTTTTTTGTGCTTTGTGTGTATGTGACATGGCCATGACTCTTGTTTGTTATGTTGTTGCTTAGTTTTCTATACCATGATGGATATCATGCATCTTTCCCAAGTAGTTCTATATTAGTTTCAACATTATCCAGTATATGATCACTTATTTATGTGCCCAATTGCTAACATTTATCTTGACATGACACTATGTATGTTTTTATTTACATGTATCACACACTATAATGTTTGCTAAAATTATCAATATAATGCCATGATCTCCAATTTTATCATTATTACTTCAAATTTTAACTTTGTTATAACTCATTTGCACAAATTATTATTTTGAGTTAAGTTCTTGAGTAGGCTTGAGAACTCACCTCAAAATAAAGGGCATACAAAGTGGCTTGTCTTAGACACTAAGCTTCAAAATAAGGGGCATATACAATTATTTTTTACTCAAAAAGTACATTCAAATAGTACCACACCCTAAGGACAAGGGCACAAGTAGTGGTTGTCCAAATCAATGCATTGTCATCCCTGATAAGTTGTTGACATCTCTCATTTTGAGGATGCGTAGATGCTATCACTTAACATAAAATAATAAAAATATGTAGAGGGGGTCTATTTTTTTAATATGAACTATACAAGTATAAACATAAAATAATATTATATTATATATTAAAAAGTTTTTTTTTTTTTTTTTTTTTAAAGTTCGATCTATAATTTATAGAATATGTTTTTAATCTATAATTTATAAAATATATTTTAAACTATAATTTATAGAATATTTTCTTCAGTTTTATTTGAGAATATACTTTCACTATTCATTAGATGTGTCACTTTCCAATTTTTATCTTGCAAAACATCAACATATATTAATGTTAATTTTGTAACAATGTCAATTGTTGTAATAAATATCATAAATATGACAATGTCAATTGTTGTAACGTACGTGTAAATTTCAAGTCCTAGTTGAATCTTGTCATATTGTAAATAGTTTTCAAACTTTATAAAAATAACTTTGATTGACAAATCACATTAAAGCATAGATATTTTGATTCTTTCAACTCTACACTCTCAAAACAAAAATTTATAATCTTAAATTTCGAAATAGCTTATAAAATTATAGCCAAACACATGTCTATAAAGAATCAAATATTTTGTTGAACAAAACTTCTCCCATGTTATTATCATGGAGAGAAAAATACAAAAATCTACTTCTTCTAGAAAACAAATCCCATGTTATTATCATCTAGAAACATACATAAATATAGCCGGCGGGCTTATAAATTTTGCCCACGACTTTGCCTAGTTTTATTATGTGCACACATTTTCAAAGAAAAAACAAAAATTAAAAGATTGTGAAAGGGATTTTGCATATGATCAACTCCTTGGCTTTATACGTTAATTATGGGCAATAAAATGTATGGTCTTTGGTTGTTGTTTTCTAGTGAATAAGATGTTATTATTGGTTTAGGTCTAATATAGGTAAGGTCAATGTCAATAGTAAGGGTGAACGTGCCTACACAACTTATGCCCCCATGGAATATAGAGAAACAATTGGGTGTGCCAAAGATGCTTAAGGAAGTTTGTACTTTCCTAAGCCATACAAGATATTATTGCAAGTTTATTTGTAATTATCTAAATATTGTGATTTTATTGAAGGTTTCATGGGTGGTGAATTCATTTATCATTTATTATCGAGCGTAATTTAACTGTGCTTAGTTATGTTGTTAGATTTATTGTTTTTTTTAATACTTATTCTCTTTGATTTATTGGGGTTTCATAAATTTAAAATATGTAATAAATTTCACATCTTTAATCAGTGTAATTCAATGGATCATTCTAATTCTTTTGTTATTTCTCATTTACATGAGGGCTCTTTCAGAAATGTTTATGATACAAGAAATAATATATCTAATAAGGTCACGATAAATCAAGTGCAATCTCTTCAAAAGCATTTCCCAGATTTGAATCTCAATACGCCAACTAGAGTTAATTCTAAATATTATTTTAGATTAAAATATTTATAAAATATGCGGTATACATGGACCAAATTAGGAGAAAATGTACACGGCATTATTCACCATATTATACACTCTACTCAAAAAGGTAAACAAGGATTAGGATATATACATAATTCAAACATTATAGTGCCAAATAAGAACTCTCATATAAATTTTGTCAAATCAATGGCAACACCAAATTAGAGGAAAATGCACAGGTTTTTATACATCCTCTACAAAAGCCACTCAAAAAGATAAATAAGGATTAGGATATATAACTAACTCAGAGATTATAGTGTTAAATAAACACTCTCATATATTTTTTGTCAAATCAATACAACATCAAATTAAGAGAAAATGCAGAGGGCATTATTCACTTTATTATAGAGTCCTCTCCAATAGGTAAACAAGAATTAGAATATATACCTAACTCAGACATTATAATATGAAATAAACACTTTCATATAAATTTTATCAAATAAATGGTAGAAATTCAAAGTGATTCACTTCACATAGAAATGGTGCACTACAAATGTAATCACTATAAGATTGGTGAACAAACTAACACATTATTTATACGAATACAAATTGCAAATATTTTGATTAAAATGTTTATGGTCGATATTTGTTCAAAAAAAATATCTGCAATATCTCATTTATACATATATTTCAAGTCAATATGACTACAATGCAATTACCAAATACAATAATTATTAAATTATACTGAGGATTATTACCACCGATTGGAACTATTTCAATTAATAGAGCATTTAGGTATAAGAAAGTATTTGTTGTATTTAGAGTTACCATTAAATAAACATCCTATAATTTGCTCTTGGGTTTACCTTGGATAAGGAACATGGGGGAAGCACCTTCCACATTATACATGTGTCTTACTATTATATATGATGGACTTCTATTTACATATCCAACAGATACTAATCCTTCAAATACTTGGACTCACAAAGGCTTGTTTTTATACATGATCACCTAACACATAAGTAAGAGCAATTTCAAAAATTACCAACACCTTCACGAAGACAATTTACATTTTACCATAAGCTTCATATATGCTCTTACCAAAGTTGTTGGAATGTCAACTTATATCACTTCATCTTGAAAGAATGATGACTAAATTATTCCAAACTGCAAAATCTTAGGTGTTGACAATAAAGAATATCATAAAAGGAGAGATCTATAAGACAAAGGATTACAAACTAATATGCTCAACAAAGTAAAAAATAGCATATATTAAATCCAAACTTATTCTATGGTGTTACAAATGAGAAGCCTTGCATATATAGACAAGGACGAACAAGAAGCAAAGCATCCTAACCAATGTGGGATAAATACACAATTGGAAAAAGATAAAAGGCACCCAGTAAACATGATTAATCTACTCTAACACCCCCTCAAGTGAATCTAGGGGTTAAAAATAGTCAAAAATAAAGTGGCATATCTATAGTATAAGTCCCGACAGCAAGGCCTGATCAGGGACTCATGTCCAATATATCCATGAAGTGGAGAAAGAGAGAAAACACGAGGAAACAAACCCCCCCCCCCCAAAAATAAAATGATGTGAAAGTAAGAAGGAAGGATTTCATATGGAATCCCCCTAAGGACAACATCTATCCATATTAAAGTTGTTGATACTCCAAGTTAGGCTCGCAAAATAACCAATGTCAATGTTGAGATCCTCGGCTAGAAGATTGTAGAAGCTCCATCTACATTGAATAATGTTTATTCCTTTTGCCAAAGGAAGAACACAAATGGTGTACTGGAAGTTTGCCTGTTCTACAATAGAAGATGAAGGACGCAAACATACAAATATATCTGAATCGCATTCAATTCTAGAGTGTGGCATAGGTCTAGAAAGATCATGCACAAGAACTGGATTTAATACCACAAAAGTGGATCAAAAGATAGACATGGAACATTCCTTGAAGGAATGTCCATAGGAAGTGAAGTGTAATGATCAAAAAGTGTACTCTCACAAGAACCAGTAGAGTCCTCTGAAGTGATAATCTATGGTGGTTCAAAATCTTACATATGAACAAATGTAAGTTCTATAAATAAACATCCCAAGTCTAGCAGAAACTCATCCCATAGAGGTGGCTCGACAAAAATAAGAGAAATGAATGTCAGGAATGCATCATCATGAGAAACTATAGTTCGAAGAAAGAGTAAATCATCATAAGAGAAAACCTCGTTGATAGGAGGAGAAGAAGGTGGAGAAGCATCATCCATGTCACCATCAAAAGATAAATCTTTAGTAATTGGAAGAGAAGGAAGTGAAATAGGAGGTGGAGGAAGAGAGGTATAGAAAACCCAAAGGGCTCAATATCCCCATCAAAGAAGGATTCAATAGCATCAGAAATTCCCTTTTGTTATATGGCATCCATAATATGAATGTGTAAACTGTGTGAAACATTGAGGAGAATCAAGCGAAGAGCCTCATCTTGCATAAATGCAATCCAAACAATATCTTCTTCATCGGTGAAGTTGGGAAGGTCACCAAATACAATTCTCCAAAAACCTTTCAGCTAAAGATGTATCTTTAGTTTTATTTTCCAAATAGTGTAAATCGAGATGTTGAGGCGCTTCATTATCAAAATACAAGGAATAATTTGTGAAAAAATAAGAATAATCCCCCCCAAAATAACGATTGTTGATTCAAAGATTGATAGAAACTAATAAACCCCCCCAAATGTGTAAAGCCCCCTAGAATTTGACACTTTATAATTTAGTGTGTTCTAAAAGATAAATAACCTCAATGCATGAAGAATAAAAAACATATACTTTTGAAAAAAATAGAACTCGATTTTATACTTTTGAAAAAATTAGAAATCAATTTTGAGTCACGGTTCAAAATTTATAGTCTTTTCAAGTTTCCTATTATTAAAATGGGTCGAATAAGTAAACATTGCACAGAAAATATTAAATTCTTGAAGAAAATTAAATTCTTTCTACCAGATATGGAAAAAGTGCATTTGAATGAAGTTTGCAACAAAGGCAAAGAACAATCTTCCACATAGATCAATCTTCCATGTTGATTTTTCACTTTAAATACAAGATCTAATTTTTTCTTGATCTTGCATAAAAAATCATAGAAAAACATAATCATAGGGGCAAATTCAAAGCCTCATATATCCGAGATACTGATCGGATTCCTGTGTGAGGAGAAAATTGATCTGCAAGATAATCATGATTTTCTAAAAAAAACTTTATAATTTCTCCAAAAAACAAATGTATGGCAAGAACAGTCGATCTAATCAACTCAAATGTAAATCATTATGAATAATTATGTTTGAACATAACAAATCCAAGCATACTCAAAACTAGAAACCCTCCACCATTCCAAGAAGAAAGTTTGATATATGAATAAACTCTTGTAACAATAAACTTGCAAATAGATGGATGCAACAGGTATTGCTCTGATATCATGAAAGGAACGATGACTAGATTGTTTCAAGCTGCAGAATCTTAAGTGTTCATAAGAAAGAACATCACAAAAAGAGAAATCTATAAAATAAAAGGTTGTAAACTGATAAGTAGAAAAAAGTAGCAAATATCTTATATTACATCTAAACTTCTTTTATGTTGTTAAAAATGAGAAGCCTTACAAGAAAGGACAAACAAGGAGAAAAGCATCCTAACAAAGGTGGGATAAATCCATAATAGAGAAAAGACAAAAAACACCTAGTAAACATGAGTAACCTACTCTAACACATCACATTAAAGAGGTTGATACAAGTAGACCTTTTCCTAAGGGATTTGACAAACATGCTTTTTGTGATTTTCAAAGACTACAAGGAAATACTAAAAATGCATCATTTTGAGGCACAAGATAAAATATTTTATAGATGAGAACATCACTGATGTGGGTTCACCTAAAAAAAATAAAAATTTATAGCTTAATGAAGATCCCAAGGCTTTTGAGCTTCTACTCGAGAATGACGGGTTTCAGAGTCTGTAGGTCGAAGCCGAGCTAGGGCAACCGTGCCCTAGCTTGTTCAGGGGGAGTTAGATGTGCAAAGGAGAGGATTTGGGGGACGAGTGCGTGGGGAGAGGCTGAGGCGTCAAACAGTCACGCAGGACCAAGGAGGGTGTGTTAATGGCTCAGTAGGAGCCTTTAAAGACCACACCTGGCAAGAGATTTAGTGAAGCCGTGGGCATGAACAGGTAGGAGCAGCAAGTTAAAACATTCGGTAATGTGTTTTCTTTCAAGAATTCAGGAGCTATGGAATGGAGCTTGCCTAGGGGCTCTCAGATCATGAAGATTAATGGTTGCCTGGAGAGGTGCAAAGAGCGACCTAAACTGGTAATTCCTTTTGATATGATTTCTGAGGACGTCGAATATTATTCTAAGCACCCATTGTATTGCAAGTTTTTGGGTTTGAGAGTTTCCCTCCAATTTTTGGAGAGTTAGGCAAGGAGAGTGTGGGAACCAGAGGGAGAAATGGAGGTCACGTTATTGGCAAATAACTACTTCATGGTGACGTTTTTATGCTTGGTTGACCGCAACAGGGTTTTTGAGGGAGGACTGTATTTTTACAATTAGGTTGGACTTTTTGTCAAACCTTGGCATGCTAGGTTTAATCCTTCTGAGGAATTACCAACTCGGGTTCCGGTATGGGTTCAACTCCCCAGATTTCCTATTGAATGTTATCAAGAGGACGTTCTCCAGATGTTAGCTTCGACGCTTGGAAGGCCGGTGGAGTCTTCAACACAGACTTTAGGTAAGAAAGTCATGACTTTTGCTTGAATTTGTATGGAAATTGATTTGAGCAAACCATTTCCTGATGTGGTGCAGATGAGTGTGGGTTCATATTCTTGGGTGCAACAATTGGACTATGAGACCCTTCCCTTCAGGTGTCACCTATGCCATGAATATGGACACCTAGTGCATAGATGCCCGAAGGCTAAGTTAATGGAGTAGCAACCCCAACCGCCACCTAGCAACACTCCCAGTGCTGATAAATAGAAGAAGTATGGGGTCAAGGAGGGCAGGGATGCTGAAGGTTTTATGCAGGTTAAAGCTCGAAGCTACAATAAAGGCCAAAAGAGGACCCTTAGGGAGCGGCAGGATGAAGACTCCTTCAATAGGTTTGAAATCTTGGATGAATTGGGCTAGCAAGAAGTAAATCCAGGATTAATGAGTGTGGAGCAGCTCATGGGAGGTTTAGGACCAGAGATTATTTCAACCATTCTTCCTTCGGTTCTTCAGGAAGAGTCGACCTTACCCATGGCTTTGGAGGGGAAGACAGAGGCACAGAGGGTGGAGGTGACAAATGGTGACCTGGAATAGAATGGAGAGGATGCGTACCTTCTAGCAAGGACTATGGTGGCAGAAGTAGATAAGAGAGGAAAATCTTCTCCTCACTTAGGCATTCTTCAAAAGGAGGGGAAGAAGGGGATGCCAGAAAAAAGTGTTAAATTGGGGCGCAAGAAGGACATGGAGAGAATTAAGATGATTGGAGAGACCTTTGGTGGAGTCAGGTGCAGTTAAGACCTTAGACTCTCACTTTTTAACTCCTCTGAAATGATCATTATCTCGTGGAATGTAAGGGGACTGAACAACAGTCCTAGACAAAAGGCTGTTAGGGAATTAGTTAGATGTCAAGTACATGATTTTCTCTTTCTTTAAGAAACAAAAGTTTTGGTGGATGATATGAGGAATATCACACCTAAGTTATGGAGGCACGGTTCATGGCAGTGCATTGGAGCTCATGGGTCTTCGGGGGGCGTGGCTTGTTTCTGGAATCTACGTAAGATTCAACCTGTGTCTTGTATTTCTTTTAAATCCTCTTTATCTATGGTGGCCTCATGTATGGAGTCGGGTGAATCAGTCCTTTTTTTCAATGTCTATGCTCCTACAGATTTTTGAGATAAACGTCTTGTTTGGAAAAACATCCACTTTCTTCGTCCATTATTTCTTTACTTGCCTTGGATTGTTGCGAGAGACTTTAATGTTATTCTTGATTTAACAGAGAAAAGAGGAGGTAATGCAATGCTAGAACCTTCCTCTCTTCTACTCTGGGATAATATTGTGGCACTCAATTTAGTGGATATCAAGCCTGTTAATGGATGCTTTACTTGGAACAACAGAAGGGTGGGGGACAAGTGCATTGCGGAGCGTATAGATATATTCATGACCTCTTGTTATTGGGTGGGGGGTTCATGGTCTTCTTGCCTGGAGATACTTGATTAGAGGGGTTCGGACCACTAGCCCATAAAATTGGTAATTTCTTCAGCCCGTTTGCCTCAAAAGACATCATTCAAGTTTCAACTCATGTGGTTTAGGGACCTGGACCTGTTTGGACGTGTGGCGGATTGGTGGAGGATGGGTAGGCCTGCTGTAGGAACATCAATGTATACTTTTGTTAAGCTTCTCGAATTTGTCAAGTACCATCTTAAGACGTGGAATCGACAAAGTTTTGGGAACATCTTCCAAAGGAAAAATGAGGCACAAATGGAGCTGAATGACATTATCAGATTCATTCGAGAAGAGGGGATGACTGAGTTTTTGCTGAGGGAGGAAGCCAGGGCCTTAAAAGCATTGGAGGAATGGGAACTAAGGGAGGAAATATTTTTGAAACAAAAGGCCCGGATTGAATGATTCAAGAGGGGGATAAGAACACTGCCTTCTTCTTCAACTCGATTCGAGCTAGACAGCATGGCAGGGGGATAACTTCTTTGGTGATGGACAACAAGGACACTATTTCTTCTATGTAGGGTATCATTAATGAGGCAGTGTAGTATTTTGCTTCATTATTCAAGGAGGAAGCGCAAGGGGACTCAGTTGAAGAGGTTCAGATCCTGTCCTATATTCCTTCTTTGGTGACCATGGATATGAAAGAGCATCTGATGAGGGATATATCCTTGGAGGAGTTAAGGAGGATATTTTTTATGATGCAAAAAGGAAAGACGCCTGGTCTAGACAGCTTCTCGATTGAGTTCTTCCAAGAATTTTGGGAAATTATCAAATTAGACCTCCTGGCAGTTGTTCAAGAATCCCAGAGGAACAAGCAAATGCTTCAGGGTTTGAACTCTACCTTCTTGGCTCTCATTCCCAAGGGAGAAGGGGCTGATAGGTTGAGTCTTTTTCGGCCCATTTCCCTCTGCAATGTCACTTATAAAATTATATCTATGTTGATTGATAAGAGGTTAAAAAAGTGGCTGGCAGCGCTTATTTCTGAGGAGCAAGGAGGCTTTGTAGAGGGCCAATAGATTTTGGATGGGGTGGTGATGGCTATAGAGACTATACACTCCATGACCCAATCCAATGAAAAGGCGATGTTTATCAAGCTGGACATGTCAAAGGCCTATGATAGAGTTCGATGGTCCTTCCTTTAAAGGTCTTGGGTGCCTTTGGTTTTGTTGAGGATTGGATACGTTGGGTTTTAAATTATGTGAACTCAACCTCCTTTTCAGTTCTGATTAATGGCGAGCACTCTAATCTCTTTGGGGCTTCTCACAGACTGAGGCAAGGTGACCCTCTCTCTCCCTACTTATTTCTTCTATTGGTGAAAGGCTTGGGTCGGTTGATCAAAAGAAATGTGGATGATGGCACTATTCAGGGTTGGCAATGGGGAGGGGGACTCCTAGTACAATCTCATCTCCAATTTGTGGATGATGTAGCTTTGATGGGCTTGGATACTATTAGAGAGGCGTCTAACATACTCAAAAGCCTGCATGTTTACCTTGCTACCTCAAGACAGGTAATTAATGAGGGCAAGTCTTCTATTTTTTTCTTTAACACTCCACCATCCATACAACGAAGAGTGGCTCTAATCCTCAGGTTCCAAATTGGGAGTCTCCCACTGCTTTATCTCGGGATTCCTATCTCAGTTGGCTGATAGTCTAAGGAGTCGTGGCGGGCGATCCTGGACAAATTCTGAGATAAGGTGAATCATTGGACCCACCACTGGTTATCCTTTATGAGTCAAGTTCAACTGATTCAATCAGTGGTGCAAGCCCTTCCTATCTATAGGTGTATGATCCAGGTGGCACCGATGAGCTTTGTTAAGGACTTGGATTCCTTAACAAGGCAGTTTTTATGGGATGAGAATTCATCTTCAACCAAGTAGAGCCTTATTAAGTGGGAGGCGGTTTGCAGCCCAAAGAGGTTTGGAGGGCTGGGATTATGACAATCTGTGCTATTTGGTACTGCTTTGGCTACTAAACTATACTAGCGTTGGTGTGTGGAACAAGATCGACTGTGGGTGAGAGTGTTATCCCACAAGTACTTTTTTGGGATCCCCCAGAGGGATATTCCACAGTATGATTTGGCAGGAAAAGGATCAGCATTCTGGGCTACTCTCAAGAAAGGAGGTGCGATGATTAAGAGGGGTCTTTTCTAGATCTACAAGAGTGGGGTGGAGGCACAGTTTTGGCATGACTCTTGGGATAGTTTCCCTCCCATAATTAGCCAATATCCCCAGTTGAGTACTTTAGCCCAGAGGTTTTGTGAAGCTGGTTGGATAAGGGTGTGTGACTTTAAATCCCTATCCCTTCAAGGGCAGGTGGCGATCGCTAGATGGAAGTCCCTAGAAGAGTGGCTGATTATTGGTTTGGAGGTAGAGTGTGAGGACCTACAGTATATTCTATCCCATCGTAGCTATAATGCACTTATGGACAATAATGTGTTAGCTTGGTCCCCTAATCCCAAGGGGAAGTATACTATGTCTTATGGTTTTCAGGAGCTGATCTCCCAGCAGTATGAGGATAGAGGGGAAGTTTAATCATGGAAAAAAGTTTGGAATGGTTTCTCTTGGCCGAAGTGTAACTACTTTACTTGGAATTTAGTGTGGAACAGATGCTTGACATGGGTCAATATTTGGAAGAGGGGCTTTGCTAGCCCTTTGAGGTGTGTTCTCTATAATAGCGAGGAGGAAGAGTCCTCTCACCTTTTCTTTTGTTGTCCCTTCACTCTTCAATTATGGCACTTATGGTGGGATGCGTGGAGGTGCCAGTGCATTCACGCTATCTCTCTGGCATATTTTTGGTCAAGAGTGGGCCGTTCCCCTTCTTTGACATCCTTCTTACAGGATGTGTGGTACGCTGGCCCTATTTTTTTGCTTTGGCAAGTTTGGCTGGAAAGGAACCATAGGATTTTTAGGGAGAAAAGAATGGTGACTCAACAGGTTTGGAGTAGAATTAAAGGAATGATCCAGGAATCTATTGAAGTGAAGAGTGAGGTTACGTTGCCATTGAAGAAAGGGGATGTTGAGGTGTTGGAACGATTTGGCATAAGGCAGTTATCTCTGATTTTAGCATGTGTCAAGAGAGGTATACAGGGGCAACAGAAAGTTCAACGATTGGGGAAATGGATGCCCCCACCCACTGGGATTTTGAAAATTAATACGGACAGATCGTCCAGGGGCAATATAGGGGTGGCTAGGATTGGTGGGATTGCTAGGGATTTTTTGGGATATGTGGTTTTTATTTTCTCAACATATCAGGGAGTGTAGACTGTTAATAAGATGGAAGGTTTGGCTATCCTATATGCTTTGAGGAGAGCTTATGCTTTAGGGTGGAGGAGGGTGATCTGTGAAGCGGACTCTCAGGTCTTGATTAACTTGATCTTGGAGAGAAAAATTTTAGATGTGAGCTGGCAACTAGCCACAATAGTGCAGCAGATTTTACAGGTGAGTTCTTTCATGGATTATGTATCTTATGTCCACATTCCATGGGAGTGGAATAGGGCGGCTGATTGCTTGGCAAAATGGGCATCAGAAGCGGGAAATCACTATAAGGTGGATGAATGGGAGCAGTTGCATTGCAATTTACGTCAAGAATTGGAATCCATTCTTGTTGGAGATGTCAGTGGAGTTGAAGCGTGAGGTTGTTGTTACTAGTTTTCATGTCTTTGGGTTGTTTTGATGCTTATGTAATCTGTTGTTTTAAGTTTTAATAAAGTTTTTACCCCTTTGGAAAAAAAAAAGATCCCACGGCTTTTTTTTTATTGATTCCTTTTGTGAGTATGCAATAAACTAGTTTAGAATGAGAATGTTACACAGGAAATACAATTACATGTTTCTCATGATACACATGAGGTTGCATTAAATTATCAATGTCATAGTACTATGCAGCATACACAAAATATTACAAAACATCCTCATACTGATAATGATTATATTATGAAAAAATATCAAATTTCAAAATCAGAAATAATACCAAAGGCAACACAAGCACATTGTGTAAAGTTTATCAAGCCTATTTTTTATACAATCCCTATTGATTGTGAGTCCCTTGTAGGACTCATTTATGAGTATGTTCCTTTCTCTTTCTTAGTCATATATATATATATATATATATATATATATATATATATATATATATATATATATATATATATATATTAAAAATATTTAAAATTTTATTTATTTCAAAAAATAAAAAATAAGAACTATGCATGACAGTGTAGCTATTTTCATAAGTTGATATGCTTCAAAAGTGTACTTGAGTGAGTTGAAGAACACATGTTATCATCTTTAGATGCAATTGCAGGTGGTGATATTATCTTAGGCCCAAAAATTTTACACAAACAAAACCGCATTCAACCAAACATTCATGCACTGTGTTGTCCTCCAATTTCAATAGACATATCCCAATGAGCACAAGCTCTATTTTCTCATATTCAAAATAGTCACGGGTATTTTGCATATTACTCATATCTCAACAAGTTTGCTGGGGACATATTTTACACAAATTCTATCACTCTATGACTATCCCTTTTTTTCTTATTACAATACAATACTTCACGCAACATCTCCCTAATTTGGTCACTTACTTTCACATTGCTATTTTACATGATATTTGAGTTATTGTATGTGTTTTATTACCAATATATTATGTAGATCAATTACACTTTTTCATGCATGCTTTACATGTTTATTTCTTTCATTCATGTTTTTTATGTATTTCTTTCTCTAGATTATGGGCATTTGAACATGTCTTTATTTGTGTATTTAAGCTTTATTATGTGTCCCTATGCATGTGATTTACAATTAAACATGTCCTTTGTATGTGGCCCCTTGGCCTTCTTATGTTTTTTGTGTTTTGTGTGTATGCGACATGGCCATAACTCTTGTTTGTTATGTTGTTGCTTAGTTTTCTATACTATAAGGGATATCATGCATCTTTCCCGAGTAGTTCTATATTAGTTTCAACATTATCCAGTATATGATCACTTATTTATGTGTCTAATCACTAACATTTATCTCAACATGACACTATGTATGTTTTTCTTTACATGTATCACACACTATAATGTTTGCTAAAATTATCAATATGATGCCATGATCTCCAGTTATATCATTATTACTCCAAATTTCAACTTTGCTATAACTCATTTGCACAAATTTTTATTTGGAGTTAAGTTAGTAAGCAAGCTTCAGAACTCACCTCAAAATAAAGGGCATACAAAGTGGCTTGTATTAGAGACTAAGCTTCAAAATAAGGGGCATACATAATTATTTTTTACTCAAAAAGTAAATTCAAATAGTACCATATGCTAAGAACAAGGGTGCAAGTTGTGGTTGTCCAAATCAATGCATTGTCATCCCTGACATCAAAAATAATATTTTTATAAATTATTAGAATCACACTCAGTTCACATGACAGTTTCCAACAAGTACCCATAAGTTATTTTATATTTTTCTCAAAATATGGGCATCATGTGTTATAAAATTTTACATAGGTTTCTACTCAAAAAATCACTTGATTTTACTCAATGTTCAGAATCAATATGCCCATATATCAAATTGAGGGCATGTACGTGACACATGATCACCTCCTTGCTCAATTTTGCACTAGTTTCCATAGAAAGAATGACAATTTATATTATTCTCTAGGTTGTATACACCTGAAAAAAAAACTATTTTACACCAGTTTTGCACCATAATGAATCTTATTCCATCTTTAGTGGTTGATTCAACGTTTTACACTAGAATGTTCTATTAGAATGCATACAAGGATTCCAAACTATGATTAATACCTTGAGTCATGCAATTATGAAGTCAAGAACTTCTTGAGTTTTCTAAGCACACTCTCTTATTCATGAGGATTGGGGCATGCACAATCTAATCCAAGGTCTTCAACGAATAAATCTCTGAGGGTTCAACCCTCTATAATCACTAGTTTTGCATCAAAAAATACAGTCGTTCACATACATGAAAATGTGTATTCAATCCTTGTTTATTTGATATAAAAGTTTTTTCTTTACTTTCAAATTTTCATCTTAAGCAAAAATTGATTCATACATGTTTCATTTAGGTTTTTGAATGGAGCACATTTTAACATATGATCTACATTCAAGATTATTCTTCATACGTAAGTTCAGGTATAACTTTTTTCCTTTTTCTCAAGTACTTTCTCTTTGTTGCATAACTAAAATAAAAGGGAGGGAAATGTCGACACATAAATTAATATTTAATGATAAGACAATACACTCATGACCATTCCTTATGTACACCTAACCTATGCTTAAATCCATGATTCTGAATGACCTTTCCTTCACTTCTACATGGACGACTCACTATCTTAAAGGACTTTTGATTATTCCTATTCCTCTTTCTATGTGGTTTAGAATCACTATATGGTTGATTTACACTTCCAATTTAGTTATCCCTAATGATTAGATAAGCCTTCTCCTTCAGGACAATCTCTTAGGTCAATTATGTCTGAAGAATGTGGTTTCATCCTCCTGCCAATTAATAGCTAGTTTCTCAAATTCAAAATCATCCCAATGGGTCACTATGTATATTTTGCAATCTCAATTCAAAGGAATTCCAAAAAAATCACTATAAAGCCACATTTTCTAATAATTTGTTCATTAGAGGCTCCCATGATTTAAAAACACTAAAATATATAACTGTTCATTGAGAAAAAACATCAATTCTTCCCAATTCTAAGTTTTTATAGCCCAAAGAGCCTTGAGATAGGTTTAAATACCATTTCAAGGTCACAAATCATTATCTAAGCACTTAATCACATTAGGATTACATCAATTGGATGAAGAGGATAAGGTAATCATCGAAGCTGGTGAATCTCAGCTAGGGAGGGCAAGGAAATTTTGGCCAGTGGAGTGGATAACATGCAAATGAATAATAAGGTCAAGTTATATGTTCTTTTGGAGACACCATGTGGTAAAGGGTTTGTCCCTAATCCCTCTCCATCTATTGAGTTAATTGTAGGTTATAGTATTCAGTGGAAATGTTTTGGAACAAGTACTCTTGTAGTCACCTTATAAAAAGATCGCACTGTGGAGCAAGAGAACTCGATTCAGTTGTTTGCATAAAATTTATGGTTCATACCCTGGGCCACTACACTCTACATAAATAATTTATTTTTTAGATTATGAACCTCTAAAAAATGATCAAGGGGTACATTCACAATCTTAGCGACATAAAGTATAATGATTTGATCGAAAACTTCACAAGGGCAAGAATGAGGAAGAGGAATGGGTTCTGTAGGAGAACCTATTTGATATAATATTGTGCATCATCCAGTGTCTTCCATCTCTATGTGAGTTTGCCAAATTAGTGGTGCATAATGTATCCAATACCATAATTGGGTAGAAAAATGGTAGGGACGAGCCTTCATTGGTGATGCAACTGGCAAGGTTTTTCAATAAGATTTGGTGGTGTTTTCCATATAATTGTTTTAGACTTTGTATCGTGGGATTATAGGTGCTCTCCTAGCTTTAGAAGCAACTCAGATTGAGCACAATAATGCTAAAGTTGTTTGGGATGTTGCACAAGTTATCGTGGCTAGATAGAAGAAGATAGTCCAATACTTACAGTTGGAGCATGCATAATTAGTGGTCAAGTAGGGCATGTTGCAAGGATGTGAGAAAGTGATACAAATATGGCTTTAATCTTTATATTTTAAATTGATGTGCTTTGATATTTTCATGACAACATCAAATATGTCTTTTACTACTGAGTTAGTGGAGCAAATCAAGTAGTTGCAGGTGTAGCTAGGTCGAGTTTTTACCATTCACCCACTTAAATAATTTCATGATTTATGTGAGGAGGGCACAACTAGGTGTGGTATCTTAGCATCCATGTATCTTTATATTGACCCCCACCATTAATGAAGGATTATGAAGTTCCATAATAAATGACATAAATATTGTTGACACAACTAAGTGGATGGTGCGACTAGGTTACTCATTGTACCAACAACCTTTTGAAACACATATCTTGAGATTGATCATCCATGTTTCTAATGTTTATTTGGATGAGGCCAAGGTTCTCCACATTGAGATATAAGTTATGGGCATTCAAGAGGAACTTGATAAACAAAAAGGGCATCATTTTTTTGTACTTAGTTGGTTACCTATTCACGCTCACCAATAGTAGAAGATTTTAAAGACCACACATACTGACTTCATTTAATATTAACAAGTTGTTATTGTGTTTTAGTATGAATCCACTGCTCATGGTATTATTGCAATGATGATTTATCTTTCATAAATGGGATAAATATACATATGAATTTCTCAGGTTTTAAAAGGTTGGTCTAACTTTTGATGAGATTCGATGAAGGATGGGCCAAAGGTCAATGATATTAGCATGCCTACCATAAAGTGAGTGTTGGGATGAAGCTCCTAATAGTTGTGGGAATATGTCAGCACTATAAACCACCCACATGTGTTTTGTATATCTTGTATAGGTGCTAGATAATGTAATATTGTAGAAAGAACATTGCACCCATTTTGATAAAAGGGGCATTTGCATAAAAGAGTGTGCCACTAACTCTATGGCTTAAGCGATGCAGTAGGGGAAAGCGGTAGGTGGGTTTACCTAACCACCATGTGATATAGTATGTTTGCACTTATATATATATTAATTTGATATACATGTAAGGGGAGAAAGAGTTTTCTAACCCTTTTCTACATGACTATATATGTATTCTGATGGTTATAAATAGGATCTGTTCTTTAATAAAAATATTGGTGTTCTTTCTATAATGTTGTAGCTTGAGATGTACTTGTTTATGTTGTTCTAGCCTTATAAATTTTTGTTGCAACTAAGTAAGCCTTGAGGGTCCTAACACAACCTATTGCACTCCTTGGGTGAGGTAGCCCTTTGATGCCAATGTGTTAGCATTATATGGCAGATAATTGTTGGTTTTACATCATAATGGTGTAATGAAAAATTGAATTAACACAAAATAACATATTTTTTTAATCAAGACTCATGGTAAAAGATTCAACATAAAAAAAAAAATTGATATATGACAAAATTAATCAAACGTCATTTTTTTCAAATGATTGTTTATGTATACAACATTTGTGTTCCTACTCTTTGATCCTATAAACTGCTTTGCTTAGAGACTTAATTACAATAATAACCAAATAAAATGAAAGGAACAAGCATAATAATATAAAATAGACAATAAAAATATTTGTCCTTAAATTTAAAATAATTTTAAAGTTCAAACATAAATGCATCGTATGAAATATGGCTATACTTTACTATTTATTATAATAATATTTGTTATATATCATCCACATTGAAATCATTTCACACAAGCTTAAATTTTTTTATTGAGATCTAGAAGAAAAAGGAGGTGGTCAACTTAGAAATCGTGAGACCGTGGATAATAGGCCATTGCTTTCTAAAATTTTATAACCTATTTAAAAATTAAATAAAATCTAGTATGATAGCAAATACCCCGTTTTTAGGCACACTTAAATTGACTTAATTGAAATAGTCAGCCCTCTTGTCCCGTAAACTCAAACCCGTCTCCCACAAGACAACAATTCAATGTAGCAATAGAAAATTAAAATAATAATAATAATAATTTATTTTCCTTTGACAATGATGGGTAAGAAGCCCTTAAATTTAAAATTGTAATAATTTTTTCATTGGAATTTTTTTTTTTAAATTTTTGATCTTTATAAGTGATAGTTATTGGGTACGAATAGGCGATTTTTTTTTAATTCAGTGTTAAAGATATAATTACGATTTTTTTAACTTAATATTAATGATTACAGGTTATCTATTCTACAAAAGTTATTTAGGATTTAAATGTACATGAATAGTCAACTTTCTTTTATTCAATGTAAAAGATTGAGAAGAAATATATTGAGTTTGGAACCTTACAATCCATAAGTAATATTATACGAATAATTGATCGTCTTCAATGTAGTACCCAAAATTTAAGATTTGAAGATAAAAAAGATTTCTTTTACCATATTCAAAATGTTAAACCAAAAAAAGAAATTTCCTAAATTGAAATTATAACTAAATACTTCAATGCATAATTTTTTTCAATCTAATATACTTCAATCATAAAAACTATTACAAACAGAGACCGCCAGATATGATGTAAACTTATTATTAGATGCCTTCATGAATGGATATGGTTCAAAGGATGTGGGGATTGTTATGGGAACTAAGGTTAATATTCTAACTAAAAATGAGATAGTTAACCATTGGGAACCATCCTCCGAAGCCCACCCCATGTATTATTTAGATAATAAGACCTAATAATATCTTTTAGAAATTCTATATAATCTAAAAATAAATATAATGGGTGTAAAATTTTATGTTAATTTTGAGGTTCTATAAATGGCAGGGTACAAACAATTACCTTATGTCATTGGAGAGACCCTTTTGTTTTGATGTAAGGGATGACATGTGATTTAAGCATTCCATCGTAAGCTTTGAAAATGATAAGAAGTGGTTAATTATTCTTTTAGATTTATTGAAGTGATCAACATATGTTGAGTCTTTATAATTATTGGTTGATGATATGGATGATATATATAACATCATTATATAGAAGAGCAATGATGAAGCTCCCACAAATGATATTGTATAGAGTTGGCGCAATGTCAATGTTCATCTAGTTCAAATGTTGATCAAGAATGATAGGTTATGGGAAACCGTGAGTTGTGTGAACCTTAGTGCACTACTTGAGGCTTAATTCACCCAAAAATTATGTGGTGGTAAGAACTCGAAAGGTGTTGATGCACATGCAGGGTATACTACTCAGTTTTTTTAAAAATATAGTAAATAAGTTGGTTTGCAAGTAATGCTAACTTGACTATTGAAAGGTACCCCTGAAGGAAATATGAACAGTGTCAAATGGATCTCAAAGCAACCAGATTGTAAAAGGGTGTGTCAAGTAAATAAGGAGCACCTAATAAAACTCTTAAATAATGAAGCCCTGAGTAGTGTGCCCACGTTCTACCATAAGTTGGAGACATGTTTAACATGCGAGGAGTAAAGAATGAACTGACTAACCTGTTTTGAGGGATATATTAGCTAAGTGGTGGTCGACACACATGGATAGCTTGCAAAGATGGGACCAAGCCAAAGAGACACTCCTTCCCTGATTCCATCATGATAATAGTCATAGGAAGATCCCACCCTATAATGGCATTTGCAATCCGCAGGAGCATATTACAATTTGCGAGGATGCATGGGGACCATTTATTTAGAAATTTAATCATGCGCTATGGGTCCATTCATTCTATGGCACTTTTCAAGGTTGGTCATGTGCATGGTATATTCCTCATAAATTGCGATGGGAGATAACATATTGGATTGGCTTAAAGGAAGACTTCTACTAAATATTTTCATTCCTAGAAAGCGATGGCTTGGTCAACTATGGACTTCAGATAATTTGTAAGATCATGTTTACGTAGGATGGATGTTTAGAGGATCGCTTAGAAGAGTGCCACTTATAAAAAGGACATCACACATGTTTTGATAAAAGGGGTATGTGTATAGAACAGTGTGCCATTAACTCTATGGCTTAAGTGTTGTCATAGGTGAAAGTGGTAGGTGGGTTTAACTAACCACCTTATGATGTAGTATGCTTGTGCTTATATATATATTGTTTTGATAAACATAGAAGTGGAGAATGAGATTGCTTGCCTCTTACTATGCAATCATGTACATATTCATATGGTTATTTATGTAATACGTAATTTTATGAAAATATTGTGTTCTTTTTATATTGTTATAACTTGATATGTACTTGCCTATGTCATTTTAATCTTGCAAACCTTTGTTGTTAATGTGTTGGCGTTAGATGGTGGATAATTGTTGGATTTATGTCTTAATGGCACAAAAAAGAAATGAGCCAAATCAAAATAATAGACTTTTTCATCAAGACTCATAGTATAAAATCCAACATAAAAAGGAGACAAATGTGTGAAAAATTAATCAAGCAAACCTTTTTTCAAGTGGTTGTTTATGCATATGACATTCGTTTGTCTACTCTTTGGTGTCATAGATCGTTTGGTATCGTGTGCATTATTAAAATCAACCATTCATTCACTATGTTGAGAGGAGTAACTATAATGATAAACAAGTGGTTTGAGAGGAGCAAACATAATAATGTGAGATGTTAATAAAAATGTTTGTCCTTAAATTTGATATCTTTTTGACTATCATACGATATATTTTATTTTTGATTACAAAAGACAATCAAAAAATCCTAATATCTCGAATACACAGTAGAGTTTGGAACCCATTTTTTATTGTAATTTTTTTTTAATGTACTTAACACAATAATATAACTAAATTAAATAAATCTAATAATAATCAACAATAAATTTTAAAGAAGATGATATAATTATTAATTAATATAAACTTCTTTAATAAATAAAATTATATAATAAATTTAAAATAAATACTTCATCATTAAATAAATATATTTAAAATATCTGTAATAATTTTAATATAAATAATGATGTGTAGTATGGCTATAATGCTTTGCTATTTATTATAATAAGATTTGTTACTATCTCCACATAAAAATCATGATAGACAAGTTAAATAGAATTTAGAGCTCTATTTAGTTGAAAAAAGAGGCAGTCAACTTAGAAATTTAGAGATATTAGTGTTTTTTATATATTGTTATAGCTTGATATGTACTTGTATATGTTATTTTAGTCTCATAAACATTTGTTGTCAATGTGTTCGTGTTAGATGGTGGATAATTATTGGCTTTAGGTTTTAATGGTGCAAAAAATAAATGAGCTAAATCAAAATAATAGATTTCTCATCAAGAATCACAGTATAAGATCTAACATAAAAAATAGATGGATATATGAAAAATTAACCAAATAACCCTTGTCTCAAGTGGTTGTTTATGTACATAACATTTGTGTTCCTACGTTTTGGTCCTATAGACTATTTGGTGTCCTGGACATTATTAAAATAATTCATTCATTCACTATACGAAGAGGTGTAACTATAATGATAGACAAGTGATTTGAGAGGAGTGAGCATAATAGTGTGAGATGTTAATAAAAATGTTTGTCCTTAAATTTGACATCCAATTGACTACCATATGATAGATTTTCTTGTTGATTATAAAAGGCAATCAAAAAATCGTGATATCTTAAATATATGATAAAATTTGGAGTCTTTTTTTTATTGTAAATATTTTTTTTGTGTTTGACACACTAATATAACTAAAATAAAGAAATATAATAACAATTACCAATAAATTTTAAAGAAAGTGATAAAATTGTTAATTAATATTAAACCTTTCAATAAACAAAACTATATAACAAATCTAAAATAGATACTTTAACATGAATAAATATATTTAACTTATCTATAATAATTTTAATGTAAATATTCTATATTAATCTAAATATATCATATAGAATATGGGTATAATGCTTTGATATTTTTAATAATAAAATTTGTTATTTATCTCCACATAAAAATCATTATAGAGAAATTAAATAGAAATTAGAGCTCCATTTTCTCTTTAGTCGAAAAAGGAGGCGGTCAACTTAGAAATTTAGAGATTTTGGAAGATACGGCATTTTATTCTAAAATTTTAAAAGCTAAGTTGTTTCTTTTGACATAGTCTCATAGCAAATACCTCATTTTCGCTTGTGCCCGGGCCCACTTCAATTGACTTTAATCAAAAGATTTAACAATTCATTGAGCCCAAAGAAAATTAAAATAATAATATTATAAACTATTTATTAATTTATGATAAGGCCTCGATAATATTCACTTAATCCTACAACTTATTTTTCTTCCACAATTTATAAACTTGCGAGAAATTTTTTATTACAAAAATAAATATTTTGATTTTGGAATTTTTGTAGGTTGTTTTTATGGAGTAATAAATAGTTGAACTTTTTTAATTTGGTTTTAAGAATTTATTTTTTAATTTAGAGGTATTTTCTATTTTAATTGGGATATTGCGATTCCGTTCGATGATCTTTATTGGAGTGAACGGAGGTGAGACTAATCTTTTGGGGGTTGTTGATGGGGTCTACATATATCAGACAGTCTTGAAAATCTGGGAGATGAGAATTGACTTTGAGACTTATATGAGAAGAACCCAAAGCCTTTAGCTAATTACGCCACCCGTGTGGGCTAGTTTTAAGAATTCAAGGGTAATTTTTATTTTTTATTTTATTATTTTATTTATTTTTAATATGTTTTAATAGGCAGTATTTATATAGAATTAATGAATTATATATAATATCGGTATCTCAGTTTATATTTTGGAAATAAATATATAGTAGATTATAATGATGAGTAAGTGTACATATAACTCAGTGACCTCTTTCGGTTAAGCAATTACAAATAAGGGGTATCTACGCCGTCAAAGTTACTAAAGACAAGACTCTAACCTTAATCGTTTGACTCTCCATATTAGGTACTTGAGGGATTTGTTACCTGGTGGATGGATATAAGCAACCATCATCTTCACCAATCGAACTACAACTCTTTCGATTAAAAGGGTTATCATTGGTTGAAAAATGTATATATTATTGATTTTCTTTAACTTAATGTTAAGGATTAAAGGGTATTTATTCTGTTCAAGTCAATAAAGATTCGAATGCATATGCATAATTAACGTTTTTCAATTTAGTGTCAAAGATTGAGGGGTGATATATTGAGTTTGGAATCTTGGAGTGCATAAGTATTGAGCATACGAATAATTGACCGTCTTTAGTTTAGTGCTAAGGATTAAGAGGTATCTATTTTGTCAAATTCACTTGGGACTAGAAGGTGCACGAATAATCAATTTTTTCAATGCAATGTTAAATATTACGGGATATCTATTCTACCAAAGTTACATAAGACTCAAAGGTACACAAATAATCAACTTTCTTTAACTTAATACCAACAACTAAAAAGTATCTATTCCGTTAAAATTAACTAAAATTCAATGCTAAACTCATCTCTTTTTATTTAATATCTTTAAAAATTTATATCTTAATAGATGACATAATAACTCTAATTTATCATCACAAATAATAATTTAAACTAAAATTTTATCGTTATATATATTTTAATACATTATCTTTTTAAAACTTAGATGCTTTAAAAATATATATATATATATAATAAATAAATATTTTTAATTAAAATTATGAACCGACTCTAAAACATAATACTGAAAGTTCAATCTTAAAAACCCAAAATACCAAACCCTAAAAAAAGAAAAGAAAAAAGAAAGAGAGCAGTAAATCTATAACCTGTCCTAGAGGGGCACCCATAACAAGTCAACAAACTTTGCATATGAGGTGGCATGGCATGCTCATAGCCAAACACACCTCTATAAAACAAAACAGATGAGTATGAACTACAAACATGTATCAATCTAGTTTTGTGCATAGCCTAGACACTTTTTTGCCCACATCTTTACCTAGTTTTATTATGTCCACACATTTTCAAAGAAAACAAAATTTAAAAGATTGTGAAAAGGACTATGCATATGATCTCTTTCTTCTTTGCTTGGCAGACGATGGGCAATAAAATTTATGGGCCTTGGTTGTGCTCTCTCATGATTAAGATGTTACTGGTTTAAGTCTAAGATAGGTAAGGTCAGTGTCCAGACAACTCATGCCCCAGTGGAACATGGGTTAACCATTAATGTACTAGTCATGAATGTAAGGGATATTATTGGAGTCATAACATTGATATATATTTTTTTATCATTGATATTATTATTCTTAATTTTGAACAATATTCAATAATTTTTATTTAAAATACCTTTGAATTTATGTGGTTATTGTGGGGAGCCATTACAAATAAATTGTTTTATTTGATTATGTTGGGGTGTTTCATTGTTAAATTATATGTTAAGATTCATTTTTGAAATTTTATTATTCTTTTTTAACATATAAAATATTTTTATTGTAGAAATTATCTATTTTATTAAAATTTTTTGGACTGTTCATAAAATGATACATTCAGAGACGCATCACTCAGACCCTTATCCGTAATCTCTACAATAATGACACGTGTTCTGTTGATATCAATATTGGTAAGTTTTTGTTTTCCAATAAGTTCAATTTGTGGGCTTAAAAATAACTTGACAAAGCAAGCTTTGAAGAAAAATGTAGAATAACGAATTTTTCTTAAGAATGGAAATATGGAATTGTGGATTATTGTATTTATACCTGCGAAACATAAATTGCAATCACATGGATGGATATACTTGATAAGAATCAACCATGTAGCCCCCCATTCACCGTGTTTATTTATTTAGATATTGTATGTTTTGACTTTTGATTTGCTGACATGTAATGTTTATTGAGTAAGTCTTGTTGGATCAACTACCTCAAACACGTATTGATTTATCATAGTCGTTTGGAAACAATGGTGAATGATAATAGATTGTTGAAAACATAAAGTTGGCTACAACTATAATTTTATTCAATTTTGTCAACACATAAAAAAACAGAGGATGTTATGTAACTTCAATGAAATAAATTCAAAAAAATAATAGAAATAAAAATAGACAGGTTGCTTCAAAGAGAGGATTGATTCTTGGTGAATGATATAAAGAGATAGAACATTGAAGCTCATCTCCCCCTTTTTGCCATGCTTTCCATCTATATACTTATGATAGTGGTTTTTCTTATTTGCAACGTGTTTTGCCAAATTGACATCAGTGCCATTGGTTAATTCTCCATCCTCTGCCACAAAATCGTGCAAAAGTGCCATCGATTAATTATTATTACTTGTGTATATATATATATATAAGGTAACTAAAATAGTTCTATGAAGCCACATATTATATTGATAGATATCACATGTCACTAAACTTTGCATGTGTATATGTTTGGGCTTCTTTGAGTCGATCCCCTGAAATACCCTATCATTGCCCCTCACCTTCATTGTCCAGTGCACTTTTAAAAAAATCCCCACTTGCATATTCTGTGTGGCCTTGCCCTTTCTTTTAAGAAAATAATTAAGGTGTTTATGTATGTTTTTGAGCCTAATGTAATTGCTCCGTGGGTCCTTATACTAGTAACATAGACGAACAAAAGTTATAAGATAAATTATAGGACCTCAATATTTTATCCTCCATGTCAGTGAAATTGTAACACTAATTCAAGCCTCACATCTGACGTGGAACCCTATTGTAATCAAATCATTTCTCATGATGTCCTCATCCACCCTTGATAATAGAAAATGAATAATCAAAGAGATTACCATTGTACAAGTTGTAGACCCCTTAGCAATAAATATATGATTCTTGTTGCTTAATACTTAGTGCAAAAAAAGTGAGACATATTCAATGGTCATGGGTTTCAAGTTAGCTAAAACTGTCGATTTACACTCTTTCTCTTTACAAGACCCCACTTTACCAAAACAAAAAAATTACATATCTTTAAATGTAACTTGCTCTCTTCAATAGGCAATTACAATGTCCACAACTTGGAAACTGTAATAGTTAAGGTGGTGCCAAATTTGAAACACATCAAACTATCATAGCTCTTAGAAAGAGTATACATAGGCTGATGGGGCTTCAAACCCAGGTCTAACATACTACCCAAAATAAGTAGCACTTGTGGTCTTGTCGATAATTTAACCTTTCCTCTATTCATTGAATAAAGAGAAATGAGCACCATTGTTATAAATACAATTGTTATTGTAAGTGTTTCTGAGAATGAGAATGAGTAAAGATTGGAAATATTCAGGTCCATATGTATTTACATATGGTATTATGCATCAGTCAATAAGATTATAAAGATGGTGCATTTCATTAAATTAATCTTTTTCATTTTTTGTTGAATTAGTTTTAGAATCATCTAATTAGATTTTAATTAGTTAAAAAAAATATTAACATTAATATATTATTAATATTTAATATAAGACATTTTATTTATAAATAAATAAGCTATACAATATTATTATAATTAATATATATATTAATTATTAATATCATATATTATTATATTGTATTGTTATATATATAATTTATAATATTAATAATGTATGTATGTTACAGAGGTTTATACATGTATTTATATGAGTTTCTTGAAGGCCATTCTCTGAAATATCTTATCATTGTTTTTTATTATCATTATTCAATATATTTGAAATATTTAATTGCTTTCATGTTTTTTATAGTCTTGAATTTTTCCAACATTTTGCCATTACTCATACTCCGTATGAAATATAACATCTCCTCCCCTAACCATTCATTAGTGTATAGATGAACACACAACCTCATTTTACACTATCATCTCTATTAGAAATCTCATATTATTGTTGCTTGAAATTTCATTCACAAAAGATGATACGAGGTAAATAGCGATTAGTTTCAAATAAAGTACGACTACTGATTTACACTATTTCACTTTGCAAAATCCTATTTAAAAAAAACAAATAATTACATCCCTTCTATCATTACCTCTACTAAAAATATTAAATTATTATTGTTTAATACTTTACGAATAAAAGATGAAATGAAATTAACAATTATAAATTTCGAATGAAACATAACTATCAATTTACATTAATTTAATTTTTAAAACTTCCTTCACCAAAAAAAAACAAATAACACTCCTTTTAACATAAATTACACCTTTACAACAACTACTAACCATGGTTTCTGGCTTGCAAACCGTGGTTTCCTTCATTCGACCCTCATTCTGAGGCCTTCAACGTCAGATTGATTTGGGCAACACTGCCATTTTTACCCTTACAATTTCGGACTCCTTTCTATTTCAAAGCTATTGGTGATTCATTGGGCAAATTATTATATAAGGATTTCAATGTTATTCACCACACAATTGTTGCTCGAATTTTAGTTAATTTAGATGTTTCCATAGATCTTCCTGAGTCCATAGATTTGAAGGTTTAAAGTAGAACTTGGAAGCAATCTCTCGACTTTCAGATATTGTCTTTTCGTTGTAGAAATTGCCATCAAACAAGTCATCTTGTTTTTTCATTTAATTTTTCTAAACATACTACCAGTATCTCCTGGTGGAAGGAAGCTCTACCAGAGCATTTCATGGTTTGTGAGAGTGATTCAAAGGAACTAGATGGAGATACAGTTTTGGCCCAAAATGAAGTTGAACAAGCACCACAAATTCTTCCCCTTTTGAGGATGGAAAATAAAGATCACCAAATTGGAGGTGAAGATTTAAATAGGGATTCATTGACGCAGTTACTATTGAATGATTCAGAAGCTTCACAGGATATGTTCATTCCTTTCCTTCTGGATGATGGGAGGAAGTGAATTATAGTAGGTAACAAAAAGAATGATAGATGAAAGAAAGATTTAACATCTCTTAATACGACCCTCAAATCACAAAGGAAAATAAATTTTGAAAGATCTTGATACATATTTTTTGTTCAACTCTTATAAAAATTGTTACTTTTATATTGTTCTTGTTGTGTGAGTTTTTGTTGGTTATTTTTATACAAATAATTTTGTTATATCTAACTTTGAAGATCATATTTACAATACTATTTCTTAAAAAAAAACTCATGTTTTACCATTAATAAAAACACTTACTAATGTTTATATTAATTTTCTTCAAAGTGCTTGAGGTATAGTGAGAACAAACAAATGGTCCCTTAAAATTATTTCAATATGAGGCATAGCGATGAAATGACTCTAGACAAACAACAACTGATCCAAGTTTAAGCTAATAGGCACAAATATCAAAAAAAATTGTTTCTGAGTGAGCTCAAAATCTATTCTCAAAATTAATAAAAAAAATTCATCACATAAAGTTAGGGTGTTTGGAAATATACAATCCATTAACTTCTAAAATATAATAAAATGTATAAAATTCAATGGAAAAATCCATCCATAGTTAAGAATATTTGTTTGAATCTTCGTAAAAAGAAAACACATATTTTTGAAGACTTTTGAGACCAAATATAAATAAATAAAATAATAATGAACGTTGGATACATATTGAAAGGATTGAATTGTATATAAAGTTACTGGATTAATTGTGATAATAAACTATATATATTAATATTATAGTATTTTTTATAATTTATGAAGTAAAGAAGATTTTTTATTTTTTTAATTTTTAAATTGAAAATATTATAATTTATTAATTAAAAAAAAGAAAACAAAAATGAAGGGTTAAATAAGTATAAAGTATGATGATTCCATAAAGGAAAGAAATAAAAAGTTACAAAATAATTTTTATAAGGGAATAGGTTGAAACATGAATGCAATAATAACGAAGAAAATTTGAACCAACAATGAACAACAAAAATATGTCTCCTTCGTAACGTTTTGAACTTATGTTTAATCTTCTTGATCATTAAGAGTAGTTCAGAGTTCTCAGTGTCAAACTATTTCAACTATAAAAAAAAAGGTTTTTAATATAAGTTTGCTAAATAATATACATTTTTTTAAATCAACATTTCAGATCATATTATATAAATCATCATCAAGATAAAATAAAGGTATATAAAAATTAATTCTTTACTCTCGCACATAAAATAATAATATTTCTAGATAAAAATCCGTACTAATATTTGTTATAGTTGTAAAATTGATATTCTAACTTTTAATTACTCTAGATTAAATTCATACCACTTTCTATCTTTACTTATATTTTTATAATTTTATTTATGTCCTCGTTCCTTATGTATTTAAAGAACATGAGGTAAACCTAAAGTATTTACATTACAAAAATACATAACATAATTAAATTTGTAAAAATAGATATCTATTATCCAATTTTTATTTTAAATTATAATATTTAATTGTTTAATTTAATTTAATTTATTTTTATATAAGTAATCGTTTTTATATTAGAGTTATGAACCAGCATGAAACACAAAGATGAGGCTCAAATCTTTCTTACAACCAACACCAACGTCATTAATATCACCAATAAATATACAACCATCATCAACGTCACCAACGATTACCCATGACCTATATATATATTTTAAAATAATTAAAATAATTTTTTTAGAGAGAATTTCCATCGTTCATGAAGTAAAGAAGAATTTATTTTTATTTAAATAGTGTAATTTTTTTTAATCAATGTTTTGGATCACATTATGTGAATCATCATTAAGATAAAAGAAAGGTATGTAAAAAATATTTTTTTACTCTCACACTTAAAATAATAATATTTTTAAATAAAGACGTGTACTAATATTTATTATAATTATAGAATTCACATTCTAACTTTTCATTATTCTAAGATTAAATTTATACCACTTTCTATCTTTATTTCTATAATTTTATTTTTGTCCTCGTTCCTTACATAGTTAAAGAACACTCATTTACTGGAGGCAAACTCAAAGTATTTGCATATACAAAAACATAAAACATAATTAAATTTGTAAAAATAAATATTTACTATTCAATTTTTATTTTAAATTATATATATATATATATATATATATATATATATATATATATATATATATA
Organism: Torreya grandis; assembly: GCA_037957365.1. Lineage (NCBI taxonomy): Eukaryota > Viridiplantae > Streptophyta > Pinopsida > Cupressales > Taxaceae > Torreya > Torreya grandis. The sequence continues at coordinate 3,643,182 of JARHVA010000167.1, read as the reverse complement.
TATATATATGAGTAATCATTTTTATATTGGTGTTATGAATCAGTGTGCGATACAAACAAGGAGTTCAAATCTCCCTTATAATTAATACCATCACTAATATTACTAATAAATGTACAACCATCACCAATATCACTAACGATTTCAACTATTTAAACAATATCAACAACCACAACCGACTTAACATGTTCAATAAAATTTAAAATTAAATCAGATCAAATAAAACAAAACTACTTTAATCAATTCACCCACACTTCATCTAATTATTTTAATTTTTATTGATAATTATAACAACTCCTTTACACTTAATCTTTATAAATCGTCAAAAAATAATTAATCATATATTTATAATAAACATTACATGTCCAATATCTATTTAATAAAAAACATTACGACCCAAATTTAGTTCCATTATAAGAACCCATATCAAAATAATAAGCAAACAATGATATCATCAAAAGAGCCTACCTAAAATGGCAATGCACTTAATGGAACACAAATTTATAAACATATGTAAAATGGCAATGCACTTACTCCAAATAATTGAATAAATTGTCACTCCATTTTTCCAATTTAGAATCAATTTGCAAAAGCAACTTTTGAAAAAAAGCACATTAAAGTGAAATGATAGTCCCATAAACCATTTAAAAAATAGCTTAAGATGTAATTATTATTCTTTTTGTTTTACAAACTATTAGGAGTCACGACTCCTTTCAAAATATATATATATATATATATATTTTATTGTTTAAATTTTCAGTTTAGTAGTAAAGATCGAACGGTTTTGTTTCGTTAAATTCATCTAAGATTCAATATCATTTTTTATAATATTAGATTTTTATATTTAATAAGAATTCATTTTTAATTGTTTTTCAAGACAATTAGTAATGGACCCAGATGCGAGGCAGATGAAAGATGGCTACAACATCAATGGAGGAGGGTAGACGTTGGTGCCAGCGACAAAGGATCTGGTCAAAGTTGGTGTTCAGACGTGGATAGCAATGGCGAAGGATCGAGTGGGGTTTTTATGCGAGGGTAACACTGTGAAGGATGGAGCAGGCCAAACAAGGGAAATTATAGATCCCTGACTGGATGAATCCCAGAGGATGCTGGATCCAATGACAACGGTGGCTATGCTACAACAATACCAAGGGAGGAAACGAACAGGTGCATAGGTCCCTTCCAAATTTAGATCATGAATTGTTGATGGTGTTGGGAGGAGTGTGAAGGAGCAATAGTGTCAGATAAGAATGGATTTGGGCAAAGGTAGGAAGATAAAAGATATTAAAAACTTCTCTATGTTTTCTACATCCAAATTTATCTAGGATAACTTGTCCTTTGAAGACATTCCAGAGATCGATAGGCTGGTGGCAGGTAATGGAGTGTCAAAGAAAAGCCTTTCTCCAAGGAAGATTACAGATGGGATTTCCTCTTTGACAAATAGGGTTTCTCCTAAGGATGTTGTGTTTGTCAACTACAACAATTCCTCAAACCCCTTTCATTGTTGTAGTGATTTCTACAAAGAAGTCATTCTCAAAAACCATCTTGTCTTAGACCCAGTCCTGATTCTTATGAGCCAGTTTCAGATGGAAAAACTTTTCGAGGAGGCTACAGAGACTGCAAAGCAGGGAAATATTGAAGCAAATTCTTCTCAGAATGAAACCCTTGAAATGACCTTTTTGGGTGATATCCCTTTAATCTTCTCTAAATCTCCTCTGCTTTTTGAAATTTTGGATGCTGAACTCTCTTTGCTGGAAGTGGAAAGAGGGCAAAGAACTTTGATTGATAGGTGTGTGGGGAAGCGATCCTCTTGGTTTTCTCTCTTAGAGTGGTCACAAAACACTTGGCCCACACTTAAAACTCCTTCCTTTTTGGTCCTTGCAAATGGCTTCTTTATGCTTTTGTTTCAATCTTCTGAAGACAGGGGCTTTGTCTAGACAAATGGGCCATGGTTCTTTGGCAAACAGTTTTTTTTGTCCATGGACCCTTTTTTTAGATCTAGAATCTTCGATGATCTCCCAAGCCCCAGTTTGGGCCAGATGTTACAACATCCCTTAGGTCTTACGAGATGCTAATATTTTCAAGAAACTGGTTAGCAAGTTGGGGGTTTTTGTTAAAATTGATGACTCCATTAGGACAAATTTGAACTATGTCAGGGTGTGTATGATGGTGGATTTAGCTAAACCTTTGCACCTTTCTATTCAGATTTCTTCCTCCTGTGGTGTGTGGATGCAATTTATCAATTTTGAAGGCCTCCCTTTAAGATGCTTCAAATGCAATCAAGCTGATCACAAGATTGTTTCATGCCCCAAGATTTTTTTTCAAAATTCTCGCTCTCTATTCTTTCAGAAATGGGTCAGGAAGATTGCCTCCCTGAATCAGGATTTAGTGCATAGAATGCATCCTTCCAATGAGCTCCCAACTGCAACTATTTTTCAGTAGGCTTCGAATAGGTCTTAGCATAGGGAAGTCTTGGAGGCATCAACAATGCAAACAGATTTAGAGGAAGGGCAACTCTCTTCTCCCCTAAAGGAAAGAGTGGATGAGGACCCTGAGCTAGAGCGTGTTATCAATCCCCTTCCTGTAGCAGATTCTTCTCATCAAAAGGCTAAATCATTTGAAATTGTTGATGATGGGGTTGAGGATGGGGAAGGTTATGATGAAGAGCTTGTTAGCAGAGTGGTTCTATCCATTGTTAAGCAACCTAGTGTTTTGAAGATCCCTAACTGTGACATGAAAGGAAAAAGGGGCAGGAAAACATAAGCTAAAAGGCTTCAACTTGAGGCACAGAACTCCATGTATGGAGGCATGAAATGGATTATGGAATCTCTGCTCTCCAGCAGAAGCAGACGTTTGGTGGTAGCTAAAGGATGAACTCTTTGGTTCGTTATCTAAGTTTTTTTGCTAAGTAATGTTCTCTTAGCCCGCTTTGTTTTCATGTATCTTGTTTATCTGGTCGGTGTCTTGTCTTTTTTGGTCTTTGCTTATGGTCGGTGTCTTAGGTTTTAGTGCTTCTTTGGTTTTTCCTTTTTATATTGTTGAGTACTTACATTTTATCCATTGGTTTTCCTGCGAAGACTGGACCCTTGATTTGTGCTCCAATCGGTTAAAGTTTTGGTCAAAAACTTATCGATTGTTGCTCCGGATAAAAGCCTTGTACTTATATATATTTAAATCAAACATTTTCACTATTGAACCAATTACTTTTCAAATATTTATGAATATTAATTTAAGTGATAAAATATTTAATTTCTTTTTTTCTTTTTAAACCTAAATTCAAATCTTAATAAACATTTTGATATTCTAAATATTTAAAATAGTTATTTAATATTTAAAGACACTTATTTAATATTAATTTAGTATTATTTTATGAGTGTTGGTATATTTATTTGGTAATGTTGATCTTTTTGTCAACTTTCACAGTTTGAAACCACCTTACTTTTAATCCCTTAACTAACCTCCATTTTATCTTTGAATAGGTCTATCTATTCCTTTATGTCTTTATTATTTTTTATTATTAAAAGTTACGTGGGTGCTAATATTAGCATATATAAAATCAAAGTTACTTATAAATAAATAATTTTTATTGCTCATTTAAAGGAATCAATCACGAAAAAAGTACACTCAATCACTTCTCATGTTCCATCTAACAATCTATTATGGAACACTTTTGGTATGCATTGAAATTATATTTTACAATATTAATTCATCGATTTGTTTTTTTAAAAATCTAAGGTGTTTGCTTATTAAATCACTAGTTAGTTGACACTAACCACCCAAACCTTAATCCATGCTTCATTTCTTTAACATTTTAGGTTAAGCATGATTAGTTCATTGCAAAAAGACATGAGTTGTGTCAGTTGAAATAAGGGCAAAAAGTGAAAGAAGTAGGCAAATGGGATGAGAAAGTTGTAATTCATATAACCAATCAATTACCAGGGTCATTGGTATGACCCTAACGAGCAATCAAGAGCATTTTTAGTCTTGACAAAAACTCATAAGCATTTGTATGGTCTTGGAAACTTGTTCTCTTTAGTTATAGATTTTAGTGTGACAAAGATCATAACACCACGTGTGCATTTCCAATTCTATATTTCAAAGACAAATTTACGAAATCATATAAACAAGATAAGAGCCTTTTATTTCCCCTATTTCATTACATGTTTGATTGAACAATTAATTAAATCTTATGCAATCTATTTAATATGTATTGTGAATGCTTAATTAGAGAGGAAGATCATTAATGATATCATGTATACATGATTTGATGGTAATAAGTTAACTCGGACATGGAGATTCATGATTGACTTGCGCTGACTTTCGATCGTTATAAGAGGGTTGTCCGAATAGATTTCTAAAATATAATATAAAAACAATTTTAAAAAAACTCTCTTTGAAATATTAATTTCCTCCATGAAACACTGTCATGTAAATAATCAGTGCATTCAACTTAACATAATGACTATATATAACCACAACACAAAAGTGCTAAATAGTCAAGAGCATAAACTCATTGACTATATAAGCTCTTGCTCATAAAACCCCTCCCACCTCAACAAAATAACTTTCATAAAACCAAACAATTAACACTTTTGACACGCTCTGTTAAACACACCGATTATATAAGCTCTTCTCACAAAACCACTCCCACCTCCACAAAATAACTTTCATAATACTAAATCTCGACACATTTGACACATTTTGCTAAATATACCAACTATATAAGTTCTTCTCATGAAACTCCTCCCAGTTCTACAATATAACTTTCATAAAATAAATGAGTCCCGTAGTGAATCCCAGAGGATGTTGGATCCAACGACAGCGGTGGCTATGCTACAACAATCCCAGGGGAGGAAACGAATAGGTGCATAGGTTCCTTCCAAATTTAGATCCTGAATTGTTGATGGTGTTGGGAGGAGTGTGAATGAGCAACAGTGTCAGATAAGAATGGATCTGGGCAAAGGTAGGAAGACAAAAGATATTAAAAACTTCTCTATGTTTTTTGCATCCAAATTTATCTAGGATAACTTGTCCTTTGAAGACATTCTGGAGTTGGATAGGCTGGTGGCAGGGAATTGAGTGTCGAAGAAAAGCCTTTCTCCAAGGAAGATTACAGATGGGATTTCCTCTTTGCCAAATAGGGCTTCTCCTAAGGATGTTGTGTTTGTCAACTGCAACAATTCCTCAAACCCCTTTCATTGTTATAGTGATTTCTGTAAAGAAGTCATTCTCAGAAACCATCTTGTCTTAGACCCAGCCCTGATTCCTACGAGCCAGTTTCAGATGGAATTTTTTTTTGAGGAGGCTAAAGAGACTTCAGAGCAAGGAAATATTGAAGCAAATTCTTCTCAGAATGAAACCCTTAAAATGACTTTTTTGGGTGATATCTCTTTAATCTTCTCCAAATCTCCTCCACTTTTTGAATTTTTGGACGCTGAACTCTCTTTGTTGGAAGTGGAAAGAGGGCAAAGAACTTTGATTGACAGGTGTGTGGGGAAGCAACCCTCTTGGTTTTCTCTCTTAGAGTGGTCACATAACACTTGGCCCACACTTAAAACTCCTTCCTTTTTAATCCTGGTAAATGGCTTCTTTATGCTTTTATTTCAATCTTCTGAAGACAGGGGCTTTGTCTGGACAAATGGGCCATGGTTCTTTGGCAAATAGTTTTTTTTGTCCATGGACTCTTTTTTTCGATCTAGAATTTTCGATGATCTCCCAAGCCCCAGTTTGGGCCAGAGGTTACAACATCACATTGGTTTTACAGGATGCTAATATTTTCAAGAAACTGGTTAGCAAGTTGGGAGTTCTTGTTAAAATTGATGACTCCATTAGGACAAATTTGAACTATGTCAGGTTGTGTATGATGGTGGATTTAGCTAAACCTTTGCACCTTTCTATTCAGATTTCTTCCTCCTATGGTGTGTGGATGCAATTTATCAATTTTGAAGGCCTCCCTTTAAGATGCTTCAAATGCAATCAAGCTGATCACAAGATTGCTTCATGCCCCAAGATTTTTTTTCAAAGTTCTCGCTCTCTATTCTTACAGAAATGGGTCAAGAAGATTGGCTACCTGAATCAAGATTTAGTGCATAGAATGCATTCTTCCAATGAGCTCCCAACTGCAACTATTTTTCAGTAGGGTTCGAATAGGTCTCAGCATAGAGAAGTTTTGGAGGCATCGACAATGCAAACGGATTTAGAGGAAGGGCAACTCTCTTCTCCCCTAAAGGAAAGAGTGGATGAGGACCCTGAGCTAGAGCGTGTTATCAATCCCCCTCCTGTATTAGATTCTTCTCATCAAAAGGCTAAAACATTTGAAATTGTTGATGATGGGGTTGATGATGGGGAAGGTTTTGATGAAGAACTTGCTAGTAGAGCGGTTCTATCCATTGCTAAGTAGCCTAGTGTTTTGAAGACCCCTGACTGTGACATGAAAGGAAAAAGGGGCAAGAAAATGGAAGCTAAAAGACTTTAGCTTGAGGCATGGAACTCCATGTATGGAGGCACATAATGGATTATGGAATCTTTGCTCTCTTGCAGAAGCAGACGTTTGTTGGCAGCTAAAGGATGAGCTCTTTGGTTTGTTATCTAAGTTTTTTTGCTAAGTAATGTTCTCTTAGCCCGCTTTGTTTTCATGTATCTTGTTTATTTGGTCGGTGTCTTGTCTTTTTTGGTCTTTGCTTGTGGTTGATGTCTTAGGTTTTAGTGCTTCTTTGGTTTTTCCTTTTTGTATTGCCGAGTACTTACATTTTATCCATTGGTCTTCCCGTGAGAACTGAACCCTTGGTTTGTGCTCCAGAACCGATTAAAGTTCCAGTCAAAAACTTATCGGTTGTTGCTCTGGACAAAAGCCTTGTACTTATCTAAATAAAAGAATTGATCTTTTATATATATATATATATATATATATATATATATATATATATATATATATATATATATATATATATATATATCATTTTCACCATTGAACCAATTACTTTTCAAATATTTATGAATATTAATTTAAGTGATAAAATAATTAACCTCTTTTTTTCTTTTTAAACCTAAATTCCAATCTTAATAAACATTTTGATATTCTAAATATTTAAAATGATTATTTAATATTTAAAAACACTTATTTAATATTAATTTAGTATTATTTAATGTTGATCTTTTTGTCAACTTTCAATCCCTTAACTAACCTCCATTTTATCTATTCCTTTTTGTCTTTATTATTTTTTATTATTGGACGTGGGTGCTAATATTAGCATATATAAAATAAAAGTTACTTATAAATAAATAATTTTTATTGCTCATTTAAAGGAATCAATCACGAAAAAGTACACTCAATCACTTCTCATGTTCCATCTAACAATTTATTATGGAACACCTTTGGTATGCATTGAAATTATATTCTACAATATTAATTTTATCGATGTGTTTTTTTTAAAATCTAAAGAGTTTGCCTATTAAATCTCTAGTTAGTTCACATTAGCCACCCAAACGTTAATCCATGTTTCATTTCTTTAACATTTTAGGTTAAGCATGATTAGTTCATTGCAAAAAGACACGAGTCGTGTCACTTGAAATTAGGGCAAAAAGTGAAAGAAGTAGGCAAATGGGATGAGAAAGTCGTAATTCATATAACCAATCAATTACCAGGATCATTGGTATGATCCTAACAAGCCGTCAAGAGCATTTTTAGTCTTGACAAGCACTCATAAACATTTGTATGGTCTTGGAAACTTGTTAGTTCTAGATTTTAGTGCGACAAAGATCATAACACCAGGTGTGCATTTCCAATTCTATATTTCAAAGACAAATTTACGAAATCATATAAACAAGATAAGAGCCTTTTATTTCCCTTATTTCATTACATGTTTGATTGAACAATTACTTAAATCTTATGTAATCTATTTAATATGTATCGTGAATGCTTAATTAAAGAGGAAGATCACTAATGATATCATGTATACATGGTTTGATGGCAATACGTTAACTCGAACATGGAGATTCATGATTGACTTGAGCTGACTTTCGATCGTTATAAGAGGGTTGTCTGAATAGATTTCTAAAATATAATATAAAAACAATTTTAAAAAAGCTCTCTTTGAAATATTAATTTCCTCCATGAAAAACTATCATGTAAATAATCAGTAGATTCAACTTAACATAACAACTATTTACAAGCACCACACAAAAGTGCTAAATAGTCAACATCATAAACTCATTGACTATATAAGCTCTTCCTCATAAAACCCCTCCCACCTCAACAAAATAACTTTCATAGAACCAAACAGTTAACACTTTTGACACGATTTGTTAAACACATCGATTATATAAGCTCTTCTCACGAAACCACTCCCACCTCCACAAAATAACTTTCATAATACTAAATCTCAACACATTTGACGCATTTTGCTAAATATACCGATTATATAAGTTCTTCTCATGAAACTCCTCCCAGTTCTACAATATAACTTTCATAAAATAAACGAGTCCCGCAGTGAGACCTAATAATATATCATGAGTGATTTGCCAACTCCCACCCATAATCAATACCCCCAAACTAAACTCCAAATCGTAAAACTAAACCTCGATCGTAAAGTACTCAGAGAAAAAAACTTTCATAAAACAAATAAGATACACATTCCACTAAATGCACCGAAAGTATCAACTCTTTCCCTTAAAAAAAAAGCCTCAAAATAATTTTGATAAAACCACTTACAAAGTGAATCTAGGGGCCAAACCCTTAAGTTAAAGCAATCCCTTCCTTCCTTTCTCCCATTTTTTCCTTTTCCATCACTTTCTTTCTCCTTGGTGCGCTCCAAAGCATCTCTACCAACCAATTCTAATATCAAATAAATTACAATAAAAAACTAAAAAATCCAGCCGTGTTAAAGACGTTTAAAACGACGACGTGGCGTTGACGGCATATGAACAAACACGTTCGGCCGGAGCGACGGCCGAAGGCAGACGTGGAAGACTCTTTTTATCTGCCACGTAGATTGACAGATGACATGTCATTGCCTGTGACGTACGCTCACACGTTTGGGTCAGATAAGGCGGCTACGATCAAAAAGAGGAGGCAAGAAACACGGTCACATGGACTCGAAATTCAGCGGGCCGCGTAGGTAATCTGTACGCGGGTGGAATGCGGGATTTTCCGAAGATCCGCCGACCATTATTGGGTTTTTCGCGGCTAAGAGCCCCATAAATTACCCCGCCCGACCCTTCCCCATTCCAGAGTCTTACAACCCTTCGGATCTTCTCCACCCGGGTTCGATCCCCCATCTTGGCATTCGAGTTTTGTTTTTTTTTTTTTTCTGGGGAAGTGTTTCATCTGGTTATTACTTTGTGCGCAAGGATTTCATCCGGGTATCCATTTTGTTAGAAAGGGTTTCATCTGGTTTTTATTTTGTGCGGTGGGATTCGAATCGCAGACGTGAGAATGGCGCAGAACAGAGACAAGGAGGAGATGGGGTGCCAGGTTCCCGAGGGGCTGAAACCCTGCGTCAATAACTGCGGTTTCTTTGGCAGCCCGGCAACCATGAATCTCTGCTCCAAGTGCTACAACGAACACGTGCAGCTTAACGTAAATACGACAACCATGTCGCCGTTTCAGGGGGTTTCTGGGGTTTCGATCCCCAGAGCTGAGGTTGGAGTCCCGGAGGCTCGATCCGATGATGTGATGATGATGGATATTTCCGGCCCTTCTTCAAGCGTGGCGGCGGCGGCGGCGGCGGCGGCGATTCATTCTGAGGTGCCACAGAGGCAGACGAAGGCGAACAGGTGTCTTTCGTGCGGGAAGAGGGTGGGGCTAACGGGGTTCAAGTGCCGCTGCGGCGATTTATTCTGCGGGCTTCACAGGTACTCTGAAAAGCACAACTGCACCTTCGATTACAAAGCGGCCGGCCGAGAGGCAATCGCCAAGGCTAATCCCCTTGTCAAAGCCGACAAAATTCAGAGGTTTTGAAATATTTCCTTGCTTTGCTTTGCCCTGTCCTCGAAACCTTATAAAAAACCCCATTTCCAAGGGAATTTAATGAAGCCCTATGGGCCTGGAGTGATTCAAATAACTTTTTTTACAGATGGGGTTTCTGAAAAACCATAAGTGTATTCTGTGTTTGGGATGGGATGGTGTGACCATTTATGTAGGGTTTGGATGATATGCTAGTTTCTGGGTTCATATCGAAGCTTATGTAATGGGGGTCGATTTAGGCTGCTTATGCCTATGCTTATAGCAAACAAATTATCTGTTATGAGTAATTTCCTTTTCATGGAGTGGGTTTTTGGCATGTTTGTGGGAACACTTTGGAACAAAAGTATAGTCAATTTGATTGCTTATTCATGTGTGAGCCATCGGATCTAGTAGGGCAAGTTTCAACCCCTGAAAATGGCGTTGCTTATTGGTTTTTTTATGGTTTGATACATTTTAAGAGCTGGGTATGTATTACATATTTAAATTTTTTGAAAATATTGCAAATTTTGTCTGATTATCCATTTAAGTAAAACACTTACTGTTTTTTTCAAATAAATAAATTTAATTTGAGGTTTGTTAATTTCTGGCATGACTGTGGGAACCCATGATTCAGCAAACACTCTACTGCTTTTTAAAGGAACCCTTGATTCAGTAAAACTCTACTGCTTTTTTAAATAAATAAAATTAATTTGAGGTTTGGATATTTCTGGTGTAATTGTTGGGAGTTTTAAAGAGTTTCGCTTCATATTTACATCTAATTGGTTTCTTGTTTGTGTGTGGGTGATCAAATTTTGTTGCCAATCTTTGCATATGAATTAATGGGACAAGATTTCCTTAGCTGGGTTTTGAAATTTGAACGATGTGTAAAATTATAAATTTATGCTTTTGGATAAAACCGTGTCTAAGTTTTTGATTCTACGTTTCTTCCTTGGATCTCAAGTTGGCATCTGAAGCTTAAAATCTTAAACTTTGACACAATTACATCCAAAAGCATAATCTCTAATATTATGGACTGTGGAAGCCTTAAATCTATAATGTGTAAAATTGCTTGCTTCATATGAACTTGGGTGATAATCTGGTTGTGTGGTTAACGAACATAATTTTGTTCGAGCAAACAAGCATCCTATCCAGTAATGTGGATGATGACTCTTATTCTGTTTTTGAGTCTTGAGATAAGTTTTTTTCAGGATATATAAAGGAGATTCCGAAATCTGAAATATGGGTTGATTGTTTTTTTTTAAAGCAATGGTATTAGATTTTCTTTTCAATGGCAATCAGAATTTGTAAGGCTTATTTACTTACGTCTGAAAGATATCAGGATTTTTTTGTTGGATGGAGTTTTCCGGCCATGATTTATGGATTGCAGATTTACGGGCTTGGAGCCATTATGGGCTGATCATAGAAGAGAGTACTAGATTTTTTTTGAATTGGGTTAGTTGATCTGTGGTCTATTTGTGCGAACTCTTGATTTCTCTACAGCCTGTTCTTATCGAAACCAGGGATTCACTTATGGCTCATTAGGTAGAGGTAGATTAAATTAGGCTGGTCTGTTTTTCCACAGCATGTTCTTATGGAAACCAGGGATTCACTTCTGTCTCATTAGGCAGAGGTAGATTAGATTAGGTTGGACTGTTTTTGTACAGGTTGGTGCATTTGTCTGGACGGCTTGAAGGGTTTTGATTTTAGGCTCTTGTGAAACTCTTTTTCAATTAATTTTTTAATTACTGGTAAGAAGGAAGGAAGGCATGTTTCTCTACAGCCTGTTCTTATCGAAACCAGGGATTCACTTATGGCTCATTAGGTAGAGGTAGATTAAATTAGGTTGGTCTGTTTTTCCACAGCATGTTCTTATTGAAACCAGGGATTCACTTATGTCTCATTAGGCAGAGGTAGATTAGATTAGGTTGGACTGTTTTTGTACAGCCTGTTCTTATTGAAACTAGGAATTCACTTGTCTTGTTAGGAGGAGATTAGGTTAGGTTGGCCTGTTGGGGAGCTTAGTTTATTGATTGAAATTTTAGACATTAGCTGATTTTCAAGGCAATTTTCATATTTATGTTATTCCAGAGACTCGAGGTTGTAATCTGTGTCAATGTTGGTTGCAAGTAAATTCAATCATTCAAGTGGATGAGTTGAAGCTTTCTGAAACCCATCTAATTGCACTATTTTCGGTTGGTGGGGGGCATAATGACTTGTATTATGTGCAGGACGATGAATTTTTAGTAGACATTAGCTGATTTTCAAGGCAATTTTCATATATATGTTATTCCAGAGACTCGAGGTTGTAATCTGTGTCAATGTTGGTTGCAAGTAAATTCAATCATTCAAGTGGATGAGTTGACGCTTTCTGAAACCCGTCTAATTGCACTATTTTCGGTTGGTGGGGGGCATAATGACTTGTATTATGTGCAGGATGATGAATTTTTAGTAGCCTAACCAGATGTGCCAATCCACAAAATATGATAGACTTTCATTGAAAGATACTAGATCTTAACGTGTAAATATTTTCAGCAATTAACGGTGCTGGGTTGTCTGTTTGTTTTGGGTTTAATTGCCACTTTGTACAGTAGTTAAATGTGCTATTTTCATTGAGTTTGCTAATTGCTTGCTTTAGTTCGTTTGCTCTAAACTTTTTATGCACAGAACTCCTATATGACTGAAACTTCCATGGTTGAATAAACTAGGTGTGTGCTGAAAGATTTAGTTCATAAAGCTTATGTATTAGTACGTACAGCTTATATGGGTATATAAAGCTTATATGTTACTGTAAGGTGAAATTCATTGTTTTCTCCAAAATTGGATGTCATTGGCTGTGCAAATTTAGGAGCATGGATATTATGAAGAGTACAGCTATTTTGTAGTTCTGATTGCTATTTAGTGTTCTTTAATGTTCACTTGAATACAGGAGCAAGATTGAGTAGGGCAATCTCATTTGGTTTCTTTGATGTTTTTGAGGAGGCTGCAATGGTATGTATGGTGTGTTTGACTCTTACTTGTAGGATACAAGATCTTCCTAGTGCTACATTGCACTGATTGGGTGACTGAAATTGTTTACTTGGAGGTTGGAGAGTTGGCACGTCCAATGAAAAAATGACAGAAGAGCTGGCTTCCTCCTTTTCCTGCATTCTACTTTGCCCCTAATAAATGTGGGTCCTGGGGCCTCTTTCAGGGGAAAGATCAGATCATTATTATATTGATCCAATATTGCCTTATCTGGTTGAATGGGGTCTTTGCTAGCATGTAAATGAGATATGCTTTCAATCATTATGAGCGGAGAGTGCATGATCCCTTATCTTCCCCAGAACTTTGTAATGATCTGTCTGGAACATGCATTGTATTGTAGCATTCTGTTAATTAGCCAGTATGCAACCCCCTCTTCTCAACCCCTCATATATCTTAGTTTTGTACTTGGAGTTAACGTGTGAAGAGGCCCTTATAAGAATGATTCTAGTAGGTCAAGGCCAAAAGCTATTGCATTACTTCAATAGACGCCCTTGTAGAAAATGAAACCAGCTTCTAACAAGCATTGATAATGACCTTCGGATGTAGAGTTGATAAAGTTAAAGTTTGGAGAATAACCACTCAATTTTTCTGGCTAGGAAATGTTTCATTCTCTGCAGGAAGGTTTCGCTACTCAACCAGAGTGGAAGTACACAACTGACCTACAAGAGTTTTAAAGGGTAAGACACCCTTTTAGAAAATGAAACCAGCATCTAACAAGCATTGATAATGACCTTCGGATGTAGAGTTGATATAAGTTAAGTTTGGAGAATAACCACTTAAATTTTCTGGCTAGGAAATGTTTCATTCTCTGCAGGTAGGTATCGCTACTCAACCAGAGTGGAAGTACACAACTGACCTACAAGAGTTTTAAAGGGTAAGCTTGACCACGTAACCAAGATTTTGGGCACCACCGGTGTCATAGCTGATCATGCTATTTCCTCTGCTGACACCATAAAGTGGTTTGTTCTTTGTTGTGTTTATGGGATGATATGATATGTGTGGGGTTCCTACCAATTTATCAAAAAAATATTGGAAAAACATCCATGACCGAGCTTCATGGACAACCTTACCCTGGACTTTTCTTCAAGTATTACAGATTATAGCTCTTGAAAATGGGAAGCTACATCTCATATGCCCATTGTATGCAAGGCCCACATAAATTTAAGGGAAAGTGGAATAATTTAACCCAGCACGAATTTCTTTTTTCGCTTTTAGGATATATCAGAATTCAAAAACCATATTTTGTTACTTTTCATTGGGAAAAAATGTTTGAAAAACCATAAGATTCGTAGTGCGTTCGGTAAATCATGACAATTAGATTGCCCGATAACTTCTTTATTGAGAATTAGAGGTGCCTTTTTGAAATGTTGAAAATATTCTTGATTATTACAAAATTATTCACCAAAACCACCCTGATTCTGGAATTCCAATTAAAAATGTCTTGGTGTCAGCCTTTTGTCCCAGTAGCAGGTCAACAGCAATCCAGACAGTGTTAAAGTAGGGCCCCTCACATGGGCTTTCTCCGAAAGTTTCATGTGGACCTTATAGGGAGCTGGCAGGAAAAGCTAATGTACTGAACTGTTAATTATCCGAGTACACCAATTATGATGCTGATATATGATAATGGCAGACCCTATGATACGACATGTAGAGGCAACTGATTGACCATTGCTGCATTTATGAGAATTTGGGTGTATTCATAATAAAGTTTCCATGGTGTGGGTATACTTGGATATGTTTCTTGCTATATTGTATTTGGATTCAGCTGGACCATTATATGCAATGGCTAGTGTGTTTGATTGGATGTATCTTGTTGCATTGAAAGCCTCAAATTACCGCTCAAATCAGTTCAACTTGTTTTGTGATGCAGTTCACGGTAGGGGGCTCCCAGTGAAGGGAAGCCTTTGTCCATGCAGCGAGAATGATGCAATGTAAAACATTAATTTTTTATTAATAAAATCAGTGTTTATGGCATCTGCATTCGGAGTGCTTCTCTACAAGTTACTCTATTCTCTATTCCCAAGTCTATGTGGGCTTTACATTCACTCACTCAGTTGCAGACTCTATGACTTTGTTTATTGTGGCCCCTTACTACTATATTCTCTTTCTCTATTTTTGGCCCCTATTAAATCTTCCTCTTACTAGTGGGGAACCCTTTTTGTGTGGTCATAATCTTTTTTATCCCCTTGGTCCCAACTCTCCAAGCTCCTTGTAAATGTCTTGTCAAATCAAGACACAATGGAACCCCAACAAAAATTGTTTCTTGATCTTCTATGAACAATTCTCTGCACAAGTGATCATTTGATGTGTGGCCACTACTAATCGAAAGCTCTCATCAAAAGCTTTCCAACGAGACAAAAAACATCTCACTTGGTGATCCAAGTGGAAGTTATGGCCACTTGAAATCCGACGTGTCATTGTTCTACTATGACCAAAACTTGAACTGTGGTTATTTATTGCCCCATGATCATGCCACTTAACATGATCCCATGGTCTCTATGCAATGGGCTCCAAGGTTTTCCCCATGACCGTTATAATTCCCCTGGGCTTATGGAAACATTCATTCTTGTTTATGATTTCCATGCATCCGCCACGTTGTGATCGTCATTGACTTGTGAACAATGTACATCGTGATTTTGACACTTGTCACAATGTGATTGCTTCACTTGTCCATGAGGAAACCCTGAGGTCATGAATCTTGTGACCCTGATCTTAAAATTAATAGCACACAACTGTCCCCTTTGAACACGGAGTGAGTTCACCTTTGTCAAGCTGTCAGTGCATGATCCCATGCATGAATCCTAGGAGGCCCATGGCCCTGTTGAAATATCAACCTTATAACCCTGTTGGGCCCATAGTCTCCATGAATATCAACTCCAACTTAAGATTGTCATCCGGCGCATTGCTAAAACTTAGTTGCGAACATTTAGATACTTGGGAACTGTTGAATACTTAAGTATATGAGGGGTCTCCAAGGAATATGGAAATTGTCGTTGGCATGACAACTTAGGAACTTAGGCAATATGTGACCGCTACGTTCCTTGACTTGGGAAATATTGAAGCGGCCTTGTGAACATTTCAACTTAGAGATGCAAATAGAAATTGTATGACCACCAATTGCTTTGCAACTTAAGAATTGTGTGATAAATTGTGATGCCAAGATGTGACCCAATGAATCTCTTTGATTGTTGCAAATTCGTGAATTATAATTTAGCCCTGAGACTCCATGAAAACTACTCAAACTCCTCATTTTTGGTGATGCAAGATTCCTCATACACCTTGGATGCTCTTGCATTAGACACCAAAAGTAATTAAAATATGAACACATACTCACATAGATGTAATAACTGGTAAAACCATTCTTTTGAGCCACTGATATTGATCATCATGGTGTTCCTTTCTAAAACAATGAATATCCCAATTGTCACATTTTTTCTTCCATTTTCTTGTGCACTGAAACCCACCTTTGTCCGGCCTCCTCCACCAAGATGCTCTTTCTTGCATCTTATGCTCTTTTGTCGCCCTGTACCCATTATTCTACGACCACCTCCTCTAAAAGCTTCCATGGGTTTGTTCATTCACTATCCAACAAATCACCGGATTCTTCCACATTTCACTCTTCCCTATTTGCAGTGCTTCTTTCCTCATGGTTACCATTTCTTCTCTTGCCACCATCTTGCTTGTGGCTTCTTCATTTGTGAGTGTCTTAAAAGACTATTCTTATTTTTTCTGCATTTTCACCTTTAATGAACTCAAATGGATCACTTTGTCTTTGAAGTTTTTTTTAAATGCCTCCTTTTTCTCCATCTCTTCCCCTGTGCATTGATTACAATCACAAATTAGTTTAAAAACTCGAGATTTACTCCTCCCTATAGTTGTTTTCTCCATCTTCATTGTATCATTTGGAATTTCATCAAGCATGGGCTTCTCAAAGCCTCCATCATTCTACATGCTCCTTAGAACAGAGCCTAGTTGTTCTTGTGACAACACCTCTTTCTCCTCTTCATTTCTCACATTCTTTGCATAAGCTTTAGGGTGATTACATTCTCATTCTTTCTCTTCCTCCTCCATTTGATTTTGTTATCTGCCCATGATTGTGGCATGTGAACCCCTACTCGCAGTGCCTCTATTGTTGTTTTTGTGCAACAAACTTATATGCCACGAGAATTAATATATCCCATCTCCCTTTTCTCTTCATATTCTCATTTATTTATTTTCTCTCACGAGGATCTCTACTAATCCTGGTATCTTGCTTCACAAGGATTTCATCTCTCAGGGTATACAGAGCCTATCTGATTCACCAAGTGTTGATCACACAAAAGTTTCACCCTTCCATTGCCTCTCACATCAATCTAATTTTCTTCACACTTCACATCATCATCTAAGAGAACTACTTGCACTTTCTCCTCTCTCTTGTTACTCCTCATGATAGACTTACACTGTGCACATGGCAACTTCACTCACTCATTACCCCAAAAGATACTCTTCATTTTTTCATGCTTAAGCCTCGATACTTGAAGCTCCTTCAACCATTATTTCTATGCTTTGGGATGCATTGTGTGCTTCATCAACTTGGGAACAAAATGTTCTGATCTCTCCACCTTTCCTTTCCCCACTTCTTACCTTCTCTTTTGGAGAACTCGCCAATCCACCTTCTACCCAACACCTCTTCTTTGTTGGAAGATGTCCTCTCTTGTTTTCTATCCACAACAACGTGGAAACAATTCTCAACTTGCTCTAATACCACTTGGTGTAGTTCACGGTAAGGGGTCCTAGTGAAGGGAAACCCTTGCCCATGCACCCAGAGTCATGCAATGGTAAACATTCATTCTTTATTAGTAAAATCAACTTTTACAACATCTACATTCACAATGACTCTCTAATAGTACTCTATTTTGTATATCTAAACCTCTGATGAGACTACCCCAAATTTGGGAAGAGCATCAATTCAATTGGATTTCAAATTCTACATTTTTAATCAAATAATTGAAAGCTATTTATGCAAATTCTTGATCTTATAAAGTAGGATTCAAGTCTTATCTTTCGTATCCTCACGAATCTCTCAACTTCTCTCCTAAATCTCTCTAATATCCCTAAATCTCTCTAATCCCTATTCTAATGTGATTGTTACTCATGTAACAATCACTTACATTATTTGTTCCACATATTATTTTCACACAAATACTAATTAATTAAAAAAACTAATGTGGAGCGCTTAAGTCCTAAGCACCCATGTGATGACTAATCCTAACATCCCCCCTTAGTGTGAGCGTAGGGAGAGGAACCACATTTTGGAACTGCAACGAGACCTTATGTTGCTTCCATCTTCTAGGTTGTAGGTGTCATTCATTCAATAGGGTTGATCATTGTGGCTTTCCCACCAATTTTTGCTTTGGGTTTGAAATTCCAACTCAACAGTTTGGGGGAAATAGCACACAGTGGGGTCAAGGAGGTTGCAACGCTCCTAGCAGGGTCCTAGGACAGTGTCCTGGGTGCATTCCCTGTCGCGATACAAGTCGGGATCGAGGGGCAGAACCTTTGAAGCTAGAGATATTTTTCTTTTGCGATTTTTGAAACTTCACCATAGAAATAATATTTTCATAAAAATGAACCCCCTGCTCTCTCGCGCTCCCCCACAAATTAAAATGGGTGTCAAAGTCAACAAAAAATACACCCAATTACAATTTAGTCCCCTTCAAAATGTTTTGAAAAACACTTGTATCTCCTTCCCTCATTTTTTCGAAACATACATCCTTTTATAATTAACCCCCTTAAATATTTTTCCTTTTAAAAAAAAACTTAAAAATAATTTTAATCAAAATATTAAGCTTAGGGTGCTTATTGGATGATTGATCCCTTGATATCCCTTTTCTTTAATGTGAATAAACCGTGTCGTGTTTTTTTTCTAAATAAACAACACACCTTGTAATATGGGAAACCACGACCCTGGGTTGACTCTGTGCACTGAGCAAAATCATGGGTTTCAGGGATACAAAAACCAAGGTTTTCGAAGTAAACATGGATCCATGAGTTTTAAATCTGTTAGACAGGTAGTGAGAAGACGGAAACCACTCCAACTAGGGTAGAAGCCAAAATGCCAAGAGGAGATGTCACCATTGTCTAGAGGAGATGTTGCCATGGAGCACGCTGAGCTCTAAGTGGAGGTCGGTTTGTGGTGAGGTCGAGGTAAAATATACAAGGAATGAGAACAAGATCATTCCGAAAACCCAAGAATCTAAAGTATTAACAAAAAAACATCACAAGACGCTGTAAGGATGAAATGCAAAGACAAGGAAAATCATATGATCTTCAGAGTATGACATGCAAGTACAATAGAGAGACCTTGCATAAGTAGGAAAGGAAAAACAAGAAACAAGCCTAACTAACCAATATCGAATAAATCCACAAAAGACAAAACTAAGAAAAGACGGAAAACTATCTAAAACCTAGTATGAGAATAATATACTCAAACATCCCCTTCAAGTGAAGCTAGGGGCTAATAATGGCCAAAAAAAGATAAAATAGCATATTCAAAGTAAGAGTACCAGCAACAAGCCCTGATCAGGGACTCGTATACAATATATGTTCATGAAATGAAGAAGGAAGATATCCTCACGAACACCCCCAAAGACAACTTCTGAAATCCCAAGTATGCCACATAACTCAAAGAAATGAGGTGATGCAAAAGGCTTCGTGAAAATGTCGACAACCTACTATTGAGTAAGAATGTATTCCAATCAAAGAACTCCAACCTGAATATGATGATGAATGAAGCGCATTTGTATCTCAATGTGCTTGGTTCACTAGTGCTCAACTGGGTTGTGGGATATGTGAATTGCACTCTAGTTGCCACACCAAAGTACAATAGGTGAACCCTGTGTGAAGCCAAACTCTGTTAATAACTGTTGAATTCAAAGAACTTGTTGACTTGCTGCAACTGCTGCCCTGTACTCAGCGTCTATAGATAAAAGTACAATAGCCTATTGCTTCTTGCATGCCCAAGCAACTGAAGAAGAACCAAGATAAAAGATGTACCCAAAAGTGGAACCCCTATCATCAAGAGAACTTGTCCAATCTAAATTAGTGTACCCAACCGAGTAGAATCCTTGGTGTAGTGTAATCCAAAATGGGTAGTGCCTCACATGTATCATAAAATCCTCTTAACAATCTGCGAATAACTATCATGAAGAGCATGTGCAAACCTAGATACAAGTCCAACTGCAAATTAAATGTCAGGGTGAGTATGGATCAAATACATAAGACTCCCAACCACTTGCTTGTAGAATATATGATCACAAAGAGGAGTAGTGCAGGTAGAAGTGATACTGACTTCAGATTGAAAAGGAGAGGGACTTGGCTTGCAATCAACCATGCCAAAACATTGAAGAAGATTAGGGGTGTACTTCTGTTGACTCAAATGAATCTCTAAATCTGACTGAGAATTTTGCAAACTAAGAAAGAAGTGCAAAAGATCGAGATATGTCATATAAAATCACACTGTAAGTCGTTGCTGAATATCTTAAATCTTAGAAGAGGAGCTTCTTGTGAGAAACAAATCATCAACATACAAAACAAGTATAACAATATCCTCTCCAACATGTTGGACATATATTGTGGGATCGGAGTGACAGTGAACAAAGTCATTAGAAAGAAGAAAATAATCCATCTTCTCATACCAAGCTCGAAGGGCTTGTTTAAGACTATAAAGAGACCTAAGTCGATAAACTAGAGAAGAGTCATGACCAAACTCAGTAGGTTGCTCCATATAGATTTCATCCTGTAAATCTCCATGTAAGAATGCACTCTTAACATGCATCTAGTAAACTAACCAACCTTGTGACGCATCAAGAGAAAATACAATGTGCACAAAATCCATCTTGGCAACAGGTGCAAAAATCTTAGAGTAATCAATACCTTCAACTTGCGACAAACCCTTTGCAACAAGACGTGCATTATAATTGTTAATGGACCCATCAGTTGCATACTTAGTGCGATATACTCACTAACCAACTTTCTTCCCTTAGGAGAGAGACAAAATCCCAAGTATGATTCTTCATCAAAAATGAATACTCATCTATCATGCATCGTCCCACTCTTGTAACCCATGAGCCTATGAAAAAATATTGTGGATACTTAAAAAATACCTGACAAAAAAGTCCAGTACCTGTAGAATGTGCATGATGATGTCTAATGGCTGGAAGATCCTATATAAAAGATGCTGCCTCAAAAACTGTAGTATGAGCCCATAAAGGCATAATGATAACATAAGTGGGAATATGATCCTCAACATCCATAACCTCTTAGGGGCCTCCTGAACTGGGTCTTCAAAGATTAAATCCTTAAGAGGAGGTGAGGAATCAACAAAAGAAGAAGACATGGAAGAAGATGAAGAACATGAGAAGTGAAGCATTCATCAAACCGTACATGTGTTCGAAAAGAAAATCATGAGTATCAGGATCCAAAAGATGATAATCTCTCATGTCCTCTTAATACCCTACAAAGATTAAGGGTTTGCTCTTCTTATCCAATGTTTTCCTTTTCTTATTTGGTACAAATTCCCAAGCATGGCTCCCAAAGAATCTAAAAAATGAGACATCAGGGTTGGTTATAGACCAAGCCTCCTCTACAGTTAAATGCTCAAGTACTCTGTGTGGTGTGTGGTTCTTAATATAATTTGCACAATTAACTACTTTTACCCAATAGATGAGAGTTAAATCCTGTGAATGCATCATGTAGTTAGCCATCTCCTTCAAAGTTTGATTCTTTCATTTTGTTAAACCATTTTGTTGTGGAGTATGTAGAACAGAATGCTAGTGAACAATACTATGAGCTACCAAAAAATCAAAGAACTCTCTATTGAATTACTCCTCCCCATTATCAGTACGAAGCTTCTTGATGCAACTAGAAGACTGTTTCTTGACCAAAGCCTTAAAGACTTTGAAGTGGAAAAATATTACTCTTGTACTTAATAAAAGAAACCCAAGTACGCCTCGAGAAATTATCAATAAAAATAAGTGCATACTTGGCTCCGTTGAAAGGAGGAGTAGGAAAGACCATCAAATCATTGTACATAAGCTCAAGTGGTGAAGAAGCTCTCTTAGACATACCATTAGGAAATGGATCTTGGTGTTGTTTTCCTAGTGCACAACCAGGGAAAATCAAGTATGCCTCAATAAATTATTAATAAAAGTAAGTGCATACTTAGCTTCATTAAAAGGAGTAGGAAGGACCATCAAATCACTGTATACAAGCTCAAGTGGTGAAGAAGATCTCTTAGACATACCCTTAGGAAACGGATCTTGGTGTTATTTACCTAATTCACAACCAGAGCAAACTTTATCAAGACATGAAATTGTAGGAAGACCATCTATCATATTATGAGTGCTCAACTCCTTCAAATATCTATAATTAAGATGTTCAAATCTCTCATGTCAAAGCTTACTCTCAGAATCTACATGAGGAACCAAACATGTCCCTATAGGAGGAATATCATCAAAACCCTCAAAGTAATAGAGTTGAGAACTATGATCAACAACACCTTATGTAATGAGTGTGTGAGGCTCTATTAATGCCCAAATTTCAACATCGTGTGGTGTGAAAGTCACTATCTTATCTTAACCAGAATGACAAATCTAATAAATAGAAAATAAATGTGTAGTGATGTTAGGGACATATAGTGCATCATTGATGCGGCCACCATCAAGATATATATCACCCTTTCCCTTAACAGAAATAAATGATGAAATCTCCAACCTTAATGTTGGAAGTAGAACTCAAACCAAGAGATACAAAAGATTCTTTGAAAGAAGTCATGTGGTGAGAAGCACCCGAATATATGACCTAATTGTTTGAAATAGGTGACTGAGATCTCCCAACAACATCAAGTGCTTTGCCATGTTTAATGGGTGGAGTGGAGATAAAAATATTGTGTTTTTTGATTACATCCTGTAGACATCAAAAATCCACACAACGCAATTTTGAATGTCAAAATTCTCATGGACCCCCTTGGGACCAATCTGACCCTTCGACTCCCAACCGAGCCTAACCCACGGTCAGTTTGACCAAACTAGCTTAACCAACGTTTTACCCACTTTGACCCTTCACCCTCGACCATTGTCACCCTGACCGCCAATGGTTAGGGTGAACCTCCTTAATCGCAAACATGCAAGTCATCCCGCCTTGCTTTTCTAAAAATATCTTATCTTAATCAGTGTGCAAGCCATTGCATGAATGAGTTGTAATTAAAACGCCCAGTAAATGTCTTATTGCAACTCTCTTGCCTTGCCTATAAGAAGAGAGGAGCAGAAATGTGAAATCCATATGCAATTATTATCAAGAGCTTGTGCATCCAGAGTTTCTTTGTTTTGTAGGTCAATCATCATCAGTAATCCAGTGATCCAACCATCACATCAAAGAACCAAATTGCCGCCACAGCTCCACTAAAGCACCAAGTACCATTACTCTACCAAAATCTTGTCAAAGTCTACCAACGAGTCAACCACCCTAAACATCCACCCGATCAACTTTCTACAAGATGAGTATTTGTTTTTTAGTATTCAATTATTTTATCTGTTGTTACACTCAACCCAACACCAACCCATCTCTCAGAAATCTACCTTGTGATCCCATCAATCAGCCATTTATCAACCCAGACCTACACACAATAACTATCGGTGGTTGTCCCAACTGTCGAAGGTCACCTTAACTATCAAATGTCACATCAAGCATCGATGGTCACTATGACAAGAACTAACAAGTTATTTCCACCTACTTACCCTCAGCGAAATCCAGTTTTTTTGTGTCCCTGCTTGTTCATAGACCCTTGCCTAATTTTTTGAAATAGACCCGAGCTATTTAGCATTAGTATTGATTTGTTTATCACGGTATTAGTCATTTTTAGTCTACTTCTTTAGCAAGCATTTCTTATGTTCAATTTCAATATCTTTCGATTATTGATGCAAGTACTTTCTATTCTATTTATAAACTTAATTATTTAAAATGTGTAGATTGACATCCCTCGAGGAAGCTCTTGCTTCCGAGATCTAGTTAACATTGGGTAATCCAATCAACTATCTATCTAACCAACCATTTGCTTTAGTGTTGTCTTATTTACAGGTCATCCTCCCAAACTAAAGAGGATTTCTTCACAATCTTCTGATTCAACACACACACAACCAAACAGGTTTTTTCGACCACGCCCGTATTTAGTTTCTTTTTCTTTTCTTTCTGAAATATAAGTTGAAATTCACCAAAACATTCTGGCACATCCGATGGGACCTTGAGTCTTTCCTTTGGGTTTCTTTTTTTTGCATCTGTATGTTCTTCTCTCTATCTGTGCTGATTAACGAAACTAAAATTTTATTTTGGGTTTAAAATCAAGTGCATCCATTGCTTGCTTCTAATTTTAGCTCACTTTCAGTTTAAAACACAATAATTTTATCGTAGCATCACTCTTGTTGCACACACTAAGCCAAACCACTTTCATTAGTTAAACATCAAACAAACTTAAGACAAGGTCCGACTAAGATTTTATCACCTAGCGGTAACCTTACCCTTTCTCGGTGATTTTACTTGGAGGTCATTACCAAGGGAAGAACCAACTCAACTCTCTGGTTGAGTATAAACTCTGAAAATCAATATATATATATATATATATATATTGACTAAGCACTCGACACCCATATCTCTATGGTGTGTGAAGTGAGGGGGTAGCCCCAATACCAAGGCATGATTAATTCCCAATACAAATCCTTTTGAGCACCTAAACAACCCGAGACCAACCATAGATTGCTTCTATAGTCCCTGATCTACAAGCCAACTTCTATCACACATTCTCATAACTTAAGGCATAAGCCAAAAGCGAGATTAAAATTAACCACATGATTTTAATGTCCTCTAGTGTGTGTTGGATTTACTTGATCATTTTCTTTCTTTTTCTCTGTTTGAGTTGTAAGATTCTTTTTGCTTTCTTCTTGTCTTACTTTCATGGTTCTTACTCATCAACAACGAAGAGACTTAACAAGTTAGGACCCATCTATATATTATCTAGTCTCCTCTACCTCTTCATCCATGGAGTACATCTCAAATGCTGAAAGTTATCCTTATTATTTTGTCACTTTTAGTGTGCCTCAAGTAGATTCCCAAGGTGACCTAGAATTTGATACCTTTTTGGATAATAACCCGGTGGCTTTACAACATTATCTTAACAAAGTAGCTCATTGTACACCCATTTCGGCACCACCTACCGATCCACCCTATAACATGCCATTAGGATTTTTAAACAACTGTTCTGTTGCCATTGTCACCACCCAACCATTAGCTACTGAGGCATCTGCCTTAGCTAGCAACCCATCTGACACGACCATGCATAACCAACGAACTCAACCTTCTAACACCCAAACACCTCATAGCCTGACTAACAATTCTTCCAACACAGCGACCACCCAACCTCTACCTACCCATACTCTAATTACTATTGGAGTACCCACTACCACCGTCACTATCATTCTTCTAGTTACTTCCACTCTACTTCAAAATGTAGTGGCACCCATACCTTCTACCTTACAGCCTATCACTACTAGGGTTACCACTTATCCCTTACCTATGACTCAACCATCCACAACCACTCAACAATACATACCCTCTACCCAACCACTAGTGACCACATATTCACATGTGGCTTCAAACCAACCACCTATGACTACTTACCCATATGTGGTAACTTCTCAACGTTCAACAAATTATCAATATGTCACTTAACCCCAACCACAGTATGCACCTCACAGCCCTTCAGGTGCACCACCCCAAATAGACCTAATGAAGATGCTCATGGACAAGATGAGAACTTTGGACTCATCCATCTTCAAGGCTCACAATCTCCTATCTTATGACCAGATCTCTAATGAGCCCATCCACCCATCTGTGCTTATCAGACCATATCCTTCTCAATGGGAACTTCCCAAGTTCTCCAAGTTTCAAAGTAAGGAGGATCCCTAGCAACACCTTAGGGAATTTAGGCATTCATGTTATTTGATTGCCTATGATGATGCGCTCCTCTGCACTTTTGCTATGTCTTTGTCAAGACCATCTTTAGACTGGAATATTGCTTTAACCAAACATTCCATCTTCTCCTTCACCCAACTGGCTCAAACTTTCTTGGACCACTTTTCGATAAATATCTCCAAGAAGGTTTCCATCACTGACCTCTACTCTGTCTGACAGTTTGATGATGAATCTATTATCACATTTTTAGCTCATTGGTGGAGCTTAATCAATCAAATTTCATTTTACCTACCTCAACCCGAACTCATAGAGCTCTTTGCTCATGCATGTGCCAAGCATATCTCCTCTACACTGCGTGTCGAGAGCTTCCGAACCTTTGATGAAGCTTTCACCTTGGTGTGCAAATTGGAGAACAGATCCATTGACGAAGGAAAGCTAAAACTAAAAAACAAGAACTCTACCTACAAAACTAATGAGGCTTCCTCCCCCAAATCAAACAACCAAACCAACAATGGGACCAAAATCAAGGGAACTACGAATGCAAATGTCTTTAAAGCTGCTTCCCCGTCATCTACCATCCAACCAAATTCCTCTGGTTCCTCAAAGCAAAACATGAGAAACCAAAACCGGAACACCCATAAGCAATTTAATCCACTTGGAGAGTCTTATGCTTCAATCCTGGAGAAGCTATTGAAAGCTAATGTCATATAGCTTCTTCCTGTCAAACCACCTCAATAATTTGATTCTTCTCGTCCTGCATCTAGTTGGTACAAGGAGAATGACCTATGCACCTTCCACCAAGTAATAGGGCATGATGTTAGTAGGTGAAAAACCTTTAAGAGTGTTGTCCAATCTTTCATTGACACGGGCAAGCTTGTGTTGGATAACCCCAATGCACCTCAAAACCAGACCCTTAACATCTTTAGGCAACATTTCCCCAATCATGCACTTGCCAATAATGAGAACAACATGGTTGAGTGCTCTCATGATGCTTCTACTATTAACATGGTTCTTGGCATGCTCATTACTAAAAAACCTACTAACCAACCTATCTGTTCCTTACCCTCTCCACGTATTAAGGTAGAGGAGTTACCTTCTCCCCTTTTAGAGACCCAAACTGAGGAAGTCTCCCTTCCTCTCCCTTCACTTATTGATGTAGTGGAGCCACCAACCCCTTCTTTGACCAACATACTAGAACGAGCACCCATCTTACCTTCTCCATTGACCACTGAGCAATTTACTACCTCTTCAAAAATCAATCCTGAAGAAGAAGCCTCCATGTCTGCACCTCCCACATAGGAGTCACCCACTCAAACCTTACATCCTTTGATTGAGGAAAAGGATGAGGTTACCACCCCTCTATCTCAACCTATGGGCTTATCTTTTAGGTCCACTATCTAGGGAATAAAACCAACCTACAAGCCATTCTTTAGTTAGTACAAAAACTGAAATTTGCCTCTAACCCTGACATGGATCAAGCCACCTTTTGGCAGCAATTGGGGATCCCTTACATTGCTAAACAAGAACCTCCAACCATATCATTGGAAAATCAACCCATCCCTTCCATTATCCACACTCCTATTTTACCAGCCAAATTGATAAAAACTACTACCAACCCAAAATTTCCTCAAACATCCAAGGCACCTAAACCCCAAGCAACCAAATCACCTTCTCCAACCAAATCGACCAAGCCAACCAAGAACCTTTATACCCTCCCTAAATAGAGTCTCACTCACCCATTTGTGAAGATGGATCTCACCTCATCGAACCCAATAACCAAACACCAACCCAAACCAACCAAAGGGGTAGAAACACCAAAAGGCTAGAGAGTCAAACTCCTACCTCCCTCCACCTTGCCCTCTATCTTAGGGCCTCATCCCTCCATTCTGATTAGAAATTTGGTTGTCCCAACCAAGACCCAACCACCATTGTTTGTTACACTAGCACACTTGCTTTCTAACATACCTATTTTCATTGAATTGTCAATAATCAAGCTACCTATCCTAAAATCTCCTACCTTCGCTTTCTCAACCATTTCCATGCCAAAATAAAAACCACCAACCAAATGCACTACCTTACCCAAACCTTCCATCATGAAACCCATTATGAAAAGGGCCACGACCTTACCAACCAAGACCAAAAATCCTAAAGCCTCTCCACCTTTATCCAAATCTTACTCCACCATTTTCCAATAGTTACTACAAGCTTCTTGATTAACCTTACCCCCTATCAGGCCGTTCGACCCTTTCAGTTTGAAACCTACCTGGTATAACGACCACCATGTGTGCTCCTATCATAAGACACTAGGGTATGACATAGAGAACTGCAAATCTCTCTAAACCATTATACACTGAATCTATGATGAGGATGATCTATTAACATATGAACCTCCCATGATCCCTATACCAATCCAACCAACACCAACATCCTCTAGCCAAAACCTACCTACTCCTCCACTCTTACCTCAGAGTGATGAAGAACCTGACCAATCTTATACCCCAATTCCTCCCTCTATCCATACCATTCATGTGGTTACAATAGTGCAACAAAAAGATAAGGGGAAGGCTAAAGTGTCCATCCCATGGAAATACCCATCTTTTACTTCCCAACTTTTGACGCTGTGGAATGCACCCTTGATAGGAGGCTGAGCTCTTATCTTCCACGCGGCACAATGGAGACTCCTCTCTTGCCTATGGGTCTGGAAAAACTGAGGGGAGAATCTCTAGATAAGGGCTAGCTCCCTTTGATGTATCTTTGAGTTATTCCAAGATTTTCTACTGCTAACAATGGGGGGGTGAAAAGAGAGAAGGATTACTGAAAATAAAACCTAAAATAAAGCAGTGATACACCAAACAAGTTTGATTTACTCAGCCTTGACATACACTTTACACCAAGAACAAGCTGATATACACTTCATTTGATATGAGAAACTCTTCTGCATCAGTGAGCTAGGGGTCCTCTGGAGATACAAGGAGGAAGAACTACTAGAGGTGTTCTAAGACACACAATGGCAGCCTGTTCACATGCGTCTATACTCTGCTGTGGACACTTCTGGCTGACCTGCAAAAGAAGAACTCACAATACACTAGACATGCTGGATCATTTTGTGAAAGCATAAAAGAATATGACTTAACACAAGACAAAACCATAGACATATGCAAAAGTGTAAACTCAAAATGGAGGTAAAAATGCTATGTATTGATTCAAGGTAAAATCTTGCTGGGCTTCACCATAAAAGCTGAGAGATATCTTTCTCAAATGAGAGTTTACAATATATATAGAGAAAGAGGAAGCAATGGCACCCTTTTTTACAAGTGGTCCATGCTGCATTAAAAACATTGGGAAGAGGAAGTCATTGAAAGAACATGCTATGCCAGTTGCCAGTCTTGACTTTGGCATTCAAACATTATTATGAAAGCATGGGCCATTCCCCTTTGTCTGCAAACAAGACCACTTCTTAAATACATTCACGCAGTTTGTCTACTCATCAATGCAAAATAGGGAAAAATAGGCCGCACCATTCAATGTTTGCGCTCCTTGATGACCACTTGGCAGAGATTGTTTCAATCGCTGGAATAACTCCTCTGCCGATGCTTCCCTTTGCCACCTGGGCTATTTTGTCTGGGTCTGCACTTGGCTCTTGTCCTTTTCTAGCTTTTGTCTTTTCCTAGCTTTCTCGGCCCTCGGGACTGTCTACTGTCAATCCTTGGCTCTTCAAGCTCCTTTTTCAGTGGTCTCTTCCTTTTGGCTTTAAGCCCTTTGAATTCCTTCAGATTCATGCTCAATCACTTAAATATCAATGGTTACTTGACTACCTCAAAGTTGACATTCATACGCTCGTCGTGATTTGAAAGCCAACGACTATTCCATCATCGTGAATTTGACATCTGCGGGCCCGTCACCCCTTTGGCAATTCCTTCAGCTTCACTTTCCTTCAGCCCTTTACTTTTCTTTGTTTGGGCCTCTGTTGTTGAACCCTCCCAAAGGGAAGGTGTCCCTTTGGGTCTTGGAAGAAGGTCCCCTTTGGCAGCCGAGAGTCCCCCGCAAGGGTACTTGCCCTTCGGTATCCTTCGGGCTGCCTTGGCCTCTCAATTCCTTCAGACAAATTGTCCGAAGGAATTCCTTCAGACATTTGTCCGAAGTAAATTTTCCTTTCATGTTTTTCCGCTTGTTTCTTTTAGTCGGACTTTTCCTTCGGACCAATTCTTTAAGACAAAATGTCTAAAGGAATTTGCCTTTGCCATTTTTCCGCAGATTTCCTTCTGAAGGGTAATCTTTCGTTTGGCTCTTTACCTTGTGAATTTCATCAGAGAAAATGTCCAAGGGAATTCCTTTAGGCATTTTGTCCGAAGTAATTCATCTTTGCTTTTCACGAATGTTCTTCAGACGAAAAGTCTGAAGAAATCCTTTGCATCTTTTCCTTAAGAATTTCCTCCAGATAGAAAGTCTGAAGGAATTCTTTTCCTTGTTCTTTCTTTTTCTGAAGAAAACCTTACCTTTCGGCCTTCCCTTTGATCATTTCGCAAGTGTTCCCTGCCCTCCGCAAGGGCACTTGGGCCCCAAGATGTCCTTTGAAACCTGCTTGAACAACTTCATTTGGCACCTTCCTGCCCTCCGCAAGGGCACTTATCCCTCAGAGTGTGTATTTTATTTAAAACTGGCCCATTCCTTTGAAATAAAAGGCATGCCCAAGGTAATTTTTTTGAAGCAAAAAAGACCTCAGATCAACCCAAAATCTATAGGATTCAAATCACTCGGCTCTTTCATAGAACAAGCCTTTGACAAAGGAAAAAAATGACAATTGCAGCAAGGGTGAAAACATCAAAGACTGGGACGACAAGAAAAGAAAAGGGAGACCGACATTTTGTCTTGCAGGACCAAAATTGTCAACACCAACCAAACCTTACCCAAACATCTTCACCTTCACCCAAACCCAAGGTATCTATCTTAGGTGTCTCCCAATCCAACCCTTTTAAGTCCATAGGAGAGTGGTGCTCAAACAACTTCACCGGACATTGACAAAGATGAGCTAATATGAGTTGATTACCACTTCACTTCATCATCGCCAAGCAATGATAGAGGCATTGCAATCGGTAGAGGTTCAACCTGAAGACCCTTAACCTCTGGCAGCCTTTATTAGTGCTCTCCAAATTTATAACCTTGTCACCTTCAAGGATTTGAAAATACCTTCTATCCATATAAATGACCTAGATCCCCCTCTATTTATGATTGCTTATATCAACCAAACCCACATTAAATGGATCATGATTGATGGGGGAGTTAGTATTAACATTATCTCCTCACATGCCTATAACCAACTCAACCTTCCAAACAATGTCATGTCTAAAACCTCCACTGTCCTCTGATCCTTTAATAACACCATGACCACAACCCTGGGAATGGTTGTCCTTCATATCTATATAGGGCCTCACACGCTCCCCAAACTCTCTATATAGTGGAAGGTGAATTCTAATACAATGTTTTGCTAGAATGAACTTGGATCCACTCCATGGGTTGCATCCCCTCTACCCTGCATCATTGCATTAAGTTTGAGCATGAGGTCTAGGTAATCACCATCCAAGCTCGACATGAAACATGACCTACCAACCCAACGATGTCCTCTTACATCTATCTAGCACACCCTCCTTAACTAAAGACAAGACATATACCGCAAAAGTGGAAGTCACTCCTTCCACCAATGAGGCATTGACTAACTCGTCCATCCCCTCTGACTAGATCCACATCTTAGACCTTTTGGAATCAACATTCCATCGCCTTTCACTGGGGGAATATCTCCTTTTAGCCCTTGATGCCTTCCCTACTCCTCATGAGTATGGGCAACTTACTAACCAACCGGGTTATGACCCAATGTTAGAACTGTTGTTCCCTTTGGACCTCCTCACTATCAAATCCATTTCATTTATGGGGGACTTGACAAATCCCTTGGCACTTCCATCACCTCCTCTTTGCCTCGACCATTCACCTCTGACTTCTCATATCTAGACAAGCTGAGCTTTGCCAAAACATACCTTCACAGGTGTGATTGGAAAGGATTTGGTCTTGGATGTTATGAGCATGGCCCACATGAGTTGATTTCTATTCAGACCTAAAAATCTCATGAGTAACATGATGTTAGTTTCATTCTACCCACCAAGAAGCAAACCACACCACCTATTGCCACCATTATCGAGGAAGACACCCCTTCCTTACCAACCTTTCCTCCACCTACGTGTGAGGATGATGGCATCATCCCACCTAATTTTTTTTCATCAACATGATTAGCCTCATACCCCTGACTTATCAAAAGGATGGGGCAACCGTAACCATCCCTTTAACCCATCTTGAAATGATAGGAGATGACTCCGCTACCATTAACACTATTCAATGCCAGGATGATGATTCCATCCTCACCTACCTTGGTGCCCCAGACTCTTCCATCCACAAATCCCTTCTTCCCAAGACTTCAACCATGTTAAACAATGCCACCATGGATATCAACTTGAGTACTCTAGAGAGCCCTCATATGGTCAAAATCGACCAATCGTTGAATGCCAAAGAACCTTGGGATTTTCCCTCTTTCCTCCAAGACTGCAACATAGCTTTCACTTGGTCTTATAGTGACATGCATGGAATTGTTCCCACCATCGCTACCCATAACATAGTCACCCACTATGATGCCAAGCTTGTCAAGCAAAAACTTTGATACATGCACCCTCATATAGCCATTCTCATCAAAGAAGAGCTTCAACATCTCCTATCTATCAATTTCATTCAACCTAATGACTATCCCCAATGGGTCTTGACTGTCGTGTATATCACTAAAGCCACAGGGGGACTACACATTTGTGTGGACTTTCATGATCTCAACCTTGTCTGCCCCAAGATGACTTCCCTCTACCAAGCATCAAATAGCTAATTGATCTTACAGTTGGTCATGAGATGTTATCTCTCATGGATGGATTCTCAGGTTACAATTAGATCCTAATTGCTCCCAAAGATCAACACAAGACCGCCTTTACCACCCCATGGGGAACCTTCTGCTATAAAGTCATACTTTTTAGACTAAAGAACACTGGTGTAACCTACCAATGTGCTATGACCTATATCTTCCATGACCTTATCCACAAGATTATATAGGACTATTGGATGACCTTCTTGAAAAATATAAACTCCAAAAGGATCATTTAGCTGTCCTCAAAATCATATTTGGGCGTCTTATCCATTAACATGTCCTTCTAAACCCAAAGAAGTGTATTTTTAGGGTATTCTCAAGAAAGCCTCTAGGTTTTATTATCTCCCTTCATGGAATCAAAGTTGATCCTGCCAAGATCAAATCAATCCTTGACATGCTTCCTCCAGTCAACCTTAAACAACTCTGTAGTTTGTAGGGAAAACTTCAATCCATTTGTTGCTTTATCTCCTAGCTTTTAGACCGATGCCAACCCTTCCACCACATTTTCAAGAAGGATGTCTCTTTTAGTTAGAATAAAAACTATCAAAAGGCCTTTGATTCACTCAAAAATTACCTTTTATCTCCACTTGTCCTCACCCCTCCTAAGGATGACTAACCTTTTTACCTTTATATCTCTGCCACTGACCACTCCCTAGGGGCAATGCTTGCCCACCAAGACAAACAACACAAAGAGAAATCCGTCTACTACATTAGCCACATGGTTTTAGAGTATGAGACTTGATACACCCATACTAATTTTTTTTCTTGGCTTTAGTCTTCATGGCCACCAAACTTAGCCACTACCTATTTAACCGCAAAACCTATGTCATAACCAAAACCGACCCACTCAAGTACATGCACTCTAAGCCATACCAAAACCAATGTATGGCCAAGTGGCTCATGATCTTAGCAGAATTTGGCCTTGAATTCCTTCAGCAAATGGCAATTAAGGGGCAAGTCATTGTCGACCAATTGCCTGAAGCACCATTAGCAAACAACCGACCCCCTCCTATTGAGTTACCTGATGAGTCCATCATGACCCTCTCTCAAGTGGACTTCACCTATCAAGTCATCATGTTCTTTTGACGGATCAAAATGTTAACATGTTGGGGGAGCTGGTATCATCATTATTCCCTTTGACGGTGAACCTCTTCCTTTGTCCTTCAAGCTTGATTTTGATTGTACCAATAATATAGCTGAGTACAAAGCCCTAATGATAGGCCTTCAGACCACCTTAGTCCTCAAAGTCAAAACAATGAACACTTTGGTAACTCCCAACTTGTGGTCAATAAAATCAATGACTCTTAACCAGTGTAAGAATGATGTTTTACAATAGTAAAAACAATAGGTCGATGAGCTCTTAGCATTATTTGAACACTATCACATCTAGTCAACCCTATGATCTACCAGTAAGTTTGCCGACACCATGGCTTCCCTCGCCTCTCAGATCCTATCTGCACCCTCTGACTCTAACCTATCTATCATTATCCATAGACTTACCCAGCCTTCCTATATCAAACTAGATTCTCCCACCATTTTTAATGTGGAGGAGACCCAACCTGACCTTTGGTATCAACAAACCTTCAAGTACCTCAACCTTGCCATCATTCCTTCTGGCCTTTCCAGGAATGCTCGAAGAGGGTTTATTTAGATTGCCTCAAGCTATAACATTATGGAAGGAATTCTTTATAAACACGAATTTGATGGCCTCCTCTTCCATTGCCTATGTAGTCATGAAACCTCTCATGCTATCAAGGAAACACATGATGGTATTTGTGGAGGATACTTCAGTGGCTTTGCTATAGCTAAGCGCATCCTTCGCCTAGGATATTACTGGCCTACCCTTAACAAAGACCATTATGATTATGTGAAAAAGTGTGTTAAATGTCAATAACATGCCAATTTACATCATGCACCTAACCATAGTCTTCACGTTTCTACTGACTTCTAGCCCTTTTCACAATAGGGTCTAGACCTTATTGGTGAAATTAACCCCCATTCCTCATAGTGACACCATTTTATCATCACTACGATCGAATATTTTACCAAGTGGGTAGAGGCTATTCCTCTAGTCTCAACCAAGGCAAAGAAGATTATCGATTTGATCAACCATCATATCATCTACCATTTTAATGTTCCTCATAAGATTATCATCGACAATGGTAAATATTTTAAGAACAAGTAAGTCTAGGGCCTATGTGACACATTCAAGATTAAGTTAAGTTTCTCCTCACCCTATCACCCTCAAGTGAATAGACAAGCCGATGCCTTTAACAAAACTCTTAACAACATGCTAGCTAAAATAGTTAATGAATTTGGTCAGGATTGACATTTGCACATCCCCTTTGCCTTTTGGGCATATCATACTAGCATTAGAACCCCAATGGGTGCTACCCCCCCTTTTCTATTATGTTTGGAGTGGAGGTCGTCTTGCCTCTCAAAGTTTAAATCCTATCTCTTCACATATCTTTTCAAGATTTCATTACTGAGGATGATTATTGTCAACACTGCTTAGCCCAACTTGAGCTAGTTGATGATTGTCGTTTGGCATCCCTTACCCATATTCATGTCTATCAAGAGCGTGTCAAGTGTGCCCATAACAAACACCTAGAAGTGAAAGAATTCAACATTATAAACCTCATCCTAAATAAAAATCAACATGTCACCAATATAGAGAAAAGAAAGCAGGGCAAGTTTGTTTTTAATTGGCTTGGACCCTATATCATAACCCACAAGTATGGATCAAGAGCTTACTAGTTATCTTATCTAGAAGGCAACCTAGAACTTGAGCCCCTCAATGCTTTGCATCTAGGTCCATTCTTTTGCTAATAGGGATTAAGTACAAATTTTGTTTTACCTTAAGCTCATTCCTTGCTTTCAACCACATCCATCACCCTATTTTATGGGCATATGATTAAAACCGAATCATGTGATTATCTGTCATAGTCATGACCTAATCTTGAATAATGGGTACCATGGCTCTACCCATGGCATGATTCCCATGATACTTTTTGCCCCTTTATTGGGATGGATTCCAAAGATCGTTGTCACCCAAACCTCTTTAAACCTAATCAACCTCTTGTATTTCTATTTTTGCCTTCATAAAGATGCACCATTAAGCCTATATAAACATGTCTATGTCAAGAAAAAATCAAATAAACAAAAATCGAAATCCAAACTAATATCAATCATGGGTTATTCCTAGCATTCATAGATTGCTCCCTTGAAGGACAACTGCATAAGCATCATAAAATTACAAATATAAGGTAGATTGCTCCCTCAAAGGATAACTATCACAGAACCTTAAACAAAGCAAATAAACTTAGACCATTCCCTTGAAGGATGGCTGAGTCAAGCATTTTTCAAAAGCACAAAAATTTCTTGGAGGCTACCTGGATCGAGTAGCTTTCCATATACATGAACAAATCAAAAGACCCATTTTCAAAATCACAACAAAAGCAAACTAATTTTAAAAGCCATAATCGATTCTCACACAACAAAATAAGGTGGAAACCGCAATCAATTTTCACAAGTAGACTTCCCGCATCGATCATTCTATGATTTGTATGACATAGACTTGTTTATACTGACTCTTCAGAGCCCTAAAAAAGAGGCATGCTAGTTTCACAAGAAGGTTCATCCATATCCCCTTTATGCACTATAAGCAAGGGATTTCGAGCTTACTTGGCATTATGTGGTCAAGACATCTTTTTACCTAACTAATGAACATTAATGTGAAGCATTTAAATGGCTTATGTTCATTAAGCCAATCCAACTTCAGTTTTGTTCTAGTCCTTGTCAAAGAAGAATCATTGTGCCCTCTTCTTATCCTGTCATGACTATTTGATATGTTCACTATGGTGTTCATCTCTTGATTATATTCTCTGTTCTCCCATCTAGTGTGTGTTAGTTAGCTTACCTCATGTGATTTACCCTAAGCAAGATAATGACAACCATAATCATAATAGGCATATCCATGTGTCATAAGAAAAAATCATAACCATAACCATAATCAGGAACCATAACAAGCATAATGAAACCATAACATCCATGAGCACTAAAACAAACAACCATTTTTCACATGTCTACATATAAATAATGAAGAATGTACTCATTAAATCTCAACATGTCATAAACAAAACCATAAAACAAAAACCATCTCATGCCTAGCTAGATAAATCTACGTCAGTGTCTAACATCCACAACATAAGCATAATCCATAAGCAATATCAAATCACATCATAAGCATTAGTCATCAATGCAAATCATACACCATGATCATAATCAATGAAGCAAAGAGCATATATGTATATCTCATGAGCCAAATAACATAATAATGTGTACAAGCAGATAAACATGTCTCTTTCAATATGTACATCTCTCTACATCAGCTCGTAGGCCAGAATCAAAATGATATACAACAATATATAGTATGTCATAGCTATGCCCTTGGGGCACCACTATCTCTTGGTAAACCACTAGATCTTGGTGCTTGAACCCTATAGTACCTACCTGTCCACCTATTGTACATGTTTACCCACCTATAGATGCTACCCACCTATAGATGCTACCCATTGCCCTGGTGTCACCACACTAGCACTGCCTAACAAGCTTACTTTTTACTCACCCCAATGGGGCTCCTCAGGGTAATGACTCAAAACTATAGCCTCATAGTATCATAGGTCCTCCATCATAGCCAAGTATCATGCCATGGGGATGGTGCCTGATGGTCCTATCGCAACCATGACTCCTCCTCCTCTCTACTTTAGGGAGTCTCTCTCCTATGAAACCAAGGCTAGTGAAGGCCTCACCTAGTCCCTGTCACTTGTGAGAGTAGAAAAATGACCCTCTAAGGTAGTAACCTGACCCTATAGACCAGCCACCTATACCCATATGCTATAACCTGTGCCTGTGCAGTGGTTAACACTGCTCCTACTTGTCCATTGGGGCTAGCCCCTTGTGCCTATGCCCTTTAGCCCCCTCCCCTAACTAGGTCCACAGCCATCAACCTCATACCTCCATCATCCCCACCAATATATGCTGTTGCATATAATGATTGGTAACATGCTATGTACCCATATATAAATTCAACATCATCTATTTTTGACCTAGATGATAGCTCCTCATGGTCTAGCAAAGTCAGCACAAGATGTGGCTCTGGAAATAAAATATTTGAGTGCTCATGCCTATACCTCAAAAATGTGCCTATAATACCCTATATCAGGATGAGCTATATTTTCACCTTATCAAAGGGATAAGCTCCACCTCCCCATCCCACCTACCGAATATCCATTTGTAACTCTGTAGGGAGAGTGTCTGCCTCTTGTAGTCAAGCCACACTAGAAATTGAATATAAGGTCTCCAGGTGATATCTCCAATCACTAGTGCACTCAGTGCTCTAAACTAATCCACATTATGGGATCCTCCCCATACACCTAAAGTGGCAAAGTCACCTCTCCACTGGATGAACCCAATTGAAAAATCTATATGTGTGTATCCTGCCCACGACAACCGCACTGGCCTCAACACCTAGATGTGATCGTAAGCCCAACAATGTAGAACTAGGCTAACAATGATACCATACCTCCCATGGGCCCTAAAACTCCACAAATCCTTGTATATATGTACCAAGAGAATAGGTATCCAACCAAACATAGTCTATCCCAGTATCAACTCCACCAGCACCCCTAATAACAAATATGTAAATCTCTCACTACTTGAGTTAGGAAGAGCAAAACATGAGACAACTATCATAAGCATCATCAAAAGTCTCCTCTCACCTGGATCCCTCACAAATAGTGCACTATATCTGAACCCAACAACATGCCATCAGACCCAATCACTGTCATCTCCATATAATAACTCAATGTGATCCTCTCGCTCCTTTCACTCTATGTGGTAGATGGGATCCCCCTAGAGCAAAAACCATGTGATCCTATGAACATGCTCATGCAAGATCATCATCTCACTGGTCAGCATTAAAAATGTGTTCATAGCGGCATCCCATCTCTCGATGAGTGCTATGATCGTAGATGCATCCTGAGGCACATGTTGATAGTGCCTCATCGCGCCCAACCCAACCTCCTCCATGTGGGC
The DNA here is from genome assembly GCA_037957365.1 of Torreya grandis. Taxonomy (NCBI): domain Eukaryota; kingdom Viridiplantae; phylum Streptophyta; class Pinopsida; order Cupressales; family Taxaceae; genus Torreya; species Torreya grandis. The sequence goes on along the minus strand of JARHVA010000167.1, from coordinate 3,604,168 downwards.
CCAGTCGACTGGGGTCATCCCCTGGTGGATCTCTACAAAGATGAGCAACACTCAGTCACACATTTGTATCTACTCCCTAGCTTAAAATAATTCATTCAAAAATACAACTTAGTCACCTACACCATTGTTACCTACCCTACCCTATCTTACCCTTTAGGTAACTGACCTATTTATCTATGCATCCTACCCATCTACCCAATACCTGCCAACTTATACCTAACAATAAACATTTAAAATTTCCTTTGCATTTAAAACACTTTCCAAACAACTATCTTTCTCATTAGATGAGTCGACCGTTGACGGTCATGGTGATTGCTGACAGTTAAGTGTGCTTACTTTTATGGGTATCAACCGTCGATGGTTGGACTCAACCATCGACAGTCATTGTGGGTGTTTCACTAGTAGAACACCCAAACCCTACCATACCATAAATCCAACTAAAATTCAACTAATACAACCTACTTTGCTACCCTAAGGTACCTACCCTACCCTAGCTCACCTACCCCACCTAATCAATTTCTAATTTAACCCACTAATTTACCAAAAACCCCCCAAAACCCCCAAAAACCCGAATTAGGGCATATAAATCCAAACCCAAACATTTAAACCTAACCTACCTTCAAACCCTAATGTAATCTCACAACTCAAGCTAAGCTACCAATTTGAAGGCATCCCCTATCTCATTCCATGATCACCACCATGGGGCTAGTCGTAGGCCTGCTCATCTTCATCTGCACCTACATGTTCCTGCATCTTGATTGGTCCCCTAGGTCTTCTCACTCATGCTAACTCAATAGGTCCACCTCAGTCGTCACCATCAATATTCTGTTCACTGCAAAAATTCCAAACACTAGAGCTCCACCTCAACTATACCAATGGTTATAATGAGTTAAAAGTGATTCAATTTTCACTTTTACCCCATGGACTTTTAGGGTTTCCACCCTGACCATCTATGGTCAAGGTGATAGTCGACAGTTGCCCTTGAGCACCCTGACCATTGACGGTCAGGAGGCTCACCTTTTTGTAATCACTTATAAGTAGACCCTTTTTTCTTAGCAAAACCAAATAACACCCACCCATGGAGACTACCTTTTCCACCCATTCCAACCACCTCGTTATCTCGCCATTTGTCCATTTCAACCCAAATCACGTGCATTTTATGATGACTTTTACGTGGTTCTTTGACCGCAGCGATAACATTGCCATGTTGACCCTTTTTATACTTGTGCCACGTCGTGCTTACCTAAATTGCTTGTGTCTTCTTGGGATCACTTCCTACCTCAGATACCCATGACACCTGACCCACTTATGTTTTCTCAAGAGCACTTCCTACCATAGATACCCATGATACTTGATCAATTTATGTTTTCATTGAGAGCACTTCCTGCCTTGGATACCCATCAAAACATGGGCATTGCCTAGGAGATTTTTGAGTGTTCCCAACTGCCATGACTAAATGTGTTCATGTGGTCTACTTGTCACTTATCCTTTTAATATTGACCTTTATTTTTACCAACTATGATAACCTTGTCAATATGTGATCTTAGCTATCACACCTTTTGTCACACTTTGCACGTTTGTTTGTGATTTAGTGCCCAACCTATGACCCACCTTCATGACAATCACTTTCATCATCACCTTCATCTTACCTTATCAAAGTAGAACTGATTCTGTTTTACCTCATTGACTCCCAGTTTGAGGGGAAACACCTCCTCCCATACTAGAGGCAATCAAACCTTCGACTAGTAATCTATTTTTATTTTACATCTTGTTGATTCAAAGCAACATAATAAAAAGGGAAAAATGTAGACATAAAAAATCTGCACACCATGATTTCAAATGTCGAAATCCCCATGGACCCCCTTGGGACCAATCCGACCCTTCAACTCCCAACTGAGCCTAACCCATGGTTAGTTTGACCAAACTAGTTTAGCCAACCTTTTACCCACATTGACCCTTCACCCTTGACCATCAACTATTAGGATGACCACTGATAGTCACCTTGACTGTCGATGATTAGGGTACACCTCCTTAACCATAAACATGCAAGTCATCCCACCTTGATTTTTTTAAAAATATCTTATCTTAATCCACGTGCAAGCCATTTCATGAATGAGTTATAATTAGAAGGGCTAGTTAACGTCTTGTTGCAACTCTCTTGCCTTGCCTATAAGAACAAAGAAACAAGAAGGTGAAATCCATATGGAATTGTTATCAAGAGCTTATGCATCCAGAGTTCCTTTATTTTGTAGGTCAATCATCATCAACAATCCATCAATCCAACCATCACATCAGAGAGCCAACTTGTCACCACAGCTCCACCAAAATGCTAAGTACCATTACTTTACCAAAATTATGTCAAACTCCACCAACGAGTCAACCACCCCAAACATCCACTCGATCAACCTTCTACAAGATAAGTATTTGATTTTTAGTATTCAATCACTTTATCTACTGTCGTACTCAACCCAACACCAACCCATCTCTTAGAAATATACCAATGATCCTGTCAATCAACCATTTATCAACCCAGACCTACACATAGTAATCGTTGATGGTTGTCCCAGCCACCTATGGTCAGCCTAACCACTGATGATCACCTTAACCACTGATGGCCACATCAACATCCGATGATCACATCAAATGCTGATGGTCACTGTGGTAAGAAATAATAAGTTATTTCCACCTACCTACCTTCAGCCAAATCTAGTTTTTTTGTCTCTTCTTGTTCATAGACCCTGCCTAATTTTTTGAAATATACCTGAGCCATTTAACACTAGTATTGATTTGTTTATCGTGGTATTAGTCATTTTTAGTCTAATTTTTTAACAAGCATTTCTTGTGTTCAATTTTAGTATCTTTCGATTATTGATGCAAGTAATTTTTATTCTATTTATAAACTTAATTATTTAAAACATGTGGATTGACAACCCTCGAGGAAGCTCTTGTTTCTAGGATCTAGATAGCGCTAAGAAATCCACTCAGCTATCTATCTAACCAACTATTTGCTTTAGTGTTGTCTTGTTTGCAGGTCATCCTCCCAAGCCAAAGAGGAGTTCTTCACAATCTTTTGATTCAACACGTGCACAACCAAATATGTTTTTTAACCACACCTGTATTTAGTTTCTTCTTCTTCTCTTTTTGAAATATAAGCTGAAATTCATGAAAACACATCCTCCAAGGCTTGCATTCTCTTAAAACACCTAGATTATTCATGACTAGTCCCCCCAAAAAAGAGCATGAAAGGCTAGACTTATTCTTAGATTTCGAAGATGATTTGGGTTTAGAGTTATTGGGTTTAGGTGTACTTTGAGATGGAAGAGGAGTGTTATTGGAATTTATTCTTTGATTTTACCTTGTTTCTAGAATTAGATGTTACTAATATTTTTTGAGAGGTAGAAGACTCAAGGTGAGACAATTTGGATTCCTCCTTAGTAAGTCTTTGACAAAATAACTCGTAATCAAGTATTTGAAATACAACACATAAGGCATCCATGCTAGATAAAAAGGTAGAAGCAAAGATTTGGAAAGGACCTTTTGACTTGGATAGAATCAAGGTACACACACTATTCATCTTTCTTATCTCGTTCACTCCCATTCAATTATGTCAACAAGGGTTTAAACTTAGTGAGATAGTATAGAATAGAGGGGAAATATTCAAGATTGAAAGAAGTAATTTCGACTTCAAGCTGCATGGATTTTATGTGATCTATTTTCCCAAATAAACCCTTTAGTTTACCTCATATTTTGAATGGAGATTCACATCCATCCAAATGAAACAAAAGACTATCACTCACATAAGCCCCTATCAAACCCATACACTCTTTAAATTTGCATTGGTGCTGAAATTTTTCATATTCGTTAGTGAACTGTGGTTGAACTTCATTCAACAGGGACCATAATCCTTTGTATTTAATGATTATTTCCATTCTAGGTCTTCATGTATGGTAATTATGTGTAGTTAAAGACTCACATTGATTGAAACTAGAAGAAAAAGCCATGCTAGTAAATCACCAAAGAGCAAAAAGAATGCAAAAGGGTGCACAAATCGACACTAAGATAATCCCTCAAAAGATTTTTATTGAGCCTCCCCTCCAAATTTGGCACTTTATAAAAGTAGTGCATTTTTACAAATAGATGACACCAATAGATAGATAATTGAAAATGTAACACTTTAAATAAAATTGAACTCAATTTCGAGTTACGGTTTAAAAGATATAGACCTTACAAATTCTCGTAAATGTGTCAAAATTAATAACCATTATACTACACGCTGATTTTAGACAAAATTGGTTGTGAACCTAGCCTTCCAACCACTCGTTAGAACCACAATCTAATCACGGACGTCCTCAAGCCAACAAAAGGGAAAAAATAATTTCCCAGTGACCCCTATGCTCTTGCAAGCAAATGATACTTCCTTTTAAAGTAAAAAATACCACTATTAAAAATAAATAATGAATAAAACATCTATTTTTAAGAGGACAAAAGGTGAATTACTATTATCTTTGTCGCTTGGATGGTGTCTAAACCCTAAATAGGCGCTCCCAAGGAAACTCCAGGTTTGATTGGGTGCCAAGGATCAAAACACAGTTGAACGGGCCATCAATGCGTTGGAACAGGTTTGTCAGTCTGAGATAAATGTCAAGGATGGAGGTTTGCTCAGCTAGAATAGATCTGGAATATAATGTATCTTGACTTGGCTTGCCAATAGAGAATGGTGAGCTGATGGATGTCCTAAGGAGCGATGACTTTAGACAAGAGAAGGAGAGAGAGAAAAAAAACTATAGTCTAGGAGAGAATACCCAGGCCATGAGACTTCATTTCCGCCATGCTAACCTCTACACTATCCTCTACGCTACACTAACCTCTACGTAGTCCATAAAAAAAACTCCATGCAGATAAGGAAAAGGACGCCCCCTGGTTTAAAAGAACAGATCTATCACGTAAAAAAATTGCCAGATCTCTACAAATAAATATCTTCTAATGTAGTCAACATAAGATTAGCAAAAAAAAAAATCACTCAGGCTTAGTCTAATCTTCTTTGCAAATAAAAAGATGCCTCTAGATCTGCAAACAAACAACTTCCAACATAGTCCTCCAACGCTCACCTCCAATGGTGAATGGTGCCTTCCAGTTATAACATAGACCTACTAGAAAAGGATGCCACAAGAATACAAAACAAATATGTAAACAAAAATATCTTCTAATGCACTTATGCAAACCTTGTAATGCTCCAAAAGAAAACGCCAAAGTGGGTAGACTAGCACCCAAGACATAATGGTGCCACAGTAGATAAATAACACTAGGGTTGATAAAATAATCTGATTTTTTTTTCAGCAAACAAATGGATGGATGTAATACTTCAGGGTTTGATACCATATAAAGAATGAGAACAAGATTATTTCAAGAATCTGAAACGTTGACAAAAGATAAATAACACTAGGGTTGATAGAATAATTTGATTTTTGTTTGTAGCAAACAAATGGATGGATCTAGTACTTCAAGGTTTTGATACCATCTAAATAATGAGAATAAGATTATTCCAAGAACCCAAGAATTTGAAACGTTGACAAAAAAACATCACAAGACACTGCAAGGATGAAATGCAAAGACAAGACAAATCATATGATATTCAAAATAAGACATGCAAGTAAAATGGGGAGACCTTGCATAATTAGGCAAGGAAAAACAAAAAATAAGCCTAACTAACCGATGTCATATAAATCCATAAAGGACAAAACTAGGAAAAGATGAAAAACTATCTAAAACCTAGTAAGCATGAGAATAATATACTCTAAAGTAGCTCTGATTTCAACATAGATTGAGATAATTAGTTAATCGGTGCAATCAATGATGTTATTTGGAAAAAAAGAGCCATGTAAAAATAATTTCAACTGTATATGATGTGATTTGGGGCTCAAGTGACCTTGTGTCATCACATAATGAAGCAAATAGCTATTTTGTTCAATCATGGAGGCAATTGGCATCGATTTGAGCCCATTTAACCTAATTACAATTATAGGATGTGATTGGGGGATCAATTAACCCTACATTTATCATAGATTGAGCTAATTAGTCAATTGGCATAATTAATGATGTGATTTGGGGCTCAATCAGGTCTAAATTTATCAATAAAAGAACCAAAGAATCGATTAATTCAATCACAGATGCAATTGGGGCCAAATTGAGCCCCTTGAAATAAATTAATTATAGGATGTGATTTGAGGCTAAAATAGCTCTGATTTCATCATAGGCTAAAATAGCTCCAATTTCATCAATGACTTGATTTTGGAAAAAATGAGCCATGTGAACCTAATATCAATTGTACTGATATGATTTGGGGCTCAATTTACCACAATGGCATCACATAATAAATCATATACACAATTCATTCGATCATGGAGGTAATTGGGGCCAATTTGATCCCTTTCAACATAATTATGACTATAAGATGTGATTATGGGCTCAATTAACCTTAATTTTATCATAGATTGAGCCAATTAATCAATTGGTGCAATCAATGCAAGGATTGGATGAAATTAAACCCATTTAATATCTATTTTTTATTGTATAAGATGTGATTTGGGGCTCAACTGGCTCCAATTTCATCAAAAAATGAACCAAAGAATCAATTAGTTAATTCAAGGATGAATTGGGGTGGATTTAATCCCCTTGAACTTAATTTGATAAAGGATGTGATTTGGGACTAAATTACCTTCGATTCCATCATTTGGGCTAAATTAAGGCATGTGAACCTAATTTTAATTATATATGATGTGATTTGGACATCAATCAACCCTATTGTCATCACATAATGAGCCAAATAGTTGATTGGTCTAATCATAGAGACGATCAAGGCCAATTTGAGCCCCCTCAACTGAAATGTGACTATAGGATTCAATTGGGGGATTAATTAACTCTAATTTTATCATAAATTGAGCTAATTAGTCAAGTGGTCCAATCACTAACATGATTTGGGCCAAATTAAACCTGTTTAAAGCGTAATTTTGAATGTATAGGATGTGATATGGGGCTCAATTGAAACCAATTTTATCACTACATGAACAAAATAATTAATTGGTTCAATCATGAATGAAAGTGGGGCTATTTGAGCCATTTGAACCTAATTGTGAGAGTAGGACATCATTTGGGCCAAATCAAACCCCATGAACCTAATTTATGTCTCAATTGATTGTATAGGATGCAATTTGTGACTTAATGGACCTTGATTTTATTATAAATTGGAGCAATTATTCAATTTACGTAATCAATGATGTGATTTATGAAATAATGATCCCTATATAGGATATAATGTGTGAATAACATAATTTACTAATTAATGTGTATGTGTTCCTTTCATTAATAATATTATGCTTTCCTAAACATTCTTATTTTCTCATATCGAGATTTTTGTCCCCAAAGTTTTGCTCTGAGTCATTCTGCACTCTACAAAATGCTCCATTTTGTTTTTTTAATAGTTGTCCCCACCCTTAAAATCAATCAACTTTATCTAATCATGGGTAATGGATTTTATTTTAAATATAGCAAAAATTTAAATTACAAAACCCCAGAGTAATTGTAAGTGTTGAGAAAAAAGCAAATGGAACAAAATGCAAACATTTCATGCAAGACAAGGTACATATACTGTCCCCAAAGAGCCAAATGTCATGGATAATGATGATTAATATTGACCTAAAATTCTAAATTATATTGCAAGTCTACATTTGAATTATAAATTTTTTAATTATGGGGATGATGATAATATGCATGATGATTTACCCTCAAACAATGAAAAAATTACATGGAAACACATAATGGTGAAAGTAACAATCAAGAAAATTCCATGGGAATATTGAATAATGAAAGTAACAATGAATATAAAATTCTATGGAAATATTGAATACTAAAAGTAATAATGAAGTGAACTATATGAGAACACAAAATTAAGAAATTAGTAAAGAAGATAATAATATGGAAGTACCAAATCAATAAAATCTACCATTAGTAACACCTCCCAAAATTTTGGGTAGAAGACCCATGTACTTAATTTAAGTTGATGATTTTTTTTGAAACCAATGCCTAAGAAAATATCTTACCATCATTCAAGAAAAAACACTCAAATAATTTTGGATAATTACTTTGAAAAGATGTCAATTGTTTGTTTTACTGATGAAATTGTTAGATAAGACCTACAATGAACACCTTAAGACTAAGAATATCTAAGATTGATGGTCAAAATAAGGTAATTGTTAAAAATATACATAATGCATACCATACTATAGATGTGAAAAAATGTACCAAAGATAGTAACACTACCTGATATATAATTACAAATTTTATAGTAAGTGGTCAAAAAAGGAGAAAATATTTGATCAGACAAACAAACAAATAACTAAACATAGGTAGAAAAACTCTAAAGAAAGTAATTGTGAGATGTAAAATAATTAATGATTCCAATACCAATGACTTATGGATATTCTTTGGAAGACTTTCACAGAAATACAAGGCCATAGATGATGCTCTCAAAGATTTACTTGCACAACTCTAGAAAGACAACACAAGGATTTCACTCAATATTAAAGATGTAGTAAAAATAAGAGTTAGTTTTTGTAATCGTGAACTGCATTCAAAAAATTTCTTGGATATGACCTAAACATAATTGTATTTTAATATTTTATAGAAATATCCATAAATTTCTATTAGTCAAAGATATTTTTAGATGGTTGAACCCTTCTATGTCAAAATAAATCAGACACACACACCATTTGTTGTAGGCAACATGTTAAATTTTCAATACATTATGATGTTTTTTGTCACGTGTGTTTTAATTTGTATAATAACAATTTTTTTTAAGAGTGTGGCATGGAAGTTCCACCAAAATCAATAATGGAATTTATTCTAACCATTTTTTGTGAAAGACTTGATGATTTTTTTAATTATAACAAAACATATCTTGAGGAAACTTGCTAACATTTGTGGTGTATTGCTAAAATTGAAAAATTGTATCCATAAGGAGAGTATAAATGGAATTAGATAAGAATTAGTTGGTTTTATCAAATACAAATCTATGACATATCAATTAAAAGATGACAAGGAATATAAAATGTGTGAGCTTGTTACAAAAAAGTTCCCTATTTCAAAGTTTATGGTCAATTTGGAAACAAGTCTTCAATTAAGTTAAAAGATCTAATATAAAACCAACTAAAAAAGTCCCTTTTACTATGTCAAATAAAAATGATGGAAAATTTACTTTAGAAAATAACTTGAAATTTTAATTATTAATAGAGTTTTAACAAATTAATGAAAATACAATAATGATAAAATAATTATAACACAATCAAATGTTTATATATATATATATATATATATATATATATATATATATATATATATATAATTTATGATATATATATATGATAAATAATTTATCCTTAACGATAAATTATATATATATATAAATGTAATCTATAGTCTATATATATATAAATATAATTTATCATTTATCTTTAGAAGCCATAACCCCCACACATATATATAAAATTTATGAACTCTAAGCATAAATTATAATTTATAATTTCTACAGAAAAATTATATATAACTTCTAAAAATAAATTATATATATAATTAATTTATCCTTACAAACCATTAATGATATATAAAATTTATTCTTAAAAACTATTAATTACATATATGAAATTTATGATCCATAAATTATATTTATTTATATATAAATTTTTTACACACATACATAAAATTTATGTTTTTTAAATTATATCTACATATATATATAATTTAGACTTAGAAGGTAATTTTAGAAGTCATACATATAAATAATTTATGGGTTCTAAAGATAAATTATAATTTATATTTTTTAAGGATAAATTATTTATATATATAAAATTTATAGTTTTTAAAGATAAATTATATATATATAATTTATGACTTTTAAGATATATATATATATATATATATATATAAAATTTATCCTTAGAAATCATAAATTATATATATATATATATATATATATATATATATATATAATTTATGATTTCTGTTGGGTGAATATTTTGTCGGCCAGCTAACTGGTGACCAAAATAGTTCCTATCACCATAGCATAGGAGGATTGGTCGTCCAGGTGTGCAGCTTTACTACATCAACCGGAGACAAATCTCTCCTCTCATCAAGGGGAGTTTCCCTATTAAATATGCGGAGGCTATATACTATATATATAAGCAAAAAGTAAGACATAGTGGTAGGATAAACCATCCATCTCTCTTTTTTCAGAGATGATGCTGATTAAAAAAGGAAGAAATCCTGGTTGATGGGGAAGGTACTTCTCTTCTTTCAGAAGCAACTTTCAGCCAAGAGCCAGATTCCTTCCTAAATAGTAGAAATCTTGGTGCAATGATATAAGGCACTTCTCTTCTTTCAGAAGTGTTCTTCAGCAGGCAGTAGGAATCTTTCAGGTAGCAAGTAACTGGTAACGGGGGTGCTGAATGACCAGCAACCCGAGAGAGAAAAATGAAGAACAATGGGGGCACCACGTCGTCCCAAGGCTCTTTACATAGGAAAGGAAAATGCAAACACATTGAAGGTACTTATGGGGGCACAACGTCGTCTCACAGTTGGCCTTCAAGACACCTTCCTGATCACCTCCACTAGTTCTGCTTGTTAAATCAAATGGACAAGAAAGCTCCTAGGAAATAGACATACGAACAATCTCCTAAGATAACACAAGCTATATCAGCACAAATTTTGCAAGTAACTTGTTTTCTCATTCAGATAAAATAATATGAATTACAATCTGAGCTCAAAGTCTCAGTAATGCCTTTCAATTTGGGCAGAGTTTTGCTTCTGATAATAAAAAAGGTCTCTCTTCCAATAAAACAAGAGATTACAATATATAGAGGCCTGAGGGAGGCTTGGCACTTTTTCCCAATGAAGTGACCCATTTGGTGCATTCAATGCCTTAGATGCATTCTTGGTCTTGTCAGGAAGGGCCATGCTGGAGCAGGGCAGCTGCCTTAACTATGGCGTGTCGATTCATCTCTAGTGCTTCCTCCTTAGCCTGAATCACTCATTCATTCACCTGCTTAGCTGCGCAACTGTCTACTCTACCTTTACCTCCAAGGGGACAAACAGATGGTGCTTTCAATGTTATCAGACCCCAAATATCTACCCGATGAACTACTTCACCTATTAGCAGTAACTCCTACTGAGTTTCCCTCTCTATCTCTTCCTTCTCTTGACCCTGGCCTCAGAATTTTTTGAATGCATTTGGGTTCATCCCTTGAGTCCACAAAAATCAACAGACACTTAAAATGCAGTCGATTTGGCTTTCACGGGCCTTTCCTCTATTGAAGGTTAATGGCTAGCCAGTCGCTTTAAATTTGACGTCTGCGGGCTTGTCATCTTGTTGTGATGTGGGTGAGGACACATGGCAGCATCTGTGATTTTGAAATAAGCTTATCGGAATAAGCTTTGAAATTTTTAGACATTGAGGGGGGGCACGGATGCAAACCCGTGGTGACTTTTGCTGCACTGGGTCGAGACACGCGATAGGTTCCACTCTATGAAGCTTCATTTAAAACTACGTCTTGACATGTGACACTTGGAAACATCTGCTGCTCTTTGAGGCTCAAACCTTTCCTGAAGGGAACTTGCCCTTTGGGGTCTTTGATTTCTCCGACGAGCTATTGGTCCTTTGTTTCCTTGGCTCTATGTGTGCCTTTGTATTGCGAGTGCCTCTTTATTTTGACACGTGGAACCTTTCACAGGAATAGGTGAGGACACGTGGCATCTTCTGCCTTCTCAGGCCTTTACGACATCGTAGAAACATTTGGGGATCAGTCAGGCTCTTGCAAATGATGACACTTGCCATCATCCACTGCTCTCTGTATGGGACATGTGGCACAGTCTACTGCTCCTAGGAAAAACATAGTGAAGCCTTTCACGATTGCCACTTGTTGCCCTCTTCAGAACTTAGGAAGGAGCTTTACCAAAAGGGACCCTGCAGCTTATAAGGAACTCTGAGAAGCGAACGCTGACACGTGTCGCGTTCTGTTGAGTTACAACGTTGACATGTGGCACGGTCTGAATATTTTTAGCAATCGCACAGATGTAGACACGTGGTGGCTTCTGATGAGTTTTCAAAAAGGGACACGTGGCACTTTCTGCCACTTCTCTGAAACAAAGCATAAAGGGGCTCGGCTGACGACACTTGGTAGCATCTGCCTGACTCTTTCTTTTGCGCGCGTCTCTTTTCTTAACTGAGGCAACCTTTAAACCCGTGCATTAAACTGATTAAATGTTGAACCTGTTGAACTGATGAAACAAAATGGTTCAAGGTTCAACAGTTCAAGATTTTGAGACTCATTAAGTGCTTGGGGCTACATAACTTTGAAACAGTTGACCTTTGAACCGCTGCCGAAGTGCTTAGCTCTTGTTGATGACATTTGAACCTTTGAACCCATTGAAACGATTGAGCCAAAATGGTTCGAGGTTCAATGGTTCAGTCCTTGTCTTGATGCTTGCCGACAGGCCCTTTTTGATTGAACCAAAGTGCTGACCCAAACCTGAAGGTGACCAAGTACTGGAAACTCGCTCTTTTGATTGAACTCACCTGTAGAAGCCTTTGAACTTGTTAGCCCCTTTACCAAAAATTTGAGAAAATGATGAAATTGAATGTTTCAGAACAAATTTTTGGAAAGGGGAGGGACAATTTTGGCCATGCAGGACCAAAATAGTCATATGTTGTCTGAAAAATGAGGAGTCATTTTTTAGGGACAACAGCTTCTAAGAATATTAAGGATAAATTATATATATAAAATTTATCCTTAAAAGTCATAAATTATATATATAATTTATCTTTAGAAACCATATTAGAAATAATAAATTATATATATATATATATATATATATATATATATATATATGAGACTTTTAAAGATAAATTATAATTTATAACTTTTAAAGATAAATTATTTATATATATAAAATTTATGGAGTATAAATTTTCTCTCTCTATATATAAATTATGTATAATTTATGGCTTCTAAGGATAAATTACACGTATATCTTTACAAACTATAAATCTATACAAAATGAGAACATAATTGAATGTCAGGGCAATGTCATATAGACATATAATACCAAAATATATACATTGTCATATAGGAATACAACGAAATATTATGTAAGACATATATTAATCATCAAAAGGCCTCGCCCTCTTTGCTTTTCTTGTAGAATGCTCTCCCTTGGATGCCTTGATCGTAAATAGAAAGTCCTTAAATGCCTTATATTCCTCCAAGATTCAACTACGAGTATTTTTATGCTCATAACTCCTACAACTAAACCTATTCATCTACATATATTGTTAGTAAATTTACATATTAAAAAAAAAAAAGTTCAAAAATTAAATTTAAAATGATACAAAAACTATTTAAACATGCACTTATATAAATATTTTGGTCACACTCAATTTGCTTTTGATGCTCAACAGGGTTAAAGGTAGGTTGAGTCTCATGTACAAGAGTGTGAATTGGAGAAACACTAAGAGTTGGTGCTTTGCTCATGATAATGGAAGGGGTTTAACACTACAGGTATATATAAAATTTTAAAATAATTGACTAAATAATTGAAATATACCAATTAAATTTTAAAATAAAATTGTTTTGTACCACATAACCCCTGCTAGTCATTTCAACAGGATTATCAAAAATCATTAGACACCCATATGTAGATATTACATTCACCCTAGTTATATTTGCACAAGTACAAAGAAAAATTATTAACATTATTATATATTTGCCATTCAATATTACAAGTTATCATACCCACTGAGTTGCTATGCAAATGAAATTATAGTAGCAATCCCTATTTATGCTTCCACCCATATAGATGGAAGAGTCTCCACTGTGGTCATCAACTAAACAAAAAAAATATGATTGTTGATTGAGCATATCTATATAAATAAAGAAATGTATATGAACTATAATATTTATAACTAATTACCTCCATATATGCATATGTTGGCTAGGTATGTTCAACAATATATACACTATTAAATGATTTATAATCAGACTATGAAAAGGATGGGACCGTTTCCTCTTGCAACTTAAGAAATTACATATTTATTATTGAATTTTATTTGTGAATATATTATTTATTTTTAAATACAAATATATCTGAAATTTAGCATGTCAAACATTATTAATTTTTATTTTATTATTTTACAACATGTCAAATATATAAGATACATGCACATGTGAAGTCAAGGTGTCCAAACCAAATGTATGTATAAAAAATACATTAGTTAGAACCATAACATCTAGCTCACTAAAAGCACCACCATAATTAGGTTGCATCACATACTCATCATCTAAAGGTCCAGTCCATATAATGCGACATTATCTATAATGGTGTGGTCGAGCATCAACGCTAGCTGAAGCATATCTATGTCCACTCTTTACAACAACAGTGTGGGAAAGCTTACTTGTATGTAAGATGAGGGTGTCAATAAGCACCTTAAGTGCATGTAAAGTGTCAATAGTTATAACATCCTTCACTGCATGAGGGATTGTCTAATAATAACTTTAATTTTAGATATAGACTCTCCCGCATTGATTAGGCGTACGATGTGCACCTAGTCTATCATGCACAGCCCTTTCCTCAACCTTGAAACTTTGAGTAGTCAAAATAATTAAGAATTTAATTGAGGATAAACTTGTAATATAATTTCCTCAAAAAATATAAAAGAACCTCATGGTTGTTAGAAGGTGGATAATTAAAGACCATCCACCATCAGTCATAAAAGTTATCTCTTATCAAAATATGCTGGCACCAATAAATTGAGAACCATTTGCATGATAATAGAGGCAATGCACTGGGTGTTGGATTAATGGATATTATTCAAGTTTAGTATTTTTTTAATTTTTTGTCTCACACTAGCCACTAACAATTTATTGGTATAGTATGAACTACATTTATCTCTCTATAAAATACGTATATATCAATTTGATGCATTATTGAGTTAACTTGGCCTAATAATGACTAATGTATTTTCCAAAGAAGTACAATGGATGTGGGTTGAATAAGAGTCACTCACTGTCTTAATTATCTCTTTAATTTGTATTTTATTTTATATTATATGTGTGGCCAAATCCTCTTTTATTTTATTATCTCTTTAGAGTCACTCCTTGTCTTTTTTTTTCTTTTAATAACTATTGAGAGAAGGGCCTTCACCTAGTACAATAAAAAGAGAGCCAAAGAAAGAGGTGTTATTAAAGCAACCAACCAGTGGCATAACCAAGCAGGAGAAAACAACAAAGACTAAGAACCAAAACTAGAAGGGTAATTAGAAGGAACACCTAAGAGAAAGTAAACCGAGCAAGGATGCATGTGTAATATTAAATTCACAACACCATGGAAATCCCATTGGACTCACCATTAGAAAATTCCCTTTGGTAAAAAAACCCCAAGCACTGCAGAGTGAGGGAGCCACAACAAACTCACACCCAAGAAAAAACAAAAAGAAACCAAAGCAACAAGCCCAAAACCAAATCCCATTTGGTGCTCAAAATACAAAAAAACTTGAAAAAACAAGTGAAAGCCACACAAAGGCCCCCAAATCACCCATCTAAACCCCTGTGGGCCATTTTGGATGCTAAAAGAATGAATAAAAGTCTGACAAATGAACCTTACAAGATAAAATTTTATAATGTTTATAAAATCTGAGTATGATGTATTTTAATTTTTTTTTCACAAATTTAAATATTTTATTTCTTGTGTCATTTCCAAGTACTACATTTCTAATTAAATATATAAAAATAAAATAATGGGCTCTTTTTAAATTAATGCGCTATGCGCTTGTTGGGATGGAGGTAATAAGTTATCGACCCCTAGTGATACCACACATCATGAGTTTTCATTTACAGTTTCACTTGGAGGTATTTTAACCCTGTGACATTGATGGTGGGTACAATAAAGGTTTGATGCATGCATTGGTGGGATCATGTCTAATTTACATAGATTGCATTGTAACATTACTATAGTGTATGACATATTTTGGAGACATGATGATGATTTTAAATGTATCATGAGCATCTAGGGGTTACTTTGATATGTAACAAAACACAAACCATAAGAGTAAAACCGTAGTTACTGCAAGTTGTGAGAACAAGATTGACAAACAAGCTTGGCAATGTTATTGGAACCATAGTTGAGAGATCCCTTTGATTCACAAAGTCATAAATTTTTTATAACTGAATGTCATAGATGCAATCGATGTAATTATTTTTTGGCTCCATTAACACTGGTTAATCATTGTTAAATATGTAATGGTTGTAAAAATTATGTTCTTACCAGATCTACATCAATTTATATAATTGTTACCCAATTATAGTATAATAAATTATAATATTATAATTTAAATCATCATATTATATATAAATCATAATTGTAAATGATATTTTGTGATTTCTTTAGTCTTGTACACTTGGAAAACTCAGATCTTGGTTGTTCCTCTTAGTTCTCTAACTTTCCCGCTTATGCAAGTCTCACATCTACTCTATCCTTGTGCCACTTGGCCTATATCTCTTAGTCTGACCATTCTTATATTGATGACCTAGGTCTTTTTATCTTGCTCAAAATATTTAAAATGTATTTTCTTCCGTCTCTACAATTTTTAAACATGTACCTATTCTCCTGCTTCCTAGATACTAACATCTAGGTTAGACAGTAGCATCAATGTTACTATCTTGCCTCGACACAAGTATCCAGTGCCCTAAAGTCATCTAATTTACAAATGAAACATATCTTAATGGTTGGCCTAAGTGCTTTAATGTGTGTTATTAATCCAAAGGGATTGATATAAAATACAAGATCATCCCTCATTCATTCCTCACTTAACAACACCTAGCAAAGACCAAAGAGACCAATACACTTATCAAAAAATAATCTATCAAGAATTAAATTGATCAAAGATTCCCTATTTTCATACTAGTCATAGGTACAATACAATTACAGGTTTGAAGTACAAAAGGAGCAATCCAAGATTTCAATTTTTTAAGTTACAAGCTAGGTCACTATTGTACTTGATTTACACACACTGCATGATTCACACACAAGCTAGAACATGTAAGAGAGAATTACATGAGTCTGAGGCTCTCTTATGGATTATTGGCTATGTAGATAACACCCTTTAACAATGGGGTCTTTAGGGTCATCTCGACACCGTGTGCCAACTAACCCATTTTTTCCCAAGGTCACATTGAAGATGAAAGGCTAAGGTTTTTGCATTGCACATGCAACGATTGTCTATGACCCATATTTGAATGCACTAAAGTGAAGGCCAAGCAAAACCCAGAAGTATCTATGTGGTTTCATCCTATTTCACTAGATATTATGTACATGATATTATCATCGAACTCAGACAGTAACATTGATGTAATCATCTAGGACTGATGCAACTATCTAAATAACCTGAGGCACCATATTCAAAATATGATAATTATTTTAGAACTGTCTTCCTACCTATTTTTAACTTGTTCTAGATCTATAGCTTTATTAACATCAAAACAAGTTAAGTACTTCTCTTCTTTTTCATTTCTATTTCTAGCCTAGTTGTACTTTCTATATTTTGACTATATCAACATAATAAATTCAGTATATGCTTATATCTGAATTTAATATTTAAATTGCCTACTATAGATTTGATTATCATCCTTGTGCCATTTCATTTCTATATTCTTAACCCTAAGTTTAACACAAAAATAACACACACACTTTATTTTAGGGTTAAACAATAATATTATATACTTATTATTTTATAAAAAATGGAATATTAAATCCTAAGAATGACAAATTATTGTGTAAATTAGATTACACAAAATATGGCATAAATTACACATATTTATTTGTAACTTAATATTTTTTTGACATATTCTAAAAATGGAAAATATTAAAGTGAAATAAATTAGTTGAAACTTTAGTTTGTAGGACTACAACAATGACTACATATTTGATTATGTGATAGACTGAGGTTGCTATGAATTAGGAACAAGGATTCGATTTATCTCTAGATAAGGCCACACTATCTAGACTTGCTGTGTTGTGCTACTGTCTATAGGGTGTGGTGGTGTCCAATAAGGTTTGTGCTCTTTATGTAAAATCTGATTAATGTGTCTTCGATTGTTAGTCATGTGCATATATTATGTGTCGCTTGATCTGATGTAGAAGTTGTATTTTTCTTATTCACTAAATTCCTAGGTCAATGACAAAAGATGAGCAAATGAAATCAAGGGGTAAAAAAGAGTTATGGGCTAAATTTGTGTTAGACCTCAACACCCTGGTATGTTGAGTGCTGCTTACATACGAATACTCTGAAGAGGGATCAAACTCCATGTAGTTTTCCTATGCTATGGTGATGTGTGCACAATATTGGTGTAATCCTGGTGCGATTAATTGCTTGACCAATGACTTGTGACCTTAAAATAATATTCAAAGTTATCTTATAGATATTTAGGTGGTAAGAACTCAAAATTAGGAAGAATAAATGCTATCCTCTCAACGTGTAGTTAGATATTCCAGTGTTTTTTAATTGTATGAGCTTTTAGTGAACAAATGGTTAGAAAATGTGGCTTTATATTAATATTTTTGGAATTCCTTCGAATTAGGTTTGTGAAATGTATGGAATGACCCATTGCAATGATTTTAAAATTGATAAATTAGCCATTAATTGGTTGGAGGATGAAACCATGTTATTTAGACACGACCAGTCTACAAGATTTTCCTAAAGGAGTGAACTTGTCTAATCATTAAGACAACTAAATTGGAAGTGTGAATAAATATATAATGAGTCGAGGCTATTTGGAGAGAGGAATGAAAATAACTAGTAATCAAAGTTACTCTAGAATAATAGGTCATCTGTTATATAATTGAAGGAATAACAATTTAAAACCATAGATTTGGGCATAGGTTAGGTATGCATAAGGAATGATCACAAGTGCATTATTTTTAGCATTAAATATTAATTTATGTGTCTACATTTTTACCTATTTTATTCTATAAATTCAATAAAATGAAAGTAGTAGAGTAAATTGAATAAAGTTATACTTGAACTTACATATGAAGAATAGTCTTGAATGTAGATCACACACTAAATTGTGTTCCATGCAAAAGCATGCAATGAAACATGTATGAATTAGTATTTATTTAGGATAAAAATATAAAAGAAAAGATAAAGCTTATAGATCAAATAAATAATAAAAAATACAACTTTTTCATGTACATGAATCGTTGTGTTTTCCTAGTGAAAAATTGGTGACTATAAAGGTTGAAACCCTTGGAGATTTATTTTTCATTGAAAAATGTAGATTGGACTGCACATGGCCCAATCGTCATCAATAAGAGAATGTGATTAAAAAATCAATATGGACTTGAATTCATCATTCCACAACTTAAGGTGGTAGATCATAGTTTAAAATACTTGTATGAATCTTGATAAAACATTCAGGTATAAAAATTGGTGTAAATAGCGTGAATCAACCACTATAGATGAAATAAGATTCATTCTAGTGAAAAAATAGTGTATATAATATGAACTGAGTCTGGTGTAAACAACATATAAAATGACACGAGTTGTAATTCTTTATATGGAAGTTGGTGTAAAACTGAGCAAAGAGGTGATTATGTGCCATAAATATGCCCCTAATCTGATATCTGGTAATTCTAAAATTGAGTAATATCAAGTGGATTTCCAAGCAAAAAACCCATGTAAAACTTTGGACATAATGCACACATGATACCCTCAATCTGAGTAAAATCTAGAACAAACCTCTACATATATCTAAAATGATTTTTGGGTACCTATTGGAAACTATCTTGTGAACTAATGTAATTATAAGATTTTTGGAAAATACCATTGTCAAAACTATCTTGTGAACTAAGGTATTTAATCAAATAGTAACTAATGTAATGATAAATTTTGGAAACTGTCTTGTGAACTAATGTATTCATGGTACCCAAATGCTTCAAACGATCGGCTAGATGAGAGTGCGCCACACTGTCCATATGCTCACATAATTCATTGATAGTGATTGACATGTTTTTTAGACTCTTTTTCGCAAACACTGTAGATGAATTTTGTGCATGATGTCTCATAATCATATTCATCATGTAATATCTAAATTATGGGTGTCATCCAAAACAATGATCCCTATATCAAATCAAATGTTTAACAAATTCATGTAGATGTATTCATTTCATTATTGGTTCTAACCAATCACATCTTCCATCAGGAAATAATGTGGGCAAGGCCATATCAATTAACCCTTTTGTGACATACTCATTTATAGGGGATGCACCAATTCTTGATTATTTGTCTAATCAAGGTTTTCCATGTTTGGTGCTCCTTCCAAGAATATGAACCCATGTACATGTGGTGAAACTCTATGTTGTCATTCATATCTAGACCAATGATCTTTCACTTTCATTCATTTTTGTAGTATCTCTTTTGAAAAAATTGTATATCGCAAGTGCATGTAATATGCCACCATATGAGGATAGTCAATAATATTCCATTGATGCCATTTTTATGATTCTTAGAGACTGGTTGGTGGTGTTTCTGGCATTAGCGCATGTAGATTGGGCCAATACATATCAGCTACACTCAATGTGAATAAAATTATTGGTGTTCCAATTTGATGCAACATGTCACTTAATTTTGCATAGCTTTTTGCCCAATAAGACCTTGTACCCCTCAATGTGGTACCAAAACACATCAAACAATTAGCTAGATGAGATTGTGGCATGCTATCCATATGCTCACATAATTCATTGATGGTGGTTGACATGTCTTGTAGACTCTTTTTCACAAACATTGCAGATGAATTTTGTGCACAATGTCTCATAATCATATTCATCATGTAATATCTGAATCATGAGTATCGTCCAAAATGGTGATCCCTGTATTGAATCAAATGTTTAAAAATTGATGTAGATGTACTCATTTCATTCTCAATTCTAACCAATCACATCTTCCATCTGGAAATGATGTAGGGAAGGCCATATCACTTAACCCTTTTGTGACATACTCATTTATAGGGGATGCACCAATTCCTAGCCAATCCATCAGATCTCTAGGTTCTGCATTAGGATTATTCACCCATGCATGGATCAATTCCATCTCTCTCATGACATTTGGGGGTTTAGAGGACATTGAATTCATGTGATTGATGATGTTTCATTCATCCATTTCCATCATCAGACCTTGAAATACATATTCATTCACATCTGAATCAAACTCCATATGTACAAAGTTTAATTGGTCAAAGATATTTTTCTCAAAATTGGGTGGAAGTTCGATAAGTGCATTTTCATCAATCTGAACATCTCTATAGAACTGGTCATGTTATATTTTATATTTTAGTGCCCTATATACTCTCTCTCTATTAATTGTAAAATTGTAATTTGTTCCACATTGATGTCTTCTTCGAACAATAATGATCGGCAAATCTTTTATCTGATGTGGTAAAACCTTAGCAATTTCTTTCACTTCTTGTGAAAAACTGATTGTATGTCCTTTATATTTATAGGCATAATGTTAGCATATTACTTGATTATCTATAATATGGATTGGTTGCCAAGTGAATATCATATGATTTAATATATATAGTTTCCAAAATGATGATATTTGGCGGCATAAATAACTTGTAGGTGGATGATTGGGTGGAGAAAGAAAGTTTTAAGTAAAGGAAAAATGTTCTAAAATATATGTTTATGTTGTAGAATATATATGGCTCGAGATTTAGAGATTCATTCATCGTTTTCCTTGTTCTCTGCTTTGTTGTGTATTTATATATTTTTGTTGAGTCTTTTTTCATATATATATATATATATATATATTTATTTTCAAACGACGTGCGAGTTAATTATATATTTTTTTGTCGATTATTCTTTTTTTGATTTTATTGATCTATCGACTTACCAAAAATAAAAATGAACCACTCACACCATTACATTACATTACACTTCATAAGTACCATTATAAATTACTCTCAATATAATTATATATTAATATATCAATTTTTTAAAAAAAAAAAAAAAAAAATTAAAAAATTAAAATTTTATTTTATTTAACAAATAATAATAATTGTGTATGATTTTGATGATCATATGACCATTTTGCCTAGCACCTACCCAGAGGGATTGAAGTCTACTTTTTAAACACTTCATGGAGACTTAAAAATGTTTGTCAAGGATTGCATATCCTATCACCAACGTGTATTGCAAATTTGTGAAAAAATGAGTGGACTAAACAATGTGAAGTTGATGTATAAGAATTGAAATAATATTTAATCTCTTAAATTATCATATGGTTGACAAGATGATATTTGACCAATGCAATGAAGCAGCATAAACTATATTCAAACAAGGGCTTTGTTTTTAAGGTATGTTCATGTGAAGTTGGATTCATCTTATAATATGGAAAAGTTATTATAATTGAAGAGTTGAATCTGCATTTGGGTATTCCTTATATGGTATAATAAATTATCATATCATTTTTAAATAAAATTTTAATAATTAAATATTATATTATATTTTTTTAATATAAATATTTAAATGATAAATAAAATATTATAATTATATTTGAATTATAAAATAATTAATTCAAAATCATTTTTTAATTTTTATAAATATTTACAATTTTAAGAATTATAAATAAAATTTAATTTAATTTACGTCATAAATAATTAAATTTATGATTAAAATTTACTAATTCTTTAATTTTCTATATTTAATGTGGAGGTAATACTCTCTAATTCGTTTTTAATTTATAATTATAAAGTGTTGGTTAATAGAATAAATAATTATAAATTTTATCATTGCATTTTATTTTTACTTCACACGAATAAAATGAATAAAACTAAAAAATGAATCTCATATTATAAATTCTGATAATAATGTGATTCTCTAATTGTAATACACGATCATTGTCATTATACCTCAACATTATTCTAAATATTATCTTCGAATTTAAAAAGACTACTATATTATCAAAATAGTTCATGTTCAACAATCATTAATAAATTGTAAGAACCTTTCCCACATTCTTTAAAAATATGTTAGTAGCTTGCTCATATATCATTTGGACAACCCCTTTATGAGTTCGATTAACTCTATTAATATAGGAAGGGCCTAGACTCCCATACTTTATGTCAAAAACCAGTTGTGAGGCAAGCCATGTATAGAATTAATTCATATGTGAATCAAGGTGAGTTCAGTTGAAACTAAAAGATTGCCTCCAACATCTTAAGAACTATTTTTTAAGGATACTCTCCTCTTGACTAGTTAATTTTTTCTAATTTTTAAGGATACGCTTCTTTTGATTAGTTAGATTTTCCTTTCTATTAAGCAATATATGATTGTACAAATCATTTATACCAAATGTTCATGATTTCATTGTAAGATTGGTAGTTGATCCAATTTTAGAATATTTTCAAATTACACTCATTCTAAATAGCTCACATAATGATATATGAACCTCAGATCTATATATCATTAATATTTTTTGAAGAAAAGGCTGTTTGAAGATAATGTTGCAACATCTCTTCAATTGAAGGAAAAATAAATACCTTCATCCTCATCACAACTAACCAATTGTCTCGAATTTAATTTGCATACGAAAGCGATGAGGTTATATAGATAAAAATCTATTAATATTTCTGACATAAATAATAAACTAAGGGCCCACCAAACCCTTTTGGATGCATATTATAATAATTGTTCAATTTATTACAAGTCAAGATCTGTAGAAATATATATTTTTTGGATCATGGTGTTTTTCCCAGATTTATCAATACTGAAATCTCATAAGTTTTGGTTCATTGTATTATTGTAATAAAAATCCACACTCATACTCTTATTGAACTATATACCTAAAAATAAGATTTTGTTACAAATATCGCTATTCAATATTAAATATTTTCTCCAAAGTTCTTTAGAGTGTCACCAAACTAACACAATTATTAAAGAAAATTAAAAAATAAATTTCAAAAGTTGAAAAAATCAAATCAATATCATGTTGAAACCGTAATAATTTATGTCTTGTGAATTGCTTTTATGTATATTTTTTTGTAATAATTATTGTTATTATAATATTTACTTTTTATATAATTTTTTGATTAAAAAATACACTTCTATTATTAATAATAATATGATACAACGCTAATTGTACTAAAAGACTAGATTGAAAAAAATCACTTAAACCTCTTTTTCAATTTAAAAAAAAAAATCAATATTTCTTACTTTGAATATATTTAAGAAAACATCATAATGCTCTAGTATCAACAAGTTATCTACCAAAATTATAAAGGTTTGCATTGTTAAAATATTTCTTTGGATGAACTCAAAGAAAATAAATAATCAAGTACCTTAACTTAGTTTTGATCCACCAACGGCTCTTTGAAAGGAGATGACCATTCCACATACCATCTTAGAAGTCAATATCTTTCCCACTCAAGGTTACTCAGTAAATTTCTTCAAGCTAAAATTTGAGTATTAGAGACTAGTGGATGGTAATGTGTGTGCTGCACATTTATAAATTATTTGAAGGTGAAGGATAAAGTCCTCACTTTTCATACTTTTATATTCTAAACTTTAAGCGATTTTAAGTTTATTTAAGTATTGATCCAAAAAACCACTAGTATATTTAGGTAATATTAGTAATTGTTTTTAAAGATGTAAGTTATGTTTGAAGGAATGTAATTTGTTGTTTTTGGTAAAGTAGGATTTTGTAATGTGATAAAGTATAAATCGATAGTCGTATTCTATATGAAATTCATAAACATTGAACTTGTTTCACTTTTTAATATAAAATATTAAGTAAAAATAATATGATATTTTCAGTGGAAGTGATGATAGAAAAGGAGATGGTGTTAGTTTATACGACAAAGCATTGAGTTATATTACTTCACAATGAGCTTGAGTAAGAATGAAGTGGTAGGGAAGGGCGTGGACAAGGGTATACAAAACAAGAAAGTTGTGAAAGAGTTCAAGGTGAATTGTGTAATGATGGTAAGGGGCAATGACATGATATTTTAGATGGATTTGAAGAACCTTGAGAAAATATACATGCAACGTTAAGTGGCGTGTCACTTCTGTTTGCTTTAACTATATAAAATCAAATTAGATAACTTTAAAATCATTTAGATGTAAAATGGAAAGTCTTGTTCAATGAAAGATGCCTCTTGTATAATCTAATCGACTAATGTAGGATGTATATATAAATGCATACGGATATAGATATTTCCATGCTTTCTCCGATAACTTTCTTAGTAACAGTAACAACACCCATTGTATTTGTAATATTAGTGCTCATTTCTATTTATTTAGTGAATGGAGGAGAGGCAAAACTACCATTAAGACCATAAGCACTACCAATTTTAGGTAGTCTAGATGTAGGTTCAAATCTCCGGCAATGTTTGCATACTCTCTCTTAATGCTATAGTGATCCGATGTATTAAATAAATAACTATATTATATTATATATTAAATGAATTATAAAATATCATATATATAATATAATATACTAATATTACAATATATATTATATATAATGTTAATATATTTATATTATTAATATTTTTTATATATTGATATCATATCATATAATATAATATTAATAATAATTTAAACATAATATATAGTATTATTTTTTGATTGGGAATTGAGGGTTGGTGGGTCTCTCACCCATTTGTTAAATGAAAAATAAGAATATAACAAAATCATTGGCAAAATGACACCAAAAAAACCAATAAATAGCCAAGACCACAAGCAAAAAAATTCACCTCAAGAGGCCAACAACCTAAAAACATGCCCTATTGGGGAATAACATGACAACTTGAGAGATAAATTTGGAAAAACCTCCAACCAATAAAAAAACAACCATCTACCACCACCCAGATCAGAGCCACCATGCACAAACTGGTTCACCACCATTGTGGCGCCTATTAACCATTGACGTCCCCATCCACTGAGGAGGCACCACCAATCTTTTCACCATAACATTCTCTATCTCCTAGCTAGCGTCCTACACCACACCACCAAGCATCCTCAGATGTCTGACCAACCTAACACCTCTAAAAAAGTCCCCATCTATAGAACCACATACTTTCTTAGGCACTATTTTCAACTGATTCAGGCAACATTCCAGGTGATAATTCGGGTGATGGTTCTACCCCAATTGGTGACAAGACTTTCAGGAGACATAACTTTTGCACCGTAGCTCCAATCGACTCACCGTTTGAACCGTTGGAAAGCTAAGAATGAGGAGAATGCGATGAGATGTCATGATATTTGATCAATGCATTTTTACCCCTTAAAACCCAATGTAAGTGCCCCAAATTTCAATTTTAGTAATGCAGTCTAAAAATAGTAAGTTTCTAAAAATAGTAATTCCTTGAATTCTGTATTGTTTTAAATCATGGAAGTCAAACCACTTAATCTCCATTGAGATTGGTGACCTTCCACATCCTCCTCCTACCTTCAAAATGTGTATAAATGAAGATGTAACTCGAAATGGAAATCAAACATCTCTTCTCAGAGATAAGCATATGTTTGGATTTGCAAATTTTTATGAATAAAACATCTCTTCTTAGAGATAGCATTATTGTTATTATGTTGTTATTGTTTCTTGAATTTATTTCAACCAAATCTTCTAATTTTTGGATCATCAACCTACACAACTAAGCCCTGCTAACCCACTTCTTCACAAAGGCACATCCCAACCTTGATGACACAATAACACTATCTAAATGATCCTTCATATGGATTGAATCTGCTTGACACTGTGTGAGAGTGTCCCCTTGCACCTAAGGGGTGGGTTATGGAATGGGATTACAGACGTTGTAAATATAAATTAACATTTTGACTCTCAAAGCCAATCATGATGACTTCTTAATGCTCAAAAAAATTGACACCAATGCCATAGGTGTCTTGAGAGCATTCATATTGAGCACTGGTAACATTCTACTTGTTGGCCCATGATTTCTTAAGCATGAAGTTGATATGCTTAAAAATATTTTAGAATATATCCTCTAGGTCCTTGAACGTGTGAAGGGGAACCAATCTTTGGTCCTTCTTCCTAGAGAAAATCAAGTAGTATTTCTCAATCATCAAAAAATTGCCTACCACATCCTCCAAGCCCATTCTGAACTCTGGATAGATAACCTTAACTACAAATGTCAATGTTACCTCCTTATTCATCAAAACTATGAGAAATTTTTTCACAAAGATTGATGAAATAAAATAATTCACCTTCACTCAACATGTAGTCTTCAAAAACACTAAGTCTATAGTCTCATTAATTTCCTATAAGACATTTCTTTGACTGGAGGATAAACACCTTCTTCAAACTTTCATATGTCACCCTCCCATCAAACACCATCTCTCTCATAGCTGCCTTAACTCACAATAGAGACTCATTTAACACAACCTGTAACATACGTCCATACTTGTATACTCTTCCACCCATCATCCATAATAAACTCTTCCTAATACAAGTGACACAATCCCCAAATGCACATGAGCCTTAAAGCTAATTGCCATGTGATCATGGAGGAATTACTTCCCAAGTGTGGGAATTATAATCAACATCTCCTATGATGATTTCTTTCCTTTAAATGTCATCATGCACTCTACCCTCACATCCAAGTCCCTAATATGCAATAAGGCTTATCCTTTCCTCCCTCCAAGCACCCAAATCATTATTACAAATGACATCTTCTTCCTATGTAATTCCCCTATTGGTTAGGCCATCCACTATAGAATTTACTTTGGTAGAAGTAATACCTGACTTCCCAAACACTAAAATCATCTAAAATTCCCCAAGCTTGACTAAGGATATTCTCAAAATTCCATAAACCAACCTTTCTATTGCACAATCTTGGATTAATTCTATCAAATATCCCTCAATCATTACATGATCAATATTGCATTGAACCAAAATATTGATCCCCAAAACCAGGCCCTATGATTTCACCTCATTATTGGTTTCATCTATAAGCTTAAATGATGCTGCTTTGACTAATGAACAACACAATCATGTATTACACATCTTCCTTTTGAGGCTCCTGGATTTCCCCTAACAGCCTCATCAAAGTTTAGCTTGAACATCCCCCAAGCAGGGGAAGAGGTATCCAATCCATTTTTCTAACACATCTTATTACCTTGAAATATACGACCAACCCATTAACGAGGGGTTATATATATATGTTGATGATGCCTTTTGACTAGATAGTAGATCAGCATAGGACACAATCAGGGGCCCAGATCCCCATGTAATTTATTAACCACTTAAATACCCATGTAATTTCTTAACCACTTGAATATCACCTGTATACCAAATACTACCATATGTATACCATCTATTTACCAACAACCACCACTACTAGCCTCGAGGATAACCAACAACCATTGATGACCCTAAGAGTACAACCAATTGCCACAACTGGCCTCACATGCCTTTTTAGAGATTTCAAAATAGTTAAGGCTTGAAACAACCAAGCCACTTAACAAACTCACCCACATCTCATTGGCGTGGGAATATAATATATTATTATTAACAAATAATATTTATTTATATATTAATATTATCTATATTAATATAATATTATATATTATTTAATATAGTCTCTAGTGATAGGTAGAAACTTGAAATGTACTAAAAACACACAAACCCACTAAAAGGACCAATACCAAACCAACTTTTATACTAATATGATATGCAAACTAGGTAGATATTCTGCTTTGAGCTTCACCAATAAGGATCTTATGACTCCTATCTCAACAATGATTGAAATATGATTGTTCTATGCTATTTTCCATGTTATAACATAGATAAACAAGTGATAAAAATGAAATTTACAATACATTTCACATGAACATGAAGCATAAGAGTAAAAAACTCTCATAATGAACACAAGAGTTATCCTGGAAAAACCTAATGTGGAAAAATATTTTGTGGGTTAGGCAATTTCACTCCCATTCTACAAGGTAATACAAGGAATGTACAAGGTATTTCTAAACATGGTATTCATATAAAAAATTATCACAATTAATCCATCTAGAAATTACACATAAGATTGTTATGCAAATATTAGACACTTCTCTTAACTCTAATACAGTTGAACCAACCATCTAAAACTAGTAAAAAATCATATAACTTGAACAAAGACTCAAACTTATAAATTGCAATGTGTATCCAAATTTAAGACTTCTCATTATATTTTATAATGTTTTATGTCTTACACAAAACACGTATTTATGCTCTATCAAATTTGGGGTCTGCCAAGAAGCTCAAGTTAAATGTCATTTAGAACTATAAATATTTGTAACCATTCATAGTCTTGTGCTTTGTTTCATGATGAAATCATTAATGTATGCAAATGGATAGTTTTGAAACTACCAAGGCAATTATGTATCTACAACTAAAAACACTAATAATTAACTAATCACTAGAGTGGTTGTACAACCACCACCCCGTAAATTGTGGTGGTTTTGCTATCTATGTTAAACCCATTCATTTCAAGTGCTGAAACTCAACAAAATTATCACTATGAAGATGAATGTATCACCCCAACAATGACATTTACAATGCAACATGTATGATTTCATGTTTTGTAAAAATGATATGTTTTATAAGAGTATCCTACAAGCATTAATCATGTACAATCGGGCATTGTGGAAAAATATAGTTTACATGACTTTTGATTAGGATCCAAATTTGGATCATACCTCCCCAATTTGAGGATTTTAAGTCCCTAGAAGCTTTAGCAATACTGTGAGTATATTTATTCCCCACATATTCTCTAGAGTACTATTTGGCCTTTCTATATAGCTGACCATATAACTAAACCAACCAATATTATTTTACTCCACTTTTTGATGCCCTTTCCTTATTCTGCAATACAACAACCTACTCCACTTCCAATTGGATATCTAAAGTGAGGTTTTCAATTGAAGGTATAAACAACCCTTATTTTTATTATCTAACATAGAAATCTTAGAAAGACATAATTTTTTGACATTGTTAATTGTATAGATCTTCATATAAGGTGGCAAATATAGTCTAAAAGCATTTTTGTCCACGTGTTCTAGAATTACAAATGAACCATACCTAAGAGGCTTAAAATTATTATACTTACGTCGAATCCTTTATCTACTAAATTAAAACCATACCATTTCTCCAAGAAGTAAATTATGCTCGGTCTTATGCTAATCATTTCTTTATTGTATTTGACTTGATACTACTTCAACCTCTCTTGAACTTGGAGGTGAATTTGTTGAATCTTCTCAATGAATATCTCAACTTTTTGGACCTCTAGATCCACTTTTCTATTGCATTTTTATATTTGTATAAAAATAATATCAATAGCACATGGAGGCAAGTATCCAAAACAATTTCAAAAGGTTGTTTATTAGTATAAGATTGTACTTTCTAGTTGTAAGAATGTTGAAAGTACACCAAATTTTCATCCAAAGACTGGATTCTTATTGTATCATCTCAAGAGCTATACCAATTCTTTTTTTCATGACCTCGATTTGGCCATCTTTTTTTGGGTGAAAATAGGTAGAACATTTCAAATTAGTATTCATCTTCTCCTACAATGTGGCCTAAAACTACCCATGAAATCTTTAGTCCTGATATGAAATAATAAAACTAGGCAAATCTAAATGAACCCACATGTTCACAAAAATAAATTCATTACATCACTACCTTTAAGTTTCTTCTTAAAAGGATTAAGAATTAAAATCTTAATAAATTGGACTAAAACCATAAATAGATATTCATGCCCCTTCCTTGACATTGACAACCTGCTTACAAAATCCATAGAAATGTTTTCTCATGGCCTAGAAAGAACTGGTAATCACATATAGAAACCTAGCTTCTTATAACTAGGCTTGATTATACTATATAATACACATCCTCTTATGAACTTGGAAATATATAATTACATATTAGGCTAATACACATACATCTGTAAATGTGAAATAGTTTTTATAAAAACCAAAGCCCTAAAATATTTAAAGTATGTGCTTCCCTCATTAGCTAGAATATTTCATCCTTAGGCTCACAAAGCTTACCCAAATTATATTTAACTACATCTTGAAGGTAATAATAATCCTAGGGATCAAAATCTACACATTGGTAATTTTCTTCTTAAAGATATGGCTTCCCAAAATATACATCATGCTCATATCCTTCTACATAAGGCTCACACATAAAAAGATCAAGAATATTTATGGTACCCATGGTCAAAAGCAAAGGAGGTATAGATAACATATCAGTTAGTTTTTTAGTCACACATATCTTATATTTGATAATGAAATGAAACTATTTCGAAAAATCCCAATCAAATTATAGTTTTTATTTGTATGAAGTTTAGTTTGAGCTTGAAAATATTGGAGAGGTTGATGATCCATATGGACAAAGTTTCCTTACCCATGAGATCATTTTTCCATTTCTTGATGGATTAAACAAGAGCATGCAGTTCTTTATCTTACATACAATAATTTAGAATTGCATCATGAAATAAATCCAAATGGTAACATATTGGATTACTTACTTGGATTAAGCAAACCCTCATAACATAGTCACTGACATGTATTTCCACATCAAAGAGAGATTGCAAGTTAGGAAAATCTAAAACTATAGAATGGCTAATATTATGTTTTAATATATCAAATACACTTTTTTTCTTCTTACCCTAAGTAAAAATCTGACCACCTATTATAATGGCATGCAAAGTTATAATTATGGAAGAGAAGTTCTTGATGAACTTCCTCAGATATTTATTTTCACCCACAAAGATTCTTATCTCAGTCAAATTGGAAGGCTTTGGATAATTCATGATAACCTATAACTTATTCAATTTAATATTGAATTCCCCATATCCAAACACATACCCCAAGAAGACAAGTGATTATTGAGAAAACTCAAATTTCTTCTCATTCAATACTAACTTATTCTCTTAAAAACCTTACATCACTTGTTTAAGATAATCAATAATCTCATCAAAAGTTATAACAAAAATAATAATATGATCCAAATATAAAATTACAAATGAATCAATAAATGGCATAATTACCTCATTTATCAATTGCATGAATGTAGTTGGTGCATTACATAGACTGAAAGGTAGAACGAACCACTCACACAACCCTTGTTTTGAATGTTGTTTTCCAAATGTCCTCTTTTTTAATCCACAAGTGGTGATACATATATTTCAAATCAAGCTTAGTAAAATAATTGGCATGTTAGGTTTTATTAATAAAATCATAAATCTATGGAAGATGGTACACATTCTTGATGTTTATCTTGTTACGTGATCTATAATCAACACACATCCTCCATGAATCATATTTCGTAGCTACTAAAACAATAGGAGTACCACATGGAGAAGTAGTAGGATCGATTATACCATGATTAATCAAATAATGTAATTTTTTTTTTACCTCATTGGCATTCTTCAAGACTACCTTTATAAGATGAGATTTGGAAGTGAATTTTCTTGTAGTAAATGAATTTTGTGCTTGATAGGCCTAGCTAGTGGCAACCCCCTAAGCTCATAAAAAACCTCTTTAAACTACTATAAATTTTTTTCCATAAGATTATACCTTTTTAAATTAAAAATGCTACAATAAGTATTATATGGATCCACTTATTCATCTTGAATATCTATCAAAATAAGCAAATCAAATATCTCGTTAGCATTAGTAAGTTTCTTTATCATTAGATGCACTTACCAAAGAGATTCTAGAATCACCTTTGTAGGCTAAAATGATGTATCTCTTTCCATCCTTTACTAAATGGTATTAGTTAGCTCTACTTGTGAAAATAACATCCCAGATATACAAGAGTTTACAAACACTACAATACACACCTCAAGAGACACAACATCCATTATAGTCTATCAATAAAATGTGCATTAATACCAAGCTTAACTTTAAATTTCTTCATCAACTTGATGTCTAAACATTTATTCACTAAACCAAAAGAATATGTATTTTCTATACACTCCTTGCTTATTAAATTCACTTGTGAACAAGTATTAAAAAGAACATCCACTTTTATTTTATTCATTTTAATTTTAATATGGAAAATATTATAAAGTTAAATATCCTAAGCACTACTACTACCAAGACATACCTCTCTATTGATGAAGGCACAACACAACACAAAGTTCCATCCACATTAGAGCTTCAACCAATATTATAACATTAAAGAAAAGGCATAAACTTTTTTTTTCTTAAATGGATGCAATTATAGATGGGGATTCCAACATTAATCTTTAGAATGACTCTAAACATCATAGTTCAAAAATTTATTTTAGTGTCCTTCTTATAAATGGAATTAATATTATGCTCACTTTTCCATTTACCTTTAATATTTTTCTTAGAATTGCCTTGTTACTTGGAAGTGTTTTGAGAGGTATATGGAGCCTTCTTCTTGTCCATTTCTTAGTAGTGAGCTTCATAAAAAATCTCATCTACATTTGTAGGCTTGGCCAAGAGGACATGTCTCCTTAAATGGCTATGGATTTCACCCACAAACTTCATAAATATGTCATGATACACTATACCTTTTACCATTTAGATAGACTTCTTGTTGAAATCACTTGTGTACTCCTACATGCTTTGGACTTGCTTTTGCCTAAGATATTTCCAATACATGGACCTCTCTTCTTAATAATACATAAGGTATAATTAATTCTTGATTAACATCTTAAAATCATCCTAATTAGTGATAAGAGGAATATTATTAACAACCAAAGTATAAATATACCTCTCAAACCAAATTAGCCCATGATAGGTTAATTTTAACCATATAAAATACATCATTTTCATTTCATTAATCTGATGCAAACTGAAATATACATCAAGTTGGACTAGCCAATGGTCTAGCCTCTCCACATTCACATCCTCATCATACAACTAAATCTCCATATTTTCCTCAACCTTGAATAGAGGTGGATCTTGATAGGAATTGGGCTAGTCTTTTTTATTATCATGAGTATCGGGAGAGTCCTCTTTGTTTGCTTTCAGTGCCTCCATAGAATCACCAAGCTTATATATGAAAATACCCATATTGGAATCTAATCGATCAAACTTTCTCATATAAAGAGAAATGTTAGATAATCCTTATTTAAGCTTTCAAAACTACTCTTCTTCTATTTAGGCATCTCTTCATTAGCATGGGCTAGACTTCTGATCTCTTGTTCTGAATTCCTTGTGGAAATGTCTACTTCAAAGGGAACTATGATAGCTTGAACTCTAGTACTACTTGCTCTAGTGACAAGTATAAACTTTTAATTTAGTAAAATACACATAAAATGATGTAAATGATTAATACTAAACTAGATATAATACCAATGTGATTTATAAAGTAAGTGGATATTCCATTCTGAGCTTCATCAAAATGGATCCTATGACTCCTATCTCAATAATGATTAGAATATGACTATTATAGGTTATTTACCATTCTATAACAGAGAAACAAGAGTTATAAATTAAATTTACAACATATTTTACATGTAAAGAAAGCATAAGAATAAAAAAATATCACATTGAACACAAGAGTTATCCTAGATAAACCCAATGTGGGAAAGGCAATTGCACTCCCCTTACACTATGTAATGCAAAAAATGTACAAGGTGTTAGGAACCCCACGGAAGCACCATTGATTACCAAATACAAGCAACTTAAGATGCGAAATTAAACAAAAAGTAACAAGTAGCTAGAAACCAAATATAACACAGAATATGAGAGACAATACCCAATTGTATTAATACTCATCCAGAAAAGAATACAATAAAGAAGATGCCACTTCTTCTTCACACCTCTCAGAGGCTTCCCACACCTCAAGTGTACAGTAATTCTTTCCTCAAAGCTCTCTCTCTTACGGTCCCAACACACAACTCAAACACAGAGTTGGTGTTCACCTCCAACCAATTAGTATCCACTACTGCTAGTACACAAGTGCTACACGCACTCCACAAGTGCTCCACACACTCCAAGTATATCTCCCCTGATCTTGCTACCTATTGTGTTGTTGTCCTTCTTGATCTTGCACACCTACAAATCAATCTGGTTCTGCACACCTACAAACCTAGATCCCACACCCACATACACCTGGAGATCAACTTGATCTTACTTACCTGGAAGGAACAACCTTGCCTTCCTCTATTTTCTCTTGATGTGTTACTATCACCTTTGATCCTACTGTCACCTGTAGATCTCCTTTGACCTCACACACACACCTGTTACCATGTAGATCTCTCTACACCCTGAAGAACCCTTGTCCTTGCCTCACCAAGTCCTTATGATTCTCCAAACCAGTACCCCGATGGATCTTCTCCCTGATCTAGTACACCTGCAGACCAACCTGATCATACACACTCGGCACCCCTGTGGAACTAGGAGGAACACCCTTGCTCTCTTCACACACAAAAAGAGCTAACTTTGCTCAACTCAACTAGCAGAAATTACAATACAGCCCATGAGTCTAATATATAGATCTCATGCAAACAATAATTAGACACCTAATTACAATAATCAAATTTGCAGATCAAGACTATAATTAGCCTTCTTCATGCAAACAACTGGTTCGTTAACAAACTATCCGTGGAACTCGCAGTTCAGAACCGCACAGGCGATCGACGTCTGTCCCTGTCTGCCTGGGGGTGATCGACGTCGGCCAAATACTGCCGATGTCAGTTGCCTTCTTATCTACCCCTGACTGACATTTTTTGGCCTGACTGACGCTGGCAACTGTGACACTCAACACCCTCCTCCAATGTCTGCATCAGTGAAGCTTTTAGCTCCACAACCTAACACAAGGTACTTCTAAACATGGACTTCATGAACATAAATATTAGTGGTAATATATTTAAAATTTTCACATAATAATGCTTTTAAAATATCATACATTTCTATTAAATCTAAAACATTTGAAATAACCATCTAAAGCTAGGAAACAATGAGATAACAAGAAAAAATACTCAAACTTGCAACTTGACATGTGAGTCTAATTTCAAGACTTATCACTGTGTTTTATGATGTCTTTTTTGCCTTGAAAAAGACCTATATTTATGCTCTCTTAATTTAGGAGTCCATCAATAATATCAAAGGAATAATATTTGAGAATTGAAACATTTGCAACTATTGTCATTCTTGTGCTTTGTATCATGATGAAACAATTGGTGTACGTAAACAATAGTTTTGAAACTATTGGGGTAGTTATGTAACTATCAAGGTGGTTAAAAAACCTCCAATTTCAAACACTATTGGTTACACAACCATCATACCAATTTTATAAATACCAACCTAAAAATAGTACGGGTTCCACTATCTATGATAAATCCATTCATTTTAAGAGTTGAAACTCATTGAATTCATCACTATGAAGATGTCTAGATCACCCCCACTTTTTCACTATAACATGTTCGATAGAATGTTTTAAAAATGAAATGTCTTACAATAGTGTATAACATGCATGGATTATATATAAAGGGGCATAATGGAAAAATCTAATATACATGACTAGCATACTAGGATCCAAATTTGGATCTTCTTAAGACTGTCTTCTTTTTAAATGCAAATTTGATGATATCTTGATATTAAGTTGATTTTTGTGAAGAAACAAGCTCCATATTGTTCATCAATCACCATAATGGTAAACTTTTCCTTGATGTTACTTTTAGTCAACTCTCATAAATCAATAAATGGCCATTACGACCCATATTTTTTCCTGACAATTCAAATTGGGGAAGATTAAGGACTTATGCTTGGTTGGATGATTTATACTTGCAATAATTATTTACCACATTTTTTATTTCATTATTTTTTTTAAATGGATGTTTTTAAGAAAAAATATTTGGAGGTAAATGTTTTGAAACAATATGAGTGGCATGATCTTCTAATTATTGTGGAGGTAAGACCTTAAGCTTCACAAATATTGTTTCCTACTTAGACAACAGTTATTGAAAATCAAATGACTATTTTGAATTACATTATTCATTGATCTAAATAGTGGAAATTTGGGAAGAAAATCCAAAGGATCCATTTTTAATAAAATTATCCATACGATGAGATCTAATGATGCTTATTGACCCTATAGTAAGTCAATTTAAGGTGTGTTTATGGTCCTTATTAGTGAATTACATATAAATTTCATAAAATTTATATAGTATATGTCCCAATGTCCATCGCCATTGTGCTCCCAATATGAAGTCACAACCTACTAGAATAAAACAAATATGTATGATTTCAAATTAAAATCCCCCACTAAGATTTAAACATTTCATAATTTTTACTTACAGGGTCAGGTTTCTCCATTTACTGTTGTGACTTCAAAACTTGAACATGGATACAAATAAAAATTGGCATGCTATCCAAGGTTAAATGAACATATGTGTGCTTTAAAAATCAATGAATATGGTGAGGGGATTTTATTAAATTACCCCTTGACCTTCATTATTTGGTGCATAGCGAGATTGACTAATGCGTACAACTAAATATTTATCATTGGATCATCGCCTATGTCACTTATTTTTATTATTTTTGGTCTTCCATTGCATATTCCAAGTCTAGAGGTGAAAACTAAATATAAGATGTAAAATTTTTGATCCATAATTGGTGAACTAGTGTGTTCTTGTCATTTCAATTGTAACATATCCATTTTTAAGATGGTGCTTAAATCTCACCACCATATAAGCATTTTAATGGTGTGGTTGTTTGCATTGATTTTTTGAAAGGGGGTTGTTTGAAAGATCGATGATGAGTTGTGAAATTGTTTTCTATCAACTTAACCTACATAATTATTGTCATCATATCCAGTGGTTTGAACATTTTGACTTTAGCCCAAATATATTATTTGAATCCACTTATAAAATGCATTTTTAAGAATTCATCTATAAAACCTTTCATTATATTGGATGGTTTTACAAATTTTATTGATAATCATGAATTGAACCTATCTTGATCAATTTTGTTAATTCTATGTGAAATCCTTGTATGCACTTTAGCCAAATCAAACAAATATGATTTTGAATTTTTTTATCCATGAAATCTCATCATATTTTTTATACTAGTTATACCATTGGAAATTTTCCTTCTCCAAGTTGAAAAATAATATAGGTATCATGTCTTCATATGGGGTGTTATGTAGCTTGAAATACTACTCTGTTTTGTATAACCAACTAGTGGGATCTTTACTATCTAATTTAGGAAAGTCCAATTTAGGGAAACATGGAGTTATCCCTAAACTAAGCTATTTTCATATATATTGGTTGGACCAATCTTTAAAATCTTGGTTACTTAGGTTTGCGATGGTGTCCATAATTTATGATTATAGGACATTGATGACAATTATTTAGGGTTGGATTTCAGTCTTCATTTCTATAGCTTTGTTGGAAGTTGTTCCATTTAATTTGATCAATCACTACCATTATATGGGGGGATCATAGGGTATATCATAAAGTTAACTAGATTGGTATATCAAAATTCCTAGCTCGACAAGATGATCACAATGGTATAGGCACCCTATATACAAAAAATACACATGCTTGTAGTTTTTACTCATTAGCTATCATAATTTATTTGGAGTATTTTTTCCCCTCTATCTTGTGTTGTAACTAATTTTCTGATGATTTTATTATTTGATCCTACTATTCTTTACTTCCTTTGTTTTAAAAAATCAATTAGTGGTGGTATCCTCTAACTCCAATAATGTCAAGGTTATCATAGTGAATATAACTATAAGGTGTGTCTAATTTTTTTGATCACAATTATATTTATCCCATTTATAAATAGTGTCAACCCAATATTTTAGAGCTCTAACTATAGAGGATTTGAAACATGTGGTATCTAACTACCTCATTTTTAAGGTATGATGTAGATTTTTTTATCAGGGTTAAATGCTTACCAGTGCACCATAGATTACAAATGACTAAAGGCTTTCTAGTGCTAGGTTTTAAAAAAACACTATGGGGTCTTCCGATATACTTGATGGTACTTGTAAACTCGAGGCAATATAAATATGATAACTATGGACCTATGATGATGGGTTAAATATCATCTCATTTCACACATGTGTGACATGTGATTAGATAAAAATGATGCTTTTGAGTATAAGAGAGATGGTGTTTCCACATTGCATGAAGTAAATATTATGATTTATTTTTAAACCATGTAAAATATTTAAAAGCAATATTTTTATCACACTCCATGAATCATCATCAATATGAGAGAATAAGAGAATATAAAAATCAGATTTTATACCTAGGTTTATATTTAATGATGTTAACAGTGATAATTTATTTTGAGAATATTTGAAAACCCTCGGCATAGGGTTTATAGACTAAAAATAAAAATGAACTACTTATAGGTTAAAAAGGCTTTTTTGGTAGATTTTAGGTAAATCACTTAGTACCACAACTTTTATTACCAATTTATGACCACCAAGATCTTGATTGGGCAAGGTGAGAGCATATGGCAGATAATTACAAAAAGCCCTAAACTATTGAAGATTTTAATGAAAAAATCCCAAGAAAGAGATATGATATTAGATGATAGGATCCTTCCTAAAAATAAATTAATCTAGTAATACAAAGATATAGAATATGCACTACAATTTAAATAAAGATATAAATATAATATTAACATCATAGAATCACCTTACAAAGTATTGCGAGCCTCTTAAATGGGGAAACCTCCTTTTAAATGCTTAGTATAAAATATCAAAAAGATACCATTTCATCTTGCACAAGCTTTCTATTTAAACTCATATATTCAACACAATAACTACTTTCCATACATGTTAGATAATTATAATTATTTAATGGGACAACTTATATATCATTTGCATCTAAGATTTTAATAAAAACTCATATAAAAGAAAATAATTTGTACATAAGGGGTCTTAATAGTTCTTCTCTCTGACCATCAACTTGTGTCTACACCAAATAAACATGGAATTTTTGCTAGTCTCTCAAAGAATGAACAAATACAATACAACAATCAAAGTTTTTTATGTTTTTGTGACTTTTTATACTTTCTCTATTTCCATAGAAACTCATGGCACTATTTTTGGGGCACAAAAAAATCCATATAACATCCTTTTTATGCCCCCTAGACTGTAGCTTCCATAACATTCACGGTGGAACTAATTCTCTCTTAAAAATGAACATTTTGGTACCTCTTTTGTTAATTTTTATTGTTTAAATTCACCAAAACTAGAAACAAATTTTGTTGTTGGATATAATTTTGTGCATAATGTTTGAATTCAAACATAAGATTTATTTAAAAAAGCATATTTATTTCATAAGAAAGCTTATAGAAATGTTTGAGTAAATGTATGCTATTAAAATTTTCTTTCATCTTCAAAATTATAAAAGATTATCTACACTAAAAACTAAACTTGTTTAATTACTTTAAAGGCCCAA
Organism: Torreya grandis; assembly: GCA_037957365.1. NCBI lineage: Eukaryota > Viridiplantae > Streptophyta > Pinopsida > Cupressales > Taxaceae > Torreya > Torreya grandis. Next base: position 3,563,663 of record JARHVA010000167.1, on the reverse strand, counting down.
CTATTTAAGACAACTAATTATCTTCTATAACATTTATTAATATATTTAATTAATGATTTCCACTAATTACTACCTAACATTAACATAACATAACATAGTTATTTTCTGAATGAGGTGTCTCACTATGAGATGCATGCCTCGACTAACTATTAACACCAAAACATGTTTTGGATCACACATACCAACAATCCCATCTTGATTAAAAGGATACCAAAATATGTATGCATGAGTGACCAATCACTACCTTTGATGAAACTAACACAACTCACAAAATGTACACTAAACTAATCAACCTGTGTTGACACATCCATTACAATCCCCATTTTTTAACCTCATTTTTTATGTGCCTATTATAATTCTTACAATATCCTAACACTATCATACATGATGATGAGTATCATATTTGAAATAATCATCCCTCCAATAATTCATAATGTAAATTAAGAAAGTTGGGGGGCAACAAGTGAATTTTTTTCATGAAAAAAAAAATTGATTGAAAATATGTATGTGTTTTTGTGATTTAAACTCAGATATAATTGAAAATAAAGCATGTACACATTATTAATGTAATGTACAAGGGTTATAAAGCAATAAATTTGAAGAAGTAAAAAGTAGGTGGGTTGTTTAATAAAATAAATTTTAAGTTGACATTTACATTGTTTTATTAACATTTTTTTCATAAACAACCCCCCTTCCTTTTGGTTCTTCAAATTTATTTCTTTATAACCTTTGCACATTACATAATGGTCATAACATGTACGTGTTATATCATGTATGCATTATATCACATACATGCTTTAGGTTAGGACATCCAAACCTAAAGCTTGGACATGCACACATAACTAAATCTATGTTTTTTCCTAAAAACAACAAATTTCAAATTTAGGCATAATAAATATTATGAATCTTATCAAGATATTTCATGATACTATGACTAGAATGTCAAGCACACTCTCATATTTCAAAATAATTTTTATTTTATTTTTTGTACTACTTTAATGTTTCCATCTATGTTTATTTCTATGTATTTTTATATTGCTATATTGTAGAAAATACATTTCCTATATTTGTTTATGCATCTCTCATTTTTATTATCAAAGTGAAAAATCTCTATATGGCTGCAAACTAGGCTTAATTATATACAAATTTTTTAAAAATGATTTTTTGAGATAGTTAAAGGGGCACACGGTCTGCTTACTATATATATATATATATATATATATATATATATATATATATATATATATATATATATATATATATATATATATATATATAATTTTAAAGGTTTATTTACTTGTAAAATTATTTAAAAATTAAATATGTATTAAAAATAAAAAAAATACTGACACTCAAAATGAGGGGCCACACGATCTACTATCTAATCTATTTTTCTAAAGAAATGACTTCTTCTTCAAGTTTCAGTCATTTGACCTACTTATACTTGACCATCATAAAAAAAAGGAGTTTAGAAACTAGACTTGAAATGATACAATTCATGTTCTTATATCATCTTCTAATTTTGAGAGTAGCCATCTCATATAATTTATATAAGTTGATATTTCTCAAAATTTTAGGAAAAAATGTCCACTTAAGACCCCCTTTTATCCCACCAATTCCATGAAATACCCCATACATGTATAATAGTATAAACATCATCTTGGAAATATTTAAGTACATTTATCCCTATCTTAAGGATAATTCAAACATAATATATAGAAACTATACATTCATGTCACAAAAATCCTAACAAATTTGTAAACACTACTGGTATTTACAACTCCTATCAATATTTATAATCACCTCAAATATTGATCTAAACACACTTCCCCTTATTAGATGAGAGATGACATATCCATGCACTCTTAAATCACTAAATCACCATACATTTCTAATAAGATAAAAAAAATTGATAAACCTACTAACAAGAAACTAGAAAAATCAAATTTTCACTACATCAAAACATAATCTCAAAACTAGTAGCGAAATTAACATGGGTGGGTCTCTAAATCTATTATCTTGATTGATCCTGAGGGACCTATAAGACACAAAATTTATCTTTTTATTCAATATCTCTTTCAATTAGAAACAATGTTACAATCACGGTTTCTTCATAAAATAACCCATTTCAAACTTGAATAAATAAAAACATGGTGTTTAGATCAGTCTCTGAGGTGATTATACAGACTCAAATGGGTTTAAAACACTAAAAGTGTTTTGCAAAGTGTTCAATATTTTTGCAATATCAGTGAAAAATGTTTCTACATGAGGAATCGAATTATCACCAAGATAAGGATCTATTTCGTTAAGTATTTCCAAGTTGATCCAAAACATATTTTGATGTTAGTTGGTCAGGGCATGGATTTTCTTGTGAGACACCCTATTTAGAAAATAATTAAATGCTATGTTATATTAGTGTTAGGTAATAATTAAAAGTAATCATTAATTACCTACATTAATACATGTTAGATAGGATAAGTGGTTTTATCACAGGAAGTTGGATCCATTAATTAATTAGTTGAGTTTGATGTTCGTTGTAGACAAGCTTAAAAAATATTGAAGATGAAATAATATTGTAATGGTGTACATTTACTCAAACATTTATGTAATTTTATTTTATGCAATAATTTTTTTTAATGAATAAGTCTTGTGTTTATATGTAGAACATTTTTTTGGTCATGTGATCTAAAACATATTTTAATGTGAGTAGTTAATCAAGGCATGTATCTTTTATTGAGACACTCCCTTTACAAAATAGGCTTATTGAAAAAGTGGATATAATTTAATCAAAGTATCAAAAAACTCAGGCTAAGTCACACTAAGTGATTTAACAATGTAATAATATAATTCACATTATGAAAAAAATATCACTATCAACCCACTTGCATTACATATCTCCTCATGAGTTGTCACTATGTCACATGATCTCTCTCTATTTTTCAAAAAGCGGGGAGAGGATTACATTTATAGACCCTGAAGGCTCTCATAAATAGAAGTAGTTGGATTATAGTCATAAATGCAAGTGGTTGCTTAAATACAAATGGTTGCATGAATACAAGTGGTTTCATAAATTCCATGTTGGTATGCAACTTGGGGTTTCATGCAAGTTACCATATGGGTATGTAACTTGGATTATATTTTGAGCTACATTTATAAGTAAGATTATTTTCTAACTAATAAATTAATAAAACCTAGGGAAATTAGTATAATTAAATATAAGCACTAAGGTGTTATTATAAATTTACACCAATAACCCCTTCAATTGAAACTTAAGAAGAGTGTAAAAAATGAGGGTTAACCCATAAAATGGGTCTTGACACTAGGAATGATGAGGCACTTATGAACAATGTAAGAAAAATATTAATCTACAAAAGATATGTGTCAAAATAATCTAACCCATAAAGTAGTATAACGACATAAAATATATTTCAAAAAATAGTCAGATGCACCTCAAAGATCTCACTCAGAAAATAAGTACAAAACACCCCCAAATGTTGAATTTGGTGAGGTTGTGTAGATAATAAAAAAGGTATTAATTACTTGACAATGAAAATATTGAAATACATTTATCACACATGACTTGTGATATAGTCCTAACCCACGATTATCTCACACCTATATGCTAACTTATGAGTTTGAATCTTTTGTTATATTTTTACACACCTACAAGAACATCATTATTTATTTCAAAATAACATACTATCCTGCATAGAAATCCCTAAACATTCAATTTAGTCTTGTTGTGCATGATTAATAGCATTAGACTGGGTTATTATCGCTAGTTCATATTGATTTGTGCTTTATGTTATTGACCATATCCTAGTAGTGGATAATTTATAAAATCAAATATCTCTTTAGGGTTGGCCCTTCTACTTAAAATTTCAATGGCATGATAAATTATCCAATCAAACTAATATATATAAATCAAGTCCTCACTTGAAAGGGGGCATGTCACTCATTTGGTACACATCTATATATTAGTTCACTTTGATCAAATCTACCCTATTGTTACCAAATTGTAAATCAACCACTAGGAAAATTTATAAGCCAATTTCAAAGTATAATAAAGCTAAGTCAAAACCATAATTGGCATGTATCAGAGCCAAATCATTTTTTGCTTTCATATAGTGAAGGATCACACTTTCAAAAGCACACTAGTGGGAGAAATACATGTGTCTTGATTTCTCTCCTTGGAGCAATATATACATAGAAAATATTCAATCATCAAATAGGGGTGATTGGGGTAGTCTCAACCCATTACACTTTCTTTGTTTTTAATATGAGTTTCTATCATTGACAAACTGAAGTAGGAACATCAAGCAAAACATTATTCATTCAGTCATGAGTGAAGTATTTAGGTGTTTTGTAAGATTATTTAGTCTTATATAATTCCTTAGAAGGAATTTGAGTCTTTATAATAGTCTTGTAGTGTGATTTGATATCCCTTTGGAATTTTCCCACCAAAATAGGCATTTGAATATTTGAAATTGTAACAGAAGTCTTTTGAGTAGTTGTCAAGGAATGTCATGTTAGACAATGTTATGATAAAGTCATGTATGGGTCTAGGTGAGTATATAAAGATGTTTTATGTATATTTCATGAGGAAAATTACAAAACCCAATAAATTTGAATGTAATAGCTATATGAAGGTGGTTACCAAGAGAGGTAGTTGCTAAGAAGGTAGTTACCCATACATGCAATAAGTTTTGAGTAGTTAGAAAAGGTGGTAGATTCATATATAGGAGTAGGGTAGAACTTAGAAGAGTTATTTAGAAGGTTTAAAGAGGCATAGGTACATAGGAGAGGAGGAATAAGTAAAAGATGAAGATCTCTATACTCTATTCATAGTAACAATGTCGACAATGTAAAAAGGAAGAATCAATGAAAGTAACATGTTTTGGAATATATACACTTATGTACCTTATATTGAATTTATTTTTTGATTGTATTAGATATGTTTAAAGTATTAAATCCTTTAGTTGGAATTTTTTAACTTGAAACTACAAGAACTATGTCTTGCAGGACTATAATAGGAGTTCTGAGAGACTTTGAAGAAGGAATCCCCTCAAGTAAGATAATATGCATTTGAAAGTGAACTTGGGAGTAGATCCATATATGTGTGGAGATAATTAATCATAAAAATTATGTGTGTTTCTAATAAGAGATAAAGGTTCAATTTGAGAATCCTGTGAGTGCTTTGTTTAAGAAGTCTATGAGTGCCCTGTTCATAAGTTGCAGTCAACTAAACTTGTGTATATGACTCTATTAACAAAGTTTGTGAAAGGACATATATTGTTGAGGGATGAAGATGTTTTGGAGGGTAAATATGATGAAATTTACTCTTAAAAGAGTGCTTTAGATTATCAAGTAGGTTTATATTCATTCAAAACCATGTGTTTGTTTGTTATAGTCAAGACTATACTGGCAGAGCATTATAGAATTCATATTTAGAACATGACTAGGAGTCAAAGAAGAAGAGTTTATGTTTGGATAAGTTATAAAAAAATTAGGTATATATTATTATGGTATTTTTAATGTTTTAAAGTAAGTGTGAATCAATTAAACCAATATTAAACCCTCTTAATTTTGTGCAAAACATAGAAACCCTAGTTTAGGGCTACAACCTAAAAAGTGGAATAATTAGTGTTTGAACCGTTAAAAATGGATAAAACCTAGTAGTTTGAAGGGTATTATCATAAATAAAAATATTATGAAGGATTTATAATAGTAAGAGCTCTGTACGTATGGATTTTGTTGACTGTGTGCAAAGAAAGGGTAAAGAGACATTATTAGGTCTGACCAAGTGTTAGAAAAGGAACCTAGGAAGGGAGTTGAAGCATGAAACTTCATGGAGAGGTGAAAGAGCATAGATGGTGATAGGAATTTATTTTATTTTATTAGGACTCAACTATACCAATTCATACTAACTAAAAAAACCTAAAAAAGGCAATAAGGGTAGTGTAAAGGTGAGCAGAGTTGACAAATAAGAGAAGTTTGAGAATGTTGCTTTGAAAGAATTATTGATTCAGGTATCAGAGTCAAGGTAAGAGAATATAATGATAAGGTATGTAAATCAATTGGTATCAAATCAACATGTTCATTGGGAAGCAATGAAGGACATTCTAAAAACACAAAAGGTACATGTTGATTTTATTTTCATTTGATGTTTTTTTTATGTTCATGAGATAGTGTTAAGTTTTAAGTGAAAGATAAGATTATGTTAAGCATCCCTAAACCCAATGAGGCTTGATAGTGCAAGATATATATTATAAATCTCAAGAGTGATCTCAAGAATAGATTGAAGAGAGATAAAGGAGTCCTATGTAAAGGACAAGAGAGAGAGAGAACCAGGTGAGGTCATAGAGAATGATATAGACCCAAATGAGAGGTCATGAGTGGCAAGTGGATGAAGCTTGTCAAAGAAAATAGGTCTAGGTGAGACCAATAGATTTATAGAAGGGTAAGATGAAGATAGAGAGAGAAAATATAAAATAGGGAAAGGTTGAGAAGAGCTACCATAAAGAGAGAAAGGTGTAAGAAGACACCAAGAGAAGAGAGATGGAGAAAGAGATGAAAAAATTAAGGTAAAAGTTGGATGAGTTGTTGGTCATGATGGAGCAATAAAAAAAATGGATGATCCAAGGAGAATGGATTGGAAGACAAGGAATAAAATTATATCAGTCCATTAGAGCTCAAGTTCTTTTTTGCATGGGAGTATGATGTAGGAGCATCAAGCAAAAACATTGTTCATTCAGTCATGAGTGAAGTATTTAGGTGGTTTTTAAGATTACTTAGTATTATAACATTCCTTAGAAGGCATTTGAGTCTTTATAAGAATGTTATAGTGTGATTTGATATCCCTTTGGAATTTTCCTACCAAATTGGGCATTTAAATATTTGAAATTGTAATAGGAGTCTTTAGAGTAGTTGTCAAGGAATGTCATGTTGGCCAATGTTATGATAAGGTCATGTATGGGTCTAGGTGAGTATATAAAGTTGTTTTATGTACATGTCATGAGGACAATGAAAAAAACCAATAAATTTGAATCTAATGTCTATATGAAGGTGGTTACCAAGAGAGGTAGTTGCTAAGAAGGTAGTTACCCATATATGCAATGAGTTTTGAGTAGTTAGAAAATGTGGTAGATTCATAGATAGGATTAGGGTAAAAGTTAGAAGAGTTAGTTAGAAGGTTTCAAGAGGCATATGTATGGAGGATAGGAGAGATAAGTAAAATATGAATCTCTCTGTACTCTGTTCATAGTAACAATATTGGCAATGTAAAAAGGAAGAATCAATGCAAGTAAAGTAGCATGTTTTGGAATATATATGCTTATGTACCTTATATTGACTTTATTTTATGATTGTATTAGATATGGTGAAAGTCTTAAATCCTTTAATTGGCATTCTGTAACTTGAAACTACAAGAACTATGTCTTGCAGGACTGTAACAGGTGTTCTAAGAGACTTTGAAGAATAAATCCCCTCAAGTAAGATAATATACATTTGAAAGTGAACTTGGGAGTATATACATCTGTGGGTGGAGATAATTAGTCATAAAACTATGTGTTTCTCATAAGAGATAAAGGTTCAAGTTGAGAAGCCTGTGAGTGCTTTGTCTAAGAAGTCTGTGAGTTCCCTATTCATAAGTTGTAGTCAAATAAACTTATGTATATTAATCTATTAACAAAGTTTGTGAAAGGACAAAGATTGTTGAGGGATGAATATGTTGTGGAGAGTCAATATGCTAGAATTTATTCTTGAAGGAGTGATTGAAAGTATTAGGTAAGTATATATTCATTCAAAACCCTATGTTGGTTTGTTATATTCAAGGTTGTCTTAACTGAACATTGTAGAATTTATATTTGGAGTATGACTAGGGGTTAAAGAAGAAGAGTTTAAGTTTGGATAAGTTATAAACAAGTTAGGCAGACCTTATTATGGTATTTTTAACATTTGAAAGCAAGTGTGAATCAATTAATCCAATATTAAACCCTCTCAAGTCTATGCAGAACACATAAACCCTAGTTTAGGAACACAACCTAAAAAGAGGAATAACTAGTGTTTGAATTGAAGAAAATGGATAAAACTTGGTAGTTTGAATGGTCTTGTCTTGGCATAAATCAAAATATTATGAAGGATTTAGAATATTAAAACCTCCATACATATGGATTTTGCTGACTATGTGCAAAGAAGGGGTAAAGATACTTAATTAGGTCTGACCAAGTGTTAGAAAAGGTACCTAAGAAGGGAGTCGAAGCATGAAACTTCATAGAGAGGTGAAAGAGGATAGAGGGTGAAAGTAAAAAGTGTTAATTTCTTAGGACTCAACTATACCAATCTATACTAATTGAAAAATCCTAAGAAAAAGCTACAAGGGTAGTGTAAAGGTGAGCAAAGTTGACAAATAAGAGAAGTTTGAGAATGTTTTTTAAAAAAAATGTTGATTTCAAGTATCAAAGTCAAGGGAAGAATAAATAATGAGAAGGTCTTTACATCACAAACACACCTAAGGTTTCAAGGTAAAGGAAGATGAATTATGGAGTTGTGTGGATCATTACGGTTTGACATCTTAAACATGACCATATGGTCACATACCCATGTTTCATCATAGGGTACTAATGACCACTATAGGTTAGTATCGATGATCGATACTGACCTAGATCTAACATAATTAACCATGCATAGATATAAACACATTTCCTAAACTAGACAAACCATAGGCTTGCTTTAGTCTATTTTTGCTTATTAGACCATAGTTATAACCATAATTTTTTTAATAAAATATAATTACTCATCCCTTTTTTCTACTTACTATATTTAACATAATCCAATTATTAAATCATTACAATATATTTCATTATTCTATATTTAAATGCATGCTTAAATTTTCATATTTAGTAATATAAATTCATATACTAGTTTTTATTCTATTAGGGTTTATAAAACCCAATTAGGGTAAAAAATTGGTGAACCCATACACTTCTCGAACCATGTCAAACTCTAAGTAACCCTTAAAGTTTCATCAATCTATGGTTTCATATTTTAACCTCATGGTTGTGATACCTACCATCCTTCCCCATTATGGACCAAAAACCTATATTGGATTTCACAGTCCATGTTGTCACTCTTCCAAGAGGTAAGGTGACCCATCCCATATTAAAAATTATAGGAATTCAACATGTTCCTCATCAACTCCATCCCCCTTCCATACATCTTATTGATGGTTTTGTTATCTGCATTCAATCAAAAGTACCAAGGGTTTGTTTTAGGGATCAAGCCTTATGTAGTTATCCCCACTTAAGTGCTGGTGTAAGTACCATTAAAGCTATAATGAATTTTATATTGAGTGATTTTGAGTAGAGCTCAAGATTATAAATATTATTATTCTAAGATTGGGATGGTTATAAGTGGTTCTATGTACAAGTAGGGTAGAATAGGGATTGATAACCTTGATTGTGCACAACTTGTTTTATTTTGAAGTAATTATCTGAGGAGGGATCAAGCCTTATGTAGTTATCCCCACTTAAGTGCTGGTGTAAGTACCATTAAAGCTATAATGAATTTTATATTGAGTGATTTTGAGTAGAGCTCAAGATTATAAATATTATTATTCTAAGATTGGGATGGTTATAAGTGGTTCTATGTACAAGTAGGGTAGAATAGGGATTGATAACCTTGATTGTGCACAACTTGTTTTATTTTGAAGTAATTATAGATTAGATGATTATTATGAGAATAAAATATGTCTAAATATTACATCACTTGGAGATAATATTTCACATATCCATAATTTCAAGAATGTTAGTGTCAATTTCACCTTTTCTTCCCAATTATATAACTTTGTGCCTCAAAAGACTTCATCTTAAGTATGGGTTAAGAAACAAGATACATATGTGATAAATGGGTAAATGAATTTACTTAAGCTTAATAAGAATTCAAGAGAAATTATTCAAGAAATGTGTCCTCTTATGCACCATTTAAGGTATAAAAACACTATTGTAATTATCATAAACATGTGGGACATCATATAAAATAGTGTCAAGAGTTGAAGAACATCATGCATAAACTAATTGATAATGGTGATTTTGCATTAGATACATCCATTCAAACACCACCAAATCTAGATACACCTTCTATATGTAAGTGACATGATATAGTTGAGGATGCATATTCAAAGGAATAAAGTGTAACCACTCAATTTTTTTCATGTGTAATTGATAATGTATGTTTTATCCCACATTTAATTTAATTGACTTGAGCACTTAATCTAACCCTATTTCGCCACCTTACTCTATCCTAAATACTTTTATGGATCTATCCATTTATAAATTTTTATTTTACACCTACATAAATTTTATTAATCATTAAAAATCCTCTAAGAATTTGTATAAACATTTAAATTCCCAAATATAAAAAAATATCCTTTCAAGAAGAAATTGACTAGAATGGGAAAATATGGTAGTCAGTTTTGATCCCTATGGGTCAATCCTATCATTTGCTTACTAACGTCTATTTTTTAAATTTAAACCCTCCCTTATAGGTTTATCAATATTTTTAGGATAGGTAGCATGAGTATTTTCCATTTTAGATTTCTATAAAGGCACATCTAAGTCACCTATTCTATAACTTGGTGACTTCACTATTGAGGGATACTTACACTATAACACATTGAACGAAGATTTCATATTATTCCCATATCTAATTCTATTAATTTTAAGTATAATTTATCCAATTAAAGATTATATTATATAAAATTAAATCAATTTTTTTATTAAGTATTCAATACATCTCTAGAATCATACATGTAGCAAAGGAACACAATTGCACAAATCACTCTATGTGAGAGAACTATGTGGGCTTGATTTCAATCCTTAGAGTATTAGATGTGTATGTAAATTTCAATTATCATGAGGTGATTGAGGTCATCTCAACCTATTAAAATCCATAATTCTCTTTCCAAGTTTTTAACCATTACAATCTCTATTAGGGTTTCAAATTTGAAGAAATAATTTTCACACAACCGGACATCAAATTTTTACACACATATGTATTTAAAGTAAGTGTAGGCTACTATGCCCCAATTTTATTGATTTTATATAGAGAAAAATATAAAACCATAGAGGATAGTATTGGTAATCAATCATGCCCCAATTATAGTCAATTCTGACCCTAATCAGTTATAGTTATAGTTTTTGTTACATGCACATAATCATATATAAGATATTAGTTTTAACCATATTTTTTTAGTCATACTTAGTCAACTTATAGGCAGAAATAAACTAAGTTTTATTTTTTCCTCCTTGTGATTTCTATAGTTAATTATTTTCATTCATTTGAGCTTTGTAAATTATCATACTCTTACTTTCATTCTTCTTGTTACAAATGATTTACAACATTTGTTACCTTTCTATTCATTTTGTTAGAGCATTGCTAAAAAAATCAAGTGGTTTAGATAAATTCCTATTTATCTAACACTAAAATAAATTTATTTCAGCCTTGAATCTAATTTATGGCACTAATGTATTTTTATTTCAACATTGGATTCAATATCTAACACTGAAAGCACTTTCTTTTGATCTCATTTTTGATATTTGACACTAAAAGCACTTTTTTTGACCTTATATTTCAAAGGAATTTATAAATATCTATAAATAAAATTTATCCTTTTTTTGGACCTAAATTTCAACTTTATGTATCTTTTTTCAAGTCTTTGCTTTATGATTTTACTATTAGGGTTATTATTTGATTCATTGATTTTTGGAATAAAATAACTCTATTTTCAAATTTTTGTTTTTATTTTTTAAAAGACCTTACAATTTTTTTGCAAATTTTAATTTACTATTTTTATTAAATTCAAACTAAAGGATGAACAATGTGCCTATTTTAAAATTATTTTATGTGTTTCATCTATCTAAGATTTTTAATAAAAAAAAAATATTTTATTTTAAAAATTCCTAATGGATCTCTTGTAATGGTCAGTTATTTATTTGACCCTTGTTAAGGCAATCCATCCCTGTTGGTTTACCTATATTGCAATCTTTTTTTTAAAGCCCAACCAATTAAAAATGGAGATTCAATAGGCCCCTCATCACCCCATCCACCTCACACACATATTATTTATGGTGTTTGTATACATATTCAATCAGAAGTGCTTAATGCTTGTGCTTGTAAATCCCTTCAAGATCAAATAGTCACTTTGAGAGCATTCATAGAAGATTTGAAAAATCAAAATCAATATTTCAATTCAAGTATCATAACACTTGAAAATAAGATCACATACATAAATAATCCATAGTATGCTAGTGTTAATCATATATCTACATCTCCATCCAACTATTTTGGGCCTCAAAATATAACATCTCAAGTACAGGTTCGAAATAAACATACATATATAAATATTGATTAAAATACTATAAAAAAGGCTGATAAGGGTCCAAGTGATATTCTAAGATAAATATTTTGAAACAAGTTGATCACATTGCCTCCTATGCATCTTTTAAAAAGATCAAAATACTATAGTTCATATCATAAAATGCATGGGCATCATACAAATAGTTGTGAGCTTTGAAGAACAAAATAAAAAGTATCATTGATATTGGTGATCATATAATAGATAAATAAATCAAGAAACCCACTCATAAAATGATTTAATCTCCTAAGGAACAAGTATAAGTACAACAAATGGCAAAATTAGAACTAGAAAGGCTTCAAAAGGAAAAATCCTAAAAAGAAAGGCTTCAAAAGGAAAAATTAAAGAAAGCAATGTTAAAATTGGAACAAGATGAAAAATAAAGGATACAAAAAGAAAAGTCACAAAAGGAACATTTAAATAAGAAAAGGGAAAAACTTGAAAAGGATAAGTTACTCAAAGAACATTTAAAAAAAATAGAATTTGCAAAGACAAACTCAAGGGAAACAAGAAATAATCTTTATGAAAGGGTTTCTCATGAAGAAATTTAAAAATCAAAATGTTCCTAAGAATAATAATGGTACACATGTATTTTTTAAGGATTCAAACATCATATCTACTTCATGTATAGAGAAATAAGATACGACCAACGTTACAAAATCTATGGTTACATCTTCAAGTCGATAAGTCCAAGTAAAAACTACTTTCATTTTTAGTATTCAAGTAATGACATCTTATTCTCCTCTAGTTCAGAATGAGATGTAATCTCTTGATAATGATGAACATACTCCAGAGAAAAATAAAATAAAAAATAAGATAGCTACAATATATGGTGCAATCAATTTTTTATAATAGTTGTAAACGATGATCAGAGTGAAATCTCACAACTTCAAGAAAAACCCTAAGAAATTAGTTATCTACAATGATGATGACTACATTGATTATTATGATTCTAATTATGTGGAAGATTGGTATGATATTTCAGATGACACGACCTACATAATAACATATCATCTCAATTGGTGGCTTAAGATAATAATTCAAAAGGTGATTACATATTTTATGTAGGAACTTCATGGGAACATCCGATTGAAAAAACATTGGTTAAATATTTGACATCCTCCATTGTACAAAGATTCTTTATTGCTTCATCATGTTATTCTTATATTATTATTACATGTGATCAATTTTATAAATCTTCTAACCATTGGAACTTTATGTATTTTTGGCCACTTGACTCTTCCCTTTCAATTCCGAGATTTAAACAATTTAAAACAGTGACCTATGTTACCAATTTTTTCCATTTAGCATGTTGTTCTCATAATTTGAATAGAACAAATTGTATTTTCCTATTATAAATAGTATCAACTAAAAATAGTCAAGATCAATTGTCATTATTGTCTTGAGCTAGTCAATCATGTCTTGTAACATTTTTACGTAGCCAAATAAAAAATGACCAAAATCATAGATTTAATACATCCATTTTTTTAAATATTACACTCCATTTTAGCTTACACAACAATATTATTCATGAAAAAAAAAATTGTACCATATTGCTCATACATATAATTAAATACTTGAAAAGTGTACATTTGATGACATAAGGATGTACAACCATTTATGTGGCTTACCTATTCATATATATAATGGAGGAATCTTTATCATGCATGGCCATGTCATCATATTCAATGCATACTCTACCTAGACACATTATGCAAATTTTTTATATCCCTTCTCTTTCTTCTACTTTGAACGCAATGTACTTGTTTTAAAAATTAAAAAAATACAAAAAATTTAAAATTTTCAAAAAATTCAAAATCATAACCTCAACATAATTAAACATCTATTTTACATCATTGTCATATGTTATTAATCTCATGATTGGTAGATATCATACTCTTTCTATCAAACATATATTTCACTGGTATTTATGAGTGGTATGTAGGACATACACATTTTACAAGGACTTAGATGTTGAACTTACTTATACCAATAAGCCTTAACATGTTGGGTGCATCTTATCTAATGGTTACAATATTTACATGTGTTACTATTCTATAACTTATACACTATGTTGAGCTATGTATTTTTTACAAATGTATTATAAACATCTCTATCTTACATTTGTGTACATGGATATGTTATTTTCTAGGATATGTTTACATTACATATACATGATGTAGACTATATTTATAATTTTATGATCCATTTGACATTGTTACTTATACATAATAGATTATATTTTTATTGTCTATTATATGAGGCCCTTAGCTCTTGTGTCAAAATTCATTGAGTATCTCTATGAGATCATTTTTTGGTATGTGAAAATTTTTAACTTGTCCATTGCTTGTGGACTTTGGCCTTGTGTGTGAAATATTTATGCATGTGACATTTAAACATGTACATTGATTTTAGTCTTTGGCCCTTTATTTTGTACAAAATTTGAACATATTCCTTGTTTGAAACATTATTTATGTCCATTGTATGCAATCCTTGGCCTTATTGAGTGACATTGCACTTATTATGTTTGTATGCTTATTGAGATTATTGAGTTTTATGAGTGCCATGATCCATATCATACACTAAATATTGCATAGGATTCTCATATTAAAATTACTACTATGGAATTTCATTAATACATTTATATAAGCCTTGCTCAGTGACTTGAATGATACATATATTACTATGATGACATATCTTTTCACATATATTATGATATTCAATGATTACATATTAATATGCATGAGACAATTAAATTTTATTTTGAGATGAGTGAATTTTAGGACATATTCTCTCACCTCAAAAGGGGGCATTTTTGTGGGTTTTTCATACATGAGACAATACTTTATAAACAAACATTATTTTTTGGGTAAAAAAAAGTTATAAAGAATTCAAAATGGTTCAAAATTTAGCTATTGGATAGATTATAGGGGCATATTCCATGTATATTTACTCACATTATAGGAATATAATATATATTTATATATTTTGGGTACATTCATGCACAAGCTTTAAATCAAAATTACAAAATTTGCATCTACATATAGTTATAAAATTTACATTTATCACAATGGAGGAATGATAGATTTTCATCCACACTATACTATTTTTCAATTTCATGGGGTCATGATACAAATTCATGCCATTTTTAAATATTATTTTCTATTTGTAGTCATGGTAGGAGAATGTATGTTCTCAATCCTCTTTGATTATGCATAAAAGGAAGTAAGGAAAATAATAAAAAATGAATATATATATGCCATTGATAATGGTTGATTCAATTAAAATGCATACTACATATCTATGAGATTCAATGCACTCCATCACTATTACCTATGATTCCATTATGGATATTAATCCATTTACATCTTAGGGTTAAAAAAACCAACAATTTTTTTTTTATATTTTTGCATTCCTCAACGGGTTTTATTTTCTACACACATTCAATTCAAATTGGGGCTTGATCATCCTCAATTTTCCATGGTTAAATAAAGTAACCAAATATCTCCAAGTTCTTGTTAGGAATCACTAATTCTCTAATGTTTCAAGTAAACAACATTTCTAAAAAAAGTTATAAGAGAAACATTGGTTTCACACATACTGGTGTATTCCTCCCTTGTTTCTCATTTCAAGTTTTTCAATTTTAAAATTCCATTCAAAATTCAAATGAACAAAAAGACTAATTCATGAGTTATTATAGTTTTGGCTAAGTTAAAGTTTACTACACAAGTGAAGTATCAAATTAAAATGTAAAGCATATTGTACACACTCATGTGTATCTTTCATTTTAATCTATTAATTTCATTTCTAGACTAAATGGGGGGAAATTTGGTCATTGGAGTTTCATCATAAATACTTGATAATGTTAATTTTGGCTCACATTTAATTTAATTGACTTGAGCACTTAATCTAGCCCTATTTCTCCACCTCACTCTATTATAAGTACTTGTATAGACCTATCCCTTTATAAATTAAATTTTTGCACCTAAATAAATGTTCTTAATCCTTAAAAACCCCTCTAATAATTTTTAGGAACATGTTAAATCCTAAAGTTCAAACATTATCTTTCTATGACAAATGAGACAATAGTGGCAGTTGGTCTTGACCCCTATAGGTCAATCTTGTTCTTCACTTAGTAATGGCTAATTTTCAAATTTAAACACTCTCTTAGAGGTTGATCCATATTTTTAGGATATGTAACATGAGGATTTCCTCTTTTGAATAACTATAAAGGCACATATGATTCACCTATTACATAACTTGATAATTTCATAATTGACGCATACTTACATTATTACACATTGAATAAAGTTTTCCTATTATTTCTAGATCTAATTCTATTCATTTGAAGTAAACTTTATCCAATTCAGGGGCCTATTCTATCCAATTCAATAAAGCATTATCAAGTATTTAAACTACCTTTAGATGCATATATGTAGAAAAATGAGTACTATTATAAAAAACATTCTAGGTGGAAGAACTATGTGGGCTTGATTTCCCTCCTTGGAATATTGGATACATAGGTAGGGGTCAATCATTTTGTGAGTTATTAAGGTCACATTAACCCATTACACACCCCAATTTATATTTCTAAGTTTTTAGCTATTGTAAGTCCTATTAAAGCTTCAATTTTGAATAAGTCATTTACTATTCATTCACACACAGTTAAAGGTCAATTTTTTATAACAGGTGTATTTCAAGCAAGTGTAAGTGACAATGCCCTCATTTTAAAAAAATTATATAAAGGAAAATATTGACCCATGGAGAACATTATTACTATTCAATAATGTCCCATTTCAGTCGATCCTAACCTTGATCAATGATAGCTACAGTTTCAATTGCATGTGCATAATCATATTTTATTGATAAGTTCCAACCATCTTTTTAGGCATAGATAATTAACTTAGAATAAGAAATCAGGTAAGTTTTATTTTTGTCCTTGTGCTTTCCATAGTTATTAGTTTTCATTCATTTCATCTTTGTCAACTTTCATTACTTTACTTTCATTCTTCTAGTTACAAGTTATTTATAACATTTGCTTCATTTCAATTCATTTTATCATAATTAGAGGTAATACACCAATTAATTCCAAATTTTAATAAAAAAACAAAGGGAACACTAGAGATTATAAAAATAAAAAATAACAATAAATATTATAACAAGAATAAATGAAGTAACAAAAGGAAAAATTAAAAAATAATAAGAAAATTTATAATTGAAAAAAGTACAACAAAAATAGTTACAAAGGAAACAATTACAAAATAAGCACATGATAAACAAAAGAGTGTACTTATGAATAAAGAAACCAAGAAATCATATTTTTTTGAGAAATAAGATCAAAAGTAAGAGGTTCCCAACAAGACTAATGGAGAAACTACACAACACTCCTCATATCCAAAGTTTTTCATTGAAGAGAATGATAATAAAGAGCATATTAAAGGATAAGCTAAACCTAAGAAGTTAGTTCTCTCCTAAGATGATAACTAGAATGACTATGATTATGATAATCCCGAGGATCTGTAAATTAGTGATGAATGTAATGAAGATGAATTCAATCAAATTTATGTTATTTTGAATGATGATATATTAGAGGATTCAATAGATGATGGGCATGAGTGGTGGTATACTTATACTTGCTCACAACAAGTGGCTATTACCTAGTTTGATACAAGCACTCCCCATGGTTATCCCATTGATGGGATAATTAGTTAACATTTTTTAAATTTAAATTTGTTAAAAATAAATAAATAAATATTTCAAATATTTAAAAACACTCAAAATATTCAAAAAAATCAAATTCAGGACTTAAGCATGATGTTTGATCAAAATTTTTATTAGGAGGTTAATTCAATTAAGACAAAACCCTGATTAAATTAGAATGCATAAGATATACAATAATCACATATAGACTAATTTTTACTTAATATTTTTATAAATGTGCTAAGATAGTAAAGTATTAAAAGATAAATGACTTAGCTTGAACATAGGTCTACATCATTGCAATAGTGATTGTGAAATTGATTGTAAGATTGTGAAATTGTTATGAATCACAAATAAGGCTCCATGTTATCCCTAGACAAGGTTGTGTTGTTTGGAGTTCACTATCTTGCATTAATTTATGTAGGGAGATAATTTAGCCTTTTAGGTTATTGACATCTATGTAAATTTTGAAAAATGTGCCTTTGTCTGTGGGTCTTGCATGTGTATTTAGATGCTTTCATTTCTTTGTGAGATATGATGTGTGCCTTCTTCAATTTAAGCCTAAATCAATAAAAAAGGGGAATAAATACTAAAAACGGGGGTAATGGTCAAGGGGATGAGGGTTGTGCTTGACCTCAACACCCAATGTTTTGAGCACTACCTACATACCAATACTTTGAAGAGGGATCAAACTTCATGTAGTTCTCTCATGATATAGTAGCATGTGTATAATATTGGTGAAATGCTAATGCTAGTGTAATCATAGTGTGATTATATGTTTGAAAAAATTGCTTGTGGTCTTATTGTTTTATTAAGATCTAGCTCAAGGCTTCTTAGGCTATAGGGACTTAGATTTATGAAGAATAGGTATTTTCATTTTAATGTATAGTTTGATATTCTAGTGTTTTGAAATCATATAAGCCTCCCCCACAAATTGGTAGAAAATGTACTTATGTAGTGGACATTTTTTTGATTTCATTGAACTAGTCTTGTGAAACATATGGAATGACCCACTGTGATGAATTTGAATTTGGGAAACTAACTATTAATTGGTGGGAGGATGAAACTAGTGGTTTCATACATGACTGACCTATGAGATTGTCTTGAAGGAGTGGTTTAATTTGAGTAATATAGACAATCAAATTGGAAGTATGAATCAATCAAGTAGTGAGTCTAGGTTGCTTGGAATGAGAAATGGGATCATTTAGTATCATAGTTTTCTTTAGATAGAGGGTCATCTATATAAAAGTAGAGGAATAGTGGTTTGAGACCATGGAATTGAACATAAGTTAAATTTACATAAGGGGTGGTCACAAGTGAATTGTTTTAGTATTAAATTTTAATTTTAATTTATACATTTGTTCATGTTGAAGACACAAAATAGGGGGACCAATTAAGGTCTACCTATTTCTCTATGTTTTTAAGACTGGACATTCACTCATGGTCACACATTAGCACTTACTGAGACTTGACACAATAAATTTTCAGTTCAATAAACTTAAAAAGATCATAGTAGAATAAAAAATAACTCTCAAACACCCATACTCACACATGCCTCTACTAGTTTATTTTAATACATGAAAGAGTTACATACTCTCATACAATTCCTCCTGAACAAATACAACTCTCTATTCTATTCTTAGAGAGTTTTGCTCCTTTAAAACTCATCTCTCTTTCCTCCAAAACTCCTCCAATCTCGTATTCATCTTAGCATCCCAAGATTTTTGGGGTTTTTATTCAAATTTCTCAAATTTTTTGACTTGCATATAATGTACAAGAGTCAAGTGGCCTTTAATTTTTAAGATCAACACTTAATTGTCAGTAACTATCAGATAACATTTTAGGATAAATGATAAAAAAACCACCACAAATTCATTGATGTTAATCAAATTGGTATTAAATTTTAACCATATCTTGAAAAATATATTTTTCATCACCCCTCTCTATTTTGTAGTCTAACTCTAAACACAATTTCTCATAGGTAAAGAACAACCTTTCCAAGTGATGTAGACTACACATATGATATTTATAGGTTAAATGATAGTTACTAAAACTTAATAACATTTAACTTAGTTCATCCAAATGATATAAAATTTTAATCATATAAATATAACTAAATTTGATAGAAACTCACAAAAATTGGTAACCTAATTCCTAACGTAACTCTTTCTCAAGGCAATGAACCATCAAAATATACAAATGCATTTTATGGTTGAATCACAGTTACAAAAAATGTCATAATTTTTTTTAAAATTATCCAATTGATCTTAAATTTATAAAACACCTTCTAGGATAAATTTTATTTCACTCATCTAGATTTTGTAGCACAAATATTAATGCAACTATTCTTCAAAGTAATGAATCCTGTGTAGACTAGACTGGTTCATTTCCTACTTGGATAATAGTTAAAAAACTATCATAAATTTGTTTCCAATTATCCAATTGAGATGAAAAATTTAACACACATTTTAGATTAAATTTAATATTACTTATAAAAATTTAGTATCCTAATTCTTACTGCAGTGATTTCGTAAGGTCAAGAACTAACTACCAAGTGTTTGAAAAATATTAAGTGTTACACTTCCGTGATGATTCCAAATGATCTAAAATTTTATGTAGAGGTTATAAGTGTTAGGTTATATGATCCCACAAATTTTCATCATCAAATTATTATAGTATGTTACCGTAAGGCAAGACACCTCATGTCAAGTGTAATAGTTGGTATGTTTATGCAGTAGTTCCAAATGGTCTAAAATTTAGTACATATGTTGTAAGTGTCATATGTTATGACGTCAAAAAATTTAATCATCCAATTCATACCATAGTTGAATAAATATTTTTTAAAAGTTTTTATGACTTAATAGTCCCCATAGATTGACATAAATAGTAAAAATATCTATGCACTTTTTGTAGCAAACAAATACTTTTGCAACATAATTATAAGAGCTTAACAAGATCACACAAACAAAGCCACAACCAAAAAAACAAAATAAACACATTTCACTTTATTTTTAGTTGTTTTAAAATTACACAAATGCTTAGATGCTCCTGCATCAGACACCCAAAGTTTATAAAATGTGAACTCCTGCACACATAGATGGAATAAGTGGAAACACCACTCTTCTGACCATGAAGTATAGTGGCCATGGAATTCCCTTCCAGTACACCAAGTAATTTAGTTATTTTTCATTTATAGATCATTCATGTTGGTTTCAATTTATTTCTTCTCTTCTTACCTTTGCTTTTAGTTTTCTCTTTTTTGTTCACTCCTTTTATGGGTTGAGACCCACCATATTCTGTCCTCCTCCACCAAATGCTCATCTTTTTTTGTTTTCATATTATTATGGGCTTAAACCTACCTTTATCTGACCACATCCACCATGATGATTGTTATTACATCTTACTCTCTCTTATGGGTTTAAACCCACCATAGACCGACCACCTCTCTTAAAGCCTTCTTGGATTTGGCTAATAAATACCCAACCTATTATTGGATCAATATTCTATGTTTTAAACAATTATCTCATGTTTTCCATCTCATATCCCATCACCAATATCATCACTATAGATTCAACATATATTTAAGCATTCAAATAATTACCCACATCCACCAATACCATATTAAGGATAGCCTTCACCTTTTCATCTCTTGTTATCCTCACTACTATATCAAGAAACTTATCCATCTATGATGTAACATCCTATTCTTATCCATAAGCT
The DNA here is from genome assembly GCA_037957365.1 of Torreya grandis. Classification (NCBI taxonomy): domain Eukaryota; kingdom Viridiplantae; phylum Streptophyta; class Pinopsida; order Cupressales; family Taxaceae; genus Torreya; species Torreya grandis. The sequence goes on along the minus strand of JARHVA010000167.1, from coordinate 3,541,831 downwards.
CTAGATGATATAAAATATAGTTACTTCTATTCACATTTTGTGAGCTAAATAAACTCATTATATTCACCTTGGAAGGCCTCTTTGAATGCCTCCTCTCTCTTCATTTTTGCACTTGCAGACTATCTACAATCATAGATCAATTTATAAACCTGAGACTTAATAGTGCCCATAAATGTTTCCTCCATATTCACACTATAATATTTCTTTTCTTCAAGTATAGGATTATCAAAGCCTCTATAAATCTACCTAATCCTCAAAATAGTACTCAATTGTTCTTGTGATAACTCATCTTCACTTCTCAAACTATTATTATCATCTCTAGGCTAATACTTTCACTTTACTTCATCTCCTCCATGTCATGTGCAAAGGATCTTGCACTCTCCTTTTCCATATTAAGATAATGCACATCTTGACTCATAAGAGTCTTTCCTCATATATATATATATATATATATATATATATATATATATATATATATATATATATATATATATATGTTGCTTCCACATATGAAAAACCAATTTCACCCTTCAGTCCTCTTGGTATAAAATTGTCCACCATATCTATCTCCATCTCATTTTTTGAATATACACATTTAACAAACATATTAATGGAATTAAGAGTTTACACACTCACTTCTTCTTGTTCACACTGCAAGGACATGTTGTGCAAGTATTTTCTATTGCTCAAGTCTTCTCACATAATTATCCATCATGATGGACTCCCAAAGGTCCATTTTCAACAACCATCATGGTTGTCCTCTCCTCATTATTCTTTATAATTTATTCTCCTACAAATAGATGGTATGAAACCATAATTTCCTCATGTGCATTGAATTTCACTTCTTTCACATCTATTATTTTCTTTATGGGAACTTGAAACTCATATGGGTTGTTATTTTCATTCATTTATGTTGTTTCATTTACAAAAAAAATGTGACTCCGCATGGTTGCACTCTTCATTCATCTCTATTTTTTCATTTACATAAATTTGTAGCTTTCCTTGGTTATCCTCAACCCTTGTACCCTCAAAAATAGAAAACATAGATGCATTGCCTCTATTAACCAATAACGGTTTTGATTCTTACCAATCATGAGATGATACAAACTCTTTCCCATCATCAAACAATGGGTCTCCTTCTTCTACTTCAACTACTATCACCTCTATATACTTTTTCATGAGTATTTCCTTCTTTGTAGGCTGCACACAACTCCCATTCACTCTATTATTCTAAAAATTAGAATTGGGATCTACATATATAAGTCCTATCTACATGTTATATTCCAATATAACTCTTTTTTAGGTTCACATATGAACCTCCATGCTACTTTTTAAAGTAGTATTTGGCTGCTCACATGATAGTTTCCTATCCTAATTACCTCTCTTGTCAATCTTCTTCTTAACTCTCTCAATCCTCCTCACATGAAGTTTATTTAACCACTCTTGTTATAATTTTGGGTGTATAAAATAATCTAACAACTTGGAAACTATATGATCCCATGTACGCACCTTCTTCCTTCCTTTCCTTTGTTTCCTCTCTTAGATATCTTTCTCATACATAGCCATAACTCCATATAATCTATTGTATGAAAGTTTTACCCTCATGGGGTCTCCAAAAATTTTATATTCAAAATAAAATTCTAGATCTAATATCTATTTCATGAGCTTATCAGGGATCTCTTTACCACATAAAAAAATAACACCACAAAAAGACTTACCTCTTTTCTTCACCATGACCTTTGCTAGTCTTTTCCTTCTAGTAAAATCTTTTCCTCCACTTGCTTGGCCTCTTTACAAATAATCTAATATCACTTTTAGGGATATGAACCCCACAATTATCTCATATTCATCATATTCACTCACAACTACAACATTTCCATTTTGTTTAATCATCTCCATCATATCCAGTCTTGCCTAGAATATTTTCAACATCTCTATCAAGTCTTCTACATCTGGTGTTATTCATCCTTTGTGTGTCATATCTCACCAAAATCAATAGGATTATCTTTCACAACATTAAATAGGCTCAAAATAGAGCCTCTCAAACTCTCTCATAACTTTAAATATTTATCTCACACCTAAAACAACTTATGCAAGCTTCTCTTTCATAACTTATAACACACTCAATATAGTTGTCTTTCATAGCCTACAATTAACTCATATAAGAGTTTGACACACATAAACAATAAATAAAAAAATTTACTCTAATACCACTTTTTATAAACATAAAATAGAGGGACCAATTAATTTATACCTTTATCTATGTGTTTATAGGGTCAAACATTCACTCGTGCTTACACATTAACACTTCCTCAGACTTGACACACTTAACCTATTTTTATTTCATTAATATTAAAAACATCATATAAAAAATATAAAATCACAATCTAAAACACACTCACACATGCCTATATAGGCTTATTTTAATACATGAAAGAGTTATAGACTCTCATACAATTCCTCCTAAATTGATATAAACTCTCTGTTCTGTTCATGGAGAGTTTTGCTCCTTCACAACTTGCCTCTCTCCCCCCCAAAAAAAAACTCCTCCTTAAATTTTGTAATATTATTAACATATAATTATTTTTGGGATGTATCGTTAGATTTTTTATCCTCCACATAATGTACAAGATTCAGGTGGCCTTCAATTTTTAAGATCAACACCTAATTGTTAGTAACTAGCAGGTGAGGTTTCAAGTTGAATTATAGTTATAAAAACTACCATAACTTCACCATTATTAATCCAATTGATATGAAATTTCAATCACATGTTTTATGATAAATTGTTCATCACCCATTCAAATTTAATCATCTAACTCTTAACATAGGCTACCATAGGTAAATAACAACCTTACCAAGTGATGCAAACTACACAAATGGCATTTCTAAGTTGAATGATAGTTACTAAAACTTTATAAAATTTAACTCATCTCATAAAAGTGATCTAAAATTTTAAAAATAAAAAGATAAATACATTTTATATAAACCCACAAATTTTGGTAACATATTCTTATCACAACTCTTCAATGAGATAATGAACCATCAGGCTACATAAATGCATTTTTTGGCTGAATGATAATTACAAAAATTGTCATAAATTTGTCTTCACTTATCCAATTGAGCTAAAAAATTTAATACACCTTCTAGGATACATGTTATTTCACCTATGTAAATTTTGTAACCCAAATCTTAATGCAAATTTTCCTTAAAGCAATGACTTGTTTGCAAATTAGATATATATATTTTTTAGGTAGATAACAATTATAAAAACTATCATAGATTTGCTTCTACTTATCTAAAATTTATAACCTACATTTTAGACTATATTTTATATCACCATTCCAAATTTGGTAGCTTAATTCTTACCGAAACTCTTCTGCAAGGTCAAGAACTAACTACCAAGTGTTTTGAAAAACTCAGACAATATGCATCTATGGTAAATCCAAATGATCTATAATTTTTTTAAAAAAGTTTTAAGTGTCAAGTTATATGATCCCACCAAGTTTCATCATCAAATTATTACTAATGTTACTGTAATTTAATAAACCTCCTATCAGGTGTAACAATTGATACGTTTCCATGGTAGCTCCAAATGGTTTGAAACTTGGTACAAATATTTCAAGTTTCATATGATATGATTTCACAAAATTTAATCATTTGATTCTTAATGCGATTGAATAACTATTTTATACCAATGTTTGTGACTTAACAATCCCCATAGATTGACAGAAACAATTAAAATATCTCTCCACTTTTTACGAAAAAAGAATACTTTTACAACATCATTATAATAGGTTAACAAAATCACACAAACAAAGCCACAAACAAAAAACCAAAAACAAACACACTGCACTTTGTTTTTGGTTGACGCAATATTTCATGAACCCTTGTATGCCCTTGCATCAATTCCCCTTTTTATTCTAGTAATTCAACAAAGCAAAAGCACTCAAGTAAAAGGAAGAGAGTAATCCCTGAGCTTACCTGTGAAAAATGGTGTTTAATGTAGATCACATGTTGAATTGTGACTCATGTAAAATTGAAAATGAAACATGTACAAATTAGTCCTCACTTAGGATAAAATCAAAAAGTAAAGAAAATAAATTTATAGATCAAATAAAAAGTAACAAGTACACATTTCATGTACGCAAATCATTGTGTTTTCTAGAGAAAATTTGGTGATTAGAGAGGGTGGAACCCTTTGATATTTTTTCATTGAAATTATTGGATTGGATTGTGCATTCCCTAATCCTCATTGGTAGGATAATGTGATTTAAAAATTGAGATGAACTTGAATTCATCATTGCACAACTAAAGGTTGTAAAAAATATTGGAATCCTAGTATGAATCCCAATAGAACATTCTAGAGCAAAATTGGTGATAAAACTACTGAAAAAATATGAATCAATTGCTACATATGAAATAAGATTATGTTTTATGTGAAAATAGTGAAATATTGGGTGTAAAATTTGTGAAATATAATACAAACTGAGTATGATAAACACAACGTAGAGAATGATATGAATTTTCATTTCTTCTGCGGAACCAGGTGCAAATAATTGAGCAAGAAAGTGATCATGTGCCGCACACATGCCTCCAATCTAATATCTGAGTATATTAATTTTGATAATTGAGTAATAAAAATTAATTATATAATTAAACATATGTAAATTCTAGAACACATGACATGTATGATGCCCCCAATTCGAGAAAAAATATACAATAACTTGTGTATAAATTTGAAACCATTTATTGGTAATCACTAAAAACTATTTTTTAGACTTAGCATGATTTTAAATTTTTTAGAAAATATTATTTCTGATTTTGGGATGAAAGCACATTACTTTGAATAATCATAACATGTGTTATTTTCCCTAGATGCAATACTATCTGAGTAAAAATAGAGCATGCATTGTGATCAACTAAGAAAATACTGTTCTTTTATATTTTTTCAGTGGACTATTGCAACTTAGTCTCTAAAATAAGCCTCTATGTATGCCCCCTCTTTTGAGGTGAGTTTTGAATCTTGCACAATAACTTAGCTCAAAATATTTTTTTTGAAAATAATGTTTTATAAATATTGAAATATAGGTTAATAATGATAACATTGGAAATCATGACATCATATTGATAATATGTGCAATACAATAATTTATGATCCATGTAAATCTAGTAATATATAGTGTCATGTCTAGATAGATGTTATCAATTAGGCACATAGTGAACAATGATTGTATAATGAATAATCTTAAATGATATATAACTACTTGGAGAAGATGCATGATATCTATTATGAATTAAAAAAATATGGGGATGCATGATATCTATCATGACATTACCAAAAATGATAAAAAAGAGTCATAGAAATGATGCCCACACAAAGATTACACACAAGAACACACAAAACATGCAATAAGTCCAAGGGGTCATAAATGACAAACGTGTTTAAATTTAACTTGCATACATATAAACACATAATAAGACTTAGATCCATAATTAAGGACACGCTCATTAATGTCCAATCTCCATTGAATTTGAATACACATAAAACATGAAGCAAAGAAGAAAACAATATAAACATGGATGAATAATTGAAATCAATCTACACAAGTAATTTGTAAAATCATCATATACAAAAACTTAGGTATCCAATGAAATATTCATGTTTAAAGTAAGTGATAAAATAACAAAGGATTTATGCAATGTATTATACTATAATAGAACAATAGGGATACTCTTAGATGATACACCTTGTAAAAAATATGTCCTCAATGAACTTTTTATGATGCAAAAAAGATGTAGAAGGCTTGTGACTATTTTTAATCTAAGAAATTAGAGCTTATGTTTATTGGGACAAGTCCATTGGAATGGGACAAAAGTGTAGTACATGACTGTCAAGAGTAGTGCAGTTTTATCTATGTAAATTTTTTGGGCCTGAGAAAATATCACCACTTACAAATACATCTGAAAGTGACAACTTGTATGTTTTGAAACTCACTTAAGTACACTTATGAATCATATTTTATATAAAAATAGATATAAATAAATACTACATATACTAAATCATAAATCAAATGATGTAAACAAACTACACATGTCATCCACATAAGTCATGATTTTTATGATTTTTTAAAAATTTCTATTTTTTTAAAAATGTGTTTTTAGATATTTATGTGAAACTCTAAAAATAATGACACCTCCAAGGGATGTGGATAATCAAATGGTGGATTTGGAGTAATATTTTTGGATCACTCCAAGATCTCTTAATGTCACAGATTGCATAAAAACCTTAGGAGTAGGTGAGATCAAGATGCAAAACAAAAGTGCACTTCATTAATTGATTCATTAGTTAGAAATTATAAAGGAGGTACATTGTATAGTGATATATAAAGTTACTATTAGGGTAAAAACTCAACTCAAAATTATAAAACACAAAGTGTATTTCTCCTAATGACCTTAACAACCCTAAGCAAGTTGACTAAAAACCATGTAGGTAAAATCTAAATTAAGAAAAGCCTACATTAACACCCCCTGAAGCATATCTTAGGTGGGTATAAGAATTGGGTCCCAATAACGAGGCTTGATGAGGTTCCCAAATATAATGTAAATCCCATAAAGTAAATGAAAAGAAAAAACCTGTAGGATAAAATTCCTCTCCTAAAGAGAGCAAAGAAGAAGGTAGGGATAAAAATTGCATTAGAATCTATGATTACTTGAAGCCATCCAATATCCTACAATGAAGTTTTTGGAGGTGATTGTGAATCAGAAGTAGATGCAGTGAAGAGTGGATCGCCCTGGAATAGTGAATGTGTCCGCAAAGTGCTTGATGGATCTTAAACCAAGGTATAATTCCTATCCAATAATTTATTCTCCTCATGCAAGATAGGAGGGAAAACTACTCTAAGAAATGAAGTTTCAATAGGAACATATACAATGAAGGATTAATGAATTCCTTGAAACTATGGGATAAAGTGCCCAATGTTTGATGTGTCCTGAATCAATATACATGTTCCTTGTAATCTCTAAAGTAGATTGAAGGTAGGTTTATTAATAAATAACTCTTCAACATCTGAAAGGTGAAAAAGATATGGTAAAGGTGTGTCCCCATAACTATTGTAGTCATTTGTATTAGAATAAGAGTCATAAATATCAGAAGTGTTCTTAGGATCATAAATGTCACACATTCAAGCGAGTCCAAAGAATTAGAATCTAAAGGAGAGTTAGGAGAAAAGTAAGAGAAAGTATATATTATAGTCTAATGGTCGACCATTCCTTCTACTAATAAATTATCACTGTGCAACTTTCTAACATACACTAAATCTAAAGTGAACTCAACTTGTATGTCTAGACCAAGGTGAGTGATCTAGTAAACAGATAAGAGATTAGTTGAAAGTGAGGAAACACTTAGAAAATTATTGAATGTTCCACAACTAAATTTAATAGACCCTCTCTCAAGAAACTTTATAGAAGCTTCATCACCCAATTATATAAAGGACATGTCACGTGGTTCTAAGGAATTGAACGCAATCTTTAAAGAGGCCATGTTATGTGAAACACTAGAGTCAATGACCCATGTAGGAGTTTGATATATAAAAATAACTAGGACCTTTCCCTTTGCTTTCCCCTTACTATTCTCTTTTGCCTTTTATTTACCATTGTCATTTGCCTTAGAGGATTCATGGGTTGATGAATTTTAATTAATAGAATCAGGGACACTGATATTGTGTTTCTCGGGCATCTTAGTCATTTGCTCAATCTATTTCTTCAAACATTTACTTTCATCATGATTTCTAGAGTAAAACCCACATTTGATCCAATATTTCTTAGGATTAGAACTAGAAGAAGAGGTCTCATTATTTGATTTGTAGGTGGGAGGATTTGCATCCTTCTCTTGAATCTTTTTGTTCTATTTTTTCTCTATTGTTTGAAGCCTTCTCTTTTTTAACATAACGTGCATGAGATTTTGAGGACTTCGCTATGCCCATATGTATTATCTTATCTTTCTCTTGAGTCAATTCATCTAAAAAGGTATCTAAATAAGGCATATTCTATATGTCTCCAAGATCACTTTTTGTGGCACAAAAAGTGGACACAAACACAAAATAGTTTGGACTTAGTTTGGAGAGTATAGATAGAACAAGTTATTCATAATTAATATTTATTCCACAACATTTTACTTATAACCTCAAATGTTTGAACTTAGTGAATAAATATTGTATTTCTTCAAATTCACTTGGGTTAAAACTAATGAGCTCATTCTCCAGTTCATGACCTCTCATCATAACCTGCTTTCCAAGAGTTTTTCCAGTGTGGTCCATACTTCATTCGATATTTTAGTAGATTCAATGTGAAAATATAAGTAAGGAGAAATAGACAAACTAAGACAACCATGTGCTTGATCACTTATGTTAAACCATGTATTTTTATGTGCATATACTAAAGGTTTAGTTTCCTTGTTCATAGTTATCCTATAGAAACCTTGTTTTCTTAGAGCAAGTATTATGTTGTTTTTTCATTTGTGATAATTAAATGTTGTAAGAGGTGGAAAAGATGAAAACTACAGGATGCAAGAAAAGAGGTTGTTGTAAAAATTAATGAATAAATGTATAAAATAAAAGTACATAACACCACATAATACCCCTTTAGAACTATCAGAGTGACCCCCCTTAAGTTTCAAATACAAGAATGCTCGTATAGATGTCGAAGATTGTCGAGAATGCATCTTGAGTAATTTGTGTGTAAGTATGAAGGAACTGGAGGGACATCAGGCTCAATTGATAATACATCCAAGAGTGGACAATAGTTAGTTTCAAGGGAGATATAGTGATCGTAATATTACCTCCAATGCGTAGAGAACAAAAAAATAAGCACTTTTGAAGAAGATGGAAATCAAATGCAAGTTACCAATCAAAATTTATGTGTTTGAAAATTTGATCACATGAAAATTTTGGTAGAAAATAAAGGTGAAATTTTTTGGATCAACTTTCTCAAATGAAAATTTTTATTCATCAACTTTCAAAAGAAAAACTTAAACCTCTTTAGAGCAAAAATTAAGTAATTTTGGGTTGGAAGTGATCAAGGGATTAATTTTCATATGACCAGGGGTTAAGGGCTAAGTTGGGTACTTATCTTATGTGACCACATGATATGACCAAGGGATAAGGTTTATTTTGGGTGATTTATCCCTCCCTTTTTTAATCGATGTGGGCCAAAAAGTGCCTCCATTTTAAAAATGAATATTGTCACTTTCCACTATCTTAAGTTTGATAGTCTCTCATGCCTCAAACAATCCATGGTTAAATTTGACATCTTCTTGGCCATCACAGGTGCAAAATGGGTGATTGGAGATCAAAGTGTGCTAATGTAGGCTATAGAACCTAGAGGGTGATTTTACAACTATTGGAGTTTGATGGATGTTTCTATAGTGAAAAGAACTGAGTGCTTGCCTTGATAGGTGTTAGAGTTTGAGGCATGTTTATGCATCCATTAGAGTCTGATGGTGTGTTTAATGCATTGTAAAAGTCTGATCAATGTTCATGCACCTACCAGAGTTTGATAGTTATCCTGACATGGGTTAGAACTTGATTGGTGTGCATATAAGGGTCATATAACTTGATGAATCTATTGGAATGGGTCATAAAACCTGATGAGACTACTGAAAAGGGTCTTGTAACCCAATGAGGCTAATATCAAGGATCACAAAACCTAATGAGTCTAATCATAGGGGTCATAGAATTTGATGGTTGCATAAGTAGAACAATCAAAGTCTGATAGACATGCTGACAGAGGTCACAAAATTTGATGAGGGTGCTATCAGGGGGTCAAATGTCCACTATGTTAGGTTGTGGAGTTAAAAGATTCACTGATGCAAACATGGAGGAAGTTGCTGAGTGTCACAGTAATCGACGTCGGTCAGGACAATCGACATTGGTCAGGAGTAGACGGGAAGCTATCAACATCAGTCATTCATTGGCTGACGTCGGTCATCTCTAGACAGACAGGGATCGATGTCGATCACCTGTGCATTCTAGAACTGTTAGTTACACGAATAGTTTGTTTAACAAACCAATTGTTTGCATGTAAAGACTAATTATAGTCTTGGAGCTGCATTTTTAATTATTGTAATTAGAAGTCTAATTATTGTTTGCATGGGATCTATATAATAGACTCATGGGGCTGTATTGTAAAGTGTGCTAGATAGAGAGAGCAAGGTTAGCTCCTTCAGAGGGAAGAGAGCAAGGTTAGCTCCTCATAGTGCCACAGTGCCAAGTGTGTATGATCAGGTAGATCTGCGGGAGAGCAAGATTTGGTAGAAGATCCATAGGGGTGCTGGTGTGTAGAATTAGAAGGGTTCTATCCAAGGGAGAATCATAAGGACTTGGTGAGGAAAGGACAAGGGTTCTTTCAGGTGTGTAAGATCTAGGTTGGCAGGTGTGCAAGGCCAGGTTTATCTGTGCTATAGCAAGATCAGGTGAGATCTACATGGTAAGTAAGATCAAGGTTTGCAGGTGTGCAAAACCAGGTTGATTTGTAGGTGTGCAAGATCAGGTGAGATCTACTTAGAGTACGTGGTGTACTCGGACTTGGAGTATGTGTGTATACTCGGTGGTACTAGCAGTATTGTTGCTGACTGGTTGAAACACCAACTCGGTTATTGAGTTGTTTATGTTTGTAATTGAGAGAGAGAACTCTTGAGGGAAGATTATTGTATGCCCTAGAGGTGTGGGAGCCTTAGAGGTGTGGGAAGAAGGGTGTGACTTCTTTATTGTAATTCCTTCTGGATGAGTTGAATATAATTGTGTGTTGCCTCTCATATTCTGTGTTGTTTCTGAATTCTAGTTATATTTTACTTCTGGTTAAATTCTGTGTTTAGTTGCTTATACAAAGGTAGTCAAGTGTGCTCTTAGTGAGCAGGGATCTTGACAGCTGGTATCAGAGCTTGGTTAGGTACACTAATAGGTGGTCAGAGCATGTTAAGTGTTTGTTGATTACAGGTCACTCTCAGGGGTTTCTAATTGAGTGGGACTATAACAACGGCAGAAGAAAGTACACTAAGAATGGAAGAATTCAATGGCAAGAATTCTCAATTATGGAATTATGGAAAGAAAGAGCAGGTAAAGAAAGATTGTTGGTTAGTAGGAGATCAGCATGAAGGAAATGAAGAAGCAGATGTTGCAGGTGTTGTTGCATAGGATGCTCTTGTATGTTCCTTGGATAAAGTAGAATCTTGGATTATAGATTATGTTGCCTCTTTCCATGCAACCTGAAATAGAGTATTTTTCCATGATGTCCATGGAGACTTTGGAAAGATTTATTTAGGGGTTGGTGAGCCTTGTCAAATTGTTGGCAAAGGGGAAGTGCGGCTGAAATTGTAGATGGCCAACACATGGGTGTTGAAGGAGGTCATGCAGGTCCCAGTCTTGAAGAGGAGGCTAATTTCTTCAAGAAAGTTGGGTGATGAGAGATGCACAGTAACTCTCACAACGGATGCACTTGAATTAGCATGTGGTAAGAAAGTAGGTATTCTTTATCTATCTACTTGTATTATTGATTCTCCTTTTGTTGCAAAGATGTGGCTTTGTAGGCTTGGTCACATGAGTAAGAAGGGGATGCATGTTCTTAAGAGGAGGTCAGATGTCTTTGACAAACTTAAAATAGGAAAGCCTTAGTTTTCATGGAGGAGATGATGGACAGAGATCAGTCATAGGGGCTGAATAATTTTGAGCAAGGTAGTTTGGACAGGGTTTTAATCCAAGGTAAGCTCGCAAGTAAAAAGTCATCACTCACAAGAAAACACAGTTATCGACGTCGGTCAGGTGGAATTAACATCGAATAGGTAGGTACCGACGTTGGTCATGTGTAGACCAGAGTCGGTGGTGTCGAGCAGGTGGAGACCGACGTCGGGTAGAGAATCGACGTCAGCAACCAGGTGGACATTGATGTCGGTCAGGTAACCAATGTCAGCAATTAGGAGGATTTGACATCGGTCGGGTGCAAACCAGGGTCGACCAGAGAATATATTTTGGGCAAACAACAAGTTGTCAAGGAGTCTCAAATGCCCATATGGAGGACTGAAAGGGTAAATAAGCCTCAAATTCATTATTTGCCTTCTTTATACTACCTGAATTTGTTGCTCACTAATGGTCAAGAACCAAGAAGTTTTGAAGAAGCAATATAGGTAGAATCCAAGAAATAGTGGGAGCATGGCATGAATGAGGAAGTTGATTCCTTGGGAAAGAACCAAATGGGAGATTTGGTAGAGTTGCCAGCCAAAAAGAAAGCACTAAAAGGCGAATAGATTCCTAGGTTAAAGAAAGGAGAGAATGGACACGTGAGACAGAAGGCCATGTCATATGGTCTTGAGCAAGCTCCAGGATAGTGGTATAGGTTTGACAGGTGTATGACAAAGCATGGCTTTAGTCAATGTCAATGTAACCATTGTGTTTATTTTACCAAGTTGGATAATGGTCGCGACATTGTCCTATTACTGTATGTGGTGTATATGCTTGATGCAGGGTTATACATGTAGGGATTTACTGAGCTAAGGGTAAAATTAGTTCAGAGGTGTGCCAAGAAGGATTTAGGAGGAGCAAAATTATTTATCATGAGTATTTCTAGAGACAGGGAAGATCACAGGTTGATGTTGTCTCAAGATGATTGTGTGAATAAGGTAGTGGTGAGGTTCAAGATGCAGGATGCAGAATCAGTTAGCACACCTATGGATGGACAGTTCATAGAATAGTGTCCCAATTCACATGATGAGGTTGAGTACATGTGTAATAGACCTAAGTTTGTCCACACAGTGGAAGTTGTTAACAAGTATGTGGCCAATCTGAGAAAGAAGCACTGGAAAGCAGTTCAATGGATTCTAAGGTATCTAAGAGGGACTAGCAGCAAGTATACATGCGATGCAGGGTTAGGGACTTCTCTACATGGGTATGTAGATTCGGATGTGGCAGGGGACTTGGATGAGAGGCGTAGCACCACAGGATGTGTGGTGGTTGGTCTTCAAGATTGAACTTGAAGAGGGATACAAGCCAGGAAACAAATTAGATGATGTACAGGTATAGGTACAGGTGAAACTATTTATCTCCAAGTGGGAGATTGTTAGGTTGTGGAGCTAAAAGCTTCACTAATGCAAACATAGAGGAGGTTGCTGAGTGTCACAGTAACTGATGTCAGTCAGGACAACTGACGTCGGTCAGGAGTAGACAGGAAGCTGTCGACATCGGTCATTCATTGGCCGATGTCGGTCATCTCCAGACAGACAGGGACCGACGTCGGTTGCCTGTGCATTCTAGAACTGTTAGTTACATGAACAGTTTGTTTAATGAATCAGTTATTTGCATGTAAAGACTAATTTTAGTCTTAGAGCTGCGTTTCTAATTATTGTAATTAGAAGTCTAATTATTATTTGCATGGGATCTATATAATAGACTCATGGGGCTGTATTGTAAAGTGTGATAGATAGAGAGAGCAAGGTTAACTCCTTCAGAGGGAAGAGAGCAAGGTTATCTCCTCATAGTGCCACAGTGCCAAGTGTGTATGATCAGGTAGATCTGCGGGAGAGCAAGATTTGGTAGAAGATCCACAGGGGTGCTAGTGTGTAAAATTAGAAGGGTTCTATCCAAGGGAGAATCATAAGGACTTGGTGAGGCAAGGACAAGGGTTCTTTCAGGTGTGTAAGATCTAGGTCGGTAGGTGTGCAAGGCTAGGTTGATCTACGATATAGCAAGATCAGGTGAGATCTACATGGTAAGTAAGATCAAGGTTTGCAGGTGTGCAAAACCAGGTTGATCTGTAGGTGTGCAAGATCAGGTGAGATATACTTGGAGTACGTGGTGTACTCAAACTTGGAGTATGTGTGTATACTCGGTGGTACTAGCAGTATTGTTGCTGATAGGTTGAAACACCAACTCGGTTATTGAGTTGTTTGTGTTTGTAATTGAGAGAGAGAACTCTTGAGGGAAGATTATTGTATGCCTTAGAGGTGTGGGAATAAGGGTGTGACTTCTTTATTGTAATTCCTTCTAGATGAGTTGAATATAATTGTGTGTTGCCTCTCATATTCTATGCTATTTTTGAATTCTAGTTATATTTTACTTCTGGTTAAATTCTGTGTTTAGTTGCTTATACAAAGGTAGTCAAGTGTGCTCTTAGTGAGCAGGGATCCTGACACACTAGAGTCTATTTTGGTGATGCCAAAGTCTTTAAAACCTATGAAATCACTAAAATTACCTACAAGGGATGGAAATCTTATCAAAGTTGGAAAATTTCTAGATCTATAAAATCAGTACAACTCCTCTAGAAACTAGAAAAAACCCATTTGACAACTCAAAAAAACCTAAAGTTTTTTCCTAATTTGAGTATCCTTCCATATGAAAATGCATGAAATGATAAAAAATGCCTCTAAATCCTTCAAAAATAGCCAAAAAACACTATCATGGATCTAGGTTGAGTGTATACTCAATATTAGGATTTTGATGCCTTTTGGATCTAATAACAATGTCTATTGTTTTGTAGGAGACTCTAGTTGTATAGTTTGCATAGATTTTCATGAAATCCCACCAAACCTATGAAAACTAAAAAATCAAGAAAGCTACCAGGAATGTTAGCAGGTAAGATCTTGCCAAGGATTTTAGAAATGGAAAATGGTCGTCAGATCAGAGCTATGATACCATGTTATATCACTCCAAGATCTTTGAATGTTATAGATTACATGAAAACTCTAGGAGTATGCGAGAGGAAGATTCAAATCAAAGATGAGCTTCATTAATTGATTCATTAGTCAAAAATTACAAATGAGGTACATTGTATAGTGAGATATTAGGTTACCACAAATATAACAACTCAAATCACAATTAAAAAACATATAAAGTGTATTTACCCTAATGACCTTAACAACCCTAAGTAAGTTTATTAAAAACCATGTAGGTAAAACCAAAAGTGAGAAAAAACATACACTAACAAATATTATTCATTTATAGAAAATGAATCTTGTAAATTTCTCACACATCATTATCATTTTGATTATCATACCACTCAATCTTTATAACTTTAGCTTTAGCTTTTGCATTGTTTTGAATCTAATGTGTGTAGCATGTTTCTTCATTGTGTAGGAAGCCTCATATGTTGTTATAATAAAAAATAATTTTGACCTTTGTTTATGGTTTTTTAATCTATGATTATCATCAATGCCATCACGAAGAATACAAATTTTACTATCCTAAAATTTGACTTTAAGACAATGCTCAAGCTTATCAACTATAGCTTTCATTTCCTACAACCATTGTTGACCAAATGTAGTACTTATTTGATTTACTATTTATATAACAAACATTAGTGTGTCCAAAACTTTGGGACCACATGAAACTAGTAATGTAATATGCCCTATTGAATCTTAGCAATATATAAATAAATTTTTAACTCATATTGATCATGGCCTATGTGTTGAAGAAATGAAAGTGTACACATATTTGCTCTATATCCTCATATAATTTGCACATGTTGTCTGTATTAATTCTCAATAAAAACCTGAATAGTCAAAGGGTTCCTCCTTAAATGCTTATAATTTCAAAATTTTAACCCTTAAATTGAGCCATATTAGGTGGTAGTATGTGTTATATGATCTAAATAGTGATATTATCCTTATATTTATAATTTTTATGTTGTAATATTGAACAAGTATCAATAACATGCCTTATTATTCTGTGAAAATGACAAAAGGGTTTTCACTCTTGATTAGATAATTTTTTAGTAGATCCATGTCTCACTATATGAAAAACCATTAATTCCCTATCAAATAATATTTCTAACATAAAATGTGGTCTATCTTGTAGTAGGTTGTGGTGTAAGCCTCAAAAAATCTGGTATCACCTTTAATCTTATAGATAACACCTTTATGAAGAAACTTTATGCACTAACATGTAGAGGAAGTGAATGCCCTCTTGCAATGGGTCTAAGGTCAACCAAATAATATGTTATAAGATAAGGGAAAGTTGAATATCATAACCTTAATCCTTACCATAATGGGATGGACAATAATATGAAGCCAAACACAACCAAGAGGAGGAATATGTCTTCTATCATAGCCTTTGACACATAGTTTAGATAGACTTAAGGTTGTGCTCAAAGTACGCAAGGTTTTTCATGAATTCAAAAGAGGTGACATAGGTGTCAGAACCTTCATATATTAAGTCAATATTGACTCAAATGTCATAATATTAGACACTAATAAAAAGGGGAGGATCATCCACACATTGTATTCTTTCTTAAAGAATCATAGAAGCATTGGAAAATTTGAGTGAAAGAGACACATTTGTAGTGTCATAAAATTTAATGGGCATATCTTTGCACTACTGTAAAATTATATTCACAAACCTGGGAAAGGTATCTTCTTACCCCATATGTGTTAGGTGAGGAATATCATGTCAAAAATTATCTACATCAATCAATTTTGATGATACAGGGAAGTCCTCATGAGCTCAAGAAAAGGAATTCATGAATGTAATCTAGAAATGTTTTCAATGGGATACAATTCATCAAATCTAAGTAGAGATAAATAAGATTGTAAGTCAGATGTTGATTTCTAAAGTGGATTATCTCGAGAAGAGGAAGATCCAATTTAAAATTGATGAGTAGTTGATCAATGCAATATTGGCCTATCTGATAGAGTTGAGGTAGTTTGAGCTAATGATATCAACCTAGTTGATTTCATCAATTGCATAAAAGGATTATAATTAGGTTGTATCAAGATGATAAATACAATTTATTAATAAAATGGAAGACAAATTGACTGCATCTAGTTGGTTGATGCAATCAAGAAAAAATTGAGAACAAAGATATATTACATCAAGCTGGTTGATGATTCAAGAGGATCTCCACTAGTGACCAAATCAGATGGTCTCAACCCTTCTCAAAAATGTCTACACATTGATGATATTATTGAGATATTTTGTACATAATTTGAACACGCTAAAATGAACATTGCATGCAAAAATTATGCCCTGTGGAAGGTGGAAATAAATTGTGAAAAAATAACACAGTGCTGACATCATCAGTTGACTAGAACTGTATGACTTAACACATGGACCAATCACAACCTTCAAGATGAAATTCATAAATCTCCACCAATTGATATTAATTCCAAGTCAAGTTCAATGTAATACATGGTCTCATGACCAAGTTACAAGGGATGAAATTTATCTCTTAAACAACTTTTTATTGTTACCCCCCACCAAAGTGGGATAAAACATTATCCAAAGTGCCAAAAAATCCTCCTCATGAGCTAATGC
The DNA here is from genome assembly GCA_037957365.1 of Torreya grandis. Taxonomy (NCBI): domain Eukaryota; kingdom Viridiplantae; phylum Streptophyta; class Pinopsida; order Cupressales; family Taxaceae; genus Torreya; species Torreya grandis. The sequence continues at coordinate 3,524,540 of JARHVA010000167.1, read as the reverse complement.
ATGGGATATGGAGTGGGGATTAACCTAACCACCCCACTTTTCCTATTTTTAATTCCCAACAACAAGTTATACCATATTTGGCAAACCAAATGCAAGACTTTGTATTTATCCCTTAATTTTGGGATTTCTCGCTAAAAACAAAGAATGAGGCATTTTCCAAGGGGATATGAATCCCTAATTCTATAAAAAAAGAAGGATTTAACCCATAAATCAAGGGCCTTGGAAAAACTATAAAAGGCTCAATATTTTAATTAAAAACACACAAGAAATCTTGTAAGCTTTAAGCCCTTGTAAAGGAGAACAAGAGGAGAAAGCAAAGTTTCTATGTTTGATATTACAAGAGTAGCACATTGAAGGCAAGGAGCCCATTACACAGACCTCCTAGAGACATTACAAGTAAATTTCAACTCTTTATTTGGAGATAAAACAAGTTTGTATGTCCATCTTGTTGGAGTAGCAATTACAGGCCAAGAGACATTACACAAACCTCCAAGAGACATTACAATGAACTTGTGTAGCCCTTCATTTAGGAGAGGCAAGCAAGAGATGATCTAGAAGAGTTAGAGCCAAAATTTTTAAATGACATCAAACACTTTTTTCATATAGATATCCCCTTATTGGTAGAATTTGATGTAAGAAATAGCATTTTCACATCATTTTAATCAATTGGTCTAACCTTTGAGTAGACCTGAAGACATAGCTTGATTTTGGATGAACTTCGTTATCAACTTGGTTTGTGGATTGTCTCTATTATTCAATACTTGTTTTTAATTTCATTTCTTAAATACTAAATTTTAATCATTTAAGCCAATTTTCACATAAAAATATGGGGAATTGATTAAGTCATTAAAGTATCTAGAAACTAAGTTTTTAGTGAGCTTGTGCATAAACTACCATTTTTAGATCAAGTTTGGTATTAGAGAAATTTTACAAAGGGTTTGATAATGCCTTTACCACTTTAGATTCTTCCATTTGTCAATTGGTAGTTTATAAGGGCAAGTTTCTTGGTTGCAAAAGTATAACCATGGGCAAAGCTCTGAAGAGAGAAAGGCTTCAAGAGCTTGAAATAATAAATTGGTAGATTTAGGAGGTAAATTATGAATTAAGGCAATAATTTTAACCTCTGGAGAATGAGAAGCAAGAGCTAAAAGATCAATTCATGTTCTATGGAGAATTTCTCAATGGAATCATTCAGTAGTTACAACCTAAGTTGCAATCCAAAGAAGAAATTTTGTCAAAGTTCCAAAATGGTAAAGGCGTGGAGGAGAGATAAAGAGTCCACAATGAAAAATAAATCACCCTCTACCATAGATTAAGAAACCATGACTGAGGTATATGAATTAAGTAATTCATCATGTTCTCTTTCTTCTCATCGATATGTAAATGCTTCTTTTAGAGATTTTGAGATGTATACTTGGGGTATTGGCTCCAAGTTGATAATCAATATGGGTTATGATAGAAATGGCCTTGGAATAAATGGCCAAGGAATGATTAATCCCATATAGGTTGAGGAAAGACCTCATTGTGTAGGTTTTGGATATGTTAGTGGCAAAGGAGAAGCTAGAGAATGCTACAAGATAACTGAAACAATAAAAGATTTAAGATAAAAGCCCAAGTCACTAGTTATACAACAACAACCCATACAAGGAGAAGGCAAACCATCACTCCATGATGATGAGAGTGAGTGTAAGTTAGAATCAAGAAAGGTATAACCTTTTAATCATGTGAAAATCATCTAGAAAGAATGCAAAACATCTCCAAATAGATATGAACATCCTAAAAGAGGAGGTAACACATATTCCCCTCATCAAACTTGCACAAAGGACAATCCTAAAAGCTATATAAAGTATAAGTATTCCAGTGTTTATTTTGATTATGAGAAGAATGACTTTAAAACATAAAAAATTTGGTATGCATATCCATGTTTTTTTTTTGAATGAATAACCATTGTGTGGCCATGTGTTGGAAGAGAAATTCCATCCTAAAGAAGTCCATGTCCTTCAAGAGGAAGGAGACTCATTGTAATGAACACTCTCCAATACAAAATGTGGAGAATGGTAATAAGGGCTTATTGTCCAATAAAATGGGAAATAGTTATTTCACTCATTTCAATATGAGTGGCCATTGGGTTGACAAATGTTTGAAAAATCATCCACAACTTTGTCTAAAATATCAAAAATAAAGAAGTTGTGGAAGCACCTACAAGTAAGGAGGTAGTTTAGCCCTTAAAAGGTAAGAGGTAACACACAAAAGAATTGTTCAAGCACAAACAATCCAAAAGGCATCCCATGAATATTCCCACCTATACATTGAAAATCACATGAAAAGGGAACAAATCAAAGAGTAGCATCTACCAGATTGGATTGGTAAAAAATTATTTGGTTTCATGGATAACATATTTACATATCTAAATTTTGTTTTAGCATGCTTATGTAGCACCTCCAAATAAATTTTTGGGTTTTCATTGTTGAATAATCATGAAGGCAACTAACCCCAGGTGTATGAGAAAGTGTGGAGGTAGATCACTCATTGAGGCTGAATATGGAGAAGCCATCCAGTTGAGAAGTATATTATGAACAACCCATTATAAGAGGTTGTATCATTTTGTATTTTGCATTCTCATGTTCATGTTGACATTCATGTTATCATTTTTTAATTACCACTTGTATAATTTGGAAAGATGGGTAGAGAGGAACTCCATTGAGAGAAAACTTCAAAACAAGGTTCTCCAAGTTAGGCATCAATTGAGAGATATGTTGATATGTATCTTATAGTATGCACATGAGTTGCAATTTTATTCTAAGAGGATGTCAAAGTGGCTTGAAATAAACATGATAATTGCTTACATGGTGAGTAACACTCAATAATATCACTTTGGTTTTATGATTGTGTGTTGGCATTCATTTTATTTTTAAAAAATATGTTCTTTCAATGTATGTGCAATTATTTATATGCATATTTTTATGAAGATAGAAGTTTAGACAATGTTTTCAAATGGAATTATGTTTATAATCCATGTATATTGAATTTGATTTTAATACCCCAAGAAGGTAAAATTATACAATACTTGGTGACTTATTATAAAATACTTAATATGCAATGTAATTTTCTACCTTTGTTGAAAATGTTGAGCAACAAGGAGAATGTAAAAAACATATCTTAATGGGATAGATTTACCTTAGCCTACAAGTAGTGCATTGAAGTGGCTAAGAGAATCCACTAAGAATAATACCAAGACACCAAGAGTGTATAAGGTCATTTGGTAGATATGAGAGGGAGTCATGAACTCTCTTTGTAACCTAGGTTTGCAGGAATCAGTTTAGACAGTCAACCTCTAAGAGAGAAATAAATGAGCTTCGTATGACCATGGATCAAGGTGAGAATGTTGCTTCTATTGATTATTTTTATCTTGAATCACTTGACGAGTTTAAATAATTTCTTTTTCTTGACATGAAAGAGATAACTTCATGAAGGGTACCTTTGTGTATGAAATAAAAGTTTTGGTGGTCCACAATATTTTTAGTGTGGAGGAGTGATCTGAGAGGATATTCACTAGAAACCAAATAAAATAGTCTCAAATCTTCCTAAAACTATCCACACATCAAATATCTCATAAAGATATTTCTAAATCAATTTGAACTAGGTTAAATAGACATTGTATGTGAAGTTATTGCCTATTGAAGATGGCAACAAACAGAAAAATAACATAATTATAACATCATCAGTTGATTAGACCTATACAACCTAACACATGGACCAATCATAGCCTTCAACATAGAATTCACAAAGCTCCACCAATTTCTATGAATTCCAAGTCAAGTGCCACGTAATACATAGTCTCATGACCAAGTTACAAGGGATGAAGTTTATCTCTTAAAAAACTTTTAATTGTTATCCCCACCAAAGTGGGATAAAACATTATCCAAATCACCAGAAAAGCCTTCTCATGAGTTAATGCATGGGATTTGGAGTGGGGATCGACCCCCTCACCCCACTTAGCCTGTTTTAAAGGCCCAATACCAAGTTATGCCATATTTAGCAAACCAAATGCAAGGCTTTGTATTTATCCCTTAATTTTGGGATTTCTTGTTAAAAACAAAGTATATAAGGCATTTTCCAAGGGGATTTGAATCCTTAACCCTATGCAAAAGGGTTAAGGATTTAACCCATAACTAAAGGATCTTGGATGCACTATAAAAGGCTCAATATTTTAATTAACAACACACAAGAAAGCTTGTAGGATTTAAGCATGTGTAAAGGAGAACAAGAGGAGAAAGATAAGTTTCTATGTCTGACATTACAGGAGTATCACATTAAAGGCACATAGCCTGTTGCACAGACATCTTATAGACATTAAAAAAGTCTTTTGGCTCCTTATTGAGATACAAATCAAGTTTGTATGCCTATCTTTCTATAGTATCAATTACATACCAAGAGCCATTGTACAGACCTCTGAGAGACATTACATCAAACTTGTGTAGCTCCTCATTTAGGAGAGACAAATAAGAGATAGTCTAGAAGAGCTATAACTATAACCTAATCCAAATCCAAAATTCCTAGAGGACATTAGACACTTGTTTATAGATCAAAAGTATCTTATTGAGAGAATTTGATGTAAGAAATGTTATTTTTGCATCATTTTAATCGATCGATCCAGCCTTTGACTAGACCCAGAGATATAAACTGATTTTAGGTGAACTTCATTATTAACTTTATTTGTGTACTATCTCTATTATTTATTACTTATTTTTTATTTACTTTTTTAAATATTTAATTTTAATCATTTAAAACATTTTTCACGTAAAAATATGATAAATTAAGAAAGTCATTAAAGTATCTAGAACTATTTTTGAATCAGTTGATGTAGTTAAAACTAGAACAATAAATTGAATCATCTCGATTGATATATTTGAAATAGAGAAAGGTGATCAATAAATTGTATCATCTAAGTCTATTAGTTAAACTATCTGAAATAATTATTTCTTCAAGATCAATGTCCATGAAGTGATGCATATAAGTATCCTAAATTATTTTTTAATTAGGATACTGAACATGAGGATGATGAAGGTAAGGATCAATGTATAAAACTACACACTCCATTTTGCTCATGTTAACCATAATTTTTGCATTGTTGGATGAATTGGAGTTAATGGTGGTCTCAACGACATTGGTAATGGTAGGTTGACTATAAGTATCAGGTTGTTGGTTATGATTAGAAAGAGGATTATAATAGATCTCAAGGTGAGCATTGGCCCAATGAAGAGCTTCAAGTTTGACATTAAATTCATGGTTCTTCGTTACTTGGTCATGTTGTTGTATTTCTCAAATCATAGCCTCAAATTTGAAGTTATGACCATGGATAAAAGTGTAAGATAGGTTCTTGAGTTATTTGCATGTCTCATGGGAATGCCCCTAATCAATGTGAAACCAACAAATTTTTGGGGGATCATACCAATGAGTGGAAAGTATAGTAGATCAGACTCTCTAGGTGAGGGTATATGAAGACATTTTATGAGATCAACCATAAAAAGAGTCTAGTGAATGATAATATTATTCACATGAACTGAAGGAGGAGGAGGATGGAAGGGAATTATCTTGATGGGTCCAGTCACTTCATTAGAGCTTCCTAGGATAATGGCATTGATGGTTCTCATGGAGTCATATGTATCAATGACACCATCATGAGTATCATTTTTGTTCTCAAACTTTATGAGAACTCAAATTCTTGTCTTAGGTTAGGAATTCTCTCATTATCTCATGAGGAATCTTGAAATTTGGCTTGATCAAGGTATTTTTCCAAGGATTTTGGAGAGAAGGTCTTGACAACATACTGAATTTTAAGATGTAAAGCATTGGTAAACAGGTGAATAATGTTTTCTTCCAATATGTTGTGTTATTCCTTGTTAGTTAAGGATTTATAATGCTTGATAAAAGATTTGGAAGTATCTTATTCCACTTGTCTTCAATTGTGAAATGGGGTAATATATTTTCAAGAATACCGTTGGTTTGGATTTCTTGAACCAATGTGTTAAATAAGTTTTTTATGCTAGAGATAGAATGAGACTTGCATTGATTGTACCAATCTAAGGCACCACCTCATAGGGTGTTGGACAAAATTTTAGTAGCCACAAAGGTATCAAAATTAATCCAACCTTTATAAATATTTCCAAAATCCTTTAAATGTAAAGCAAAAACATTTGATCCATTATAGGTAGCCATAGGAATGATGCCACCCAAGTCATTGTTTGTAATTTGAGGGACTAATGTTTTTTTTAAGGTGTTTGATTTATTTGTCACAAAGAAGAGGTTGAGGAATGAAATTTACATAAGCATATCTAGGGTGGATCTGGATTAGGCACTCCCCACTAAGGTTGTTGAGGAGGATTCTTCATTTATAAATTTTGGTTTTGTATTTGCATCATCTGATTGTAACTATTATCTTGGAAAGCAACTATTTGATTCATGGCTTGTAATAATATTTGATTGGGATCAATAGAATTTTGGATAGAAGAGGAAGATTTTGTAGCTTATTGGGATGCACTAGCAGTGAAATTAACATGAGTATTAGTGTGTGAGCTTTAGGGTTCCCCACTATAGGACAAGTCAACCATGCTAGTAGAGATATTATGTATGGTGGAGGAAGATGGATTGGAGGAAGTGATAAAGTGGCTTGCCCCAAGTTTAGTATTAAACCCAGGTGTAGGGGAAGGAGGAAATTCCATATGTGGTGCCATCATGTGATGGTATACTACCACATGGTCCTTGCCTCTATGTTCAAGATGTTCTTTAAGGTAAAGAATAATTTCAGTTGTATATTCATAGTCTCACTCATTCTTTATGAATGGAATATGTTGATGTGGGTAACCTTAATCAAAATGCTTAAATTTAAATGGTTCATAATTGGTATTTCTAATTTCCACATGAAAATTACCTGGGATTTGATCATTGTTTGCGACCGAGCTAGAAGGCATGTAGCATCTATGAACTTTAGGAGGATTAGTGAATTCCATGAAGTTCTATTGGGTTCTCTCTTCAGACTATCCAAAAATTTAATCAATGGGGGAAGAGAGAGTCTTAATTAAAATATAATAGATGATTCAATTAACTTATATGAAATCAAAGGTATTGGCCTAGATGATAAATTCATGACTTAATACTACGTAGAATTAGACTATATCATATTGTCCGATGCAGTCAGGTTGAAGGATGATAGATAAGAAACTATGTTGGATTGATTGATGCAGTTAGATGAAGGATGATAAAATTAAAATATATTAGTTTGGTTGATGTAATTAGGGAGATAAATACAAAGACTATATTGGGTTCGCCAATGCAGTTCAAAAACACACAGGATTTTATTAATTTGGTTGATGTAGTCCAAACACAACACAAAATTATATTGGGTTAGTCGATGAAGTTTGCAATATAAATAAAATGAGGCAGCCAATTTATTCAAATTAATTTTTGAAAATAATATCATGAAGGTATGCTAAAATTATTTGAATGATATTTTGTGCTTTCAAATATATATTTTTGTTTAATGATTAGTTTCAGCCTAACAATTTGAAGCACTAATTATTGACCAGTTTTGATTTATATTCAAATTAAGTCAACCCCTACATTTTAAAATTCTTTAAGAAGGTTTTCATATGTCCTATAGGGTGTCATTTTGGTTTATCATCTTACTTATCCTTCCTCAAGTCCTTGTTGAAGCCCACTCTCCTTGTACTAGTCAAGTCAACCAAATTCGACCTTGGTCAAACTTGGCGAAAGGATAATTTTATTTTTAAAATGTCCTAATGTAGTCTTAGATATGTTTTAAGAGGTTCACAAGTCATTAATTTATATTTCATTATGTCTCAAATGCAAAAAATGGCCTTTTGGTCATATTCCTAGCTCAATTAATGACATGTACATAATTTCAAGGGGATATATTTTATCACAAAGAGATATTTAAACATGGAAGAGGTCAATATATATCATAAATAGTTATAGGTTAGTACAAGAGGTAGTTATGTGCAGAAAGGGGCAATTTCTCCTTGATTTTAGGCCCTTTTGGGCACTTGTATGGTCTTGGTGATCTCACCTTCAACGAAAAACATGGATTGTTAGGACTTGTTCCAAAGCCTTAACATTAGGTTAGATTTTTGGTAGGTTAATTAATATTATTGTAAATGGGGCATGCATATTTTAGTAAAGACACCCCCATAACATTAAATTACTTAGTTTTAGTTTTAGGTAGTTATATATTTTTTGAGTTAATTAATTAGAACTACCGTACGGGTTGTTTTCTCGTATATTGTTGGTTATAGGATTAGTTGTTTTTACCGGTCATTGGTAAAAACTATATAAATCAATGTTTGCAATGTAAAAGGGTTAACGGAGTAAAGACACCCTTATGTACTTGATTTTTTGAATATTAATAAAATACTTGTGCACTCGCACTAAGCGGGGACAAGGTTCAACCTATTTAGTTCAAGGAGTTATCAGTGGTATCAGAGCTTGGTAATTTTGGGAGCTTGGTGAATTCGAAGGAAGGCAAAGTGAAAATTCAAATTCACGTGAATTCAATGGCATGAAATAAGGTATGCCATATGAATTAAAAAATTTATTGGTATAAATGTTTGAAAAATTATTAAATTATTTAAATTTTTCAAATATTTTTTACATTTAAACCTGTGTATTTTCCATTTACCACAATTTGGTCATTTTGGCCATTTGATACTCCATTTTCCTATGTTCAAACTCCTAATTTGGCATAAAAATGAATTTTTAGCATTTAAATGTTATTAAATTCATTATTTTTTTTGTAAAAACCAGACTTGTACAGACTGTTTACCTGTGGATTTTTTTTTAATTTTTCATTCATGTCTGCCATTGTTATTTGCATTCATTTTTAGCCCTTTTGAATCCATAAACACCTGTTAAACTGGTTAAAACCACTATTTTGCATCATCCTCAAGCAAAATCTAGCATTTTTATGAGCTGTATGGATTTGTACGGCCTTTCAACACCTTGGCTTCATTTTGAAATCATTTCCTGCAAAAAATACCTCAAAAATTTTGCCAAAACTTAGCAAAATTAATTTTATCTTGCTTGTATAGATCTATACGGCCTCCAATAGAGAGAACAGGGGCAAAGAAATTACCAGGAGCTGTCATGGCGTCTCAAAGAAAAATGGCGTTGTAATTAATCTGGGAAATATCTTTTTCATGTTTCTAAAGTTTTTTTGATATCAAAAATTCTGCCTTGGGTCCCATGTGAGAAAACTGAGTGAGAAGACTGAAAAAGGGAAAAGCTTGGATTATTTTCATACATGTATTTTTTTAATTTTCCCTCACAAAAAAAAAAGAATAAGTAGAAATTTCTGAGTATCATATTTTGAAAATGCTCTTAGAGCAATTGGTTAAGCTTATTTTGTAAGAAGTTTACAAAAGAGGAGGTCAAGGGTTCAAATCCTTTCTTTTGGAAAAAGTTCTTTTTACTTTAGAATTTACTTTTTTTGTAAAAGGAATATTCCCTTTTAAACCTTGAAAGTTGTAAAACGCATACTTATTGTATTGTGTTGTTTTAAAATTCAAAAAAAGGGGAATTCAATTCTATTTCTTTTACATTGTTGTGGTGATATAAGGGTGTAATTGGTGGAATAAGGTTTTAATTTGGTGAAATAAGGGTGTAATCATTGATTTTTGGTGAGGTTAAGTGCAAAACCCATCAAATTTTTTTGTTTTTCTTTTGTGCTCTATGCGGAGGATAAGTGAAAAACCCCATAGAAGCATTGTCTTGTGCAGTGAGTGTGATATTTGTTTCATATCTTTTACATTTTTTCACACTTTTCTCTACTACACTTACTTTCATTTCAAGACGCTGAAAATTCAAAATTTACTTTTAGATGGTGATAGATTAACAATTTCTAATTATTCAGATTGGAAATGATTGATGGAGGCTTCACTAGTTTTTAATGAGTTATGGGATATTGTTAAGAATGAAAATCCCACACTGCCAATAGAGTAGGATAAATTATATATATTCATTTTTCTTGATTCTAAGGCCTTAGCTCTCATTAAATGCTATTGTACTCATGATAATTTTGTTCATATTGAAAATTCTCCTCATAGTTACACTACATGGAAAACATTGTCAGATTTGTATGATAAGAAACCTAAGCATAAGAAGATAGATATTCATATGCAGTTATTTACTTTGTCATTAGATGAAGATGGGGATATGGGAGAATATATGTCTAAGTTGAAAAATATCACTATTGAGTACATTAAGGCTGGTTTTGGAAAACTAGATGATGACCTTATAGTCACTACTGCTTTGAAAGGACTACCAGGGTGTTATAAAATTTTTGTTGAAATGTTGCATGTCTCTGCCAAGATCACAAGCATCACCTTTGATAAGTTGGCTGAGTTGCTCATCTAACATGACCTCTCTCTATGCAAGAAATCCACGAAAACTAAAGAATCCCATGTTTTAGAGTCAAAGCCTAGTTCATCTTCATCTAGACATCAAAATAATAGAGGAAATAGTTATAAAGGGGGTCAAGGTTACAGAGGAGGTAGATATCAAAATAGAGGTAGGGGTCATTCAAATAATCAACAATCTAATCAATCACATTCACATGAAACAAGTGATCAAGGACATGGTCACAACTCATATAGGGGCAGAGGTCGAGGTAGATCAGACATTCGGTGTCATAGATGTGGAAAATTTGGTCACATTGCCTCACAATGTAGGATTCCTTTAGATAAAATTCAGAGGCCACAAAAAATGACTAAGACTAACTTTGCTCAGTATGCCGATCATGACTATGATGAGTCCAGTAATGTTGCCCATGAATCTGCATTCACTACTTTGGGGCACATTGATTATATTGAATATGAGGCTAAAGATGAGCTCACATATGTATGGGTTTTAGGCACAGGAGCAACCAAACACATGACATTTAGGAGAGATTTCTTTTGGTCTTTTAAGGAAGCTTCTCTCTCTCCAGTTGCCTTAGCAGATAAGTCTATGCATACACCACTAGGACTTGGATCAATTCAGATTCTTCTTCTTAATGGGTCTATAAAATACTTGGAGGATGTTTGGTATGTTCCCACATTGAAGAAACACTTACTTTATTTGGTAACTATTCGAAAGAAAGGTTATCAAATTATGCTTGAAAATGGGCTCATTTACATCAATTCAATGAAGGATGACTATAAAACAATGTATACAGGATATGAAGATGGAAACTTGGTTATATTGCATTGTAAGGTGCTTCCTCTCAATATAGAACTTGTGACAGTTGTTGACACAGGTACAAGTACTATGTCTACACATCGGTTATGGCATCTCTGGTATGGACATTTGAATATCCACTCTTTAGTGGATTTGTAGAGATATGGTATGGTGAATGGGTTGCCCACTTTTTGTAAAGATAGTATTCTTTGTGAGTCATGTGTTTTGGGCGAACAAAATTGAGAAAAATTTCCTAAACAGTCATCTTGGAGAGCTAACAGATGTTTACAATTAGTTCATAGTGATGTATGTGACATGAAAAAGTCATCCATTGGTGGGTGTAGATACTTTATCTTGTTTATTGATGCCTTTTCTTGGATGACTTGGGTATTCTTTATGAAAAACAAATCTAAAGTTTTTGCAAAGTTTGTTGATTGGTTACACTTAGTCAAAAAATAAATAGGTTCACATTTGGCCACTGTTCATTCAGATAATGGAGGTGAGTATAACTCAAATGAATTTTTAGATTATTGTCGAGAACATGGTATTCATCGACAATATAGTAATGCTTATACTCCACAACAAAATGGAGTATCTAAATAAATGAATATAACTTTAGAGGGCACAACATGTGCCATGTTGCACTATAAACAACTTGATGATAAGTTTTGGGTAGAAGCCATTGGTACTGCAGTGTATTTGAGAAATAGGTCCCCCACAGTTGCACTTTTGGGACAAACTCCATATGAGGCATGGTATGGATTTAAACCAAAAGTTAAACACTTGAAAGTGTTTGGATGTCTTTGTTTTTCTTTGGTTCCTATTAAACATAAAACTAAGTTGGAACCACGAAGTCAAAATTGCATCTTTCTTGGTTATTCTGAAGATAAAAAGGGGTTTCATTTGCTTGCACAGGATTCATGCAAATTCATAGTGAGTCGAGATGTAATATTTGATGAAAATGCAAAAAGAAATAAGGGTTTGAATAATGGGGATAACTCTTCGAAGTTATGGTATGAGACTCAAATTCCTTCACTTACCTCTCCTTCATCTACAAGTTCACAAGTTGATGACTTAGAAATTATTGAAAATTCTCTAAGTCCCCTTTCGAATGATACACATAATGAGAATTTTGGAGTCCCTGATTTGAATAATTTGACTAAGTATCCAAAATGGGATCAAAGTACTTTTTGTGACTTGACAGCAGATGAAGTTGGTTTAACAGGGCCTAGGAATTCTCAAAAATAGGTAAACTATGCTATGGTTGTTACTACTTCTTCCACTAAGCCATCAACTTTTGAGGAGGCATCTACTGAACATGTTTGGCAACAAGCAATGAAATGTGAGTATGATTCCATACTTATCAATAATACATGGGTTTTAGTTGATCCTCCTCCACATGTTAAACCCATCGGATGTAAATGGGTTTATAGGACTAAGTATAAATCAGATGGCTCCATTGATAAACATAAGGCAAGACTTGTTGCAAAAGGATATGTGTAACAAGAAGGTATTGACTATGAGGAAACATTTTCACCAACTGCCAAATGACACACTATTCGTATGGTATTTCCTTAGCAATGCAAAATAGTTAGAAAGTACATCAATTGGATGTTAAAAGTGCGTTTTTAAATGGTGATTTATATGAAGAAGCATATATGAAACAACCTCAGGGTTTTGAACAGGTGGGTGCCGAACACAAAGTATGTAAATTGATAAAAGCTTTGTATGGGCTCAAAAAGGCACCCAGGGCTTGGTATGAGAAAATGGATTCATACTTGAAATCCATTGGTTTTCATCACAGTGAATCTGATGATACTCTCTATTTTTGAGTGAAGGGAAAGAAAATGGCGATACTTGTTATCTATGTTGATGACTTGTTTATTACAGGAAATGATGAAAACCATAACAAGTCTGTGAAGAAGGAATTAAAAGATGGGTTCGAGATGATAGATCTTGGACTTCTTCACTACTATCTAGGCATAGAGGTAACTCAGAAAGAGCATAGTATTTTCATTTCACAAACTAAGTATATTTCTGAGTTATTAGATAGGTTTGGCATGAGTGATTGCAAACCTGCCCTCACTTCCATGGAAAGTAACTTGAAATTGTCTAAGGATGATAGCAATGCCTTTTTTGATGGCACCACATATAGACAATTGGTGGGAGGTTTGATATACTTGATGACTACCAAGACCGATATTTCATTTTTAGTTGGAATTTTATCTAGGTTTATGCATGAGCCTAGATAAGTTCATTGGCATGCAGTTAAATGAGTACTTCATTACCTTCAGGGAACAAAAACATATGGCCTTGAATATCACCGCAACAAGAACTTCAAACTTGTTGGATATTGTGATGTAGATTTTGGCGGATGTGTGGATGACATAGTGTCAACTATAGGATACACTATGCATATGGGTTCAACTGCCATTGCTTGGTGTTGTAAGAAGTAGGATACAATGGCAAATTAATCAGTAGAATCAGAGTATATTAAATCATGGGATGCTTCTAGATAAATTTTTTACCTTCATTTTATTCTTGAAGATCTTCAAATTTCTCAGTTTTCTCCTACATAGTTATACATTGATAATCAAAGTGCAATCAAGATGTCCAAGAATCCTGTGTTTCATGCCAAAATAAAACATATGGATGTCAAATACCATTATCTATGAATACTAGTGGAAAATAAAGCTCTTGATCCAATAAATTTCCCAACTGCCAATCAGACAGCTGATATCTTCACAAAACCCCTTGACAGAATCAAATTTGAAAAATTCAGAAAAATGTTTGGTATGTGTCCAAAGACCTGACTTTGGATCATAAGGGGTTTTATTAGGACTTGTTCCAAAGTCTTAACATTAGGTTAGATTTTTGGTAGGTTAATTAATATTATTGTAAATGGGGCATGTATCTTTTAGTAAAGACACCCCCATAAAATAAACTTACTTAGTTTTAGTTTTAGGTAGTTTTATATTTTTAGAGTTAATTAATTAGAACTAACTTACAGGTTGTTTTCCCATATATTGTTGGTTATAGGATTAGTTTTTTTTATCGGTCATTGGTAAAAACTATATAAATCAATGTTTTCAATGTAAAAGGGTTAATGGAGTAAAGGCACCCTTATGTACTTGATTTTTTGAATATTAATAAAATACTTGTGCACTCGTGCTAAGCGGGGACAAGGTTCAACCTATTTGGTTCAAGGATTTATCATGGATAAGATGTCTCTTAATCTCCCTAAACTCATTAACATGCATGGATTTCAAGGAAGATGTCAAAAATTTCAATTTTTGCTTATGTTTCATCTTTTTACCTTTGCAAGCCAACGAAGGTCAAATTCAAATGCATGGTATGAGCTGTATAGGTGGAGTTGGGAAGAGTGATATAGGGGGTTGAAATTAATATAAATATAATTCAAATCCATGGAAATAAGTTTTAGTTTTCTGTATCCTCCTTCATGAACCATCACTTAGACTCTAGGCAATTTTTTATATATTCACATCCAAGAGGGGCCACTGTTTGAACTAGTTTCTAAATAATTTGATTTGATATGATGGATTTGATTATCCCATATGTTTTTTATGGTCACTCCATAGTTTTCACATGGTTATTATTGGTTTTGGAGCCTCATGATATTAATAAGCCTCATCTAGGCTTGTGTATGCTTGCAAACTAGTCCATATTGCACTTACAGTTTTCTCAGATGCCTTCAAAAGTGAAATTCACATTGAAAAGAGAGTATTTAAATTTTTTCATATCATTTATGGCATGAGGATGTTTTGAAGTTGTTTGGATAGGTTCTAAACCCATTTGGAACCTTAAAACCATGCATCTTGTTTATATTCTCCTTCTCTGTCCACTCTTTTCACCTATAGGTAGGTGTTTTTAATGTGGAGAAAGGTGTTTTGATGTTGATTTCAAATTGATCTTGATGTAGGTTATTATTTTGAGGGTTTATAATTATATTTGAGGTGGTTTAAAGGATTTTCCCTTACATATCATTGCTCAATTCTATTTTCTCTACCTATATACAAGAATATATACCTTCAAGTGGCCTAGACAGGGAAATGAGATAACTTTTTGAATGTGGAAGTGAGATGAGACCTCAGTTGGAGCCATTATGCATTGAGGAAATTATGATAAGTTTATATGAGATGGAGAATAGTAAAAAAGGGCTATGAAAGTCATCTCAAGAGAATGAGGATTGTTTTGGTCTCTCAATCCCAAAATGGTCAAAATAATGCTCCTCAAGGTTTTTTGAAGCTACCATGGTGAAGGTACAAGAGCTTATGTGGAATGATGATAGCTTGATCTCATAATCCTATCATGAGACAATGTCCATGCCAATTTTTAGGTCAAGATGTTAAGAGGGAGGTGGTCATTTGAAACCTCAAAGTTATTCCTAAGACCACTGTTAGCATTTAGTAGTATCTACAGGAAAGTATCTTAAAAGGACCATTTTCAACAAATTCTCCAATTTCAACCATGATTCATGCTTGAAAAACCTTGATGATGGATTATGAAATTTTGAAAGAGTCAAGGGATCACCAGAAGAGAGGATGGATGTTTTGAGACCTCCTCAGGTTCACATCCTGTCTGTATATAGGGTAAAATGTGCACCTACAACTAAGACAAAAAAGACAGTGAATTAGCTTAGAGTTTAGCCATGGTTGTAAGGAAATTAGAAAATTTGGAAGGATGAAACATGTTTTAAGTAGTTACAGGATTCATTAGGAGTCTTGTGGCATCATGATCACTCATGAAAGGCATGGAGATAACCTATAGGCAAGGTTCAAGATAGATTGTCTCAGTCGAGGAGTGACTCAGTCTTGGAGATATAGGATGAGTATAAAAGAATTCAATAGTGGGGAGTCTAAAACAACTTTGTTCCACCTCAGTAGATCCATGTTAGGTCTAACCAACATTTGAACACCTCATTTGACCTCAAATCACCACCTTCATGCATGTATGGACTAAGACAAGTAGTAGACTAAGATAATGGATTTTGAAGAGGTTTCAAGTCACTTTTAGATTAGGAAGGTGGTTAGATCAAGGAATAATGTATTTTAAGGCTTAAATAATGTTTTAAAAAATAATTTATGACCTAATTCATACCCATAACCACCTATATGAACCTACAGGGGTGCCCTATGCAAAATACAGTCAAGGTTTGGTAGACTCAGTCTTGCGAATTCAAGAGCTTAAAGAATCCTTGGAGTGATCAAATGATTAAATAATTATTGGAGAAACTATATCATGGAATAAATAAAATTAAATGGACCTCCTAAAATAATCCATTAAGCAAAGGAAAATCACCTTTCAAAGGCTAAACACAATCAATACAACTAAACCCTATAAGCAGTCTACTTTGCAAAGTCTGCTTAAGAAAATTATGGTTTTAGAAGGAAAAAAATTGGATTAAAGTGCTGATATCTGGAATGAAACACCTTTGGGACATTATTTGAATCATAAAATAATTGGTTTTGAGAGGTAGATATGGGGAGTGCCCCCTATTTTGTCTCAGACATAGGGCACTCCCATCATGCTTGAAAATGGCAGTTTTGAGGAATGAGGTATGTAGGAGGAACCAGGAGCTAGGGAAACTTAAATGGAAGGTGTGTAGATATGTTTGGAGCCTGTAAAAACATGAATTACATTTATATAGGGTTGGAAACAAAACAAGATTCCCTATGCCACTAGACCTATAGTCAAACCCAATAAGCATGGTTATGCCTAGAGCCCAAGCTAGGGGTCAATCTCATTTATAGCCTTAAGTGAACTCTCAAATTAATTATTAAATATTTATGAGGTCATTTTATATGTGTGGGAGCTATTTAATTGTAAATATATTCATTATAATGATCTAAACCCTTAAGGTTACAGTCAAACCTAAAGGGAAAGTTAAAACCTAGTGCTAAAAGAGGAGGTTTTTCACACTTTTAACTTTGAAAATGACTTGAAAAATATGGAATCATGTTTTTTGGGCTCAAAAATATTTATTAAATCTATTGGTGTGAATATAAATCCAAGAATAGACCCTTTTGATCCTTAGACCAACTCAGACCCTCATAGAATGCAGGAAAGGAGTTTGAATGGCAACTTTGGGTGCTTGAAACTTTCATGAACCTTTGAATGGTAGGATGAGGTGCTTAATGATGATGAAGAGGGTAATATTTAATAATTAAATGATTTTTTTTCAAATTTCCAATCTCTGTTCTTTATGAACAAATTTTAAGACCTAAGACTACATAAAACCCTTCCAAACCCTCCATAGGGATCCGATTGGGTAGATGGGGCAAATGAAGTATCCATAGGAGGTGTAAAGGACATGAAAATAATTTTATTATTTATAGGAATATTTATTGATTATCCACATATGATTTAACTATATGGAACTTATATGAATGGTGCAAAATAGGGCTTATTTTGACAAGATTGTGTGTTTTGCAAGTTTGGAAGACTTTCAAAATACAAAACCACTTTTTGAGAGAGGGATTATGACTTGTTATAATTAATTATTCTAATATATTGAACCATATAATATCCTAAATCTATCTTCCATCTCTTTCATTTCAACCAGTCTAGTGGGCAGATAATGAATACTTAAGAAAAAGTGGTGAAACTTTATTTGGAAAGCCTTTTAAGGCCTAATTGATGAAATTTATGAATTTGAAACCATTTAAAATGTTATCCATCATTGTGTATGGATCCTATTATAAAATTGGGAAGGTTTTGGGTGTCAAGTGTGAGAGGTGCATGGAAAGGAGTGATTTTGAGACTATGATAGATGATTGTGCATGGCCAGAAGAATAGGAATGATTAGAGGATAATAAAATGAATGTGAAGGCTTGTTTGTAACCCCTCATAACCAAACCCATAATAAGACATGATCATATGTAGTGACAAGGTAGTTTTGAAAGATAAATCATAAAGGGCAGTTTTTTGTGCAAGGAAAGGAGTTTTTTAGACCACTTTGCAAGAATTGGATGATTTGAAATGACACTTTTAGCTCTTGAAATTGCATGGATCACCACATATATCTCTTAAATGCATAAATAACTGATATTTTTAGTTTTACAAGTGTCTAATGACTCTTGAGTTTCCCTTTCTCTCTCTCCTCTCATATTCTCTATATAAGCTAGCCTTTTTGGCATTGTATGTGATTTCTACACCATGGTATGGTGAATCCCTACCAATTTTTTTGCTTAAGATAATAAATATAGTTTTTTTTACCTCATTAAATATTTAACTATGTTTACACAATGGTTGTTGGTCTTGTGCAAGTGTAGTTTTTTTTTATCTTCACATGTTACTCTTCCTAGTGCCTTTTGTGTTTGAAGATCTCTCTTTTATAGGTCAAAAATAAGTGTCTGATGTTGATATTATAGGTGTAGTGAATATTATAATCAATAGTGTGTCTTATAATTCTTATTTTCTAAGTCCTCTTTGCCTAAGCTATCTCTAAGACCCCATGCTTGAAACATTGAAGTGAGAGAGAAGATTTTTATTGGGTGAAGTGTATGTGAAAACTTATTTTGGTTATAAATTCATCTTAAAGGGTGTGAGTAGAGCATATATTTGGTGTATCGCATCTCATATACTAGGTTTACTTTCAGTTATCATTTTCCCTTTTCATTTCCCCAAGTGTTAGTAGTAAGATTGAGCTATAGTGATGCATCAAGGGGAACTAGCCCCTAATCATAGACCCACCTCACATTTGGTGGCCCATAGCCTTGAGGTGGTTCCATTATGACACTTGAATTAGGAGATACTTTTCATCTCCTCATTGGGTGAAATTTCAAGTGAAAACACTAACTACAGAGGTTAAACCATGTATATAACCCAGTAACCCCAATTTTAAGGGTACAGTGAGAGACATCCCTGGGTGATATGATTATATTAGGTGCATCACAATATAAAATATATGTATGGATTCCTATGTCTCAATAAAAATTTAATATTAGGCATTTTTGATAAACTATGAGGTATAGATAAACTAAAGTCTATGTATAGTGTTGTCTAGGGACTAGGTATTGAGACAATATTCCTCACTTCATAGTGATGATAAAATAGGTCATCTATTAGATAAATATGATCCTATTAGTTTTAAGACTAATAGACCAAAATCTCTATGGAAATCCAAACAAATAAAAAATAAAGTGTGAAAATGATTGTCAAAAATAATTTACAGCATTCAATGAATTGAACTAAATAAGCAACAACAAAATGGTATCAGACTAGCTAATAAAATTTAATACTAAACTAATTTTAATATACTATACATAAACACACAATAATATATCATCTAGGATGATGTAGTCACAAACATAAAAAAAAATTGTATCAGGTTGGTTGATGTAGTATGCCCTCACACACAACAGTATTGGGTTGGTCAATATCATTGACAAATAGGAATAAAATTGTATCAAGTTGGATGATACAGTTGGCTAAAGGACTAATAAGAAGCTACAATGAAAATATTGAATTCGATCCAACCTAACTAATGATGATAATTTTCATGCCGAGTTCACCAAAATGTATGCATGGGCTATGATTAAGTTGTACCATCCTATCTCAATAGAATCAAACTCGCATGAGGGTCAATCAAATAGAACCTATGATAATTTAATGATTCAAGTAGTGACCAAAATGTTTTATAGATATAACAAGATGATTTATTACAACAAAAGTATCAAGAGGGAATGGTTCCAAATCCTATGCCTGTGACATAAGGATGTAACTATATTCAGACCTTTGTATATAATGGATTTGATACTAAGAAAAGTAAAGTAAATGAAGCCAAGTTATGATTGTAATAAATGCAATAAAGTAAACTAAACTAGTGATTGTAAGGGTCAAGGTGCATTGGTAAACCAAATGAGAGTCTATGAAAACTAAGTTGAAAGATGGAAGTTCTAAATAATCCTATTTTTATCCTAGATTATTTGGGATAGAGAGAGTCTAGATAAGGAAACACCCACATTCATTCACTAAGAAACATGAAATATCTACACTAATAAATAATGAAAGAAAGAGAATAAGTTTATAAATACTTACCTTGAATTGGACCTGTTGAGCAATAATCTCCCCCTAGGCTCAAGTGGAGCTTTGCAAGAGAATAATGTGGATAAAATAATTCAAAGGTTGGAATCTGCTCTAAACTAAAAGGACTCCTCGTATTGATTCTCCAAAGGTTGCAACAAGGCAAGATCTCCTCAAAACAAGGTTATATACCACTAACTCTCCAAATATGACTTAGGGCACAAGTGAGAGAGAAATTAGAGTGAATAACTATGATATTATATGATTGGAGTGAAATATGGCCCTTATATATTATTTTCTAATATACATAATGAAACCTAAACTCTAAGTCGACAATATCGACCCAGTTGATACAATTTTAATGTGTTGGTTGCCCCAATTCCACATCGATAATTCCTAAGTAATATAAATGATATAATGCATACTCATAATTAAATCATCTTAGATGAGACAATACAGATCGAAATATGTACTAAACACACAACATCAACTAGGCTGATACCATAGGACATGAAGGAGGCTAGCATAACTTACCAAAGGAAAGATGGAATAACTAGATGGATAGACAATCTAAGGATGTTAGTCTAATGATAGGAAATGATATAGTCATGATATCATATAAACATCTCTAAAAAATCTATACGAGCCTTACCCAACCCTTGTCCCAATTAAACCTTTAAGGCATGCACTCAATAAGATCAATGTTCAACAAGTCATTACAAGATAAAATATCAATACATATTAAGTGAAAAATATTATGTGTATACAGAGGGTATCATTATATCTCCTTATTTATCATCTAGCATAGAGGCTCAAAGAGACATGAATTATCAATATTGATAATGAAATATATTTTCATATAAGGAGGCAAATCTAATATGAAAGCATATTTTCTTAATTGCTCCAACAGATGGACCATATCTAATATGATTATGCTTCTTAGTTTTACCATGGATATATTCTCTACTCAAGTACATTCATATCTTGTGTCCAACAAGGAAATTATGTTTAATCCTATATTGACCATGTCTTACTTTGTACTTGGCTTGTGAGCCCTTCAACCTCTCTTGCACTTGGAGGTGAAATTGTTAAATATTGTCAATGAAAATTTAAGCCTTGTAGATATTTGGATCCAATTTACCAATGCCTTTGTATGGCTATCTTTATACAACATCAAGTGTACATGGAGGTAAGTAACCAAAACAATTTTCAAAAAGAGATCTATTGATAGAATAATGTAATGCCCTATTATCATTTTACCTTACTTTTGGTTTTGCAAATCCTAATATGATAGAAACTAGTAGAATAATTTAGATTGATATATATGGTATTAAAGCATAGATTTGAATGTAAAATGTTGAAATTGATTGTAATGATTTGACAAGTAGCATATTTAGTAAGCACAACAAAGGGATGAGTACTTATATTTTTTGATTAACTATTTAACTATGATTATGTTTTGAAGATGGAAATCAGACTAAAGAAGGCATGTGATTATTATGGTTTATGAATTATGATTCTATTTACATAGGTTGAGTTTTGTTGGATCTAAGTTAGTATTGATTGTAGATACTGACCTGCACTAGTCGGTAGTGATTTGTGTTGAAAATAAGGTATATGATTATACAATCAACTTCACCTATTTATGAAAACTTTGTACGTGTAATTCCAAACCCTGAGGATGTGTGCAAATCTATAAATCAACCCCCTTCACCTTGAAACATTAGATGTGATTGTGAGGGCTAAAAACCTACAAAAACTAGGAAATTTTAATGAGGTTAACTAACCCCAGTCACTCCCATTTGATGATTGATCGTTGAATATACATCTGGAATTTGAGGAGGAAAATTAATCCATGCATATTTTTCCCACCTAACATGGTTTGAAATTGTGATTATTCACTATATATATGCAACTAATGATTGGGATTTGATACTTAAAAATCCTTACTTTGACTTAGATTTAGTATGCTTCTAACTTGTCTTATGACTACTCATTGGGAAATTAAGCCATGCATATTTTTCCTACCTAACATGGTTTGAAATTGTGATTCTTCACTATATGTATGCAACTAATGATTTGGGTTTTATAATTATAAGTCCTTACTTTGACTTAGATTTAGTATGCTTCTGACTTGTCTTATGACTACTCATTGTGATTGATTTGAAATTTGGAAAGAATATGGTATATTTTCTCAATGTCCAATAGTGTATAGACTTGTACTAGATAAGTTCCAATTTCCGTTTCAAGTGAGTTATTGATTTGTATATATATGATTCCAATTAAATTTTTTTTATGCCACCAACACACTAGGAAGATGTGCCAACCATAAGAAAATATTTTATTTTAAAAATTAGCCATTATTGGGAGAGGGTCGATAATGTTAGGGTCAAGTCAATATCGACTATTGATACTAACCCAGTCTAACATTACTGACTCATGTATAGGTGGACTGAACTAAAGATTTGGATATGTTTATGTAGGATATTAAATAGGTTTGAAATAGAAAATGAGGTTATTTAGGTGTGTAAGAGTATAACTAAAGGGTAAAGTCACAAGGTTTCATGTAGGTGTGAGAGAAAGGTAGATTAGGACTATATTTATGTGCATAATTCATGTGTGGTCTATGGATGACAAGCTTGTCATGTTCAATTAATTAATACTATATTTTAGTATCTACAAATGCCTCACCTTTTATATTAGTAATGTAATTTATAGAGTAAAAGGAAAATATCTACCTGAGTGTGTACAACACACTTTGTATTTGGTATAAAGCTCCAATTGTGAAAGTCACTCAATATAAAAACATGAAACCAACATATAGTAGTCAATGTCCATAGATTGACTATTTTTATTTGAGCTTGAATTTTTTAGAATTTTAAAGAGCACAAAAATATTACACATGTTTTGGTGAAAATCATGTTGCCCTTGACACTTATGGGAATGATATTATTTGTTGAAGCATTGGATAAATTGTGTTTCCTTGTTGATGCACATGGATAATTGGGATGATTTTTCCCCAAATTTTTATAACTATAAAATCCCTTGGGTTAGGAAGACAACATGTCTCAACCCTCATAAATTTGGGAAGAAGTACATGATGTACTAACCCAAATAATTACTCAAAAAAGAAAGGAAAACCACATGATCAGTTCACTAAAATTAAATATTGAATCAACCACTGCAAATGGATTATATATTCAATTATATATTTCACCTAAGTTTTCTTCATGTAAAAATAAAATGAGTAGTGTTCATGCCCCCATCATGACTAAAAGTTTGATGGTATAGTTTCATTCAAGTTTTCTCAAGTTAGCTCAATGTAGAATAAAATTCATAATCAAAAGAAAATGAACAATTTTCATTCCTCCATCACGACTTAAATTTCAATAAGAATGAATTGGAATGACAACCATTTTTCATTCATCTTGTAAATTGTATTGTGTTGTTTATGTGCATGAACCAATATCATGTCTCATGAATCTGTGTCAATTGATAGAGAATGATATGCATATACATGTTGAATATAAGAACCTTAATCTCAAATGTATGTGCATTTGGAAACATGTAATTTCTATTATTATAAATTGTTTTCATATGCCCATGCATATGCACCCAATTGTGTATGAATTTGTACTCAAGTATCTATAAATTAAGTGCATATGCATGACATATGCCTCCATGATATATATTGATGTGTCAATATATATTGTGTAAATGAACCTTATGATATATGTTACATTCTAAATCTCTAAAATATGTACTCTAGTCTGATTTAATTTTCATGGAGGCTTATTTTTATATGATAATCCCACTTTAATTCCCCCTTTTGAGATGAGGGATATGTCTTGTAAGTAAGTCATCTCAAATGAAGAGTGAATTATATCATGTCATGTATAAAGATAGCCTCATGTATAGTCATGTGAAAATGTGGAGTATGTCCTCATAGTAATTTATTTAATGTTCAAGGCATGTATGTAACATATGATTGCAAGGAATACAAGTGTCATGTCTAGATAGGTGTATCAATGAAGCATATAATGGTAAATATCACTGAATAATTTTATGAAATAAAGGTGCATGATATGGATCATGGTACTATTCAATGCTAGCAATCTCAATAAGCACAATAACTTCAAGATTTAGTGTCACACATAATGCCAAGGGTAACATACAAGGGAGATAAATATGTCACAAAAAACAAGGCTAAAGACCACACACAAATGAAATAAATATGTCAAAAACAAGGGACATAAATATGTTGCATCAAACAATGCCAAGGACTACACACAAGGGACATAATTATGTCAAAAACAAGACACATAAGTAGGTCACATCAAAAAAAGCCAAGGGGCCACACACAATAGACAAGCCCAAAGTATCCTATTGTGCAAAGGAATAACAACATCAATGAAGCATAAAAAAGTAAGACTAGTTTACACCATCCTTATGTATCAATGTCACATCACAATATAATATCATATCCATGTAGCACTATGTAATATATAATTAACCAACAAGACATTTATAATAAATATAGATAGCTCAATTGGTAAAATGTTATACAAATATGTAACTTGTAATAAAGAAACCTATGGAATAAGATGGCCTCGTATCAGCATGGCCACTGGGTAACTTGTATGTCATGCATGGCACTCATATAATGTGAAATTCATGTTCATGAAACAAATATATAATTTAATGAATATGTGAAAAATAACATATTTAAATAGTGTAATCTAGTAAGCATGTCATGCTCAGGTCTTAATTTTTTCGTTTTTTAATATTTTGAATGTTTTTGTAATTTCTTGAAATTTGTGGATTTTTTATATTTTTGAAATATTATAAATTATTCAAGTAAGGCCAAGTGAAAATGGTTTTAAAATATATGAGTGATAGGGATTTGAACAATCCACGATAAGTGGTAAGGCATATTGTTTACTATATGTGATAGCAAGGTTAAAGTGGGCAAAGCGAGAACATGAAATATGCCCCCAATGTATATGTGAATAAAAAACATATAGATAAATATCATATGTGGATATAAGTATCATCATGCCACCTATGGGAGAGAATCAATGTTCGCTCATGTAATATGTAGATATAAGTGTATGTGATCGTGTAAGCTCAATAAAGCCATAACATGTATAAGTATTCAATATGTAATAATGATCAAGTAGAATGTTTCCAAGGGTGTGTATTGAAGTTATATTGTTATGAAGGATTTATAATGGTAGATTAAATTTTACAGATGTCTAGATCAATATAAACAAGCATGAGGTAAATTTTGAGTAAGAACAAAGCCAAGGGCTACAAGACTAGTTAATGAAAATGCATATAAGAACATGTATGCCAAAATAGAAGAAAATAATGGATGAGAAATACAAGAGGCTATTTAAAATAGGTCATACATTGAACTTAATTTTGGTATATGCATATAGGCTTTAGGATTAATTACCATGAGCTTCCTTTATTGTGCAATTGTGTTACACCTATTTTTACCATGGTTTATTAGGTTATTGTAATCATGCCTTGCTTTTGAATCTTAATTTGTAATTGTCAAAAAATATTTTTATAATGTTCATGCAATTGATGATAATAAAAATAGTATCTATATTTATTCATGGGATGCATAGGAGTAAAAGTGATTAAATTGTTTAGAAGCATATCTTTTAGAATGTTACTTCAATTCTTATTAACTTTATGTAAACTATTTAAGCCATTGATTGTAGAAGTATTAACTCTCGAAACCCATGCTTAGGAGGAAGGATTTTGAGACCCATAATTATGTAGTGGGTAGTAAAGGTGTAATTAAAATAACAAGCTCGGGGTTGTGAACATGTGCAATCTTATCTTCAAGTGATGTAACCCTTAGATAAAAAGTTCAAATTTGATTTTTTTGTTATAGTGGAATAATACCAAAACAAGTGTTTATGCTCTAACTATGTTTATTATCTTGAATTATATAATTTAATTGGTCATTTTTATATTTTTATTGCATACAAACCTTAATATTATTATTTAATAATTATCTTGATACTCTCATAGACCAGTAGGTGTGAATATGTTATGAGACAAGTACTCATCCAAGTAAATAGGTATGAAATTTAGATTACATAATGTTTCATCTATTGGATTTTTCATATCATCATCATCATCATCATTGCCATACTGATATATAACTATGCAATTAGGATAGATTTCTAATTGACTAAAAGAGGGAGATATGGGAATTTATCCTCCTATTCAATGGTAAATTATACTGCTTGTTGTGTATATTATTTAATGCTCATATTTGATGTTTTGTAATGTTATATACATGATTCACCACATCATATATATGCATATGAGCTACTAGAATGGGTTTCAATGGATTAATGATAGTATGATATTCTAATTGTAATTGTGATTTGCTCTCATTAGTAGATTGAGTCATCTTAAAATATATAAAAGGGACATCATCTATTGGTTATGTATGAGAATAGCTTTCTTGTGGAAATGTGATACATATTTTTAATGTTGAAGGTACTGCTTCCATAACATGTATTGAAGGTTTCCCAAAAAGTAAGTTGTAATGTAATTGATTAAGTATAATATGGAAGGTTATAGGTACCATCTTGTGACCTAGTTTTACATCCAATGATATGGTCCCAAGTATTTAAAGTGGAGTGTTATAAAATCCTTATATGCTTTGAATTTATTTTTGAAAAAACCAAGTTGATCAACAACCATTGTAATAAGGTAGTGTTATAGATATTCAATCTATAACTATTATCTACCAACACATGTTTGACCATGTTATGTTGCACTTGAAGTTGAGTGAATAATGGTATTTTTTAATCAATAATTCATTAGGAAGTAATTATTCCTTCTCAAAGGTAATAAATTTTTCTACACCCTTTATTTTATTCATGATAAGAAGAAAAATTTGTTGGTTCTATAGTACTAAGAAGAGTTCTTTCACATTATGCCTCATATAGGATGTCCTTGTAAAATATTGATCTATTTATTAACTCAAGGATATAAATATTGGCGTGTGTATTATTTATTTGATAAATGATGGCATACCCTTTAGGTTGATTGGATTTATTGTGGGAGGTGAAGTATCTTGAGAAGGAACATGTTAACTACCTCTATTCTAGATAACCCTTCCTTCTTAGTAGTGACAACATAGACCATGGGACCCAATATAAAATTTAAGTGAATATTGGGGGTGTTAGATATATCTTGTTTAGTACACACATGTAATGGGTAGTTTAATATATGTGTGATTTTATAAATTAGTTATTTTATTATTGTATGAGTATTATGTGAGAATAATTGTATGTGAGTTTTGAAAGTCACAACTCACCTCTCTAGTCTTTAGGAGAGATATTAGGTGGGAGTTTGTAGGAATTAATTTTGTAAGATATTGTTAGGAACCCCTTATCCAACGGAAGCACAATTGATTACTTTCTTATAAGCAATTAAACATGGAATTATACCAGAATGATTAAGTAACTAGAAACATGAGACAACAAAGAATTTGAGAGACAATACACACTCTTGTATTAAATATTACTAGAAGAAAATACAATAAGAAAGATGCCACTTCTTCCTCCACCTCAAAGGCTTGCCACACCTCAAGACCTTCTTCCCTCTCTCTCTTGCTCAACCCAACTCAACAACCTGAGTTTTAATCCCCTCCTTGAATGCTTCAACTGATCTCCTTGACCTTACACCTATAGATCTCCTTGACCTTGCTTCAATGCTTCAATGCTTTACTTGCCTTCTTGGTTAATTACAATACATGCCTCATGGGTCTTTAAATAGGATCCCATGCATACAAAAATAGAACTCTAATTACAATAATTAGACACGCATCTTGAGACTATAATTATCCCCTTAACATGCAAACACTCAGTTCAACTAACTAACTGTTCGTGCAACAAACAGTTCTGGAACACACAGGCGACCGATGTCGGTCTCTGCTTGCCTGGTTCTGCCGTCGCCGGTTGCCTTCTGCACTGTCTGTGACTGACGTCGGTTATACTGCCGATGCCGACACTTCTGGAACTCAGCAACCTCTCCATGTCTACAACAGTTGAAGCTTTTAGCTCCACAACCTAACAATCTCCCACTTAGAGATAAACAGCTACAACTATACCTGTACTTGTACTCCATCTATTTTGTTTCCTTGGCTCTGTATCCCTCTTCAAGCTCTCCCCTGAAGACCAACCACCACATAACTTGTGATGCTATATCTGTTACTTATGCCAAAATAATTTTGCTACTCCCAAATTTTTCATGACATACTTCTGAACCAACTTTACCCTTAGCTCAGAAAACTCCCTGTATATGAAACCCTACAAAAAGTAACACAATACAGTAACAGGATAATGTAGCTAATATTATCCAACCTGGTAAAGATAAAAACAATGGTCAAACCTCGATTGTCCTGCAGCTAACTCAAGACCATATACCCTAGCCTTCTGTCTCACGTGTCCATCCACTCTCTTCTCTAAAACGAGAATCCATCCATCTATCTAGTGCTTTCTTCCAACTGACAACTCTACCAACAAATACCTATTTGGTTCTTCTCCAAGGACTCACATTCCTCATCCATGCCAAGCTCCCACTATTTCTGGACTCTACCTGCATTGCTTCTTCCATATTCCTAGTTCTTGACTATCAGTAAGCAATATAAAGAAGGTGAACAATGAATATGAGGTTCACTTACCCTTTCTGACCTCCATACGGGCATTTGAGACTCCTTGACAGCTAACTGTCCACCCATCATCCGTTCCAGTGACCGATCTCAGCCATCTCCTAGTCTGCTCCTGACCGATGTCGATTCCCTGCACTGACCCTGACTGCCGACGTCGTTACCCCTGGCCGATGCCGGTGTCCCCCCTACCGACATCGGTTCTTGCATAACCAATGTCGGTCTTCCCTTGCCAACTCTATCGACCCTGTTGGTCTGCACATGACCGATGTCGGTACCTGTCTGGCCGACGTTGGTGCCATGTGACCGACGTCGGTGTCTATGTGTTCCTGTAAGTGATGAAACCTTCATCCGTGAGCTCATCTTAGATCAAACCTCTGTCCATACTGCCCTGCTCATAATTATTCAGCCCCTGTGACTGATCTCTGTTCCTCATCTCCTCCATAAACACCAAGGCTTCTTTGTTCCTGTCAAAAGCATCAAATTTCCTTTTCCTGAAATGAACTCTATCTATGCTTTTCGAATCTAAACACATACCTTTTGAATCACGAACATTCATTCCCTTCTTATTCATGTGACCCAGCCTATTAAGCCACATCTTTGAATCTATAGCTGAAGTAGATAAATCAGAAGTAGAATCAGTAATACAAGTAGATAGATAAAGAGTACCTACTTTCTTACCTCTTGCTAAAACAAGTGCACCCTTGGTAACCTTCCAAGAATCTGCTGTGAGGGTTATTGTGCATCCCTCATCACCCAACCTTCCCACAGAAATCAAACTCTGCTTCAAAACTGGGACATGCATGACCTCCTTCAACACCCATGTGTTGTCTATCTGCAATTTCAGTTGCACTTTCCCTTTGCCAACTATCTGACAAGGCGTACCATCCCCTAAATAAAGCATTCCAAAGTCTCCCTGGACATACTCATGGAACAAATCTCTGTTTGGGGATGCATGAAAAGATGAACCAAAATATAAAATCCATGATCCTACCTGACTATCCAAAGAAAGTACGAGAGCATCCTGTACCATGATATTTGCATCCTTTGCTTCTTCTTTACCTTCAGGTTGATTCTCTTTATCTCACAACCAACACTCCTTTGTGTGTCCTTTCTTTCCACAAAATCAGCAGGTAATACCTTTGGATTCAGATCTCCTTCCCAACCTTGATTTCCCTTGCTCAATCTTCTCCCTTTGCCTTCCCCTGCTTTCTGCACTTAGAGCATTCCCTGATGATTCACCTATGCTTCTCCTGCGTATTTCCTCATTCAAGATCACACTCACAACATCATCAACTTTTAAGATTTTAGAAGCAGATGCAAAATTACTTACTGCCATAACCAAACTGTCCCAACTTTTAGGCAAAGAATATAAAATCAAGAGAGCCTTTACCTCATCATCAAAAACAATATTGACTGAAGCTAATTTGTTTACCAAACCATGGAAATCACTAAGATGAGTATATACCGATCCACCTTCCTGCATTTGCAAAGTAAATAATTGTTTCATAAGAAATACCTTATTTGACGCTGAGGGCTTTTCATATAAATTCGCCAAGGACTTTATCAACTCTTTCGTTGTCTTACACTGTGACAAGTTGGAAATCATAGACGATGCAAGGCTCAACCTTATGGAACCAAGAGCCTTCCGATCAAGAATGTTCCATTCTTCATCCTTCATATTTGTGGGCTTCCATGCAACCCCACCCAACGGTAAGTAAAAATCCTTCTGATACAGATAATCCTCTATCTGCATCCTCCAATGTTGATAATTCTTGCCGTTAAACTTCTCCATTCATAGCTTACTATCTTTTGCCATTGTTGAACTCCCACTCAATCAGAAAACCCTGTGAATGACCTGTAATAAAAAACAATAACCTGCTCCCTGCAAACCGTAGCTCTGATACCAACTGTTAAGAACCCCTTATCCAATGGAAGCACAATTGATTACTTTCTTATAAGCAATTAAACACGGAATTATACTAGAATGATTAAGTAACTAGAAACATGAGACAACAAAGAATTTGAGAGACAATACACACTCTTGTATTAAATATTATTAGAAGAAAATACAATAAGAAAGATGCCACTTCTTCTTCCACCTCAAAGGCTTGCCACACCTCAAGACCTTCTTCCCTCTCTCTCTTTCTCAACCCAACTCAACAACCTGAGTTGTAATCCCCTCCTTGAATGCTTCAGCTGATCTCCTTGACCTTACACCTGTAGATCTCCTTGACCTTGCTTCAATGCTTCAATGCTTTACTTGCCTTCTTGATTAATTACAATACATGCCTCATGGGTCTTTAAATAGGATCCCATGCATACAAAAATATAACTCTAACTACAATAATTAGACACGTAGCTCGAGACTATAATTAGCCTCTTAACATGCAAACACTCAGTTCAACTAACTAACTGTTCATGCAACGAACAGTTCTGGAACACACAGGTGATCGACGTTGGTCTCTGCTTGCCTGGTTCTGCCGATGTCAGCCGACTCGCTGCCATCGCCGGTTGCCTTCTGCACTGTCTGTGACTGACGTCGGTTATACTGCCGACGCCGGCACTTTTGGAACTCAGCAACCTCTCCATGTCTGCAACAGTTGAAGCTTTTAGCTCCACACCCTAACAGATATTTAGAGGATAGGTTGAGATATTGGGAGATAATTATGAGGAATATATCCATAAATATAGAATATATCTTCATAATATACATAACTATTGTGTTGTTGAATAAAAAATTTGAAGTTGATTGGCCCCTATTTTGTGTTGTGCATATATGAACCTTTGTCTCTTTAAAAATAAATAAATTATCCAATATGAAGTAATATATACAAGGGGAAAGATGGTAGATGAAATAATTTAGAGGTATGTGGAGAGGAGTGAAAGGAATCATGTGTTCCCTTTCGTGCCTATTGGTAACAAAAGGCAACTCAGTTTGGATGTTGTAACAATATTATTTGAGGAAGGCTTAATATTTTTTATTGTTAATTTTATCCTTATTAGTTTTTGAATTTGGTATTATCAGAGGCCTTCCCACCATTTGTGTGTAGTCTTTTAAATAGGTGAAATAATATCTTGTTAATATTTTCCTAATTCAGTTCTCATGTATCCTCATTTCTCTAAATATCTCAATGTAAAGTTGTATTGGGGCAAATTTGTGTCATTGGATTGACAAGAGATTGGGTAAAAATAGAAACATCAATTGTAGGAGAGTAGTTAGGATTTTGGGTATGCTTAGGCATATAAAGTTCATAAAATCATGGAATACTAATGAATAAGTAGAAGGATGGCCCCTACAATTAAAGAGGGAAATAAATGAATAAAATTTAGATCTGAGAAACCCTAAGGAAAAAACCTGAAACCTTATACATATGAAATCATAATGGAGCCTCAGGTTTGACATAGTTCAATAAGTGTGTTCACCAATATTTTTACCCTAAATTTGGTTTTATAGACCCTAATATGATATAAACTAGTAGAATAATTTTGATTGACAAATATGGCATTCAAGCATACATTTGACTGTAAAATATTCAAATTGATTACAATGATTTGATAAGTGGAATCTAATAAATATAGTAAGCACAAAAAAAGGATGATTACTTAACTTTTTTGATTGATTATCTCACTATGACTATGTTCTAAACGTGGAAATGGGACTAAATCAAATTTGTAATTCATTTGGTTCAGGAACTATGTTTCTATCTGTGTCAATTTAGTTCCATCAAATCTAGGACATTATTGATTGTCAATACTAAACTATATTGATTGGTAGTGGTATGTGTTGGAATTTTTTTATTTGAACATATAGTCACCCTCGCATGTCTCTAAAAGTTTTGTATGTGCAATTCTAAACCATGATGATGCCCACAACTCCATAATTCACCCTCCACCTTGAAACCCTAGGTGTAATTGTGAGAGATATAAAATTGCAATAATTAGGAAAGTGTAATGGTTTGAGCTGACCCTAATCACCCTCCACTGATTATTGACCACTATCTACATATTTGATACTTCAAGGATCAAAATCAATCCACACATAGTTCTCCCACATAGTGTGATTGTACAATTTTGCTCCTTCACTATATGTATGCAACTAATCATTTGGCTTTGATACTTGAAAATACTTTCTTTAAATTAAATTATGTATGATTCATACTTGGATTATGATTGATCCTAGTGATAATTTGAAATTTAGGACTAATATTGTAGATTTTATCAATGTGGAGCAATGTATAGATGTGTACCAGATAAGTGCCAAGTCATGTTTCAAATGAGGCTTTGACTTGTATATATAAGTCCAATTGAGAATTTTTCACACCATTGACAAGCTAGGAATATGAGTTGACCTTAAAGATAGGTTTTATTTTAAAAACTATTAATTTTTATGAAAAGATTGGTAACATTAGGCATAGGTCAGTATTAACCATTGAGGTTGACCTAGTCTGACTTTACTGACCCATATATAGGTGGACTAAATTTAAGATTTGGAGATGTATGTGTATGATATTAAATAGGATTGAACCAGATAGTGAGGTTTTTTTAGGTGTGTAACAACATAATGGAATGGTCAAACTCATAAGGTATCATGTAGGTGTGAGATAATGGTGGGTTAGGACAATATTTGTTTGCGCAAGTCATGTGTGGTAAATGTATGTCAAGATTGTTATTTTCAAGTACTTAATACCATATTTTAGTACCTATAATTATAAAAAAGTAGAATATACACCAAATATTCATCCCATGTATTAGTATGCTTCCTATTTACCATCTCAAGATTTGCACCAAGGTTATACTCACCACTTTGCTTTGCCAATCAATTTGTGGATGAAAAGTGGTATATTTTTTTGGTCTAGTATCTATCTTCTCCCACAATGTGGCCCAAAATTTTCTAACAAATCTTGAATCCTAGTGTAAATTGATAGAGCTTGGAAACCCAACATGAACCCACACCTTATTAAAAAATAGCTAAATTACATCATTGCCTTTACGAGTCTTTTTACGAGTAAGAATGCACATCTTACTAAATTGGTCCACAACCAAAAACAAATAGTCATGTCCCTTATTTGACATAGGAAAACTCCTTTTAAAAACCATAAAAATTCTTTCCCATGGACTATAAGGAACTAGTAATGAAATATAAAAACACAAATTCTAGTTATTAGGCTTGTTTATACTACACAATACACATCCTCTTATGAACTTTGCAACATAATTTTACATATTTGGCCAGTAAACATACCTTTGTAAACGTGCCACTATATTTGTGAATCCAAAGTGACCTAAAACTCTTGAGATATATGCTTCTCTCATTAGTTGAACTCTTTTTCTTGTAGACACACAAAGCTTACCTATCTTGTAGAGTTGATTTAAGAGATTGTCAATATATGGAAGAGGGTACCTATTCTTGATGGTTATTTTGTTGAGTACTCTATAATCAACACATATTTTCCATGAACCATATTTATCAGTATGAAGACATATTAAAACTTGATTACTCAAATAATTTAATTATTATTTTACCTCATTGGCATCAACCAAGGACTACCTATAGAGTCACAAAAATAGAAGAGGAAAATTTAGTAGCAGTTGAAACTCATGTTCAATATGCCTCATGGGTAGCAAATGTCCAAGCTCTTAGATAAATTCTTTGAACACTATACTAACTCTCTCATTTATTTCTAATTTTTATTAGTAAACATGCTACAATAAGTCATATGTGTAACCACTTACTTATCTTTTATATATCTTAAAATAAGTAAAGCAAACTTCCCACCAACATTAATAAGAAAATTAACTTAAAAGACACTTACCAAGGAGATATTTGAGTTGCTTTCATAGGATTTAATGATGTAGCTTTTTCCATCATTTACCAAATGGTATTTATTTTCTCTTATCAAAAGATGGCATCCAATATATACATGTAAGGTATACCAAACACTATACCACACATGTCAAGAGTAACAACATCCACTATTATTTCATCAATGAAATGTTTATCAATACCTAATATGACCTTGAATTTCTTGGTCACCTTTAACTCTACTCTTTATTTTAGCCAACCCAAAGCAAATAGATTAGGATGGTTTTATGTTTTTAACCCCAATTTATCCACTAGTTGCCTGCTTATCAAATTTTATCGAGAGAAATAACAAAAAAAGTACCGACTTCAGTATTTTTAATATTAATTTTCATATGGAATTTTTTTGTAAGTTCGCCTTGATCTTGATAACTATTGCTACCAATACATACCTCTTTGTGAATAGAGGTACAACAAAATGTCTCATCCACATTGGAGATGCTCCCATCTTATTTCCCTTGGAATGACATCAAGTCATTCTTTTTATTTTTGCCTTTGTGTGGATTCTAGATGCAACTTTCAACAAGTCTCCTTTGAATGATTATCAACATCATAATTTCCATAATGCCTTTTAGTATCCCTTTAATAAAAATTATTAATAGCATTATGTTTAGCTTTAATCGATTACTTAAAAACACCTTGTTGTTTTGATGTGCTTGAATAGGTAGACAGACCCTTATTTTTTCCATCTCTAAGTAGTGAACTTGCGAACAAACCTCATCTACATCTATAGGCTTGGCCAAGAGCATGAGTCTCCTCAAATGGATATGGAGTGTTAGGAATACAGAACACAAAGTAATATTAATGAAATAAAGATAGAAATAAAATGCAAAAAACACAACACAATAGAGATACATATTTAACGTGGTTCACCCAATATGGGCTACGTCCACACAGAGATAGCTAGTCCTTATTATTTAGTCCAAAAAATGAAGGGAAAACCCTACAATACATCCACTATAATATCCTCTTCACTCACACATAGTATGCCACCATTATTACCATGCCCTCATATCAAAAAAGGGTTACATATTAGGGAAAAAATGCACAAACATAATTTCTACCATTAGATTTGTGACCTAATAGTGAATGGTCCAGATTTATTATGAAATTAAAATATATTATACAATGCATTTTTAGCAAAATTTTTCTTTGGGGGTGCTGCCCCTGAACCACCACTAAGGGGGATTCCAAGTAGGTCGCCACCCCCCCTAGACCACCATGACAACATAGTGGGGGGGAGGGGGGGGAGGGGGGGTGTTGCCCCCCACATCCCCCTATCGAGAATCGAGTATTATAATAAGATCAGGCTCCACCATCTAACTTGGAGTCCACTAATGTACTTTATCAAGATGTCATAATTTGTTATATCCTTTCCCATCTATATTATCATCTTGTGGAACTTCCTTATATACTTATGCACCCTTTGGCCTTTGAATTCTATTAAGGTATTTCCAATACATTGAACTCTCTTCCTCATTAAAAAATAAAATAATTTTTTTTCTTCCATAACATTTTAAATTCATCCCATTTAACATTTGGAGGAAGCTTCTTAACAACCAAGGTATGAACATAACTTTCAAACCAAGTCAAATAATGATTGGTTAATTTTAACCTTGCAAAAGAAATATATTAACTCTAATTAATATGATGCAAACTAAGATATACCTCAAGTTGAGCTATCCAATAGTATAATTTCTATACATTCACCTCTCCTTCATATGGCTAAAAATCAATCTTTATTTTAGATTTGAATGGCAGTGGAGCTTGATTGGTATCAATATTTTCTTCCACCTTCTCATGTTTAGGAGCTTTAAAATCCTTGCTTAATTTTAGAGCTTTTATAAAAAAAAACCCCTAGCTTCACCATGATAATCCCCATAATGAAATTTAACTTTAAAATATTATTTATCTTTCTTTTAGATATAGATATGTTAGCAACATCATATTCTAACTTGAAAAATTATTCTTCATTGGATGGAGGTACTTCATCACAATGATGGATTATGCCTCTGATTTCTCTGTTTCATTTCATTGTGGAAATATCTTATTGCAAGGGATCCATGATACCCTCACCACTAGTGTGTGTTTCTCTAGTAATGGCCATAAAATTATAAAAATATTCATACAAAAACCATAGATAATAGAACTAAACCAGATTTGATACTAATCTCTTCCATAATTTGGTGGATAGTCTATTCAAAATACATCAATAAGAATTCTATTCAAACTCTTGTAACAACTAGGTGTATTTGTCTCTTTAGATAGCTTTTATCTTATTCAATAAGTTGTTGTCTATTCCCATAGAAATAGGAAAGGTCTTCTTGGGAATGTGAAGTGAACAACTATTTTGGCTTTATAATGTAAGGTTTGCTTCTCTTTTCAATTGAATCATGAAATAGAATTTCATGTTCATTCTAAATATATTATCTGGCCTATCATTGGTATCAGAGCCTAGAAAAATTAATTTATTTTTCTTCTCCATATTTTTAGTCATACAACCTACAATAAATAACACTTCCAATAAGCTTTTATTTATCTCATAATTTGCATTGAACCAAGAACTATAATGGAGGCATTTCAACAATTTTTGTTAGGTTTTTGGTGTTATTTACTATCTCTCAAACCTATGTATCACCTTCAGACCTATGAAGGAATATGTGGCACTAATTTTGAAGTGTTTGGTAGCATCTTCAGACCAACATGGCAATTATTTCTGACTTGCACACTTTTTAACATTGTCAAGGAAAACAAAACTTTTATTTTGGCATCTTGAATATTTGAAGCCATTCAACT
Source organism: Torreya grandis (assembly GCA_037957365.1). Lineage (NCBI taxonomy): Eukaryota > Viridiplantae > Streptophyta > Pinopsida > Cupressales > Taxaceae > Torreya > Torreya grandis. The sequence goes on along the minus strand of JARHVA010000167.1, from coordinate 3,486,903 downwards.
ATTTGCAGAATTAAGCCTCTACCTATTTTAAGGCATTCTCCCTTTGTCAAAGATCAGTGTGTGGTGTTAATTGGGAATGGCATTGAGTTGTGAATTATTATTTATCTGAAGATAAGATGTGGTAGAGATGTAAACTATCCAAAAAGGGCACTAAAGTGTTTTTAGTATCTGTTGCATGGATATTAGATTTTTTTTTGGTTATCTACAGTTATCCAAAGGCAAGAGACAATGTATAAACTTTAAATTTGTCTCATTAAAAATTGCAGGAGGTTGTATTTCTCATATTTCTAATATTAGAAATCAACATATAAAAAAAAATGGAGGAAGAAAGGTATAAAGTTTTAATCTTTTTCATTTAAAAATCCAATTTAATTTAAATGTCATTTTTCAAAATTTGAAAACATTTAAATTCGAAGATATTTTTCCATTTAATTGTATTAATAATGCTACTCTAAGATCAAATTTGGCAAAAAAAACCAAATATTAAAAACTCAAAGAGAAATAAGGAGATCTACTCTTTTACCCATTCATCATTGTCGAAAAACGTAAATATAGAAATCAAGAAAAACTAAGTATATTGATGTATGAGGTTTTATTATTAAGCCATTAATAATGACATGGAAAATATTTTTCACTTTCCATCTAGCTACCACATACCACTCTGGTCTCACGTACCTTAAAGCCTCTTTCACATATTGTCAAGTATATAGAAAGGGCTAGCTTCTTACACATACTGATGGTTATATAAGAAGGGTGGGTATATCGATAGATTTGGTATATAATTTTGGTGGTATATAGAAAATGAGATGATTTTGGAGTGATAAGGAACTAATTAGGGTTAACAAAAAATCCAAACTTATAACTCAAAATTCAAAACTCAAAACCATGCATTCAATCAAATCTATTATTGGCACAACATTGAATGGCAATGATAACTGATTATAATGGTCTCAAAAAGTGTAGAACATAATAATCTTTAATGATCTATGGTTCAATATTTATGATTGGGATACATAACTAGTTGAGCCAACATGCAATGTAAAGGATATTCTGGCATGGAGGCAAAAAAATTAGAAATCATTGGCATTGATGAGGGCCTTAGTCGATGGAGATGTGTTTTGTCATATTCAGTGGTACAATACTCCATGGGAAGCATTTCAAAAACTAAAAGAGATATATGATTCCCACTTAGAGTTGGAATTCCTTCAGTTACAGTTGAATTTGTTCAACCTTGAGTTGAAAGATGGTGATGTGATGAGATTGGCTTCAGAGATACATGTCATCAACCATGATGTAGAAGTAATAGATGTCAAAATCAACATCTATATGACTACATTCATAAGATCCCTTCTCAACTATTCAACCTACGTGGAGTCTCTACAAGCAAGCAATCAGTTGAAGACTCTTACATTTGATCAATTGGTTGAAAATATGGAAAAAATAAAAAAAAGCCTTTAGAAGAAAAATTGAGTCCACAACAGGAGAAATTGTGTGATTTATCAAATCAAATTCTTCCAAAACATCCAACAAGGCCACATCTTTGAAAATTGAAGGCAATAATAAGTACAAGAAGAAGTACAAGGGAAAAGGTGGGAAAAATTAAAACTAAGGTGGTCAAAAACATAATGATAAATAAAACCTCTATTGTGAATGGTGTGATAGAAAAGAAAGCCATGAGATTCATGAATGTAGAACTAGATGGGAGAAAATTGAAGCATACCGTAAGAATAAAAAGCATAAATCAAAGAAAACAAAAGAGTCAAACTCTACCAATTCACTAATGAATGTGTGTTTTCTAGTACAGATGATGAAACAAATAATGTCTCAGTCAGTTCTTCATGGTTTGATGTTTGGGTTCTTAATACTGGTGCCACTCTACACATGACTTTCCAAAAATACTTATTTGAGGAGTTCAGTGAAGAAAGTTATGGTGTTATATACCTCATAGATAGATCAAGTTTGAAACCATAAATAATAGGTACAATAAGACTCAAGTGTCTAAGGCTTCAAGATTTCAAACTCCAAATGTTCTCTACCTTCCTTAATTGAAATGAAACTTGTTATCCCTAGTGTTCATAAGGCAACAAGTCCATTCCATTATTTTGGATAACATTGATGTCACTATCAGGAGAAAAATTGATAATGTAATCGTCTTGATTAGATATGAGGAAGGGAGATTACTCAAAATTAGGGGTGAGTCATCAAATACAAGGAATTATGCCCATCTCATGGAAGACCAAATGTCTCCAAACATGTTCTGGCATGCACTATTTTGGCATACTCACTATAACAACATTCATGTATTTCAACAGAATGGTGCTTTTGGCATACCTACATTGCCTATAAAATTATATGAAAAGTGTGAAGCTTGCATCTTAGCTAAACACATAATATAACCATTCTTGAAGTCACAATGGAAAGATGACAAAAAATTGCAACTAGTTCACTCAGACTTGTGTTCTCTTCCAATCCTCTCCCCCGGTGGTCATAAGTACTTCATGTTGTTCATTGATCACTATAGTAGGATGACTTGGATATAATTTTTGAATAAAAAATTAGAAGCCTTCGAGACTTTCCAAAAGTTTTGAACCAGGATTGAAAATGAAGCTCAAACCCACATTGAGACATTCAAGACAGACAATGGTGGTGAATACATTTCAAAGAATTTTGAATCCTATCTCATGAAAAATAGGATAAAACACCATATCATAGATCCTTGCACTCTATAACAAAATGGAGATGTAGAAAGAATGATTAGAACTATGATGAATATGGTTTATGCTATGTTGTACCACAAAGGGGTAAATTTTCACATTTGGGCTGAAGCATTAAAATATCAGTATACCTTCACAACATATCACCATAAACAAATCTTGAATCCAAGACTTCACATGAGATGTGGTGTGGTCATCTCCCTTCAGTGTGCCATATTTAGATTTTTAGATAAATTTGTTACGAATTGATTCCAAAGAAGAAAATAAATAATTTGGACCATAGGAGTTGAAAATGCATCTGCTTGGGATATTCTGAGAAAGAGAAGGAGTTTGTTATTTTAAGAGAAGATATCTTTTGTGAGACTGCAAAGGATAAAGAACATATTGATCAGTAACTGAGTCAACTTGATAAGTATGAAAAGTTTTATGTCTACAAAGAGAGTGATTTGGATATTCCAAATAATAAGTGGGGGACACATAGTTGGGAATCTATTAATTTTATGTCTCCTATTTATGAGATTTAAAATCCTCCTGAAGGAGAGAGTGAAACTTCATTAGACAATGAATAGGGGCCACCAAAATAGATGGCAAGAAAGTGATGTAAATTTAAAGGATGAATTTTAAGCACCTAAAACATAGAAACAAATGCCTAAGTGGGCCACTCAAACATTGAAATATGTGAAACATGATGAAGTTGGGAAAACATGCACAAGAAGTGCACATGCAGTTGCATCACAATCGAAAAAATTTATTGAATAAATTCAAGATAAAATTAAAAATCTCACCTTAAATGATTCTCCAGAAGAAGAACTCAATGTTGTGTTTGATTCAGAACCAACATCTTTCAAACAAGTTGAGAAACTTGAATCTTGGAGAAAATCAATGAAGTATGAGTACAATGCATTGGTAAAAAATGCGACTTATAAATTGGTTGATCCTCCATATAGATACAAACCTATTGGTTGTAAGTGGGTCAACTACAAAAAATACAAGGTTGATGGCTCACTTGAAAATCACAAAGCAAGGCTTGTCATAAATGGATATGCTCAAAAAGAAGAAATTGACTACAATGAAACCTTTACACCTACAACAAAATGGACTACCATTCGGACCATGTTGGCTCTAGCAGCTCACAATGGATGGAAAGTTCACCAAATGGATGCCAAAACTACATTCCTAAATTGTGACCTCAAGTAAATTATGTACATGACACAACCCAAAGGTTTTGTAGTAAATGAACAAGAGCATAAGGTGTGCAAACTAGAAAAATCATTGTATGGTTTGAAACAAGCCCCTTGAGCATGGTACGCCAAACTAGTTGAGCACCTCATGAACATGAATTTCAAACATTTTGAGTTTGAAGATGCAACTCTTTTTGTTAAAATAGTTGACAAAATAGGTGTGTTTACGGTGGTGTATGTTGATGATCTACTCATCACAGGGAAAATGAATGATACATTACAAAGTTTAAATCATAGTTGATGAAAAGTTTTGAAATGACTAATTTGGGTTATCTTCATTAATACTTGGGTATTGAATTGTGTTGGGTGAATATTTTTTCAACCAACTAACTGGTGAACAAAATAGGTCTCTTCAACCACAACATATGGAGATTGGTCGGACAGATGTGCAGGTTTACTACATAACAGGGGGAAAATCTCTCCTCTCATCAAGGGGAGGTTCCCTATAAGTATGAAGGGGATATATACTATATATATAAGCAAAAAATAACACTCAAGGGTAGGACAACACCATCCATCTCTCTTTTTTCAGAGATGATGTACACAAACAGAGGAGAAAATCATGGTGAAAACACTGAAGGCACTTCTCTTTTTTAGAAGTGGTCTTATAAGGAACAACAGGAGTTCTTTTAGGTAGTGACAAGTAACCAGTAATAGGGACGTAGTAACCAGTACCCTGAGATGTAGCGCAAAGTCTCCACCTTGACTGCCCAAGAGTGAAATAAGAAGGACAATGAGGGCACAAAGTCATTCCAAGGTTCTTTACATAGGAATAGAAACTAAAAACACACACTGAAGACAACTATGATAGCACAAAGTCTGAAAGTAACTAACTTCAGGACATCTTCCTTATCACTTCCACTAGTTCTGCTTGTTAGATTAAATAAACAAGAATACATCTAGAAGATAGACATAAAAACAATCTCCTATAATGGCACAAGCTATAACAACACAAAGTCTGCAAGTAACTTGCTTTCTCATTCAGATAAAATAATATGAACAACAATATGAGCTCAAAGTCTCAGTATTCACCTTTCAATTTGGGCAGAGTTTTTGCTTCTATGATAAAAAAGATCTCCCTTAAAATAATAAAAGAGATTACAATATATAGCAGCCAAGAAAGACTTGGCACTTTGTTTTATGGAATGGCCCGTGTTGTACATTCAATGCCTTGAATGCATTTTTAGTTCTATCAGGGGACCATGCTGGAACAAGGTGACTGCCTTGACTATGGCATGCTAATTTATCTAATATGTCTCTTCCTTAGTATGGACTGTCTGGTCCTTTTCTTGGCGTCTGCACAACTGTCCCTTTGCCTTTACTTCATGGAAGAAAAATAGGCCGTGTCCTTGATTTGGTGTGATTCAGAAATCTAATTGATCCACTATTTGACCTACTAGAAATAACTCCCTTGAAGATATTTTGGCCTTTCCCTCTTTCTGCTATGATTTGAGCCCTCGGGCTATCTTTTCCCTTTCTGGTTTTGTCTTTTCCTGGCATTTGAGCTCTTAGGGATATATCCTCGGCTTTGTTGGCTCTTTATGCTCTTCCATCAACAATTCTTCCCTTTGGCATTTTGGCCTTTGAATGCATTCGAGGCCGCGCTCAAGCCTGCAAAGATCAACAGTTATTTTATTGCCACAAATTTGACGTCTTTGGGTCTGTCATCCTCCTTAGCAATTCATTCATGTTTTTCCCACTTGCTTTGGCCACTTTTCACTGAAATCTAAGAGAATATTATTGAAAGAAGCTTTATAAGAAACTTGAAATGTGGATGCAGACACTTGTCGTGCTCTGTTGAGTTTTAATGGGACACGTGGCATGTTCCATGAAGTTTTAGATACCTTTTGAGAGTCCTATAAAAGATGACACATGGAAACTTCTGCTGAGCTCCTAAAAACACTATAGAAATATTTGGGACTCATTTTGGATTCATGTGGACGATGGCACTTGTTGCGCTCTGCTTAACCTTAGTAACTCACACGGGGCCCACCACAGTCCTTATGAAACAAAAGGAAGAAACTACGGATGTTGACACTTGTCAGCTTTCATTGAGTTATAACAGAACATGTGACATGTTCCACAGCTTTGAAACTTATTAGAAATTATGTCCCAACAGATGACACTTGGCAGCTTCTACTTCGACTCTATAAGGGACACATGGCAGATTTCGTTACACTTTGAGGTTTGATCTTTCTCAAAGGGAACCTACCCTTCAGGGTCTTGAAAGATGGTTCATTTTTTGAGTATTGAGTGTCCTCCGTGAGGGTACGTACCCTTCAATATATTTTGGGCTTTAACTTCCCTGACAGGTTCTTGCTTCTTCGATGGGCTTTGGCTTTCGGGCATTTTTCGTCGGGCTTTTCCTTCAGACAAAAAGTCTGAAGGAATTCCTTCGGATAAAATGTCTGAAGGAAAGCTTCTTTTCCTTAGCCGTTTCAATTTCTTCAGGCTTTCTTCCCGATTGAATTCCTTTGAACAAAATGGCCGAAAGAATTTTGCCTTGGTCATTCTCCCATGAAAAAACCTTTTCAAAGGAATTCTTTCATCCTCCTTCACTTAGTCATTTCCATCAGACAAAAAGTTTGAAGGAATTGTTCCTTTTGGGCCTTGAACCAAATCTAAAGGAATTCTATCTTTTTTGGCTTCTCTTTGACCCTTGAACCAATGTTCCCTGCCCTCCGCAAGGGCACTTGGCTCTAGTTCACTGCCCTCCACAAGGGCACTTATTCCTTTGGCTTTGGGGCAGCCCCTTGAACCTGCTGATTAAATCAACTGATTGAACCAACTTTGGTTCGACAGTTCAATGGTTCAATCGGTTCAATCTCTTTACTTGGCTAAGTCTTTTTTGATCTTTTGAACCAAATGTGTTGAACCATTTGGTCGTTGAACCCTTTGAACCTTTGAACCAAAATGGTTCAAGGTTCAATGGTTCAACGGTTCAATGCATCATTTTTTGCTAAGTGTTTTGAAGCCATAGAAATTTGAAGTGGTTGAACTTTGAACTTGAAAAATTCGCTCAACTCTTGCCGATGACATTGAACCTTGAACCCATTGAACCCTTGAACCTTTTTGGTTCAAGGTTCAACGGTTCAATGGTTCAATCCTTGCTTAGAAGCTTGCTGATTGAACTCTTTTGGTTGAACCAAGGCGTTGAACTAGTCCTGAAAATGACTAAGTGTTGGAAACTTGTTCTTTTGATTGAACTTGCCTACAAAATCCTTTGAACTTGTTGAACCTGATACTTTCAAGCATGTTGAGTCCGTAGAAACATATCTGTAGAGTCTATAGATTTAAGCCTGCAAAGTCCGTAGATTTCTAGAAAAGCTTTGAAAAATGAAGAACTTGAATGCTCAGAATAATTTTTGAAAAGGGGAGAGAGGATTTTGTTCTGTTGAACCAAAATAGTTCATAGGTTGTCCCAAAAATGAGTGACATTTTTGGGGACAACAATTGGCTCCAATTGGGGAACTTTTTTCAGTTGAAAACTTGAAATAGCTGAGGGGAGTGGAAACCAGAATCTCCAGTGCCTTTGAAGTATGCCATTGGGTTATGGAGTCATGCTACTAAAAAAGAAAGGCTCCAAAAAATGAAAATGAATAACACACAAGAAAAACAAAGGCTATACAAATATACATATGTACAGGTGAACTTATCTGATACTTTAAGAATTGAAGTGATTCAGACGCTGCCCATTGCAAGACAATGAAAATGGCATCCCATCCTGATAAACCAACAGGAAAATATTTTATCCCCAGAATTAGTGATGGGCGAATGGAACTCTCCACTAGGAATCGCATTTCTTGTGCACTCCTTTTGGTTCTCTCTTCTTGCCCCATGGCAAGACGTGGTCTTCAATCTGAAAACCATAAATCTTTGCTCTCTTGGTGGAGAGTTCCTTTTGCTGACCTTAGAGTGCAGCAATATGGTCCACTACCATAACTTGTTATTTTGTTGGTTTAGTCCAGCACATGATTTGATTGTCAGCATCAAACTCTTGATAAAACATCAGTTCAACATCTCCTTTAGCGTGAAGGAGTTTTACACCTTTGTCTTGAGCAGCCTTCAACCTGAGTAACTTGCATGAATAAGAAAAAATGTCTCCTTGAGGAGGTATCGATACAATCCCAGCTTCAACATTGGTAGAAGAATTGCTACAATCAAATTCTAGGATCCAAACATCATCAAACACTAATCTTCTATCAGATTTCTCTTCATTGGAGATGGAAGATCCTTTTTCATTTATATTGCACCCTACCAATTCTAGTGATGTCTTATTTGAATCAATTTTTGGATCGCCACCTACAGGACTTTCATCTGTTGAAACATGAACGTCCTCTGTAGATAAGAAGTAATTAACCCTACCTAAAGACTCAAATTGAATCTGAGCTTCAGGTGTTGATGTCTGAGTGATAACATATTTTTCTTCCTTTTCAGGGAGTAGCCTCTTCATAACACCTTTGATAGGGACCCTTGCCTCAGATAGGTCCATGCTTAATTATCCTCCCACATCTTTGAAAAAATTTCATCCAAGCAGAATGCCATAGGAGGCTGGGACGTCAGCCACTAGAACTATCATCTTGATTATCTTGTCTGGGAATGCCGCAAATGCAAATTGGGCATCCTTGATTTGTCCTAGTAGTGGCACTTGTTTGTTCTCCATGGAGAAACATCTCCCAAATGTCTTGGTCAGTGTGAGACCAAGAGATTCTGCCACTTTGGCAGGCATGAAATTGTCTGAAGCTCTGAAATCAATGATGCAGTTGCTTAGCTTGTGACCGTTTATCAATAGGGAAACATAAAAAGGCTCTATTTTACTAGGGGTAGTAGGAGGAGTAATGACAAGATTGTTTGGGATGGGCATGTTCCTTGGGGGATCATGAGTTACCTTTCTAATCTCTTGTCGTATAGTGATGGCTGTATTCTTCACACACTCCACCAACCTATCTAACTACTCAGGGTTGGCTTGTAGGAATTCAAATTTAGTCATTTTAATTTTGGTTTTCTTGACATGGTCAACTATGTCAAATGACTGAAATGGACTATGAAGAGAGGATGGGATTTTATCCTTTTAGTTTTTTGAGGGGGGGACTGATCTACGAATTTGAAGTATAAGGTGTAGGGATGTTTGATGTACTTACCTTCTTAGCAATCACTAGGTCCTTTGGATGGAAAGACAGAGTGGTCCCATGTTTAGCAATTAAAATTGATGGTTGAGGTCATTCCTCTATCTTTTCTTTATCAACTTGCTAGGCTGACTGGTTCTTGGACCAGGTGAACACTGTGTATGATCCCTCAACTGCTTCACCTTTACTTCTAGGTTCATCCTAGTAATTCCAGAAACCAATGTGAGAGTCGCCAGCTGATTCTTCTTGACCCTCCGTGAAGAGACCAGTGTCATTTTCTTGATCAAACTCAGGTTGGAAAGAGAAATCATGTTTAGTTTCCAGATATCCAACTGCTGAATTGGTTGGAGGTGCTTCAAGGGCAAGGTTCCTCTGTGGGGGAGGAAGACAATTTGGTTGCCCTTGATTCCTACCAGCATTGCCTTGGTATGCCTGATTCTGAAATGTCCTCCTTGGCATATCCCAATTAGGAGTGGCAGACATACCTTAGGCCATTTGTCTTTTCAAGGCTAGCAGTTCATTTTCTAGCTTTTGCACCATTTGATCAGTGGTGCCTATAGGTAAGTATCCAGAATCTGAAGAGGGTTTACCTCTGTTTAGGTCTCTCCTTATTTTTCTGACCAAGATAAGGTCATATTCCACCTCAGTATCCAAGTCTTGAGCAGCAACAAGATCTATGTGTCTAGCCCGTCTCAGCAAAAAACTCACTTCAAGCAGTTGTGAGGTGATGAAGAAGCATTTGAGATTTTCAGGTGTTGGCTGAGCAATTATAGGAATTTGGTACCTCAGCTTGTCAAACTTTCCTATGAAATCCCTCATAGGTTCATTAGGTTCCTTCTTCATCTATGTGAGCTGGGCCAGCAAGGCATGTGCATCTTTTACAAGCTTGAACCTTGCTTTGAATTCGGCTTTGAGTGTATCCCAGTCAGTGACTGACCAAGCTTGTAGATGGTAGAACCAGTCTGCAGTAACGCCTTATAGTGTCTCTACAAATAGCCTGACTACTATCTTCATACTCCACACCTATTACACCACATGCTATGCTGAAAGAAGCAATATGTTCATTAGGGTGAACTTTTCCATCACCAAAAATTTGGGAAAATTCTTCCTTGAATTGCATGGAAGCTCATGTAGAGGTGGGGTCAAATTTAGTGGACCGAAAGAGTTACCCCAGGGGCCTTGATCCATGATTTGATTATGTAGAAGTGGGATCACAAATCTGGGTGGAGTATGGATAGGCAAAGCTCTGCTAACATCAGAAAAAGAAGCTTTGCCTTGTATTGGTGACCTGGTATGGGTAGAAGGAAGAATCCTAGTTTGTTGAAGGTGAGGTTGTGGAGGAAACAAATCAAAATTGATCTGCTACACCAACTCAAAAATAGGGTCAACAACACCTTGAAATTTATAGCTTCTTGTATAGCATGGAGCTTCCAAATTATAGAACAAAAATGGGAAAGAACTAGCCCTGCTTCAGCTTGAAGCTTGAGGCTTCAAACTGCGTGTTCTATCTCAGTTAGCATGGGGGTGGAGGAAGATGGTAAGGCTATAATGATAGTGGGTAAGACACAGAACGGAGTCACCAGAGTCTATAATGGATAAGGGTAGGGACTGATTCAATCTAAAACTTGAGGCTTCAGACTGCACATTCATCCCCCGCAGAGTTGCCAAAAACTGTTGGGTGAATATTTTGTCAACCAGCTAACTAGTGAGCAAAATAGGTCTCTTCAACCACAACATAGGGAGATTGGTTGGCTAGATGTGTAGGTTTACTACATCAACAGGGGACAAATCTCTCCTCTCATCAAGGGGAGTTTCCCTATAAGTATGAAGGGGCTATATACTATATATATAAGCAGAAAATAACACTCAGGGGTAGGACAAGACCATCCATCTCTCTTTTTTTTAGAGATGATGTACACAAATAGAGGAGAAAATCTTGGTGAAAACACTGAAGGCACTTCTCTTTTTTTAGAAGTGGTCTTGCAGGAAACAACAAGAGTTCTTTCAGGTAATGACAAGTAACTAGTAATAGGGATGTAGTAACTAGCAGCCTCAGATGTAGTGCAAAGTCTCCACCTCGACTGCCCAAGATTTAAATGCAAAGGACAATGAGGGCACAAAGTCATCCCAAGGTCCTTTACACAAAAACTAAAAACACACACTGAAGACAACTATGACAACACAAAGTCTGAAAGTAACTGACTTTAGGACATCTTTCTTATCACTTCCACTAGTTATGCTTGTTAGATTAAATAAACAAGAATGCATCTAGAAGACAGACATAAAAATAATCTCCTATAATGGCACAAGCTATAACATCACAAAGTCTGCAAGTAACTTGTTTTCTCATTCAAATAAAATAATATGAACAAAAATCTGAGCTCAAAGTCTCAGTATTCGCCTTTCAATTTGGGCAGAGCTTTTGCTTCTGTGATAAAAAATATCTCCCTTAAAACAATAAAAGAGATTACAATATATAGCAGCCAAGAAAGACTTGGTTCTTTATTTCATGGAATGGCCCATGCTGTGCATTCAATGCCTTGAATGCATTTTTAGTTTTATCAGGGGACCATGCTGGAACAGGGCATCTGCCTTGACTACATCATGTTAATTCATCTAATATGTCTCTTCCTTAGTATGGACTGTCTGGTCCTTTTCCTAGTGTCTGCACAGCTGTCCCTTTTCCTTTACTTCATGAAAGAAAAATAGGTTGCGTCCTTGATTTGGTGTGCTTTAGAAATCCAATTGATCCACTGTTTCACCTACTGGAAATAACTCCCTTGACGATATTTTGGCCTTTCCCTCTTTCTGCTATGATTTGAGCCCTCGAGCTATCTTTTCCCTTTTTGGTTTTGTCTTTTCTTGGCATTTGAGCTCTCAGGGTTATATCCTCAGCTTTTTTGGCTCTTTACGCTCTTCCATTAGTGGTTCTTCCCTTTGGCATTTTGGCCTTTGAATGCATTCGAGCTCGTGCTCAAGCATGCAAAGATCAATAGTTATTTTATTGTTGCAAATTTGACGTCTTCGGGTTCGTCATCCTCTTTAGCAATTCCTGTGTCTTTCCCACTTGCTTTGGCCACTTTGTGCTAAAATCTGAGAGAAGCTTATTGAAAGAAGCTTTATAATAAACTTGAAATGCAGACGCAGACACTTGTCATGCTCCGCTAAGTTTTAACGAGACACGTGGCATGTTTCACGAAGATTTAGATACCTTTTGAGAGTCCTACAGAAGATGACATGTGGTAGCTTCTGTCGATCTCCTAGAAACACTGTAGAAACATTCAGGACTCATTTTGGATTCATGCGGATGATGGCACTTGTCGCGCTCTGCTTAACTTTAGTAACTCACCTGGGGCCCACCATAGTCCTTATGAAACAAAAGAAAGAAACTACGGATGTTGACACTTGTCAGCTTTCACTGAGTTATAATGGAACATGTGACACATTCCACAACTTTGAAACTTATTAGAAATTGTGTCTCGACAAATGACACTTGGCAGCTTCTACTTTGACTCTATAAGGGACACGTGGCAGCTTCCGCTGCAGTTTGAGTTTTGATCTTTTCCAAAGGGAACCTCCCTTCAGGGTCTTGAAAGATGGTTCATTTTTTGAGTGTCGAGTGTCCTCCACGAGGATACCTACCCTTCGAGATATTTTGGGCTTTAACTTCCCCCGCGGGTTCTTGCTTCTTCAGCGAGCTTTGGCTTTCGGGCATTTTCCATCGGGCTTTTCCTTCAGATAAAAAGTTTGAAGGAATTCCTTCAGACAAAATGTCTGAAGGAAAGCTTCTTTTCCTTAGCCGTTTCAATCGTTTCAATTTCTTCGGGCTTTCTTCCTGAGTGAATTCCTTCAGACAAAATGTCTGAAGGAATTTTGCCTTGGTCATTCTCTCGTGGAAAAACCTTTTCAAAGGAATTCTTTCGGCTTCCTTCACTTAGTCATTTCCATCGGACAAAAAGTCTGAAGGAATTATTCCTTTTGGGCCTTGAACCAAATCTGAAGGAATTCTATCTTTTTTGGCTTCTCTTTGACCCTTGAACCAATGTTCCCTGCCCTCTGCAAGGGCACTTATTCCTTTGGCTTTGGGGCAGCCCCTTAAACCTACTGATTAAATCAACTGATTGAACCAACTTTGGTTTGACGGTTCAATGGTTCAATCAGTTCAATCTCTTTACTTGGCTAAGTCTTTTTTGATCTTTTGAACCAAACGTGTTGAACCATTTGGTTGTTGAACCCTTTGAACCTTTGAACCAAAATGGTTCAAGGTTCAACAGTTCAATACGTCATTTTTTGCTAAGTGTTTTGAAGCCATGGAACTTTTAAGTGGTTGAACTTTGAACTTGAAAAATGCGCTCAACTCTTGCCGATGATGTTGAACCTTGAACCCATTGAACCCTTGAACCTTTTTGGTTCAAGGTTCAATGGTTCAATGGTTCAATCCTTGCTTAGAAGCTTGCCGATTGAACTCTTTTGGTTGAACCAAGGTGTTGAACCAGTCCTAAAAATGACTAAGTGTTGGAAACTTGTTCATTTGATTGAACTTGCTTGCAGAAGCCTTTGAACCTGTTGAACCTACTAATTTCAAGCATGTTGAGTCCATAGAAACATATCTGTACAGTCCATAGATTTAAGCCTGTAGAGTCTATAGATTTCTGGAAAAGCTTTGAAAAAATGAAGAACTTGAATGCTCAGAAGAATTTTTGAAAAGGGGAGAGAGGATTTTGGTCTGTTGAACCAAAATAGTTCATAGGTTGTCCCAAAAATGAGTGACATTTTTAGGGACAACAAATTGATTCAAAAACCAAAGTATTTATTTATCACTCAACAAAAGTACATTGATGACATTCTGAGCAAGTTCAAAATAGAAGATTGTAAGCTTCTCAACATGACCATGGAATAGAATCTCAAATTGACATTTTAAGATTTAACATATTTGGTTGATGCCATTAAATACAGACAACTCATTGGAAGTCTAATTTATGTGATCACAACTCAACTAGATATATCATTTTTAGTCGGTGTCCTCTTAAAATTCATGAAACAACCCAAGGAAATTTAGTGGGTAGCAACAAAAAGGGTCCTCATATATCTCAAAGGAACACAAAATTATGGGCTCAAATACTCCACAGTAAGAGACTTAAAACTAGTTGGGCAATCATATTCCAAATATGTTGGTGATCATGAGATGGAAAGTCCACCTCAAGTTTTTTGATGAATTTGAGAACAATAGTTGTCAGTTGGAAATATATGAAGCAATTAGTATTGGTAATTTCTTTAGTAAAATCATAATATATGGATGTTTCAGAGGCAACTAGAGAGATCTTGTGGCTCATAAGTTTTCTTTCATATTTATAGGAGCAACAGATTTCGTCAACACCTCTCATGGTTGAAAACACTTATGCAATCCAAATGGTAAAGAATCTAGTCTTTCATGACCAAACCAAGCATATCAATACCAAATTCCATCTAATTTGGCACTATGTGAAAGATGGCAGTGTCAAGTTGCAACATTACCCTACAGTATAGCAACCATCAGACATCCTGACAAAATCACTTAGATGAGAGAAAAATGAAAATTTTAAAGGAATGCTTGGTCTGCCAAAGACCCATACAAATTAAGGGTGGATGTAATAATATTGTATATAATTGTTATTTATTCATAGGTGTCTTTTGTCTCTTTAGATAGATTTTGTCTTATTCAGTAAGTTGTTTGTTCATTCCCATAGGAATAGGATAGGTCATCTTTGGAATGTGAAGTGAACAACCATTTTATCTTTATAATGTAATGTTTGCTCCTCTTTTTAATTGAATCGTGAAATATAATTTCATGTGCATTTTGAATATATTATTCGATATGTCAACTCCTAACTCATACATACTTATTTTCTTATTGGTATGCATTAATTTGCATGGGAAAACAAAGATATTAAGTGTTTAACATGGAATAATATGAAGCAATATGTAAGTGGGAAAACTATTCAAAACATGTGACACAAAGATTTAGCCTAGAAAAATGCGAGGAGAAAACTCTAGCAGAGTGAGGTGCTTACTCTACCTCATTCAACTATATCATTCTCAAGTTTAGGTTTACTACTAATATATGGCATTCATGGACACAATTATAATTCACAGTTGTCTGAACACCTACACAATACCTTTCACTTCTTACAACTCTTCTCAAACAAGTTGTAACATCAAACAAACATCAGCTAGGAGAATAATGGAACATTGAACATTGGACTCAAAACTTGTGATTGCAATATTGAACCCAACTTCATCAAATGCTTTTCCTCTTCCAAAGGATTATATTTTATACACAAACTCAAAAATAGGAGGTACATGGATCACCCTGGAGATGAACTGAATTGTCAAAAAATCCAAAAACAAGCTAGTTTGAAATCGTCACTTGTTTGAACCCAAGCATCATAATTCTATGATACAAGGCCACAAGATTTTTTGAAAATGTGTGGTGTTGTTTCAAGTTTATCTAAAAATTCACAACACCAAACTTGTGTTAAAATAATTAGATGTTCTCAAATTGTCCAAATCACTCTAAGACTTCCCTTAACTTTGTAAGCTCTTCATGCACTTTTATAACTGGCAATAGATTGTGAATTGTCTTCAAGAAGTGTTTTATAAGCATTTATTACATATATGATAAAGTGGAAGTAGTTAGCTCACATGGTTAACAAAAAGATCCAAATTTTGGATCATACTTGGTTTTGGAATATTCCACTATTTGATGTTAATATTTCATAGTTTTTAGATTGTGCCTTTCTCATTTCCATTATGGAATATTTTTTCTTCATATTTTTATCAGTGATAAAATTTTTAAATCGCATATTTTTGAAACTCTATTAATTCCATCTAATTTTTATGATATATTTCCATCAGTTGTAAATGCCTCTACTATCTCATTTTCCAAATTATTCATGGGCACAAACAATTAGAGTGGCTTTGCCCTCTTGAGAATGTTGTAATAAAATCCTTCTCAACATAAAGGATGAAGACTTGGGAAGCATTGTAACACCACATATATTTTTTGGTGATCTTTCCTAATAGCTTCTTGATGTTTATTTTCCAGCATGTTTCCATTGGTAGTTTAAATTTTTAAGGTTTTCCATATATAGATACAGGTCCCTTGTCCTCCAATATATAGTTATATGTCCTAAATTTTTTTTTAATTGTATCTCTTTAGTGTGGTTTAATTAAGTTGCAAGTCATGCAAGGACTTATTTGTGTCATCTCCTCTAACTTTGATCATCTATTATTATTTCTCTCATGCTTCTTTGGCATGGTGTCCAGTATTTGGAGATTTTAATTTGTTTGTGACATTTTTACTTGATTCAATAGGTATGTCAACATTAACTTTTCAGTTGATCATGATGTTCTACTTGACTTGGCATCTTCATCAAATCCATTTAGCTGACATAGCAACCATTCCATACTTCTTTTAGAATTAGCATCAACATCATAATTTAAAAATTGAAATTTGATTCCTTCAATTGTTTTTGAACTATAAAAAGTTACCACTAGTGGGGGACCGTATTTAGTTCCTCTATCATTTTATTTCTTACCCAAGTTACTCTTAACAGAGGATGTTAATGTAAACATAATTTTAATCTTAACTTAGACAATCATAACTATTACAAGATTAAATTGTGTAACTTAACCTAAGTTTTATAATATAAGGTTTGAGTATGCACAATAGAAGTATACACATTGTCACTATTCATTTTAAATCTTGTGTGTGTTTTAAACAAGGATGGTAACTACTCATTTATAAACTCATGTGTATTTACAACCTATGAATAATACCACTCACCTCCCCTCAATATATTACAAAACATTTATGGATTTATTTCCTAATCCACCAATCTTTCAATAGAGGCATGTGCATGACTATGTGCTTATTTTTCTATATCAAATATTTTGATACTTATTCATCCTCTCTTTGGATACCCTATCCAAAAATATTACTATGATCTGGTAGAGCTTCCAAAAATATTTTCAGATGGTCTTGATTTTGAAGATCTCTAGGAGCTTTTCCTCGGTTTTCTATCTTGAGATCAGAGGTGGAGGTAGAGGTAGATCAAAGAATTGGTCATGGTTCCTTCTCCTAAAATTAGATTGATATCATTCTAAAATTTCCATTCAGTTCCAGGTGTAGAAAATCTTGGATTTGACGTGAACTTTCAGAGGCCCTTTTGAAAAATGAATTTTTGTAGATTCAATCATTCTTAAATTAGGGATTTTTTCATGATATGACGAATTTATCTATTGTTGAATTATCATTCCTGATCCAATTACTTTCTCCAATATCCTCAAGAGGATAATATTCAAATATCATTTGGAATATTCTTGTGATAAATTTACCTTGACATAAACCCTTACATATGTAGAAAGTTCCTTGTTTATGCAACCATATTGGCTTGTTATTACTTCAGAATCCCCTCCCTTAATACACTAACAATAGATTGTAAAATATGAACCTCACAAGGGTACATACCATAATAACTCATTTTGGTTAAAAATGGGAGTCTTAATCTTAATTTGAAAAAAATTAGGGTCCATTTAAAAACGTGTCCCTATCTTTTGTCTCCTAAAGGATAACTTCGAAGGATCCCTTAACCAAAAACCAAATTTATAATCCTGAGAGAGCCTCCATTTTTTTCCATCCATTATTTAATTGTTATCTTGGTCTCCTATAAGATATATTATAATAATCCCCCAACCAAAAATCAATTTTCTAGTCTTGAGAGATCCTTTATTTTTGGTCCATCCATTTTTTAATTGTTATGTTCTTTGTTGTGTCCCAATAAAATTTTAAACTTATTTTAACAAGTGTGTGAATAATCCAAGTTTTGGAGTAGCATTTAAGTGGATGCATTCATATTAGAGCAACCCAAATTTAAATCCCACCAATAATTAGGTAACCTACAACGAGAGATATATGATTGGCATATTGGCATATAGACAGTTTCAAGGATTGGACTTCCTTGATCCCTATGAGTGTGAGTTAAAAGATAATATATTTAGTAAGAATAAACTAAAAAACCTAAGGATGTATGGAATAAACCTCCTAGATATTAGGTTAAGCACATTTTAGATGGAAACACTAAATAAATCTATGATCAACAAGAAAGGGATCTTTAGATATGATAATGGATAATATGTGTTAATATTTGTAGTCCACTTGGAACATGATACAAATAGTAAAGTAAAACCAATAGCTCTCTTTGAAGGAATATGATTAAAAAAGGAAAGGAGATGGCAAAAACTTCAAGTGGAATATTGAAGTAATAAAAAGGGGGTATTACAATTATGGGAATAAATACAATGTCATTCAAAAAATTAAGATGGAATTTGAGAATATCAAGATCTCGCACCAACATATTAAAGAGACAAGTGGAAACTTGGGAAACATAGTTTATACTCATCATTTTCCCTCCACGAAAAAAAACTATGGGCAAGATGTTTCAAGATGCACTAAAAACATGTAAGAGAGATAAAACTGAAAATAATGAAAGAAATAGTTTCCCAACAAACCTATGGTACAATGAAGAATGCAAGACAATGTGGAGATCACTAAAATAACCAATAGGTAGAACAAAGGCAAACAAGAAAGCGTATGAAAAAATGGTAATGAAAAAATAAGAGGAATATACAAAAACTCAAAGGAAAGAGCTAACTTATAGAAACATGAACCAAAAAGATTCTCGAGGTAACTTCGCAAGGGATAAAAATAATCAAAGAACAACATAACAACAAGACAGTGGTTGGAGTACTCAAAATAGTTGTATTCGCATGAAAGTGAACAAGATACGCATCTAATAATTAATGTTAATGAAGAGCTTTTCACAATAGAAGACATCTTGCAAAGGATTTAAAAACTAACAATGAGCAAAGCTCGAGACATAAAAAACCTACAAGCAGAGCATCTAAGATGGGGAGTAGATATCCTAGCACTTCAATTAAATAAAAATTCATTGAGGTCATCCAAAGTGGATTTTTGACGGAGTTGACACCTAGCTTAACCATACCTTTGTTTAAGAGTTGAGATGTAAATAATCCCTAAAATTATGCACTATCATGGTCAATATGATTTTTTCAAATATATTTTGGAGTATTATAGAATACATAATTAGTATTTGGGTGGAGGAAAGGAAAGAGGGAAAATGGACAAGTAGGTTTTAGGCCTAAAATCTCCACTATTGATCACTATCTCACACTTAGACACCTATTTTAAAAGGTTTGGGATAAAAAATGGGATGCATATTATTACTTGTAGACTTAAAAAATGCAATTAATATAGTACCCATGAGAAAAATGGAATGGCTAGGGATCCCAACACACTACATGGTAGCATTTCATAGATTTTATGAGCAAGTCAAGGCTAAAATCAAAATGCATGTAGGGTTGCCTGAATGTTTCAGGTGTGATATAGGCATCAAATAAATTTGCCTCTATCCCTGACTTTATTTGGGCTATACATTGATAAGATAGAATATTGTATAAAAAAATTCAAATGGGAGGGGGTCCACCTACCCAATTATTTGGTGAAACTTATACTTTATGTTGATGACCTAATTTTAATGGCAAGGACAATCCAAGATTTAAGAGACCATCTTCGTGCTCTAGAGATATTTTTTAAATAAATATGGATGCAAGGAAACATCAAAATAACCAAATTATGATTTTTTCAGCGAGAAGGAAGGAACAACACCCTGATATTTAGTTTGCAGAAGGGTCCCTTGAAGTGGTGATAGAATACAAGTATTTTGGCCTTGAATTTCGCAACAAGCTCAGTTGGGATACTTGCAGGATGAAAAGAATACAAGGTGGCGAGAGATATTTTTATGCACTTCAAAATAGATGTAGGAATCTTGAGTTATGGGAGTGGAAGACTACCAAGGTATTATTTTGGTTGCTTATCATACCATTGGTATTGCATGGTTGTAATGAGTTTGATATGGAGGCAAATAGAAAAGATCCAAAAGCATCTAATCACAAACAATTTCAGAATTAAGGACTTGGTCTCATATTAAATCATTCTCATTAAAACAGGTACTTTCCCTTTAGAGGCAACTGCTATGACTAGGCTATTAAGTTACTTTTAAAAATAGAAAACATGAAGACCGACATGTGGCCTAGGGCCAAATAAACGAAGAGTTGCACAGGAGAAATAATACTCCAAAGAATTAGAACCACAAGTGGATAAACAAATGGGATATCATCTTAATTGAATGTCCAAACGGTAACAAATACATTAAAAATGATGTGAGTTAAAAATTTAGGACAAAATTTTAGAAGGAAAAAATCAAGAAAAGAGAACACTTTATTTCAGTGTTCAACCCGACTTTTGAACATAATGAAAAACCATATATATAGGCTGAAATTAAATGGAGGCAAAATATCCCCATTGCTCAACTAAAGACTAACACTCATAGACTCATAGGTGAGATAGGATAATGGATGACTCCTAAAGAACAGTAGGATGAGAAGGTTTGTGTTTTTTGCAATACAAGCGCATTTGAGATAGAGGAACTTCACCCTTGAATGTCCTCTATACATGGGCATACGAGCCAAATATGTGGATTCTTTTAAACTTTGCTCCATGGTAGATATATTTGAGGAAAAAAGAATAAAAAGGTTGGGGGAGATGCTAACCCAAATCAACAAAACATAGAGCAACCTTCTAAAAGATACCTTGGTTCCTATGAATCTTTGAGCCAACTGGAGCAATCAGTGTAATCAATGGTCCCATATATTGTACGGTCTTGTGGGCATTTTATTTTTTCAAACACTTTCATTTCATTTCCATATAAATAGGAAAAATATCAAAAAGACTTCACCAAAGCATAAAATATACTTATTTATTAAAATTTGCAAAATTCAAGATCAAAAAAGGAAAAAAAATTGTAGATAAAACTTTATATTGATTTGAACTCATTGGTACATTTTCATGTTTGGATCAAAACACCGATGTGCACTTAAGAGGCATATCCGACTTGGAGCAATAAGGCATGCATATAGAGGCATTTGTACCTTTTTTAATTTTTTACTTGGTTGGGTTATGAAGCCACAAAGGTCGAGAGAGGAAGGCCAAACTTAAGAGGCATATATGATTATGAAGCCATATAGGTGGGGAGGGGAGGGGAGGGACAACTGAACAAGCATATTCATCCTACAACCAATTAACCATTATGTTAGTAAAAGAGCCATTTCCATATTAGCAATGCCTTCATTGGCATAAGGGTCATGGTATTGAGTTTATATTCACAAAATTTTATTATTGCTTACTTTTTGGAGTTTAAGAGGAAATTTTCCTCACAAAAAAATGACTAATGAGAGATAGGGGTAGGAATGGGGGGAGGGGGGAGGGGGGTGTGGGGGTGCGGGCGCGGCAGGGGCATGTAAACTTATCAGGTCCATGACTATCTCTATGGGTTTCTACCCCCGCCTATGAATGGTATTTAGTGATTGGTTGATAGGGAGATAACATTTATGTGTTAAGGTGAGGGTCCAAATTCACTCGACCTATTGTTTGATATGGATAGGGCTCACCTTTCAATAGAGAGGGGATCTGAAAGTCATTTATGTAGTTGACCCCTCTATAGATCTTAAATCTGATGCTTTGGATGCATCAACCTAATGATTTAGATCCAAGTCACCATATATAGATAGAGACAAATGTAATATAAATATACAATTTAATTTGGTCGATATGGTGGAATGGTACAGTTATCGTGCATCATGCATATTATTTATTCATGTTCTTTTATCTATAGGTGCCCCATTTACATTTATACTCATGCAAAAGTGATGTGCACATTATCTAAGATGATTAATTATATCTCGATGAACCGAACTAATGGCGAAGCTTAAATTTGATATTTAAAATTCATGCCATATTTATATTTTCCCGAATTGATTATTTAACATCAATCCATATTTGGAATCTTAAAATCTATGATCCCTTAACCTAGGGGAATGATGATGATGGTGGTGATGACAATGATGACGATGATGAGTTGTTACTTGTCTAATATGTGGATGGTAGGGGTTTCTTTGGTGATCTATAGGATTAAAGCCCTCAATCAGTACTTATTGTTCTTACCTTCTTGAACAAATTGTATCATCTGAATCCATTATTCCTTGTATTTCCTCGTGATTGATAACCACATTTCCTTGCTTTTCTACCATTGAACCCCTAATTTATCTTATGAATTTGTCTCTAGTATCATCTTCCCTAGCTTTTCTACCTCCAACATGGATACCCCTTTTCTTTCATTCTAAAAGTTGTCATTTAGATTAAATATTAAATATATTGGACAATCAATTTTTTTATTATGGATAAGTATTATTCTATCTTCAAAAATAAATTTACTTCACTCACTCTAAATTGGTTTTAAGTAAAGAAAAACAGTGATTCAACTAAGGTTATGGCCCTTGACATAAAGTTCAAGTGCTCTCCCAATGGTCCAAGTCTATCTTACATCGAGAGAGGGAAGTTCATTGATCAAGACCTCGATCTATTTATCAATTCATTTATTATCACTCACGCCTTTTTTGTGAGAGGATCTTTAAGCACTCAACGAATTGTTCATTGTGCTCATACATTTACACCCTTAACTTCTTGATGTTTATCAAGAGCATAAATTCTTTCAATTTATTGATTGAGTGCCTCAAGTCCCTCACATTAATACAAGTTCCTCAGTGGAGTCCCTAAATGCCCTTATGTTAATTGAGTATCTAAAGGTCCTCTCCCATTGGTATAATGCCTAAAGACCCTCAACCTCCTCAACCACAAGGTTATGTTTCTCTTAAATTAATTATTCTTTTATGTCATCTTACTCTCAATCGATAGGTCAAGGCCCTTTTGATCAATTACATAAGTGTCCTCCCCTATATCTATCAATCAAGTACCTAATGATGCTCAGAACCCTAACATCAACATGATGGAGGGAGAGGGGCACTTATGCACTTCTTCATCAAGAGAATACCTAAATGCCCTTATATTGAGCATGAAGGAATACTTGACTTAATCATAGTAAAGAAGCTTGATCGACATCCTATCAGATGAATTCTTGATTGGCCTCCATCATGAAGGAAGTAAAAAAGTGAGTGTGTCCCTTCCCCATATGGAGTTCGAAACCTAAAGGTAATAATTAAGTAAATAATATTTTTCTCGTGTTGGACAAAATAACACTTATAATGAAAATGCAAACTTCCTTATTCAACATTTATTCTCATGTCCAATGATGTCACATATTTAATAGATGATTTATGTGTATCGAGAGGGAGAGGACCCTTTCATTGGGTTGGTATTTCCTCTCCCTCCACATCCTCCTTACATTAGACAAGTTCCTCAATCAATCAATCAATCAAGAGGCCCTACATAACAACCAAATCATATGTTGAAATCATACAAAAGAGCTTCTAGTCATAAATCTAATTGAGACAATGCTCTCTTATGGTTGATCCATTTCACTGAATAACTGCCTAAAGGTCAATGGTTGATCCCTTTTGTTAGGGTTAGGGATTCATGTCAAGATGTATTCTACTTCTTCATGGAGGCCAATTGACAATTAATTTCCAATTGAGATATATTTCACTAAGTGAAGGAGTTACTAGTGTTGAGCATGATATCTCATTATAGGGATGACAATGGAGAATTTCCTTCAAGCTCATTTGATTCCTTTATTGATGAAGCATCTACACCATTCAAACACATGTATGTGCTCACTAATTTAAGGTCATTTATGTGTTCCCGAGGAGACACTCAAACTTTAGGTTGAGAAATTTGAGCACTCGACAATGGCCTAAATGGAGTAGATGGGGGCATAAAGGGGTCTTTAGGCACTCGATTTCCTCACTCTATCGAGCAAATCCCTCAACCTATTTTTGTCGATTTAAGGGCCTAAAGGCCCCCTCATTAGTTGAGAGGTTCATTATTGCTCACCCTTGAAGGCCCTTTTTAGATCGACCATCTAAAGGCTCTGTTAATTCTAACAATTACTTAATCCTGAAAATTATATGATCTATATCAATACTTTGATATATTATACATTTTTTCCATTGGACTTATTTGGCTATCATTATTAATATAGAACAATAAAATGGTTTCTTTATATTTTTTTTTATAAATATCTATGTTTGCATTGCAAAAAAAATGAATAGCCAGCTTTTACTTGTGGCATGCTCTACTATAATACATTATTGTATTCATCCTCTATTAGTGTAGGTTTTTATTTTTCCCTATTTATTAATTAGGGAATATTATATATTTGTGCATATATGTAGTTTTCCTACATTCGTGGGATATGCTAGCTTATGTGGAGATTGTGTGTCATATTTATGTCATAAGTGACTCCTTTGACCGACTATTCCGGGTATGGGAGTTACTTCTCTATTCTTGGCACCTTGTCACCACATTTTTTGGAGGAGTCTATTCTTGGGGTGCTTTGACCACCATTTGTGGGGGAGTTACTTTCTAGCTCTCATATATGTATTCTTCATTTTGGCCATTTCATGTTAATCAGATTTTGGTTTTCTCCATTTGTCTTGTGCAATTTATCTTCTTATTTTCAAATTGTTTTAGCATCTTGTGGTGTGCACTTGTTCATCTTGTGTGATCACATATTCATTGCACTCGCGTTATCCAGATTCTGGCAACAACTCCGATATCCTCTTCTTAATCCCAGTGTCCAATGAGCACGTGGGGCAACTAAAGAACCAAATCAAATCTTAGGGCATCTTTTGCTAATGTGGCGTTATATAGCGCATGGGACTTTTCTCATTGTAAAATGCTTACAACAAACACACAACTCTTATTGTCTTTTAAAAATGATCAATTTATAGTTACATGTTGAGTTCAATATACAATTTGGGGCTCACCAAACAAAATACTATATTTTAAAAAGACGTGTGTTCTATGGACACAATCTTGTGTAATATCAACCACCAAATTGTTATGACAAAAAAAAATCAATATCATAACAATTCACTTTATATAGTTTTGACCAATAAAATTAAGTTATGTCAAAGCAATCCCCAACTAACAAAGAACATCCCCCATCGTTAACAAGTTGTTAATTCTCTTTACAACATGTGTATGGAAATGCTCTATAAATCCATAAATCTTAAGTGACCAATCAATTGCAAACAAATTATGTTCCT
Organism: Torreya grandis; assembly: GCA_037957365.1. Taxonomy (NCBI): domain Eukaryota; kingdom Viridiplantae; phylum Streptophyta; class Pinopsida; order Cupressales; family Taxaceae; genus Torreya; species Torreya grandis. The sequence goes on along the minus strand of JARHVA010000167.1, from coordinate 3,461,640 downwards.
CCAATTTTATTTACTTTTGAATTTCAACCTCCTACACCCAACCTTATTTTTTGGCATTGTGCCATAATAAATGAAGACTTTTTCAAACATTTATTTGTGAAGATTGAAATGTATCCTCTTCACTTAAAAGGTTGGATTGATTTGATCCACTCTTATATTTTCATGTAAAAAATAATTTTGCATTAATATGAGATTTTAGTTTCAATAAACTCTTATTTTGTATACCTTATGTTTTGTTTATCGATATAATTTGTTGATTGTAAAGTGAATGACAATTGCATGGCCAACCTACAAACCCTCTCAACATGTTACTGAGCATATGCTTGTGTCTTTTGAGATTAAAATTGAATTGTTGTAAACTATTGTCCTAAATTTTGCACATTTATAAAATTCATTAAACCAAGCAAGCAACTAGTTTGCAATAATTTGGATCTATAAAAATATATGGATCTATGCTACAAACACAATAACAACTTAACATGTAGTTCACATAAATTTTCACGAGGAAAATTAATAGTCTTATTATATTGATATTTTCATAGTTCCCAGTACTCATTCAAAACATTAAAATTGTTATTGCTTTTTGTAAGTATAAGGTAACCTCTTCAATACAATCTAAACAATCCCATAAATAAATTTCCGATTAGTTATGTTAGATCTAAGGTTGTAGGATTATGACATAAACTCATCAATATAAACAAAACAATCACATTATTGTATTTCAAACTAATTTGCCTATTCAAAGCATTACACAAAATGATCCTTATTGAGAAGGTTTTTGTGCAAGCAACAAGGGGGAGGATTGAGACCATGAATATGGGTACCCATTTTGAGACCTTGTAGGGCTCCTTCGCTTCATGGGAGGATACAAAGACATAGGGTAGACTGACAATAGGTTGGATGATGAGGGATGTATAGGTTGTAGTTGTTACCCACGTATAGTGGTTCGTGCGAGAGTTTTCACAAGTAGTCCTATGCATGAGGATATGTGATAGAATAGGCAACCCCAACTAGGGAATAGTTAGCAGGGGAGGTTAGACCCAAGATGTAGGAAATAAAATGGGGGTTGTGAAGACACTACCGTGGGTGCTTGGGACCCTTGAACTTATAGATCAAAGAGATTTTAGCACAAGACCCAATGGAACGAGCACAATTTTTGAGACCTCAGTAATCAACTTTGTGTTTGCAAAGAGGGAGACGAGAGTCGGGGTTATTGACTTAAAAAGTAGAGAAGGATGATGTTCTCGAAGGGCAACAAGATATAAGGTTGTCCTTGATCAAAAAAAAAATGGAGAGGCTATAACTACTTGATAGGGGAGCAATCCAAGTGAAATTTGATATTTCCCAGTTGTAGTAAACTCAAAAATATAGATTCTAGTTATAGAGTTAAAAAAATTATTTTCAAAATGGATGGAAAGAAAAAAAAAAATGACTAAAAAAACCTTCATTTGTGGGTACAATCGCAGAGTGGCAATCATTGATCAAAGCAATTCATCATGATATCCTAGACAAGGTGCTCCAACAACATAATACCACAACAATGCGTGACCATTTGGCTTCATCGGCTAGGAGATGTAAATTCCTTCAAGCTAGTAGGAGCAAATGTAGAGGCACCACAAGGGTAGTCCTTCTACGACAATAGTAGCTACAAATGATATCTTGAGACAAGTGATGAACCTATAATAGGGTCTTTTCATAAAGCATCAAGCATGGGTACCATTTGCCAAGTTATTAATACTTAAAGCAATTTATAGCTGAAGTGAAATCTTACCATTGTAGAGGGCGAAGCACACTGGAGCCGAGCACAAGTTCAAACCTTTTCTCAGTACCTTACTAGTGCTAGAGAGGTTAATGTTTTCACATAGTTTTTCCCACCCCCTAGTCTGGGCACTAGAGGCCTGTGATGTATCTATGGTTGATCACTTTGTACCAAAACATTGTATATATGTGACATGGTATTTGATCCCATGTTCTCCTTTGTAGATGTGTACTTTGTTTTTCATGTGGCATTGTAACATGTTAATATATCATATATCTTGTAATCAAATAACCAAAGATAATGGAACATTTTTGACAAAGGAGTCTAGTGAAACATACAATGTGCTATCACAAGCAAGGAATGGATTAAAATAAATCAATGTTTATGCAATAATTTTTTGATGAAAGCCAACCATATAATGGTAAGACTAATGTGACATACAGGTAAGAATGTTTGATCGCAAACAAATGTGACATACAGGGAAGAATGTATGATAGCATAGGCACCAAGGGCTTGCAAGTTGAATCAATAAGGGTTACATTACTACTCACGAGCGTATAAACAGTGATAACAAAATGAGTCAAGTCTGAAGTATTTTCAAAGTAAGATAAAAATGACAAGGATGTGGTCAAATAGTAGCAATATCTATTAAAAGAAAATTGGGAATGACAAGGGGGAAAATAGTGAAGCACTATAAAGGCAATAATAATCATTGTCGAAGACGACACGACACTATAATCAAATTGGCAAGACTACGACCTTTCTACATCGAAAGGTTAACCCTATTTTAATGTTGTGATTTGGGATACTTAGTGAAACAAGTAATTTATTCTATAAAGGCCATGAGATACATGAAAAAGCAGATGTGCCTCACTTCCCATGGATTTTTTTTTATCCCTCAATTCTCGTCAAAGCTACTAGTTGTTATGAGGATTGGGTACTTGCATGAAATGGCAAGTGGTACGAATGATGCATATGAGGCATCCTACCACAGCGTACCACTCTAACACACTCCAATAGACCTCTATCTTTATTTTAGGCCAACTGTGAAGTTTGAGCTTTCAAATGGAGGTCGACGGGAACACATCCCATAAATTTTCACTTTAAAAAGTTTCGTGCTTTGTAAAATATTACCAGTTTTAGAATAAACTAGGCTTCTAGATAAAGAGCATGTAGCTTGCACAAGGGAAGCCATATCGAAATAGAAAGGAATCAAAGGGCCAGATATTTAATACTTTTCTAATAGAACATGGAAAAAATGTATTTAAAATCAAGTACAAAAAAAGTAGTGTTTGGTCAGAATACATTTATGCCCCAAACTAATGGGGTGCCTTAAAACACGTTCTTTTTTTTTCAAGTTTTAATAGCATCTGCTCCACAGCTATTACGCCTTACCAATTAAGCAAATTGTTGACTTCAAAAATATAATGGCCGACATTAGGTTCTACCTCGCAGTTTAACGAGATTCTTAAACCTCTGAAAGAAAGCTATAACTGAAATTTAGCATCCGATGAACAATTATCGCATTGCTCTATACAGCAGCTATTGAAAGCTTAGAGAAAATTGGTCACAATTGAATGGATGCTACAATAAATAGATCACTAATAATTGTTTGCATAGTTCTTGAAGAGAAGCCTGATATTAATTTTTAACAGAAGAATAACTCCTGAATATGATATCCTCAATGGCTTCATGCAGCAAATAAGTAAACTGCAGTTCCTGAAGAAATAATATTGGGAACTGCATTGTCGCGGTCATCCATCACTTTCAGTACTACTTCTAACATCACCATCAGAAGTATTTTTAACACTTCAGCCTCACTTGGATCATTAAGTGCACTGTCCTCTTGAACAATGTTCTTAATTCCTCATTTGCTGCCATTCCAATCTCCCTGTTTAAATCAAAAAAATGAATTAGATCTCTATTCCATATATTAGTCTATGGAATCAAACCAAAATTGAATGCAAGTCTGAAACACAGGCTGAAATGACAAGCATCAAGAAGAAACTTTAAACTGATTTAACTCTCAGATAAAACACTCACACAAAAAGAAATTCTGCATACTGTAACACTTAAACAAAAAGATCTGCTGCATACCGAAGATAAAACATCTCAAGAAGACATTTGCCGCATACTGCAGATAAATTCTACCGACAAGCTTGTTCCATTTTACACCCCTCAACTGAGCTCTAAAGAACGAAATGTATAAGACATAATATAGAAGACTTGTGTTGATAGGATTTGTATATCATCAGAACTCAAGTCAGTTGTCATTGCCAACTGAATTGCACGGCCCATAGTAGCCTCTTCTCAAAATCCAATCTTGTGAAATTCTTCACTCGGACCAACAGAAATAATCTTGTTAAATTCTTCAATTTGGAAGACAGAAAGGGAAAAAAGGTATAGGAAAACTTGTTTTCCATATTTGGGACCTAGAAGTGGAATTCTCAGTTTTTAACAATGCATAGAAAAGCAGAGCAGCTTGGATGAGAAGTTTGCTCTTAGCCGGATGATATGCCATGGATGGAGGAATACAAGATTCAGGTCTAAGCGCATATGTCCCATGGAGGAAACCAGCCAAATTGCATGGAAACCGACTTTGTATAGGAGATAAGTGAAGGATCAATTGGTACATCCCTTCTGCACCAAAAAATTGATGGAGAGACAAGAAGGCTATGCAACTTCAAAAAAAAATTCCTTCTAAAGAAATGGAGAAGCAACCTTTAAAGATCCTTGAAGACACTTCTGAGGACATGGAGCATGTAGTCAGATATAAAGGAGATATTGTAGTCTTTCTGAAATATGAAGTCACAATGCAGGTTGTTTCATAGAAAGCGCAGAACTCTGTATTAAAATGTTACAGAATGAAGAAAAGATTCCCAATTTTGTTGGAGTCTTTGTTTTACCTCTGCAGAGGTTTTCTCCCATGTATATATCTGTGTTTCATGCATGAATGTTTGATTACATATGCTTCTGTTCTTTATTTTCTGTAGTTGCTTTCCGACACACAGAAGTTAGGAAATGCAGTTATTTATCCCATACAATCTGTGAATTTTCATTACCTGTTCAACTTCAGCAAAGAGATTCGTTTATACGATAGCCGATTACATCTCAAATTTCGGTATTAGAAGAGTTTCTTGGCCCTATGAAGTGGTCTATCACATATTTATGTTGGCCAAGGAAAAGAAGAAATGTGGTGAAGGAGAGCTATTTACGTGTGACCCCAAAACATGACAAAAGCATGGGCAACATTGCACAACATCTATGGAAGAAGAAACTTGACAAATGGATTTCAGAGCCCAATTTGCTATGATGCAGGCCAGTATTTCTGCCTTAATCAGTGTAGATAAGAAACTGTTGGCAGACAGGGAGAAGAAAACCCCATGGAGGGAAGAGGCTTAAAAGCAGAGTTCCAGCAAGAGGTTGATGATGAGACACAGGAATCAAAGAAAAGTCATATAGAAGGTCTCTCATAGCCACCTTTCAAAGCAGAGACCAATTTATAGAACCTTACGAGGGGCATGTAGATGCAAGAAAGCTCGAGGAGTGGTTCCAGGTTGAGGCAGCTTGAAGGGTACTTCGGAATCCATGGGTTATATGATGAGCAGAAAAACTGTTTTTCTCAATTGATGATGACTAATAATGCTCTGGGTAGGTGAACAAGCTGTATGCAGTCCTAGAAGGCAAGCAAGAACTACTTTTACCCCATCGGGTACAAGGAATAGCATCTTCTCAAGTAGCAGTATACCTCAGAATTTTGGAAGGAGACCATTTCAATGAATGTCCACCAAAATGATAGAGACTTGCATGTTCGGTCATGTTCTGAAGTTGATCCTTTTTAGTGTGAACAATGTTAACAATATCTGCAAAAAGCCAGCATACATTGTGTTGCTCCCTAAAATTGTCCAGTAGAATCCAGTAACATAGAAATTTGAATCAAGTTCTAAGTTGGGTCAAAGTTGAGTTGAGATGAAAAAATAATTTAAAGTGAAGAATCTAGATGTTTCTCTTTAGGGGAAGTTCTCAAGAAATATTGTTAAGTGATAAAGCGCATTTTCGCACCATGCTTGTCCGACCCCCGGGGTGCGGAAACATGAAGCTTGCCATGGATCGTGCTTTTGCACCATCTGTGCCCACGCAGCCGGCCCCGCCCAACCCTGCTGGTGGGGCGGATACAAGGCCACATCTACAGTCACCACAGACACATCTTTGTGCCTGCAGGGTCAGGTGGGTCCTGCCACCTGGGCATGCGGCATGCGCGGGGAGGATCAGCAGCCAATGTGCGTCGATTTCTCCCCCAATTTTATTTATAAAGGTTATGTGGAGCTCATTCTCAGCACAACTTCCGCTCTGATCCCAAGTGCCTAAAGATCTCCAACCTAACACCAAATTCTCATACGAAGAAGATTTTTTTTGAAAAGATAGTCAAATTATTCTATTTTTGAGTACTCCGCAGTGGCAGGGTTTTCAATAGAGTTGGCACATCTTTCCAACGGTTTTCAGTTAGAGGGAGATTTGCAGTTCCTTGGGTCCTGCAGAGTTCCAGGTCACCACCATCTTCACTCAGCAAACAATCCAGAGGTCAGAAGGTATTTTTATGACCACCATAGTCTGCTCTTTGCAACCATCAACAGGTATAACAGTTACAGGAAAACTCTTGAGGCATGGGTCGAGCAATTGCTATTGGATGGCATTAAATATATTGAAGAGTTGATCAAGCTGAATGGAATGATTGATTCAAAACATGTCAAAATCGATCAACAAATCTAGTGCCATGACAAAGAGCTGAAGTTATGGGAAAGTGTGAAGGGAGATGTACAACAAATGACTAGCATTGATACAGAATCAATGGTCAAAGCAGAATGTTTTTATAAAATTGAGGATGATGCCTCTTGTAAATGGTTGGAATGAAAATTTAAACAAAGCTATGGAGGAACTGAATGATCAGATCTGAAGAGAAAAACACAAAGATCTCTTATAAGATGGGAGAATTGCATTGTGATATATTGAAAGAAGATGGGACAGTCAATATATTGTACAGGAGATCGAATAGCAATTCAAGAAATTGGTTAAGGAAGAATTATTCAAGGAAAAGGTCTTCAATGTTGCCTTGATGACTGTACTCAGTGAGATCCATGTCTCACTTGAATAAATGAACCACCAACTGACTGAGTTCATGGAAGTCCCAAATAGAATGTTGCTAATATCTGGTAAATAGTTGACACGTTGTAGAGATGTAGTGGTTCCTAAGGAAAACAATTTTTGAAGTGATGAAAGAGTTCAGAATATTTAAAACGGCCAAGGAAAGGAGCAACACAGAATCTCAACAACTCCACCTCCAAGTTCATCAAAAGCTTAGAATGTTTAGAGCTATTTTTTCAGTTTTGTCTATTTTCTATCTCAGGAAAGTTGTATTATCATTTTGTGAAAATTTGAAAATTAGTGAAAGTATGAATACCAAATGTCACAATTTGATGTGAAGGGTCAGCCCATTCCCTCCTTTCTCTATAAATAGGAGATATGGCAATGGTACAAGGGCTGTTTGATAATCAGTGTAATTTTATTTGAAAGGAAGGAGAAAGAAACTTTGTGTTCATTCTTTAACCAAACAACACAGAAAATACCAGAACTTTGTGTCTAGTGTTTCCTTTGTGGATGTGTATTTTTCTTACGTTAATACATATGTATTTATCAATCCAAGCAATACTTGTATTAATCTCTGCCATGTCCCCTTCTCAAATATGAGTAGTTGAAAACCCTCAGCCTAATTCCCTGTTCCCATAGGCTAAGGGAAGGAAAAATCAAAGGAGAAACTTTGGTTCTCTTTTTCAAGTTGTAAAAAAGTTACTTTTGATCAATATTTTTTAATTTTGACTTGAAAAGGGGATTTTTGGATCATGGGCTAGTTTAGCCCTTATGTGAAGTGATAAGGCATGTACTTTTTAAATGTTTGAATTTTCCCTCCAAGTGGACTGCACCTTTTGGGAAGGCTTTTAGAAAAGAATGATATAAAAAGGTGAAGGAGGGTCATTTTGAGAGGTTACCATGTTTATGAATTGAATTTTTGAGTTTGAGCACGAAATGCTTGACTTATCTCCATTGAAAACGACAACATTCACTGGAAATATGAAATTAAGGACGGAAACCCTTAACCTCATTTGGACAACTTCATTTCAGAGGTTGCAAAGGGCAGAATTGAGCAGTTTATGGTTTCTAGTGAATCATCTTATGGAGCTTTGCAGTTTGCAAGGTTCTGGGAAAGAGAGGTGGCTATTGAAGACCCTTTGGAGGGTGAAGAACTACATTGTCAGACCTTTTAAATTCAGCAACTCACTTGGGGGGTCTTTCCTAAGGTAGCAACTCACTTTGGGAAAGAAATCTGCAGTTTTTGGGGCAGATTATCGGAGATTTTTGATATATTTACAGTTAAATATTCAGCAGGTATTTATTTGTGATTTTTCAGCCCAATACTTGTATCCAAAAATCAAATTTGAAGGTATTTCATGAACTGTAATTATTCTGGAATTTTAGCAAGTATTTTGATAATAAAATATTGCAATTGGTGCCATAAATGTGTATTTCTAGAATTCCGAATTTTTTTGTTAGGGTTTTTGATATAAAAATCAGAAATTGCTCTTGTTGGTGTTAGGGTTTATGGTTAATTTTCAGATTTGCATAATATGTCCTAAGAGGGACATCACAATCTCAAACGAGCATGCTACGTTTTAGAAACCCTTCTTGTCATGCATATGACGAAATCTGTGTTTGCTCATCCATGTATGACCCTTCGTCTTCCTTTCTTTTATTTTTATTTTTGGTTGAAAGCGGTAAAACTTAAAACTCCATTCAACCTGTAGATATTGTAAATAGGTTTATTTCATTTTTTCCTATTTTCAATCCCCTTCGAACAGAGGAGATATTTTTGTCTCCTTCACTGTTGCAAAATTTCAGATTCGCCAAAGTGTCAAATATTTCACCAACACATTGAAATGAAGGGAAAAATATAGAATCCTCAAAGAGGTGTTACCTCCTCACCGTCGCACAAAGAATCCTCAGAGAAGCAAAGAAACTTAAAGGGAAGTGGATGCCACTTTTTTTCAGAAGTACGATGGCTCCACAAAGAATTACTGCAATCACTGTGATATAAGTTGCATCCTAAACTCCATCATTGAAATAAGAAGAGCAACAAAGAAGAGAAAAAAAAAGCAAGTTAGAAGAGGGGTACAATTCCATTCAGACGAGAAACTAGGGTGCACCATGATTAAAAAAAACCCAGCAACAAAACCACAAAACTTGAAAGAGGAACAAGAGAGTCTTTGCCTTACTGAAATTCAAATCAAGGTGTCCAAGGTGAGTGGATTTGATTAATTCATGCTCTATGAAGACCTTGATTTCTAAAGCATTGGTGTAGAAATTCAGGCTTTACACCTACAAACATTCAAAGCCATACCCTTTAGCTTGGGGTCACAAAGACAGTGAACTACAACCGACTAGGCAATGCAAAATTCCATTTGCCATATTAGAGGATTAAATGGATGAAGTGGGATGTGATGTAGTGCCACTCGATGTTTGTGGGGTTATTTTTTGCAGCCCCTACTTATGTGATAGAGATGCAATATTTCTCTGAAGAAGTTCATTTAGGATGGTAAGCTTTACCTGATCAATGTCTATAAAGATAAGTAATAAAATTTACTCGGTACCTGCAAATCAGGGGAAAAGGTTGATTACTTCTAGTAAGAAGTTAATTTTACGGATGATCAACTAGAGGAACAAACAAGGGTTCACAGAACCAAAACATTTGCCTTAAAAATGAGAAGTTAAACGGTCGAATTTGGAATTTGATGAAGTCAAGAAGCAATAGAAGGAGCTCTTCCACCATGGAGTGATACAACCCAGCTCATCCCCTTGCAATTGGCCTAGTGTTGGTATCCAAGACAGCACATGAAACATGTGTATAAATTACAGGGTATTAACAAAATTACCATCAAGAATAGTTACCCTCAACAATGGGTCATTGACCTACTTGATGTCCGTACCAGCAGTTTATTTAGTGTTAGTACGACACAGTACATTTGTATGACATGGGACCCACACGTACTATTTCATGTGGTTTCCAAAACGTGTTTCTGGAATCTTCCTTGTTTTTCTTATTTAAAGGGTACGACCCTGTTATTGTGATGTACAAATAATTCATATCCAATAAAAAGAGAGCTGCCATCATCCCGTGGTTTTTCCTGCAAGTTGCTGGTTTTCCACATAATATCTTGTGTACTATATTTCTTTATTTTATTGTAGTACATTAAAATTTGTCTCTTATTCTTAACAATATTTAAGGTACTGTGATCCTATTTGGTTTATGTATACAATGACTATTTAAGGTGTTGTTCAATGGATTGTTAAATGAGTCATCCCAACAATGAGGCAACAACAGACACATGACACTTCGGGAAAGATAAAATGTCATAAATGTATTTGATCATGTATATCATCCAATTCAATCGGTACAACCATCGACTGTGAAACATGAGTAATCTACAACATGTTGAGTCTCGAAAAATACTCCTTTCTGTTGTACGAGCTAAAACAACAAATGGTTGGCATCAAAAGTACTCTTTGAGTACATATTTGAGTTCCTCTCAAAAAATTAGACAAGTTCAAAAACGGTATGTCATTTTGAGTTCGTATGCAAAAGTCATAGCCTTCGGAAGTCAGAGCACTTTCTTGCAAGTTAAACTTTGGAGCTCACTTGTCAAACTCTAGAGCTCAACTATAGAACTCCGAAGCCTAACAGTATTGGGACATTTCTCCTTCCCTTTGGCGGTTAAGTTGAGCTTCTTGGCGAGTTTTGATGTTGGGAAAGCATAAAAACAAGTCTTGGCAAGGAGACATCAGAGAGATTAGAAGATCAAAAAATAATAAATTCATAGAGATGCATACAAGGAGGGGGACTACACGGTCAAGATAGTTGAGTTTAGTAGTTGATGACTACATGGCTGTAATAACTAAGTTCAATAGTTTTCATTGTTTGAGAGGCAAGTCTTCCACCAAACATTGCAGAGACCATTACAAGTATGAGAGCCACAAGGTTGGTTTTCGTTGTAAAACCAAAAAGGCAAAAAACTTGTAAACAACAAAACATAGTGGCGATGAGGAAGGATGGCATCACTATTGTTGGAGTTTTCTCGCATTGAGTTTCTCCAAAGTATGTCTTGTGTTATCTCTCTTTGTGGTTGATGTGTTTGTTTATTTGCATGTTTACATTCTTGCAACCGCATTGACAAAGACTTGGAGCAACAAATTCGGGGCAAACACGTTTAATATACCGATCTTGGAGGAGGGCCACTCGGGGAAGGCATTGTCCATGTTTTCTTGTCTAAGTTTATTGACTCCATTGATCCACGCCCCTCAAGGGAGGAGGCCTAGCATGCTAGTTCTTTATGCTTTGTCATTTGTTTTACTTGCATGTTTACATTCTTGCTAATGCATTGACAAAGACTTGGAGCACCAAATCCGGGCACAAACACGTTTAATGGACCAATCTTGGAGGAGGGCAACTTGGGGAAGGCATTGTCCATGTTTTCTTGTCTATGTTTCTTGACTCCATTGATCCACGCCCTTCGAGGGAGTAGGCCTAGCATGCTAGTTCTTTATGCTTTGTCATTTGTTTCATGTCTTAAACGCATGAACTAACTTGCTCCGGAATCCTATTCTACACTTGGACCACTATGTGTTAGCTCTCCATTGTTCTTGCATCCAATGGATTGTATAACATAGCATTGCAGTGCGGACCACGTGCAACCGCTATTTTTACGTCTGCTCACTTTGCTTGCATATTGCCAATCATTTGCAGTGCAAACCACGTGCAAGTGATTGCCATTCATCGTCCATCTGCTCATTCTTCTCCTTTTCCACATTGTCCATTCTCTCCGCAGTTTTGTCATTATCATTCTGACCACTATTTGCATTTTTTTTTAAATCAATGAAAAAAAATTGTAGGCTTGCAAGCCGTACGGTTCCTTGATTGAAGGTCTGAAAGTTTTGTAGCGCATTGAGGGATTGTTGCATTTCTTTACCATTGGATCTGATTACGATTCAACATTATGCAGGTGTCAGCTTCATTCCAAAGGCTGCTCCAAACTCACCCTTAGCTACAGTGTGCACAGCTTCTGACCCCTGGTTTAGCTCTCGGCCCACTACCCACAACGCTGCGTTTTAAAGAAAGGTTAACAATACACCATCTAAGACCTGGTATCCTCTCTCGGGACCTCTCATTACATATCTGGACTTAAAAAGCTGCAGCTTCTTCACGGTGTTTCTGCTCCATGATGACCCTAGGATACTCAACATTAATCGTAGTTGCCAGCATTACATTCACTCCAGCGATAGCCTGCTAAAAGATCTTCGAGCTCCACAAACTCCCACCTCCTGCAACGCCAAATCTCAAATTTCTTCTGCACCATAATAGTCCTTTGTTGCCTTCAACGCAGCCCGTGGTTTTCTTTTCTTTTAGTTTTTAGGTTTCGGTGTAGTTTTATTTTGTTTTGTTTTTAGATTTAGGTTAATTTCCGTGGTTTAGGGTTTTTTTTTTTTTTTTTCCTTCTTTTTGATTTTTGTTTGAATCCATGGTTTTAAGAAAAGATTCATGGTTTTATTTTATTATAAGTGGTTTTAATTAAAAAAAAGTTTCATGGTTTTGTTTATAACCCATGGTTTTATAAACTACATATGGTTTTCTTTTTAGTTTTTAAGTTTTTTAGTTTATGTTATGACTTTAAATTTACAATTTTTTTTTGTTGTAGTTGTTTTTATTCTTTTTAAAAGTTATATTAATAGGGTATGTTTATAACATTATAGAAATTCTTTTAAATTGCCTTTAAAATTCATTTGATATTGAGTTTAAAAACTCTTGTTATGTCATCCAAGTAAAGTAGTTGTGCACGATAACTTTTCAAGAGTCGGGGCAAATTAATGTTTTAAGCATATTTAGTACATAGAGTCAACATCATTGTAAGAAAGTATTTTCGGTTGAAGTCGAAGTTCACTGAGTCAAAAGTGTGAGGGGGATAAAATGGGAAGGACAAATCCAATTGACAAATTTGATGGAAAGGATTTCCATACATAGCAAATTCAAATACAATTGTTGTTGATTGAAAAAGATCCTTAGGATATTGTTGATGACATTGTGGCAAGACCAAGAGAGCTCAACGAGCTCCAAAAACGAAAGGTCAAAAATAAGAAAGCCTTAGCCATTATTGGTCTCGGCATATCAAAACCATATTTGCATCATATAAACTTCAAAAAATCCTCTAAAAAAATCTGGGAATTACTGAACACACTATTTGGATCTCACGCTGATAGTACTGAAATAACTATGAAGCAAAAATTGTATGGTCAAGAATGAAAGAAGACAGAGATATAGTATCTCACATTAGCTAGTTCCGTTCTTTCATAACCCAGTTGGCTAAAATAAAAGAAGAAATAAAGGAAAATGATGAAAAAGCTATAATTTTAAATAGCATGCTAGTATGTCCAATACGGTGTTTAATCTAAATAAGCTAAATCCAAGCTTAGAGGACATTACATCGACATTACTTGATGAGGGAAACAAGAATAAAAATAATGTTTCAAAAGAAGCATTGTTGGTCACACAAAACAACCGGACACTTCTTACAAAAATTCTAAACGTGCGATCAAATCCAAAAATGGAAAAAAAATATGTTGTTTTGGTATGGGTACAGGGATGTTTTGGGTACGCAGAAACGTCATTTTTCAAAAACTTTGATTTGGAAATACTGTGGATACATCCGTACCTTTTATTAATATATATATTGCATATTACTCATTTTTTAAGTAAAACACTTGAAAATACTAGTAATAAAATATTTGTCTATAAAAAGATAAAACACTTAAAAATATATAATATCCATTCATTCATTACTTCAAAGACAAAATGTACATTCAAATCTAGAATAAATCATCTAAATTGCCCTCAAAATCATGAATACCACTCCCACTATTTTTCAACTTTATCATTTATTGATGCTCTCTCACAAGGGCTCGTCAGTGCATTTCTCCCAGAGTGTATGCCTTGAGGGGTGCATAGGGAATCAAGTGGGATTGACTTGTGGCACTTTGCGAGATATGTTCTCATACTATTCTATCATACCTACATCCCTTCATGCAGCGTTATACCTCCTATGTTGTCTCGAAATCTTGAAACCCTGGAATCTGACCAAGTCTGAAATATGATAGGACTGTCCAAAACCTAGATTTTGCATTATAGCTCCTAGAGGTGTGAAACCACTCTCAAACATCCTGAAAGTATCTAAATAAAATATAACTTAAAGTAGGGACATCTAGTTTCTTATACTTGAATGATTATTTTATTTATATACTTGAAAGTATGAGTGTCTAGAACTCTTTTATGTGATGAAATAAACCTGTAGAGGCAAGTGTTTGAGAATGTGTGTGTGTGTGTGTATTCCACTATAATTTTTAAAATATGAATGCAATGAAGATGTGCTAAGTGCATCAAGTCTGAGTATGCCCTGAAAGTGTGTCCATGAGGGAGCATCCGGCCCGAGCAACATAGAGATAAAGGTACTCCTTAAGTGGAACCCCTCTTGTGCTTGCATCATTCGGTATCATAGGAAGGTTTTTTTCTTGCGCGCTGAGTGTGTGAAGACTCCCGCTGAGTCAGTTACAAACCATGAAAAAGAAGTCTGTGGAGTGCACTGCAAGTTTTCAAAAAAAAGCTTGCATGGTAGAGAGGATGAGTTTGTTCTAGGGGTGAGAGAAGTCATGTAAGTGTTGAGGAAGTGGGAAGGCTCTTTTGGAGTCTATTGCAGATGGTGAAAGAGAATCCTATTGGTTGTGGAAAGATGGCACACAAAGGAGGAAGAGCATGAGTAGAAGACATGACTTAAATGTTGAAGGAATTTCACACAAGGTTGGATATGATGGAGATAACTGGGCAAAGTGGAGATATTGCAGTTGTGGTGAAGATGATGAATAAGAGATGATGATGGAATTGTTGTCCCTACAAGCATGGTTAGATGTCTTGGAGAAAGAACTAGCTGGAAAATAAAAGAGACCAGCAAAGGACAAGATGAAGAGGAGTCGGTCTATTTGTGATTTTGAATTTTTATGCGGTAAACAGAGCCCAGATAAGCTCATGAAATAGATAGTGGAGTTAGAAATGTATTTTGAAGATGATATTATTGAAGACCCCATGAGGGTAAAGATTGCATGCAAGAAGTTGTGTGGAGTTGCAGTTGTATATTGGATAGATCTCCAAGAAAGAAAAAAAAAAGGTAATAATAAGGTGAGTGGATGGGCACATATTGTTTCCAAGTTGATGAAGCATGTTGTGCACCCAAGAAAGCAAGTAGAGTGGATAAAGAAACTTCATGTCTTGAAGCTTGAGAGAGTAGAAAAAAAGAAAAGATTTCCATCAAAGGCAATATGAGAGAGAAGTTGCCATGTGAGCAATTGAAGACTACTTTGAGAAGTAGAAAGGAGGACGATCTGTATGTCGAGAAAAAGGTTGTCTTGAAAGACAACAAGAAGGTGTGGTTTCCATGTTAAAAGCCCAAGTCTATTTTGAAAAATAGCAAGGTGGAAGAGATCTATGAGCAGCGCATAGAGGAAGGAATCCTCATGCAAAAGGATATGGAGGTGATAATAGTTGAGGCAGAAGGAGGAGACCCATTGTTTTATAATGGGAATGAGTTTGTGGTAGCCCATAAGTGAGAAAAATCATAACCATCCTTGGTAAGTGAAGGCAATGCATTTATTATTTCTATTTTGGAGGGAAGAAGAGTTGAGAACAACCAAGGAAAGTTATAGGTTTCTATAAAGGATACAACAGATGTAAAAGAAAAGAGCAGCCATGAGGAGTTGCAAGTTTCCGTGAAGGAAACAATAGAGATGGTTAATGTGTAAGTTAATGCACACAAGGGGTGTATGGTTGCGGACCTTCCATTTGGAGGAGAAAATAGAAAGAAGAATGTGGAGAAGACGGCGATGGAGGTTGTTGACAATGGGCCTATGGAAGACCATTATGAGAGCGAAAGATTTAAGAAGAATGTGAGAAATAGAGAAGAGTTGGATAGCATGTCCTTAATTGTGATGAAGCGCTAGAAGTGTTTGTGGGAACTATTGATTTCCTTATATGTTTGTTCAATGTGCAGGTCCAGCAAAGATGGAGATAAAGATGGTGGGCATGATTCTACCAAATAGATAGAAGAATAAAAGTGGTGTTGCGTATGTGGGAGCAGCCCATATAAATGTTGAAGGAGAGACTCTTATGAGTCAAGATATGCATTGTTATCATATGGACAAGGAAAGTGCAAGGTTATTTTCACATGACATGGAGGAGATCAAAGAAGGCGAAGGCAATCAGCCTAAAGCTGATATAAAAAAATTGAGAAACAAAGAGTAGCTGTCACAAGAACAACAGTAGAATGGAAGAGGCTTTGAGAAACCCATGCTTAGTAAGAATCAAGATAATAGAAGCTGAGATTAAAAGAAACAAGATTTGATTATTATATCAGCGAATGAAGTTGTGAAGATGGAGAAAGCACCAATGGGGATTGTTAAGTCTCATGTTTATAAACTAATTTGTTATTGTTGCCAACGTGTAGGTGCAGAAATGGAGAGAGAGAGGAGGCATTCAAAGAGACCTCCCAAGATAAAGAGAGTGAGTTTCTTGAGTTCACCAAATGTGAGAACCATTGATATGCATATCAGTAGAAGCATATGGAGAAGAAGATGATGTTGCAGCAGAGGTGGCTAAGTTGCTTGACACAATAGTGAGAACAATGAAAGATGAGGAGGTGAAGACTATCCTAGAGGTAGTATTAGGGGTTGTGGGTGAGCATTTGGATGTCCAAATATATGTTGAATTTGCTGAGGTGATATTGGGGATGAGAGAGATGGCAGCGATGATAGAAGAGGTGTTGCAAATAGAAAAGACTGACATAATAAAGAATTCAACAACGAGTTGGATATTGAGTACACAAAGCTAAGAAGGCTTTAGGAGGAGGTGGTCAGTCAGCGGTGGGTTTAAGCCCACAAGGGAGAGTAAGATGCAAGAGCAAGCATCTTAGTGGAGGTGGTCATATGAAGGTGGGTTTCAACCCACAAGAAGATGGAGAAAGGTGGAGATAAGCCTTTGGCAATGGAGGGTTTATGGTGGATCTAATCCCACAAAGGAAGGAGACTATGTTAGGTCTAATCCCACAAAGGAAGGAGTTTGTGGTGGGTCTAATCCCACAAAGATGGAAAGAAAGAGCAGAGAAGAGAAAAAGAAGAGCAACAGTAAGAAGAGAAAAAGAAGAGCAACAGTAAGAAGAGAAGAAATGAATTGAAACCAGCAAGGAGAGGCTGCAAAGGGAAGAGAAATAATGAAAAACAACTTAAGTACTTGGGGCATCGGAAGGAAACGTCATGGTCATTATGCTTCATAGTCAAAAGAGTGGTTTTGCCACTTATTCCAAAAGAGTGGTTTTGCCACTTATTCGGTCTATGTGAGCGGGAGCTCACATCTTCAAACCTCAGGTGTCTGATGCAGGAGTATCCAAGGGATCATGCAATCTTGCATCAACAAAAAACAATGGCGTGTGGTGATTTTAGTTTTTGTTTTGTGGTCTTGTTGGTATGAGCTTGTTAACTTCGTAGAATGATGTTGCAAAAGTATTCCTTGCCGCAGCAAAAGTGCAGAGATGTTTTGTGTATTTTTATTAGTCTGTGTGAACTATTTAGTCTACGACACTTGGAAAGATAGTTCTCTTTCTACAATGAAGAAGAGATGATCAAATTTGGTGAGGTCGTGGTACCTAACACTTACAACCTATGCACCAAATTTCAAATCATTTGGAGATACAACAGAAATGTATTGTCTAATTTTGTCAAACTGTGTTTGCCACACTTGGCAAGATGGTTCCCTTGTTGTGGTAAATAAAAGATAACCAAATTTGGTGAGATGGTATTACCTGACACGTGCAACCTACATACCATATTTTAGAACATTCAGAGTTAGTGCGTAAATGCATTGTCTGATTCTGTTAGTCTGTGCCATTTATCTAGTTTGCAACACTTGGCAAGATTGTTATTTAGCTACGATAAGAATTGGATTGCCAAATTTGGTGAAATGATAGAAATTGTAGTGTACAAGATGTGTTTCAAATTTTAGATCAATTAGATACATAGCGGTAAAGTTATAATTGCTTTGGTAATTGTCGTTTGGTCTGAAAATGTCACTTGAGCACCCAGGGGTCAGTAGTTTGGTTCTTTACCGTAGTAGCACTTGGGAAGCTAAGATTTTAGGAGGTGCTTGGTGTTTTACTATTCTTCCTACATGCCAAGTCTCTTATTGTGAAACGGAAAAGCGGTAATGTTTAATAGTTACATGTGACTGGGTCGGCTTTTGACACATGGAAGGAGTTGTTACTGACAGTTTGGCATTTATTTATGAAAATTAAAATATGCCAAACTATTGTATGTTATGTGGAGGTCAGGGAAGTTGAAGAGACACCCCATGAAGCTTGGGATGTCAAGGGTATACAAGATTTAGATAAATAAGTCATGTTTGAGGAGAGGGACAAATTGTGAAGTAGCAGAAGTCTCTAGGAGCAAAATATAGAGTTGTATCAGTCCAGGAGGGACTGTATGAGAATATAGAACTCTTTCATGTGATGAAATAACCCTGTAAAGCCAAATGTTTGAGAGTGGGAGTTTGTGTGTGTATTCCATTGTAATATTTTGAATATGAATGCAATGAAGATATGTTAAGTGCATCAAGTCCGATTATGTGCTGAAAGTGTATCCATGAGTGATTGTCTGGCCCTAGCAACACAGAGATAAAGGTAGTCCTTAAGTGGACCCCCTCTCTAGTACTTGCATCACTATCCACTACCCATGTTTTCTTTATAACTATTACCTTTGACCTTAATGAAAGAAGGGAATGATTGTTGCATATAAGGGGAAAAAAATTCATAGTGAGAAATGGTTCATCACTCAGTTATGGGACTACACTTCAGATTTGAGAAAAGAGGACAGCAAAAATATTTTCTCAACCCCATGGACTTGTATACACCAGTTGTAAGGGTGGCCAAGTAGATTAACACAGAACAAACCTTTATGGTTTAGGTATTGATAGAGATGGAATTGACAGTTCAACCACTGCATACGGGTGCACATGTTTCTTATCCTCCCTTCTAGTCATTTTAATTTGAAATGAATATATAGTGATCTTATTTCCTTGGTGATGCACTGTGATAGATAGAAGAATCATTCCTTTTGTTGTCATGTGAAGGAAACAATTAGCATGCTCATTTTTTTCAGAATTTAATTAACCTATGGATTGGCATTTTATCAAGTGACGGGACTGCAACCTAAGACCATTAACATCTTGTTGTAGTAGCCTCTTCATAATAGTTTTATAAAGAGCAGTTTTTGTCTATTTTTCATTATGTAAAATTCAGAATTTGGAGACATCCAATGTGCTGAAACAATTGCTATCAATTCACTCCCCAATTTGCTTGTAAGTTGTAGTTTTATCTTTCAGGAGCATGAATGTCAATGTGTAATGAAAGATGTGAAATTGTGTATCCTCGTAGAGCTGGAATAGACTGCAATTTAGTGGTCCGCAATGTTTGTAGCATATAGAATACTTTCACAATATGAGTATCAGATCAGCGAAACACTCTATTTTCCCTTATTCGAAATAGGGAGAGATTGGACACTCAATCCTTAATATTAGATAAAATATGTAAGATGCATTTTCGCAACAGCCTCATATATATAAAGGTGGTTCATATAAAGACATCACTGAATCTGTGTCACCATGATCTCTTAGCCATTGTGCAACTCTGAATTTCTCCTTTTAAGTTATATTAAATAGATTTATATAGAATTCTTATTCAGAGCTAGTATTCAATAAAGGATGTTGGATTTCACTATTACACTATCTTACTTATTGCGGAAACCTTGTGCATGACTGAGTGCCTAGTTGAAGTTAGAATTCTGCACGTTTTCCTTGTGTTATGCCCAAGTAAAAATCATGTTAATTGGTTTGTATAAAGATTTTATGTTAAAATGTTGCAAACACACAGACCCTTTGCCACTAAATTAAGTGGGACACCAATTAATAGTGCCTTTGTATATTTTGAACACAGGCAAGTTTTGGCAAAGGTGCCGAGTGGTTTTACAGTAGTTTTTAGTCACTTAGCAGTCATTAGAATGATGGGATATTCGCATTAGTGGTAGATAGTTTTTCAAACCTTTGTGATACTATTTGATGCTACAAAATGATACCGTGCATAAAAGAGCAAGTTGGGAGATAAAGCACAGAAACACCTTGTAGCAAATTCACAGTACTTCATAGTGGAATTTAAGAAGTTCACAGCAATTTTTAAATTCCTCTTGTTGAGAGATTTCCAAAGAAATATAGCACATAGGGTGAAGTGCAAAATTAGTACGACAAAGTGGCATTTTAGTACTGCAGCCAGTTATGGATTATTCACGGTAACTCTCAGTAAATTCTTTGTGGTTCCCAGTGATTTTTAGGACTGCATACATCCGAGGTATACCTTTAATTATGTAATTATATTTTCAAAATAATTATTTAAGTCTTATAAATATAAATATCTATACTTAAAATTTATTTTGTCAATATGAGAAATTAGGCCCACTTTGGGTCATTTGGCATTGGCTCCAGCTATAACGAAGAAGTTGGAACTAAAAATTTAATGTAGTTAGTACTAGCCAATTTAAGGATTTCTGGTTTCGGCCTATGTTCCTTAGGGTGCAACTTTAGCATCTAATGTCCGTTTGTTGAAAATGTTTAGTCGTTCCCTAGGTTTTTGAATCTTATTGATTAATTGATGATTTTCAGAAGCCTTAGGTGAGCCGAAATTGTACTTCGAGAATAATTCTACTTTTGTGAGTTAGTGAAGTTGCGGGTGTAATAACAATATGTGCATTCAAGTATGGCTCTTGAGTGATCACATGACTACAATATGGTGTACATTTCATTTAAGTAGCTTTATAAAGAAAATTGTAGTTTGGGTTTGATGAGCCCTCTTCATGTATGTTTAATGCAAGAGCTACTAGGAAGGAGCTACACAAAACAACTTGATGAAGTTCAAAAAGTACTAGCATGATGGAAAAATCTATTCATGAGTGCAACAAGTTCAACCATGCAATTTTCTAAATACACTCTATGAGCATGAATACAAATGAATTTTTTAATACTTTCGAGCCTACATGTCCTTGGAATTCTTTAAGTTTGAATGTCTGTGCAATATTAAGAACTCGTGTCAGCCTTGTATAATTTGCATTGTAGGTTTCCATTGGTGTGGCACATATTTCATTTTGTTTCAGAACAAAATTATAAATACAAAAACTTCATTTAACTTCACACAGTATGAGCTTTCCTTGGTCTCAGATTTTACATGATAGGCGGAGCAATTTTTTGTCAAAGTTTATTTTCCAATGCAACAGGGGCATAGATATAAATAAATTTCAACTTCACAATAGCGTGCCTGTAGGAAAATAGATATAGCTACACTAAATGAACCAAGGATGGGAGCACCTGCACACCCAAAATAAGGACTGTACTCACACCTTCAAGCCTTAGGTGAGAAAAAGTTGTTCCTCTAAAAGAAGTGAAAAACACAGATCTATATTGATATCAAAATAGAATGATTTACAAAAAGGGAAATAAATCCCATATATAAACAAACCCTAAACATAAAACCATGGTATTTCACCCATGGTATTACAATAAGAGTGGTATCCACCTGCTACTAAGAGGTAGCTTGTTCTACAAGCTACTAAACTATGACTAGATACATTGAGAACCTAGTATTCACTAGAGTGTCGTCCCATCACAACCATTGATGATGAAATCATAAAGTGGGATTCCCTTAGAAAATATAAGCTTTATATTTAAATAGTTCATTCCATTACATCATGGAATATGTTATGCTTAGAAACACAATATGCCCTTCCCCTCGAGAAGCTTTGTCCCCACAGCTTGAGTACCAAACATAAGCTCTCCCGTGCATCTTTTGTATCTTTTTCCTTTGATAGGAGATGATCATATACAGCCACTTGAATCAGTAGGTGCTTTGATAAATGGTCTATTTTCATGAATTTGATGAAATTTTCAGTGCACTCCGATGTGAATTCTCAAGGGTATCATATTGACCTATGTGTGACTCAACAAAGATGTTAGAAGCTGCCTTCAACAATTGATAAAAAACATCATTTGCACGTGTTGTGTGAATTTTAGCAAGGGTATCATATGGATATATGTGTGGCTCAACAAAAATGTTAGAAACCATCTTCAACATGTGATCAAAAGCATCAAATTCACACAACACATCCATGCAACTTGAGGACCAAATGGAAGGTCTCCCATCATCTTCTCCTTTCATTTCTTTTTCCTTTGATTGGAGTTGATCATATGCAGCCACTTGAATGGGTAGAAGCTTTGATAATGGTCAATTTCCATGAATTTGATGAAATTAATCACTACACTCTGATGTAGATGCTCAAGGGTATCATGTGAATCTATGTGGGGCTAAACAACAATATTAGAAACCATCTTCAACATGTAATTAAAAACATCGTTCACATAGATGTGTTGTGTGAATTATGGTAACAAAGAGAGAATGTTCTCTGCAACTTGTGAAGTAGATACAAGAGAATACCAAACAAATTATTGTCATAGTTACCATATGTAACGAAATTAATTAGATGTTTCACAACAACGGATTAATATATCACAGAATTAAGAGTAGAATAAGCAGATCTGCGACAATAATTGACAAAAGAGCATGATAATTGATAAAAATGACTAAGCCACTTCGAGGGGGAAACCTCCACAACTATGCAATACGAGCAGAATTAGAAATATGATGATCAAAGACTAACCACTACCTCTTATATCGACTCTACTTAAACATGGTTATTCCATAAGTCGACCTTACTAAAATATAGAGAAATGCAACAAGATAATATGAAAGGTATGTAAGCCACAAGTCGGCCACACATATCCCTAGACACACTATAGGTTAAGGGTGTTGCATGTCCCTCCCCTTCAAAACAATGTTGAATCAACTCTGGATGTTGTTGAAGGAAAGTTTCATCCTCCCATGTTGCATCTTCACGATTCAGATTATTCCACTTGATCAAATACTCCTTAATTTTTCTTGTTTGCAACTTTTTAGTGTGTGTGTGAAGGATCTCCTCAAGTTTTAGAATGACTCTGCCTTCATCTAGTTTAGGCAACTCAGTTTGGGTAGAAACTCTCTATCCAATTACCTTTCTTCAGACAAAATACATAAAATACAGGATGTATGCGAGTGGATTGAGATAGCTTTGGCTTGTATGCCACACTGCCAATTTTCTACAAGATTTGATAAGGGCCATAATACTTAGGAGAAAGTTTATAATTTTTTTGTTGCTTCGGAGACATCTGCTTATATGGTTGCAAGTGCACAAATACCCAATCACCTATGTCAAAATGTCTCTCACTACAATGTTAATCCACTTGTTGCTTCATTCGATTTTGTGTCATTGCTAAATTCTCTCTCAACCTAGCTAGTACCTCATGTTGATGTTGAATGTGTTCTTCAACAGTGCGAACCTTGGGTTGCACCTTCAAGGATGAAGTGATGGATGGGGTATGATAACCATAAAGTGCCACAAAAGGAGACATTTTGGAAGAGGTATGGAAGTAAGTAGTATACCACCATTCTGCTAGTGGCAACCAATTAACCCATCATTCCTACTGATGTGAATCAACGGAGATACCCTTCTAAGCATTTGTTGACCACCTTTGTTTCCCCATCAGATTGAGGATGATATGGCGGGCTATGAGCCAACTGAGTACCCAAACATGCGAATAAATTAGTTCAAAAATTACAAGTAAAGATGGGATCATTTTCACTTACAATGATCTTGGGAGTACCATCCAACTTTTGAACTATATTGAGAAAAACAGAAGCTATTGTACTGGCTACAAATGGTTATGATAAGGAACAAAAATGAGCATATTTTTTGAGCCTATCCACTATTAACTTAACGACATTTTTACCTTTTGACCTCGACAACCCTGTAATGAAAACCATGGAAACCTCCTCCCACCTCTGGCTAGGGATAGATAAAGACTACATAAGACCTAGTGTCTTAATTGTTTCACCTTTGTTCTATTGACACACCATGTATTCTGCCACAAATTTCTGTATATCACCCTTGAGTCATTTCCAAAAGAAATCATGCTTGATTCTATGATAGGTTTTCAAAAATCCCAAATGCCCCCCTATTGGAAATGCATGAAGCTCCTAAAGAATCTTGTGTTTGAGGATAGAATTCTTACGTAGATATAATCTATCTTTATGCCATAATGTGTTCTCTTTCCACTCAAATTTGTCAAAACACCAAAACCATGTTGAAGATTCTAAATTATACCCTGTGTATCCATGTCATTCTTCCATTCAGATCTTGCCTCTTCTGACCAATCTGTTTGCCAAATAGTCAATACACATAACAATGCCTCAACTAATTCATTCCTTCTGGATAGTGCATTTGCTACCACATTCTTTTTTCCTTTCTTATTGACTATTTCAAAGTCATATCCCAATATTTTAGTCACCCATTTTTGTTGTTCTTCTGATGACAATCGTTGTTCCAAAAAATATTTTAGACTATTATGATCAAGTTTTACCTTAAAGTGTCTACCCATCAGATAAGGTCTCCATTGCTTGATTGCATGAAAAATAGCCATCATCTCTTTCTTATAGATTGGTTTGAGTCTATTTTTTCCTTGAGTTCTTGATTCTCAAATACAATGGGTCTTCCTTTCTGCATGAATACTACCCCCATGCCATACCCTGATATATCACATTTAACAATAAAAGTTTTGAAAAAATCAGGGCTAGCCAAAACTAGAGTGGTGCACATAGCCTCTTTCAACTTTTCAAATGCCTTGGTGTCTGTTTCATTCCAATGGAAAGAGTCTTTATTCAACAAGGTTGAGTGGAGTTGCTATGTTGCCATAATTTTTTACAAAACTACGATAGTAACCTATTAGTCCCGAAAATCCCTGAAGGTTCTTAAGAGTTTTTGGCACTTGCCACTCCATCATAGCTTTTATCTTTTTAGGGTCCACTTTGACTACTTCATGTGAAACAATATGACCCAAGTACTCCACCTCTTGGACTCCAAAAGCACATTTGGAAGGTTTAGCACAAAGTTGATGTTCTAGAATTAATAATCCATGTTTCACATGCTTCAAATATTCTTCCCAAGTTTTGTTGTATATTAGGATGTCATAAAAAAACACCAACACAAACTTCCTCAAAAAAAGGCTAAAATAGTATTTATCAAACCCTAAAATGTAGATGGTACATTTGTGAGACCAAAAGGCATGAACATTAACTCATAATGGCCTTCATGAAATCTGAAAGTTATTTTAGGAATATCCTCATCTTTGATCCCAATTTGATGATATTTAAAACGAAGATCTAGTTTGGTAAAATAAACACCATGTAATTCATCTAACAAATCATCAATTATTGGAATACGAAACTTATCTTTGATGGTGTATGTGTTGAGTTATTTGTATTCTAGGTACATCCTCCAAATGTCATCCTTCTTACGCACCATGACCACCGGGGACAAATATTCACTTTGGCTATGTCTGATAATCCCTGCCTCTAGCATCTCCTATACCATATTTTCAATTTCACTCTTCTGGGCATATGGATACCTGTATGGTTTGATGTTTGGTGGTGAACTACTTGGAAGTAGTTGTATGGCATGATATTTTTCTTTTTTTGGTGGTAGTTCATTTGGCATGGCGCCAAAAATAGTTGGACGGTCATCAAGAATCATTTGTAAATCATGATGTGTAGATACATTTGTTGGTTGAACTTCTATGGAAAACAATCGTGCTACAAATCCTTCCGGCTTTTTTAAAGTATTTTCATCTTCTAATCTAAATTAACCAATTGTTGAGATTTTGTTTGTAATCCACGTAGTTCAAATGTCATACCTTCATAATGAAAGCGCATGAACAATTCCTAGAAATTCATCTCTATTGTGTCCAACGTTTTGAGCAATTGTACTCTCAAAACAATGTCATCCCCACCCATGGGAATAGAAAACATAGGAGAATCTAGCATGGAATGTCCCATAGCAAGCTTAATACTATGACATTTTTCAAAACAATTGATTGTGCCACCATCTACAATCATATCCTTAAACTCTGAAGCTAGATAAATGAAACAATTCAAACGAATAGTCAACTTGTTGATGAAGTTGTGTGTACACCCTGGTCAATAAACATTGTCACCTTTTGTTTCTTGAGGAAACCCACCACTTTAATAGTTTGGGGACTGTTAATACCCAAAAGTACATGACAAGAGATAATAGGATGAGAATCTTTAGATTCCTCCTTTGGCTCTTTCATAACCTCACGTGAGGCCTCATCATCCTCTTCATCTTCATTGGCGCCTCAAATGTACAACTTCTTTTCAACACAATTATGTCCTTTGCTCCAATTGTTGCCATAGGCGAAACACAACATTTTTACACGCTTCTCTTCAATTTGTTGAGGGGTTAATCTTATAGGCTAAGGAAATGATTGTCCTATGGAATTGCGTTTGCAAACATTAGCAAACACTCTTCTAACTAGATCTTTTTCCTCTGCCATGTGTGCTAAGGGTATGGATTCAAATACTGAAGTTGGATTAAACATGTGAACCTCAAGTTGGATGTTATCCTTGAGCTCACCCAAGAACAAGTCAGTCATGATGTCCTCGTTGATGTCATCCACACATAAGGATAGATTCCAGAATTGCCGAATATAATCCTTGACTGCCCATGTTTGTCCCAAATTTGATAACTGATTGAAGTAGTTTTCTGAGACGTTGCGATAGTGAAGCTGTATCTCCTCAGTAAACACCAAGCATGTAACAAGAAGGCCCTTCTTTTTCTTTTGAGTACACAACCACCTATACCAAATGAACTGCTTAGATTCCAGATAAAAAGATGCCATGACCACCTTTTGCACACATGGGGTCTGATGTAGATCAAATAAATTTTTTATTTGATTGATCCGAGTGGATCTTTACCGTCAAACTTGTGCACTTCTACTTTTGGTACCATGTGCTTCGAACCGGTATTGGAGTTGTGATTTGTTCTGATTGGGAGAACCCAAATGGAGTGGAGGATTATTTTGCAGACGCTGAGCCACAATAGTGGTCAACTTCCTACTGATAGTTGCCAACTTAGTTTTCACGTCATCGATGTCCCCTATTACCCCAATGATGTCCCATTTTACTGCATCGAGATCATCTTTCTTCACCATGCTTTGCATATCTGACTGAAGTTGGTGAACCGCTTCAAAAACCAAAGGATTTGAAGTGTCAAACTCCATGTCATTCTTGTGAGGAGTTTTTGAAGTGTCTTGCCCTTTCCTGTGGATGCAAGTGTTAGGACCAGTGATGCACAAACTCTAGGATGGAGGGTTTCGAGCCTAGAAAAATGCATTCGTAGATTATACCGTTGCAATTGTCTTGCCAAGATGAATCCAACAACTACTAATTTGAACAAGGGTACGAAAAAAATTAGATTTTTTTTTCAAAAAAAAGAATTCAAACAATACTGCAGTGATGAAAAAATTAAATTCTTCTTGGATCGCAAGTTATGTTTTTGTGATCCTTTAGCTCTCAAGGTAACCACAACACCAAATCCAAAAAACAATGCGGCAAAAACTTGCCCAAATCAATGTTCCGATACCACTTATAATGAAATTACTTAGATGTTTCGCAACAATGGAATAATATGTCATAGAATTAAGTGCAGAAAAAATAAATCCACAACAATAATCGCCAAAAGAGCATGATACTTCATAAATATGACTGAGCCACTTCCAGGGGGCAACCTATACAACAATGCAATAAGAGCAAAATTCGCAATATGATTATCAAGGACTAACCACTATCTCATATATATATTGCACTTAGCCATGGTTATTCCATAGGCCGACCTTACTAAGAACATAGAGAAATGTGATGAGATAAAATGAAAGGTATGTAAGCCACAAGTTGGCACCCATATCCCTAGACATGCTATAGGTTAAGGGCGTAGCACCATGTTTAAGAAGTTTGGTTTGTTCAGAAGGATTAAAAAGTTCGGATTTTCAAGAAAATTTTGGTTCGGTTCGAAAAAAATTAAAACTAAAATATGCATATTTGAAAAAAATAAAATATACTTAAAATATATAAATATAAAAAACATGGAATGTTCAAATTTATTATAAATACATATATCATCCATGCAATTTTTAGGTTCTAATTTCAATTTCACTTTATAAATATCAACTTGGCTCAACCAACATATAAAAATGTTGAAGTCATAAAGTTACACCAAAGGGATCACTTAAGTGACACCCCTATTAGAATTCAACATGGAAACATAAGGTGCACAACTTAATAAAAATCATGGCACCATTCATTTGAAAGTTCACTGAATCTACTTTCAAACTAAAAAAAAGGCACATTATTTGATCCCTATCCGCAAGGTTATCTTCAATGCAAGACATGGTACCTGAAATTGTCATGTTTTTATCTGAAACATAATAACTTGCAGATTCTATACCTCCCCGAATAGTGATCGAAATTTGACCAACTTTTGCTTGTTGGAAATGCCTCCAAATCAACTTTCCAACAGAAAATGTTTCACTTCAATCCAATACTCCCATAAAAAGTTATGGCCATTGCAATACACAACAACTTTTCTTCACTGCAGATAAAAAACCAGCTTCGATACCACCTCTACCGTGCTTGTAGGAAAATAGGCACTATATAGAATGAACCAAGGATGTGAGCACTTGCACACCCTAAAGATGGACTACACTTGTACCTGCATGCCTTGGGTGAGATAAAATGCTCTTCCTCCAAGAGAAGTGAAAAAACACATGGATTGATTTCAATATCAAAATAGAATGATTTGAAGCTAAATTTCGATGAGGCAGACAAAAAAAACCCAGGCCTAACTAGAGGATGTTGTCACCAACATGCCCATATTTTGAAAATTTGGGACCACCCGTCTTTAAAAGATTTAAATGATAATAAATCAATGAATCATCATGACGAATAAGTTCAGGAAGTACTTCACTTCCTTTCAGTTTTCCCTTCAATTATTCTTGGTTTTGCACCCCAATAGGTTTGTGCTTCAAATTCTTGTTTTATGCCCATGCCTCTTCTAGTTTCCCTCCTTTCTTCAACCTATGAGTTGTTTTTTAGAAAGGAGTTGATATCTTTCTCTTATGATGCAGGTTTTGAGTATTAAGGGAGATACAAAAAGAAAAAAAGCTTATGCAAATCTAAATAGCTTCACACAACAGTGAAGCGAACCATAAGATAGAAAAGGAAAAGACCTCACAACGCTGTGAAGATTATTTCAAGGTTGCAAAGATAATCTCAAGCTATGAGAGGCATTGCAAAGAAGGGAAGCTACACAAATACAAAGAACCTTGCAAAACTGTGAGACCATCACAAGATTGCGAGGAGCATCGTAAAGCTAAACAAGCTTCACAAAACTCTGAAGATCATCACAAAGCCGAAAAAGTGTTTTCAAGACACAAAAAGTTTCGCAATACTAAAATATCCACACTAATAAAAGTCAATGGAAGCGAATATAAGGAAGTTGCAAATAGCACCTTAGTTGACATCATGTGAGGCATATATTTGAAAACCAGTGTCATTTCATACAATCATCAAAAATTTATTTTGGGATCCCATGACTCATCTAGTCTACTTATGGTATCAAGAAAATTCTTGCAAAATCCCCCTGCTTTAGTAACTACAATTTACTTTTGTAGACCTCAGGATTCAAAGAAGTCACTTTTGGTAGAAAAGCACGACCGTTTCAATGATTGAGGACTAAGTTAGTATTTCAAAGGAGATCTAAAACTTTCCTCCTTGTTCGAACAAGGACCTCTCAAAGTCCTTTTTCAAAGACAGATAAGATAAGAATCGGTCATTTCCTTCTATTGATGCATACACCAAAAATTGAATGAAGGATTGCAAAAGAAGAAGAACGTGCATCCACCTTTTCCACTAGCCCAAAGAGAGGACCAAAATTGTTACATTCGATAGAGCACATCCGAGGAATAGGTAGTATAAGGAAGAATGCTTCGTTAGTCTGAATTTCAAGGAGCCCCATGTGTATGCAAAGGGTGGCATAGATCTGCATACTCCACCAACCTCTGCTTCTAAAGGTCCCCAAGCTTATGCAAAGGATGGTACGAGTAAGAGTGATTTTCCAAGCCATGCTCCTGACACATCCCAAATGCAAACGAATGGTGATGTGTCATGTTTCCTTCAAGAATGACGGTGCTAGGTGAGAGGCATATCAAATTTGCTTCAAGGCCAATGAAGTGGAGGAAAGAGCCCATTAAATGTGCTCCAAGGTTGGCAGTGTGCAATTAAGGACATATCAGAATGCCTACAAGATTAGTCATGGGAGGCATAGGCTACTTCCTTCATTGACATTCCTATCTCAATAGCTTTCACTAGCCATGTAGTCCTCTTGCAAGGCTTTGTAAAGACAAGAAAAGCATGTTTTGTCCATTCTAAAGAAGGTGAATGGTCTCATGAGTTGTTCATTTCATATTTCCTTCAACAAGACAGCATCGAAGCTCCTACAAGCTATAAAAATAAACTTGTAACATTTTAATAATAGAGAGAATGTTATTAACATTAGATGGATTTTTTTTTTTAAACATCTTGTAAGGAGACATTGAGGCAATATGGATTTTAATACAAGGAATTTTACTCTACAATTGCTATGCTTATACATGGTTTGGTACCAATTTGAGTTTTTCTATATTAATGTTGTATTGTGTCTTTCACTTTGTTATAAACTTAAATAAGTTTATTCGTTGTTAATGCATTAACACTAAAGTTGTTTGCATGAATGGGTTTCGAGTTTCGTTGCTTCTGTTTACCTTAAATTTCTATCTAAATGTGTGTTATTCAGAAAATAAAGTTTAACAAACTATCTTGATGTTTGCATTTTTTATTGTCTATCTAGGCTGCAGTCACCTTTTGCTATAGGCAATTTATTCATGCAAATAATTACATGCTCCTTTGGGTTAGGATATCCGTTATTAATAATTATGTCTCCACATAGGATTCATAAAACAACTAAGATTCATTCATTTCCTCTCCCTCTACTCCCAAATCCCACAACTTAGATACGTTGTATTTTTCACATTTGTAAATATTTTCAAGCATTATGCAGGTCTAGATAAACCATACCATAATTGATTGTGTGATTGAGACCAAAACGGGAGTGGTTTGAACCCCTTACTGTGTCTATGCCGAAACACTGGACATAAAATGTGTATTAAAATTAAGAAAGAACAACCATAGACAGTATATGCATTGGACTTTGGTGTCAACACCAACAGCCCAGCCAAAGCTCGTGACTACCAAGGGTAACCCAAACAGCAGTTTTAAAAGGATGGAGCAATTTAATAGTTGAAGGAGACTCACAAATATTAATCAATGAAATGATAAATAACAGAACAGTGTCATGGCGACTAAAGGAGATTGTGAAGGAAGTGAAATGACTAGCCAACAAACTTGATTTGGTAATTTTTCAACACCTCAAAGGGAAGGAAGTAAGGTTGCGAAAAAATAGAATAATATAGGGGTTAGCCCTCTCAGCCTAACAGTATTTCTGGATCAATTTTGGGTGAAAATCTATCTAGATGACATACTGGGTTTGTTAGTGGACGCCACTATGCAAATGGCCCCCTAGCAATAACCCATCCTTAGCAACACACAAGGATAAATGTAAAGGGGTAATTGATGGGTTAGAAAATTATTTACATTCCATAAACTACCCAAATTAGTTATCCCCTCATAATCCTTTACTTGCATCACTGCAAATCATGGAATCATAGCCACCCTTGCTAGGAAGATTTAGGCAAGGTGGCTGCGGAAGTATATGATTATTGGAATTGGGGAATCTACTCCCCACAAAGGCATCATAATTATTGGCTTGTATGGAAGGGGGCTGTGACTCAAAGGGAAAGGTCCCTTCACCAATGCATCATCTCCTCTTACATTTTCTCTACTTCGAGCCTTGTGGTAAGGGACGTCTGGTAATGACAACTTTTTAACTGTGGCGGATGAAGGTAAATCTTTCCCTGCTTCTAAGCTCTCTACAGAATTTGATGTAATTGTGTGCATCTGGATTGTTTTCTATGTTGTGTTTGACACTATTCAAAGTATTTATCAATCTATTTTGATGGTATTTATGTCTGCATCTGGTTTGTCTACTATGCTTCGTATGACACTATTCGAAGTATCTATTATTCGTTTTTTATAATAAATATGTTTGCATCTACACACCATTAAGAGGATATGATTGCCGCACTCTGATAAGGATGAAATGCATTGGTGTGTGTATGTCTGTACCCACACACCAAGGCTTGATCTTACCTAAAACTTAAGAGTGGGAGGAATAACATAAAAAAGGAAAAGTGAGCAGGGAATTGTTTAGTCTCACTTCCTACTAATATTTTTCTTAGTGTCTGTTTTTGTGTTTGGCTTGGCAGGCCCAATGGAGAAAGGCAAAGGTAAACAGATTGTAGAGTCATCCCCTTGCCGCAAATTGAGCCGCACCCAACAGGAGGCTACCACTCCTATTCAAGGAAAATTGAAAGGTAATGAGCACATAAGGGCAGGGGCGCACATTGCATTCCTGAAAGCTTAATGAAGGAATTTTGTACCTATCTCTACCGTCTCATACAACACAATGTTGTGAGAGGTTGGCACCTATATTGTGTGAAGGTGGGACTTGAATTGGATGTTGATGACAGTGATGACCCACTAGTTGGTTCAAAAGATGATGAAAGATCCAGATCATATACGGGCAACAAAATACCTATGATTTTGTCTATGACATGTCATCCACCACCATGATTGCAAACATAGGTACCTCTTACCAAGTCAACAAGAATGTTGTAGTGGTATATGCAAATTGCAAAATCAATCACCAACAAACTAGGTACAAGTGAAAGAGAATGCTAGGAGAATGCAATAGTTCTAGTTCTTTGTTAATGTAATAATTCCAGCTCTTTCTACGCCTCTCCCTCCTCCCCCAATGTTTGATGTCTTTGACTCAAAAGGAGGAAGAAGGAGATCCCACCAATACAGTGATTATAGATTAGTCATTTATGTCTGGGTGCCGGTATGCATGAAGGAAAGGTTTTAGTTTTAAAGGTTTATTCAAACTCAGTATGGTATTGCTGATTATCCACCAATGGTGACAGCTCTTTTTGAAAATGTAACAACCAAATTTCGTTATAGTAGCAAAACACCCTTTATCTGCTTTAACTTGAATTCATGAAGAAAGATTTCAAGCAGATAGTGGTAGACATGATTTTCTCTTCGAAAAGTTGGAAGCTCTCGTATGACTGAGGGTATTTATCTTCCCTAAACTTTAGCTTCAATGATTTAAAATCATGCACTCAAGATTATGTGTATTCTCTCTGCATGGATAAGATGAATTCTGATTGTTCATGTGTTTGAAGAAAGGAATGCTTTCCCTGCATGGCTAATATTAGTCTCAGAATGATTGATCATCCAGCAACGTACCCATCCTCACTGTGTGGTAGGCTTAAACTCTGCGTAAGGAAAAATCATATTGATCACAAATGAGAGCAAATTTCTATTGTTGTGTAATGCATCTGCATTGAGTGGTGAGAAGTTAAGCTGGTTTAAGAAAATTGGGTTTGTTTTCAAGAGCAATTAAGGAAGCTAGTCGTAGAAAAGTATGTGAAGAATAGAAATTGAGTCAAACAAAGAGAATGACTGGTAATTGTCTCCATAAGACTTGATGTGGAATGCATTATGCATAAGCATCGTATGATGAGAAGAAATCTTCACACCACTCTGAAAATTAAATTTTATGAGCATTGGAGGAGTCTTTGTGTTGCTTCATAAGCCTTGAAGATGTTTTCAAAAATAACCATGATGAGATGGCTCAATATCAGGATTTCAATTCCAGGCATTAGTTTTGCATATCCCCTGTTGACGAAAAAAACATTTGCATGTCACAACTTGTTTCTCCACGTCTCTTGGGCTTGAAGGGGGAATTTATGAAGAACGATGGATCCAATGGTTCTTGTAGAGGGAGTATAAAAACTCATTATCAGCTTGATTTGAGCCTCCACTCAACTTCATCACAACCAATTAGCTGGGGTGGTCATGTGGTTAATGTTGCCTTGGGCAAGCTAGTGGCCTGATAAGAGGTATTTTATGTTTTGAGGTCCAGATGATATTTTGATCTATCGTTGACTGGTATTGTCACTATTACTTTTTATGGGTCTAGGGTCACTAACCATAGGCATCTTTAGCAAAAATAATAGGATGTTTTACAAAAGGGGGGAATAGATCACATATATAGATAAACCCTAAGCCTAAAACCATGTTGGTATTCACCTACTACCACTAACTAGAACATTCTAAGGGCATGTTTGCTCTACAAGCTACTTAACTACGACTAGAGGGGGTGTCCCCATCACATACATTTACTACGAAATCATAAAGTGGGACTTGTTAAATAACATGAACTTTATAACAAAATTTCATTGCATCACATCACAAAATGTATGAGCTTTAAATCAAAATAGCTCATTACATTACATCATGGAATATGTTGTGTTTAGAAACACAATATTCACACAAATACCTGAGTTGTGACACAAATCCAATGTCTCTATATTAGTAATATTTAATTGTCAAAAATAAATAGCATACATGTCTGGAAAAGGACACAAATATGAGAAACAATTTAAAATTTAATTGTAGATTTAGGGCAAATCGGACACTACAATTTTGCTCTATGAACAACTTGGTTCAGCATTGATCTCTGATTCTCTTATTGATTACCCTGAAAAGTAATTAAATTTCATACTTTATTTACAAAAATAAAGAACCATTCAATCAGTCATGCAGTGTCTCTCAAGAAAGAGTCAAAGAAGCATAAAAAAACACCTCTTAAAAAGCAGCCAATTAAATATATTAAGTGGTCAAGTGACCATACCTTATTTTAGATCCTTTCGTCCCAACAATAATTCTACGATGGGTATGTTTATGTACAATGAAATGTTGCTCAATTCGTAAAGATCCATCTTCCATTTCTTTCCAATCAATCAAGCGTTGATCAACTTCATATGGTATTTCCTAAATACACAGTTATAGTTAGTTTACTTAAGTTGAATACATGCACAACTAGCAGGTCCAGGTGAAAAGGAACACCTAAAATCTGAACAGAAAGGGATGAATTATACTAAATCTTCACCTGGTGAATATAGTTCAACAATTTTTCCCGTACAACTTCAAGAGCTGTGCTTTTTAGAAAATCTTCATCCAAGGTGAAAGGATCTTCATCCCAAGGTCTTCTAACTGCCTAAAAACATATAATAAATTAGAATATATCACATTTTAAGAAACTAGGATCCTACATTTCCTTTCATAAGAAATAGTAAAGCATCATACTCGTTTTCTCAACTTTCTAAAGAGCAGAAACAAACATCATTTGATGCATCACAAACAAACCTTTGTCCAGACTCTACATTTAGCCAATAGAATGAAAACCCACAATATTAAATATAATACAAAATGAACCATAAAATGATACACTCAAAAAACCAATAATAAATGCCCACTCAACAAGTCTATATGACTACTATAAATTTAACTGCCCAACGCTGTGGATGTTTTGGAACTGTGCAAGTAGAGAGCAATCTATAGCACAAAAAAGCCTACAATTAGTAACCTCCAAGGGAAAGCCATGACATGACAGAATTTGCTAGCGTCGATTATGATTTCTGCGCTGAATAAAAATATACAAGTCCTGCCAGCCCAGGCACTGCTCGTGGGTGATTCCAAAACAGGAGACACATGAAGATAATTCCCTTATTGCAATCAATAACCACACAAAGATGGTTTGAATTAGCCACTAGTATAGAAAGTTTATATTATAACTGACTTGAGAATATATGTGATATAGTACATAAAGGAGTAAATCACGTTAGATTATTAATATCATAGGCTCTTACTATAGCGTATGAATAAAATCGACTCTATGTACTTCATATAAATGTCATATCAATCAGGCACTTAAAACATGAAGAAAGCAAGTCTCCAAACCAAATGCCGATGTCAATACATTATAGCAAGATGTGGTTTTTAAGTGACTAGCCCAGCAACTAAAACAAGGAGCCATAGTTTGATTATTATTGAGAAAAGGGCAACACAAAAGAGGGATGCCCAAGGCTCAATCACGAGTATTATCATTTTTCTAATGCCATGATACAAATGAAAGTAAAGGCCATACTTGGAATAGGCAAGTAAAAATATTGCAGATGCGCATTTGCCAATAAATACAGTCACTAGGACTGAGACAGCAATTTTCAAAAAAGAAAAACATACATAAGTACTGAGAAAAGCCAAAATACAAAAACTCAAATATGTATGCATAAATTTAGAAAACAAAAAAAAATAGATTTATAACTGAAAATTCAGCAATACATTGTGAATAGTAATACAATGAATAGATGCAGAATTATCTGTATTCAAAAGAAAACTACATGAAAGGTCAAAGCAATTAATGACCATCTTTACCAAGTTCGGAGGGATGTGGATCTTAGTAGACACACTTTGAAGATGCACTTGGACACTTTGGATTCCATTAAGAATAGTAGCAGTGAGCTGGACAGTATCAAAAGTAGCATCCTGATCATGGCAGATGACACCACTATTCTGAAGAACCATGTCCACCACTAGATTCACCATACTAATCATAATAAAGTGGCTAGAGGGGACCCAACTGTCATGGATGAGGAAAACGAGGAGGGATGATTATCCGATTCATCCTTTGCACACCTGCTACCTTGCTTGCTCCTCCATCATGCTTCTTTTCTAATAATTTCAGGCCCGCTGGTTGTTTGGGCCCTAGTCATATTTGAATGTTTGATTGTTGGGATTCCTCCCACTAAAGGGAATTTTTAGCATATTGTTGTGTTCTCTTGCCCTTTGCAAGTTGTTTTTAGTTGTTGTAGCTCTTGTAGCTTAGATTTCTACTAAGTCGCAAGGTTCGAGTTCAAGTTTGAATTCAACAGTGATAAACTTCGGTTATTCAACAAAGGAAAAAGTTCAAAAAAAAATTGTCCTTAAATTCGAACAATATAATTTAAATGAGATCAACTTTTATGTTAAAAAACAATTTTTAAAATATTTTATTAAATATACAAAAAAATAAATTAAATTTTTAAAAGAATAAAATATAGATTAAAATAAATATGAATTATAAATTAAAAAATATTAAACTTGGTAAAATAAAAAACCAAAAGTTATATAAAAAATCAAAATAATATAGAATATAAATTAAAAACTAAAATAAAACTTTAAACATTTAAAATAAATAATTTAATGATTAATAAGAAATTATAAGACCATAAAAAAATGGAAAGAAAATTGTAGTAATTTTAAAATCATAAAAGTTCAAAACTTAAAAACATAAAAAAAAATCAAACAAAAATATAAACTAAAAATCAAACAAAAAATAAAAAGCAAAACCTAAATTAAAAACTTAAAAACTTTGATCTATTTTTTATTTAACTGACCTCTCTTTGCCAGCTCCATCTGCAATCCAAGCTCAGCCCTCAACACAGCTCAGTCCACATGCCATGCCTCATTCAATCCCTCCATCGGCACCCATGTGCAGCTCACACAGCCCCTCCAATCACACGATCACTGCTCGGTTCACACGGGGATTTAAAGTTTAAACAAAACAGCAGGACTCTATATGCGGCACTACACAATTCTCTGCCCTCCAGTTCCATCCATACAGCCGTAGAACATCTAATTTCAGCATCTTTTCGTGGCTGTATAAAAAATGAAGAATTTTGTACTTCTACTTAGAAAACAGTGAACCTTGTGACTAAGGTTTCATGTAACCGGACCTCTTTCATTTCATTAAAAAAAGGGTTGAAGCAATTAGAAATTATTAAAAATCACTTACCAAACTGTCAGGAAACTGCAACCAAACTTCAAGAGACAAAATCCTCCTTTAGACAGATTCCTGGCCAGAGATGTCCCCATCAACATTTCCTGTAATCGATTTGTGTACTCATCTTTGAGGCACATCAAAAGGGGGTGAAGACACGTCTTCCAATAAATATGAACAAACCACAAAATCTCTTGCGAAGGGCCAGTTGGGATTTAAAAAGAAACCTTCTCAAAGATGCCCTTACTTGTACAACTACTCGTGTAATGTTTTGATTCAAACCACCCAGAATATTACTGTAGATAATATCTAACGAAAAATTCTAACAAATAGATAGTGCTGGATACAGAACCTGGGCAAGAACTTCATTCATCCTAGTTTAACTGATTTTCTGTGCTGACTCGTAACACTAATTTAATTCAGATTCAAGTCTTTTTGCCTAAAATAGCTTGAAAGCATGGTTAATATAGGGCATTTTAAGAAAAACTGCATTCGAAGAAGCTTTCTAAAGATAAACTTGGGATTCACAACCTGATTTGTATCTTATCTTGTTTGTTTGAATTCATCTGGTGTGTTCAAGGGAGTCTCAGCTTAGGTGTTTTGACTAGCTAGGGTGTGACTGCTCCTTTCTCGTGAAAAAATAAAAAAATTCCATGAGCTTTTAAAAACATTGCTCCTTTTAAAATAAAGCAATATCTTTGAGCTTTTGTATTATTTCTAGTTCCATGTCTGACCGCTAGTGTTGTTCTCCAAGTCTGATCATATTTCTAGATTGTATAATACACATTTGTCTATTTTATGCTCTTTTTTGGACCAAGAAATACACATCAATGTCAATAATCCACGCATAATGGAGGTGATGTCTTCTTAGGAGACAACTCATCATATAAGATCCTAGGACATGGAAGAGTTAGGCAACTCATCATATAAGATCCTAGGACGTGGAAGAGTTAGGCTGATAGTTAAAGACAGAAGGGCTAAATCTCTTCTGGGGGTTCTGCATATTCTCGGGTTGGCTAGAAATCTGATCTCTGTAAGCAAAAAATGAGTGGTGCAAGTGTGCAGAAAATATTTAACAAAGATAGCTGCAAGATGATTGGAGGAGTAATGGTATTGGCAAGAGGAGTCTGCAATGTAACATTACTCAAGCTTCATGGTAGCACTGTGAGTGATAGATGTAATAGCTTTGTTGTTTGAGGTCAGCAAAGCAGCAGTCAAAACCCATATGCTGCCTATAGAGAAGACAATGCTTTGGCATCAGAGAATGGGACATATTGGACAGAAAAGACTTCGAGCTTTGCACACTAAAGGTATGGCTGAAGAAATTTCTGATTCCCCCTTAGAATTTGATTTCTATGAGCATTGTGTATATGTTAAACAAAATCAAATAAAGTTCCCAACTAGTGGTAAAATGGCAAATGGGATTTTGTAGTTGATACACAGTGATGTGTTTGGACCCATGCCTGGTCCATCACTTTGAAAATATTTGTTCAATGTTTCTTTTATAAACGACTTTTCAAGGAAAACATGGATATATTTCCTCCAAAAGAAATTTGACGTTTTCAGTAAATTCGAGTTTAAGGCTCTTGTAGAAAACCAACCAGAGAAGAAGATAAAAGTGTTAAGAACAAATAATGTTGGAGAATCTTGATCAAATGAATTTTAGCAGTTCTGTAAGCAGTGTAGAATAGCTAGGCAAAAGGCAACTCCATATACACCACAATAGAATGGAGTGGCAGAGAGAATAAATACGACATTGATGGAAAAATCAAGTATGCTCAATGGTATATGTTTAGAGAATATTTTATGGGCAAAAGTAGTATCGATTGCATGTTACCTAATCAATGGATCACATACATCAACCCTTGTTGATAAACGCTTGTATGAGAGATGGACTGATAAGAAACCCTCTCTCCAACATCTTAGGGTTTTTGGTTGTAATGCTTATGTGCATGTTCCAAAGAAAAAAGTACTAATCGAGATTATAAAGCAAAGAAGTTTATCTTTATTGGGTATGAAGGTGGTGAAGAGGGTACGAGCTTTAGAACCTACAAACAACAAAGACTATCAATAGTCAAAATGTAATCTAGAGAGGTTAAAAAGCCTCAAAAGTAGGATGAACCACCAAAGGAAATCCAAAAAAGGTGAAGTTTGGGTTGTAAGATGGAGAATTTGTATTTGAATATGAAGCAAAGGAAGAAGATGAATTAGATAAGGAAGAGCCTCTGACCCCAATTTTGAGGAGATCACTTCGAGAAAGAAGGCAACAAGAAAGTGTTGGAATAATTGTCATTGATGTCAAAGGAATTGTAACGGATATGAATGGAAATATCAAACAGAATTGTTGCTAGAAATGAACGGAATTATTGCCGGAAGTGAACGGAAGTGTTGCTGGAAGTGAACGAAATTGTTGCCGGAAGTGAACGGAAATGTCGATGGAAGTGAACGGAATTGTTGCCGGAAGTGAACGGAAATGTTGACGGAAGTGAACGGAATTGTCAACCTTCGCCGACCTATTGGGAGGAGTTGTGACCACTCGAATGGACCTTTTCACTTTAAGAGGCATGACCTTAATTTGTGGCTTTCTGTGGGTTATAAATAAGTGCATAACAAATGGCAAAAGAGTAGATTCGAAAGTAGAAGATATAAAAGAAGAGCAGAATTTTTAAAGGCAATTTTTTGTGAGAATATTAAAAGGAAAAAACCAGCAAGTATAAGGAAGAGTATAGCAACGAAAACACTCAAGTGTAGATCAAATCGAAAGGAGATAAAGCAAGTGTTCTATCATCCGTTGTTTTGACAACAAATTTGAGATAGAAGAGTGATTTTTTCTGAGAAGGTTGGTGCCTTCGTTTTGAAGAGATTGGTGTCTCTTGCTAAGTTGGTGCTCGGTGAAAGGGGTTGGTGCTCCTATAGGTTGGTGCCTACAAAATTGTTTTTGGGGTAGGTGCTCCAGTAGGTTGGTGCCTACGAATATTTATATTAAGAGAATTTCTCAGTGGTTTTCTCCCAAAAGGGTTTCCACGCAAATTTGTGTCTATTTGCATTGTGTGGTTTTGCATTGTATTCTTTGATTGCTTTGAATGTATTAATTGCGGAGTAATTTGACGTTTTGGATTTAAGATTAATAGTCGAAAGCGAAAAAAAATATCTTATACTGATTCACCCCCCCCTCTCAGTATAAGCTTGTGCTTAACAGAAAGGTATAGTCCACCTGATTTTAGTTTCACCTTTGTTTTATCTGTTTTATATATTATTGATGATCCTAAGACTGTTGGGGAAGCACTTGACTCAAAGGAAATTACATTCTAGAAGAAGGCCATGAATGATGAAATTGAGGCCATGGAAAAAAATATAACATAGGATTTAGTCAAATTGCCTACTGATTGAAAACGTGTTGGTTGCAAATGGGTGTTCAAGAAGAAGTTCAATGCAGAAAGTAAAATGAAGAAATACAAAGCTCGTTTGGTGGCAAAAGAATATTCCCAAGTGGAGGAATTAATATTGGTGAAATTTTCCCTCCTATGGATAAGTTAACTTCTAATAGATTTATTTTGGTTGTTTCTTTTGGTCTTGAAGTTGAATACATGGATGTCAAGACTCATTCCTACATGGGGATCTTGAAGAAGAAAACTCTATGATCCAGCTAAAAAATTTTACAATTAAAGGAAAGGTGGACATGGTTTGCAGGTTGAAGAAGTCCCTTTATGGCCTAAAGCAATCACCAAGGATGTGGTATAAGATGTTTGATACTTATTTGTTGGAACTTATATTTGCACGGAGCAAAGTTGATCACTATGTATATTTCAAACAAGTTGGTGAGCAGTTTTTTATGAAGATATTATATGTTGATGATAGGTTGTTAATTGTAAACAAGAAGGAAATGATCAAGGATGTTAAATCTCAAATGTCATTCGAGTTTGATATGAAGGATCTTGATGCTACAAACTTTATTTTGGAAATGACAACTTAAAGGGATCATCTAAACATGAAAATCTGGCAAAATCAAAGGAAATATGTTGAGATGATATTAAAGAGGTTTATAATGCAAGATTGAAAACATGTCAATACTCCTATTCCCATTGGTTTGAACTTATCTGCGGAAGAGTGTCTTAAGACACAAGGGGATATTGAGGACAAGTCTAATATTCCTTAAGCAAGTGTTGTTGGAAGTCTAATGTATGCCATGGTTTGTACCAAACCATACATTGCCCATGCAATGGGAGTTCTAGGCAAATACATGTCAAACCCAAGGAAGGAACATTGGACTTCTGCAAAAAGAGTCATCACATATTCATGTGGCATTTGAGATTTTGCAATTTTCTACCAAGGAACATTTGGGCCAAACAAAGAAGTAGATGTACAAGGTTTTGGTGATGCAGATTGGATTGAAGATCTTAATTGCCGAAGATCTACAAGTGGTTGTGTTTAACGTATCCTCAATCAGTTAGATGAGCAGGGGGCAAGCAGGGGCTGCACTTTCAACTATAGAAGCTGAGTACATGGCAGCTACTCATGCATGTAAGGAAGTTATATGGTTATTGTTGACAATTTGGCCTCCTAGGCCACAAGTCAACCCCTATAATCCAAAACTTGACCTTTGCATCAGTTTCCCTTCCAAAAGAGGTTCAAATGAGGTCTTATAAAGAGTTTAGCATTGTTTAAGGTAATTTTGGAGAAAATAAGGTATTTACAAAAGTTAAGGTAAAGTGTGTCCACGTCTTTTATACTTGTTTAAGGCATGCCTAATGCAAATCCCTATTGGAGGTCATTCTTGTGTCTTAGTCCAATGTGATTCAAGTGTAGTAGAGTCAACCCAAGGTCAAAAGGTGGTCAGTATGTTTGCACACACTTGTCCAAGTCTTTCGAGTCAATTTAAACATGAAAGTGGCAGTTACAAGAGTCCTACATAGACTGTCAAGGCAGAATAACACCATTTTGTTGGTGATCACGTTGGTCCAAGGTGAAAGGCGCCCACTACAACTTCCAATCTTCATCAATCCAAAATCATGCTTAGAAAGAAGTTCTAGACCTATCCAGGGCAGAAAATCACTTGATGTCTCCATCGGGTCACTTGCACAGTCAAGAAAGCCATTTTCATAAGCTTGTTTCATGGAGGAGAGAGAGTGCTGGGTCAAATGCTCTTAGGGGAAGGAGGGTACCCCTATGCCCTTCCAATCCATATCATGAGTTCAGAGATTGAGGGCCTATGCTTTACGAATCATCCCTAAGAAGACTAACTGCTCTTAAACCCCTTCAAAACCGTATAGGCTTGGTTTTCAAAGTTTGCAAGCACTTATGAGCTTGTTGTTGTAAGACAAGGGTTGTGTGAGTTCTTGCAAGGTCTTACTAGTCCTCTCACACCATCTCCCAACATCCATTTAGCACGTGCAGGCATTAAATGGGCAAAAATCTCCATATTACACAGGTTACAGACTTGAGTACAAATGGTTTGATGCCTATGGAGGGGGCAAATACATTTGGGAGTCCATTGGTAAGTTCTCACAATTTTCACACCTCCCTAACACTCTACAAGGTCTTTGAGAAGCACTCCAAGGTCTACAAAGAGTCAAACTTCACACTAACATGAAGGTGTCAAGAAGCCTAAATATGGAGGGTTTCTTACGGTTTGATATGGCCTTGAAGTGCTAAAGGAGCATGATCAAGTGAATTAAGTCTTTGCCCAGGTGATTATTAATGTCTACAAGGTCTCTACACAGTCCTCAAGTCCATACAGTGCTTCCATAGCATAAGGATCACCTACAATCCTCCTTGACCAACTTGCTAGTGGACTGTGCAGGCCTAAATGGCAAAATGTTTGAGGTTTCAAGCTAGTTTGTCCCATTCAAGGCATGAAAAAGAGACCCTAAGGCATGTAAAGACATTGTCAACAGTGCCAAAGGTGATTGAATAAGTCTCAAAGAGCAAAAAACTCCAAGAAAACAATGTATGCAAAAAAAAAAAAACTCACAATAAAGTGAAAAAATAAAAACCTAAGCCTAAACCTAAAAGGCATTCTAACATCCTCAAAGTGTCATTCACTCATTCTAACTTTGTTTTCATGAGCCCATTCCATTTTTCAGTTTCTTCCATTGTGATTAAAATTTCAGATTTGCACTTTTTGCTACAAAGGGGTTGATTGCTAGTGTGCAAAGGTTGGTTTAGCCACAAGTGAGTGTATTGTTAGAGCCTTGGAGGCTGGAGCTTCAAGGGATTGACTGTTTTCAAAGTGCATTGGTTGATCCAAAGCTTCAAGTCAAAGTGTGTGCACTGT
This sequence comes from Torreya grandis, assembly GCA_037957365.1. NCBI lineage: Eukaryota > Viridiplantae > Streptophyta > Pinopsida > Cupressales > Taxaceae > Torreya > Torreya grandis. The sequence continues at coordinate 3,417,499 of JARHVA010000167.1, read as the reverse complement.
GGATTGTGTGCGGTTGTGCATTGTTGGAAGCTTAGAGCTGATTTAAGTGTGCATCTACAAGAGGTAAATTGCATGAACACTTCTCTTTTATTTCTCTCATTTCCTAACATTTTTTCCTTCTTCATTACACATTAAAATTTAAAATTTAAACCCCATGGTTATTGTTGTTTTCTTACCTTTTCCCTTTCTTTCTTTCTTTTTTTTCCTTGTGATATGTATTATGATTCATGAACCATGGTTATTGTTGTTTTTCAATTCTACGTTTTTTCTTGTTGTATATTTAAAATTTGCAAAGTTAAATGTTAACCCCACGGTCCTTACCATTAATTTTTGTTTATGTACAATGTAGGTTTTTGGGTCCTACGGTTACCATGACAGGAGGATCAAAACATCCGAGAGACCCTACTTGGAAGCATGGCATTAAGGGTTTGAAGAAAGGGCATGTGACTTGCAAATATTGTGGGGTTGAGTTTCTTCGTGGCAGCATTGAATGCCTAAAATATCACCTTGCCCGCATACCTAAGCGTGATGTTGCAGTATGTCCCGCCACATAGCCTAAGGTAAGGGAGATCACAACTCAATTGGAGAGCTTTCATGAAAAGGAGATAAAGGAGAAGCAAAACCAACAAATAGTTGTTGCTTCCAAATCCAAACCCATGCCTCCAATTCCTGGATCGAGTTCGAGTAGCATTGGCCCTAGAGAGCATAGTTCGGCGAGTTGATTCATCCCACGTAGTGCCCCTGGTTCCCAACCATTGCTGGAAAGCACAGGTTGGAACAAGGACAAACATGTAGCTGCGAGAAGTGCATTGGGTGAATTTTGGTACTATTGTGACATTCCTTTTCATGCTGCGAGGTAATAATTGATATCATATTTTTCTGATTTCTTCTACTTTAAGAGTTTTAAAAATTATGAATTTAGAGTGTTAATATAATTCTAAGAATCTGAATATGTTTATTAATTATAAGATATTTTTTTTTTAATTTAAAATCTAAATTTTATTTTTTTGGCATTTTAGATCGCTCTATTGGCAAGTGTTAGTGGGATGCTATCGTCGTTGTTGGTCGGGGGTTTAAAGCTCCCTCTATTAATGATTTAAGGGGGCCAATTTTGTCTAATAATGTGGTTGATGTGAAATCAATCATTGATGAGCAACAAGTTATTTGGAAGAATAAGGGTTGCACTATCATGTCTGATGGATGGCCAGATAGAAAAAATATAACATTGTTGAATTTCTTGGTTTCTTCTTCAAGTGGGACCGTCTTCTTGAAGTCCATTGATGCCTCTGGGAGAATTTAAAATGTTGATTACTTATGTGGCATTTTTGAAGAAGTTATTGCAAAGGTGGGTGAAGAAAGTGAGGTACAAGTAGTCACGGACAATGCAGCAAATTATGTTGTAGCAGGTAGACTACTCATGCAAAGGCACCCCTCGATCTTTTGGACTCTTTGCTCAGTGCATTGCATCGATTTGATGCTAGAGGATATTGGGAGAATGGAGTGGGTCATGCCAATTGTGGAGCAGGGTCGTAATATTTGTAACTACATCTACAACTATGCTTGGGTCCTCTCTTTAATGAGAGAGTTCACAGACAACAAGGAGTTGGTCCACCCTAGTGTAACCCGTTTTGCAACCTCCTTCATCACCTTGCAATCTTTGCTACAATCAAAAGCTTCGTTGAAGAGAATGTTTGTTAGCGAGAAAGGGAGCGAGTCTTCATATGCAAAGACCATTGGCAGGGTTTCTATTGTAGAATGGGTATTCGATGAGTCCCACTTTTGGGTGCCGGCAAAGGAGATTGCAAATGTAAGTCATTTTAATTTGCTTGAATTTTAATTTTCTTTGTTTAAAAATGTTATGTAATTTAATTTTTTTATTTAATACTTAGACTTATAATTCTAAATTACATTTTTAAAAATTTGTTATAGGTCACCGAACCATTGGTTTCTCTCCTTCGTGTGGTTGAGGGAGAAAAGCCTGCAATGGGCTATATCTATGAGGGCATGGACCGAGCCAAATTGTCTATGGCATTATCAAAGCTAAGTATATGCCCATCTGGATATCATTGACCAATGGTGGATAAGACAACTCCATAGGCCACTTCATGCTTATGCCTACTTTTTGAACCCAGCCTTCCAATTCCTTGAGAGCTTTAAAGCCGATGAGGAGGTTATGAGCGGCCTTTACACAGTCATAGAGGCCATGGAGACAAATGTACTGACAGGGGTGAAGATTATGTCCAAGATTGAGATCTACAAACAAGCACTAGGAGATCTCTTTTCTCGAGATATTTGCAAGGTAGCTAGGACAACAATTAAGCCAAGTAAATTTTGAGTTGAATGATCAATATTTTTCATATTTTTTTTTTCTTTTTTTTTTCATATTTTTTGGAATTGAAATCTAAGACATTTTAATACCTATGGTGGGAAAATTTTAATGGAAAGGTATCGAATCTTCAAAGGATTGATATTCGAGTGCTAAGCCAACCATGCAGTGCTTCTAGGTGTGAGCACAATTAGAGTATGTTTGAGCACATACACTCCCAAAAGCACAATAGGTTGTCAATGCAAAGGTTGAATGACCTTGTATTTGTACATTGCAACCTTCGCCTCCATCACAAGAAGATTATAGGGGACAAGGAAGATTGATCCCCCATTGAGCTAGAGGAGTATAACCCACAGTCAGAGTGGATCACAGAGGATGACAACCGTGTGTTTACAGGGGAACATGAATGGGTTGATCAAGTTTATTGCAGGGCAGAGCTTGTAGCGTTGCAAGAGGAAGAGGATCAAGCTCATACATCTGGGGATAAAGATGTGGTGGTAGATAGTGATATCACGAGGGCGGGTACAATGGATGTAGCTACTTCTTTGACATATTAAAAACGTCGTAGGCTCCAACGTGTTGGAGCTTGTGTTGAGAGGACAAGCGATGCTGCCTCTTCTCAACCTTAGATGTATCTTTTTATATTATGCTTTTGTTGATGCCATCGCCATGGATTTCTAAATCCATATTTTGTATGTAAAAAACAATTTGATGAATATAAAAACAACTCCTATTTAATATTAATTCTTAGCTTTCAAATTTCAAGTTCAATTGTTCAACTGAAAACATTCAATATCGCATTATTTACTTACTACTTTGTGCATACATGTGTATGTTAGATCTAATTAACTAGTTTTGAGTGTATTTTTAAGTGGATTTGATATGGAATGCATTTTAATAGTTTTTTTCTCCTAGAATTCACTATTTTTAATGATTTTTAAAAATTTGCCGAGTCTTTGCTGAGTTTTTTTGCCAAGTCCGAGTCCAAGGCAAAAAAAGGCTTGCCGAGTCTTTGTCAAGTCCGAGTCTCAACACTATGATTTGAATGATTGAGGTCTTCTTAACCAGTTGGAGAGGCTTCCCAACACTGGGCAGAGGTCAAATGGTCCTCAATCATTCATATAAGAGGTCTCCATGGTGCTAAGATAGGCTGCAAGCAACTAAACTAAGTCTAGGTGAAGATCTTCCTTGCTTGCTTAGAAGACTGAGTTTGAAGACCTTCTTAAGGTCATCAATGGCAGCAAGAAGCTTCATAACACCTTGTAGACATCTCATATTATTCTTGTATGACTCTTCAAGTTATGTACAATCCTATTTCAATGGCTGCAGGCAGTGTTGGAGGGTTGGTTGTACAGGCAGTCTACTAGCTCAAAAGTGATGAGAGCTCTTCAAGATGAATTGCAACTCTCTATCAACTTTCTCAAGTTTGTCTCAGTCTTTTCACCCTATATCATGAATGATTACAGGCAGTGACGAGTAAATGGCTTGATAAGCCTCATTCTTGCCTCTAAGAAGCTTAAAGAGAGGTCTCAAAAGTTGTTCTCAGCCAAGTGCCCTCATGGAAACATTGTCTTAAGTTAAGCATGCTCTTGAAGACATTAAGAGACCTAATATACCTGCACATCAGTTCTTGAAAATGGCCTACAAGCTGAACAGAGATTCCATGACCTTCTACAAGACATCCATGAGGAGGACAGGTGGTTGTGACAATCTTCAAGCACAAGAGCAGACCTTGTGTGAGAGATAGGCTTGCCTTCATCACATTCTTTGGATCAAACAAGTTTTGACATGAAGTTGCAGGTTCTAAGGACAAGGATCACAGTATGAGGAGGTCTAAGCTTAAGTCTCACATTCACCAATGTGAGAAATGCATTGCAAGAGCCAAGAATGGTGTAGAAGGATGCTCAAGAGATCAAGTAGGCCATGTGTCAAGATTTGAATTGCTCTTCAAGACCTCAACTTGTAACTCCTCAATCAAGAAATGGCAGTTTCAAGAGTGAGACTATGAAGAGCTACTTCTTACACCAACTCTCATGGAATCATCATCAAACCAAGCCAACACATGTTGAAGATGAATGATTGGATTGTTTCTTCACTTTCTCTTGGCTTTGTAACTGATTTGATGATGGATGACAGTCACCATAGACTCTTCCTACATCCTCTTTCTCTCCCCCTCTCCATGCTTCTATATATTTGGCCTTGAATGGCTTGTAAATCATCTTCCACATGAGTATGACAAAGCCCTGCTCCTTTTGCATGCCATTGAATCAATGAGGACTGAATTTTGCCTTCTTCTACTATTGTGTTTAGTGTAAATTCATGAATGATTGATCTAGTCATGTGGTGATCCGATTCTCCTTGACTTGTTGTCTCATTCTTCTTACCTCTATATAGTATTTGTCTCTTTTACATGTTGTAGTTAGTGTTATATTGGTTTCTTGCATTGATTAGAAATGGAAAACAAACTATCCATCCTAGTCTTGCTTGGAATCCATAACCTCTCTACAAATTACTTATGTAATAGGACCAGATTAGGAGTTGTGTATCTATAGTTCAGTCTCATGGTCCATTGTGCACTTTCAAATGAGTGGAAAAGATCAACATATCTGGTGCATCACCCCTTTTCCTTTCATGTTCAGTTTATCTTTCTCTTTTCCTTGCAAGTTGAGTAGGTGTAGTGTTAGTCTTAGGTGTAGCATCAAGGGAGCCAGCCCTCTCTAGAGATTCACTCCACTTTTTAGGCCACCCACAACCTAGGAGTGTTTCCATTTTGTCAATTGGGTGAAAAGACATGAAACACCTCCTCAAAGGATGCAACTCAAAGTGACAACAATTACAAAGATTGTTTCAGGGATTGGCTTCTTACATAAAGCTATATGGATATGTTGTGACAATTAAAGTGATATCCAATGGAGAAGAACCATAGGTATCATGCTAGAACTGATTAAAGACATGGTTAAAGACAACAAAGTTTTTTGGGAGAAGGTTGATACCTTGAATAATGGTGTTGAGTCATTGATGAAGTCTATTAGTACTGAGAAGGTATCTTGGTGTAGGAAATCAATGGTCATAGCTACCCTTCGCAGTTGATTTTATGTGTCTGGTGCCCTCGATGCAAAGTATTCAACAAGTGGGATAATGTTGGAAATGTGTAGTAACTTTGCATAATTTACACTACTTATAAACCATACACCCTACCACGAGGTGGGGCTCTAAGTCCATATAGGTGGTTTTGGCCCATGGTTTATACCCATTGTATTGTATGGATGGTTTCAAAGCCCATGGTTTTATACCGACTGTATTCTAATACCGCTTAGCAATGATGTGCCTATATATAGACACACATGCATTAGGATTAAACAAAGGAGAAATGTCTTATGTTATTGTAATGTGAACATCTAAGCTAAATTCAATGAACCATACACTTTCTTAATGTTGGTGCATAGTGAGCACTTTCTTAAAGCTTGGATTTTATTCCCTTGAGATGCAAAATGTGTTTCTATATAGAGTTTGGGATATTTGAGTGCAATAAAAGAGGCAGCCATGACGAATAAGCTCATACATGTTATTGCCCAAGCAAATGGGAAAGAACATATAGCTGGTAGTAGTTTGGGATGAGGAGTGCGACCCTGGGCATAAGCGTAGCCATTCGTGACTCCTCGAAGGAATGAAAGAACTGGGATACACACCTAAGAGTTCTTGTACCCAACCCCAACAAAATAAAAAATACCGAATAAAATGGGGAAAAGAAAAAGGCAAGGTCAAGACATCCCCAAAGGTGATGCAGATCTACCTCCCCTCTGAGAATAGGGTTTATGACTAATGGAAGGTGGTGATAAGGGAAGGGAAGAAGCAGTTCATTGACATATATTGCAAGGAAAATGTCCCTAGAGATGATGATGACACTCAAGAGGACAAAACACATGAAGAGTACCAAGAGGGTTAAGAGGAAAATACCGAGAGAGTTCTTGTACCCAACCCCAACAAAAGAAAAAATATCGAATAAAATGGGGAAAAGAAAAAGCAAGGCCAAGACATCCCCAAAGGAGATGCAGATCTACCTCCCCTCTGAGAATAGGATTTATGACTAATGGAAGGTGGTGATAAGGGAAGGGAAGAAGCAATTCATTGACATATATTGCAAGGAAAATGTCCCTAGAGATGATGACAACACTCAATAGGACAAAACACATGAAGAGTACCAAGAGGGTTCAGAGGAGAGTTTGACCAATCCATAAGAGCAAAGGGCTATAAATAGTGCACCTCAAAAATGATGCGTTGAAAATCCCTCCGGACCCCATTTGTTGTAGGTTGATAGGGAAGACCATGAATTTCAACCTTTCTATATGGGTCATTCCTTATATGCAAGGATTAGCAGATGCAAAAGTCTACAATTAGTTGGATTACCTTTCCCTGAAAATCAAGGATGCACTCACTTGTTTAAATGGTTTCTACATGACCCTTCATGCCCATCCTTTGGACAAAGATGTTATTGCGCTAAGGGCATATCATTCGCAAGAGAGGGGGGAGTACAAGGTGCTTCTCCAAGCCATTGAGGGAGCTTGGACTTCCCTCAACTTTTAAATGTACAAATGTTATATTTTCTTTGTCAAAAAAAAATATTTACAAATAAATATGATTCTAATTGGTTGAGCCATTTGTATAGTTAGTCTACATCAGTTTTTACTTTTGAAAAAGGAATGTCGAAGTTCACTTCTATCTTAAAGGTTATCAGACCCCCAAAGGGTCAACTTGACAAAGAGATGGATGCCTCATTCACAATTCATGAAAATATGAATTATTCCATCATCTCCCTCCTCTACTTCTCAAGGACTTCATCAAGCAATAATTTGAAAGGATCTCATTCCCCCTTTGAATCAACAAGGAAAATAATCAAAAGGGTCACGTGTCTCAAGGTCATGCTACCTTATACTCTGACCTCATTCAATGAGACATAAAAACATGGAACAAATCCTCTAATACACTAATCCAATTTTGGGACAGCACTAAATTGTAGAAACCAAAGCAAAGGAAACAAATCAAACAAAAAAAGATAATACCACAATTTAAATGAAAGCCTTATTGCAAATGAGAGTAATTTACAAGAATGTGGCAATATCTAAGAAGAGAGCAACATGGATTTTTACATTTGGATGGCAAATCATTTATAGCCATTTTTAACAATAAATGAAAATTCTAAAAATAGAAAGTGAGGTGATTCACTAAAGAATTTAAAATAACATGTTGTAAGTGGTTCTCCAAGAAGTTGAGAGGATATGTTGCAACACGTAACTCATCAAAACACAAAATTTCAATTTTGTGAGATTTTAGAAAAGAATTACATTCTTTGTGTTTTGCAATTTTGGGCCCTTCAAAGCATTTTTGGGTCAATCAATTATTTCACATAGGCAACCATTTTGGCGGGTTTTAGAGCATGACCTAAACTTTTTGATGCATTAAGAAATTTTGAATTCCTATCAACACCGATGGAGCTATGCCCTCAGCAACATGACCTTTTAGTTTTTTAATGTTTTTTCTTGCCACCTGGATCAACATTGCACTTTTGATCATGAATAAATGCCGAGTTGTATCCTACTTTATTTGAGTTGTTCTATTGGTGTTCTGCTATGAATCTCATTGGATTTATAATGAATATTGATGGAACTATGCCCTCAGCAACATGACCTTTTAGTTTTTTAATGTTTTTTCTTGCCACCCGGATCAACATTGCACTTTTGATTATGAATAAATGCCAAGTTGTATCCTACTTTATTTGAGTTGTTCTATTGGTGTTCTGCTATGAATCTCATTGGATTTATCATGAATATTTAATAGGTTCATCAAAACAGTTTGGTCACATTTCCTATACTACAAATAATTCTGAAAATAGCCAAATCGAAATCAACATCTTGTCAGACAGAGACATCTACCCATACAATAGAATACCTTTCAATCTATGAAATACACTAGCCACCTTTAAAGGATTAGTTCTACATGTATTTTGAAAGAGATGTTAAAAGATGTAAAGGTCTTCTAGATTCCTAGTGAACCTACATGCGAGCAATCTAGGAAGCTCAGCATCAAACGTTCCAACTTTTCTACTGCATACCATTTGTTGTTCAACTTAATGTTTGATTAAAGTCTTCAACAACTTGTTTCATCAAATCATAAAATACTTCAATCCACAACAATATAAGTTTGCAACAAAGGCCTTCTAACCCTTTCTGTAGGATTTATCTAGTAATATTTCCATTAATTATCAAACAAGGGCTTTGACATTTAATTTTTTGTCCATGGTTTCCAATTAATTGGCAATGTCACCATCATATTCAAACAAGGGTTTTGGCGTTTATTTTTTATCCATGGTTTCTAATCAATTGAAAATGTCAGCATTAGATTGTGGTTGGTCTAGATGTTCAAGTACATCTAGAGTTCAACACAGATTTCAAATTATAATAGGCAATGATATGAATTTCTACACAGATAAATAGATCAATCTACATATTATTAATGTAGTGACATTGCGTAGATAGATCAAGATAGTTCACAACAATGGATATAAATGTAAACACCAAGGGCAGATTAATGAAAATATAGTGCAATAATAAGAATGACCGGCTTGGGCAATAGATTACGACCTCACTCTATGCATGTGAACCACTTGATATATGATGTTTACAAACATGCATATGCTCTGTATGTACATGCTACTTCTTGGAATTTCACTACATGCAAAATAAAGAGAATTGAGAGTTGAACTTATGACCTCTCCGCTTACAATGTCTTCACTTAGTGTTTCAACCAACACATCCACACGGCTGCTTTCAACAAATCCCTAACACTTTCTATATGCTTTTTTTCACATAAACCAAAACCCCCAAAAAATAAATGAAAATATTGTATTTTCTTTTACCCGACACTTAATATTCCATGCAATAAATAGTCATGCACAGCAGCTCTTTTATGCTAAGTGGGCTCTACATAAGGAAAAAAGAACAAACCTTTGAATAGTTTATTTGCATGCAAACGTTTATTAAAGATAACACTCCAGCATGTGTACAGCCATCCTACAGTGAATTTGCAGCAGCTAAAAAGAATCACACTTGTAACAATTTTTTTGACAGCCTCAAATAAATATTAACACACCATTCAACAAGTCTACAACCCCATTCAGCAAGGTAAATAATTCAGCAAGGGTTTCCAAAGTTTTTGGGCAGCAAATCAACACGTTTAAGGGAAATTTATAGCCTCCTTAATCAATAAAAATGATCCAAACAAACTAATATCGATATGCACACAATGGCCTCCCTGCCTTTGTTATTCACCCTTCTTCTCTTCCTCAAACAAAGATAAATTAGTCTCTTAGGAAAACCATTTCCTTCTAGAGAAATAAATATTGAAACCTTTCTTTTATGAAGACAACTTCACATATAAAATATAAACAAGTACAATATATGGGAAATAATTAACTAATACAAATTTACTCCCCTAGTTGATATAGCCTTCTCCAACACTGTTTCTCCATAAATCAAGCATTCACACATCCATTTCATGGTCCCACTCACATCACCACACCATCACTATAGTTCAACCATTGCTTCCTCTTCACAGGGAAGGTAGGTATCTTTAGCTTCGATACTTCTAAGTGTCTTTAGCTCCAATACCACTGAGAAGAATCTCCACACAGGGAAATAGATAAATCTACATATTATTAACCTAAAGAAAGGTTACATAATATGAATGTTTGGGTTACAAACTTCAAACCTCCTCAAGCTTATATAAGTTTTCCATATGAGACCTAACTTCTCAATGGGCCCAACTAACCTTCTACCCGTACAACTACCCACATTATTATAATTAATGACTAACATTAATAAAAGGATTTGTTAACTCTTAAGGGGGTGTCTCACTAGGAGATGCATGCCCCATACACGACACTAACAACTAAATAAATTGGAATTTGGATCACCAGACCCAACAAGAAATCTTTTAACAAGACCCAAGTCTAAACCCAATATTACCAAAGAATGAATCAACATAAGCATCAACTAGTTTACAACTTAGAAAGATAATCATCAAGGAACTATACTCCATGAGAATAAAATTAGAATCTATACAGGGAATTTTATAGTTAATGGATACATAGAGGGGTCATCAAATCCACCATGCACGAAGAGAATTTCCCAAGATCTTTGTAGGAACAGAAAACATTATATATAGAGAATAGAATGCAAAATATAATGGTCCATTTGTAGAATGATTACTCTACTTCTGCTGACTTCAACATTTACCCCACTTAACGGCCATGTGTTAATTTATTTTGATTTTAATGAAAAATATTAATATCCACTAGTTGGCTAACAATCGTTAACGAGACTACCAAAACTATAAAAAACAGATGTATAATGGGAATGCCTAATGCATCTTGGAAGTGTAGTATTAGCAGAATATACAAGAACTTGAAAAAGAAAATCCTTATATAAGATGCATAATGAAACAAAAAGTAACCCATATGGACAAAATAGTTAAGGACCAAACAGAGGGCACCAAATAAGAGGCACTGAAATGGTAACATCCGATAAAGATTTACCGAGTATAGTATCAACTAGCAGCTCTCTTGACACATGAGAAAGGGAAAACATTTATGATAAAAAATTTAGTGACGCTGGTTAAAGCCTCTAAGGTTTATAATATCTGACCTCACTGGGATTCTCAAGGTGTCTTGCAACAAGCCATCCAAATTGTGGAAGTATGGAGTTATAAGTCTAGAGCTGCCAATATGGAAGTGTCTATCGCTAAGGGTTCTTCACGAAAGATGTAGCATATTGTGTAGAGGCATACCAACACATCTTTGGTCCTCAAATTGTATAAATGTCCTCAAGGAGCGATGTGCATCTGTAAACGAACAATGATATCATCTCTTGATATCCTAACACACAAGACATTTTGAAAACAAAATGTCTATCAAATATGCCCTCCAACAGCAGAATCTTCTACTTTGGAAATCAATTATAACCAGCCAATAATAGAGCGTGATAATGCAATCCGAAGTGTTGCCTCCACAACCTTAAATATATGAGGATTGAAATATCCCTTCCAGAAAAACACTGAATTCTGAAAATCCACATTTACAGACTAAACTAGCACATGCAACTTAGAATATTGGAATCCCAAATTGAAATCTTTATTATAGTCAATGATTACATAAAAAAATGTTGAAAGTACTGATAATGGAACAACAACTGTAATTCAGCCAAACCCCAGTATGCTGGGATGATAAATTTTTATTATAAAACCCCTTACAATCTGATTTTAACAGTTGATTGACACTACGGCAACATGGATCGCAGTTACACAGCTGAGGAAGGAGAATGACCGCTGGCCAAATGGGGCAATCCCTCCTAAGAAAGCGATTTCAGCTATAGTAGTAAAAAAAACCTCAATTAAGGCAGTGGCAGCTGTCCAAGGGCTGTGCAAAAGTCCCACAGGTTGTTTGTGGCACAATTGCAGCCAAAGGGGTAGGGTGGCCCTTGAAAGGCAGAAATTCTGATTTATATTGCCACGCTGATCCTTATCAAAAATTCTGAAACTTGATAACACTTTCAGCCCTAGTTAGTGAAAAACTCTGCTTCATTGCTCTAGCAGCCCTTTCACATAAATTCTGGAATTGATCAATAGCTTCAACCAGCACAAATTCTGAAAATACCCTGATTGTCTGCCTAATTGTGATCTTTGTATGAAATCACCAATGATGGGATGGGAGAGTTTCTATCCTCTAATCCCCAATAGAAACCTGGAGGATTTTCATCCTCTAGATTTGAATGCAATTGAGGTTTTTTGTCCTCAAATACAGAAGTTGGAAGCAAATGCTTAAACTCAAAATAGATGTAATAAACAAAATGATCCCAAATGACCCCCAAGGCCCTCTTTTATAACTTTTTCTATCATTTTTCTCCAAGTTGGCCTCTTTACTTTAATAAAGTACACTTTTTATTTTTAGTTTTCCCTTTTCTTTTATTTCTAATAACAATAAAGTAATATTAAGTTGTCACTTTTTAATAAAATAAAAAGTTACTTAGACAACTTAAAATATTAACTTTATTATTTTTCACTTTATGAAAAAAAGGGGACATGACAGTCCACCCTTCCCAAATATTGATTGTCCTCAAGCAATTCCTGAACCATCTTGCAAATACAAGGATCCCAAATTATTCTTTCAGATTCTCATCCAAATGTGAGCATCTGAAGTTGCTTTGCTTGTTGATCTTCAGTTCCCTGTAAAGCTTTCTCAGTTGTGCCCAAATCTATATCTACAACTTGTAGCTTCCCTGGAAGCTTTTTTTCATGGAGAATGATCTCTTCATTCGGCTTCCGCTACACAACTATAATTTGATCTTCATATAAATAGTTGTTTGCATTAAGAGTTAATGCTTCTAAAGCCTTGGCTATTTTTTCAATTGCCTCTATGCATGTCATTTCAGCCTTATGACATTGGTTGATTGTGATCATATCTGTGAGACTTGAATCTGTGGCATAAAGATTAATGAAGCCAAATTCCACCTTCTCCACAATTTTATGTTCCTCCTCATTACTACTTTGTCGATTATTCCAACTTCTATTTGTATGTCGAAATCCTGTTGCTCTTCATTGATCTCTACAATTTCTTGTGACTCTGGTTTTTCTTCTTTCTCATGCTCCTCCATCACAATTGGAGAATTCTTTCCCTTAATCTTTTGTAAGTGTAGTTTTGCTTGAGTGGCTATCAACTTAGCTTTCTTAGCTCTTCTTAGCCATTCATGACACCTTTTATGGATCCTCATTATATCCTCTGCGCTTGTCTGCAATGTGGTTAGTTTCTTTTCAACCTAATTCTTTGGTTCCTTTTCAAATAAAATCTCTTTACCTTTGATTTGCATGTTGAATTCTTTTTGGTCCTGTGTAGATGTTTGACGCTCAGATTTTGACATTTCCATTTTCTTTATTTCTATCAATGCCTTTAGCTCTCTTTGATATTCTTGCATTGTTGCAACATCTCTAACATGGATTCTTGCACTATCCTCATGATTCAAAGGCTGGCAAGATCACAACTCTGATACCACTGAAATATCCCTTTCATGAAAACACTGAATTCTGAAATTTTTATTTAATTCTGGAAATTCACATTTACAAACAAAACTATCACATGCAACTCAAAATACCGGAATCTCAAATTGAAATCTTTATTCTAGTCAATGATTACATAAAAAAATGTTGAAAGTGCTAATAATTGAACAACTATAATTCAGCCAAACCCCGGTATGGTGGAATCATAAATTTTTATTATAAAACCCCTTACAGTCTAGTTTTAACAGTCGATTGACGCTACGACAGCATGGATCACAGTTACACAGCTGAGGAAGGAGAATGATAGTTGGCAGATTGGGGGGATCCCTCTTAGGGCAGTGATTTCAGCTACAACAGTAAACAAAACCCTCAGTTAAGACAGTTGCCGCAGTCCAAGGGCTGCACGAAAGTCCCACAAGGTGTTTTTTGTGGCGCAACTTTGGTAGGGTGTCCCTTGAAAGGCATAAATTCTGATTTATATTGCTTGCTCATCCTCACCAAAAATGCTGAAACTTGATAATACTTTCAGCCTTGGTTAGTGAAAAACTCCGGTTCGTTGCTTCAACAACCCCTTCACATAATTTTTGGAATTGATCAATAGCATCAACGAACACAAATTCTAAAAATAACATGATTGTCTGCCCAATTGTGATCTTTGTATGAAATCACCAATGATGGGATTGGAGGGTTTCGGTCCTCTAATCCCCAATAGAAATCTGGAGGGTTTTCGTCTTCTATATCTAAATGCAATGGAGCGTTTTAGTCCTCAAATGCAGAAGTTGGAAACAAATGCCTAAACTCAAAATAGATGTAATAAACAAGATAATCCCAAATGACCCCCAAGGCCCTTTTTCATAACTTTTTTGTCCCTTTTTCTCAAGTTGGCCTCTTACTTTAATTTAAAGAAGTATAATTTCTATTTTCAATTTTCCCTTTTCTTTTATTTCTACTAATAATAAAGTAATATTAAGTTGTCACTTTTTAATAAAATAGAAAGTAAATCACTTGGACAACTTAAAATGTTAACTTTATTATTTTGCACTTTATGGGAAAAAGGAGACATGACAGTCCGCCCTTCCCAAACCTTGCTTGTCCTCAAGCAATCCCTGAACCATCCTGTAAATACCAAGATCCTAAATTATTCTGTCTGATTCCCTTCCAAATGTGAGCATCTAAAGTTGATTTGTTTGGTGATCTTCAATTCCCTATAAAGCTTTCTCGATTGTGACCAAATCTATATTTGCAACTTCTAGCTTTCTTAGAACCTTTTCTTCATAGAGAATGATCTCTTCAATCCGCTTATGTTGCACTACTCTGATTTGATCTTCATATAAGTCATTGTTTGCATTAAGAGTTAAAGATTTTGAAGCCTTGGTTATTTTTTCAATTGCTTCTATGCATGTCATTTCAGCCTCATGACATTCACTGATTGTGATCATATCCGTGTGACCTAAATCTATAGCATAAAGATTAATAAAGCCAAATTCCACCTCCACGATTTTATGTTCCTCCACACTGCTACCTTATAGATTAATGCCAGCTTCTATTTGTAAGCCAAATACCTATTTTTGTTCATTGATCTCTACAATTTCTTGTGCCTCTGATTTTCCTTCTTTCTCATGCTCCTCCATCACAATTGGAGAATTATTTCTCCTAATTTTCTGTAGGTTTTGTTTTGTTTGAGTGGCTATCAACTTAACTTTCTTAGCTCTTCTTAGCCATTCATCACACTTTTTTTGGGTCCTCATTACATCATTTGCACTTTTCTTCAATGTGGTTGGTTTCTTTTCAACCACGTTCTCTAGTTCCTTTTCAAATAAGATCTCCTTACCTTTGACTTGCATGCTGAATTTCTTTTGCTCCTCTATAGATTTTTTAGGCTCAAATTTTGAACTTTCCATCTCATTGATTTCTATCCATGCCTTTAGATCCCTCTGATATTCTTACATAGCTTGCAACATCTCTAACATGGATTCTTGAACTGTCCTCATAATTCACAAGCTGGCAAGATCACAACATTGATACCACCGAAATATCCCTTTCAGGAGGAAATTGAATTCTGAAAATTTTATTTAATTCTATAAATTCACATTTACAGACTAAACTAGCACATGCAACTCAAAATACTGGAATCCCAAATTGAAATCTTTATTCTAGTCAACGATTATATAAAAAAATGTTGCAAGTACTGGTAATTGAACATCAACTATAACACAGCCGAACCTCAATATGCTGGAATAATAGATGTTTATTATAAAACCACTTACAATCTGATTTTTAACAATCGATTGACACTACGGCAACAACAATCGCAGTTACACAGCTGAGGAAGGAGAAAGAACGCTGGCAAAATGGGGCAATCCCTCCTAGGGAAGCGATTTTAGCCACAAAAGTCAATAAACCCTAAAATTAGGGATGTGGCAATAGTCCAAGGGCTGCGTAAAAGTCCCATAGGGTGTTGTTTGTGGCGCAATTGCAGCCAAAGAGGTAGGTGGCCCTTGAAATGCAGAAATTCTGATCTATATTGCCCCGTTGATCCTTACCAAAAAATCTGAAACTTGATAACACTTTCAGCCCTGGTTGGTGAAAAACTCTGCGTCATTGCTCTAGCAACCCCTTCACATAAATTCTACAATTGATCAATAGCTTCAACCAACACAAATTCTGAAAATAACTTGATTGTTTGCCCAATTGTGATCTCTATATGAAATTACCAATGATGGGATGGGAGATTTTCCGTCCTCTAATCTCAAATAGAAACCAAGTGGGTTTTCATCATCTAGATCTAAATGCAATGTAGGGTTTTCGTCCTCAAATGCAGAAGTTAGAAGCAAATGCCTAAACTCAAAATAGTTGTAATAAACAAGATGATCCCAAATGACCCCCAAGGCCCTTTTTTATAACCTTTTTTGTCCATTTTTCCCAAGTTAGCCTCTTACTTTATTTTAATAAAGTACACTTTTTATTTATAATTTTCCCTTTTCTTTTATTTTTAATAATAATAAAGTAATATTAAGTTGTCGCTTTTTAATAAAATAAAAAGTCAGTCATTTACACAACTTAAAATATTAACTTTAATATTTTTCATTTTATGGGAAAAAGGGAACATGACAAGGATGCTAGACCTGCCCTAGAGAAACTCAAGCCACCATAAACAATCTCAATGAAACCCCACTAAGGCGTGCTTAAGGTCTAGTTTTGTAGAAATTACAAACATGGTTTTTGAGATAAAAATTATAGTTGACTCAAAAGATGATAAATTTATTAAGAAAAACTTCCCACTTACACAATTATAAAAGGAGAAACACAAGAAAAACCTCACTACCTGTTCCATCAAATATTTTACAAGATCCTTAACACCAGAGCCTTTCATTCCAGATATCATGTAAAACCTGCAGAAAGATCACCATGAGAACATATCAAAATATTTAGGCAACCCGAAAAAATCGTAAAAACTGGTAAAGTGAGAAAATAACTTGAATCAACTAAAACATAAGATAACAGACAACTGAATAATGCATTGCCAAACCAATGCTACCAGAGAATAAGAGAGTATTACTTCTCATATCCAGGCAGGTTTCCAAAGTCACTAGCAACTTTTAACAAGTCTTTCTTCACTTCAACTAAGTCAACTTTATTCATGCATAAGATTCTCTTTTGCTTGGGATGCACTTTTTCCCCCACCTTATTTACAAGCTTTATCACTCTTGTATCAGGCCTGCAATAAACAGGAGAAAGACCAAATGATATCCCCATCATCAATATAATTAATAAAAAGCTTCGCTTTGTTCAACTTTGGATAAATTGCTCCTTGTTAACACTGTACATTCAAAGGAAAAATATTTATAAAAAAAAAAGGAAAACATAGGAAAAAGAAAAAGGAAAGTTTTCCAATATACAATCTATAAATAAAAGTATTTAGCAATTTGCCTCCAAAATCAAATCCTTTTGGTATCTTAGGGTCTCATTGCCATAAGGGCGTAAAGCCAAAAGCAATAATGCTCAGAAGTCAATCAGGCCAAGGACGTAAGGAACTTATATATGCAACTTTGTGCTCAGAATAAACTGCTCAGTAAAATGCAAGTATGATTTATAATTTGCTTCATTTCTGTTCCTGAGTTGTATAACTTTAGTCAAATTCCTTTACATTTTACGTGAAAATTCACCACTGTGATGAAACCGGAACATGATTGGAATTCCAAACTAATGAAACTCACAAACATTCCCAGACCAGGATAAATCCCACTAAAATTTGACATTTTATTTTCTCGGCCCTGGCATCTTACTATACAAGAAATAGTTTTCAACGAATCCTTTACATCTTACCTGACAATTCACTACTATGGCCGGGAGAGAAGATAGCTCAAATTCCCAGCAATAGAATCTAAGGGGTTCTCATCATACATGTCCCTGCTACAATATGAGGATATTCAATATGATCTTCATTATAGAATATAGAATTCACCACCATGGCGTAGATGGCCTCTCCGGCAGCGGTATCTGTAGGGTACTTACAAAGCACACACAGTAAATATAGAATATATTTATATATTCAAATATCATCCAAAAAATAGATTTTTTAGCACCCATTGTCACGTAGATGACCTCTCTTGTAGTGGCATTTGGACCCACTAGGTACACAGTAAATATAGAATATATTTACATATTGAAATATGAAACTTAATGTTAGAACATGAGATATGTAAATAAAATAAAAGTTGATCGGTGATATGTATGAATTGAGTCACGTGTGAGAGGATGTGACCTTCAGTAGGTGACCGTTTGGGGGGTCGTTCTCTAGGACATAATCTGTCATTTTTAATAGCGCTGTTAGATTCATAGCATGTCCGCCAATGTTGAAAAGGCTTCAACGTCAAAGCACAAGTAAAATATGATAACCAATATGACTTTGATAATTGACTAATATAATGATGCAGAGAATCGGTATCAATCCATCCGAGATCTATCTTGATAGGCATCAAACATCTTCACTAACTAGCACTTTGATTATGTTTTTCTTGATTATGGTTGACATGAACTACAAGATTCTTTCTTATAAATTGAATTAAGTGTGCATTTATATCTCGTGTAATTAGGACTAAGAATGGTTTTGGCGTCGAAGTTGAATACTCTCTTAATAGTGAGGATGTCAATAGGGTTTGACTTTAGGTTGCTTCAAGTCTCATTGATCAACATCATTAATAATTGCAGAATTTGTTGGATTTGAGAAAATATCATTAATTAACTTCATTTTGGTTTGAATATCTTTTGCAATAAAAGGATTAGCATTTGGTTGGATTTTTTTATCTCATAAAACGCAACATTTATAAGTATTAGTTGCTTTAGCTACCAAAGTTGGCATTTTTTAATGCAAAATCTTCTTTTCAGAATTGATACATTTCACTTGATCTAAAAGAGTTTGATCATGGTTTTGTAAACATGTAATCTCGATGTCATTTTCTGATCTAATTTTTGATAAATTTTGATTTTGGGACTTGAAATTCTGAATTTCATCGTCAATTTTGCAATTTAACCTCTGTGGATTCAATTTCCTAACCATTTAGGTCCTTTTAAGACCATCTTCCTAAGAATATTCCTTTCAGGTTGTGCCAAGTTAAATAATTTGTATGTTCAGAATCGAGGATAAACCATAGAATGATTAATATCTATTGAGATACTAGACTACCAATAACAACGTACACATAATAGCAATTGCATAACATACAATGGCACAATAGTCTCAAAATAATAGTAGCTTTGTATTCATACAAGATAAGTCTCCATACAGTTCGTACAATACAAGGAAGAACTGATACCAGTGATCCTACCCCAACATATAAAATGCTATTTGAAGGACAAGACCCAACAGTTGTTGGTTAACCCAACAGTTGTTGGTTAACCCAACCAACACAAGGGTCCTACTACATCACTAACTAAATACCGACAAATGACTAACAAAACAATGTCAGCTATAATATTACATGCTTTCATAGTTGGCGTCTACATTATCCCCCCCTTGAAACAAGTCGAAGTCCCATCCAAAACAAGTCATAGACAACATGATAAATATTAAGAGTGAATAACGATAATGAAGAGGGAAGCTAGAAGACATTTTGGTGGCACTGTTGTTGATGTAGAAATTTTGCAACATTTCTAGAGACAAGAAAAAGCAAGTTTCACCAAACACAATTTTCAACCACTTTCTTTTTTCTTCTTGTAAAATCAAAGTGGAGGTCTGGGGGTATAAACCCTTGAAAATCCATGACAACAACCAAATTTATTTGAAAAAAAACTGCTTTTGAAAGGTACCTGAAAATGTTGTGGATCAACAATGAGCTGTAGCATTGCATTGACAAGTGACTTGTTGGGCAGATCAAACGTGTGTGGCAGCCATTGTCATCGATTTGGGCGGTGCAAAAGGGTTGACGACTAAGTGGTTGAATGTTGTTGCTGCCCCAAACAGTTCTGGCATTCACCTTTGGTCGTATAGTTTGGTGAAGGCGAAGTGGGCAACGGTGATATTGTTGGCAATATGTCATACGACAACAGGCAAGTCGTAATATCTACAGAAAGCGAGAATACATCAAGTCGTACAAACACCAATGGTACATCATGTCATATAGACGTCGAGGGTGCAGCACGGCATACGATTGGGAGTCATGAAGAGGGTCCTATTATTGGCATTTGAGAGATGGTTGTCAAGTAGTGAGTGGCCATCAAACAAATAATCATACGACCCTACTTTAGAGAGATGGGCATCAAGTAAGAAGTAGTCATCAAGCTGAACATGGGTGTCAGGTCGACCAAGTAAGCTATCAAGTAAAACAAGTGACCCATCAAGCAATGATTGCACGAACTAGGCGTTAGGTAGAACAAGGTTGTCAAGTATGTTGTTTGATGTTGGTCGTGCGGATTGGGTGTCGAATAGGTTGCCATCAGGTAAAGTGTTGCATAGATGGTCGTCAAGTAGATCACTGCCAAGGTGAGAGTCAACCAAATGGCTGTCAATATTTCCAATGGTCGTTGGGAAGCTCGCCGTCCAACTCGTCACATTGTTGGGCGTGAGACAAAAGCTCTTGTAGGCTATCAAGTAGATGTCGATATGGCTAGGCATCAGAAGGATATGCATACGGTAGATGGCCATCATGTTGTTGTGGTAGTCAAACAGAGTATAAGGCATGTGGTTGTGTTTTGCCAAGCTGGAGGGGTGCATATGGTGGTCATATGGCTATATAGGTTTTGTATTCACTTTTTTGCATGGCATGTGTTGATTGTACATTCCAACTTGAACTTTACCTTTTATCAAAATTTTAATGTTGTACTCGAAGTTTAGGCTATTGATGTTAGTGCTTTGGATATCTAGTTGGCTACTTGTCTCATTTGGTGAGTTAACTTATCATCAAAAATTTCACCCTTCTCTAAACTCCGATGGGTGAGCCGCTATGATGTTGATAGTTTGGAATGACTTGGCATCACCTACATCGGCTTCTTCCCATCCCATTGCCCACTTCAATTGTTTTTAATCTCCATAATCTTGATGATATTGTAATATAGCTAGAACACATATAGTCTTCCATCTACTAATGGAATAGACTGTTGAGGGAGCTCGTCTCATCTTCAAAGCACGATCATAACTCCAATATCCCTTCACCATTCAGCTCCATTATACCTCGATTCTCATCGACCGAGCATTCTTCATCAAAATCCAAATCCGATGAATATGATGAGGCTACTTGCTCACTTACTTCTTGATTATTTAAATCTATGACATACTTTTGACCTTTGTTTTCAATGGAGATCAAATTCTTTTTCCATTTATGATCGGTTATGATCAACTTTGGCTGCTAGCAACCAACCCCAACCCACTAGTGCATCATAGCATTTCTTCTTCAACAAAAAAACTATAAATATTCAACAAAAAGGGTTGGGTTCCAGTATTTACCTTTTGACACATTAGTACACACAATACTTTCATGCCATGTTAATTTGTTTCTATCAGTTGGAATGTTGGAGGCCACATAGTTGGCTTCCCAAGACCCTTCCAAGTCTCCTCTGGAAGAACATTGATGCCATAACCACCATCAACAATGGTATTTGTCAAATTTATTCCCAACACAATTGTCGATTGTCGGGCTAACTTCATCATCAAGGGCATAGAATCAATCACTTGGTCCCCTGACAAGTGGGCTAGACTAAGTGCATTCTTATTCTTTTTGCTTTCCTTGTCATCCAATTTTAGGTGCACCATTGTATGCTCCATGTTTGTGTTAATGTCTTGTCTCGTAGTAGTGAGAACATTCTTGAGTTCTGGAATTATTTGCAATAAGTCAACTATCTTCACAGGGATAGTGGTCTCAAAGAGATGTTGTACGATAGCTTTGTCAAACTCCAATCTACGCATCATTGTGCTTGTATGTTCATTTGACTAACATTGTTCTTCGACCATGGGCCTCTCAACTTCCACCCTAGCTTCGGCATACCTTTCCTTCTCCACATGTGGGTCCAGGTAATTGGATTTCTTCACTTGTGCTATAGTAATTGCTATAACTTCCTTTCCCTCGGCTACATCAATCATATTGACATTGGCTTACTTAGGACAATTGCCATCATTATGGTCCTCGGCCCACACCATCTATAAAGAAATCCAATATTATTTTGGTTAGGAACTTATCTTGCAAAATGGCCCCCCTCATTGCACTCCCAACACTATACAATTGTTCATCTTTCAGAGTTGTACCAAAGCCGACTCCAACCACAACTATTATTCTGGTATCGGTAGTTCCTTGGTGTTGTGGTGGGTGGTATCAATGGCTCTCTTTGTGTGAATGGTACTTAGTCACTTCTATTCGCAAATTGTACAAGTAGTCCTTGACTAAATAACTTGTCACTTGACAAATCTTGCACAAAATATCCTTGCCTTTGTTCTTACCGCCTCCCTGTAGTTCATCATCTAAAGCATGTCATTCCTCAAGGCTCACACTAATCCAAGTTCACTATCATCAATGGAATTAGGTTCCTCTTCTTCGCATCCTTTCAAGTGCAAGGTCATCTTTCTCTCACTTTCAATATGCATGGCTTGGTTGTATGAATCTTCATAAGATGAGGGTGGCCCTACCTTCATTGTCGTCCTCAATGAGGGTATTAACCCTTCAATGAACCATCGCTCCTTCAAGTTGTTGGCAAGTTCTTTATCAAGTTTTGCTAATAGTTCTTTAGGTCTTCTGTTGTAGGCACGAACATTCTCTTGGTTACCCTGAGGGTATCATATATTTCTGAAACAATCTCACTGTCATCCCTCAAGGGTTTAAATTCTTTTACAAAGGCTTACCTAAGTGCTTTCCATGCTGCTTTCTTCGAGCTTGTTACATTTGTGCACTAGTCAATTGCCATTCCCCAAAGGGTAGCTGGGAAACATCTTAACCACGTACATTCATTTGTATTTCCATTTGCAGTCCAAATGGTGATGCACAATTTGCAATGTCATACAAAATTCTCCAATCCGTCACCAATGAACTTTGGCAGGTTCTGATTTTTTGGAGATGGAGTAGATGGGAAAATCATGGCCCTGGCATGGTTCTTTTAATACGGGTCTCCCCCTTAGGAAGATCTATGTTGGATGTTCCTCTACTCTCTTAGCACTATTGGACACATTCGTACACTTGACCCTTCCTTCCGTAGGGATCTGTAAACTAACTTGCACACCATCAAGCGTTTTCCATGTTGCTTTCTCCAAGCTTGGTGCATCTATGCACTAGTCAATAGCCATTCCTCAAAGGGTAGCTAGAAAACATCTTAAACACATACGTTCATGTGTAGTATTCCCATTGACAGTCCAAATGATGATGCACATTTTGCAGTGTCATACAGGATTCTCCAATCCGTCACTGATGAACTTTGGCAAGGTCTGCTTTTCTGGAGATGGAGTTGATGAGGTAACCATGGCCCTGGTGTGGCTCTTTAATACAAGTCTCCTCCTTAGGAATATCTATGTTGGGCGTTCCTCTGCTCTCTTAGCACTATCAAACACATCCATACACTCGACCCTTCCTTCCGTAGGGATCTGTACACTAACTTGTACGCCATCAAGTCCTGGACTCCTTCCAACTTATCGTTCAAGCTGCCCCAATCTTCCACGTGATTCTCATGCAATGCCTTCCAACCCAACCTAGTCGACAAGGTTTCTACTTCCTCTCTAAGGGTCTATGGCAATCTATGTCCCCTCCTTACTGCAAGTGGAATAGGGTCCATTACTTCCAGTTGAACCCTTTATTGGTTTCGGATCTGGGTCTAGCTATGACGTTTTGTTATGCTTCAGACTTGGCTTTCACTTCAGCTTCTGCTTCGTACATTTTACTTTCCTTGATAGATTTTTAGAAAAGGCTACCAGTTTATCTTCTTCGGTGTTGCTCCACCAATCAAGTAGACCATGTAACCTCTTGGCCCCCTCCCTGATTGTGTTGCCCTTGTGTTCTTCTTCACCTTTGTTCCAAGTCAATAGCATGAACTGGTTGACGCAACACAATAACGACTTAGTGAGCTCTTTGTACCATTGTAATAACATTCGTCAATGTGTTTCACGGTTACGTTCAACACAAAGAATGTATAAGATAATGGGACACCTCATCATACTTCTCTTGAACAACTTTATCTTGATCTGACGTTCTTTGAAGGAATAGTCCCAAAATTATTGAGATGCTAGACTACAAATAACAATGCACACATAATAGTAATTGCATAACACACCATGGCACAATAGAGTCTCTAAATAATAGCAGCTTTGTACTAATTGCAGTAAATTTAAATTGAATACGTTAAAAAAAATAATATAAGTCCAATAAGCTCCCATCTAATCTAATGCTATGTAACACAGACTTCCATGCTGGGAACACATCTCCCGTCTAATCTAATGCTATGGACACGAACACCTAAAGCCAACTGGATTGGTGAAAAGTAATAAGGTCTGAGGTGTTTTCATCTTTCCTCAAAAATGTTACTATTTGGAACTTCAGTGTCTTCAATGGTCAAATCCATCAGCAAAGAAGGGTCACAACTATAGTGCTATAATGGAAACATTCAAAAGGATGTGTGGCATGTTATAATATTCCAATTATCTGCCAAAGGCAATTGTTGTTATGTCACATCCCATTTTTCCGAATGTCGGATTTTGTAGTGTCCCCCTTTTCAAGCTAGTCATTGGGGTGAGACCCTTAGCTTGTTCATTTCCAAGGGCTAAGGTTTTTAAAGGCAAAAAGGGGAACATTTGTGAGCTTCAAGGGCATTTTATGATAAAACACTTTATTATCTAATTTTGGAACCTTTTTAAGGGTCATGGTCACTCGTAGTCTAAAAGTGCTTTTATAAGGAAGCTTGTAATATATATTTTTTAAAAAGGAAAAGTAAACTCTCCCTCTCTATTTTGGGCACCACAATTATAGGAGAAATATAAAAAGAAAGGGAAGGTTCATTTGAAAAGGTTACGCATTTTTGATATGAAATTCTTGTGCAAGTATGTCAAGCTTGAACAAGTGACTTGGGACAAAAACCTTCAAGTGCATCAAACATTTTTGGGACGAAAACCTCCATTCTTCCACATAGGACAGCTATATTCAAAGGCTGTAATTGCTCTTCAATTTTGCATAATTGTATGCAAGTGGATCTACAAAGGTGTTTTTGGACACCACCTTCATTAAGGAATTATTGTAAACCGTTTGGGGAGTTGGAAATTCATAATTTGCAGGTCAAAGAGGTGAGTGAACTCGGTTGAGGAGCTTGTTGAGTTTGGAGGCCATCCCAAGAGTGGTGACTTGCTTTTGGAGGGTGGCAACCCCTCTCAAGAGGGCAAATTTGTCTTCAGAACCCTCTTCCAGGGTCAAGGTAATTTTCATAATTTATTCCAGCTATTGGCTAGTTGTTGTGGGTCAAATTACAAGTTTGGATGGTCAATCTATGCCCTATAAATATTCAAGAATTTTATATATTTTTTTTGGCAACTTGGATGACTTGATTGGAGAGATCCGGGAAGTGTTTAGAAGGGCAAATTCCAAGAAATAAATATCAGATTTATTTCCCTATTTTTTTCTAAGTGTGGTGACTCATTGGTGGATGTTTTTGAGGTGTTTCGTGAGTGGAAAACGTAGCTGTACTTTGACATAAAAATCAGATTATTTGCAAGGTTATTTTCAGCCACTTTGCCAATTTATCTTGGTTAAAAAAGGTACTTTGCTTTTTGTTTATTTTCAGCTATTTTTATCATGTGTTGCTTGGAAGTTCTATAAATTTTCCAGCTAGGGTTTGCTGGTTTGTAGAGCAGATTTTCAGTTAATTGGCAATTTTTATTCAAAGGTTTGTTGGAAAACCCCAACTAGGTCTAATTGTCCCATTTGGGAACATTACAGTGGTATCAGAGTCATATCTTGGCTATATGTAGGATTTAGTGTTTATATCAAATAGCAACATAGATAAGGGAAGGATTGAAAGTATTACATAGGCCCAAGATCATGGGAATCAACCCCTCAGGATGGAGAACCAACCTTTGGTTCGTTGGGATTTAATGGAGGATTATGATGAGGACTTGACACTTGCACCTCAATACAAGAGGGGAAGGAGCTTTGAAGATTGGCTAGGTTTGAGATATGGCAAGAGGCACCATGGGCACATAACTACGCTAGATGACTCGGGGAAGATAGTTCTTCCAACTTTTGATGGTGATTCAGGTATCTCGATAAAAGCTTGGGTTGACAAGGTGAGTACCTTGATTTGAGGCCTAGAGGTAGAAGAGAAGCATTAATTTTTATCATCCAACATTTGGATGGGGCTACCCATGAATGGTGGCGTCATGGATGGGAGAGACAAGGGCATAACACTATTGGGACACATGAAGAATTCTTGGGAGAATAGTTGATAAGTTTGGTAAGAAGGTGGAGCCATCTAAATTAAAATCACTAAGCGCACATAGCAAGGAATTCCAATTGGATGAAAGGCAACCCTTAAAACAGTTGACAGAGCCTAATTTCCAATTGTACAAGGGGCAGCCACTCCACAAGTTTGTTAATTACCAAAATTCAGTCAAACATAGGCCCTTTGTGATAAGTGAGCAGCTGGAAATTAACTCAGAAAATTCAAGGAAATCAATGGCATGCAAGGCTGAATTCAAAGGGCAGCCACCAAGTGAAAAACCTTTGAGGTTTGGGCACCAAAATTCAGTTAATTGTAGGCCCACAGTGATGGACAATCAGTTGAGATTTAAGTCAGAAAATTCAGAGAAATTAAAGGCATGTGAAACAGGAATAGAAGGGCAGCCACCAAAGGAAAAACCATCAGAAAATTGGAAGCAAAGAAATGAACATGTGAAGGTAAACCAAACTGAAATTGAGAGGTAATTACATCAAGAAAAAGAGGACAGCCAGCAAGTGACAAAGAAAGGGATGATTGCTACCCTATCTAGTGCCACTAGACGCCATTCCTTCCGTGTGAAAGGAACCGTTAGAGGTAAAAAGGTAATTGTGTCAATAGTTAATGGAGCCACTCATAATTTAATGGAGATGCTAAAATGGTTGCAAAACATAGGCTGCCCATCAAGAAAATGGTGGACTTAAGGTAACCGTGGGGATGGCTCCTCCATATTGTGCATTCCCAGTTCTTTGGGATTAAAACTAACCATGGGCGAATATACCTTTGAAGGAGAGTTCAAAGTGATAGACCATGGGGAGATCAATGTTGTGCTTGGAGCCCAATGGTTTCAATCCATCAGTAAATACACTCATAATTTGTAAAAATCAGAACTAAAATTTATGGCAGCCAACAAGGAAATTGTTCTCCATGGTCTAAGCAATGGGACACCCATGTTGGTGACCTCAAAAAGGATGGAACAAGCTTTCAATAAAGGGCAGATTACATGGGGAGCTGAGTTATTTATGCATGATACAAGGTCAAATTTAAATCAACAGTTGCATCACAAGGATGTTCAAGTCATCCTAGATCAACACAAGGGAGTGTTTAATGACATACCACATGGGCTGCCCCCGGATGAAGGGTTTGAGCATATAATTGAATTGGAGGAAGGCACAAGAGTAGTGATCACTACCCCCTACCGCAACCCACGAATCTACAAAGAGGAAATTGAGAAGGCTATCCAAGAGTTACTTGAAATGGGGCAAATAAGGCCAAGCTCTAGCCCGTTTGCTTCTTTAATAGTGCTTGTGAAGAAAAAGGATGGGACCATGAAGATGTGTATTGATTATAGATTGTTGAACAAGAAGACCATCAAGAATAGGTATCCAATACCGAGGATTTATGAACTCATTGATGAGCTTCATGGAGCGGTTTACTTCTCCAAAATAGACTTGAAAACCGGTTATCACCATATTCATGTGAAAGACGAATATGTGCAAAAAACGGCTTTTCGTTGTCACTATAGGCATTATGAGTTTTTGGTCATGCCCTTTTTACTCACTAATGCTCCTGCTACATTTCAATCTTGCATGAATCACATCTTCAAACAACATCTACGTAAATTTGTGTTAGTGTTCTTTGATGACATATTGATATATAGCAAGACTTGGGAGGAACATTTGCACCATTTGGACATTGTTTTGGAAATGTTTGAGCAGCAAACCCTCTTTGCAAAGAAATTCAAATGTGAGTTTGTTACTTCTGAAATCTTGTATTTGGGACATGTAATCAATGTACATGGAGTCCAAGTGGACCAACAAAAAATTTAAGCCATAATTAATTGACCACCTCCCACTACTATGACTCATTTGAGAGGGTTTCTTGGATTGTGTAGTTATTACCGAAGGTTTGTGAAGGGCTTTTCCCAACTTGCTGCCGCCTTTACAAACTTGACAAGGAAAGGTGCGTTTGTGTGGTCCAAAACCGCTTTGGAGACCTTTGAGAGACTCAAGGTAGTGATGAGTACCTGTCCCATGTTGGTTGTTCCATAGTTTTCGCTCCCTTTCACAATGGAATGTGATGCTTCAAGAGAAGGGATAGGGGCTGTCCTAATGCAAAAAGAACATCCCATTGCTTTTGAGAGTCGGAAACTCAAGGGGAAAAGAAGTTTTCAATTTATGACAAGGAAATGTTGGCTATCATGCATACTTTGGTCAAATTCCATCTATACTTGATTTGTGGGAGATTCATAGTCAAGACGGCTCACAATAGCTTCAAATACTTCCTCACACAATCTGATTTGAATGATAGGCAACAAAAGTGGGTGAGCAAACTTCAATCCTATGATTTCAATGTTGAATATATGAAAGACAAATAATAAGGTAACTGATCCATTGTCAAGAAAACCCTATTTGTGTTCATTCAATGAACTAACAACTGATTGGAGGTCTGTAATTATATCCGAATATGCAAGGGACAAAAGGGCTACCGCGATTTTGGAAGGCAAGGTGATAGACAACAAATGCAAGGTGCATGAAGAACTAATTTTCTATAAGGGCAGAATTCTTTTGGCTCCTTTATCCAAGTTAAAACACCAAATTATGAGGGCTGCTCATGATGATACTATGGCTGGTCATCAAGGTTACTTCAAAACATACAAGGTAACAAAAAGATTTGCTTGGAAAGGCTTGAAAAGAGATGTTTTATTCCATGTTAGGGAGTATATGGTTTGTCAAAGAAATAAGGGAATGACTACATTTCCAGTTGGTCTCTTGCAACCTCTTCCAATTCCCCACCAAAAATGGAAGAGCATTTCCATGGACTTCATCACAGGATTATCTATGTCACAAGGTAAATGTGGAATTTTTGTTGTAGTGGATAGATTAACAAATATGCTATTTTTTTGCAATTCCAACCAAGTATAATATTCCATAAATAGCGGAAATCTTCTTCAAAAAAGTTTTCAAGTTGCATGGATTACCCAAAAGCATCATAAGCAAGGTTACCGGTTCGTTTTTTGTTCTGGTGTCAGTTCGAAGAATCTAGTTCGTCAATACGGCGATTTCTTTTTCCTTGGGTTCGTTATTGGGTTCATTCGTACAAAAAATATATAAAAAAATAAAAATTCTAGAAAGTCTAGCCCGATACATAGCAAATTAGTGTTATTGTCATTAACCACTAAACAGATAGAGATAAATCATAAATGATAAGTTGATAACGATAATTGATAACTATATGTACAGCCATTAACCAAAAATGATAAAATGATACATGAAAATCATATATATTAAAATATGAATATCAAATATCAAGATTCAAATATCAATAATTATCCTATGGCTGTAATTAATTACAAGATACATCAAAGTTCAAACTATAAAAGTCAATTTTCATAGTCATATTGCTCTTCATCGAGAGCATCAACATCATCATGATGTGGTTCATTAGAAGTAGAACCACATGGACTATTTGCACTGCCACTCCCACTAGCTACGTTTTGTGTCCTTGAACCTGAAGGACTGCCAATGTCATCTAATGAGAAGCGGGATATGCAAGCATCCAAGTCAACGACCTCTGGATCTATATCCCAATGCTTTGAAGTCCTCTCCTTGTACTCTGGGTTCTTATGTGTTAGAAGACGCAAATTAGAGTGTATGTAGACTAACTCCTCGACCGTTTTAGCTGCAAGCTTGTTGCGCTTTTGTGAGTGAATGAAGTTATATGTACTCCAATTCCGCTCACAAGAAGATGAACTTGCAACCTATATTCAAATTTAAACATAAATTTAAAATTTTTAAAGGAAAAAAAAACTTAAAAACTTTAATAATAAATTTAAAAACTTTAAAAAATACAAAACTTACCTGTGACAAGATCTTGATTGCAAGAGGTTGGAGGTTCGGTGACCCTTGGCCATGAAGGTACCACCACATAGGACCATCCTTCTTGTATTTGTCCCGAAGAGCACCAAGATTATGACCTCGGGAGGTAATGAAAGCCCCAAACTCACTTGTAACCATGTCTTTTATTTCGAGATCAGGGAATATCCTAGACATTGCCAATTTGTACCCTTTAGCCACTTCGACATCCCTATATGGTGGCACCCTCCTCGGCAAAGAAAGGATCTCGGTGCTATAGAAATGAGGAGTCAATGCAAAGGCAAGGAGATGTAGCGGGGTGGTCATTTTGTTCCACCGCTCAACAAGGATAGAATGCACTTGTTTAAAAAAATTCTCTTCAGAATCTTGCTCTTTTTCATTAATGATGAATTTTATTTTCTCAATCATTGAGTCTATGCCATCATATATTTCTCCCAAACATGGCTGATCCATGTCAGCAAAATGGATCATACTCATGATGGGCTCAGTGAAACTCAATAAATAATCTACACAGGTCCACCAAGCATCATCTAGGATCAAGTTTTTCACTCTTTGGGCCCACTCTTTATTCGCCTCCCTCCATACACCCCACAAGTTGTTGATGACCATATTGCTAAGTGTTTGTCGCACTAGTACAAGTCATCTCAAGACGATTGTGTGAGAAGTGAATCTAGTCGGAACAACCTATTACAAAATTAAAAATAAAGTTATAAAAATACTAGATTAAAAAATAAAAAAGTTATGATTTTAAAACAAAAATAAAAATACCTTCAACAAGTCCAATGTCGAGAAGGATCTGAAAATGGCTTGAGAGTGTTGATGGTTGGTGACAAATATTTGAATTTGCCTAGCTTCATCATAAACTTGTTTGATCCAGTCAATTTGTTTCCCCATCTTTTGCAACATGAGGTTAATTGAATGGACAGCACAAGGTGTCCAAAAAATGTGTCCATATCTCGCCTCCACTAACATCCCTGTGGCCTTGCAATTTTTGGCATTATCCGTTATAACTTGGATAACATTTTCACGTTCAACTGCCTCAACGGATTCGATGAGAATGTTGCCAATGAACTTCGCATCCTTCACACACCCCTCACAATCAATGGCCTTCAAAAACATTGCCCCTTTAGGGCATATTGCAAGCACATTGATCGAAGGCCTATTTCTTGCATCTTTCCATCCATCAGAAACGATGGAGACCCCTGTTTCAGACCATGAATCTCTGATTGGCTTCAAAGAATCTTCAATAGTTTTCCTCTCCACCAATAAAGTGGTGCGGACTTTTTCAAACCCTAGACCTTTGTAATCTTTTGGGGCCTCATTGATTGCTCTCACCATTTCTTGCCAATATGGTGATCGAACCACATTGAAAGACAATCCATTAGCATACATGCATCGTGCAATTTTTTGATCCGCAATCTCCCTGCTCTCATTTTGAAAAAACCTATCCAATGGTCCTCTTGTTTTTTTGTTTGGAACTGGAAGAGAAGCCTTTTCTTGCATAGGGGGTGCTCCCAAAAATGGATGTCTTCCAACAGGCACAACCAAAGAACCATCAGTAGAACTTCGGGAAACAGGTGGCTTCCCGGATCCCTTGCCTTTCTTTGCTAGAGGGCGATTGAGTCTCATGGCATGTGCAACATCTGCATCTTGTTCCTTGATGAATTCGAGGATTTTTCAATATGGCAATGAAGAGTTAGTCTTCCTCGTGCAAAATTTGATTCCGCGTTCAGGAATTTGACATAAATGTGCTTTCACCCTAAAGTATGAGCTTGTGAACTGAGAATCACAATCATTGCATTTCCATTATATAGGCCCCACCACCTGAAACTTGGTCTACCAGTGTTGTATATTTCCACAATGGTGAGTGTGTCAAGTCCATTTTGTGTTGCTTTTGGCCGGTGGAGGAAGAGCTACCAGACATTGTTGATTGTAGTAAGACTAATAGTATATATAAGTACAAGTTGAAAAACAAACACAATTTAAAAAAAACAAAACAAACCCTAGGGCAGCAACTAGAAACTAGTAAAAAATTTTAAAATGACAAAAAATAAAAAATAAAACAATATAAAACTTACCTTGATAGCAAATGGCTCCTCCATCACCGTAGGCAAATGACTTTAATGATGCTTGATGAAGACTCAAACCTACAGTAGCAATGGAGTTGAAGTATGCAATGAGAAAATTAGAAAAATAAGAGCCAAGTGTTTTTCTTTTTGTCACTTTGTTCTTCTCATTTGTGTTGAAGTATGCTTTTGCTTTTGGCTTTTAGGATTGAAAAAGGTGTTTTTAATTATTTAAATGCATTGGGTTTGGTGAAAAATGTAAAAAAATGGTTTTTGCTAGCTTTTGGGTACCGGCGACTACGGGTTCGCTACCCCAACACCCAGGGTTCACCCCTAGGCACTCGAGTGCCCAGGGGTGAACCCTGGGCGTTGGGGCAATGAACCGGACCCCGCACCAACACTGGGTTTGAACTTGGGTTCCCAGCGCATGCCTAGGGCCACAAACCGATAACATTGATCATAAGTGATAGGGACAGCCGGTTTATGAGTCATTTTTGGCAAGAGCTTTTTAATCTAAGTACATAATTGCTTCCAAGCACTAGTTATCACCCCCAAACGAATGGGCAAACCGGGTGCCCAGGGGCGAACCCTGGGCATTGGGGCAATGAACCGGACCCCACACCAGCACTAGGTTCCCAACGCATGCCTAGGGCCACGAACCGGTAACGTTGATCATAAGTGATAGGGACAGACGGTTTATGAGTCACTTTTGGCAAGAGCTTTTTAATTTAGCAAGTACATAATTGCTTCCAAGCACTAGTTATCACCCCCAAATGAATTGGCAAACCAAAATTGTCAATAAATGGATAGAAGGATACTTGAGAAATTATCTTTCAAGGCAATAAACAGGTTGGAATAGATGGTTGTAAATGGCAGAATTTTGTTATAATACTACCTACCACATGTCTAATGGTATGTCACCATTTAAGGCTTTGTATGGATATGAAACTCTTTCATTTTTTGACATTGTTTTGGAGGATGGTAGGGTGCCCGGGGCTGTCGATTGGGTGCGACAAAATTCTCAAATATTGGACCAACTCAAGAAGAATTTGAAACAAGCTCAAAATTAGCAAAAGCTTTATGCGGATCAGCATAGGGTGGAGAGGCAATTTGAGGTTGGGGACATGGTCTATTTGAGATTGCAACCTTACAAGCAATCCTCTCTCAAAGTGGAGCGGAAAAATTAAAGCCACATTTCTATGGGCCTTATAAAATTCAAAGAAGAGTGGGTAAAGTGGCATGAGCTGGAATTATCGAAAGGAAGCAAGATTCATAATATGCTCCATGTTTTTTGCCTTAAGAGGGCTCTTGGAAAACATATAACACCTTCCATTGACTTGCCACCTCTTGATGATGAAGTTAAGTTGGTCTTGATTCCCGAAGCTATTCTTGAGGTTCGTGAGAGGAAGCTCTGAAATTGCACTATCACGGAATACTAGGTACAATGGAAGGATATGCCTATGGAAGATGCAACTTGGAAAGGAGCAACCATCCTACAACACCCAAATGTACAATTGCTTATGGGTAAGCAATTTTGGGAAGGGAGGACTGTAATGTCCCCCTTTTCAAGCTAGTCATTGCGCTGAGACCCTTAGCTTATTCGTTCCCAAGGTCTAAGGTTTTTAAAGGCAAAAATGGAAACATTTGTGAGATTCAAGAGCATTTTCTGATAAAGCACTTTATTATCTCATTTTGGGACCTTTTTAAAGGTCATGGTCACTTGGGCCTAAAAGTGCTTTTATAAGAAAGTATTAGGAATGACGAACAGGAATTCCAACCCAAGATTCAAAAATGATAACTCCAAGAACATCACACATGAAGCTGTAGACAATTGATTGCAAAACAAAGCAATGCAAATGTTATTCAGAAAAATGATATGCTAGTACAAAGGAAAACTCTTGCATAAATAGACAAGGTGAAACACAAAATTAGCTTAACTGGCCAATGTGGAATAAATCCTCACATAAGACAAACTCACTAAAAGACGAAATAACTAAAATATACATTAGTAAACATGAGAAATGCATGAAATACATACTCTAACACCCCCCTCAAGTGAAGTTAGGGGCTAACAAAAGCCAAAAAAGATATAGTGGCATATCCACAGTATGAGTCTCGACAACTAACCCTGATAAGGTACTCATGTACAATATGTATCCATGAAATGAAAATGTCCTTACGAACACCCTCCAAGGACAATTTCTAAAACCCCAAGCATGCCACACAACTAAAAAACAAGGTGATGCAAAAGGCTTCGTGAAGCTATATCTACACCCTGTTGCTGAGTCAATGTACTCCAAAATACGAGCGCCATCCCGAATGTACTGACAAATGAATTGCATATGTA
Source organism: Torreya grandis (assembly GCA_037957365.1). NCBI lineage: Eukaryota > Viridiplantae > Streptophyta > Pinopsida > Cupressales > Taxaceae > Torreya > Torreya grandis. The sequence goes on along the minus strand of JARHVA010000167.1, from coordinate 3,382,891 downwards.
CCTCAATGTACTTGGTCTGTTGATGCTCAACTAGGTTACGAGATATATGAATTGTATTTTGATTGTCACACCAAAGTACAGTGGGTGAATCTTGCGTGAAGTCAAACTCTGTCAACAACTGATGAAGCTAAAGAACTTGCTGACTCGTTGTAATTGTTGCCCTGTACTCAGCCTCTGTAAATGAAAGTGCAATAGCCTACTGCTTTTTGCACAACCAAGCAATAGGTGAAGAACCAAGACAAAAGATGTAGCCAGAAGTGGAACACTTGTCATCAAGAGAACCTGCCCAATCTGAATCACTGTAGCCAACCAAGTAGAACCCTTAGTGTAATGTAATTCAAAATGAATAGTGCCTTGTAGATATCGCAAAATCTTCTTGGCAACGTGCATCAGTTTGGGGCAGCCAACCCTTGTTTTAAGCACTCTCCTAGGTCAGCGAATTGTTTTGGATCCTTCTCCTACGGCAGCAAACCCCTTTGGAGGGTTTCAAGGTGCATTTTTAAGTTGTTTTGAGGCCTAATTTGATATTTGTTCATACCTTCGCCAGACTGGTATTTTATAATATTTTTCCATATATTTATTGATTGAAAAATTTAGATTCGAAGGTCCTATTTCTAGCTGTAATATTTTTTTTTTGGCAAGTATTGTGGTGAATAAAATATTGTTTTCATGCCCTAAATTGGCACTTTCAGAATTCTACAATTTTCATGTGCTTAGGGTTTGGAAAGAAATTTAGAAATTTGTATATTTTGTTAAGGTTTGTTGGGAAAACACCTTTGGTTCTAATTTTGCCCTAAAGGGGATATTTTAGTGGTATCAAAGCCACAATTTTGGCAGCTTGTGGAGGAATAAAATTATAAAAAAATAAAAATAAAATTACATATCTATATGGCAGTCGTACCTTATCAGACAGGACAGATTCCAGTCGATATAGCTCCAGATTAGCAGTTGTACCTTTTACAGCTAGGGCTTCAATCAAAGTTTCAAGGTTTTTGTGTTTTCAGGTTTGAGTTGGCTTCATGCCCAATAGTGACAGAAAGATGAAAACAACATTGGAAGCCATGGAAGAAATGTTGCAAGCTATGCAATAATCTCAAAGAGAACTAAAGGCAATGGGTCCCAAGGCATGGATGAAGTTTGTCGGATTAAGCCCTAGACCTCCGGAGTCTATCTTAGAAGAAGAAAAAGGACCAACAGAAGTGATGAATACTTCATCACCACAAAAGATCAAGCTGCTCATAGAGGCATCCACTATGCAAATTGAAAACGAAAGAGAATTTTCCCTTGATGATGAGGAAAGAGGGAGAAATCATGGAGCATGAACCAAAGAAAGAAGAAAAATCCAATTTGCAAGATGGTGGAGAGCATTTGGTGGTTCAACCCAATTTTCCAAATGATAATGTTGATTTTCAGCTTACTGGAATTTTCGTAACATCAACTAATGATAAGCAAATTGATTATCTTCATAGCAAGAGTTTATTGCATCACCCTCATACTATGTCCTTACAATGTTTTGATCATCATGAGAATCATTCTAACAATGAGGATAAGATGAAGGGTACCACATGGAAAGAGAGTTTTTTCCAAGAAACCCCTATCCATCCTTTGAGCACTCCAAATATTGAGCCATTGCCATATGAAATGGATTTTTAGGACAGCCAAAGGTATGAAAGTGTTTTGGATTTGTTGCTTCCTTACTAAGTATTTTCAGATGTGTTGTCATCATGGGCAGCATGTTGAAAAGAATGATCATATGACAAGATTGATGCTTCATAGTATATCACAGCGAAATTGTGGTTATCATGGACAACATAATGAAAATGATAATAGGGTAAAGAACATTTTGAGTAGCAAAGGTACATAGATCCTTTCATACAAGTTCCAAATTGCTTGTACATGAAAGTTTGGGATCCAGATGATCTTTGGAGATACAAGAAGGATAAGGTCTTTGAGGAGTTCAATGTTGTTATTGTTAATAAATTCTTTATCTCATGCATTTGGCTTGAAACGAAGTTGATGAGATACCTTCGGTTTGTTGGTATTGTTGAAGCATTTTTAGTCACTATACAGTTGATTTCAGCCCCTATATCACTGTCATTTCTGAATTTTGTGAAGAAATTAAAATATGACAGCTGATGTCCAATCCCTTTTGCTGCTATGTGCAACACAACCAGCCCCTTAACGATTTTTATGACAGTCGCAAGAGTATTTTCAGTCGCAAGCTAGAAGGATGTTCCACCTACCATCAATGAGGGATTGTTTGCAGTTGTTATGGAAGAGTTTCCAGCGATGACAATGTTGATTATGAGTGAGAAATTGCAATGGTACTGCTACAGCCATGTATGGGACAGCACGAATGGACCTTTGGAAGTCCATCACACGAATGGAAACTATGAAGAAGATGCAAGCATGGGAGGAGAGTTGAACACCATGCCTATGAGGCATGGTGAAGCGGTTGAAGGAGAGGTGTGGAGAGTCCCTGATTTCATTGACATGTTTGTGCTATGTGCAGGTTTAGGAACAGCCCATATGAGTGTTGATAAAGAGACTCCTATAAGTCAAAGAGTGCATAGTTTGCATATGTCCAAGGAAAGTACAATGTTCATGATATGTGACAAGCAAGAGAGGGGGCAGCTGAGTTTGTTTTCAGCCCACAATAACAATATGGGACCCATTGAAGCTCAAAGCTATGTTCATGAAGCAAGTGTTTGGGGTTGCAAGTTCCCAAGATTGAAGTGGGATCCAGGGATTTCCAAGATAATAGAAAATGGGCTTGCATTTGCTTGAGGGCAAGCAAATTTGGGAAGGGCAAATTGCAATGTCCCCTTTTTTAAAAATAAAATTATATTATTATTAAAACAAAAGGTATTTTTAAATACTTTAAATAAAAGTAATAATATGCCTTAGATGCCAAAATTGAATATGTCAGCAACTCCTTTCTATTTTGATTTGTAATAAAGAAGGGGACTCCTCTAGTTTGATATAAGTCAGTCCTTAATTTAGAAAGTATATTGGGGAGAAAGATATAAAAAGGGGAAGGAGGCTCATTTTGAAAATCCCTATTATGTTTATGAATTGAAATCACAAGATTAAGCACGATTTGTTTAACTTCATCCACTGAAGACAGAAACCTTTAAAGGAAGGCTGAAGTAAGGACGAAAACCATTACCTATCAGTTGGGCAGCCTTAAATCAAAGGTTGTATTGGGCAGAAACGAGCAATTGGTGGTGTCTATTCACCATTCCAAGTAGGGCACAACTATTAGGCAACAACTTGAAGGGTGGCGCAACAGTTTGGGGCAGCCAACCCTTGTTTTGAGCCTTCTCCTAGGACAGCAAACTGTTTTGGATCCTTCTCCTAGGGCAGCGAGCCCCCTTGGAAGGTTTCAAGGTGCTTTTTGGGGTTGTTTTGAAGCCTAATTTGATATTTGTTCATACCTTCAGCAAACTGGTATTTTATAATATTTTTCCAAATATTTATTGATTGAAAAATTCAGATTCGAAGGTCCTATTTCCAGCTGTAATATTTATTATTTTTGGCAAGTATTGCGGTCAACAAAATATTGTTTTCGTGCCCTAAATTGGCACTTTCAAAATTTCTACAATTTTCGTGTGCCTAGGGTTTGGAAAGCAATACAAAAATTTGTATGTTTTGTTAGGGTTTGTTGGGAAACCCCTTTGGTTCTAATTTTGCCCTAAAGGGGATATTTCAGGACACTATAATGTCCCCTTTAGGGCTGAAAACTAAAACAAGTGGTTTTCCAACAAACCCTATTTAAACATGCAAATTTCTGAATTTCTTCAAACCCTAGATCCCTGAAATAAATTGTAGACTGTTGAAAGTGCCCAATTGTGGCACAAAACAATAATAATATTTAATTGCACCCAAAAATTAATATAGAAAATTATCAATAACTACTTCCAATAGTATTCCCCCAAAATCTGATTTGTCCAATGTTAAATAGCTGGAAAATGATTACAAAAATACCCAGAAATTATGTGTTGTTCAGCGCCAAATAAGATCAAAATAGGTCTTGGGATCCCTTCGCCCAACCCTAGGAAGAAGTCGTTGAACTCTCCAAGGAATTTGTTGCAAACCCTAGGGGTTTTGCTGGCTTTTCCAGCCTCCTCTCCACTCGCCACATCCTCCTATCAGCATGCCACACCTGCCGCAAACAAAATGGTGTTCAAAACACCTTTGGTTGACAAATACACTCAATACAACTCTCTTATGAAGTTGCCCTCGCTGGTTGTTAAGGGATTTCGTCCTTAATTCTGGTCACCTTTGAAGGTTTCCGTCTTCAAAGCAATAAGTCAAGCTTTTGCATGCTTAAACTCATAAAATTCCAATTATCCAAAAACATGGTAACCAAAATGAACGTCTTTACCTTCTTTTATATCCTTTCTCTCCAAAAATCAATTCCATTACTTTCTAAATTAAGGGCCAACTTACATCAAATTAGAGGAGTCCCCTTCTTTATTACAAATCAAAATAGAAAGGAGTTGCCGACATATTCACTTTTGACAACTAAGGCATATTATTAATTTTATTTAAAGAATTTAAAAATAATTTTTATTTTAATAATAATATTATTTTATTTTTAGAAATGGGGACATTACAGCTCACCATGATTGGAAGATTAATGTTCTAAGTTATTTTGCATGTTAAAACAAAGGTATGAAGTGTTGAAATTGAAAATAACGCCTACTATAATGAATAGAGAGAAAACATAAGACAACAGAAAGCACATAGAACACAAGATATGACCTAGAGAAAACGCGATGTGGGAAAAACTCCATTGGGTGAGCCAATTATACTCCCCTTTCCACTATGTAATTCTCAACATGTTCAAGTTACTACCACTTCTTAACCCTTCATGGATAGAGCTTCATTACTACACCATCCAAAGCTTGCACACATATGTTTTTCACTCTTACAACACCTCACAAACAATCCCAACACTGGAACAACCACTCACAACAAGGAGAACAATGAGATAACATGAACAAAGACCCAAATTTGCAATTCTACAATATAATTGCTTGTCTTTGCTTTCCACAGAGGAGGTATTTACGCCCTCTCACTTGGGAACTTGCCAAATAACTCAAACAAAACATCATGAGGAAGTGGAAACGTTTGCAACCATTCTCATTCTCGTGTTTTGGCTAGTGTCGAAACCATCACAGTATGCAGACCAGAGGTTATGAAACCGTTGAGGCGGTTACGCAATCGCCATCTGCAAATACTAACAGTTACAAAGCCGCCACCTACACAGACGAGTGGTTCTGTCATTTATCACAAACCTCTTAGTTTCAAGAGCTACAGATTGTTGACTTCATTTTGAAGACGGCCTAAACATCTTCACACTGATTTTGCCATTGCAACTTATTTGAACTAATATTTTCATGAAGTCTTACAATAGTGTCTTACAAACATGAATTACATGAATTGGGGAGGCATGATCCAAATTTGGATCCCATTGTTAGAGAAGGTTGAAGACTGCGAACAGATAGAGGGCAACCTAGTAGTAACTTTTGTTCTTGGTTAGTGGATATGCTTTGCAATGAACTGCACCAATCCATTCCATTATCATTCAAAAGGAGAAAAGATATCTTGCCACTAGCATTCAGCAACTTTTTACCTTGAGTTGTACTTACCAAGGAGATCTGAGATTTCCCTTCCTAGTAAAGGATAAAGTAGTCCTTTCCATCCTTGACCAACCAATACCAGTTCACCCTTCTCATGAGGACCGCATCACACACATACATGTAGGGGCTGCCAAAGACTAGGCCACATACATCCATTAATACTACATCCACAACAACATTGTCAATGAAATGTTCATAATTGCAAACTTGACATTACATTGCTTGGAAACCTTTATCTTCACTCCTTGTTTCACCCATCCTAGTGCATAAGGATTTGGATGATTGTACACTTCCAACCAAAGTATATCTACCAGCTCTTTAAAAATTAAATTTGCTTGAGAGCATGAATCAAAAAAGTGCATCTACCTTCGTCTTCTTAATATGAACTTTGATATGAAAAAGTTTAGAAGGTTCACCCTTTTGTTGAGTGTCATTGCCCAAACATACTTTCCCTTGAAGGGAGGTAAAGCAAATACTCTCTCCCCCATCTTGGTTGCACCCATTATCTTATTCCAAAACTGAGGTCATGACTTTCTTCTTCCTCTTGTTTCTAAAGGAATGCAATTCCAGATGCAACTTCCAAAAAGTCTCCTAAGTATGACCATTAACATCACAGTGCCCACAATGCTTCACACATTCTTTATCAAAAACAAAAGTAGCATTCAACACACCTTCCTTATCATTTGAAGAGGGAGACAAACCATTGTCTTCGTCCATCTCAAGATAATGAGTTTGAGAACAAGCCTCAACAAGTTCTTTGGACTTGGCAAGCAAATCCGGCCTCCTCAAGTGAATTTGCAATCCCCCAACATACTTCATCAAAATGTCGCAATCAAAGGTGTCTTGAGCCATTTGAACCACCATGTTACGAAACATGCTAGTATAATCCTGCACATTTTGTCTTGGTTGTTGACTAAGATATTGCCAAACAATAGATCTCTCCTCTTGATTGCAAATAGGATAGAATTGCTTCTTAATCTAAACTTTAAACTCATCCCACTTACTAATTGGTAGTAGCTTCTTCATAACCAAAGAATAAACATAACTCTCAAATCAAGTTAATGCATGCTTTAGATAACTTTAACCTTGCAAAGGAGATTTTGTTGACAATCATTAATTTGATGTAAGCTGAAGTCTATCTCGTGTTGAGCTAGCCAATGGTCTAGTTTCTCTGCAATCACCTCCCCTTCATATGGCTGTAATTCAATCTTTGTTTCAGCTTCAAATGGAGGTGGAGCCTTGTTCATATAGAGCTTCTTCTCAGAACCGGAAGCTTCCAACTCCTCAGTTGCTTATGGTGCCTCCGTAGAAATGCCTACCCTGACCATGAGTATGCCCATAATTGACTCAGCTTATCAAGCTTCTTCATGAAAAGATAAATACTAGCAACATCTTCTTCCAACTAGATGAACCGTTCTTCGGCTGTTCAGGTCTCTTCATCATCAGAACATGCCATGCTTCTCACTTCTTTCTTCCATTTCCTTGTGGAGATGTCTGCTTGCAAGGGAACCAAGTCACCTTCCCCACTAGCACTTGTTGCTTGGGTAACGGGCATAAAAGTACACACAAGTCACACAAAGCCACACATTTCAATGAAACAAAGACCAACACAACTTGCAAAAAATGTTAAAAACCTTTCACAGTAAAAAGGAAAAACCTGGCTCTAATACCAATTTGATCCATAAACTAGGTGGATATTCCACATTATGCTTCACCAACACGGATCCTATTAACTTCCTAACTCACCATGATTGGAAGATTGTTGTTCTAAGCTATTTTGCTTGTTAAAAACAAATGTATGAAGTGTTGGAATTGAAAATACAGCCCACTGTAATGAAGAGAGAGAAAACATAAAACAACACAAAGCAAATAGAACACAAAATATGACTTGGAGAAAACCCGATGTGGAAAAACCTCGAGCGGGTGAGTCAAATGTACTCCCCTATACACTATGTAATTCTCAACATGTACAAGCTACTGCTACTTCTTGTCTTTTCATGGATAAAGCTTCATTACTACTATCCAAAGCTTGCACACAAATGCTTTGCATTGTTACAACACCTCACAAACAATCCCAACATTGGAACAACCACTCACAACTAAGATAAAAATGATATAATATGAACAAAGACCCAAAATTGCAATTCTACACTGTGGATCCAATTCCAAGACCTCTCACTACTTGCCTCTACCTTCCACAAAGGTTGAATTTATACCCTCTCACCAAAGAACTCAAACGAATAGTCGTGAGGAAGTGGAAACGTTTGCAACCATTCTCATTCCCGTATTGTGGTTGGTGGCGAACCTACCGCAGTTTGTAGAGTGGTGGTTAGGAAACTGCTAAGGTGGTTACAAAACTATCGGGGTAGTTATAGAACCGTTGGGGCAGTTTACAAAACCATCGCCTGCAAATATTGGCAGCTATGCAACTGCCAAGGTGGTTATGCAACTGCGACATGCACAGGCCGACGGTTCCATCATCTATGACAAACACCTTAGTTTCAAGAGCTACAAATTGCTGACTTTACCATTCTGAAGATGTTTGGATCATCTTCACACTAATTATGCCATTTCAACTTATTTGAACTGATGTTTTAACATGAAGTGTCTTACAAGAGTGTCTTACAAGCATGAATTACATAAATTGGAAATAGTGGAAACATCTAGCAAACATAGATAGAACATTGGGATCCATATTTGGATCAATTATAAACATGTTATAAAGTATTGCCCTAAAAACATTTGCTTGAACTATGAAGCCAAAATGCCTTTATCATATGTGCACAATCACTTTTCATAGCCACTTGATTTTCCACTTTCAGAATCAATTCGCCATTGATTTTGCATGATAATTGTGCATATGTCATTTCCAGATGCATCACATTCCACTATAAATAGTTCTGAGAAATCTAGGAATGCAAGGACAAGAGTGGAAGTAATTACCTTACAATCATTTGATGGAAGATGGCAAACGCACCATTTTTTCATTAAATCGTTGCATCCTTTTAATATTAGTGACAAGTTCTATTCACCTCCAAAACCCTTAAATCCTTAGCACACTAAATCCTCTCAACTAAGTTAGGTTCTTGGAAGCATCCAGGGCAAAGACGACTTGAATCTTAGTTGGATCAGAATTAACTACCTCTTAAATATTAATGTGTTCAATGTAAACAAGCTCACTCTATACCGACAACATTTTGATAATTTTGTAAATAAATTATTTTGTGCAACAGTTCTGAAACAATTTTCATTCACAAAGTTGAATCACACCAATAGGAAAAGATATGAACACATCTCAATCCAAGCATATTGGACATCCATCGCATTCACAATTTGTAAATAGTTAAAGTACATAAGGGCCCCTATTCTTGAGATTCTTTTTCCCTGAATACAAGTGTCAACTCCTTTTGGGTATGTCACATATCAACTACCATGATGCTCATACATGCGTGAACATTCTATTTACTACATTTTGGATATTTTTTTCTTACGAGCATAGCCTCTTGTCTTTATGCTTTTTTTTCCTTTCTAATTCATGATTCTAACGCGGTCTTAACACATAGACCTAGTAAAATTCTAGCTCACAAAAAACATTTGACCTAACTATTAATACCTTATTTCTCATTCTTCAACTTCAACATCTCTGGGATCTAGCATCTTTGACTTCTCAAATGTGCTTGACATATTTTCTTCAAACTCGTCTTTGTCTTCATTTTTGGTCTTCAAACAAGATAATACAAGTAATGGGCTTTCCATGGCTAGCCCTTTGCCAACTCTTCTCAAAAGCTATCTCTTGCCTCTGAAGTTGTTTTTCCTGAGGATTTTCTCTCATTATACTTTTGAGTTCACTTGACCTACTTTGGTCATTTGGGGGCATTAATATGATTTCTTTCATTCTTTCTTACCCATAACTTCTTTTTCAATTTCTAGAGAAATTCTCCATGGCTTACCCCAAACTATTGCTATTGTTTCCTATAAGGGTTTTTCATGGTTTGCCCTAAACCAACATTTCATCCATAGAGGGTTTTTCCTTTGTTCGCCCTAAAGCAATAACTTTGAGCATTCATTTGTGCACACTGTGACCTTTTCGCATTATGTTGTTTTCAACTCATCAAATATAACAACACCAATCAATTACAAACAATTACTTTAACTATTCACCAAGTCATCAACCACCATGTAATATCTCAATCATTCATCAATCCGTCAATTTTGTGTAATCACTTCTATTATCTAGACTAGTTTCCAAGCTTGCTATCTTCATTGGGGAATCAATTGTACAAGCAAGACTGAATTCGAATATGTAATAGTTTGTTGCTACATCTTGAGTTCCTACATCTGCTTCATCTTCAATCCATGAATATATGTTACTTTATTCCTACAAAAAACTGTGTCAGAAGTTCATCCTAGGACTCCAAACTAGACACTTGTGACACTAAGTCATCAAGCTTAAGTTTTAGAGTCATGACACAAGCTAAGTATTAACCATATCAATAATTTCATTTGAATCATCAAAATGTTTTCTATATAGCTTTATTCACAATGGAATTCCGTAACTCAAACCTCACATACCTTAAACATGTCGAAACAATTTACTCACATTGACTTTGTTTGACCCACACTTGATAAAAACAACTTGATTCAACTTTTTGTATAGTTAACATGATGCACAGAATTCATCAACTATTCTCAAACCTTATCTTGCATGATTCAAATCCTCAGATGCCCTACTCTTGCCAAAAAATCAATATGGCTTTCATCTCTCATTACTTGACTTGACTCAACAATACTTCACATGGCCCAATCTCATCTCACATACCACTTAATGCTTTCTCATATCCAAACTTGAATTGAATGGACAATGTTTTCTTTGTTAAAATTCTCTTAAACCTGAGCTCAAACCATAGCTTCTACCTTCCATTCCCCAGCTTATAACTCATGGCATCTATCTTGTCTTTAATTTGACATATCCCTACATCAAGGCTTTTATCTATAACTTTATACGCTGGTAATCCAAATACATGGGCAGAGATCAGATAACAATATATATGTAATTCAGCTTCTACCTTCGATTCCCCAGCTTATAACAAGGCATCTATCTTGTCTTGAATTTGACATATCCCTACATCAAGGCTTTTATCTATATCTTTATATGCTTGTCATCCAAATATATGGGCAGAGATCAGATAATAATATCTATGTAATTCAGTTGTTTCCAATCAGAAAAAACACAGTAGTTTTTTAAATTTAATATGCTTGTTGAGGTCTATACTGTTGCAATATCGAAGATGACATGTCCATTAACTCATAATTAATATTGTGGCAGAAGATGAGGGATCAACTTGTGTTGTTGAGGTCTCTCTTTGGTCTCTATCCCATTGTTAGAATCCACAGCGAGTTGGAAAGGTGAATAGAACCTAGCCCCTTGATATTTAAGCTCCTTTTCATGATGATACCAGTTTTTCTTTACATGCATTGCTCACCCTTTTTTTTTCCAATAATATAAATGCACCATTCCGGAAATCTATACATCTACCATATGGATTCAAAAGCACTCCTCCAAAAGAAAAAGATAATAGCTGTTTTGACTATTGTGTTGTGGTATGGAGCATAGTTACCACATTCATCTGAACCTGCTGCAGGTTCGGTTCGAAACAAAATTTCCTGCCTGACCGAATAAGTTTGGTCAAATTCAGTTTGCCATTTTTTTTGGTAAACTCCTAAACGCAAGCAAAAAGAAAAATAAAACATGGGCAAAGAAGAATGTAAAACGCGGGCTTTTATCTATTTTTGTATTGTAAAAATTTTCGCCATGAAAGAAAATAGAAAGAATGAAAGAAGAAAACCTAAAATGAAAAATAACAAATTGTTCAAAGCTATCATGGCAAACGATTCCGTTAACTGCTCAACTCATCGGTGATTTAATAGCTGTCCACAAATCTACACCTGTTCCCCTGTCTGTCGCGACTGAGTACCTGTGGGTAAATCGTCTTATGTCGTTGGTGTTTTAGGGTTATCGACGATTATAGATCTACAGTAAAGTGATGAGGTTACAAGGCATATAAATCACCAATAATTGTCGTTTCCATTACAATCATCCTAGTCATAGGGGCAAGGTGGAGGGTGCAAGACAATTTACAGGGATAAGACTACTTATCGCTTTACGGTTTATCGTTTTAATGCAGCATGCCTCTTCATTATCTCACATTGATATTTTGAGATTTATTAAGGATTTTCCCCGCATACCCATTCTATGGGAATACATTTTATAATTTAAAAAATATTAATATTATATTATATTATATATTGTATTTATAATTTTATAGTTATATTATTATATATTATAATTTATAAACTATTAATATATAAAGTTTATAAAATATTATTATAATATAGTATATTTAAAATTATATTAAATATTAGTAGTTAAAAATATTAGATTTAATATGTATAATATATTTATTCTTTATAATTTTTTAAATTTATAAAATTTTAAACTGAACTTACCCAACCAAACTTTTTGCAAAATCCCGAATTTCCAAACTTTCCCCCCCTTCCGAACAGCCCAAACTTTTCGAACATGGTAACTATGGTATGGAGTAACTCCCAAACAATGTTCTCTGAACTAATTTTTAAATGAAGAACGTCTAACGGACCTTGACAATCGTTTGTTGAATTAATTTTAAAAAAATCAAACTTATGTATCTACAGTTAAAATCCCATGATGCGTCCGACAGTTTAAAACTGTAGGCATAAAAGAAAGCCGATGAATCAAAGTTGAATTAACATGCACATTCCACAAAGACACTAAAAGAGCAACCTCAAGATTGAAAGAAGATAGACAGTTTAATAGATTATGCACGGGATTAAATACACACTGAAAACCTGTGCAAAGACTCATAAATTAATATATTGATCTATACGGGAATGGGGGAGAATTTTTGACCAAATACTTACCTTGTAAGATGTCGATGAGCATCAATGACAACTATGAGTAAATCATATAGTTCAACTGAGCTCCATGCACTTTCAACACGTTGTCTAATATCTTTATAAGGATTTCCAGCATAATTCAGCATAAGACCTGGTGTATCAAAGAATAACTGTAAACACATAATTAGCAAATCCATCTAACTAAATTTTCAGTAAGGCCCTTAAAATGCAAGACAAAGTACTCATAGTGCTCAACATACAGCAGCCATTATCATATATATAGCGATTAGGAATATGAATTTTAACTAAGGCCCACTAAAAGAGTGGGAGAGCCAAAAAGTTATGTAAAAATATCTTTTTTTATGGATTGATTATAAGCAGCTTATCTAAAGAAATCCATGATCCAACTAAAATCACAACCATAGGTCTGAGTCTGTTGTATAAAATCTGTGGAAGAGCTTTACAATACAATATCAAAAGAAAAGAAATTTAAAAAAAAAAAAAACAAGAGAGAACAGATATATATTAAGGAAATGAAAAATGCAAAAAATATTATATTAATATCCACGAGTGATTAATGTAGGACAAATGGAATCCGAAAGCATATCCAGTAACAATAGAAAAGTACTTGGGTAAAAATCAACCTAGGAGCTGAAAATGTAACTAAAAATTAAGGCACCATGACAATGTAAACATAACTAGAGGGAAAAACCCCCATGCGAGTAAGCCTTGGCCATATCATCCAAGTACATATACAAATAGCCATGCGATGAGACTCTAGGGCGAGGACCCCTAAAGGAAAACAAGGTGCTAATGAACACCATTGAGGCTAGAATCCAAAAGTCCCATGCGTCTATATAAAAGCTCAGAAGAAAAAATGACATCATCATCCACCACCATGACAGGGCCAACACAATATTTGTTAATGCTTGTGGGAAAATGCCTAGGGCCAAGGGGACTGGATTGGGCAACCCGAGGAGGAAGCACAGCACTCCCCCCTAGAACTCTCCTAACACCCAAGACCAACAAATCTCCAGAAACAGAGAGAAAATTGGTGATACAAACCTGTCCCCATGGCCTGAGTTATATATTGACAAGGAGAACTAAAATAAACTGCTCCTAATTACGAATTGTCTAGAAATGAAGTACTCCTCATTCTCAACCTCATGGGTAGAACAAAGATAACAAATTCTGTCACAACAAGGAATATGATGATTTTTCTAAACTCGTGAGTGGTTGGAATAAAACCTAATCTAGCCAAGAGGAATCCTAAAAACATGTGACCAATAATATTGGATGTAGTTAGGTTAAATGATAGTGCCATCAAAATGATGTAAGAAATGTTCTATGTAGAAAGCCATCTTGAGGCTAGGAGGTGGTGGAGAAGAGGTCCGCATGATAGAAATGTACCATCAATATACGTCTTTCATAAGAACTCCATTGATCATATACATAGGGAGAAGACAAGGAGGGGTATCTACGAGTTTCTGGATGGAGGAAACCAATCACTAGAGATTTCAATATCCCAGATGAGCAAACTGGTCTTGAAATACCTACCACATCGACACCAGGTAGGACACAAGAAGGAAACCCTCCATAAAAAACAAAGTGAGGCTGAAACACCCAGACACCTGAATTTGTTTAGACCAAAAGTGAGGTTGAAGGCATTCTTGAGACAAAGGGGTTGGCTAGAGAACTCAACTAAGGCAATGCCTTGAGGAACAAATTGTTTGTAATAGATCCTACGTTGAAGCATAATAGCTTGAAACCCACTCAATACATGCCCAGTCAACATACCCTACACTAGTGATGACAAATCCACAATGCCATCGTTTGTCACATATCACTCTTTGACCCACCATAATTAGTTTTCCATGGAGTTGTGCTTTAACAACCAAACACCTGAATCCATGAAGAAAGAAAGTGAGGTTGAAGAGATTCTTGAGACAATGGTATTACGCAACGAACTCAATTGGGACAAAGAACTGTCTAGCCATTTTTGTGCAATAGGTCATACATTGAAGCATAGAAACCCTCTCAATACATGAAAAGTCAACATACCCTAAAGCAGTGATTGTAAATCCACAATGCTATCCCTCCTCATATATCACTCTTTGACCCACCATAATTAATTTTGATGATGGAAAGAGAGGATGAAGACAATCTTGAGATAAAGGGGTTGGGCAGCAAACTCAGTAATTACAATACACTGAAAAACCATTTGTTTGCAACAAATCATACGCTGAAGCATAATAGTTTGAAGCCATCTCAATACATGTCCAGCCACCATATCCTAAACCAGTGACAATCAATCCATAATGCTATCCCTCCTCATATATCACTCTTTGACCGACAATAATATTCCATGAGGATACATAAAGGCAACATATAGTAACATATACCCTAGCATCACTCTCAAGTGTTTATTTAGGGGGTGATGATCATGACTCACAAATAATCATTATCGTACATACCCCCTTAGCTTTTATGAAAGTTAAAGAGACTAAAATGTTCTTCACACACATAATTCAGTACTTGTGGCTTCTGCAATATGTGATTCTTACACAGTTTGCCTCCTTATTACAGTCTTGAGTATCATATATGGTGATAATGAACTAATTCTTCATCATGACCTCTGTTTACTTTGTAATGGATTGTCCCCTTCCCAATACCTACATAAAAATACCAAAAAAAAAATTACAAAGCTTTAATAAATTTTAAGAAAATAGACAGACTTTAGTTGAGGGGACTGGCCATCATCAATCCACATTTGTGGATGGGTATCCCTTGACATTCTTTGTTGATAAAGCTCACTAATTTGAAACTCCAACCAACTTGTCTCTGTCTATCCTCAATTCTAGAAACAAGAAATACCCAAACGTTCTATTAATTCTCAAAGGCCATACTGACCCCAAGGCTACAGTTTAAAAACACAAGATGTTACTTGACCCTACCCAACATAGATTTCTTCCAAGCAAACAATAACTTCAATCCTCAACCTCAAGCAATGGTTGGGCTTTGTCCCTATCAAAAACAGCTTTACTCGTCAAACTTATAGTCAAGAACAAGGCTTCATAACAAGCCAAAAGCAATGATAAAAGTAGCAATAGCCTGAAGGCAAACTGACTAAGCACTATCCAGCTCAACAATCAAGAAGTATTATAGCAGAAGAGATCTAGAGCAGTCTATAATGGTCAACAACATTTTCTACAGCCAAACACAATACTTAGATTAGCCGAAGAACATTTATTATTATAAAAAACATATACTCCAGTCATTAGTGTTCATTGCAGTAAAAAACAGTCAAACAGAAGACTAAAGCATTTGTTACAGACTTACAGTTAAGTTTTACCAAGGTACATGTATAGGGGTATGGGTAAGAGGAAAGATACAAATACACCACTTTTCAAAATGAAGAATATTTGTAAATTTTAATTTCTTACACATGCAGTAACATGTTTTGAAATCTGTTGATGCTTTGATTAAAACAGAAGTGCAGGTTTGCAACGATTTATGGGAGGTTCTGTTGGAGGTGAACGTAAAAAAGACAGGACTTTATGATGTTCTCCAATAATCATGGATCATGCTGCAAATTATGTGTCTGCAAGAAAACATATGATATGTTGGTCTTTAGGTACAGTCCATTGCAAGGATCTTGTGCTAGAGAACGGAAAAACTTAGTCTGTTCATACCAATTGTTGACAAGGCAAAGTCCAGAACTAGGTAACATTTACAACCATGAACCATCCATGGTCCTTAACTTTGGTGAAGACGCACACAAACAAAAGGGAGCTTGCCTGACCTGCAGTCACACAATTTGCCACAAATAGGATTTCCCTGAATCCTCTTTATGACCAGAAGGAAAATCTCAAAACAATGTCTGCTAGCGAGTTGTCAAGTACACTTCTGATGAGTTACTTTGGAGGACGTTTATGAGGTGATACAGTTGTCAAGCCTTTGGCCAATGTTCTGTCTCGTAGATAGGGATAAACCCCCTATGGACCATGTTTATGAGTCTATGGCAAGGGCCAAGGAAGCCATTAGAGCTCTATATCAGGGCAAGAAGAGAAAAAACCAGCCTTTATCGGACATAATTGACAACAGACAGCAGTGACAACTCCATAGCCATTTCCATCCAATTGGGTAATACTTGAACCCCTCGGGCTTTCATAAAAAGTTCTTCAATGTTGATGAAGAGGTTCCAGAAGGCTCTACACCTCCATATAGAAGATGAGGAGATTATTAAAAAAATCAAAAAGAATTGCCAGTATTTAAGAGATAAGAGGACGCTTTTCTTATAGAACAATCAATAAGGAAGATGGTAGTATCAGGTAAATTTCTAAAATCTAACTTGGTAACTTTTAATATTTTGAGTCTTGCCTTACATTGTGTTCTCAATTTGTGTTGAAGTTTTCTTAAATAAAATGATTAATTGCATAAATACTTTCTGCTTCTAGGTGCATGGCGAGAGGATTATAAAGTTATAACACCTGAACTTCAGAAGATTGTCATTGAAATTGTCAATCTGAGCCCAAGTGCAATTCGAATATGTTTGAACAGATATACTTCAAGAAGTGCAATAGCTTGTCTCTGAAGCAAATCAACAACTCAATTTGTGTTCTACAACCTTCGCCTTTAATACAAACTAGAGGGATTTGATATTGATGCAATTCAATTGAAAAATCAATCTGTAGTAAGATTTGATTAGCAAGACTATGAAGCCCACATTGCTAATTGAAATTTACTAGTTAGATGCATTAGATATAGGGCCAGACACCGTACCCATGGTAAGGCAAGAGGCACATGCAAAGATGATCTGTAAAACTAACTCAATAGAACTACTTCACAAAGACTAACAAGCCAACATTGTTAGAAGAAATTTGCTTGTTAGAACTTAGATATATTATATTTAGGGCCAGAGATGTACCTGTAGACCAATTTTTGGTCCTGCAGGCCAAAATTGGTCACCCCCTCCTTTCTTATTGCAAGAGTCATTCAATCCATGTTCTGCTAGTTCATTTCTTAGCTGCCTTGTGCAAAATTTTCTCTGTCGGATCATTTCCCATGAAAAAACCAAGTGTTTTCCTCTTTTGCTTGCCAAGTGCATTTTGGGTTTGACGGGTGACTTTACTTGTAAAAAATTCATAAGCCGAAGAGTCGCTTGCAAACCTCGATTTGGTCTTGGATGCTTCGAAAGGCAATTACTTCGGAGGGCTTTTTGTCGGCAAAATGGACCAAGTGGAAAAGCCGAAGGGTCGTTTGCAGGATTCCCGAAGGGTATGTACCCTTGCGGAGGGCACTTAGGCAGCAAACGGGACCTTTACAATTCTTCTGAAAGGCAACTTTGGAGGCCAAGGAGCCCTTGCGAGGGGGCAAGCGATGAACAAAGTGGATCTATTTCACAAAAGTCCGAAGGGTAACTTTGGGCTCGAAATGCCCTTGCGAAGGGCAGCCGATTGCCCAAAAGGAACTTGCCCTTCGGGAAAAAGCGACAAGCCCAAAAGATAATTCCTTTGGACTTTTTGTCCGAAGGAAAACCAAGGAAGAAAAATCAAAGGAGAATTCCTTCGGACATTTTGTCCGAAGAAATTCGACAGTCACAAAAAGTCCGAAAATTTTTGAAAGATCAAAAGTCAGAAGGGTAGGTGCCTTTGCGGGGGGCACTTGGTTATGAAAGTGGACCATTGCAACTTTTCCTAAGGTATTTTTCTAAAGGCAAAGGTCATTTTCGAATGCCAAAGAGGACAATTTCAATCTTTCTGAAGGGTCACTTCCCCTTCGGAAAAGATCGTTTGCAAAAATGCCGAAGGAATTGTCCTAGTGGGTGACAGGCCGTGAACGTCAATTTCAAGGCAATAAGCTAGCCATTGGGATTCAAATGTTCAATGACGGGCCCGTGAACATCAATTTCAGGGTGATAAGCTAGCCATTGGGATTCAAATGTCCAATGACGGGTCTATGAACATCAATTTCAGAAAAGTAAGTTAGCCGTTGGAAAAAATCAAAGGAGAATTCCTTCGGACATTTTGTCCGAAGGAATTCAAAGCCAAAAAGCTTGAAGAACGAATGAACGAGCAAGCAAAGAAAGGAGCCCGAGAGAGAATAATAAGTGCTTAGAGCCCGAATTGTCAAGACAAGGTGGGTAACCCAGAACGCGGCCACTTGCACAATAAAACAAAAATTCAAAATGCTCCAAGTGGCGTAACAAGTCAAAGCGCGGACCCAAGGATGAACCAAACCAAGGCAGGTGGCACAAGTTGTCAGCAGGAAGAGTAAATGCACTTAGGTGAAATAGTCTCTAACGAAAACCAATAAAAGGATTGGTTTTCGAACTATAGCTCATGTTTTCACACTTCGCCATTGATGTCCAGCCAGTTGCACCCAGCATTGAAGAGAGCATGGCCCATTCAACACAGCTTGGGGATGGCCTTGTCAGTTGCTAGGAGTATCCTATGCTCTTGTAGGCCTAGGACAACAAGGGCAGTGACTTGGACACCTACAGCATGGCTCTCCCATACGCAATTGGAAGGATACAACAGCGACATGGGCTTGTGGTCGCTGCAGAAGTGTTTAATACAGCATGGGTTCCCATCCCTTGACTAGTCAATCGTATGTTTCTAAGCTTTCTATATATATTTGTAACTTCTCATTTAAGAAAAAATCTCTCAGCATCGTATGGCGAAGCCCTAAAGAAATTTACCTTGAATCAAAAGAAGCATTTTTACCTCCATTTGAGCTTGTACTTTTGCATATGTCTATGATTTTCTCTTATGTTAAGTCATTTCCTTTTCATGCTTTCATAAGTTTATGCCAGCATATCTAGTGTATTGCGAGTTCTTCTCTTGCGGGTCAACAAGAAGTGTCCAGCTCAAAGTCCAGGCACATGTGAACAGGTTGTCCATAGTGTGTCTTAGAACACCTCTGATAGTCCTTCCTCCCTGTATCTCCATAGGATCCCTTGTTGAAACACTGATGCAGGAAAGGTTCTCATTCGAATGAAGTGTATGTTTGCTTCTCTTTGGTGTAAAGTGTAGGTCAACGCTGAGTAGACCAACCAGTTTGGTGCATCACCGCATTAGTTAGGTCATGTTTTTCAGTATCTCTCTCTCTTTTCACCCCCCCCATTGCTAGCAGTAGGAAATCCAGGGCCTCAAGGTGCATCAAGGGGAGCTAGCCCCTAATCTGGAGATTCAACCCTCAAGTTTGCCACCCACAGCAAGAGAAATGTCTCCATTGTGCCACGTGGATAAAGAGAGTTGAGCCTTCCTTCTGAGGGTGCAATCCACAGCGTCAACAGTACCCATGGCAAAGCAAGAGGCACATGCAAAGATAATTTGTAAAACTAACTCAAGAAAGCTAATTCATCAAGACCACGAAGCCCGCATTGTTAAAAGCAATTTGCATGTTAACTATATTAGATGTTGGGCCAAGAGACAATTTGATATGAACCTTCCCGCAACAAAATATCCAAAAAACAGAAATGTAGAATATGTGCTGCAATAAAATAAAAAAGCAATATTTTATTGAGATCACACAATCGGATTACAAAATATTGAATGCCTCTCCGAGGTGGAAACCTCCTTAGAAAAATGCTTAATACAAAGATATGCGATAGTTAGCCTTTTCTCTTGCTTATGCTCTTTGCTTAGACTAATTCAACTAAAGACAACTACTATTTCCCATGTATGCGGGATAATTAAAATTAGATTATGGAGGACTTACAAAGCATATGTGTCCAAGCTTTTATTTACTAGCATCCAATACAAAATAAATGAGTTGGGGTGTAGGGGTCCTAACACGGTTCCCATGGAAAAGCAAGAGGCAAATGCAAAGATGATATGTAAAACTGGCTCAAGAGAGCTAATTCACCAAATTAGACGTGTTAGATGGAAGAGAGCTTACAACTACTTAAAAGAAGTGTGCTTAGAAGCGTGAAAACAACATCAAATTTCTTCCAAATTATACAAAACATAGAGAAAAAAAACATTACCAAAGGACCATTGACACATGAAAACTAATATTTATCCCAAGGAAACCCACTGTGAAATGAGGCCTTATAACTATCATCAAGCTCAAATATACAATATACAATGGGACCATGGCTCATGGATGAGCAAGAACAAGTGAATTCCACTAGGAACTCACTCCTTATCCCTCCTACACTACTTTGCACTCATTGCTTTACGCCACTTCTCTAATCTTGAAGTTGGGCTCGAGGAATCACCTCCTAATGATCTGGATGGAAGAATGTGAGCACTTGCCACTCTGGAGAAGAGTAGTTGAGAACTGAACCATCAAAGCATACAAGACATAACAATTGTTTGTATCTCATATACATGAGGCTAGTCCTAGCCACTCAACCTGTAGAATTATGTACAGTGCACTATTTACAATATTTACATAGATCCTCCCGGATCATACCTCCCATGTGGAGACAGTTTTGGTCCCCAAAAACTTAATTAGGAAGAAGGCGAGGAAATTGTTCCTTCATTTTATCTATATGGGCAGCTATGTTGCCTCCTTTGGATGTTGGCCTTTGGGACAAACCAGTCAGTACTCTCGATCACCACTCTTTGAAGGCCTTACCATGTGTTGAAGGATGGTGTCTTCTTCAACTTCTTTGTAATTTTCAGGTACCAAGTCTTCGAGTGATGGAAATTATTGTATTCCCCCTTCCTCCTCATCAAGCATGAAAGGTTCAAATAATTTCAATTTTTTCACATTTATAACTAAGTGCATCTTCATGTAAGAAGGTAAGTCAAGTCATGAAATCACTATCATCAAATTGATGAAGTATCTTGAAACAACCATAGCAAATAGCTCTGAGTTTTTTATCTTCAACTTGGAACTTCCTAAAGAAAGGTACCATCCATATCATGTCCCCCCTTTGAACCTGTGCTCCAACCTACATTGGTCATGCTTTGCTTTGGCCATGTCTCGCATTTTTTTAGCTGATCTTGCTCCCCTTGATGAATTTGTTTGAGCGTGTCATTGAACCATTCAGCCTCCGCTTCTTGTTCACCTTCTCTGTCATGTGACGTCTCCATGACCAAAGCAAATGGAGTTTGTGGCAAGTATCCATAGCATGCCTCAAAGGGAACCAACTCAGTGGATGCATGGACTACACCCTATTGTATGCATGCTGGATGTAGGCAAGACTTTCATCCCAAGTCTTTGAATTCCTCCTATTATATCTCCTCAAAAATTGCACTAGTGTTCGGTTTTCCAATTCAGTTGGCCATTATTTTGTGGATGGAAGGCAGTATATCTCTTCAATTTAATGTCCATCCTTCCCAACATGACCCAAAACCTGCTCAAGAATCTTGTGTCCCTATTCATAACAATAGATTTTGGTTAATCAAAGTTAACCCATACTTGATTGAGAAACTTTACAGCAACTTCTTGACTTTCTATCCTCTTTTTACACGGTATGAGAATACACATTTTGCTAAATCTATCAACAACAACAACAAGATAGTCATTACCATTCCCTGTTCTTGGTAGTCCCCCCTAGAATATCCATTGAGATGCTCTCCCTATGCCTTGATGCAACCAGCAATGGCAAGTACATTCCCATCTCTCTTGCTTGGCTTTTTTGTACTACAACCTCTTATGAATCTAGCAACATCATTTTGCATATTGGGCCAGTAGCCATATCTTTACAGATTAGCAATCGTCTTACCCACACCAAAGTGACCACCTACTTTGGAAGTGTGTGCTTCCCCTTGAGATGAAGCCTATTCTCTCACTTTGGTATCCAAAACCTACCCATCTGGTATAGAAGACCATCCTTGATGTAGAAATCAGCCCCTTCATCATACACTTTCCCTTGTGTATTCTTGCATAGCTAAAACTTCTTACCAAAGTCTTCATCTTCCTCATTACTCCTTGTGCACTTCATGTGCAAATGGCTCAAGCTCAACGATAGTGCATAAGGCTGAAATTGGTAGTGGAGGCCTAGACAACGTATCAGCTAATTTGATAGTGACCCCTTTCTTCTACTCGATAACCAAGTGTAATTGTTGGAGAAATCCCTTTCACTACAAATTCATGTTTGCTGCAACATATTTTGTGCTTGAAGGAATCAGGCTGTTTGATGATCAGTATGTATGATGGTTTCCTTTCTCAACAAAAAGCGCTTCCAGTTCTTGACACCTTGGACAAGTGCATACAATTCTGTCACATCCCATTTTTTCTGACACAAGAAATGGAAGTGATTAGTGCATTTAATATTAAATGCTAATATTTAATGAGTTAACTGAATGTTGATTCAGGGATATGGATAGACAGGATTATGGACTAACAAGTGGACTTGTTAGATTTAATCATTGCTTTTATTTATGCAATTGGATTGTGATTAATGTCAGATATTGACTGTTATGGATTTGCTTACACAGCTAGACTAATGATGATTAGTTAGATAAAATTAATTGCTTATTATTATGACATTTGAATTAATTGATATCAGATGCATTTGATGTTTATACTGCTTATGATTATCATATCATTTGAAAAATTTAACCTGGTCTAAAAACTCGTTTGGTTATGGTGAGTGTGATTGCAGCACAGGTTGGCCCCCTAGCAAAGGGAGAGTATCATTAGAGAGAGTCATATAGATGAACCACTGATGGCATGAGAGAGAAAAAAGTGTATATAGTTTTACGAAATTTTGTTGACAGTGACTCCAAAACTAGCACTTGTATGCCACCTGGGAAAGGTAGATAGCTTGTTGTGGAAACACATATTGTTGCTCACTCTTTGGTGCATTCCAGGGTTGATCATGTTGTGTGTTTTGATTTCTTTCAGTCCATAGATATGATTGATGAGATGTATGCTTACATTTCTGATGTGATTAATGAGTTGTATGCATATGCTCCTGATGTGATGGATTCTTTATATTGCACTTCTAGATGAGATTAGTCTATGTGCATAGACTTGCTGCTGACAGTAAGAGTACTACTTTGGATAGCCAAAAGGCTATCACAACAATACCATTGCCGCCAATGTTGACTAAACTCAATCTACGAGTTTAGCTTGCAACTAGTCGACACCCATCGACATGTTAATCTATTATTGACTCAGCGACTTTATGGAGTCTTATTTATCCCTGTCTTGACTCCTTTACAAGTTTTGAGTTTTGTATTTAAGGTTATTGTCTTGTTTGACGTTAAATTCGAGTTACTATTTTGATTATATAAGTTGCAAGACTTGATGGCATTGATTTTGGATTACAGACTTGTTATATATGTCAAGACACGACTTGACTCTATCTACAAACCTAGGACTCAAATCTATTATCTATTAACCTAGACATTGTTGTCTAATCTAGACATTAATAATTAATTAGAAGACCCTAGAGACCTAAATCTGAATCTAATTCTTAAATAATTGTGCAAGAAACTATGGTAAGACTTATATGCTGCGAGTTTATTTTAATATAATAACTATAGCATTTGAACCTACCTTGGCTTGGTCACGACCCAACAGACTTTGTAAAAGGGTTTGATTGAAGTTTGAAGTCCGTTGGATAAGCCTACCATGGTTTTGGCAGAGCAACTAGGGTTTTCAAGATTTCTTATTTTGACTTCAGTTGGCATAAATATCTGTTATGACCAACCATTTTCGAAAATAGAGTTCTTGATTACTTGCATGGAGATTGTCAGAAGTTGCATGGAGAGTTTGATTAACTACAAGGATTTGTGAAGATAAACTCGTAGTTATCATTTTGCTATTTTGGGGCAAAGAATTGAAGGCCATTTCAGGCCTAAATAAACCATATAAATAGAGTTTCAGGTAGATTGAGGAAACACGAGAAAAATGAGGAAGAAATGAGAGGGCTAGATAGAAGGGGAGATTGGAGAATCAGCCACTGTGAAGTAGCCCACACTCAGTTTGGAAGCATTCTCTTATTTGATGAGTTGCTTTAAAAACGAGGCAAGAAAATTTGTTTTTCTGTCCTTACATAAGTGCATTTCAAATGAGATGAAGTCAAGTTTATGTGAAAAATATTTTTAAATAAATGTGTTGTATTATACGAATGGGGGAATGCACATTGGTGTACATCTGCACACCAATTTGCATACTGACCTGATTCAGTCTTTCACTTACAGCCATTTAGTTTATATGGTTCATTTTTATTTGACTGTGATAACCAAAATAAGCATACTCTTGTTATCTTCTAAACCCTCTCTCTCCCTTTGTCTTTGGAAGAAATGCAAGGATGCCCGACTTGTATTGATTTTTCCTGGCAATTTAGGGTTAAGGTAAATACTTTTGATTGTTCTGTTCATTGTACTTGTTGAGGTATAACGAGTGTTTTTTTTTTATAAATGAATCAATATATCAGATGCCCTGGTACAATAACAGTATAGGGAAGACAAGGAAAACCCCACGACTGTACGGATCTTGTCAATTCTTACCAAGAGCATAGAAGCTCGATACCCACCTGTAGGTGTAAATCTCTACTTGAATCACCTTGAAATTTAACTCCTAACCTGGGGCAATGATTGTTTGTACCATGGTAGTTTGCTCATTAATAGAATTGGACCCTTTACCTATTATAATTATGATCTTTCCCTCTGGGCTGAAATGTGCTCCATCTTACCGATATCCACCTGATGAATGTGATTCTACTTTATTATGGTGAAAGGCCTGGTGCTTTGATTTTGTGAGGTCCTATTTCATGTTCCTTTAATTATAGAGTTGTATGGCAGCCCTTAGATCCTAATCATAGTTACCATGTTCGAAATGTTCAGGTTGTTCGAAAGGGGGAAAAAGTTTGGAAGTTTGGGATTTGAAAAAAGTTCAATTTGGTTAGGCAAATTTTATAAATTATAAAAAAAAAAAAATATATATATATATATATATATATATATATATATATATATATATCATAAATATCTGTAAAGAAAGTACCACTTGGCACTTACACATAAACATAAATAATGATAGCAAAATCCAATAGAGCGTCAAACTTCAATGTTCATTGTTCAACTTCATACATATAAAATATAACAATGAGAATTCTGAATTATCCTTTGTTTAACATTAAAGTTTCCAACATGAACTAAAAATGGGAATGAAATTTAAACATCTGCAATATCAAACCCTGCATCTACATCAAAAGCATTACTAGTAGCATCATCTAATCCTACACTAGTAGGCTCATCAACAACATCAATATTTTTTTAATCTCCAAAGCATGGTTCACCAAGGTGAGAGTTGTCATCTTCATTTGCAAGAGGGTAAATAAGCAATCATAAATTGCTATTAACAAACACAAGCTCATAGGGTTTTTAGGCCCCTAATTGATTCCTCTTATTAGTGTGGATTAAATCGTGTGTACTCTAGTTTCTTTCACATGCAAAAGCATTGGAACACTCGCTGAAGATCCACACAGCAAGCCTCTGCAACTATGGAGTAGAAGCCCCATAAATCTACTACCATTTAGATGGTTCCCACTTGAACCTGCTTGCCTTTGCTTCCTTGATGCCAAATATTTTCAGTTGGCTCTTAAAAACAAATTTTTTTTGTCTTGTTGCTTCCTTCTCATCTTCATCAATAAGCAACGTGTCTATTGTTGCAAATATACCTTACATTATCTCATCATTTGTATCATGATTTACGTCTACTAATTTAGAATCTCAATAGCAAGTTGTCGCGTGTAAAGGACAATGTAGCATGAACCATCGCTTGTCGAAAATTTCCCAAATTCTCTTGACTTCTTCAACATTACCTGTAAGTAACTTTTGAATTTCTTCCTTTGCTATGTCCATTTCCTCGTACACAAAGCCCATGCAAGGTTGATTGCCATCAACCCTTCTCAAAATTTTAACAAGTAGCTAAAACACCATTATGATCTTCTTGGCCCCCTCCCAAACTGTTTCCCCAAAGATAAATCTTTCAATATCTTTTGAATGGGCTTCTTGGAAAGCTTTGACTTTGTCCACTCATCAATAACCAAGACTTTTCTCAATGTTGTTCTCTCCTCTACCTCCCTTTGCAAAGTAATGAAGTTGGTGGAAAATCTTGTTTCAACAGGCGATGAAAGCTCACGCTTTGCAAAGGAACAATACAAGTTCAATATCAAGGGGTGATTGATGATAAACTTAGAACTTGTTTTCCTTCAATCCCGAAATTATTTACCCACTCCAATTTTGATAGATCTTCAAGCAAAAGATCCAACACATGTGCAACACATGGTGTCCAAAAGAAATGAGGAAATCTATCCATGAGTATGTCATCTGTTCCTTTACAGTTCGCTGCATTATCTACTACGTTACCGGATACGCCCATAGCAGGCCCTGGGAGCGCGGGGATATGGCGGTACGATACGGTACGCGGCCGATCCGTGGGGGATACGGCTAGGGTACGGTGTGCCCCCTGCGGATACGGATATGGCGGTACGATACGGTACGCGGCCGATCCGTGGGGGATACGGCTAGGGTACGGCGTGCCCCCTGCGGATACGGCCGTATCCGCAGGGGGCACACCGTACCCTGGCCGTATCCCTCGCGAATCGACCGAATAAAAAAATATTTTTTTATAAAAAAAACGAAAACCCTAAATGGATTTTTAATGTGACCGCGCCTCCACGCCTCCCTCCGCAACTGCCTCTGCGCCTGTGCCTGCACGGCTGCGCGCTCCCCGCCGGCTGCCACCTTGCCTACTGGGCATAAGGTTTCCGTTTTTAAATTTCATTTTTTTTATAATACAAAAGCTCAATTTGTGAATAAGCTCAAAGAAGAGAATAGGGCATAGTCTTAAGTTGATTGAACACCAGGTCATCTCATTGTAATCTTCACCAAACTGCAGAGAGCGGATTTTCTTTTGTCTTTATTTTTGTCCATACGGGTAAGTTGTAACATTTGCATTATTTACTTGTAATAATAAATATTAAATAAGACTAATCTAAGTTTGACAATTGAATATTATGATATTTGGCATTGAATTATTACTATGTTTTGTGGTTATTTAACTTATTATGTTTCTTCTATGCATATTATGTGGTTAATTTTGCTTATATGGCTATATTTTTATATTTTTAATTTTATATATATATTTTTGTACGGCCATATCCAGCTGTATCCAAACCACAAAAAAAAAAATCGACGTATCACCGTATCCGATACTCGTACCCGTATCCGTATCGGCAACTTAGATTATCTATAATAACTTGAACAACATTCTCTTCTCCTATCTCCAAAATCGTTATTCGATGCATTGGGAAATGAAAAGGTAAGTTTTTTGTTCATTACTTGTATCAATTAATTTTATAAACATAGCACCATCATGGGACATTGCCAAAAGATTGAAGGGCCTTCTTCTTGGATCGGACCATCCATCACTTACTGTTGTGCACCCTGTTCTTTTCCAATTTTCTTTATTTTGTCTAGTTCAATGGATATGGCTGATCACAGGAACTTGTATTACCATCTTTGCTACACATCGTACATATTTGTAGTTTTCCCTATTCTTTACATTGAATACAAGTTTCACCATTTCAAATACTTCCAAAATTGAATGTGTTTTGGTTTACTATTGTTATAGTTTTCATTTGCGCATTCTACAACCCATAGCTTGTTGCCAAGTACAAGGTTGTCCACCACATTGGCATCTTAGGCCTCGTGGTGCAGATCATTGGTATCATAGCAAGAGCTCTCATATGCATGTAAGCACACAAGTGCAACGTGAGAAAGATGGATTACAAATCAATTTTGTTTCAAGAGTACTCGGAAGGTCGTAGCAAGATCAAGATGCTTGATGCCCAGAAAACACTCACTAAGGCATCTCCAAACGTCTTAAAGCTTATTTGAGATACCCTCGAGGAGCAGTGCAATGAACTCTTTGACCAGTTCCATGAACTCATTGTATAGCA
Source organism: Torreya grandis (assembly GCA_037957365.1). Classification (NCBI taxonomy): domain Eukaryota; kingdom Viridiplantae; phylum Streptophyta; class Pinopsida; order Cupressales; family Taxaceae; genus Torreya; species Torreya grandis. The sequence continues at coordinate 3,354,433 of JARHVA010000167.1, read as the reverse complement.
TGGACCACAAGCCACTCATTACGCGCATCCATCCTTTCAACAACAAAGTCCTTTCAAAGTGCAATCTTGACATTCTAGTGTCCAAAGATAAAATCAACACCACAACATTGGTTAGTCAATTCGACAACCTGAGGCTTACTTCTCGATCAATCATTTCATTGACATAGAGAAGATCACCTTCGAAGTGTTGAAGATTTCAGTGACCCACTGGTGGGAAACCTTTAGCATGTAGTATGAGAAAGACTAGGAGCCCATTGAGACTTAAAAGTCATTTGTCAACACCTTGAAGGATGAGTATTACCCCCTCCAACACTATGAGGATGAATACATCAAGCTCTAGTAGTTGTGCTAGCACGAGGAGCAAACAGTTGATGACCACACCAATGAGTTTCATTACTAGACTACATATCTACATGAGAACTTGATAGAGCAACATAAGGTGTTGCAGTACATCAGTGGACTCTCACCTTATATTCGCACAAAAGATGGAGTTCTTGAATTCTGACACATAGGATCAAGCATATCGCAACACCACCAAGATCAAATCCAAAGCAAAGATGAAGAAAAAGTTCTCTTCTTCATTCAATGTCATGCACAAGAGCCAACCCATGCACAATGCACCATCTAACCTTGTCGCACCTAAGTAGAACATGTTGCGCATAAGTAGAACATGTCGCACATAAGTAGAACATGTCGTGCAAGGGGAAGCAACCTAAGAAGGTTGCAAAACACCAGAAAACTCCAACGTCTTCTGCACCAGACAAAAGCAAGAAGAACCAAGGACACAAGTGTTGCCATCGACACCGCACAAGCTCACACAACAATTCTAAATGCTACACGCAACAATCTTTGATTGTGTAGACTACATTAGGTCCTACAAAAGTGGATGACATTGACTAATGCAATCAAGGATAGGGGTTTCAATGAAGGACAGCCGTGTCCTTGTAGAATGTTAATCCACAAACACAATATGAGACTGGGAATCAAAACCAACACTTAGTTATCTTTCTTGAGGAAATACAGAGCTTACAAACACCACACACTCGCTCCTCCCTTAGATAACAACACGATATTGAGTCACACAAACATAACATTTCTTAAATGGATTGAACTCTACTCTCTTCCTCTATGCTCCCTCTCAAGCACCTGTACTCTCCTCACAAGTCTCCTATAACTCCAGTTTGCCTTCTTCAAATTCTTTTCTTCGCTTTTGTGCCTCAAAGAGTGACTCTTGGAATCCCTTTCATCTTGAAAAACAATCAAAAAGAGCAAACAAAAGTTTTTGAGCCCTTACTCTAACTGTGCAACTACAACAAGCGAAACCGCCACTTAATGCAAAGCGGTAGTTGCGGCAATTTCGTCAAGAGACGGAGAACACTCCATCCCATTAATGAAAAACCATCCTTTCTCTATTTTCCAAATGCCTAATGAAGTGTTACTGACTTCCCCAAAGTCATTGTAGGTCATCTTCTCACTGCCAATTAGGTTTGGAGGCATGTGAACGCTATTAGATCTTTTTAAGTGATGCAAGATTGCTTAATACCAGGATACTCCTACATCAAACAACCCAAATAAAAGTTTGTGGGCATGGTGCTCACAAATTTGTGCTAGATGGTAGAACCATCCCTCGGACTTCCGGAATAAAGCCATGGCATGCCCTTCCACCATGTGAGGTACTTCCATTTTTCCAGCGACCTATTGGACCACAGGCTATCCTCCACCACATACCTCATCATTCCCATTCCAGGGCTCACCGACCAAACCGCATCCATAGGCAGGACATCACACAAAACTTTGTCCAAGTACCTACCAATATGCATATCAACCTCACAACATTCCAATGATATGATATCATGTGATTTGGGCAACACTTCAGGCGACAATTCGGGTGATGGTTCTACCACAATTGGTGGCAGAACTTCCAGGAGCCATAACTTTTGAACCATGGCTCCGTTTGACTCCCCGTTCGAACCGTTGGAAAGCTAAGAATGAGAAGAACGCGATGAGATGGCACAAAGCTATGCTTGGTGGTTTTTGACCCCCGAAAACCCAACGAAAGTGCCTGAAATTTTAATTTTAATAGTACTGTCTAAAAATAGTAATTTCTCGAATTCTGTGTTGTAAATCGTGAAAATCGAACCACTTCATCTCCCTCGAGATTGGTGACCTTCCACATCCTTCTCTTGCCTTCAAAATATGTATAAATAAAGATGTAGCCTGAGAAGGGGATCAGACATCTCTTCCCAGAGATAAGCATATGTTTGTATTTGCAATCTTGTGAGCAATAAAAATCTCTTCTCAGAGAAAGCATTATTATGATAATTGTGTTATTTTTGTGTTCTTGAAATATCTTTCAACCAAAACCCCTAAGTTTTGGATCAATGCTATCAGAGCGCTTTGTCTTGACTCTTGAGAGTGTATGATCCCGAGGATGAGGTCAGGGTACAAGAAGTTTGGGTAGAAAACAACAGATCCCACAAACTATCCACCTATTCGCTCCAAACGACCTCAAATGGCGGACAACATCTAGACATCCGATCCCTTCAAAGAAATGGTGAATGAAGCCCTCCAACGACAGCAAGCACAGATGCTGCAACAATTCGCCCAAATTCTCTAACAAATCCCGATGGGAAATTCCGGCTCCTCATCCATGGAACGTCCTTTCAGTGCCCCAACATTCTTCAAGGTTCAGATGAATTTTGATATCCCTACATTTGAAAGCAAAATCAATGCTGATGTAGTAGAAAATTGGTTGGATCAATTGTCTTCCTATTTTTCTGTAAATAAATTCACCAATGGAGAGATCACTTTTGCTCTTTTCAAAGCTTCATTGCCCATAAAAAATTGGTGGGAAGTGTACAAGAAGAGGTTCAGTACGGATGACATTGACCTTGAGGTGGAACCTACCTAGGATGATTTCATGGAAGCTGTAAAGGAAGAATACTGCCCCATTGGAGCATATGATGATATGTACATACAGTGGCAACAACTTCGTCAAAGTAAGGAACAATTTGTTCAAGATTATACTGACATTTTTCATTCTCTGTCTGTAAGATTGGGCATCCAGAAAAATAATAAACACAAGGCTCTCAAATATCGTGGTGGACTACAATGGTATATATGGGGGGAAATTGAACTCTTCAATTTGGAAACCCTCGATGATGCATACAGGTTCGCGATGAAGATTGAGCAGAAGCATGGAAGAAAGAATACGAAGAGTCAGCCTTCGAAATGGAAAAGTGAAAGAAGGTCAAACACGAGGCCAAAATTGGAAACAAAAGGAGTCCAAGATAAAAAACCCCAAAAGAGGAAGACTGAGAAATGGTGTGATTACCACAAAACTGGAACTCACTCCAAAGAAGAATGTCAAGCCATCAAGTCTCTACTTTTTAAGTCACAATCCTTGACATTTACTACTCTGCCTCATACACACCCTGCAGTCGAAGAGGATGAAAAAGAAATTGTAGATGCTAAGCCCGACACCATCGTTACTTCATCACAAACCCACGAGGAAAGACCAAATGACAAGGAAAGGTTGTTTCACTCTAAGTTGTAGGTGAAAGGTAAGCCTCTGCATTTCATTCTTGATAGTGGGAGTCAAAAGAATTTAATCTCTGCTAATGTTGTGAAAAGTCTAAATCTATCCATGAAGCCTCACCCAAAGCCATACAATATTGGATGGTTGAGCCCAAAGGGAGACCTCCGTGTCACCCACCAGTGTCTTCTTTCATATGCAATAAAACCTTTCCAAGATGAGGTCTTGCGTGATGTGGTCAATCTGGATGTTTGCGATGTACTCCTTGGTCAGCCATTCATGTATGATCAACATGGCATCTATGAATCAAGAACCCAAAGGATCACTCTCACTCTTGGAACGCGACGCTACAGGGTAGCAGAGGTACCACCTCCCACATCTGTCTACCATGGAAAACACACCTCATGAGAGATCTGAGGCAACAAAAGCAACAAAGTTCATTGAACAAATCCAACACATCCAGCAGCAGGTTCATGACATCGTTGAGAAGATAAATCAAATATATAAGCAATGCCATGACAAACATAGGGTTGCACACCATTTTGCCGTAGGTGACAAGGTTTGGTTGCGGATTCAAAAGGAACGACTCACAAGGCCACACAAAAAATTTGGCCTCTGTGATATGGTCCTTACACCATCACCAAAAAAGTTGGAGAAAATGCTTTTGAGTTGAACCTACCAGCCTACCTTGGTCTGCATCCAATATTCAACGTGGAGCTCCTCAAACCATATCATCCACCTCTATTAGACACTTCAGTCGTAGCAAAACAACTAGACATTGATGAGCTTGATCCGCGGAGTTTTGCTCCAGTGGAGGAGGATCAAATTGTGGACACCTAGATGAAGACAAGGGCGCTCTATTCCACTTTACTGGGTGGTCAAAAGGGGCAAGCTTAGACACCAAGGTGAGTGGCTCACAGAGAATCAAATCAAGACACAATTGCCACACTTGATGAGGAATATTGATGCAATCGGGACCATTGCTTCTCAAAGAGGGAGGGATAATCCAAGCAACACTTCAGGCGACAATTCAGAGGATGGTTCTACCCCAATTGGTGGCAAAACTTCCGGGAGCCATAATTTTTGAACCATAGCTCCGTTTGACTCCCCGTTCGAACCATTGGAAAGCTAAAAACGAGGAGAACGCGATAAGATCGCACAAAGCTATGCTCAGTGGTTTTTGGCCCCTGAAAATCCAACAGAAGTGCCTGAAATTTTAATTTTAATAGTGTTGTCTAAAAATAGTAATTTCTTGAATTTTGTGTTGTAAATCGTGAAAGTCGAACCACTTCATCTCCCTTGAGATTGGAGACCTTTCACATACTCCTACCTTCAAAATATGTATAAATAAAAATGTAGCCCGAGAAGGGGATCAGACATCTCTTTCCAAAGATGAGCATATGTTTGTATTTGCAATCTTGTGAGCAATAAAAATATCTCTTCTTAGAGAAAGCATTATTATGATAATTGTGTTATTTTTGTGTTCTTGAAATATCTTTCAACCAAAACCCCTGAGTTTTGGATCATCATGACACTCCAATAACCAAGACACCCTATATGGCTTTGGGTGTGGTGTACATCCCAAATTCAGCTTGCATGCCATTTCAATGGAACTAAATCATCTTAACATCTACTATCAACAACAACTTGCAACACTTACCTTTCGTTCTACACTTTGTTATGAGAATGTGTCTTCTTTGGCATGCTTCCTCATCCTTCCTCTCAACACCAAGACACCCTACATGGCTTTAGGTGTGGTGTACATACCAAATTCAGCTTTCATGTCATTTCAATGGACACTAAATCATCTTAACATCTACTATCAACAACAACATTGCAACACTTACCTTTCGTTCTACACTTTGATATGAAAATGTGTCTTCTTTGGCATGCTTCCTCATCCTTCCTCTCAACCTTCAACTCTTTTCTCCTTGCTAACAAATTGTCTCCTTGTTCAATCTCTTTTGCACGCTCGAGTGATACTACAAATTCCGCATCTAGTTGTGCAACTTGTACCATACCTTCATTCCTCCTTTCACCATCACATTGAGCATAAGGACACTCAAAAGCACGGTGACCAAATTCCCCACATCTGAACACATTCCATTGAACAATCTCCCTTTTCCTCTCTCATAGCTGCCCCTTCCTCTTCCAAAGTTGGCTCTTTCTCTTGCTTGTCGATTCAGGACTTGAGAAGTGCTAGATCCTTCCTCATTCCACTATTGATTGCCTTCATGGGATGGCTATAACCTCTACCACTACCGAAACTTCATTTTCCTCTTGATGCACTTTTGTTGCCTCCTAGACAACTTTTCTTCTGCCCTTAAATTATATTGATGTGCTTCTTCCACCATATGCAATCTCACCATGCTGATCTCATCTTTAATATTTATATATGCAGCCCATATATGTATCTTGCTATTTTTTCTTTGTCCATCTCACTGTGACCAGCTACGGTTGTGATTTTGTAGAAATCTTCTATGTAGTCCTTCACAATTAGCTCCTTTTGCCTCAAGTTTTGTAGCCTCTTCAATAAGTCTAACAAAAATCTGCAGGCAGACATTTGTCTTTTCATTTTGCAATCATCCTGACTCCGCTCCCAACGGATAGTCTTGTCTTTACCCCATCTATTCCTCTCCATTTGTACCTCCTTCCACCATAGGGCTACAGGGCCTTTCAACTTGGTCTGAGACACTTTCACCTTTCCTTCAGTCAGCCACTCCATCAAATTTGAAATACTCCTCCATCTTATAGAGCCAATCAATCAGCTCCTTTGGGTTAAAAGTCCTCTTCCAATCTTCGAGATAGCTCTAACAAGCCTATCTTCTCCTTCATCCAACTACTCAAGTACTCATCCCACATCTTCTACTCCCAACTCTTCATCTTCTGTATCACTCACATCATCCCTTGGGAAAAATCCCCTTCTTCTATCATCTTCAACAACAAGTAATCTTGTCTACATAACTCTCACATTTCTACAATCTCATCTTCTCTTCCTACCATATTGATCGTCACTACTCCACCCCTACCCACTCTTCTTGGAGGCATCTAAAGTCTCTCTCAACCTAAACCTACCGTTACAATCTATTGTCTACAAACCTATGTAGGTCACACACCTCTCTAGACCACTCTTTCAACACTTTGTGTTGTACCCACCTACACAAGATGGAGAACACTCAACTCTCACTTATCCCAAAGTTGTTACCAACTCTGATACCAATTGATGCAATCAAGGATAGCAGGTCCAATAAATGACAGCTTTGCCCTTGCAGCCTTCAATCCACAGACACAGTATGAGATTAGAAATCAAAACGAATGCCTTTATTTATCTTTCTTGAGGAAATACAAAGCTTACACACACCACACACTCACTCCTATTTGGGTACAACACAGGAGAATGAGTCACACACACAAGCAGTCCCCAAATGTACTGAACTATACTCTTTGCTCCTCTGTGCTCCCACTCAAGCACCTCCACTCTCCTAGCAAGTCTCCTCTAACTCCAACCTACCTTCTTTGACTTCATTTCTTCCCTATTTTGCCTCATGGAGTGACTTTTGAAATTCCTTTCATCTTGGAAAGACACTCAAAACGTGCAACCAAAAGTTTTGGGGTCGTTAATCTATATGTGCAGCTACCGCAGGCAAAACAAACCTTTAATGTAGAGTGGCACTTCCGTCGTGAGACAGAGAACACTCTGTCTCATTGATTGAAACCATACTTTCTCTTTTCCATAAACCTAATGAAATGTAATTGACTTCCCAAGGCCTTTGTAGGTCATCTTCTCACTACCAATTGGGTCTGGAGGCACATGAACACGACTAGATCTTTTTGGGTGATACAAGATTACTTGATCCCAAGATGCTCCTACATCACTGACTCAAATGTTATGTATCTTCTGAGGAGTGAGAACGACTCTATCACAAACAAGTTTTGGATCATTGACAATGGAACTGAGGAAAACATCATTACACAAGCTAAAGTATAGCGCCTCGTCCTTACCACTAAAGCACATCCTAAACCATACTCCTTGGGTTGGCTTCAGCAAGGGAAGTATATAAAGGTTCGGCGGCAATGCACTTTCTAGTATAAAGTCAAGCCCAAGGAGGATACAATCCCCTATGACGTCATGACACTTGAGGGTTGTAACATTTTACTTGGAAGCCCATATTTGAATGACTGCAACGCTACGTATCAAGCCAAGTTGTAGCGGTGGATTATTTGTGCCACGATTCGTTAGCCACTTCCAAAAGCCAAAATCACTTTGATCTCTGCTAAACAATGTCACAAGCTCATCTCACATATGTAGAAGTTTGTGTTACTTGTGGTCTGCACAAAAGCACCTATACAAGAGAACAAACATGTATTGGCAACGTACCATGCCACACAAACACCTCTGCGGTAAACAACAACTCAACAAGATATTGCAGTGATATGGAGACAACTTTGAAAATCCAAAGGGTCTGCCAACACATTGTGTGGTAAAGCGTCAAATTGATTTGATTTTTGGATCCCCTCTTCCGTAACAATCCACTGTATCGCAAGTCCATTTGGAAGAATGATGAAGTTTGGCGACATATCCAAGAACTTCTTGATCAAGGCAAGATCAAGCCAAGTTCTTCTCCTTGTGGAAAATTGATGGTCCTTGCACCAAAGAAAGATGGCACATGGCGCTTGTGCATTGACTATTGTGCACTCAACAAGATAACAGTGAAGAATCAGTACCCACTACCGCACTTTGACAACCTCTTGGACCAGCTCCGAGGTGCACAATACTTCACCAAGATCAATCTAAAGTCAAGTTATCATCAAGTACTAGACCATCCTAACGATGTTTGAAAGACAATATTCAAAATGTGGGAAGAATTGGGGACGGATATGCATTTCAGCTTGACCCTGATGAATGACCTACTCAGGCCCTTCACTAACTCCATCATCGTCTACTTGAATGGCATACTCATCTGCAGCAAGACTTGGGAGAAGCATGTGGAACACATCTCTCACGTCTTAGACACATTGCATGAACACAAGTTGCAAGCCAACATAGCGAAGTGTATGTTTGGCACCACACAGATTCGGTATATGGGCTAGCCACTACATCATCAATTGAATAGGCATCCATGTAGACCCAAAGAAGATCAAAGTGATCCAAGATTAGCCAACTCCGTGCAATCTCATCGAGTTGAGAAGTTGTCTTGGACTTGTTAACTTCTACCACAGGTTTGTTCTTGGTTTCTCACCCATAGAATGATCTCTAATTCAGGTCATGCACGCCAAGGTAACATTCCAATGGACACCTGCGCAACATCATGCTTTTCAGGAGCCTAAGCAATGCCTCTACGTATCACCTATTCTAAGAATGCCCAGCATTGTCCACCCCTTCAAGATTCAAACCAATGCTTCTAACTATGCACTTAGCGTGGTACTCACACAACATGGACATCCAGTCAGATACCACTCTGAGACATCTAGTGATGGTTCAGCAGCACTCCACCTATTAGAAAGACTTTTATGCCATCGTGCAAGTAGTAAAGCAATGGCGCCACTACATATTGGGTAAGGAGACAATCATCCATTTTGATCATAAGCCACTTTAGTTTCTGCACACACAAAATATGCTGAAAAATGCACGCCACATGAAGTGGATGACTTACTTGCAATAGTTTCACCTAGTGATACAACACAAAGGAAAAGACAACAAGGCAACAAATTGAATTACTCGACCGACTGTACATGCACTCATCATGATGCTTGACGCCTGCAACCACCACTTTTGTGATTGGGTGTCTCTCTATTCAGTAGACCATGACTTCGCAAAAACCTATACCGCTCTCATGTAGGATGAAGAGGCTCGCAATTTCTACATGTCCAACAACCTCCTCTACAAGCTTCGACATCTCTGTGTTTTTTATGGCATGCCTTGCCAAAGACTCATTTGGGAGGCACACTATACCAAGACAAGTGGACACTTCTGCATTACCAAGACAATGGCAAAGCTACAACAACACTTCTATTGGCATCACATGCACACAAACACTGAGTGCCACATCAAGTCTTGCATTCCTTGGTGGAGGCCTTTACATACCACTACCGGTTCTATCCATTGAAACATGAATCCTTGACACAAATCCCAAGGTTTGTCAAGCATTGGCAATGGGTTGTACAATCGTTTCTTCTTGATGACAAGGTTAGCAATGGCAAACGTGATGCATGACCTAATCTAATTGATGACATCACCCCCCATCTTTGGCCAGTAGAAATATCTTTGCAATATTGCCACAGTCTTCTCCACCCCGAAATAACCTACTACTTGACTATAATGTGCCTCCAAGGACCAAGGCTATCTTGCGACATTCTAACCATAATAACTACGATTACCAATAAACGAGGCATAAAAACCCCCATATCGAAGCCTTCATTCTCTAAAAATTATCCATGCAAAAACACACACTACATGTAGCCAACCCTTCACACAAGCTATAATACCATGAAAAGATGTACAAAAGAATGCCCCAAAAAGAGATAAGACATTTATTGGTTAAGATGATGATAAAGCCACAATGTTATACTCCTTATATAAAGATCCTTGACCCACCATAATTAGTTTTCAAGATACATGGGCCAGCACATTAAACAAAATAACCATTTTTTAATGCTGACACACGTTCCTCTATTGTACCCTAGAGTCTATTTTATTCTTGTCATTGTATAAAGCAAAAAGAAAAATCTCATAGGCTATCTTCAAAAAATTACTCATTCAAGACACTCCTTGAGGATTTTGCTCAAGCACTCATTCCCCACAACTCTATAAGGATCGCATGCTTCAATATTTCTACTTCAAGTATTAGTATATCCCATCTTAACTTGAACACATAAAGGCATGAAGTAGGCTTTTCATCCAATCGTATTGTGCGGCTTAGTATACAAAATCAAGACAAAGAGCACTGTTGAACAGCTTAAGCCTATCCTTTCACAATGTTTTTTAACACAACCAGCAAATTTTGTTGAAGGAAAGAAGTCCTGACCAGAATACTTATAAGTTATAGAACAGGGAAATACTCATTTACTAACATCCACTCTAAAACTTAGCATGTTTGTAAAGCCAGATATGACAAGCTTTTGATTAATAGAAATGGGAATCCATTTACATCGTTCTATCAATTTTAGTTTTGTGCTGATTGATCAACCTAAGTAAAGAACCATTCAACATTTCTTTGTGATGGTAAATGGCTCTATACAGATCAGACAAGGTGATCCATCCTCGTTATATCTTTTCATCATAATGGTTGAAGCTTTCTTCAGTGTCCTTACTACTGCTAAAACAGCAAAAAATATTTTGGGTCTACATGTCTATATCTTCACTAAGGGACATCATCATTACCACTTTTGCTTTAGCCAAAACAGAAAACAAGCTTTCGTCATATACCTCTAGACCACCTTCTAAGGGATATACTCATCTTAAATTTGCGATGATACATTGTTTATGGGACAAATTACTTCCTAGGAACGTAGAGCATTTAAACAGATTTTAGATTTATGTCCTTTGGCATTGGAGTTTGAGTATCTAAACAGAAATTAATTTTGAATTATTTGGCATTAGGTCTGGAAATCAACAAGGTGAAATCATGCGTATATCCAATACAGGTCACTGGGGTTCACAAAACCAGTTCCAGATTTGAGGTCCAGAATATCTAGACCATAATTTAGCATTTAAGGTGCAATGCCCACTCTATGTATGTACACCAAATTGTATTTACCGAGTTTGAGGAAGACGTTTTCTGATATGCTCCACTTCCTAAAAATAGCACCTAAAGAGATTGAGAAAGGCCCAATGTCCTCTCAAGCTACACAATCAGGTGATTCTACTCCTTGTTGTTAATTTCTAAACCCCAAGCACATGCGCTGTATGACACTAGTAAAATGAAGAAGCCAACTCAGCTTTTGGAAAGCAAATATGCATACCATCATAGACAATGATATATTAGAATTACAAAAACATATTAAACGAGGCAGAGAAATTAAGTCAATCATCTTCATCACAAAATGAAGGCTCATTGCCTGACAAAATAGAAACATGCATTTTAAAATAATACAATATCACAAATATGCCGCATACGGGGAGCTTGAAGAGAGAAGCGTAAAATAACTTATATCTGTGTGTGTGTGTGTATAGATAGATACGCATTTGTATATATGTGTATGTGTATATATCTATAAATGTGTGTGGGTCGGTGGCTGTGGGTGCATGGGGGTGTGTGGGTGTGGGTGTAGGGGTGTGTGGGTGTGGGTGTGGGTGTGGGTGTGGGTGGATGTGTGTGTGTATCTGCTTGTTATACCAAAAATAGTCAGTTATACTACCAACTCTAAATACTGTTCAATGAATGTCAAGAGGAACAAACTTGGACACGTTTATCACATTGCCTCCTTGACTGGATACCTACAAAGAAGCGCCCTGGTTGGTTGTCACCGGTTGACATGTTGGTGGTTGAAGAGACCTCTAACTGTGATGACTATCAACCTGCTCACAGGTAGCTCGATTGATACACTTGACTTCAATTCCAATTGCAAACAGAAAAAAAAAGGCAAAGATACTTTTAAAATGTCTGAATCTTCGTGAAAAACGCAAACCCAGTCTAGGAAGGGCTTGAATGATCTAGCATGAAATCCAAGCCAAACATTGCCAAATAAATAATCCACTGGTGATATGATGTCATTGTTTTACCCTCAACACAGAACAATTTATATTATGTTTTTTACTCTAGACACACTAAAATATGACATATAGATTAGGCAATGTAAAAGTTGATGTTTCTTCACAGCATATGTATGTGTGTGTATGTTAGTGTGAGTGTATACATTTGCAAAATAGAGTAAAAGTTTGTCACAACAGTTGACTAGTACTAAATGCAGCATGCATCATGCTTATACAGAGCCCAAAATCCAACATGTTTAACGTAGATTGTGTATTGTTTAGCATCACAATACATAATGACTCGATAATAGATCAGAACCTCAGACTTTAAATTTCAACAAGAAAGGAGATCTAGTAAGCATACAATTTGGGTATCGCCTTTTGTTAACACTCCAAGAACCTCATGAGTTGTTGTGTTTGTCTTTCGAGAAACTGCAGCAACCTTAGCTCCAACCTGAAACATAAATAACATAGATGATCAATATTGCTAAATAATTTAAAACAGGCACATTATTCATTAATAAGAAAATTCTGCCAGGGTAATATTTAGTAAGAATACCATGCTGGCAAAAAATTAAGCTTTATCTTTGGAATATGTTTCAGGTCCGCAGAATATTTATCTAGTTCTTGAATACCTGGAGTTGAGAGCAGAGACAAAAAAGAATCAAGTTGACCCAAAAAAAAACATCTGTAGTTCTTTGCCATCATCACCGTGTCAAGATTAGTAAAAATCTCTAACACAGCACAAATAGTTACTTATTCTCTGAAAAGCAAACCCAGTGATCTCATGACTGAGATGCTTATCTTAAAGGATGTGTGGCTATATTTTAATGTCTTACTATCATATTAAAAGTACCTATATGAAAATTCAAAGTACAAAAAGAACTGTAAATAGTGAATGAGCATTTTATATTGACCTTATAAAGGAAAGGTTCAAGAAGATGTTGATATGTCCTGATGCAAATACCTGACAATCATACTTGATGAGCAAAATTTTATCATCACAAATGTTGATCTCGATGTTCAATAAACTTAGGCCAAGACAATCCAGTACACATCCATTTGGAGTGGGCTGCTTCTATCTACAAACAAGAACTCCTAGAGTGGGAAGGAAAATAACTATCAAATTGAAAACAAATTGTCTAAAAAATGACAAGAAATCGATGTGTTCAAGGGCATAGAGTAAACGAAGAGGAAACTGTATCTAGCACAGACAATATTTGACCCATACAGTCTTGACCGTAGGGACCTCACATCCAATTTCATTGGACTTCCAAAGTTAATGACACTTATGACTGAAAAGGTAGACCCCTTGTATTTTTTGTATTATATAAGTTTAGAATATATTTGGGTTATAACTAGGTTAGTCCCACATAGACAAGGGTGACTTATAAGGCATTACGAGCTTGAAAAGCTTTGCAAATAGCGAAAGAGGCTAGAGGGTGAGATGCCTAAGGTGGCGGATTACATTCATGATTCCTCCCTCCTAGTAAAACATGCTTACAGTGATTGTGTGTTATGGGGATTCCCTTGACTTGTAATTATTACCAAAACTATATGAGGAAACATGTCGTTAGGATAATGACTACTCATGGAGGTCATATTGAGATGTGACTAAGACAAACACGAGTAAAATCCCTCAAAAATTAATAATCTAGTTTAGAATTTGATTGAAACACAGCAGCACGCAGCCGAAAAAATGGAAATTTTGGTGCAGGAACAAATTTAAAGGAATGCTAATTTAAGGTTACCTCTCATCTGACCCAGTTGATGATGGACTCAGATGAGAAATTGGTTTTGAAGTAGATTCTCATGCTTGTATTGACCAAATAAAGTTTAGTGAATACGTAAACCCAGAAATTAAAATAAACTAGTGCTTTTTTGGGTTTTATAGCTCAGACACGGATGATTGACAGGATGCAAATACACATCAACATTGCCTGAATCTTGCCTGAGGGCTGTAGCTCAGCTGCTAGCCTAAGAACTCGCTAAATGCTCGAACCCTGGATCCCCTATGGGTGGAGGCCCTTCCACGATCTCACCTAACAAAAACAACAAAGCATTGCCTCGATCTTATTGAGTATGCTTAGAAATATATTATACAGTTTCCAATATACTGATAAGCTGCCAATGCTGCATTGTTAATGTTGGAAAATAACAGAATAATGAAACAGGTGCATGGATGGATTGTTTTCCTAACAATAGCGTGTAGAAGCCAAAATGAATTCAAAATATTCAATCAATGTCATCAACCTGGAATTATGCTATATATGCTATAGATTACAACTCGCCAATCAAAACTTGAATGGATAAGTTGAAGACAAACCATATGATTTGCCAAGGTCGACTTTCCAGCATTGGGAGGTCCAATAATCCCCACAGCCAGAGACTTCTGATCCTCTTCCCTAATTTCTCCTTCTTCCTCCTCCTCGCACTCCTCATCTGGCTGCGCCAGTGAAGCTTCAAGTAAAGCTCTGGCCAACTTTGACGACCTCCATTCCTTTTCTTCAGGATTCAACTGTGGCAACCAATTCTCGGTAGATTTATCAGTCTGCTCCATTTCACCTTCTAAACCATCTTCATATTCCTCCTCATCCAGTACATTCGCAATTTTCCACTTTACATTGGGGATTTTCTCCTTTTCCTTTGTAATTTTCAAGTTCTCTTTTTTCTTACTTTTCACTAGAACAGAATCGCCCAGCGGACCTCCTTCAAGCTTCCTGGAACCTCTTTGTGAAGGACTCTCGGGAACATTATTGTCACAAGATAGCTTGAATGCCGTTAAAGCCTTGGCCAACTCTGAAGCCATCCGATCCTTCTCTTCGGAACTATACTGCGGAAACAAATCATCGATATTCTCATCAGTCTGCAGCATTTCGCCTTCTAATTCATCTTCGTCCTCATTCTCCTTCAAATCATTAGCTGTTTTCACAATGTTATCCTTTTCCTTTACAGATTTATCCTTTTTTTTCACCGCAAATTCATCCTTTTCCTTCGCAAGTTTATCCTTCCCCCTCTCAAATTTCCCCTTAGCATCCTTCTGCACGACGGGCTTTAAATCAATTTTATCCCTTTCCCTGGCAAATTTCCATTTTTCCTTCGCAAATTTTACCTTGCCCTCCTCCTGTTCAACCCGACCTCCTATAACCTTCCTCGAAGCAAATTTCTCCTTTTCCTTGGCAAATCTATCATTATCCTTTCCAAATGTATCCTTTTCCATCTCCAATTTCTTGGCAAATTGATCCTTTCCCTTCGCAAATTTATCCTTTCCATTTGCAAATTCCACCTTGGTCTCCTCCTGCTCGGTCCATGAACCTCCTTTAAGCTTCTTCCAGGCAATTTTCTCTTTCTCCTTGGCAAATTCCTTCATAATTGAATCCTTGGCCGTCTTAAGTTTTTCGGCCGCAGACCCAAAATCCTGACCTCCTTTAACCATTTCCGGCCTTCCTTCGTAAGTACTCTTCGGACCATTAATTTTTTCTGTGTTTTGTTTGATGCCGAAGACAACCTCGTCAACCTTGGCTCTGTATGCAGCGTTCCAAATAGGCTCGGCTGTAGGGACCTTGCCCTCTTTCTCTCTGTGAATTGAACTCGTGACCGAGCTGTATGCATCGTAGTCTTCGTCATTTTGAGGATCAGCGCTGGAAGAGCTCGAAAACCTGCGAAAAAATTGGAGTTTCTTGTCTCTGTCGACTGTGTTAAGGGTTTTACTACTCACATACAAAAGTAGGCCATTCTCGCCAGGGTTAGAAGAGGCCTCCAGATGAAGGGCATTTTGAGTTAATGGGCTGTGGCATTTGAATGGGAGCCTTTTACATCGACGAGCAGCACCTGTTAAGGTGTTTCTGGCATGCATTTCATCGGCAGCAAATAAAATGAAATACAGATGTTAGGGTTTTACGAGGGGTTTATCGAGAGTTTGGAAATTAGGACGCTTTAAACCCAAATATCCCCTGGCTGACGGACTGTCCCGTTCGTTTTCTGTATTTTTGTTTTTTTTTAATTGAAAAGGCTGCTAATTTATTAATCAAAGAAACAATAAAAAATCAAAGGGTTAAATAAGTACATAATACAAAGGTCTTTGTATCAGCGAAAGAAAAAAACCACTTAATACAAAAGAAGCCTCCATAAAAGAAATAGCGAATAGCGAGGATCAAGGGACTCGTCTGTTTGTTGACGGATATAAAAATGAGATTTGTGTCTTTTACATCAAAATATTAATATTTATTAAATAGAATGAATGATTAAATGAAAATTTTAATAATGTTTATGAGATTGAGTGGTTTTTAATAAAATTGATTTGTTAATACAATTTTTCATCAATATTATTTTTTTTTTTAGTATACACAATTTCAGATTTTTTTTTAATGTTAATTTTTTTATTAAAAATTTTATATTTATGAGATTTGATTTTAATTGTATTTATGAAAATTTATAGAAGCCCTTTTAATTATTAAATATATATATTTGAGAATATTAAAATTGAAGGTTTTTGAGAAAGTTGACTATATGTAAAAAAGCTTTTAATATTTTTATTTTCTTCTTTTTAAATAATTATAATATGAAGTCTATTTTTAATATATATATATATATAATTGGATGTTCTTGAAAATAAAGTATATGATATGATATGTTTCTCTACTTTTATTACTTATGTGGCACAGAAAATATGTATTACTTTCTTTATTTTTCTTTAAAAGTCATTCATTTTTTATGAGTATCTTCTCTTTCTATTTGATTTCAACACTAGTATATATTTTTTCATGGTTTTTATAGTTCTTACTTGCCTACTTTTTTTCTAACTATTCTAAATTTTTTATTCACGTAATTTTTTATTTTTTTATTAAAGTTTGTCATTCATTTAATTCAATATCCCATTTATATATGCATTAGTGATTTTGTTTCATATGTGTGTTATTTTTTAAATGAAATATTTTTTCCCTTGTGGCCTCTGGCCACTTATTGCTCTCTATGATTTTTATTTCTTTTCAAGTAACATAATAACATAATCACAAGAGTGTATGGGAAAGTGCTAATTGTTGTGAGAAGCATTTCATAAAAGGACCAAAGCCTTGATTTTGAATTTGTTGAAAATATATTACTTTTAGATCTTTTCTAGTTACCGTTATTTCAAAATTAAAATGTCACTAGCTCATAACTCGTACCTATACAACACCACTAAGTAATAAATAACCCAAATAAGACTTTGATATTCTTCCAATTTCATAGGTCTATATTCCTGAATTTATTTTATAGTATATATAAAACTTTCTATCCATCTTATATTCTTTGCATTATATATTATCCCAAATTAGTTTGTTGTGGAAGTATCTAAACCGATATATTTATATTTTGATATCACTTCAAGGAGGTCCCCTTCAAACTAAACATATATGACCTCTCATTGTGAAGGAGGCACTTATTAGTGCTTTTATTTTGGTCCCCTTCAAACTAAAAGTTAAAATGTCTTTTTTCTTTTTCTAAAGAATGTGATCACCCACATTTTATATGAACCTTGTTTTCATAATGTTTTTCATGTGACTTTACATATATGACCTCTCATTGTGAAGGAGGCACTTATTAGTGCTTTTGTTTTGGTCTTACACTCCGTTGTTTACTTTGATTAATTGCATGTTCCTTTGTTTGAGATTTCTTGATAATTTTTTAGTTTGTCACAAGGATCCCTTGCTCAATTTCTTATGTCTATATTCATTATGTATGCTTTAGACAATGTTAGTAAACTTGGGTTGTGTTGGTTACTAGTAAGATTTGATGTTGTTGACAATGTTCTAGCGTAACTTGCATATATATTTTAAGTATGACACCCTTTGTTTCAATGTATATTATTTTTTGGGTCAATTTGTATACACCAAAAGTTCCCTGAATCAAATTTGAGAGTGTTATAAATACAAAGTCCTTAAAAGCATTATAAGGACAAACGTTCATTGAAAAATAAAGCATATATAGAGCATATAAACATCTATCTAACAAATATTTTGCATTAACATAAATCTGAAGATTTTTAAAATGAATGAATCTGATTACACACATAAATTGCATGCTTATACTAAAGGAGGACCTCAAAAAAAAAATTAGACTTGCATTCACATGATTTTGTGCACACATACACATTAGTGGGAGAACTACGTATGATTTGAGCCCTCTTCGAAGTATTACAATGTAGGTAATGCCCAACTATTCAATGGGGAATGGCTGAGGTCAGTTTAACCCAAAGAAATAACCCATTTTTATGGTCATATTGGTGACAAAAGTGTGATTAGGATTTTAAAACGAAGATCAACACATAAGGTTGAAGGTGAGTACACATACGGGAGGTCTCTATAGGTGTAGGCACAATGGTTCAAGGCATCACAAACTTGCATGGTCAGCAAGGACAGTATTGGTAGGACTTGGATAGTACCAGTCATCGTAGGGGTATGAGTTTTATCAGTAGCATCTATCCAGGGTTTGAGCTCTTGTTTCTCGATCTAAGTAATTATAGTGTAAACACAGAGCATTTTCAGAGATAGTGACTAATGTAGTAGGTAGAAAAATATTATAATAAGATAAGTATATCTTTCTCCCAGTGCTTTATCAATTTTCAATCATCTAAGTGTGATATCATTCTCCCCTTTTACACTCAAATTTGTTTGATTATTACATTATTATACATAATCCAAATATTCATAGTTTTACTTCATTAGTATCACATTAATCACAAAATAAGTAAAACATTTTTGTGCCCATTTACTTGAGCACAAAAATCCCTAAGTTTTTACCTTAGGGTTTCCAATTCTCATGTGGTTTCAAATTTATCTTCATTGGGGTTTAACTTTTAGATCTAATTTCTATTTGTTATGTGTCCTTTGACACTATGGTTTCAATTGTTGGTATCCAAAATTCACAAAACCTAAAGTTATATGTTTTTCCTTATGTTAGGGTTAGGTCTTGTGATTGTATTCCTTACCAAAAATTCCATCCATGTGCTTTCTTCATTCTTAATATGCTTCATCCTATGGATTCCTTATTTTTTATCCATGCCATGTTTTATGATTATACCAATGAGTGGACAAATGTGGATGTAGATACTCATGCTTATGTTACTAATGATAATACTTATATGAATGATGATCATGTTGGTGTTAAAACAAGTAATGATTGCAGTAATTATGATTATGCACATGATGATGTTGATGATTGGTATGTTAGCGATGTATCTTTATAAAATGGCATTGAATGATAAGTAGGTCAAATTAATTCTATAATCCAAAATATTAATTCTCATTCCCTTTCCATATATCTTTCCATTAAGAACAAGAATAAAAAAGTCACCCAACGTACTTCTTGATATTACTAAGCTTATAATTATGAAAGATGATACAATAAAAAAATGGATAGATGATACACATGTTGCTTTTCATTATGTTATGCCTTGCAATGATGTTTTTAAACGTGGTGATAATTTGTATATTTACATGAAATGCAATGATGTTTCTAAATGTTATGTTTCCTCTCTCACCATGAAATGTGATGATATTTATAAACACAATGATTATTCTATTGGTATAGAATGTGATAATGATTATAACCAATGCAATGATAAACATACTTGTGATGAATATTTTGTGCCTATGTTTAAGATAGATGGTGAATTGAAACCTATGAATGAACCTTTCCAATCTATAACCATGCCTACCATCCATATGGTGTCTATGATACATGCAATGGATGAACTTCAAAAATGAGTTATTGCCTTTGTCTTTAGAATCTAAGGCATATAATGTTAAGCTTGATAGTAATGTCATAATATGGAAACTTATAATACAAAAAATATTTAATCATACATGTTAAGAAGGATTTATTGTGCCTACATTTGGCTTATTTGATGGACACAAGGATCCTCATGTCCACCTTACACACTTTGTGTCTTCTCTTGGAGAAAATTCACGTGATGGGATTGTATTACTAAAAACCCTTCATTAAAGTTTAAAAGGTGAGGGCTTAGGATGGTTATATAATCTACCTAGTGTGTCTATATCTTTCTTTCTAAAACAAGATTTCTTATCTCATTGAAATAGGCATGGATGTCCTAGATTAATGTTGGAACATTTCCAAGAAGTTTGACAAGGTTATTATAGAATAGGATTATGAAGCAAGTTAGTTCATATATTAGTAGAGAAAACCCAAAATAAGTATAGAGAAAACAACGTGCTAAGCCTACTCCCTTGAGGGGTAGTGTTAATGAACTCAATGAAATAATTACGAAAGTAAGATAAGCAATACCTTCCAAGTAGTGACTCTCTTTTATAAATGGTCAATAAGCATGATTATGCCCAAATTTGATGCCCCATGTCTTTGTCAATGTGGTGTAGAGTGTGCCTCCATCATCTCTTAGTTCACCAATGGCTTTGGTTCCTTGATTTGTCAATTATGGGGAATGAGTGAAGCTTATCTACTAGTATTTATGCATAATAACTTTGCACAACTGAAGCTTGTTTGAAGTTATTTCTACATGATAACACTACATAATTTAAGCTTAAAAGTTATGTACATGGCTCACTTATTTATAGCTTTTCTGAAATTTTCAAAATTAGCCATGACAGTCCATCTTGAGATCAAGATGTGTGGCCATGGAATGATTTAATTTTAGAGGGACAAGCAATAAATATGGTCATCAATATTTGGAATAATGGAGCATTAATAAGGCATGGGTAGCCTTAATCCATATATTTCCCTCCATTAATGTCTTATGGATGACACCCCTGTGATGTTTTCATGGATGATGCCAATTTGAATAATGAATTTCTAATAAATATATATTCAATAACTTTCATGGATTTTCTACTTAAGCTCCTAATTTGGTTTTGATTTGCTTACATGATTTCAACTAGTTTTCTATAATTCTTTGGAAATTGGTTGCATGTTTAATCAACCTAGTTGGAAATGTCATTTTACTAAGTCATAATTTGACTAGAGTTGAATTAGAAGAAGATGTCAGTTGCATCTAGGGTAATACCCCAATTAGGGTATTATAGATGTGAAATAAGACATGCACGTGATGTGTGCGACTAAATTAGAAGATTTCAGTGGTCTAAGATGTCATTTTGCTTGGTCACAAATTGACTCGAAGTGAATTAGTAAAAGATAATGATTTCATAAAATGCATTGCCCCAATCAAGGATCAATGGATAATAATTGACACTTGCACATGATGTGTGCAGATGCTTTAGAATATTTTAATGATTTTGGTCTAGATTGTGCATTATTACAAAATGTCATTCAGATTTACAATTTTAACACAATAGTGATAAGAATTGGATGTCTACATTTTGCCCTTATTTGAGAAGGTGTGGCAAGATATTTGGTCGAAGCAACAACTTTTCAAAGAATAAAAAGGTTGCTTGAAGATTATAATTAGAAGAAATAAATTTATTCTCGCTTTTTGTTAAATTTTGCATGAGTTATGGAGAAATGGGGTTACAAAAAATCCCCAAATAATGTTTGGATGGCCCTTGATGTTCCCTCGAGGGGAGGACAATTTTTTTTTATGGGTTGGCCCTCAATCAAAAGAAAATAATCACATAATTCAGCAAAGGATGTTAAAAATTGAGCAATTAGAAGAAAATGGTTTGACAAATAGAGAAATGATTATATTGTTTTCATCCCAAGAAAATAAATGGGGTAATTATAGGCCTAAGGGGTGAAATTTTTGAAAATTTTACTATAATTTTACCCCTAGGGGTAAAAATCATTCATTTACACCCTTCACTGTTACAATTATGAGCTCTGATTTTTATGCATGAGGAAGCTGAGGAAAATGGTCAACATCACGCACCATCGATACCTTGGAGAACATGTGCAAGAGTATTAGCAACCATTAGGGAGTGGATCATCGATAGGTATCTTTTTTGGTATTTATTTTTCACATTTATTATATTTAATGCTAGCTATAAGTAGGCAGACTGGTGATCCCACTATTTGTAGGAATTTACAAATTATGAGGTTGCCCTCAAGAATGGCAATAACACCAGGTCTTTAGCAGGTTCATGAGTCAAAATGGTGAGATCACCACTTAATCAATGATCTTGCCAATTTTGGTAGAAATCATCGATCAAACAATAGGCACGCCAGGGTAAACGATGAAATTACAAAAACTAATTAAAATCATTATAAATGAAAATGGTGGGGTCAACAAGATTGACTTATTAAATGGTGAGATCACTGGGAAAATGATGAGGTCATCAAAAGGACCAAAATGAAGTATAAGAAGAGACAATGAGGCTAATAAGAGATTAATCTAGGCCCAAAATTAGAATAAACTAAGTAGATTTGAATAATTAGAGGAAAAATGATTGACCTAATTTCTTATGTTTTGACGTGTAAGAGTGAGTCGAGGTGATTACAATATGGGAGCGATGATCTTAATTACTTCAATGTTAGGGCATATGGACTGATGAGCTTATGGGTGTTCTAGAGATAATGGAGTTATACTACCTGACACGACTACCAATAATTCATGTAGATCAAGTCTATTTATCAACACTTGTACAGAGGTGGCATTCTAAGATGTTGACCTTCCATTTGCTGACTAGGGAGGCCATAATCATTTAGAGGATGTGCACAAGATGTTGTAGGTGTGATGCAAGGCTATAGTATTACCTAGATGTCAGTAGATTGACTAGATGTACTTGAGGATTTGATTGGTGTGATTAATTTGGAGGTCTTCAAGGGAACCATAGACATAGATACATTGGAGGATATGGCTTGGCCTCTAGATGGTGGAACAAGAGTAGTAGTAGTAGGGACTCCAACATTGATACTAACATAGGCAACAGTTCCTCTATAGGTGGTCATTTTGATGGCTCTTATCAGTGGCCTTTTGTTTTGGATAGGAGCAAATGGTTCTTCCCCCTTGGGATGATTAGAGTGGTCTAGGAGATATACGATCACTTGACATGATTTTCATGGGGGGGAAACTATATAAAGACTTACATATGACATAATATCATAAAGGGTAGAGCATTGGGCATAATACACTTCTCCAAGTTTGGACCTGGGAGCATATACAATTGAGCAGCCAGTGGCACTAAGATATTAGTGGGGACCAAAGGATCTAGTGGATTTTGGGTGGTATTTGATAGGTCCAAGTTTATGAGACCATCTTGGGGACTTGCCTTTTTATAGATGAGCTATAAATGAGATGGTCAATAGTGACTTTATTTGGTGACCCTATTTGGCAACTCAGTGGTATTAGATCGAGGACCTATTTATAATCAAATTTATGATTACTCTTTCCTATATCATAAGTCACCATGACTTCATGGTAGAGTAATATAGACTAGATCGAATTCAGTGATAATTTGGATTTTAGAAGGATATTCTAAATGGTCCCCCTTACTTCATGCATGTGACTAGAGAGATTAGGGAGTGGGGGCTTCTAATGCCCCAAGACTAGGATGTTATAGACTATGGTAGGGTTCAACATATTTTATGGGACTATGCAGGTGGGGTAGTAGATATTGGTGTGATAAATGCCTACATAACATGGTGGGATGATATCTGACCTATTCACTTGACTATAACACAACCACAATAGCTAGTACTACATCAAAAATGGGTAAGACAAAGGAGGGATGGGGTTTAGACCCCAGTACACAGACAAGTTCAATTGTTAGTTTAGCCAGCCATACCACATGCCCTTCCATTACAAGTAGTTCATGCCCATGTACAATAAGATATTCCAGGGGATATAAAGATGGCAAATTTAGATGGGGGAGGCACCAGGTGGTGATGAGGGCCTTAGGGCATGTACAGGGAAGGTAAGGACCTCTGAGACATGGACAAGTTTAGGTTTAAGAGAGATAGGGCCCTCCCACACAGGTAGGTCCATAGAGGACTAGGCATTGATTAACATGATGCAAAGGGATATCATCACATATTTATCAGATATTGCAAGTTTGTAGAGTGATATAGCTGGCTTATGCATATAGTTAGCTACTATAAAAGGGGAGATGACTAGGCTACATGGGCTTATTATAGCCAGGGATGTAGAGATTGCTACACTTAGGAGATAGGTGGCCCAACTAGTAGAGGTATAGACTTAGTTAATTACTCATGATGTGAAACTTTAGAGAGTGGTTAGTGAGTGGGATAGATCTTTGGTTGATGGGGAATGATTGATATTATAAGTAGAGAGGCTCATAGAGGAGTGAGATGAGGTTTGATGAGCTAGCACAGATAGTAGTTCATCGAGAGCTTTGGTTGACATAATTGTGGCCAAAGATGATGCCTTACATGTGAATGATAATGTCCTATGTGTTAAGGATGAGATCACATACTAACATAGGTTATATGAGGCTACAATCCTCGTAGAGAGGAGAGCTCCATTATATAGAGATTATTCGAGATCCCAATGGACAAGCAAAACCTCTAGGTCTAAACATGATACAAAGTTAGAGCAGTTAGTGGCATAACCCTCTTCATAATGAGTAGTCATGGGGCCACCACCACCACGTCTACCACCATCACCAGCATCAAGCATGGGTTAGAGCTTTCAGTAGATTCCCCTTAGGGACAACGATAATCAAAGTTGATTTTGTAGCTCCATTTTATATTTGAGATGTATAGATATTCTCTCGATGTATAAAACATTATTTTGAGATATATATGACATTCATTTTTTGACTCGCTGATACTTGTACATGAACTGTTAAAATTATTTATGTCACATGATGTTTACGTTCATTTTGCTCTTGTTATGATATGATATGCTAGTGTTAGGAGATGCACTTCCTTAGTTAGCAGATGGATGTTGATGTATGACTAGACACTAGAGGATAATTTAGGAGATGCACATTCCAAACTAATCATATAAATATTTAATAGTACTCAATGTGTATGATAAGAGATGCACATCCTACATAAAGAGACTTATTTGTTTCCAATATTTGGCTTAAGATATATTGTTTAGGTAGTGGATATGTAAGATATTGTGTTTAGAGATGTTCTTCAACACCACATTGACTGTTGGACTTTGGATCACTTGGTGTTTACTTTAACAAAATGAATTATGCATCATAAGTATGAATAACTTATAATAACATTGTATTTCATTTATGAATTTACTGGTTCAAATGTGAATATTTACTACTAAGGACAATAATAGAAACTACCAAAACAAAGTTGCAACTATTGACATTTAAAAAACAAAGGAAGAAAGATCAAAAGAAGTGTTTAAATACAAAATGTAACCAACTAAAAATTAAGATATGAATTATCCAGACTTAAGCAGGAACAAGAATGTAATAAAACACAAACAAATAATAAAACAAAGTAAGAACAAATTGTAAATAACTTGGAATCAAGATATGAATGATCAAGACCCACACATTAACAAGGTGTACTTAAAAATAAACAAGTAATAAAACAATTTAAATACAAATGTAAATAATTCAAGCCTGAAGTAAGGCCAGACTCAAAAGGTTTACGAAGTGTATTTAAGCACAACACTAAAAACAAACAAAACAACATAATAAACAAATAAATAAATAAATCACACAAAACAGTAATACAAAATACAAGAAGAAAAACACAACGAAACACTAATAAATAAATATAAATAAATAATTAATACATAACAAAACATCAATAAAAATAAAGATAAATAAAACACAAAGAAGAATAAATAAACAAACAAAAAAACACCAATAAACAAACATAAATAAACAAAATGAATAAAACAATAAAAAACAACTAAACAATCCAAAGAAAAGAAAAGTGCAGTAAGCAAACTATTCTAAGCACACAAAAACAAACAAACACAAACAATGGTTAATCACAATGTTAGTGGAAACAAAAAATAAATTGTTTGTGTACATGTAATAAAAGTGTTATGCTACGCGATAAGCTAGGACATATTGACACCAATACAACAAAATATGATCAATGAACACAAAGTTGCCTCTAGGCTATAGGGAAACAACAATATAAACAAGATGACAAACATTGATCCTAGACTATAGGAGACAACAAAACAAGATAAACAAAATGGGGGGAAGAGAAGAAAAGGAAGGGGGTAGTTGAGCTGACTCTAGATGCACTAGACAAGTGGATGTTGCCTACATAGTTCCATGGATGCAAGGTCCAACATGAACTTCAGGCCCAATGTAGTTCTTCCAAGATATGCGATAGAAGAAAATTGATGATAAGGAAACATGATTAACGTGTAGAGAAATATGGGAATGGTCTCTTAAAATTATGAGTGCATGAGTAAAGAGGGATGATGTTCACAATCATGAAAGCATCAACACAAATAAATCATACAAGTGCGAGAGTCTGGTTTAGGTGAAAACCAAACTAACAGGCAAGAGACGAGTATCCACAAATGAACTAAATTAAGAATTCAGAGTGTCCAATACATCTAAGGTGGAGAAAAAGAAAGAGCTCACAAAATAGTGAGAGCCTAAGAAAATACAAGGGTACAATAATGTATCTTATTCAAATGAACAATGCATACAATGATGACTCACAAAATGGTGAGAGCGTAAATAACTTATAAACCAGTGAGAATGTGGAGGATCAGAATAAACAAAGCTACATGATAATTTTTTTGGTCTTATATTGTATTTTTTGAGAGCTTGAAATAATAATATATTCAACTAAAAATAATCAAATTACAAGGGCTATTATATAGCCAACAATATAACATAATAATATCCTAAAATATAGGACAATGTAATAACAATATACCTGGAATAGATGTCATGGGTAAAACCAAATAACAAATTAAATAATAAAATGCCTATGGTGAATTAATCACTTTATTAAAATCTAACATTCTCCCCCTTAATTCAACATAGCTTGAAGTGAACAGGAGAGAAATTCTCTAAATGCCTCAAATTTATCATGTGTAAGTGACTTGGTGAAGACATATGCATGTTGTTCTTTTGTCGGGCAATACTAGATCTAGATGTTGTGTTGTTGTACATGTTCACGAATAAAATGAACTTGCACCTTAATGTGTTTTGCACATTCATGAAAGACTAGATTGCAAACAAGTCTGAGAACACCCTCATTATCATAGTACAGGATGGTAGGTGTCTTTTGTGGTACTCCCAATCCTTCCATTATGTGACATAACCATATCACTTCACATATAGCTCCACCTGTAGCACAATATTCTACTTCAGTGGAAGATCAAGAAACAAAGTTCTATTTTTTGCTCCCCTATGATATAAGACCAGATTCTAAAAATAACACATATTTAGAAGTGGATTTTCTATCATCAATTTGTCCTGCATGATCTGAGTCAAAATATCATGTCAAGAAGAAATTGTCATTCTTCTTATATTCTAGGACGAAGTCCATTGTACCCTTGATATATCTTAGTACTTGATTTGTTGTTTTCCAGTGAGACATCTTTGGCTCCATAGGTGTAATAATTAGATTATTGTCCATCATCCTAAATTTATCAAGCATTATCTTGGCATATTTCATCTGGGACACAAAGATGTGGTGTTGCTTTTGCCACTTCTAATCCAAGATAATAGTGTAAAAGCCCAAGATCTATCATGTCGAATGATTAGTTAAGATCTTTTTTAGTTGTGTCTATCATCTTCACTGAACTACCAGTGATGACTACATCATCGACATATACTACAATAATTACAATCTCTCCTTACCATTTTAGGTAGAGATTTGTATTATAAGGACACCTCTGGAATCCATGTTGGATGAGATGTTCATTGATCTTTATGTACCAGGCTCAAGGAGCATATTTGAGACCATATAGAGATTTTATGAGTTTACATACTTTTCCTTCATTACCAAGTGAGACAAAACCTTTTGGTTGTGTCATGTAAACTTCTTCTTGTAGATATCCATTGAGAAAGTCACTTTTTACATCCATTTGGTGGATCTTCCATCTAAATTGTGCAGCTAGAGTAAATATCATTCAAATTATTTTGATCTTGATCATAGGAGAAAAAGTCTTCTCATAATCTATGCCTTCTTTTCATGCATATCTTTTAGCCACGAGTTGAGCCTTGTACTTGTCTATACTACCATCTAATTTGTATTTCATTTTGAAGACCCATTTACAACTGATTGGCTTCTTTTGTTGTGGAAGATCTTCAAACTGCCATGTTTTGTGTTTCATCAGTGATTGATAATCTACATCCATGGCATCCTTCCAAGGTTTAGACTCTGTTGCTTCCTGAATTGTCAAGGGCTCTACTGATTTTACAACTATACTCATTAGGGCCAAATTGACCCCATCTTGAGTCATGCTTTGAGTCCTTGGTCTAGTAGTCGATGTGTTCAGAGCTTTATCCAGTTTAGCATCTCTTAATATACTTGTATACCATTTAGGCATATGTTGCACTATTCTTGTGGGTTGATCTATATTAACTAACTGATCATCCTCATCATCATTGTCACCTTCAGTGTGGTTATGACCTTCTGAATTATCTAGAGGTCTGATTACTGAATCATGTGAGTTTGTGGAAGGCAAACTAGTTTTACTTTTCTCATCAAACTCTACATCCACACTGATGGAGATTTTATTTGTTTTAGGGTCCATTATTTTTTAGGCTAATGACTCTTCATTGTACCCTAAGAAGATATAAGGTATGGACCTAGTATCCAGTTTCTTTCTCTTCTTTTTAGGAACATGCATATAAGCCTTACATCCAAAAACTCAAAGATGAGCAATGGAAGGTTTATGCCCTATATAGGCTTATTTTGGAGTCATATTACGAAGATTTGTAGTGGGCGACCTGTTCAAGAAATAAACTATTATTTTCATTGGTTCTACCCAATTGTGCATGCCAAACTTGAATATTCAATCATGTTACACACCATTTCCATGATAGTGCAGTTTCACCATTCTGTAACACCACTTTTTTATGGAGTGTATGGTGGATTCATTTGTCGACGAATGCCATGTTCTTTCAAATAAGTAGAAAAGCTTTATTGGTGAATTCTCCCCCTCAATCTGAGTGGAGAGCCTTAATTTTTTTATCAGTTTTAGTTTCAATGGCTGCTTTAAATTCTTTGAAAGTATTGTAGGCTTGGTCTTTAGATAGAAGACCCACATCTTGTATGAGTAGTCATCAACAAAGAGTATGAAATAATGAAACCCATAGTGACTGGATCTCATAGGGATGCATAGATCGATATGCACCAGATCAATTTTACCAAATGCTCTTGAGGAACTTTGACCAAAAGATGTTCTATGTTGTTTCCCTATTAGATAACCAATGCAGAGATCTATATTTTTCTTTAACTAAGGAAGTCCATGAACCATGTTATGATTACTAAGTGCTTTGAGGTATCCAAAACTAACATGACCATATCTGGGATGCCACAAATTAGCTAAGTCTAAATCTTGAGCTACAAGTGCTTGATTGTTTGACTGAATAAAGTCAAGTTGGAACATTTTGCCAACTCTTAAGGCTCATGCAACAATTCTCGAGCATTTTGACTTATCTTTGATCAAACACATCTTTTTTCCACTTTTATAATCAAAGTCAACCTTGAGGTTGTGGTCAAGTAACTAACTGACTGATAGAAGATTCTTTGTGAGTCTTGGGACATACACAACATCTGAGATTTTGCAATCATGTCATCCAAGTGGTAAGGAGATATTACCAATGCCTTGAACTTGGTAAGATGAATCATCACCCAAGGAGACATGATTTTTTGGGGAATTTTCATTCATGTTATAAAACCAATCTTGTCTTCTAGTCATATGTCAAGTTGCACCTGAGTCAACATACTAGATATAACTTTATGATGTGGATTCGTCATGAGACTGTGTAGCATATAAGAAGTCGTCATCAGAGTGTCTGTCTTCCTATTAAATAGTTTTGCCTTGCTAATTATATTTCTTCTTCCAATGTCCTTTCTTTTGTCCTTGTCCTTTATGTGGATGAGATGATTGTTGGTGATTGGGCTTCTTGTTGCTTGAAGAGCCCTATGACAAGGAGTTATACCAACAATTATTTATCTCATGGCCTATTTTTCCACATATAAGGCAAAAATTTTGTTGTTTATTCCCCTGTGAATGATGTTGTTGACCTTGCTTTTGTTTAGAAGACTTTATTTGCTTCTTACCTTTCTATTAATTAGAGGCAAGCACACGTTCTTCTGATTCTTCTTCTTCTGTATGCATAAACTATTCCTATTGTAATATGTTTAGCAACTTGTCAAAATATGGTTTCTATTATGTGATTTTCAAATTAGTCATGAATATCCTGTAAGAGGGTGGTAGTTCTCTCAGGACAATAGGTATAAGAGATGTCTCTGACATTGTTTCACCTAATGCTTGGAACGAAGCCCTTAGGGTTGTAACATGGCATAGAAAAGCTTCCACTTTTCACTGGACTTTAATTTGAGAGAATGAAGTTGATTACGCAAATTAAGAATGGTTCCTTCATTTTTGGCCTCATAGACTATCTGGAGCTTATCCCAAGTGTCTTTTATTATTGTGGCCTCACGGATATGAGGTTGTACCTCATCTGATACTCTAAACATGATTATCAACTTTGCCTTCTAATTGGCTTTGTCAAACTTATTTTGATGATCAACATCAGTAATATGTTAGGTAGGAGTGCCATTTAAAATAGGCCAAATGTTTTCAAATTCCAAATGTGTCCTGATTTTAGTTTTCCAAGTGGCATAGTTGTCACCGTGAAGAAGTGAGTCTGGTAGAAAGAATTTTGGCCCATTTCTGGCTATTGTGTAGAATCTAACCAAAGGTGATGGATTAGTTTCTTATCACTCCAGGTATCAAGGCCTCCCTTTTGTTATACCATCAATCTGAGATACCAATCCTTTATTTATATGCACCCTTATGGTATACCCATTGGTATGTGGAAGAAGTTCACCCTTTTTGTATACTTAGAGGTATATGAAATAAGCATAAACGTACATGAAAGAGATTGATACGTGGTACTTAGACAGTACTAAAAAGGGTTCATTCAATCACTAGCACATTCTTAGATGGATTTACACATACACATGCGTAACTTCATTTTTTACTTGGAAATACCACCAGTTAAGATTTACGCCCTTCGATTGAAACGAATGGGTAGATGAAGGGAAGGTTATAAGTGAATGTGCCATATTTCTCCCCAACAATTTAAAGGGACGATGCCTAGATTATATTATTACAGCTATGTTAGGTTGTGTATGTACTAATTTAAGCGTGACAACATTACCCATAAACATGAGTCAGAGGCATAACTATGACCAAACACTATTTCAATTTTGAAAAAACTCGTGATTTTGTGCAATATGTTAAAACAATTACAATATTTTGTAAAATAAAATTACAATGCTTTTTAGAAAATGAAAAAACACTTGTTTTTTTTGTTTTGGGCTCTTTGACCTCTTTTTTGCTTTTTTTTTGTCTTTCCCCTTTTAATTTTCTTTTTTTTTAAGTACATTCCTAGCTAAATTTATCTAGTTATGGTTTGAATTGGTAGAATTGCCAAATTTAGCAAAAATGCTAAAGCTACTTTTTCTTCCAAAAGAATATTTGAGGGGATTTGAACCTCCTACCTCTTCTTTATCAAAAAATGTCCTTGCCAATCCACCTATGTCACATATCAAGTTTAAAAAAGATAAAACTAATATTTAAAGGCTTTAAATTGCTAATTTGAAGGCAAAACCACTCCCTTATGGAATACCATGGGTTTGATTAAAAGGTGGTTTTGATAAAATTTACAACAAAGAAGATTTTTTTAGGTGGTTTTGAGCAATAAATAGGTGGTTTTAAAGGTTTAGGCAATATTTTTTTAGAAATTGGTAGCAAATCATATGATAGGTTGGCGTTATTGGGGCTTATTAAAAAATAAGAAGTTAGAAGCTCAAAAAAAAAATATTAACACCAACCTTTAAACTCCAATCTCCAACTTCAAATGCTCTTTGGGTCAACTATTCTACAGTATTATGCATAAACCTGATTTTATTTGCTCCCTCTCAAGGTCTTGAATGAGACCTCGATCGCTAGGGTTGGTAAGCCCAACAATATCTTATGTGGTTCTTGAATTTCATAGTAATAACTTGTATTAATTGCTCATTCACTACCTACTCTGACAGAAGCCATAGAATGGCAATTCCATACATAGGCTTATTGAGTTCCTATTTCAAATACTCCTCTACCTATCATCTTAGCTTAGAATTCTCCCTTTAGTGCAACGACTTAATAGATTGAATGACCAATGTGATCAAGGACATGAGAGTTCGGGCTTCTCATTACATCCTTTGAGGTTCCAAGATTTTTCATGCTTTGAAACCAAATGAGAGATTGAAATAATAATGTATTTAGCTAAAAATAATTGAATTGCAAGGGCTATTATATATCCAATAATATAACACAATAATATCCTAAAATATAGGACGGTGTAATAACAATAACCTAGAATGGATGTCATGGGTAAAATCAAATAATAAATTAAACAATAAAATGTCGATGGTGAATTAATCACCTTATTAAAATCTAACATTATTTTTCTAATATTTTTATGTTTTTGGGATAAACAATGAAAATATAATATGAACAAAAGTACAGGGAACCACTTAGCCAAGGAGATGCACTTCCATGGGTAAGAGTTCAAATGATAGCTAAACTGACTACAATGGGTTATGATCTATATGAAGGCAACAATAAATACCAAGCAACAACAAAATAAGAATATAACATTACACAATGTTAAATAAGTCCTAAAGAACCATCCAATAGGCAAAGGCTATGTGTTGACATACCCTAGTACACTTGTTTGTAAAAGAAGCTACAAATAATGATAAAGTTAAATTGCCTCATAAAATTATCTTTAACTATATGTTGAAGGCCTGTGAATCATAATCATGATCATAATTGGTATTGGGTACAACGATCTAGGTTACAATAGTCTAGGTGAAAGTAGAATTGGTCTAGTGGAATATAAATGGTCTAGGTTACAATGGTCTAGAGTTACAACAGTCTAGGGTTACAATGGTCCAGGTTAAAAGAATCCAAGTTATAAGTATGATGAAATGATAAGTAATTTTGACATAGGGTGCCGCCCAATAAGGCTCTTGTAGATAATGGCTCAAAAAGGTTATCAAACATAGAAATGCTTGAGATGTACAATGTTAATGGGTTTTGTGAGCTCTTCACCTACTGGAGTAGCCAATCTGTATGCCCCCGATCTATAGTTTGTTATAACCACATATGGGCCTAACTAATTAGGCTAAAACTTACCCTTCTTATTATGTTCAACATTGGTGTTTTTTGATTCTCTTTTAAGGCCAAATCATCAACTTTAAACCCTCGAGGGAGAATGCATTTATTATAGCTATGCCATAACCTATTCTAATATGCCCTCAAGTTGTTCAGGGCAGCTAAATGGTTTCCATCAAGAAGTTATATCTCTTATAACTTGGAAACTCTATAATCTTCATCATCAACAATGATCTCTAAAGATACCCACAATAAAGGTAGTTCTGATAGGACCAAAGTTTCCCAAAGTTCTGACACAACTTGTCAGATTTAAGAGCACACATGATTACCAATGTATAAGCAACTTAAACATGCAGAAATACCAGAAGAACAAATAACTATCAATGAGAAATAACACAGAAACTGAGAGGCAACACACAATTGTATTCAACTCATTACAAAGGAAATTACAATAAAGAGATCACACTCTTCTCCACCTCTATAAGGCCTTCCACACCTCAAGGGCTCCAAGTAATCTTCCCGCCTGAGTAATCTTCTCTCATAGGTCTCAACTAACAACTTACACAAGCTGTTGTTCACCTCATTGTACCTCCATTACAACTGAGTACGAACCGGTACTCCAAGTAGATCTTACCATGATCCTGCTCCTGATGTATTGCTATCACTTTGGACCCTGGCCAACCCGCCGATCTCTGTCTGACCCTCGTATTCACACATCTCCCTGCAGACCAACCTGATCTTACTTATCACATGT
Source organism: Torreya grandis (assembly GCA_037957365.1). NCBI lineage: Eukaryota > Viridiplantae > Streptophyta > Pinopsida > Cupressales > Taxaceae > Torreya > Torreya grandis. The sequence continues at coordinate 3,320,226 of JARHVA010000167.1, read as the reverse complement.
AGATCTCCTCCATGATCTTGCAACTCCCTGCGTATCAAACCTGATCTTACATACATGGGGAATCCTACTTGATTCCACCATGGGAAGAACTCTCCAAGCTTCACACTTGGATTCTACAAGTTCAACACTTAACAATATAGCCCATGAGTCTATTATATAGATCTCATGCATACACTAAATTAGACGGGCGGCTCAAAGACTCGAACTGGTCTTCAACATGCAAACTCTGCGTTCACTTAACTGATTGTTCGTCGACCGCTACAGGTGACCAACGTCGGATCCTGCCTGACTGGAGGTGATCGACGCCGGCCGATCTCCTATCGATGCCGGTTTCCTCTGCACTTCCCCTGACCGACGTCAGTTGTGTCCTGCCGACGCCAGCGACTATCAAGCTGCGAAAAACCTCCTCCTTCTGTTTGCAACAAGGTGAAGCTTTTAGCTCCACACCCTAACAAGTTCAACCTCAACCAAGATAATAGCCTCTATGCCAAACACCAAGGAATGTGGAGTGGATCTTGTAAGGGTACAATGCCTAATACGATAGGCCCAGAGAGTGGGAAAATTTTATAAGTGCCAATTATGGCCAATGTCATTGACAATCTTCTTAAGGATTATGACAATGGTTTTGCTAGATGCCTCAGCTTGATCATTGCCTTGAAGGTTATATGGTTAGGACTTCTTGTGTTTGATTTTGAATAGGGTACAGAGGGATTTAACATCTTTGTTCACAAATGAACCATCATTATCAGATATAATTCAGGCGAGGATACCATAACAACAAATTATATGGTAATGGATAAAGTTAGCAATTTACTTCTCAATTACGTAAGTGAGAGGAATTACCTCAATCCACTAAGTAAAATATTCCATAAAAGTAAGAATGTGTTTGTGGCCATCAGAAGATGTTGGTTTATTTTCCTAATAAAATCAAGATCCCATGTAGAGAATGGCCATGTTTTAGTAATCAGTTGTAGTGGTAAAGGAGTGTGTATCAAATTTCTATGCTATTGGTAGGGAACACACTTCTCGATGTAATTGTAAGCATTTATCTCCATCTTAGGTGAGTAGTACCTTATTCTAAGGAGTTTCTTGGCTAAGACTACACCATTGGTGTGGGACCCACACATTCCTTTGTGGACCTCTTTAAGTACTAACATTGACTCTCCCAAAGATAAACAATGAAGAAGCATTCCATCATAACCCTTATGATATAGTGTGTTTCCTAGGAGGGTATAATGGGCTAGGCGATGAAGGAAGATTTTTTGGCAATTGTGTGAAAGGTTAGGAGGAAAAACTTGGTCATGAAAATAATTATAAATATCTTGGTACCAAGGTCAGATGGGAGATTGAGACCATCAATATTATAAACCCTCTATAAATATAGTAATACATGAACAAGATGTAGAAGGTTCTCAATGAGAAACTAACTCTTTGACATCACTGGCCACTTATACCATGGGCCCAATTATTGCGATTACATTTACAGATCTATTATTGGCCCATGGCACCTGCTCAAATTGTAGGGATTTGAAATGTGACTTGAGATTATCCACAATGTGCTTGTAGGGTACAAGCTTTTCATCTCTAGTCTAATACTGGTTTATGATTTGATTAATTATTAACTAAAAATCCCTATAAACTTAACTTTTAGATATTCTATTATATTGCAAGATGAAGTCCTACAATAAGGGCTTCATACTCGACCATGTTATTAGTGTAATTGAAGTTAATATGAAATGCCTTGGGTATAAGGTCCCCTTATGGTATAACCAATAAAATGCCAGTGCCATATCCATGGGATGCTAAAGATCCATCAAAATATAATTTCTAGTGTTTAGGTTCATGAGCCACTTCCTCTATCATCAAGATAAAATCATTTGAAAAATCAAATGTGAGTGGTTGAGTATCTCTGATAGGAGCTTCAACAAGTTGATCTAACTTACCCATTAATAGTTTTTTTATTCTCGTACTCAACATCAAATTCACTTAAGAGCATGAACCATTTAGCCATATGGCCTGTAAGTGTTGCTTTGGATAATAAACACTTGAGAGTGTCCACCTTAGCAATGACAATAGTTTTATTGTTCAACATTTAGTGTCATAACTTTTGGGAAGTAAACACCATTACTAAACAAGATTTATCCATAAGTTTATAATTATGATTATATGCTATGATTGTGTAGCTCAGATAATAGACCACATGTTCCTTACTTTGGTCATCATGTTGGGCCAAGAGTGCCCCCAGTGCATGTTTTGTGGTTGATGTATAAAGATGCAAAGGATGAATAGGTGTTGGTAGTCTCAATACTAGTGGGTTGGCCAAGTATGTCTTGAGTTTTTCAAATGATTTTTGATATTTAATATCCCACTAAAAATTGACACCTTTCTTCAAGAGGTGTGTAAAAAGATGGCACTCATCTATCAGCTATGATATAAACCTGCAAATAGATTAAATTTTTCCCTGTAGGCTATGGAGTTGTTTTAGCTTGGAAGGTGGAGGCATTTACATGATGGCCTTGACATTTACATGATCCACTTCAATTACTCTCTATGATACAATGAATCCTATCAATTTGATTGAATTGATGCCAAAGACACACTTTTTAGGATTAATAAGAACTTTGTACTCGTGAAGTCTCTCAAATATTCTCTGTTGAATGTCAGGACGTCTGACATGGGTCCTTAATTTTGCTAGAATATCATAAACATAATCCTCAAATATATCATGCATCATGTTATGGAAGATGATAGTCATGGCACATTGATAGGTGGCACCAATATTATTCAAGCCAAAAGGCATGACTTGGTAATAGAATGCCCCCCATGGTGTGGTGAACACAGTCTTGTGCTAATCCTCTAAGGCTATCTTGATCTGGTTGTACCTAGAGAAGTCATCCATGAGGGACAACATCTCATACCTTATAGTTGAGTTGATAATCATGTCGATGTTGGGTAGATAAAAATAATCCTTAGGACACACTTTGTTAATATCTATGAAATTAGTACAAATGCATATGCCTTATGGCTTTTTACTAACTGGGACTATTTTAGATATCCATTCAGAATAGTCCAGTGGTCTTATGAAGCCAAATCCCAATAATTTTTCTAGTTTCTTCTTCACTAATATAGCAATTCAAGGGTGTATTTTTCTCAATTTCAGCTTGATCAACTTAACATCTAGATGTACTATAAGTTGATGCACGACCAAGGCAAGGTTTAGGCTTGGCATGTCTGAGTAAGCCCATGCAAATATATCTATAAAATCCCTTAGAATAGTGATAATATAATCACACTCTTCATCGGTGAGGGATGCTCTTAGATAAACAATCTTGGGATCTTTATAGGTTCCCAAGTTGACTTCATTTTTATTTTCTACAAGGAGTGTGGAACCATACTCTAAAATAGTGGGCAATGTTTGATACCAATCCTCTTTTTCAACCATTGGTTATGAGTCTCAAAACTCATCATAATGAGAGAATCTGAGTCTTTTGGTTTTGGTAATGGCCAATTGACAATTTATCTAGAAAGTCTAAAGCAAGACACTCAAAGGATTTATGTTGATCAGAAGTGATATTCACACTGGTTGTAGAGTTTGGACTTAGTAGACACTGTGCTTCTTATGGAGATGAGCAAACTCACCCATCCAAGAGTGCCTGAAATAGGTTTTCACTCAAGTGATTGTCTTTATATTTACTCTTTACCTAACTAATGAATGCCTCAAAGAGGTTTTCACCTAAAGATCTTGATGTTTTATCTTTTGTATGACTAAGAAAGTTTTCTTGATCTCCAAAGTAGGCAACAGGGTCCAATTATAGTTGAAGCCTTATTTGTGATCACCAGAGGGAAATCCATCTCTAAGGCCCATACACTCAGTAATATATTCCTCATTCTAAAACTCATCAAGGTGTATAATATAATTTTTTAAATCCCAATATATAAGGTCAAGGTGGTAAAGGGTAAGTGGATAATGGGCTATGATAGTCATAATAGAATTAGAAATAAATAAATCAGTATTAACTAGCTCATTGTAAGTACTATAATGGGACATTGTGTCACTACTAGGAGTTTCTTCATCAGTCAATAAAGTGGAATCACTATCAAAATACATGAGGTCACCCCAAGTAGTATAAATATGAGATCTTAGTTTATATTAAGTTTGCCAACAAATAGAGGTTCTAGAATACCTTGCTCACATGACCCTAAGCTTTTACCTACATAATCCAAACTATCCATAATTTGATTAAGGATAGGGTACTTAGGATTCTAAAAACAATTGGTGAAGTCATCATCATATAACCAATCTCCTTTGGTAAAGGCCTCTTGATCCCGATTTAGTGAAGTGGCTAGTATAGATACCTTTGGCTACTTTTATGTGTGTTTCTTCTGCCAAATCATGTTGGGCCTGCAAGGGCTTTCAAAAGGTTTGGGTCTGCCATATGACTTGGGAGACTTGGGCAACTTTCCAATATGAAAGGCATCTATCAAATGGTATGTGGAAAGGCCTGCATCCTCAACATTAAGTGTTAGGTTGTGGAGCTAAAAGCTTCAACCCTTTGCAAACTGAGGAACAGAAGGTTGCTGAGATCCAGGAGCACCGGCATCGGCAGCAGGACCGACGTCGGTCGTGACCAGTGCAGAAGGCCACCGGCGATGGCAGGAAGTCGGCCGACGTCGGCAAAACCAGACAAGCAAGGACCGACGTCGGTCACCTGTGTGTTCCAGAACTGCTCGTTGCATGGACAGTTAGTTAAGTGAATGAAGAGTTTGCATGTTGAGACCAGTTAGAGTCTTGGGCTGCGAGGATAATTATCTAAATTAAGAGTCTAAGTTATTGTTTAAGTTTGGGATCTATTTATAGACCCATTGGCATGTATTGTTTATGTATGAGATAGAAAGGAAGAGTTCCTTCTAGTTGTAAGATCTGTGAGTTGCAGGTTGTTGCAAGCTCATTGGGGATCTACATGTAAGTTTGGTCTTTGAATTGCAGGTTGCAGGTTCATGGGAGATCAGCTTAAAGTGCTATAGAGTGCTTGGTGTACCGGCAGGGTTATTACTGACTGGTTGGTGAGGTGAACACCAATTCTGTGTGTGAGTTGGTTGTTGGGACCATTTTTTTTGTGTAGGAGAGTGTGTGTGAGAAGAATTACTGTACACTTGAGGCATGGGAAACCTTTGTAAGGTGGAAGAGTGTGGCGGCTCTTTATTGTATTCTTTTCTGTAAAGTGTTAATACAAGATAGTGTATTGTCTCTCATATTCTGTGCTATTGGTGAATTCTAGTTACTTGTGTTTCTGGTTATTTCCGCATATTCAATTGCTTATATTTGGTAATCATACTATGTTCTTTCTGAGGAGCAAGATCCTAACAGGTGGAATTAGAACAGGTGTGTTTGCTCTTGGATTCTCACCACCCCTAACAACTGGTATCAGAGCTTTTGGTTGGGATACTAACAGATTGGTTTAGATCTGGGTAGTGTGTTTTGATTACAGGTTACTCACAGGGTTTCTGTTTGAGTGGGAGTTGAGCAATGGCAGAAGACAGTAAGCTATGAATGGAAAAGTTTAATGGCAAGAACTACCAATTATGGAGGATGCAGATTGAGGACTATCTATATCAGAAAGATTTGTACTTACCATTGGGTGGGGTTGCTAGCAAACCCTCAAAATGAAGGATGAAGAATGGGAGGTTCTTGATCGGAAGGCTCTGGGATCTATTAGATTGAGTCTTGCATCATCTGTGATTTCTAGCTTATCACAGTGTAAGACAACGGTGGAGTTGATGGAATCTTTGGTAAATTTGTATGAAAAACCCTCAGCTTCTAATAAGGTATTTCTTATGAAGCATTTATTTAATTTGCAAATGTTGGAAGGTGGATCTGTTCATAGCCATCTTAGTGATTTCCATGGTTTGGTAAACCAGTTAAGTTCAGTCAATATTGTATTTGATGATGAAATTAGAGCTCTCTTAATCTTGTGTTCATTACCTAAAAGTTGGGAAGGTTTGGTAATCGCAGTTTCTAATACTGTGTCTCCTTCAAAAGTCTTAAAAGTGGATGATGTTGTGAGTGTGATCTTGAATGAAGAGATACACAGGAAAAGCATAGGTGAATCATCAAGAGATGCTTTGAGTGTTGAAGGCAGAGGAAGGCCAAGAGAGAAGATAGAGCGTGGGAGATCAAGGTCGAAGACAGGCAGAAGATCCAAGTCCAGGTATGGCATAATAACCTGCTGGAAATGTGGAAAGCAAGGGCACTTAAAGAGAGATTGCAGATCGGGTGAAGATCAGCATGAAGGACATGGAGAAGAAGCAGATGTTGCAGATTACATTGCACAAGATGCTCTGGTATGTTCTTTGGATAAAGTAGAATCTTGGGTTTTAGATTCTGGTGCCTCTTTTCATGCATCCCCACATAGGGAATTTTTTCATGAGTATGTCCAGGGAGACTTTAGAGAAATTTGTGTAGGGGATGGTAAGCCTTGTCAGATTGTTGGCAAAGGAAAAGTGAAGCTGAAATTGCAGATAGGTGACACATGGGTGTTAAAGGAGGTCATGCATGTCCCAGTTCTGAAGCAGAATTTGATTTCTATTAGAAGTTTGGGTGATGAGGGTTGCACAGTAACTCTCATAGCGGACTCTTGGAAGGTTACCAAGGGTACACTTGTTGTAGCTAGAGGTAAGAAAGTAGGTATGCTTTATCTATCTACTTGTATTACTGATTCTCTTTCTGGGTTATCTACTTCAGCTGTAGATTCGGAGATGTGGCTTAATAGGCTTGGTCACATAGATAAGAAGGAGATGCTTGTTCTTGAGTCAAAGAGTATGCTTTCGGATTTGGAAGGCATGGATCGTGGCTTCTGTATGTAGAAGAAGAAGGTGACATTTCTTGAGGAATCCGATGTTAGTGACAAGAATAGGAAAGCCTTGGTTTTCAAGGAGAAAGTGACGGACAGAGTTTAGCACAAGGTGCAGAGGAGTTCTGAGCAGAGCAAGGGTGATTTGGACAAGGGTTTGATCCAAAAGGAGCTCACGAGAAAAAGTCAGGCCTCACTAGAAAAACACAGAGACCGACGTCGGCAGGAAAACCAGCGTTGGTGTCCAGACAGGGACTGACATCGGCTATGTGCAGCCTGACGTCGGTGACTCGGGGCAGACAGAGACCGGCGTCGGCCAGGGGAAACCGATGTCGACAAGGTGGCAATCATAGGGAACCGACATCGGTCTGCTGTAGACTAAGATGTGACCAGCATCGGTCACTGAGACGAATTTTGGGTGGATAGCTAGTTGTCATGGAGTCTCAAGCGCCCATATGGAGGACTGAAGGTGTAAGTAAGTTCTTAAATTCGTCATTTCCCTTCTTTACACTACTTGTTGCTCACTTATGGTATAGAACCAGGAAGTTGTTAAAGAAGCAGAACAGGTAGATCCAGGAAACAGTGGGAGCTTGGCATGGATGAGGATGTGATTCCTTGGAGGAGAACCAAACAGGGGTTTTGGGTAGAGTTGCCAGCTGGAAGTAAGCACTGAGAGACGAATGGATGTTCAGGATGAAGAAGAGCGGAAATGGATATGTGAGATGGAAGATCAGGGTATATGATCTTGTATTAGCTGCAGGGCAATGGAGGTTTGATCATTATGTTTCTCTTTACCAGGTTGGATAATATTAGCTACATTATCCTATTTTTCTGTATGATGTGCTTGTTGCAGAGTTACATATATAGGTATTGCTGAACTAAAGGTAAAGCTAGTTCAGGTGTGTGTCATGGAGAATCTGGGAGCAGCAAGATTCTTTGGCATGAGTGTGTTCTAGAGACATGGAGGTCTTGTTGACTTTGTTTCAGGATGATTGTGTGAGACCGGTTAGCACGCCGATGGTTAGACAGTTCACAGAACAGGTGTCTTAATTCACATAATGAGGTTGAGTGCATGGTATGTACTAAACCTGAGTTTTCCCAAGTAGTGGGAGTTGTCACAAATTTGGAGTCAATCCGGGGAAGTAATACTGAAGGGTAGTTCAGTGGGACCAGCAGCAGGTGCACATGCTATGCAGGGTCAAGTTCTTTTTCTATATGGTTGTAGATGCGGATGTGGCAGGTAATTTGGATGACAGGTTTTGCACTATAGGATTTGTGGTGGTTGGTATTCAAGAGTGATCTTGAGGAGGGATACAAAGCCAAGGGAACAAACTAGACGGAGTACAGGTACAGGTACAGGTTGCAGCTATTTATCTCCAAGTGGGAGATTGTTAGGTTGTGGAGCTAAAAGCTTCAACCCTTTGCAAACTGAGGAACAGAAGGTTGCTGAGATCCAGGAGCACCGACGTCGGTAGCAGGACCGACGTCGGTCGTGACCAGTGCAGAAGGCCATCGGTGACGGCAGGAAGTTGGCCGACGTCGGCAGAACCAGACAAGCAGGGACCGACGTCGGTCACTTGTGTGTTCCAAAACTGCTCGTTGCACGGACAGTTAGTTAAGTGAACGAAGAGTTTGCATGTTGAGACCAGTTAGAGTCTTGGGCTGCGAGGATAATTGTCTAAATTAAGAGTCTAAGTTATTGTTTAAGTTTGGGATCTATTTATAGACCCATTGGCATGTATTGTTTATGTATGAGATAGAAAGGAAGAGTTCCTTCTAGTTGTAAGATCTGTCAAATATGACTTGGGAGACTTGGGCAAATTTCCAATATGAAAGGCATCTATCAAATGGTATGTGGAAAGGCCTGCATCCTCAACATTAAGTTGGTTTGAAAATGTTGTGTGAAATGGATCGACCGAAGTGGAAGCAAGATCACTATGGTCTATATGATTAGATTCAGGTGGTTCAAAAACTATTGCTTTGTTCTTCTTGTCTATAAATTCAAAATTAAGGTAATAGCTATAGTTTTTTTATTCAACCTTTAGCTATTTGCAGTATTGGTATGGCTATAGATCAACATAAATAGTGACCTCAATTCCTAAATGGGAGAACTTAAGGCACTGACTCAAGGTAGAAGGGACAACCCATACTTCATGGATCCAAAGACGACCAAGAATTATGTTATAAGGTAATTCAATGTCCACAACATGGCATAGGGTATCATGGGTTACAGGCCCAATAATGATTGATAAGCAAATAGTCCCTAAAGTCTCTCTTTCAATATTGTCATACACTTTGGTCATGATTGTTTAAGGTTGCATGTCCTTGGTGATATATACCAACTACTATATCAACTTTAGTGACACTATATTTAGCCCTAAACCATTATCTATAAGAATTTACTTGATCTTATGATAAGCGATAATGACCTCAATATACAGGGGGTTATTATGGCTAGGACCAAGGGAAGACATATCTCATTGATCAAACATAAGTTGCTATCTCAGAGATAAATGCCCAAAAAGTGTTTGGAATTAGATAGAGTTAATGTCTTTGGGAACAATGGATTGTTGAGGAAGTCATTTAATATGGCCCTGTGAACTTTTGATGTATGCAAGAGATCTAGAATATAAATTTGCCAAAAAGTTTTTCTTAGTTGGTCCTGAATGCTATATGGCTTCACAATGGTAGGACTAGAAGGTTTGGTCTTAGCTGGTACAGTGTTTAGCTTTAGATTGGAAGGCACAGGGTTTAAATTTTTCTCAATGTTTGAAGAAGGTAAAGGGCCTTAAAGGGTGACTTGCGAGCATCTAGTTGTGACTGCACAATTTTGAGTTGACAAGGAGTAATTATAATTAAAAGGATTAGAAGGCACAAGGTTCAAATTTGGCTCAATAGGGGAAGAGGGAGAATGGCCTTGAAGGGTAACTCATGAACATCTAGTTGTAATTGTGCAATTTTGAGTCATCAAAGAGTCATTACAAATAGAAGAAGGGGGTGGTGGTCTAGAAATAGTAACCTATAGAAATTGAGGTGAAGTAAAGTTGCTTGAACCTAGTACGACTATACTTGAAGAAGAGGGTGTCAACCCTATATTGGAGGGACAAACACTTTGAGAAGCATTGGATGGTTTATGAGTTTTGATTATAATTATGATAACATGATTACCAAAAATATGCCTCACGATATTATTACAATCATATAACATAGTGTTGTAGCCCAGGTTATTAGCTTGGGCATTATGATTATGATTATATTGATTTGATTTTTGACCTTGTCCTTACTAACATTGGCCCTGACCTCGATTCTGATTGTTCCTATGTTGCTATTGATTATTCTTGGGAAATGGGTCTTTGTAAATGCTCATGTCCTGATTAGTGTTATGTGTTTTTTGTTTCACTTTAATTTCCCCACTTTCAATCAGGTCCTTAATAATATGTCTCAATTATATGCATCAATAAATGGCATGGCTGATAACACAATGAAAATTGCAAAACTCATCTTCCTGATACTAGTCATGTTTGGTTTGATCCTCATGAAATGGTTTTGGTACATGCCATATAATCAAATTGGTTGTCATTATCTTTTGGAATACTACCTCAATAGGCTATCCTAATTTATTGAATGGTTTATATTTATTGAACCCTCTACATGGAGGTGTTCTTTGTAAAGTGGTTAGTGGATTGGGTTGTATATTTGAAGCCAATGGAGCATACACCATTTGCACATGTCATGATTCTATTACTCCATTACTCACCATGTTCTTATTCTTAATAAAAACCTTAGGTTTTTCTATAGTAGTAGCTTTAATAGGTGGTTGAGTTAGATTGGATGTTTGTCCCTGTGAATAGATTTTCACAAAGCCTTTGGTTATAATTGCCTTCTCAATCTACACACCTTTCTCAATAATTTCCTCAAATGTGTTGGCATAAGTGAGTCTTAGATTTTAAACTACCAAGAGATGTAGGTTATGTGCAAATATGTCAACTAGCTATGAGTTGGGCAAATTATGTTGAAAGCGACTAGCTAGTGCTCTCCACCACTATAGGTATGTTACGAAGCTTTCTCCATCTCTTTGCCTTGCTTTCCATAAGTCAGCCATTGTCAAATAATGTTTAATGTAATAATATAAATGGTTAAATTTTGTTTTTAATAGATCATTCCAATCTATCATTGATTCCTTAGGCAATTCGAGGAGTCAATCTAGAGCTTGTTGAGCCAAAATGTGTAGAAACAAGTGAAGCAAATATACATTGTTGTAGGATACCTCTTGGCATAACACGAAGAAGGCTTGAATGTGTTCTCTAGGGTCACCTTCCTTTTCTATTTATCAAACTTGAGTGCCTCAAAATGAGGTGGGAATGGGACCTGAAGAATGCTCAGGTCAAATAGATAAGGACATATCTCATCAAACTTGTATTTCTTGACTTGATTACTTGTTTCAAGTCTTATGAATATTTCTTTCATTGAATTCCACTCTTGCATGTTTGGTGCATTTTTTGGTGGAATAAAATTTTTCTAGGTAGGAATGTATAGCCCTTTGTGTGGTCTCATTAGGGATATGAACCCTTTGTCCAAAATTTTGGTTTTGGTTTACCCTTTGATGTGAGTAGGTCTGAAATTATTAGTTTAAAGGATTTTATTGCAGATTCCTAGATGTTTGATACATATTCTTAGGAATCTATTGCTATGAATTATAGAACATCTTCTATTTTTGGGGTACTTGTTGTCACTTTACCAATGAACATTATCAATACTGGTTCGTATGGGGAACTTATTACATTTGAGAAGAATGCAATAAAGTGTTTTGAAAAACACCACCAACCTATGATTGTGATGGGTCTTGAACAATGTGCCATTATGAATGGGAAAGAGTTTCTTGATAATTAAAGAAAGTAGGCTCCATATCAAGTGGAACTTGGTGCAAAGTATCTATAGGTTTGTTCTATTTAGGAGAAGCCACAAGGTTTGCATCAGAGGTTGGATCAACTAAAGCTTCTTGTATCTGGTCTAATGTTTGTTCTTGCTCCCTAAAAATGGTATTACTGATTAAAATTACAAATAAATAAATTGTTAGGTCTATGACAAGTTGATCAACATACTGTTGACTAATTTTTTGGATCTTGGTAGTAAAATCTTGATTAGCTGGGGAGGACTCCATAAATGGTTCTTTCCTTTTGCTAGCAAAAGCAACATTTGATTTTGTGACATGATTAAGAAGTTGCTCTAGCTATTACTCCTCTACTCAAATATTTTTTATGTCTGTAAAATATTTTGAATTTTGGTTTACAAACATCAAAAGATTTTTTTGGACTCTTCAATGAAACAACTACAAGGTGAATTTGGATCAGTAATTTAGAAAGAAATGGGGTGATGTCACATAATTAGAAGAAAGAAGTTATGAAAATACTCAACCTTGGTTAGTTGAAATCAATAATTTAGAAGAGGGTAGAACAACCTTGGAGATTAGGGTGTAGGCTAACACAAGAAAACCTAAGTTTGAAGAATGTTAGTATCATAAAAAACTAAGCATGATTGTGGTGGCCCGTGATCAGAAAAATTAGAAGAAGAATTTTTGGATCAAGAAGCTTAGGATGTGAACTAACAAACTTAGGATGTAAATTAACACAAGAAATCATAAGTATAAAACCCAAAATAAATGGGCAACACAGTGGCACACCATAGAAAAGAAAGTTGAATGGTCAAAAAACTTAGAGTGTCAGAAAATGCAAGATAACCTAAGTTAAAAATAGGAATAGAATGAGAAACATCTAGACAATGACCTTCAAACCAAACATAAAATTTGACCCAAGTTACTTAAGCCAAGAACAAAGGTGAACCACCTAAGCCCAAGTTGTAGGTAAGACTCTAGCATAAACCAATTGTGTTGTGGATTAGAATTTAGAAAGGTAAAATCTCAAATTTGAGATTAAATGAATTTGAATTTGTAAGAGATGAATATTCTAGACTCAAATGAACAATGTAATGATGCTTTTAGATATACAAACACAAGTGATTTGATTCATTAAAAATAAGGCTAAAATGTTTTGAATTAATTTGACTAGTGTAACACCTCTTTATTCAAAAAAATGGTGTATAACAAGTGTTTGGCTTTGGACATGTTTTGGTTCACGCACACAAATAATTTTTAGACTCAAAGATAATATAAGTAAATAAGAGCAAGAATATACCAAAGTGTACATCCTATCCTATAAAACTGACAAGGTTGCCTTGTACTCTTCGATTCCATTGATATACTCTTTCTTGAGAGGAAATAAGTTGTTAATCTAATAAATTTATATTCACAAGAAAATTAGGGTTTTTAGGCCCCGTCTTCTTTTAAGAGATCATAAATTGACATGGAACTTCAGGCTAGTTGCCCTGCACCAATAGTACTCCATGACAAATAAGGTTTATGTAAAAATTATAATTTTTGCACATTCTAAATGGCCCCATATGTGTGATCAACACTAGGGTGCAACACATCATTTGGAACCAATATAATTGGCTTGTTTTAAAAAGGTCTCGTGCTTTTATAAACACTACACTTGTCTATTTCTTAGTGTAGTATAATGTCCAGATTAAGCCATTATTCTGAGGGCAATAATCACTAATACAGGTAGTTTAACCACTCAAACTACCATCCTAATGATTCACCAACTAAATATGTATACCATACTATGGAGTGGGGTTGAAATAATGTCAGGAGATGAATTTTTGGGTCAACACTTCCCTAAAGAACTTATGGGGAGGTGATGAAATCCTTCCCACAAGATAAGATGCAAGAAATAAAAATATAAATTAAAGGCCAGTTTAGGATCACCCAAGTTACTTAGATATTGTGGAGTGTCTTTGCAACATTCCTTTTATGCTTGAATTAAGCGATAAAAGTAATAATAAACATTTTTTTTCACCTAAGTTCCCTAAAGGGGATGGGGGAGAGCATACATGATAAGTTTAGTTTGCATATATAACAATCAAGCCAAAGAACTTTGAAACTAGTTTAACCAACAAAATAACTGACAAAAAGGAGAAGACTCTTAAAATTCCTAAGCTACCATGATTGTTCATTTTTAAGCCCAAATTCAAAATTAATTGAAGTTTGCCTTTGTTATTGTAAAAAATAAACTAGTGAAGTGTCTTAATCATGAAAAATAGAGTGTTAGTAGTCTAGCAAAGGTGTAGGATATCAAAATAAACTTTGAAGCTTGTTATTTTAACTCTTTAGATTTTTTGACATAGGGTGATCTCATCATTCTATCAAGTGATCTCACCATTCCATAAGGTGACCTTGCTATTGACAGAGTGATCCCACCATTTCACAGGGTGATATTACCATTCTACAAAGAGATCTTACTATAAACTTAGTTCAAAATCAATCTCACTGATGATCATATGACCTTGTCATTCCATAGGTTAATATCGCTAATCAGTAGGTCAATCTCGCAAATGTACAAAAACCACATAGAGAACAAAAAAATCACAAACATAAATCTCGTTATTTGTATGTATGATCTCGATGTTACTTAGGGTGATCTCATCATTCTATAGGGCAATCTCATTGATGTTCAGGGCAACTTCATCGTTTACAGTGTGATTTTATAATTTGGTCTAAAAGATAAGAAACATGAAAATTAAAAGAAAAAGATAGCAAAACAACCTCAAAAAAGGGTTTGAATGCATAAATTTAAGGATAAAATAGTACGTAAGATGCACAGTCCCATCGAGCATGCCAAAATGTAGAGTAAGATTACAAAGTAAGTTAGTTCATGCATTAATAAAGAAAATCCAAAATGAGCATAGATAACACAATGTGCTAAACCTACTCCCTCGAGGGGAAATGTTAATGAACTCAAGGAACTAATTATGAAAGTAAGACAAACAATACCTTCCAAGTAGTGACTCTCCTTAGAAATAGTCAATAAATGTGCTTATGCCCAGATTTGGTGCTCTAAGTCTTTGTCAATGTGGTGTACCGTGCACCTCCATAATCTCTTAGTTCACCAATGGCTTTAGTTCCTTAATTTGTCATTTATGGGGAATGAGTGAAGCTTCTCTAATAGTATTTATGCATAATAACTTTCCACAACCAAAGCTTATTTGAAGCTATTTTTACATGATAACATTACAAAATTTAAGCTTAAAAGTCATGTCCATGGCTCACTTATTTATAAATTTTATGAAATGTTAGAATCAAGCATGACCATCCATATTGAGATCAAGATGTGTGGCCATGGATTGATTAAATTTTTGAGGGACAAGCAATAAATATGGTCATCAATATTTAGAAGAATGGAACATTAATAAGGCATGGGTAGCCTTAATCTAGATATTTCCCTCAATTAATGTCTTATGGATGACAATGTTGTGATGATGTCATGGGTGATGTCAATTTGAATAATGAATTTATAATAAAAATATATTCAACAACTTTCATGGTTTTTTCACTTAAGCTCGTAATTTAGTTTTGATTTGCCTAAATGTTTTTAATTAGTTTTCTATAATTCTTTGGAAATTGGTTGCACATTTAATCAACCTAGTCAGAAATGTCATCTCACTGAGTCATAATTTGACTGGAGTTGAATCAAAAGAAGATGTTAGTTATGTGCAGGGTAATACCCCAGTCAGGGTATTATAGACACAAATTGACACATGCATGTAATGTGTGTGGTCGAATTAGAAGATTTTAGTGGTCCAGGACATCATTTTTCTTGGTCATAATTTGACTCAAAGTGAATTTGGAAAAGATAATGATTTCATAAAATGTATTGACCTAATGAGGGATCAATGGACAAGAATTGGCATTTGCACGTGATGTGTGTGGATGATTTAGAGCATTTTAGTAATTTCGGTCCAGATTGTGCATTATTATCAAATGTCATTTAGATTTGTAATTTTAGCACAATAGTGATTAGAATTGGATGTTTATATTTGTGAAAAACCTAAGAAGATTACATTTTAAGTTTGAATAATACATTACATTACTTAACATATCAATGAATTGATTTGGAAAATAAATACATCTTTAGTAAGAATATTTTATCTCCACTTAGGGAAAAATCATGCTATCATACTTATCCTTATTTTGTTAAACTCTACTTTAATGTTTATGCTACTTTTCCCTAAGTTTTCCTTATTCCTCTTCCTCATACCGCTCATCCATCCATAGTGGTGAAGCTTCAAGTAAATCTCTAAACAACTTTGAAGACCTTCATTCCTTTTCTTCATGATTTAACTATGGCAACCAATTCTTGGTAGGTTTATTAGTATGCTCTATTTCACCTTCTAAACCATATTCGTATTCTTCTTCCTCCAATTCATTCCTAATTTTCCCCTTTCCATTGGTGAATTTATCCTTTTGCTTTGTAATTTTTCAATTCTCTTTTTATTACCTTTCACTAGGACAAACTCGCCCAATGAAGCTCCTTCAAGCTTCTGAGAACCTCTTTAGGAAGGACTCCTAAGAACGTTGTTATCATTAGATAACATTTTTCCTTCTAATTCATCGTTGTCCCCCTTCTTCTGTATTTAATTAGTTATTTTGACAATGTTATCCATTTCCTTTGTAGATTTATCCTTTTTTTTCTTCACAAATTCATGCATTTCCTTCTCAAGGTTATCCTTCCCCCTCTCAAATTTCTCCTTAGCTTCCTTCTACATGATGGGCTTCAAATCAATTTTATAAAAAACAAACATTATTTAATTGGTTATCTAGAGAAGCTAAGAAATCAAATATTGATGTTAGGAGTTTAATGGGAGTTTCAAAAAGACAACAGTTGAAACCCATATAATCTCTAGCTAACGAACTTGTTTGTTTGTTGATGGATGTGGGAATGATAAATGGGCCCTTTACATGGAAATCATGTGCAATAAAATATTAACATTTACGAAGTGAATGTAATTAAATTGATGAGACTTGGTTTCAATTATTGTTTATGAAATGTTATAGGATCTCTTTCAATTATTCGAGAATATTTATTTTATTTTATTTTTTTAAATACTAAAAAATATTAAAATCAAAGGTCTTTAAGAAATTTGATAGTCTTGAAGAAAGTTGTTATTTCTCTTGTAAATTCACTATTGAAATATATTATTATTATTATTATTATTATTATTATTATTATTATTATTACTAAAAATAAAAATTTATAGTTATAAAGTAAAGTATTTGGTTGGAATTCTCTTGTAGATTTATATTACGACTGTTCTCATTATTTTAATTTTTTCTTTTCAAATAACTTCAATATGAAAGCTATTTTTATTTTTTATACTTGACTCATATGTTCTTGAATGTTAGGTATTCTGAAATGACATGATTTTTTATTTTTATTGCTCATATGATACAAAAAATATGTATTGTTTTTTCACATTCTTCTTTAAGGATCACCCATATGTGATGAGTATCTTCTCCCTCTATTTGATTTGAACTCATGTATATGTATTTTTGTGAAACTTATAAATAAGGGTGAATTATGTGAAATATTTGTTTTTACCTACTTACTTTATTTTTCATATGACTATTCTATAAAAAATATTTACATAGTTTTTTATTTCCTTGTTAAGTTTGGAAATCCATTTAATTCAATATCCCATCTACTTATCTATTTGTGGTTTTGTTTCATCTATGTGTTCTTTCTGTAATGATTTTTTTTCTTCCCTTAAGGCCTTAGGCCAATTATGGCTCTCTATGTTTTTTATTTTGTTCAAGTAATACAGTAACTTAATCGCATCGACTTCCTCTAACATGTAATTTCTAATTTATGTGAGGATCATTTCATAAGGGACTCAAGTCTTGATTTTGAATTTGTTTATAGTTATGTACTTTTAGATCTTTTCTATTTGACTTTATTTTAAAATTGAAATTTAGATAGCTCATAACTCGTACCCACAAAACGCTACTAAGTGATAAATAACCCAAATAAGACCTTGAGATTCTTCCAATTTCACAACTCTACATTCTTCAATTTATTTTGTAGTATGTATAAAAAATTTTATCCACCTTATATTATTTCCATTTTATAATATACTAAATAAGTTTGTTATGGAAATATCTAAATTAAGATATTTATATTTCAATACCACTTCAAAGAAGTCCCCTTCAAATTAGAAATTTAAATATATTTTTCTTTCTTTCTAAGAAATATGCACACTCAAATTATCTTTTTCCTTTGTAGATTTATCTTTCTTTTTTCTTCCCAACTTCATCCCTTTCCTTTGCAAGTTTATCCTTCCCCCTCTCAAATTTCCCCATAGCATCCTTCTGCATGACGGGATTCAATTTAGTTTTATCCCTTTCCCTGGTAAAATTATCATCAACCTTAGGCAAATTTTCACTTTTCTTTTGCAAATTTTACCTTACACTCCTATTCAACCCAGCCTCGTATAACCTTCCTCGAAACAAATTTCTCCTTCTCCTTGGCAAATCTATGATTATCCTTTCCAAATGTATACTTTTCCATCGTAATTTTCTCAAATTTCTTGGAAAATTGATCCTTTCATTTCATAAATTTATCCTTTTCATTTGCATATTCCACCTTGGTCTCCTTTTGCTCGGTCCATGAACATCTTTTAAGTTTCTTCCAGGAAAATTTTTCTTTCTCCTTGTGAAATTCTTTCATAATTGACTCCTTAGTTGTCTTAAGTTTTTTGTCACAGACCCAAAATCTTGACCTCCTCTAACCATTTTTAGACTTTCTTTGTAAATACTCTTCGAAGCATTAATTTTTTATATTTTGTTTTATGTTGAAGATAACCTCGTCAACCTTGGATCTATATGTAGTGTTTCAAATAGGATCGGTGGCAGGGGCCTTGCCCTCTTTCTCTTTATGAATTGAACTCATGACCAAGTTGTATGCATCACAGTCTTTGTCATTTTGAGGATCAACATTGGAGGATCTAGAAAACCTACAAATAAAATGGGATTTCTTGCCTCTATCAACAAAGTTAAGGGTCTTACCACTCACATACAAAAGTAGGCCATTTTTGGTAGGGTTAGAAGAGGCCTTTATTTGAAGGTCATTTTGAGTTAATGGGCAGTGGAATTTTAATGGGAGCCTTTTAAATTGATAAACAACTCCTATTAAGGTGTTTCTAGCATGCATTTCATCAGTAACTTCAATTAAAAATAAACATTGGTTAACTTTTTATTCAATGAAGTTAATAAAATGGGATACAGATAATAGGGTTTTATCAGGGGTTTAACTTTAACCCCTAGCTGATGAACTACCCTATTTATTTTTATAAGAGGTATTTAAATTTTTTAATATTTATCAGATAATATTTTCTTGTAGGGTTTCTACTTTTTTTACCTCCTAACCTTGTCACTACCTTTATTGCCTTTGGGCTTTCCTTATACACTTATTTTTATGCCTCTTGGTTTTCAATTTGCGAGACTCTCATGGTAAGATATTTGGGAATAAAATCAAGGTCTCCTCACAAGTACCCACCCTATATTATTATCTTTTCTTCCTTTTCATGCTTCTAATTATAATTAATTTTTTTTAGAAAGATAGGCTAATGGTCAAGAGTGATGTTTTGTCGCTTAGAGTTAGTTTTATTTTCTTGTGCCAAAAATATTTTAGTTTATATACATGTTTCTCATCCATATTCTCTCTCTACTATGATGAAGTCTTAATCTTGTTTTGCATTGTATCATCGCCCTTTATATTTTTTTTTGTAGCTCAATCCCTCTTATGTGCATCTTTATCTTTACTATTTTCAACCTCTTTTAAGCACACTGCAATTGATTCCAAGATTGTATTATTTTCTAAGGTACAAGTCTAGAAGTGTCTAAGCTTCTTGGTCTTTAGGTTATTTTTTTTTAGTGGCTAGGTGTAAGATATCTTTTGTGAATCATGTTTAGCACACATTATTGTCTTTATGAATCTGTATGGAAGAAGAAAATAGAAAAGGCCAAAAGATTTAAAAACCAAGATATTAAGGCAAAAGGAAAAAGAAAACAATTTTAAAATGAAAAATATATTTCAAAAGTGAAAATCACACTAAGAGATGTGGCCATATCATGTGCACATCCCTATCCTAGTTTAAGTTTAAATTGCACAATTGGCCTCATAATAGAGCTAAGGTCCATTGTAGTGTGATATGCCAATAGATTAGGGTTGGATGATTTAAATTTATATCATTAATATCACTTTATTTATCATGTAAGTACCTAATCTTCATAGTTGACCAATGGATCTGTTGGAGTCTTGAGGAATAGGGAAAACATTATGGGAAGGTAGGATCATTTTATATATTTACGCATTGAACCTTCATAGAATGATATTTATACCTTAATTATTAGCCTGAGTTCATGCTTGTTGGGTAATCTTTTTTAGAACCACTAATCTCAAAAACTCTTAGATTTTCTAAACCGATTGGAGTGTCTTGTTTATGATAAACCTTGTGTTTTCACCTTTGTGACACCCTATTTCAGATCCCTTTCATTTCCCCCCTTGATAGAAAGATTTACTTTTGAGTCTCTCCCATATTTTATATCTCTTATTGTCTACATTTAGTAGACATGTTAGCATTGTAATATGTCTTAGTGTTAAGAGGTTTCCCTTTGAACTTGACATGTTTGAATAGAAGCTACATATTTGAGTTGTTTGAAGATATTATCTTGGTATTGTCTTATTATTATAAGATTTCTCTTAGTTAGGTTTGGTACTAGAGATTTTATTCTCAATTTTGTGGGTCATTTAGACCTATTCTAGCCCTCCCTTTATGACAAGTTGGTCTCATTTATACCTTCTATGCTATATTTCATGTTGTTTATCTCTTTGTTCCCATTTACCCTAATTTTGGTTTCAATCAAAATAAGGAATAAACTAGATGTAGTTAAATAGATACAAGTTACCATGGAGTAAAATATAAAATTTAGATCTATCTAACTATATATGATGTGAAACAAGTCAATATCCAATAATTGAAACTAGACTAAGCAATGTAAATGGCAAAGGGGTGACAAATGATCACACCCATTTGTTATTATTGAAATATGTGATTGTAGATGGAATGTACAGACTATGTGAATTCTTATCTTATAATTTGGAAATTGGGTGATGCTTCGAGACATACCCATTCATTGAGATAGAACTTTTCCTTTGTTGGATAGACCCATATGGTTGTGACTATCTACCTATGACTGGGTTCATCCTATTGTGTATGGGTTCATCTTATTAGGGTTTTATATTATGATTTTTCTATTCCTTGTGTATTGCTTATTTCATGTTACACATGTACCTTTATTTAATAAATATGATGGGTAGAATGTGCAGAATATGTGAATCTCCTCCTTGACATATATCACACTCCAAAAAATAGATATGGAGTCATTCAACCATTGAGGGAACATTACAAACTATGTGTTTCACATGCATAGAATCAAACCTCCACATAATTCCATGAGTGTGTGGATGGAATAGCTTGAGTGAGGGTTTATGAACCCATTATTCCTTATAAGTGATGTTACAACTCCATGTATTATAATACCCTCCTTTGGCATAAGGGAAATTTAGAGAGACCATGATAGTAGGAGAATATCACAAGTGTATAATTTTTATTTGATGCTTGGCTCTAGGCTTTAAATTGTATGTGATTTCTTTTGAAGTATTCTTCTATGTGTATAGATGTGTGTATCTTATGAAATGGCTTATTTAGAACTTGTATAAATAAGCTGACCTAGGATAACTTGACATCATTTGACTACTATGGTAATGTATAAAATCAAGAGTAAATGCAAAAGAGTCACAAAAATGGGCTGACAAACCCAAAAAATGAAAAGGAAAAAATACTTAGATATATGGGTTTGTAACATATAGACCTATATAGTGTACAAGTTTTACCAAGAAATAAGTTTGGCTTTGTTTTTGAGGTTGGTTGGATAATATGTGATAAATAGTCTAGATGCATCAAAAATTACCTTTTTGATAAGTTTTAAGGAACTTATAGGATCAATATACCAAGTATATACCTATTGTGGGGCTAGATTAGTCCTAGAAATAGACTACATATACAAATTTTCCAAATAAGACAAGTTGTGAATAAGACTCTAGGAATAATGGTCTTGTGTCAAATTGAAGTGTTTACATAATGCCCTCACATTGATGTGGGCAAGTGAGTAAAAATACATGTGTGCATAAAAGTATATATGTAACTAATTGAAACATCTACCTTCATTTAGCTAATGAAGGACTAAGTGTTTATGACACACACTTAAGCTAAGCTTCCATTTACACAATATAGTTGATGTACATGGAACAAATTCCAAATGTTATAGATAGTCAAATTATCATTATATGTTTTCAATTTTTTGAAAATTTTCCAACTTGAAATTGAAAAAAGAACATAAGAACGAATACACCTGCTTGGCATTTTCCCAAATGTCACACCAACAAGACTTTCTATAGTTATTGAAACATAGCCAACACTTCTTTGGTAGTAGTCTTAAAAAACCCAATCCACTACTTGATCAAGGAAGTAGATAAATTTTACACTTTCTCACTTTGCCACTTTTCCTTTCTAAAGATTTTGGAAAATGCCATGATATACATCTACC
Organism: Torreya grandis; assembly: GCA_037957365.1. NCBI lineage: Eukaryota > Viridiplantae > Streptophyta > Pinopsida > Cupressales > Taxaceae > Torreya > Torreya grandis. Next base: position 3,297,816 of record JARHVA010000167.1, on the reverse strand, counting down.
TTTTGAAGTGAGGGATGAAGATACTGCACAACAATCAATCATCTCAAAATAAAAGGCTAAATTCCTCATATATTAGGATAAATAATTTTTTTAAAGTGTGCTATAATCTTAGAAACATATTAAATTTGAATCTTTCCATCATTGTAAAGTTTTGCATAGATCATATGTTATAGGAAAAATAAATTAGCCAAAACATGGTATAATCTTAAAAATACATGTAATTTGATATTACCATAATTATAATGTTTTTCATATTTTGAAGTTAATTTTTGGATTTACCTATGCCACATAAAATTATGTAAATTGTAATATAGCATAGGAAATATTGTATCATATGAAACACAGTGCACTAGGGTATGATGACACCTTTAACAAAGAAAAATGTGAAGCAAGTATCATGGCCTCAAATGCCATGAGAAAGCCCTCAGTTGGCATAGATAATGGAACAAGAATACATACAAGTAACATGATCCCATTGATGTATGGTGGAAACCATGGAATTGTAGGCATCACACAAGTATACCATAATATGGATGATAGACATCATGGATATAATAATAGTATAGTAGTAGATTGCACTCAAGTTAGGACCACATAATGTTAATGACCACAATAAATTTAGTGACATGACATGTCAAGACTTGATTCACATAAATGATAATGACAATAATATCCTCTAAAAACAAGGGTGCATAAACAAGAAAATACATGCATGTGCATTAAAATATTCATGCACACACAATTATTGTAACAATGTAACAATCACACTAAATAATATCCATATAATAAGAGACATATAAAATACTAACATAAGATGTAGTAACATAGCTCAAAATGATTAAAAAAATAAATGATAGATATCATCCTACAAGAATCTATTGAAAAGGCTATGACCCCAAAATAGGAAATGATGACTCCTAAATTGGCCCCTCCAAGACATGGGTGCATAGTGTGACATCTAATATCATGTAAATTGTGAATCAACATCACACTCACACAAGACAATACCATGAAATGCACTTGTAAACCATGGATAATGAAAACCTCTACCATAGGTATAATGTAACATGCATAAAGAAATGTTTTTGAAATTTAAAAAAAAAATCAATGTTTCTGTATTTTTAAATTCTGTAATTATTTTTGAATTTTGGATTATTTCCAATGTTGATATGTTTCATCTCCTTCTATGGGAAAGACATGAGGTGTGTAGGCATAAATAATGATAAGCTTAATGTGATAAAGTATATGAATATTATACCAAGTATCATAATCCATGTAATAGTGAAAATCAAATATGTAATATGGCTCCCAAAGTATATGATAAAATCAAAATGTCATGACATATGATATAGCTAATTACATGCCAAGGAAAAGTTAAAGTCAAATCATAAGTTGATGATATTAATGTACATAGGGAAAACCTCCTATCACCTAATGTGAAAATTTTCAAAAAAATCTATATATAGCAATGGTAATAATCATATGTCAATATAGTGTGTAAATTATAGAGGTTTAAACTAAGTATATACAATGCCTATTGACAATTTTGACCTCAATAGTCAAATTGTCACCCCTATCATTCAAAAATTTACCTGTCATGATAGTTTGTCTTGTTGGTAATTATGTTAGTCTTTAAAATACCTTAAATTGATCATTTGAATCCTTGATTAATAGGTCTTAAGGTGGATTAGGTGAGTTGAGGTTTTGTCCTTCATTTGTCTTGTGCTTGTCTGGTCATTTTTTGGCCTTTCCGAGCCATTTTCAGTGGTGAGAATATTTTAGAGTGTCTTAATGATTTTAATATCACATTTTAAGTTCATTTTATGCCTAACATATAAATAATTAGGTTGATCACATTCTAGACTAACTTTATGACTTATTTCCATGTAATTTTGACAATTTTTGTGACCTTCAAGGAAGATTTTGTAAGATTTTAATGGTATATAATCAGGAAGAAAATTAATTTCATCATGGTTCACTTTATCATACATTTTAAAGACTCAATAACACATTTCAAAACATTTTAATTAGATCTCCTTCATAAATTTGACTTTTTAGTGCAAAAATACGTCTTTTTGTTGGATCCGTATAGGTTTTATAAGTTTTTTTGTGTGAAAATAATATAATATACTTAATTTATTCCTAAAAAGGTCATATAAGTGGTTTTTATGAGGTTATAGATGAAAAAATGGCAAAAACCTACTTTGCTCCTATATCACCCTTCTTGGACAACTCTAGGAAGGCCTAAAGTTTTCAATCGATACGGCCAAGAGAAAGAGAGTTGAGATAGATGATATTGGGAAGTGATATGGACACTATTGGAATTACACTTTGTGGTACTAGTTTTTAGGTTCATCTCTCCATCTTTATGAACAATCACTAAAAGTGTAGGGGTGTCTAGATGGCTTCTCATCTAGATAGGGTCCAGGTTTTCTTTTGTTTCTTCAATTAAAAATTAAATAAAGAGGAAAGGTTTTAGGGGGGTAATTAAAGGTTAAAATAATACCTATTACACTTGTATTAATTAGGTAACTCCTTCCAATAAGGTACTTATGTCATAAAACCTGTTTCTTATGTTGTCTTTATGAATGGTCTTTTTGATCAAATTCAGAGTAGGACCTAGGTTTTAAAGAAAGTGTATTCATTTTCAAAGGTTTACAAGTAAATTATTAAGTCACTTCATACCTAATTCATATAATTAAAGATTCATAATCCTCCATATCGAGCATAATCTCCTTTGGGACGTTTTTGGTGAGTTAGTCTCGTTAACCAGGTATATCTTAGTTAATGAGTTTCAGAGATTGAAAAGTAGCTCAATGAGGTCAGAATAATATTATCATTAATATTTCCTATATAAGTCTACTTAAATATTTTAAATTATTTCAAATGAGGTTCAAGAGGGCATACTCTCTCAAGGTACCAAAGAACACTTTAAGGTCTTGTAGTGTACCTTCATCTCTAGACCTTGGTGAACAAGATGAACCTATAGGTTATGATCATGGTATTGGTAATGAGCATGTGTGAACATTAATAACAATAAATTTGCCTCTCTACATCATCCTAGCATCCAGTGAGCACTAGATGGAGAGATCGAGTAAACACCTTCATGGAAGCCTTGGTAGGTGTTAGGGTCAAACAACCACCTACAATAGACATATGGAGTAGAGTTATAATGAAGTAAGAGTATAGTTTTAAGAGATAACTCAAGGTTAATATAGCACAACATATGGACTATTAATCAACTAATGTGAACAAGCTAATGTAAGTTTTATTATCTCATGAAAGTGGTTAGTAGGTCAAGGATGACAAATGATATAGACAAATCTCCACCTACAACAATCACATGGTGTACGTGTCACAACAAGTTTTGATGGGTTTTAGGAGCTCAATCAAAGTGTTCAAGAATAAAAAGTGATGTCACATCAATAAATCCAAGATAACATTGAAACCTTCAAATATTTCAATTATGAAGAGTTAGTTTTGATGGAGAAACAACATTACAATTTTCCTTATTCGGAGAAGTTAAGGTATTTTTGTGTTTTTATAGGTAAGGGGTCATCCTTGTTTTCATTAATATTTAAATTTCCTTATGATGATTTAATGTTTTTAGAAGCTAATTTATAACATGTAAGATCAATTAAGTTCATAAAAACCATAAAATCTCTTTAGACCAACCTCCTATGAGCCATCAATCCGTACACAGGGTCTGATGACCACCTACAAAAGTCACCATGAAGATTCTTCAAAAGTGTCATGTTGAACAAATACTTAGGCAAGTAGTAGAAGGATTGGTCAGAGGGTGAATGCAAAAATTCAATAACAAGTGTGATTTCATATGCTTGTTCAAGTTCTCTACCTCACATTCTCCAACATGAGGGTCTTAGTGCATACAACAGGGTTTACAAGCCTCTTAATGATTGAGTTTTGAAGTGAAGATCAATGTCTTGGTCTTAGGTAAGAGAAAATAGTAGTGTTAGGTGTGGAGCCTAATTATCTTCTAGTATTAGAAGTTAAAATTTTGATGTTATTTTAGTCAGGTTTGGATCCCATTCTTTGAATCCCTCATGGCATGAGGGGTTGCAAGGGGGGAACCCCCCTTGCAGGGTCTAGGAGCCACGTGCCTCAAAGAATTTTTTTATTAAAATTGTCTTATTAAATTATAATTTCATAGTCAATTTGGGCCATTGATTAAAGGTTTCTAGATTTGATGATAGAGGTTATGTTTAGGTGTTTTTACCTTAAAATGTATTGATATATGGTCGAGATGGATTATTGTGATGAATTAATGAAATATTGTGCACAGAGTGGAGGTAGAAAAGGTAGAGAGGTGTAACAGGGTTTGTTACAGGATTTTTTTTCTCCCTTGTATTACTGGAAATGATATACTAGACAAGTTTGGTGGATGTATTCCATTTTGGGTGAACCAAGTTAATTCTGACATCTCCTATTATGTGCATGTTTATGTTTATTTTTTAAATGTTTGATTAATTCATTTCATGGTTTCTCTTTATCTAATTTGGGGACAGATCTGAATTTTAATTTATCTTAACAAGTGGTATCAGAGCAAAGGTTTTTTGCATAATTTTAAATTCTAGGAAGAAAAAGGTTTGACCTCGAGTGAGAGGTATGGCGGATGAAAATAAATCTAAGGTGGAGAAATTCAATGGACAAAAATTTGTATTATGGAAGATGCAGATGGAGGATTACCTTTACCAAAAGAACTGTTATTTACCATTGGGACGGCAAGCCAAGAAGCTTGGCAATAAACAACTCTGTGTCTAATAATGCCAAACTAAAGTTTAAAGATGTGGTGGGTGTTATCCTAAGCAAGGAATGTGAAGGAAAAGCATAGGTGAAACATCCATATCTGGAAACACATTAACAGTGGAGAATAAAGGAAAGTAGAAGAATAGAGGAAGAGGAAACTATGGAAAATCAAAAAGGGGTGCAAGATCTAAATCAAGAGGCAAGATGGAATGTTAGATTAGTGGCAAGCCAAGACACATAAAGAAAGAATGTTGGTTTTAAAAAGAAAGTCAGGTAAGAACCAACATGAAGTTAATAAAGAAACAAATGTAGCAGGTGATGTATTATGAGATCTTATACTTTCTTTGGATAATATTGTTGAATCTTGGGTTTTAGATTTAGGTGCTCCTTTTCATGCTACCCCTCATTGACATTATTTTATAGATTATGTTCAAGATAATTATGGGAATGTTTATCTTGGTGATGATGAACCCTATAACATTGTTAGAAAATGAAGTGTTTAGGTTAAGTTATAAAATGAAAACACTTGGGTGCTAAGGGATGTTCCAAGCTTGAGGAGAAATCTGATCTCTATAATGCAGCTGGGTAGTGAGGGTTGTATGGTCACATTTACAGTCAAATCATGCAAGGTTACAAAGGGTTATTTGGTGGTTATAAAAGGTAAGGAAGTAGGCACTTTATATTTTTCTACAGATAATGCTAATTCATCTTATGTTGTAGCTACTACATGTAAATATGCAACTTTGTGGCATTACAGACTTGGCCAAATGAGTGAAAAGGGAATGAAGACCCTACATGCAAAATATAAACTACCAAGTCTGAGAGAATTAGATTTATAATTTTGTGAGCATTGTGTATATGGGAAATAAAAATGTGTGAGGTTTCTCAGGGTTGAATCAGTTAGGGAGGAGTAGAACTTAGAGCTTATGCATATGGATGCATGGGATCAGCTTAGGTATCTTCACTTGGTGGTTCATATTATTATGCTACTTTTATTGATGATGCAACTAGAAAAATTTGGGTATACTATATAAAAAGGAAGTATAATGTTTTTGATACATTCAAGAAATGGAAAGTTTTAGTTGAAAATAAAATAGGTTTACAACTAAAATATCTTAGATCAGTAATGGAGGTGAGTATTGTAATAACACTTTTAACAATTATTGTTCATAAAATGGAATTTATAGATAGAAAATAGTTATAAGAACACCAAAATAGAAGGATGTGTAAGAAATAATGAACATGACTATTATGAAGCATGCCAAATGCATGAGATTGCATGCAGGTTTGCCTTTACAGTTTGGGGTAGATGTTGTAACTACAATAGTTTATCTGATAAATAGAGGACCTTCGAGTGCATTGGATGGTGGAATACCCAAGGAGGCATGGATTGGAAAGAAGGTAGATTATTCTTTTCTGAGAGTTTTTGGTTGTGAGGCATTTTCTTATATTGACAAAGATCATTAGAATAAGTTAGAATCTAAGTCTCAAAAATGCACATTTATTGGTTATGGAACTAATGACTTTGGATTTTGGTTGTAGAATATGGAAGAGAAGAAAATAATCAAGAGTAGAGATGTTGTGTTCCATGAAAAAGTCATGTACAAAGATCAGTTTCAAGAAAAGAAGCAAGAATAATCCAAAAAAGAATATACAGTATTAGAAGACATTACTGAAAAACATGTCTCAAAGGTTCCTATCCTAAATGTGAAATAAGAATAGGTACTCCAAACCCCTGTTAGAAGATCTGCAAGATTAAGTAGACCACTCGATCATTTTTCTCCTTCTTTATATTATTTGTTACTTACTGATGGTGCTAAGCCATAAAGCTATGAAGAAGTAATGCAAATTGATGCCAAGTGATAGGATCTAGAACAACAAACAGCTCTGATACCACTTGATAGGACCTAGGCTCACAAAGCTCTGACACCAATTGTTAGGATTAAGATCACAATTGATTACCTTGTATAAGCAACTAAAAATGGAATTTAACTAGAATAATAAGTAACTAGAAATCAGAAATAACACAGAATATGAGAGATAATACATAATTGTATTCAACTCATCCAGAAGGAAATACAATAAAGAGATCACACTCTTCCCACACCTCTTGGGCATACCAGTAATCTTCCCTCAAGAGTTCTCTCTCTCAATTACAAACAAATCAACTCAATAACCGAGTTGGTGTTTCAACCAGTCAGTAACAATACTGCCAATACCACTGAGTATACACACACTCCAAGTCTGAGTACACCACGTACTCCAAGTAGATCTCACTGATCTTGTAACAACCTGCAAATCAAATGATCTTACTTACCATGTAGATATACCCTAATCTTACTATACCACAGATCAACCTGGCCTTGCACACTTGCTAACCTAGATCTTACACTCGGGAAGAACCCTTGTCCTTGCCTCTCTAAGTCCTTATGATTCTCCCTTAGATAGAACCCTTCTGATTCTACAAATTACAATACAACCCCATGAGTCTATTATATATATCCCATACAAACAATAATTAGACTTCCTAATTACAATAATTAGAAACACAGCTCCAAGACTAAAATTAGTCTTTACATGCAAACTGGCCATTCAACAAACTAATTATTTGTGTAACTAACAGTTCTGGAATGCACAGGCGACCAACGTCGGTCCATGTCTGTCTGGAGATGGCCGATGTCAGTCGATCCATGACCGATGTCGATAGCTTCCTGTTTACTCCTGGCTGACATCGGTTGGCTTGACCGACGTCAGTTACTATGACACTCAACAACCTCCTCCATGTTTGCATCAGTGAAGCTTTTAGCTCCACAACCTAACAATCTCCCACTTGGAGATAAATAGCTGCACCTGTACCTGTACCTGTACATCATCTAATTTATTTCCTAGCTTGTATCCCTCTTCAAGTTCAATTTTGATGACCAACCACCACACATCCTATGGTGCTATGCCTGTCATCTGAGTTCCCTGCCACATCTGAATCTACATACCCATGTAGAGAAGTCCCTGACCCTACATTGCATGTATACCTGCTGCTGGTCTCTCTTAGATACTTGAGAATCTACTGAACTGCTTTCCAACGCTTCTTTTTCAGATTGGCCACAAACTCGCTGACAACACCCACTGCTTGGGCAACATCAGGTCTAGTACATACCATGCACTTAACCTCATCATGTGAATTGGGATACTGTTCTGTGAACTGTCCATCCATAGGTGTTTTAATCGGTTCTGCATCCTGCATCTTGAACCTCACCACTACCTTATTCACATAATCATCCTGAGACAACATCAACCTGTGATCTTCCTTGTCTCTAGGAATACTCATGCCAAAGAATTTTGCTGCTCCCAAATCCTTCATGGCACACCTCTGAACTAACTTTACCTTTAGCTCAACAACTCCCTGCATATGTGACCCTGCAACAAGCATACACACCACATACAGTAACAGGATAATGTTACAATCATTATCCAACCTGGTAAAGAAAACACAATGGTCACATTGACATTGACTAAAGCCATGCTTTGTCATCCACCTGTCAAATCTTAAACACCATTGTCTTGCAGCCTGCTCAAGACCATATAACCTGGCCTTCCATCTCACGTGTCCATTCTCTCCTTGCTTTAACCTAGGAATCCATTTGTCTTTCAGTGCTTTCATCCCAGCTGGCAACTCTACCAAATCTCCCATTTAGTTCTTTCCCAAGGAATTCATGCCATGCTCCCATTGTATCCTGGATTCTACTTGCATTACCTCTTCAAAACTTCCTAGTTCTTGACCATCAGTGAGCAACAAGTTTAGGTAGTATAAAGAAGGCAAATAATGAATTTGAGGCTTACTTACCCTTTCAATCCTCCACATGGGCATTTAAGACTCCTTGACAACTTACTGTCTACCCAAAATCTATTCTCTAGTCGACCCTGGTCTGCACCTGACTGATGTCGATTCCACCTAATCGCCGATGCTGATTCTCTGATCAACATCAGTGTCCACCTAGTCACTAACATTGGTTCCCTGACCGAAGTCGATCACCACCTACTCGACACCACCAAGTCTGGTCTACACATGACCGATGTTGGTACCTACCTGATCGATGTCGGTTTTACCTGATCGACATCGATAACTATGTTTTCCTGTGAGTGATGAATTTTTACCCACGAGCTCACCTTGGATCAAAACCCTATCCAAATTGCCCTACTCAAAATTATTTAGCCCCTGTGAGTAATCTTTGTCCATCATCTCCTCCATGAACACCAAGGCTTTCCAGTTCTTAAGTTTGTCAAAGACATCAGACTTCCTCTTGTTAGGTTGTGGAGATAAAAGCTTCACCCGGATGCAAACATGGAGGTTGCTGAGTGTCACAGTCACTGACGTCAGTCAAGCCAACTGATGTCAGTCAGGTGGAGATAGGAAGCTACCGACATCGGTCAAGGATCGGCCAACGTCGGTCATCCCCAGACAGATAGGGATCGACATTGGTCACCTATGTGGTTTTGGAACTGTCAGTTTCATGAACAGTTTGTTAACGAACCAGTTGTTTACATGTTAAGGACTAATTTTAGTCTTGAGCTATGGTTTCTAATTATTGTAATTAGAAAGTCTAATTATTGTTTGTATGGGATCTATATAATAGACTCATGGATTGTATTGTAAAGTGTGCTAGATAGAGAGAGCAAGGTTAGCTCCTTCAGAGGGAAGAGAGCAAGGTTAGCTCCTCATAGTGCCACAGTGCCAAGTGTGTATGATCAGGTAGATCTGCAGGAGAGCAAGATCTGGTATAAGATCCATAGGAGTGCTGGTTTGAAGAATCAGAAGGGTTCTTCATGTGTGTGTGATCTAGGTTGGTAGGTGTGCAAGGCTAGGTTGATCTGTGGTATAGCAAGATCAGGTGAGATCTACATGTGTAAGTAAGATCGATTTGATTTGCAAGTTATTGTAAGTTCATGGGAGATCTACTTAGAGTGTGTTGTGTACTTGGTTGAGTATGTGTGTATACTTGGTGGTACTGGCAGTAGTGATACTGACTAGTTGAGGTGAACAACAACTCTGTGTTTGAGTTGTTTGTTGTGATCGTAGTTGAGAGAGGAAACTCTTGAAGGTGAATTACTGTACACTAGGTGTGGGAAGCTTGAGAAGTGTGGAAGAGTGTGGCATCTCTTCATTGTATTTCCTTTTGGAAGAGTATTAATACAAGTGTTGTATTGTCTCTCATATTCTGTGTTATTTCTTATTTCTAGTTACTTGTTACTTCTGGTTAAATTCTGTGTTTAGTTGCTTATACAAAGGTAATCAATTGTGCTTCCTAGATCTTGACACCTCTTAAGAACATGCATCCCCTTCTTACTCATGTGACCAAGCCTACAAAGCCACATCTTTGCAACAGAAGGAGAATCAGTAATACAAGTAGATAGATAAAGAATACCTACTTTCTTACCACATGCTAATTCAAGTGCATCTGCTGTGAGAGTTACTGTGCACCTCTCATCACCCAACTTTCTTGTAGAAATTAAACTCCTCTTCAGGGTTGGGACCTGCATGACATCCTTCAACACTCATGTGTTGGCCGTCTACAATTTCAGCCGCACTTCCCCTTTGCCAACAATTTGACAAGGTTCACCAACCCCTAAATAAATCTTTCCAAAGTCTCCAAGGACATTAACATGGAAAAATACTCTATTTGGGATTGTATGGAAAGAGGCAACATTATCTATAAACCAAGATTCTAATTTATCCAAGGAACATACAAGAGCATCCTGTGCAACAACCCCTGCAACATCTGCTTCTTCATTTACTTCATGCTGATCTTCTACCAACCAACAATCTTTCTTTACCTGCTCTTTCTTTCCATAATTTTGTAATTAAGAATTCTTGCCATTGAATTCCTCCATTCTTAGTGTACTTTCTTCTGCCATTACTATACTCTCACTCAATCAAAAACCCCTGAGAGTGACCTGTAATCAACAAACACTTAACACACTCTGAAACCAAGGTGTTAGTGAACCTTGCTCTGAGAACCTGTAACCTCGCTCTGATAACTTTCACCCTAGCTCTGATACCACTTGATAGTGGTATGAACCAGCAACCTAGCTCTAATACCAATTGTCAGGATCTAGAACAACAAACAGCTCTGATACCACTTGATAGGACCTAGACTCACAAAGCTCTGACACCAATTGTCAGGATTAAGAGCACAATTGATTACCTTGTATAAGCAACTAAACACAAAATTTAACCAGAATAATAAGTAACTAGAAATTAGAAATATCACAGAATATGAGAGACAATACACAATTGTATTCAACTCATCCAGAGGGAAATACAATAAAGAGATCACACTCTTCCCACACCTCTTGGGCATACCAATAATCTTCTCTCAAGAGTTCTCTCTCTCAATTACAAACAAATTAACTCAATAACTGAGTTGGTGTTTCAACCAGTCAGTAACAATACTGCCAATACCACCGAGTATACACACATACTGCAAGTCCGAGTACACCACATACTCTAAGTAGATCTCACTGATCTTGCAACAACCTGCAAATCAAATGATCTTACTTACCATGTAGATCTACCTTGATCTTGCTATACCATAGATCAACTTGGCTTTGCACACCTACCAACCTAGATCTTACACTCAGGAAGAACCCTTGTCCTTGCCTCTCCAAGTCCTTATGATTCTCCCTTGGATAAAACCCTTCAGATTCTACAAATTATAATACAGCCTCATGAGTCTATTATATAGATCCCATACAAACAATAATTAGACTTTTTAATTACAATAATTAGAAACGCAGCTCCAAGACTAAAATTAGTCTTTACATGCAAATTGGCCATTCAACAAACTAACTGTTTGTGTAACTAACAGTTCTAGAACGCACAGGCGATCGACGTTGGTCTCTGTCTGTCTGGAGATGACTGACATTGGCCAATCCATAACCGATGTTGGAAGCTTCTTGTCTAATCTTGGCTGACGTCGATTGGCCTGATCGACGTCGGTTACTGTGACACTCAGCAACCTCCTCCATGTTTGCATCAGTGAAGCTTTTAGCTCCACAACCTAACACCAAGGATAAGTGGGAGCAATCTATGAATGAAGAGTATGATCCTCTAATGGAAAAATAGACATGGGATTTGGTGGAGCTTACCAAAGGAAAGAAGGCATTGCAAAATAAGTGGGTATACAAGGTAAGGAAGAGAATGCAGGTAAAAAGAAATTCAAGGCCAGAATGGTGGTTAAAGGTTTTGCACAAAAGAAAGGTATATATTTTGATGAAATATTTTCTTTAGTTGTTAAAATGACTTCAATTAGAACTATTTTGAGCTTAGTAGATATTGAAGATTTACATTTAGAATAGTTAGATGTGAAGACTACTTTCCTTCATGGGGGTTTGAAGGAGGAAATATACATGGAGTAGCCACAAGGTTATGAATTTAATGGTAACAAGAATTTGGTGTGCAAATTAAAGAAGAGCTTGTATAGCCTGAAACAAGCTCCAAGACGATGGTATATTAAGTTTGACAATTTTATGATGGAATGGGGTTATTCTAGATGTCATTCAGACCATTGTGTATATTTTTAAAGATTTGAAACTGGTAGCTATATTATTTTATTTTTATATGTAGATGATATGCTTGTAGCTAGTTCTAACATGCACAATATTAACGTACTCAAGAAATAGTTAAGTAATTTCTTTTGTATGAAGGATCTAGGTGTTGCTAAATAGATCCTTGGTATGATGATAACTAGAGATAGAAAGAATAAGAAGCTAGAATTATCATAGGGAGAGTACTTCAAAAAAGTGTTAGAAAGATTTAGTATGCAGGATGTAAAATTAGTTGGGACACTTTTGGATTCACAATTTAAATTAACAAAGGAATAATGTCGTAAAACATAAGAAGAAAAGAACTTGATGTCTAAAATTCCATACTCATCAGTAGTTGGTAGTTTAATGTATGCAATGGTGTGTACGAGGCCAAACATTACACATGAAGTGGGAGTGGTGATTAGGTTCATGAGTGATCCAAAAAAGGAAAATTAGAAGGCAATAAAATGGATCCTTTGTTACTTAAGAGGGATCATAGATACAATGTTAAGTTATGGTGGATCAGATGTGATATTATAGGGATATGTTTACTTAGATATGGTAGGTGACTTGGATGGTAGAATAATCACTACAAGGTATGTGTTTATAATAGGTGGTACAATAGTTAGTTGGGTATCATGGTTATAGAAGGTTGTGGCACTTTCAATCACAGAGATTGAGTATGTTGCTATTATGGAAGCAAATAAAGAAATACTTTAGTTACATAGGTTGATAGAAGAATTGGGACATAGTCAAGAAATATGCACACTATATAGTGACAGTCAAAGTGCAATCCATCTAGCAAAAAAATTAGTTTTTCACTCCAGGACAAAACACATTTAGTTGTGATATCATTTCATTTGTTTAGTGTTAGAGGAAGAGCAACTAAAATCAGATAAGATACATACTAGTAAAAATCTTGTAGATATGATGACCAAGGTAGTTACAAGAGATAAACTAAATATTTATTCAACTTTATTTGGTCTTTATGGATGATAATTAAATAATGAACTTGTCCAAGTGTAGATAGTACGGTGGATGCAATAGCAATGGAGTTGCTATAATTAGTCTCCAAGTGGAAGATTGTTAGGTGTGGAGCCTGCTTATCTTCAAGGATTAGAGGATAAAATTCTAATATTATTTCAATCGGATTTGGATCCCATTCTTTGAATCACTCATGGTGTGAGGGGTTGCAAGGGGGGAACCCCCCTTGCAGGGTCTAGGGGCCGCACACCCCAGAGAATTTCTTTATTAAAATTGCCTTGTTAAATTATAATTTCATAGTCTATGTAGGCCATTGATTAAAGGTTTCTAGATCTGATGATAGAGGTTATGTTTAGGTGTTTTTACCCTAAAATGTATTGATATATGGTTGAGATGGATTATTGTGATAAATTAATGAAATATTATGCACAGAGTGGAGGTAGAAAAGGAAAAGAAGTGTAATAGGGTTTGTTACAGGATTTTGTTTCTTCCTTGTATTGTTGAAAATAATATACTGGACAAGTTTGGTGGATGTAGCCCATTTTGGGTGAATCACGTTAAATTTGACATCTCCTATTATGTACATGTTTATGTTTATTTTTTGAATGCTTGATTAATTCATTTCATAGTTTCTTTTTTTTAATTTATCCTAACAAGTGGAAGGGTTTCAAAGTGAATGGTGAAATCTTCAAATTTGAGTCATTACTAACTCACTCCAATTCTCCATATACACCACTATCATATTCAAGTTAAATAGTTACCTACAACCATCATGGTTTGGCTTTAACAAGTAAAGTGAAGATGAAGTAAGAGTTCAATGTTGAAGAAGGTCACTATAGTCTTTTTGAAGAACATCAAAGTCTATAAGGACATCAATGTTTAAAGACATCTTGAGAAGGTAATGTATACACATAATATTTTCAAACTTTTATCAATTACTGATGCTCTTTATCTTGCAAGAAGTCATCTAGTCTCAATCTCTCTGAGTGCTCGCCTTAAGTGGTGCACTAGGAAAGGGGTGGGAAGACCATTGGTGCTTCAGAAGATTATTGTCCCTTTTACCACTTGTTATCTACACACTTGTCTCCTTAAAACCATTTTCTCTAAGCTTATTATTCTCTGTTATACACTCCTTAGTCATTTTCCACCTTTTGTCCCCTTTTTCCTAGCCTAAATCCCTTTTTGACTATTTATAGTACTAGGTTAACTAGGTCACCCTTGTACTCTTGTGGGTGAAATTCATTTAGGGTCTAAGTCGGCTCTTGGTCAACCTAGCCCGTGACCTAGTGAATTTTTACCCATAAAAATACTAGGTCAACTGGGTCTACCCTGTCAGCTGAAACTCTTAGAATAGATTAGGGTTAAATCTGCCTATTTATACAAGATCATTTTGCCATTATTTAAAAAAGAGAAGAATAAGTAATAGTTATTGTGCATCTACTTATCCACCATTCTACTTGAAGATTGGGCTTAGGGTTTCATACTTTCTTTGAAGATATGGATCTTGTCTTATGGAGAAGTCTTTTGGATGCATTGATAGGTTTGTATCTTAGAGATGATTTATCCTTGTCATCCTTACATACCACAACAACCTATTGTGAAACACCTTGTCTAAGGGAGAGATTGAGGCTCAATGGGTTCATCTTCAAAGGTAAGTATTCCTAAATTTGTTCCTACTTTGTAATAGTAGATAAATATGCATTTTTAATTCTCTTCCATGCATTAGGATTCTGTATACATTGATGTGAGTATATGTCTCTTATATATGTTTACTTTTATTATTTTTTACCCTCCATTTGTGCCACAAGATTTGGTGATCACGAGATTAGACTTTACTTGTTATTAGTTTAGTGAATATGAAAACATAGGGCTTAGTTAGGGTTATTGCATAATTGTGCTTGATTGGAGTCTTTGGAACCCCTTTAGTATTATTGTTGTGATAAGAGATCCCCTAATTAGATCTAGTAGATTCACATATTGGTCATGTTCTTGATTATGTAATGTATCCCCAATCGAAAGTGTAAGTAGGATTTATCTTCTTTGAGTTAGGATTGATTTATAGACTTGATGCATTTTTGATTGCATACATCTAGTGAACCTGATGTGAATCTGACCTTTGTAGGTTTTCTTTCATATTTTTCATTATTTTATCATTTTATTTATTATTCTTCTATATTTGTGATACTAGGTAGACAAGGCCATTATAGTTTCTAACTTCTGTGCACAAGTTTAACACATAGGCACATAAAAAATGACTTTATTCTATTTGTGTAGGTCTTCATAAGATATAGGTTACTAGGTTAAATAGGTTGACCCAGTACACTTTTTGACTTTCAAAAAACATTCAAGGTTGATAGGGAAGTATAGTCATCTTCAAGACTTTGAGAAAACATATTAAGTTGATAGTGTTAGTATAGTCATCTTCCAAACTTTTAGAAAATATACTAGGTCAACACTATCGATATAGTCATATTCATAGGGTTCAACAAATAGGGAACTACAGAACTAGGTCGACCTAGTTGACATAGTTGGTAGAATTTACAAGTATAATTCAAGGCACTTCACCAACAATCTTACTTTCCTTTGCATCTTCCAACCCACCAAGGTTTCTTTATCTCTTTCTCTACCATTTCTATTATTTATTATAGTTCTATTTTTCACAATTTGTAGTCTTTAAAACTACCCCTATACAACAAACTAGGTCAACCTGGTTGACCTAGTTCTGTATTATGTCCTTTGCTTGAAAGACTAGGTTGATACTGTTGACATAGTTCTTAACATACCCTTGCTTCAATAGTGTAGTAGTGACATTGTCGACTCTATACTGTAATATTTGCATACATTGTCATCTGAACTGACACTGTATTGTGTTTCAAAGTTGGAATTAACACTTATATGCTAGTAATTATTCCACACTTTCACTTTCAATTACTTGCATGATTAGAATATATCACATAATCTAATTAGGTGGTTTTTTAATATACTATTTTCTTTCAATATTTTTATCTTTCTTGCACACACTACCAAATCACATAATTTAAAAAAAAAATTAAAAAATTGTCTATCTAAGGCCTACCTACTTGAATTTCATCACCAAGGGGGAAGTCGACTTGGTTTTTTGGCCAAGTATAAACATGTGGTTAATGGTATATATTGGAAAATCACCCAACACCCTTATCACGACAAGATTATGAAGAGATGGGGTAGGCCCTGACACCAAACTTGTACCTTTACCAACATAGATCCCTTTTAGCCTAAACATATTGAAACCATCCATAAATTGATTTATAGTTTCTTACTTACAGACAACTTCCTATCACACTTAAATCATACTCTAATAATCTAACAACATTTAGTTTGACCACTTAGTTAGCATTTAATTTCCAAGTTGACTGCTTGCTCTTTGCTCAATTGTATGTTGTATTGTAAAAAAATGTATTGAATAGCATTGGTGTAAAGTTTTTTGCTGTGTGCCTCAATTGGATCATCCTCATTGACCCAATTTATTGTGTGTTTCTTTTCATTTCTTGCTTTCAAAATTAGTTTCAAAATTTTCCTATTTTAGTACACTATCATTATATTCGACACAATCTCTTATAGACCATTTGTTTCCCTTGCATGTAATACCAAGTTGACCCTATCAACACAATATTATTTTCTACCTCCCTAGATATAGTACTAATTTGAACGTATTGACTTGTATCCTTATCAGATTATTTTATATCCCAGGTTACAAAACTAGGTTGACATTAACTTGTTGGCCAACATTGGTGCAAGGTTTTGTGTTATGTGCCTCAATTGGATCATCCTCATTAACCTAATTAATTGTGTGTTTTTTTCATTTTTTTATTTCAAAATTAATTGCAATTTTTTTATATTTTAGTACACTGTCATTTTGTTCGATACAGTCTCTTATAGACTGTCTGTTTCCCTTACATGTAGTACAAAGTCAACCCTGTTGACATAATATTCTTTTTTGCCTCCCTAGATATAGTACTAAGTCGACCCTATCAACTAGTATCCTTATTAGGCTATTTTATGTCTTAGGTTACAAAATTAGGTTGACCATGTTGACTTTGTATCCTTGTTTATTCAAATTTTAGACCCTATTTTCAGTACTAGGTTGACCTAGTCAACTCTATACTCTTATCTGTTCCTTCTTATTTCCTTGATTTTGCATTACCTTTACATTTCTTAATCCCTCTCTTTCACAATGAACTTCCTATATTAAGACAACATTGAGTTGAATTCAATGGGTATGATGAGTCTTACCAACCCTCATAGGGTCTCCCATAAGCAGATTATGGCTCCTCTCCTGGATGAAAGTAATGTTCATATAGCCATTTGCACAACAAACTATAGGACCCCTCCTCATTCCTCTTCATTTTTTAATCCTCTCTTCTCACTTGAAGATCAACTTAAATTAGAGTACACACCTGAGATGCTCTTCTTCATCTCTAAGTTTCCTCAACATCAAGGAAAGGACCCTTATACTATTTACCATCTCATGATAAGAGGTCAAATAGAAGATCCTCATTCACCTTCTCCCATGTTATCACATGTATTTGGGGATACTATCTTCTTTGCTTCTCATCCTCTTCCTTCTATTTTGACCTCTTCTTATACTATGAATTTTTATTCTTTAACTTCCTCTACCTCCATGCCTAGTATCTCTACTAACATGGCAGGTTCTACATCTAATGGGCCTCTTCCAAGACCCACTCTTCTCAATTCTTCCACTAGTGCATCATTTGATACCCATGGTAATCATGCCTCTAGTGCTACTTCTTCTCATCCCTTTACTAGTCCATCTTTTGCCACACCAGCAAATTTTGCCATTAGTGCCTCACATTCCAACAACTCTTCTCAAGCTACTACTAACACCCATAGTGGTACCCAAGCCACTAATTCCGATTCTAATGCTTCAAATAAATCCAATATTTTAACTCAAATCCATCAAATCCTATTACAAACTCTTAATCAAATAAATTCTTTTGAAACTAATAATGCAAATCAAATGATGCAAATGCAAAACCACCTTATCCATCTTCAAACCCACCCTCAAAAAATGCCATGGGGCATGCATAATCAAAATGTTCCCCTAATACTCTTTAGGATTCCTAGGGTAATTATATCCCTCAACTTACTCTTGTCAACAATATAATCAAGCATCTCCAAAATGAGCCTCTTACATCTCAAATTACTAATATCGATATATGGGTCAACTGATCCTACTCTTCATCTAAAGACATTTGGAAATCTATATAAAGGCTGGATCAAATTAAATACCTTTATTGCTACCAAGATATTATCCAAAACTCTCATGAGTGATGTTTTAGATTGGTACAACCAACTTAAAACTCATTCTATTACTAGTTTGGAAGATTTAGTGAATGTTGTAGTCCAAGAGTTCCAAACTAGTGATCTCCCTGAGAATACCTTGGCCCATTTTATCATTTATAAGGAAATTGAAACCAAAACTGAACAAACTTTCATTAAATAATGGTAGACATTGTCCAACAAATGTGAACATAACATGGCTGATGATAACCTTTTCCATCTCTTTACTAATTCTCTTTTTCCCAAGTTGAAATATTGGGTCTAGACTCTCTCTCCACATACTTTAGAGGAGTCTATTGACAAATCTAATCATAAATATTTACTTATGTATGAATTTTATCCATCTAAACCTTCTATGGGTACTTGTATATTACTTAAAAACAAGAATCATAATTACCAATGATGGTGTCACAAACTCTTATGACACCATTCACAATATTCAAGCTATTATTCCTAACCAATCTTTAAAATTGATTCCCTCTTCCAACCAATTTATCAATCCTCATTTATCTTCACCTAATAACATCAATACTCACAAAATTTTATCCTCAATATAATTACTAAAACATTTACCAAGGCCTCTTCCACTAGAAATTAATCCTACTCAACCCATGAAATCTTGGTACGATCCCGATATTTTTTTTGGTTTCATGCTAGTTGGGGTTATTATCATGAAACTTGTAGGAAAATTCATAATTTGGCTATGGATTTGCTTCTTGGTCCCAAATTTGACCATAATTTTATCATTTGGAAATGTCAATAAGCCTATGACATTACTTTCAAATCCCATGAAACAAATACTAAATCTCATGCTTTGAATCAAGTTAATGATCATTTGGCCATATATAAAGATCCTTTTCCAAATCACCATGATACCTAAGACAAGCCCACCCATTATACTAATAATTTCAAAAGTCTTATTGATCAAACTCCTAAATAGAATATGGTTAATATGACTAACATGTGAAGGGTGGTTGCTTTCATTGATCCTCAACCCATCTACATACCTCCATTGTCTTGCACATTTCATGTTACCCAAGATTCGTATCCAACACACTTAAATGAGTTGGGTCAAGGTGAACTTATAAATTTTTATGAACCAATCCCAACTCATCCCTTGGATAACACTTCTCATACTATTTCTACCATCCCTCCATCTTCTTTATCTATCACCAATGACACTCAAGCTTCTATTAAAACTTCTTATAGAAATTATTGAAACCATCCTACATTAATTGATTCATATTCTCAACATAATCTACAAAATTTCCCTCTCCCTAAACCTTCTACCTATTATCAACATAAATTCTAATGTACTTCAGCACCTTCTGAGGACCTCCTTTAACACCATATACCTCTTTCTAATAATTTTCTTATATGTTATGATGAATGGGATCCTATCATGGAACTCACTAATCTCCCATCCCAAATCCCATTTATCGAGCTTATGAGAACCTCTCCACATCATCATAACAATCTTATGCAAATTTTGTTTGAAATGAACATCTTTCATCCTCCCCTAGCAGGACATGAAGCAACCTTATTTGGATCTTAAGATAACATATTACAATAATGTGAAGATATGTCCATACATGCTGATGAAACAATGAACACTTCTCTTTCCCTCAAATTCACCATTGCTTCCATGATCCCTGATGAGATTTTAATTTGTGCAGATGAGCCTCCTCTTTTCATTAGTGTCTAAATTGGTGATATCCAAGTCAAGCATGCCTTGATTGATGAGGGTTCTAGAACTTGTGTTGCCCCTCTCAATTTTATCAAAACACTTAGATATTTCAAATGCAATATCAAATCCACACACAACACATGTCAAGTCTATGATCGAAGGAAAATGCCTCATTTAGGTTATGTGTGGCTCCCCATTATTATCCCACCTATCAATATTCATGTGAAGGTGATGATTTTTAACTTTCTTTTATGTTACAACATTCTACTTGGTATGCCATAGACTCATCATGTGAAAGCAATTTCCTCTTCTACTTGCTAATGCATTAAATTTCCTCATAATGGATCCATATATAGGATTTAGGGTGATACTAACCCTTGAAATTTCAAATAATTCCAAGATGGGGGTGTATTCAAAATTACTACCCTTGAACTCTTGCCAAGCATTCCATTTTAAGAAGCTCAATGCTTTAACTTTCCTATCAATTCCACTTGAGATTACAATGGTCATCCTAAAATCATCAGGAATACTCCCCCTAACCTCCTAGATTCTAATAATGATGAGCCTAATGAGGTCAATCTCAAGATTAAAACTTTCAATCTCTCACCTCACCTCATCTCTTAGCTTCTTACTTTTCTATAACCTCATTCTCATCAACCACCTTGTGATGACATCCCCACTGTCTTAACTAAGACTTGACACTCCATTCATTAGACCTCATCGAATGACAATGTCATCCCTACCTATGTTATTGATCTTCATATGCTTGTTTACAATGATGGTTATACCTTAGATTATCCATTCTTAGGAGGTCTTGTTCAGGGTCATGATGCTAATATTTTCCTTTATCATTCCTCTTTGCTTTAGTATTTCAGTGTATCTATCTATGTTCCATCATATATCATTCCTAATTTTAGCATTTTTCCTCTTTATCATAGGGTAGAGATGGTGTGAACACCTCCAATTTCAAAGAAACTTGTAGGAGTATGCTTATGGATCATGCTATGATTAGGACCTATCAATTTACTATGTACCATGACCATTATAGCCTATTTATCCTTGAGATACATGGAAATCTCTTTTAACCTTCCATAGACCCTGCCCCCCTCAATAGAGCCTAGTTTGGATCTTGTTTCCATATTTGCTTTAGCTGAGTCTATTACCAATTCTGATATTATCTCGATGATGGTTTGTTTCCTTTATCGTAGCTAGCTCCTTTACCCACAAAATGGGTTGATCAACCTTACCAAGATCCTTCCGCTTCTGTTAGACAACCTCCTATGAATACACCTACTAAGACTACTCACAGGAATACCTTTTACTTTCACAACATAGATAATCATTCATGCATGCATTATTATAAGTTGTGCCAATATATTGACACTTTGCATCCTACTACCATTTAGTCCTCAGACAAGGCTATACCTCCCCCAAAGTACTACCTGATTATATTCCTAAATATGGATAGGTATATTATCTCTATCACCAATGTGGTACCCATCACATCGATCATTATCGCATCCTTCAAAAACATCTTAAAGATCACCTTTTAAATATTCTTGTACCTTCTATCATTCTTCCCATAGGTCAATCTCACAAGAAGGATCCCCTTTATTCCCCCATGGTTCTACCTACTATGGCTCCATATCCTCCTATGGATCCTTCTCCACCTATGAATCCCTCACCCGTGGACCTTCCCTCACCTATGGATCCTTCTCTACTTGTGAGTCCCTCACCTATGGATCCTTCCCCACTGGTGATCCATTCATCTCCTATATAAATCACTCCCATGCATTCTATTGAGCATCCATTATATCCCTCCTTAACATGATCCATCAAGCATTCTTACCTTTTTTTTTGAGGAGATTAGACATGAAGTATTTTAACAATTTTTGTTGAAGATAGATGAGACATTAGCTGCATTTCACATTTAACTTCATTAAGACTTATCAGATGTTCTAGATAATATGTGTGGACAAATCTATCAATATTAATGAACACATGCATTGTGTTCTTACAATTTCATTTAGATTGGACGTGTGCTCCAACTTCATATTTATCTATTTTTTATATCTTTTGACATTGTGTCAAATTCTTATCTATCTTATATGGTGATTTGTATTTATCACTTTATATTACTTATGATGTCATTTATGTTTTCTTATAAATTTGTTCTTTATCATTGCCTTCTTTTTATTCAATTTTCTTTCTTAAATATTTGCTTGTTCTCTTTTCATGATTGTCTGCTATCTTATCTCTGTAAATACAAATAATTATTATTATGACTTGGTTATGCAAACCTTTCTCCCTTTAGTCATTATTTCTATACCAAGTGATCAGTTAGAAAACAATTCATCTCATTATAATCTCTTAGTACCAGTCCAATTTGGATATCCTTTTATTACACTTTATTACCTTTAAAAAACTAAGCATACACATGGTTGAGACTTGAGATAACATGCTGGTTCATAGTTAAGCCTAAGTGTCCTAGTCAGTCTTGTCATTGGTTAGTTAGATTCCTTTAGCTAAATCATAAAGCTCATTCATGTGTATCACTCTATATCTCATGATTGGTCATTTCAAGTCTGTATAAAGGAGGAATATTAAAAAATCCATAAAAATATTCAAAATCCAAATCATTTAACAAAAGGCAATGATCCAAAAGGCAACATTCAAAACTCTCAAAATTTAAATCACACTAATAAATGTGATTCAAAGCACATATCATTTTTTATAATCAAATATCAAAATCCACAGTTGGCCTAAAAATAGATCCAAGGTCCATTAGGGTGTGGTAGGCTAGTAAATTAGAAAAGGAGAATAAAAACATATTTTAGTACTACCTACTTTCTCACACTAGTACCCAATCTTCATAATAGACCAATGACTCTATAAGGGGTCTTGAGGAATGGGGAACACGTCATGGGAAGGTAGGTCCATTTTGATTTTGTTTTTCACAATATAACTTCATGATTTGGTATTAGTAGCATACTTATTTACCTACACAGATTTGTGTCTATAACAAACATGTTTCCTTTGTACATTGATGGTCACTAGTCACTTAGTGCTTTCTCATGTCCTTAGCGTGCCTCATGTATTCTAAGGTATTCTCATAAGATGCGTAAGTTATGATTTTTACATTCCTTTTTTCACTCCTTACAACCCTAATATTTCACCTTGAGAAATATTACTTTGTTCACTAATCACTCCCCTGGGGATTCCATTTGTGAGTTGCATTACAAGACCATGGATAGGACTTGGCCTTCCTCACAAATTACCAAAATTTCACATTACTATTACCAAAATCCCTTATTACCAGATTTTCACATTTATTCCACCTCATTGGTGTTCCCTTTGTGAATTGTAGTGTAAGACCATGGATAAGACCTGGCCTTCCTCACAATTTTTTTAAATAATCCAAATCACAATAAAAATTACATGTGTCAAATATGCAATAAGATGTGATTGATTATGAAGTTAAAAATCATTGACATGATTCCCATCTTGATTTAATATGTTTTATACTTGCTTACTTAATCTATTTCACTTTTATCTTCTTATTTTCCAATTGCATGTAAGAATCCAACCATTTTTCGTAAGTTTTTCATACTTCCCAGCTTGAATTAGTGTGATTAATTTAAGACCAATTTTTCCAATTATACTTCCCAACATGATTTAGTATGATTGAGTCACTTAATTGATTTATTTTTATACCATTGTTCTTTCACGTGATTTCCATTTTATTACATTATTATCATACTTCCCAATGTGATTTAGTGTGATTTTACTTGTTCTAATTTGGTGCCAAATCTTTTCCATGGTTTAATACAACATTTTTTACCTATTTTTTACCACTATTTGGTTTGTTATACTTAGTAATTTTTTTGTCATTACATATTTTCCAATGTGAAATACTGTGTAATACGTTTGTTTTTGATTGATTATACTTTAACAAAGTCTTTTCACATGTTTCTTTTAACTATGCATGTGTCCTACATAATATAAAAAAGAAACCAAAACACATATATTTCCTAAATAATATATAAAAAAAGCTAAATAAATATGCTAGAAATAAATATATTCATGCATCCACAACCACAACCACAATACAAACACATAAGATCAACATCCAACTACCAAAATGAAAGACCTCTCTATATATATCATGTGTTATTTATACAAAGTAAAAAAATACATCACTCCAACCCTAAGGTTGGGATCTATCATATCTATCTCATAACCTAGACACGCTACCCATAGATGCCTTAGTCCCCTCAAAATAGTACGCTATAAAGAGGCTATCTAAGATCTCAAACCTGTCACCTATCCCTATAGGTTGGCCACTTGAGCCTGTAACTATGCTACCTGAGTCATAGTAGCCATGTGCATGGCTCTCTCCTAAGCCAAGGATTGACATGCCTATGCCTCTCCCACTCCCACCCATACTAGTGGCTATAGCTTATCCCTATGTGCTTGTAATTTCCTCATGACCTCTCTTGCTATTTTGAACCAACTCACTTGAGTTAGGGTAGATAGTACCATGAGATCATCCACTATGGCAAGGTTATATGGAATCAATGCCCCATCCAACCTAGGGATCCCCATTTGGTCTCCTCATCCATATAATTTTCAAAATTCACACCAGATAGATATAAGATTACAAATATATCTCAAAAGCTATCTATCTATAATCTATCTCAAAAAAACTTAAAAAAAATTCAACCATTTATTACTTGTTTGCATGACACCTATCATTGTATTCCCATCTGAATGACCATCGACCATGGTCTTTCCATCGAATAGTGAAAATAAAATATGTAATATAGGTCCCAAATTGTATGATAAAATTAAAATGTCATGACATATGATAAAGCCAAGTACGTGCTAAAGAAAAGTTGAAGTTAAATCATAAGTTGATGATATTGATGTACATGGGGAAGGAATCATACCACCTAATGTGAAAATGTTCAAAAAAATCTAGATATATAAATGATAATAATCATATGTCAATGTAGTTGTAAATTGTAGACGTTAAAACTGAGTATATGCAATACCTGTTAACAATTTTGACCTGACGGGTCAAATTATCACCCCTATCATTCATATCTTTACCTGCCATGCTAATTTGTATTGTTTTTCATTAGGTTAGTCTTTATAATTCCTTTAACTGATCATTTTAATCCTTGATTAACATTTCTTAAGTGGGGTGAGTTGATGTTTTATCCTTCATTTGTCTTGTGCTTATCTAGTCATTTTTTGGCCTTTTCGAGCCATTTTAAATGGTGAGAAGAGTATAGAGTGCCTTGATAAGTGTAATATAACATTTCAAGGTCAATTTATACCTAACATATGAAAAATCAAGTTGATCACATTTTGGACTAACTTCATGACTCATTTTCATGCAATTTTGACCATTTTTGTGACCTTTAGGGAAGGTTTTGTAAGGTTTTGATTGTATATGATCATGTGGAATTTTAATTTCATCATGATGCACTTTATTAGACATTTTAGAGACTGAATAACACATTTTAAAACATTTAAATCAAAGCTCCTTAGTAAATTTGACTTTTTAGTGCAAAAATAGGCCTTTTTATTAGATACATACAGGTTTTCAGAGGTTTTTTGTGTGAAAAACATATTTTAGACTTAATTTAGTCCCAAAAAGGTCATATCAATGGTTTGGAGGAGGTTATAGATGAAAAAATGGCAAAAAACTACTTTGCTCCTATATCACCCTTCTTGGACAACTCTAGGAAGGCTTAAGGTTTTCACTCGGTATGGCTAGGAGAGAGAGAGTTGAGCTAGAAGATATTGAAAAATGATAGGGAAACTATTGGAATTAAAATTTTTTGTATTGTTTTTTAGTTTCATCTCCCCATATTTATGAATAATTGCTAATAGTGTAGGGGTGTCCAGATGGCCTATTCATCCAGATAGGGTCCAAGTTTTATTTTATTTCTTCACTTCAAAATTAAATGAGGAGGAATGGTTTTGGAGGGGTAATTAAAGGGTCAAATAAGACCTATTAAATTGGTTTCATCAAGTAAATCCTTCCAAGAAGGTACTTATATCATAAAACCTGATTTTTATGTTGTCCTTGTGAATGATCTTCTTGGTCAATTTCAGAGTAGGACCTAGGTTATCAAGAAAGTGCCTTGTTTTTCATAGGTTATAAATTTAATTATTAACTTAATAACTAATTCATGCAATAAAATATTCATAATCCTCCAGATTGAGCATAATCTCCTTTGGGATGTTTTTGGTGAGTAAGTCTCTTTAACAAGGTATAGCTTAGTTAACGAGTTTTAGAGATTAAAAATTACCTTAATGAGTACATCATAATATTATCAATGATAGTGCACATATAAGTCTACTTCAATCTTGGAAAGTAGTTCAAATGAGGTTCAAGATTCCATACTCTCTTAATGTACCAAAGAGCACTTTAAGGTCTAGTAGTGTACCTTCATCTCTAAACCTTGGTGAACAAGTTGGAACTATAGGTTATGATCGTGGTACTGTTAATGAGCATGTGTGAACATTAATAACACTAAATTTACCCCTCTACATCATCCTAGCATCAAGTATGCACAAGATGGAGAGATAAGTAAATGCCTTCATGGAAGCTTTGGTAGGTGTTAAGGTCAAACAACCACCTACAATAGTCATATGAAGCAGAGTTCTAATGAAGCAAGAGACTAGTTTTGAGCTAAAAATCAAGGTTTATAGAACACAACATATGGCATATACATCAAATAAGGTGAAAAATCTCATGGAATTTTTAGTAGCTCATGAAAGTGGTTAGTAGGTCAAGTGATGACAAATGATATAGATAAATCTCCACCTACAATAGTCATATGGAGTAGGTGTCACAAGAAAATTTGATGGGTTTTAGGAGCTCAGTCAAAGTGTTCAATAATTCCAAGTGATTTCACATCAACCAATCCAAGAGAATATTAAAACCCTAGAAAATTTCAATTATGAAGAGTTAGTTTTGATGGAGAAATAACATTACAATTTTCCTTATTCAGAGAAGTTAAGGTATTTTTGTGTTGTTTAAGGTAAGGGGTCATCCTTATTTTCATTACTCTTTAAATTTACTTATGATAATTTAGTGTTTCTATAAGATAATTTTGAACATAGAGGATCAATGAAGTTTGTAAAAACCATAAACTCTCTTTAGACCAACCTCTTATGAGCCATCAGTCTGTACACAAGGTCTAATGACCACCTACAATAGTCACCTTGAAGATTATTCAAAAGTGTCATGTTCAAAAAATACTTAGGCAAGCAGTGGAAGGGTTGGTTGGAGGGTGAATGCAAAATTTCAAGAGCAAGTGTGATGTCACATGCTTGTTCAAGTTCTCTACCTCACATTCTCCAACATGAGGGTTTTAGTGCATACAATAGGGTTTACAAGCCTCTTAATGACTAATTTTTGAAGTGAAGATCAAGGTCTTTATCTTAGGTAAGAGCACATAGTGTAAGGGTTTCAAAGTTAATGGTGAAAGCTTAAAATTTGAGTCATTACTAACTCACTGTAATTCTTCATATAGGCCACTATCATATTCAAGCTGAATAGTTACCTAAAGCCTTCATGGTTTGGCTTTAACAAGTGAAGTGAAGATGAAGTAAGAGTTAAATGTTGAAGAAGGTCACTAGAGTATTTTTTAAGAGCATCAAGGTGTATACGGACATCAATTTTTAAAGATATCTTGATAAGGTAGCTCACTACAAGGTAATAATATTAAACACCTTAAATGACCACCTACAACCATCCTTTTTAGGGCTCAGATAGTGGTATTGGTATGGAGTCAAAGGTGGATTAAAGGTTATTGGTAAGAGAATGGAGTTTTTTGAACCCAAATTTAAGGTAATAACATCATAAAAAATACTAAGAGACCTAATCATGATGAAGAAACCTTACCTCCCTCAATACATAGTCAAAATCATCTCCTATAGCCATAGTTTAGCGCAAATAGTGGTATGTAAGTAAGTTTGGCCACAATGTTGAAGAGGGTCTATGGGGTTATTATGAAAATAAAGTGTTCAAGGAAATATAAATAAGGTTATTCATGGACCAATTATTACTTAACACAATCAAGAACTCCAAGATAGGCACCTACTACCAGCTCATTCAAGTTTATCATCACGAGATTATGTTAGGTGGGAAAGAGGTGATTATTATAAATTGTAAGTTTGTTGATCAAAAAAGTTTATTTAAGATGGTATGAGGTAGTTAATTATTAATAAATACATCATTAAATCTAAAATTCTAAGCACAATCTTATAGTCTATTTCTAGCATCTATAGTCATGACCTCTAGATGGAGATTGGTAGCATTATGTACACTATGCATGATCTAGGAAGGGTAGGAGAAAAGAGATAGAGTTAAAAGTGTTAAGTGGGAAAAAATGGGTTGTTTAGACCTATCCAAGGTATTTATCATCTTTACCTTTTCCCTACAATCTGAAACTCAGTCTAGACATTACTTACAACCATCTTACTTGGGCTTAAATAGTGGTATGTGAAGATGGTTGGATAAAGATGGTTGACAAGTTTGTGAAGATTTATGAAGGATTTAAAGGTATATATATCATCCAAGACATTTATATAAACTATAATCAATATCTCACTATCCTCCATTCTAGGCCTAGTGAACCCAAGATCACGACTTACAACCAATAAGACCTATTTGACTATATGTTGACACTTAATAGGTAGAATTGAGAAGAGAGTGGTGTATTTTGATGGTTGGAAGAAGTGTATGAAGATATTTAAGAGTATGAACATATTAATGACATCATTTTGGAGTTAAAATACCTCATAAAGGCAATTCACCTCTTCCACAATGAAATAACCACCTACAACTTTGTTACTCTTGACTGTGTAGTGAAGAAGATTGATTTCAAGTGGAATTGGACAACAACAATGATAAATATAATTATAGGAGATTGAGTCACATGATGAGGGAGTAAAAAATTTCTAATTAGGCCTACACAAGAGATCAAACTCAAAACCCAAATAAGAATTCTAGTATGGACCAGGAGACTTGTGTATCAATTGATGAAGAGAAACTTATGTGAGGAATAAGGAAGAGTTAGGGTGTTTTCATAAGGTACCAGTGGATTGATCAGGTGAATACATACCTAATACATGTTATGAACACCCTAAATAACACTTAAAAACCTATAAAACATCAAATAGACACCTACAATTGATAAGATTGCCTACAAGACTAGTGAGGCAAACAATGCTTAAGAGACCCAAATGATCAAGTGATGACAAATGCAAGTTGCTAGTGGATTGGTAGGTCATGTTTCATTTCCATGAAGGCCAAAAAACATGATTAGTGCTCATCCAAGGTAATAAAAACTCCTGAGAACAAAGATTCTAAGTACAACTCAATCATAGACCTATTGAAAACTCAGACAACCAACTAGCTAAGTTTTGGGAAATTTGAGTTTTGAGGCCTCTATAGGCATGATATAGCTATGAAATTTTCTAAAGTTGGTGTTCATGAGTGGATTTAGGTTTCCATGTTCTTGGAAAGGTCATATCAATAGTGGACATATCCATTGTTTTGTCTCATACCTGGGTCACTTCATTTGCAGGGTCTAGTCAAGAGACCTAAAGGTCCACTTGAATTCAAGAACACAAATCAAGCATTAAAAATCTCATGAATGGATTTTATGGAGGTAAAAATTCATATTAATTATATAAATACACTCTCAGGTGGAAAAACACCTCAATTCTCAGTCTAAGTGCCCTTGAGGGCTTGTAAAAGTAAGACAATCTCAAACCCCAAGAACCCTAACTAGGCACCAAATGCGTACAGGAGAATGTTGAACCCTTATAGAGCATTTAAAACCATGGAAGAGATTTATTTTAAGGTGTATGAGCTTCTCCCAGCATTTGGAATGATCTCTTAGACCCAAAGCCCATTTTTGACACCTCTCATGCTCAAGGAAAGCTAAGACAATCACATGAGGAGCAACTTTAGATGCTCGTGCTATCTCTCATAATTTACATGGGACCCAGTGGTTTTTAAAGGTTTTAGAGGGGTCCAATAACAATAATCTTGTGGCATTAGGAGGTCATTTGGACATTTATTCTTTCTAAACAATCGTTAAGACCCCAAACAGGTCTTAAACCATCCTAAACCCCGAATTGTGACCAATTTGCAAAGATGGACCTCAAATGCACATCAAATGCCACAATTTTCTCCTAAAACATACCAAAGGTTGGATTAGATCTTAGAGGATCATCCACATGTTTTTTCTCTACCTTCACTTGTATAAAATAGTATAAAAACTATATTTTTTCATGATTTTGAGCTTAAACAAGGGTTTTAAGAGTGTGAAATGATGCCAATCAATGGGGAAGGTAGCTCAAAACATGTTTTTCCTATCCAAGCTTAAACATTCAGAGGAAATCACATATAAGTGCCCAAAACATTAAGATCTTTTGAGCCAGTCAGAAAACTTTTTAAAAAGGCAAGCTTGCCAATGGCCATTTCAAGGTCTTGTACCTCCATAGTGTCTCAGACCACCAAATTTGACATGGAGCATGGTGAAAGCATGGGTAAAGTGAATAAAACATTTTTTTGGAGTTTAAAATGTGTGTGGGGTCTTAGGAGAAATATCTTCACTTTCTAGGCCTAAGAGGGCTAATTAGGCCTAATTTGATCGAAAGAATGTGCTAAAAAAGACTCTTACACCCAGAGTTAGGACACCAAATTTTGTGTGGAGATATAAAGTGATAAAAGGTATTTGTAAATATTATTAGTTTCTCATTATCATCTCCATATTATCCCAAACAAGGAAATTTTCTAAAAATAAGGTTACAAGGAATTGTGAAGGAATTCATGGTTTTGGTGCAAAGTTGAGTATTTGTGAGTGCTTTAGGTCTTCAAAAGTCTTGTTACAGGTATAATATGATTTTGGGAGATCATCCATGAATAAATTTTCAATATTTCAATAAAAACCCAATTTTTCTCTTCTACACCTTAGTGAAGGAGGAAGAATTCAAGGAGTGAAAGTATTAAATCAATGCCTAATGGTTCTTAATAACCTTATCAAAACTTATCCATGAAGTGATACACAACATAAGGAGTTAGGTGAGTCATGGTTTCATTTTTATGAAATTTTCAAAGGTGGAAAAGGTTTAAACTCCAATAACATCTTCTTTCCTCCTTCTTATGCCAAGGTTCAAGACAAAGTCAAACTTGCCTTTCGGAAATCTTCTAAGAGCCTATCAAGCTGGAATAATAAGTTGAATAATTATAAGAGTTTAAAAGGAATTGTTCTAAGTATTGAAGACATATTTTAAAGGAGGAGACTTCTTCACCAAAAATATAGTGAGTTTGAGCAAAGATTTAGGTACCTATGTGGGTCAAACACCACAAATCAAGGATGATGTTAGGACCCTTCGTCCTAACCATCTGTTTGTAGTTTGTTTATTTAATAAAAGTATATGGACACATATGATTTGTAATACTTCCCTAAAGCTTATTATAATAGTATAATGTAATAGTGTAATAGTATATTAATCCCACATTCATGGGGAACAATAGTTATTTAGTGATATGTTGCAATAAATAGGAGCTTAGTCTAGTATGAATGTATCCACAAATTGTATTGAATTGAGCTTACTCAAAGGAGGTTTTCCCCTTTAAGAGGATAATAATTATATGATTTACCCAATGTAATATATTTCTACTTATTTGAGTTAATACATTGATGATTTTCATAGTTTATTTTGTGTATTTGTAATTATCTACTAACTTGTTCAGGAAGGATCCTCACATCTGCTATCAAAGCACTTTTCAAGGCCAATTTTTTTTCTACTACCCATCGTATGCTCTCATCTTAATGTAATAGGACCCTAGTGATCATAAAGTGGTAACAAATCCATTTCTAACCCTTTCATGTCACAGTCTAGATTTGCAGTTTCATTTTGGCAACAAGCTGTCATCACTATGAATATTAATAGTTTTTCTACTCAGATGCATTATGATTTATTCTTCCTCCAAATCCTATCATCTATTTCAAATCAGGGTAAAAACCTATTGGTATAATTATGGGAAGTGCTTGGACATAAACCCTAAAACTTATTTTTAGGAGTACCACAGGAACCCTGAAGTAGCTGGGCCATTGAAATGACCTGCTAGTGAAAACGGTAATGACCCTATATCTTAATTGACTAGTTCCAACCCATGAAGAAAACCAAGATCTATCATTTAGGGGTAAATTTGTGGCTAATTTTTTTTGGAGAGTGGTACTCATTCAAAAAACATTGGTGGTCAGAGGGATTTTTAAAAAACTTTAGGCAGTCATTCAAACTTGGGGCCCATCTCCATCCTATCAGTTTTAGATGACTATTAGCAAAGTGTTAGAAGACTTACCATTAGGTAATTGATATAAACCAAAAAAAAAAAAGAAAAAAAAACCCACCATTCGCTCAAACTACCATCCTAGAGATTCACTAGCTCAATTTGTATACCCCACCATGGAGTGGGGTTGAAATAATGCCGAGAGATGAATTCCCAGGTCAACGCTTTACTAAAGAACTTATGGGGAGGTGTAATGTCCCCAATTTTCTATTATAATGGTTTAATTAATTAATTAAATTATTATGAAAATAAAATTGACTTCTTTTAGAAGTTTCCTGGGAAGGCTTTAAAAAGAAGGGGAAAGCAAAGCATTGGCATTATCTAATATCTTCTTTTGAAAAAAATTATTCTGAGAAGCTTGAATCGGTGATTCAGCTGGAATCTCTGAGGACGAAACCCTTCAGTAGATTGGCGAAGAGTTGGACGAAAAACCCAACGCTTTATCAGAGGTGGATTCGAGACGGAATCCAGATTGTGCATAGTGGTCAGATCGGGAGCTTCAGAGGCCATTCACGGAGTATACCAGGGTTCAGCTTATGCAAATGGGTTCCAGGTATTTATTCATTGTTTAGCCCCCAGATTTATATTTTATTTGCATATCGGGTTTGGGTACGGAATCCGTACGGATAGACAGATAGGCACCAGGCCGTACCAGCAGGGTCAGGGAAAGAAAAGGGCATAGTTCAGCCGCAGGGTTATACAGAGACCGGCATCGGCATATAGACCGACATCGGCCGATTATCTACCGACGTCGACAGTCAGACAGGCAGAGGTCGCCTTCAGACGACCGACGGCGGTAGGGTATCGACCGACGTCGGCATCCTCAGCGACCGACGTCGACGACTGTGTTTTCTAGACACAGCAAGCCGAGAGTACGCAATCCCAGGTTTTTTTTATTCCCAGTTTAGTAGTTGTTATAATAATTGGGTTTCGAGACCAATCTGTAATAATTTTATAACATCTGGGCTATAGTATCAGTTACATTTGGTTTAATATCTTTGTCCAATTGATTGAATGCTATAATTAGTGAAAATCAATTTTATTTGCTTTCAAATCCTAGTTTGGGATCTTTCAGGAGGTGATGAAATTCTTGCCACAAGCCAAGATGCAAAAAATATGATACAAAAAAATATGTATTGTTTTATTGCTCATATGATACAAAAAATATGTATTGTTTTATCACATTCTTCTTTAGGGGTCACCCATCTATGATGAGTATCTTCTCCTCTATTTGATCTGAACTCTTGTATATGTATTTTTGTGATACTTGTAAATAAGGGTGAATTATGTGAGATATTTTTTTTACCTGTTTACTTTATTTTTCATATGACTATTCTAAAAAAAATATTCACATAGTTTTTTATTTTCTTGTTAAGGTTTGTAAATTCATTTTATCCAATATCCCATCTACTGATCTATTTGTGTTTTTGTTTCATCTATGTGTTCTTTCTATAATGATTTTTTCTTCCCTTAATGCCTTGATTTTGACTTTGTTTATAGTTAAGTACTTTTATATATTTTCTATTTGCCTTTATTTCATAATTGAAATTTAGATAGCCCATAACTCGCACCCACACAACACCACTAGGTGATAAATAACCCAAATAAGACCTTGATATTCTTCCAATTTCACAACTCTACATTCTTCAATTTATTTTGTAGTGTGTATAATTTTTTTTTATCCACCTTATATTATTTCCATTCTATAATAGACTAAATAAGTTTGTTATGGAAATATCTAAACCAGGATATTTATATTTCAATACCACTTCAAAGAAGTCCCCTTCAAATTAGAAATTAATTTTTTTCTTTCTTTCTAAGAAATATGTACACTTAAATTATCCTTTTCCTTTGTAGATTTATCTTTCTTTTTTCTTCCCAAATTCATCCCTTTCCTTCGCAAGTGTATCTTTCCCCCTCTCAAATTTCCCCATAACATCCTTCCGCATGATGATCTTGAAATTAGTTTTATCCCTTTCCCTGGAGAAATTATCATCAACCTTAGGCAAATTTCTACTTTTCCTTCGCAAATTTTACCTTACACTCCTGTTCAACCTGACCTCCTATAACCTTCCTGAAAACAAATTTATCCTTATCCTTGGCAAATCTATCATTATCCTTTCTAAATTTATCCTTTTCCATCACAATTTTCTCAAATTTCTTGGCAAATTAATCCTTTCCTTTCATAAATCTATCCTTTTCATTTGCAAATTCCACCTTGGTCTCCTCCCGCTTGTTCCATGAACCTCCTTTAAGATTCTTCCATGAAATATTCTCTTTCTCCTTGGCAAATTCCTTCATAATTGACTCTTTGGTCGTCTTATGTTTTTCGGCCACAGACCCAAAATCTTGACCTCCTCTAACCATTTCTAAACTTTCTTTATGAGTACTTTTCAAAGCATTAATTTTTTGTGTTTTGTTTGATGCCGAAGACAACCTTGTTAACCTTGGCTTTATATGCAACATTCCAAATAGGTTTGGCAACAGGGTCCTTGCCCTCTTTCTCTTTGTGAATTGAACTTGTGATTGAGTTTTATGCATCATAGTCTTCATCATTTTGAGGATTAGCACTAAAGGAGTTAGAAAAAGTGTGAATAAAATGGGGTATCTCACCTCTGTCAACTGCGTTAAGGGTTTTACTACTCACATACAAAAGTAGTCCATTTTTGGTAATGTTAGAAGAGGCTTCCAGTTGAAGGGAATTTTGAGTTAATGCACTGTGGTATTTGAATGGGAGCCTTTTAAATCAATGAGAAACACATGTTAATGTGTTTCTATCATGTATTTCATTGATAGCTTCTGTTAAAAAAAAACATTGGTTAACTATTTATTCAGTGAAGATAATAAAATGGGATACAAATGTTAGGGTTTTATCAAGGGTTTAAATTTAACCCCTAGACAATGAATTACCTTATTTATTTTTTTAAAAAAATTGAAAATTTGGCACGCGCGCGCGCGCGCGCGCGCGCACACACACACACACACACACACACACACACACACACACACACACACACACACACACACACACACACACACACACACACACACACACACACACACACACACACACACACACACACAAAAAGAGTTATTAATTTTTTTTAATATTTATTAGATAATATTTTATTGTAGGGTTTCTAATTTTTACACCTCCTAACCTTGTCACTACCTTTATTACCTTTGGGCTCTCCTTATACACTTATTTCTATGCCTCTTGGTTTTCGGTTTGTGAGACTCTTATGGCAAGAAATTTGGGAATAAAATTAGGTTCTCCTCATAAGTACTCACACTATATTATTATATTTTCTTCCTTTTCATGCTTCTAATTATAATTAATTATTTTTTATAAAGATAGGCTAATGGTCAAGAGTGATATTTTGTCGCTTAGGGTTAGTTTTATTTTCTTGTGGCAAAAATATTTTAGTCTATATACATGTTTCTCATCCATATTTTCTCTCTATCATGATGAAGTATTAATCTTGTTTTAAATTGTATCATCTCCCTTTATACATTTTTTTGTAGCTCAATCCCTGTCATGTGCATCTTTATCTTTACTATTTTCAACCTCTTTTTAGCACACTATAGTTGATTCTAAGATTGTATTATTTTATAAGGTAAAAGTCTAGAAGTGTCTAAGCTTCTTGGTCTTTAGGTTATTTTTTTTAGTGGATAGGTGTAATATCTCTTGTTTTAATCATATTTAACACCCATTATTGGCTTTAGGAATATGTATGGAGGAGGAAAATGGAAAAGGCCAAAAGATTTAAAAACCAAGATATTAAAGCAAAAGGAAAAAAAAAGATAATTTCAAAAGGAAAAATATATTTCAAAAGTGAAAAGCACACTAAAAGATGTGGGCATATCATGTGCACACCCCTATCTTAGTTTAAGTTTAAATTGCATAATTGGCCTCATGATTGATCCAAGGTCCATTATAGTGTGATATGCCAATAGATTAGGGTAGGAGGATTTATATATATATCATTAATATCACCTTATTTCTCACATAAGCACATTATCTTCACAGTTGACCAATGTATCTATTGGAGTCTTGAGGAATAAGGAAAACATTATGGGAAGGTAGGATCCCTTTATATATTTACACATTTAACCTTCATAGAATGATATTTATACCTTAATTGTTAGCCTGAGTTCATGCTTGCTGGGTAATGTTTTCTAGAGCCACTGATGTAAAAAAATCTTAGATTTTTTAAATCGATTGGAGTGTCTTATTTATGATAAAGCTTGTGTTCTCACCTTAGTGACACCCTATTTTATATCCCTTTCATTTCCCCCCTTGATAGAAAGATTTTTTTCTGAGTCTCTCCCATCTTTTATATCTCTTATTGTCCACATTTACTAGACATGCTAGCATTGTGACAGGTCTTATTGTTAAAAGGTTTCCCTTTGAACTTGACACATTTGAATAGGCTACATCTTTGAGTTATTTCAAGATATTATCTTGGTCATTGTCTTATTATTATAAGATTTATCTTAGTTAGGTTTGGGACTCGATCTTTTATTGTCAATTTAATGGGTCATTTGGACCTATTCTAGCCCTCTCTTTATGACAATCTAGTCTCATTTATACCTTTTGTGCTATATTTCATGTTGTTTATATCTTTATTCCCATTTACCCTAATTTTGGTTTAAATAAAAATAAGGAATAAACTTGTTTAAGCTAAATAGATACAAGCAACCATGGAGGAAAATATAAAATTCAGATCTATTTAACAATCTATGATGCAAAACAAGTCAAAATCCAATAATTAAAACTAGACTAAGTAATGTAAATGTCAAAGGGGTGATGAATGATCACACCCATTTGTTATTATGGAAATATGTGATTATATATGGAATGTATAGACTATGTGAATCCTTATCTTATAATTTGGAAATTGGGTGATGCTTCAAAACATACCCATTCATTGAGATAGACCCATTCCTATGTTGGATAGACTTGTATGGTTGTGATTGGTCTGCCTATGACTAGGCTCATCTTATTATGTTTGGGTTCATCTTGTTAGGGTTTTACATTCCAATTTTTCTATTCCTTGTGCATTTATTATTTCATGTTACACATTTACCTTTACTTCATAAATATGATGGGTAGAATGTGCAGAATATGTGAATCTCCTCCTTGACATATATCACACTCTAGAAAATAGAAATGGAGTCATTCAACCATTGAGGGAACATTACAAACTGTGTCTCACATGCATAGAATCAAACCTGCACATAATTCTATGAGTGTATGGATGGAATAGATTGAGTGAAGGTTTATGAGCCCCTTCTTCCCTATAAGTGATGATACAACTACATGCAGTCTAATACACTCCTTTGGCATAAAGGAAATTTAGAGAGACCAAGATAGTAGGAGAATGCCACAAGTGTATAAGTTTTTATTTGATGATTGGCTCTAGGCTTGACATTGTATGTGATTTATTTTGAAGTGTTCCTCTATGTGTCAAGATATGTGTAGCTTATGAAATGGATTAGTTAGAACTTGTATAAATAAGTTGACTAGGATAACTTAACATCATTTGCCTACTATGGTAACGTATAGAATCAAGATAAAATGCAAAAGAGTCACAAAAATGGGCTGAAAAAACCACAAAATGAAAAGAAAAAAATACATAGATATATGGGTTTGTCCCATACAAACCTGTATAATGTACAAGTTTTACCAGGAAATTAGTTTGGCTTTGTTTTTGAGGTAGGCTGGATAGTATGTGATAAATAGTCTAGATGCATTAACAAATACCTTTTTGATAAGTGTTAAGGCACTTATAGGATCAATATACCAAGTATATACTTATTATGGGGTCAGAGTAGTTCTAGAAATAGACCAAATGTAAAAGTTTTCCAAATAAGACAAGTTGTGAATAAGACACTAAGAATAATGTTCTTGTGCTAAATTAAAGTCTCTACATAATGCCCTCACTTTTATGTGGGAAAGTGAGTAAAATACTTGCGTGCTTCAAAGTGTTTATGTAAATAATTGAAATATCTACCTTTAATTAGCTAATGAAGGATGAAGTTTTTATGACACACACTTAAGCTAAGATTCCATTTACACCGTATAGTTATTGTACCTGAACCAAATTCCAAATGTTAAAGGTAGTCAAATGCTCAATACATGTTTTGATTTTTTTGAAAATTTTCCAACTTGAAGTTAAAAAGAGAACATAAGAATGAATACACCTCCTTGGCATTTTCCCAAATGACACACCAACAAGACTTTCTATAGGTATTAAAATATAGCCAATACTTCTTTGGTAGTCTTTAGAAACCTAATCCACTACTTGATCAAAGAAGCAGATAAATTTTCCACTTTCTCACTTTGTCACTTTGCCTTTCTGAAGATTTTGGAAAATGACATGATATACATCTACCTTTTTAAGTGAGGGATGAAGACCTTCCACACCAATTAATCATCTAAAAATAAAAGGTTAAATTCATTGTATATTACAATTTTTTTTTTGAAGCATGTTATAATCTTAGAAACATATGAAATTTGAATATTTTCATCATTGTGAAGTTTTGAATAGATCATATGTTATAGGAAAAATAAATTAGCCAAAAAATGGTATAATCCTAGAAAGATATGTAATTGGAAATTATCATAATTGTAATGTTTTTCATATTTTGAAGTTAATTTTTAGTTTTACCTATGACACATAAAATCATGTAAATTGTAATATAGCATAAAAAATATTGTATCATATGAAACACAATGTAATATGGTATGATGACACCTCTAGCAAAAAAAAAGTGAAGCAAGTATCATGGCCTCAAATGTCTTGAGAAAGCCCTTAGTTGGCCTAGATAATGCAACGAGAATACATACAAGTAACATGCTCCCATTGATGTATGGTGGAAACCATGGAATTATAGGCATCACACAAGTATACCATAATATGGATAATAGACATCATGGATATAATAATAGTATAGTAATAGATTGCACTCAAGTTAGGACCACATTTTGTTAATGACCATAATAAAGTTAGTGACATGACATGTCAAGACTTGACTCACACAAATTATGATGACAATAACATACTATACAAAAAAGGGTGCACAACCAAGAAAATACATGTATACGTAATAAAATATTCATGCACACATAATTAATGTAAAAATGTAACAATCACACTAAATAATATCCATATAATAAGAGACATATAAAATACTAGCATAAGATGTAGTAACATAGCTGAAAATGATTAAAAAATAAATGATAGATATCATCTTGTAAGAATATATTGAAATGTCTAGGACCCCAAAATAGGAAATGATGACTCATAAATTGGCCCCTCTGAGACATGGGTGCATAGTGTGAAATCTAGTATCATGTAAATTGTGAATCAACATCACACTCACATAAGACAATACCATAAAATGCACTTGTAAACCATGGATAATGAAAACCTATACCATAGTTATAAATGTAACATGCTTAAAGAAATGTTATTGAAAATTTCAAAATTTTGTCAATGTTTTGGTATTTTTAAATTCTGTAATTGTTTTTGAATTTTGAATTTTTTCCAATGTTGATATGTTTCATCTCCTTATATGGGAATGATGAGAGGTGTGTAGGCATAAATAATGATAAGCATAATGTGATAAAGTATATGAATATTATATCAAGTATTATGATACATGTAATAGTGAAAATAAAATATGTAATATAGGTCCCACAGTGTATGATAAAATCAAAATGTCATGACATATGATATAACTAAGTATGTGCCAAGGAAAAGTTGAAATCAAATCATAAGTTGATGATATTAATGCACATGGGGAAGGTATCCTACCAAAAATGTGAAAATGTTCAAAAAAATCTAGATATAGCAATGATAATAATCATATTAGTGTGTAAATTGTAGATATTAAAACTAAGTATATGCAATGCCTATTGATAATTTTGACCTCTCGAGTCAAATTATCACCCCTCATTCAAAACTTTGACTATCATGATAGTTTTTATTGTTGTTTAGTAGGTTAGTTTAAAATTCCTTAAAGTGATCATTTGAAGCCTTGATTAATAGGTCTTAAGGTGGATTAGGTGAGTTGCGGTTTTGTCCTTCATTTGTCTAGTCATTTTTTGGCCTTTTCGAGTCATTTTCGAGCCATTTTTAGTGGCGATAAGATTATAGAGTGTCTTGATGAATGTAATAGAACATTTAAAGGTGGATTTATGCATAAGATATGAACAATTAGGTTGATCACATTTTGGACTAACTTCATGACTCATTTCCATGCACTTTTGATCAGTTTTGTGAACTTATGGGAAGGTTTTGTAAGGTTTTTATGGTATATGATTAGGAATAAGATTAATTTCATAAATATTCACATAATAATACATTTTAAATACTCAATAATACATTTTACAACATTTCAATAAGAGATCCTTAGTAAATTTAACTTTTTCAGTGCAAAAATAGGCCTTTTTGTTATATTCGTATAGTTTTTAAGAGGGTTTTTATGTGAAAATAATCCCAAATACTTTATTTAGTCCCCAAAAGGTCAAATAAAGGGTTTTTAAGAGATCCTAGGTGAAAAAATGGCAAAAACCTAATTTGCTCCTATATCACCCTTCTTGGACAACTCTAGGAAGGCCTAAGGTTTTCACTTGGTATGACTAGGAGAGAGAGAGAGAGTTAAGATAGAGTATCTTCATTAGTGATAGGGAAAATATTGGAATTATAATTTTTGGTATTGTTTTTCAGGTTCATCTCTCAATATTTATGAGCAATCATAAAAAGTGCAGGGGTGTCTAGATGGAATATTCATCCAGATAAGGTCCAAATTTTCTTATGTTTCTTCACTTTAAAATTCAATGAGGAGGAATGGTTTTATGGGGGTCATTATAAGGTAAAATAGGACATATTAAAATTATATTCATCAGGTAAATACTTCCAATAATGTACTTATAACATAAAACCTATTTCCTATGTTATCCTTATGAATGGTCTTTTTGGTCAATTTCAAAGCAGAACTTGGGTTGTAAAGCAAGTGTATTAATTTTTATAGGTTTTCAAGTCAATTATTAAGTCACTTAATACCTCATTCATCCAATAAAATATTCATAAGCCTCTATATTGAGCATAATCTCCTTTGGTACATTTTTGGTGAGTTATTCTCTTTAACAAGGTATAGCTTAGTTAATGAGTTTCAAAGATTGAAAATTACCTCAGTGAGGTCATAATAATATTATTAATCATAGTTAATAGATAATTATACTTCATTATTGAAAATAAATTCAAATGAGGTTCAAGAGGCCACACTATCTCAAGGTACCAAAGGGCACTTTAAGGTCTAGTAGTGTACCTTCATATCCAGACCTTGGTGAGCAAGATAGACTTGTAAGTTATGATCATGGTATTGGTAATGATCATGTGTGAAAATTACTAACACTAAATTTACCTCTTGATATCATCATAGCATCAAGTGAGCACTAGATGGAGAGATCAAGTGAATGCCTTCATGAAAGATTTGGTAGGTGTTAAGGTCAAACAACCACCTACACCAATCATATAGAATAGATTTCTAATGAAGTAAGAGACTTGTTTTGAGAGACAACTTAAGGTTTATAGAACATAAAATATGGAGTATCAATCAACTAAGGTAAACAAGCTCATGAAAATTTTAGTAGCTCATGAAAGTGGTTAGTAGGTCAAATGATGACAAATGATTTAGACAAATCCCCACCAATAGTCACATGGAGTAGGTGTCACAAGAAGTTTCGATATGTTTTAGGAGCTTAGTCAAAGTGTTAAAGAATTACAGGTGATGTCACATCAACCAATCCAAGAGAACATTGAAACCTTAGAAGATTTCAATTATGAATATTTAGTTTTGATGGAGAAACAACATTACAATTTTCCTTATTCAGAGAAGTTAAGGTATTTTTGTGCTGTTTAAGGTAAGGGGTCATCCTTGTTTTGATTACTATTTAACTTTCTTTATGATAAGTTAATTTTTCCACAAGATAATGTTGAACATGGAAGATCAATGAATTTCATAAAAAACTTAAATTTAGACCAATCTGCTATGATCCATCAGTTCATCCATAAGGTCTGATGACCACCTACAACAATCACTATGAAGATTCTTCAGAAGTGTCATGTTGCACAAATATTTAGGCAAGCAATGGAAGGGTTGGTTGGAGGGTTAATGCAAAACTTTAAGATCAAGTGTGATGTCATATGCTTATTTAAGTTCTCTACCTCACATTCTCCAACATGAGGTTCTCAATGCATACAATAGGGTTTACAAGCCTCTTAATGACTAAGTTTTGAAGTGAAGATCAAGGTCTTGATCTTAGGTAAGAGCAAATAGTGGAAGGGTTTCAAAGTGAATGGTGAAAGCTTCAAAGTTGATTAATAATTTACTCACTCCAATTCTCCATATAGACCACTATCATATTAAATTTGAATAGTTACCTAAAACCATCATGGTTTAGCTTTAACAAGTTAAGTGAAGATGAAGTAAGAGTTCAATGTTGAAGAAGGTCACTGGAGGATTTTTAAAGAGCATCATAGTGTATAAGGACATCAATGTTTAAAGTCATCTTGAGAAGGTACTATATACACATAATATTTTTAAACTTTTATCAATTATTGATGCTCTTTATATTGAAAGAACCCATCGAGTCTCAATCTCTCTAAGTGCATGCATTAAAGGGTGCACCAAGAAAGGGGTGGGCAAACCATTGGTGTTTCACAAGATTTTTATCCCTTTTACCACTTTTTATCTACACACTTGTCTCCTAAAAACCATTTTCCCTAAGCTTGTTCTTCTCTTTTATATACTCCTCAGTCATTTCCCACCTTTTGTCCTCCTTTTCCTAGCTTAAATCCCCTTTTGACTATTTATAGTATTAGGTCGACTAGGTAAACCTTATACTCTTGTGGGTGAAATTCATTTAGGGTCTAGGTCAGCTCTTGGCTGACCTAGCCCATGACCTAGTGAATTTTTGTCCATAATAGTACTAGGTCAACTGGGTTGACCTTGTTGGCTGAAACTTTTAGAAGGGTTTAGGGTTAAATCCACCTATATATACAAGATCATTTTGTCATTATTTAGAGAAGAGAAAAATAAGTAAGAGCTATTGCACATCTGCTAATCTACCATTCTACTTGAGGAGTAAGCTTAAGGTTTCATACTTTCTTTGGAGATGTTAATCTTATCTTATGGAGAAGTCTTTTAGATGTATTGATAGGTTGTGTAGCCTAGATCTGATTTATCCTTGTATTCCTTACATACCATAACAACCTCTTGCAAATCACCTTGGCCAATGGAGAGGTTGAGGCTCAATGGGTTCATCTTCAAAGGTAAGTATTCCTAACTTTTTTCCTCCTTATAAGAGTAGATAGATATGCATTTGTAATTCTATTTCATGCATCAAGATTCTATATATATTGATGTGAGTATATGTCTCTTATGCATGTTTACTTTTGTTGTTTCTTACACCCCACTTTGAGCCACAAGATTTGGTGAGCACTAGATTAGACTTTACTTTACTTGTTATTTGTTTAGTTAATATGAAAACATAGAGTTTAGTTAGGGTTATTGCATGATTGTGCTTGAAGAACCCTCCGTAGTATTGTTTTTGTGATAAGATATCTCCTAATTTGGTCTAGAGGATCCACATATTGGTCATGTTCTTGATTATCTAATGTATCACTAATCAAAAGTGTAAGTAGGATCTATCTTCTATAAGTAAGGGGATTGATTTATAGAATTGATGCATTTTTGATCTCATACCTTCTA
The DNA here is from genome assembly GCA_037957365.1 of Torreya grandis. NCBI lineage: Eukaryota > Viridiplantae > Streptophyta > Pinopsida > Cupressales > Taxaceae > Torreya > Torreya grandis. The sequence continues at coordinate 3,253,282 of JARHVA010000167.1, read as the reverse complement.
GTGAAACCAATGTGAATCTAACCCTTATAGGTTTTATTTCACATTTTTCATTATTTTATCATTTTATTTATTATTTTTCTATATTTGTGATATTAGGTCGATAGGGTCGGTATAGTTTCTAACTTTTGTGTGCAGGTTTAACACATAGTTTCATAAAAAATGACTCAATTATATTTGTGTAGGTATTCATCAGATACATGCTACTAGGTCCAACAGGTCGACATAGTACATTTTTTGACTTCTATAAAACATACTAGGTTTATAGGGCTGGTATAGTCATCTTCTAGACTTCCAAAAAACATACCGGGTCAATAGTGTTGATATAGTCATCTTTCAGACTTCTAAAAAATATACTATGTCGACACTGATGGTATAGTCATATTCACAGGGTTTAATAAACAAGGAACTATAGAACTAGGTTGACCTAGTTGACATAGTTGGCAAAATTTGCAAGTAAAAATCAAGGCACTTCAACATCAATCTTACTTTCATCTACATCTTCTAACCCACCAAGGTTCCTTTATATCTTTATTTGTCAATTATTTTATTCATTATAGTTATGTTTTTCATAGTTTGTAGTCTTTGAAACTACCCTTATAAAACAAACTATGTCAACTTGGTTGACTTAGTTTTGTATTCTATCTTCTATCTAAAAGACTAGGTTGACATTATCAACATAGTTTTTAACAGACCATTGCTTTAGCAATACAATAATGAGACTCTCAACTATGTACTATAATGTCTACATACACTATCATCTAAACTAACACTATACTATATTTTAAAGTTGGAATTAACACTTATATGCTAGTAATTACTCCACACTTTCACTTTTAGTTTCTTGCATGCTTAGAATAGACCACATAATCTAATTCTATGGTTTTTCAATATATCATTTAGTTGTCCTATTTTTCTCTTTCTTGCACATACTAACAAATCACATGATATTAACATGCATTTAAATAATTATCTACTCAAGGCCTATCTACTTATATTTCATCACCAAGGGGAAGCCATATTGCTTTTATGGCTAATTGTAAACATGTGGTTAATAGTATATATTGGGAGAGCATCTGACACCCTTATCATTGCAAGATTATGAAATGAGGGGGTAGGCCCCAATACCAAGCTAGTACCATTGCCAACATAGATCCATTTTAGCTTAAACATCCTAAAACCATACATAGATTAATTTCTAATTCCTTAATTATAGCCAACTTCTTATCACACTTAAAGTCATACTTTAATAATCTAACAACATTCAGGATGACCACTTAATTAGCATTTAGTTTCTAATTTGACTGCTTGCTCTTTGCTCAATTGTATGTTGTATTGTAAAAAAATTCATTGACTAGCATTGGTTTAAAGTTTTGCTCTATGTGCCTCAATTGGATCATCCTCATTGACCCAATTGATTGTGTGTTTCTTTTCATTTATTGCTTTCAAAATTAGTTTCAAAATTTTCCTATTTTAGTACACTATCATTATATTCAACACAATCTCTTATAGACTATCTGTTTCCCTTGCCTGCAGTACTAAGTTGACCCTATCAACACAATATTCTTTCTGCCTCCCTAGATATAGTACTAAGTTGAACCTATTGACTACGTATCCTTATCAGATTATTTTTTATCCTAGGTTACAAAACTAGGTCAACCTTGTCCACTTTATATCCTTGTTTTCTCAAATTTTAGATCCTATTTCTAGTACTAGGTTGACCCATTCAAATTTTTACTCTTATATGTTCCTTCCTATTACCTTGCTTTTGCATCACCTTTGTATTTATTGATCCCTCTCTTTCATCATGAACTTCTTATTTGAAGACAACACTGAGTTGAATTCAATGGATATGATGAGTCTTACCAACCCTCATAGGGTTTCCCATAAGTAGATTATGGATGCTCTCCTAGATGAAAGTAATGTTTATATATCTACTCACACAATAAACTATGGGACCCCTCTTCAATCCTCTTCACTTTATAATCCTCTCTTCTCACTTGAATATCAACCTAAATTAGAGTATACACCTAAGACGCTGTTCTTTTTCTCTGAATTTCTTCAACATTGAGGAAAGGACCCTTATACCATTTACCATCTCATGATAAGTGGTCAAATCAAATATCCTCATTCATCTTATCCCATAGTATTACACAGATTTGGGGATACTAGCTTCTTTGCTTCTCAGCCTCTTCCTTATATTTTGACCCCTCTTATACCATGATTTCTTCTTCTTTAACTTCTTCTACCTCCATGACTAGTATCTCTACTAACATGGTAGGTTATATATCTAATGGGCCTCTTTCAAGACCCATTCTTCTCAATTCTTCCACTAATGCATCATTTTCTATCCATGGTAATCATGCCTCTAGTGCTACTTCTCATCCCTTTACTAGTCCATCTTTTTCCACACAAGAAAATTTTGCCACTAGTGCTTCACATTCCAACAACTCTTCTCAAGATCCTACTAACACCCATAATGGTACCCAAGCCACTACTTCAAATTCTAATGCTTAAAAAAATGCCAATAATGCAACTCAAACCCATCAACTCCTATTACAAACTCATAATCAAATAAATTCTTTTCAAGCTAATAATGCAAATCAAATGATGCAAATGCAAAACCACCCTCAACAAGTGCCATGGGGCACACATAATCAAAATGTCCCCCCACCTCCTCTTTGAGATTACCATGGTAATCTTAACCGTCAACTTCCTCTTGTCAATAATATAATCAAGCGTCTCCAAAATGAGCCTCTTACATCTCAAATCGCTAATATTGATATAGGAGGTATCATCCCTACCATTTATTACAATGGGTCAACTAATCCTACTCTTCATCTAAAAACATTTGGAAATCTATATAAAGATTGGATTTAATTAAATACCTTTGCGCTACCAAGATATTATCCAAAACTCTCATGGGTGATGTTTTAGATTGGTAAAACCAATGTAAAACTTATAAAACTCATTCTATTACTAGTTGGTTTAGTAAATTCTCTAGTCAAAGAGTTCGAAACTAGTGATCTCCATAAGAATACCTTGGCCCATTTTATCAATTGTATGCAAATTAAAACCAAAACTACCCAATGTTTTTTTAAATGATGGAAGACATTGTCCAATAAATATGAACATAACATGGCTGATGATAACCTTTTCCATCTCTTTACTAATGCTCTTTTTACCAAGTTATAGTATCAGGTCTAGACTCTCTCTCCATGTACTTTAGAGGAGGTTATTGACCAAGATAAACATCAATATTTACTTATGCATAAATTTGATCCATCCAAACCTTCTATAGGTACTTGTATTTTACTTAAAAACAAGAATCATCATGCTACTAATGATGGTGTCATGGACTCTTATGACACCATTCAAACTATTCAAGCTATGATTCCTAACCAATCTTCGGAACCAACTCCCTCTTCCAACCAATTTACCAATATTCATATATGTTTACCTAATAACATCAATGTTCACAAACCTTTCCTCAACAAAATTACTAAAACATCTACCAAGGCCTCTTCTGCAAAAACATGATCTCACTCGACCCATGAAATCTTGGTATGATCCCAATAAATTTTGTTGGTTTCATGCTAGTTGGGGTCATTCTCATGAAACTTGTAGGAAAATTCATAATTTGGCTATGAATTTCCTTCTTGATCCCAATTTTGACCATGATTCTATCATTCAAAAATGCCAATAATCCTATGACATTGCTTTCAAATCCCATGAAATAAATACTAAATATCAAGATTTGAATCAAGCTAATGCTCATTTGGCCATCTATAAAGATCTTCTTCTAAATCACCAAAATACCCAAGATAATCCCACCCCTTATACAAATAATGTAGAAAGTTTTATTGATCCAACTCTTGAAGAGAACGTGGTTAATATGACCAATATGTGAAGGGTGGTTGCTTTCATTGATCCTCAACCCATTTACACACCTCCATTGTCTCACACATTTCGTGTTATCCAAGATTATTTTACAACTCACTTAAATGAGTTGGGGAAAGATGAACTTATTAATTTTGATGAACCAATTCCAAATACTCCCTTGGATAACATTTCTCATATTATTTCTACCATAGATCCATATTCTTTATCGATCACCAATGACACTCAAACTTCTATTAACACTTCTTCTAGCAATTTTAAAAACTAACCTTCATCAATTGCTTCATATTCTCAGCATAGTCTACAAACTTGACCTCTTCCTAAACCTTATACCTCTTAATAAAATAATTTTCAATGTACTTTGACTCCTCTTTCTGAGGACCTCCTTCAACACTATGCACCTCTTTCTAACAATTTTCTTATGGGTTATGATGTGTGGGATCCTATCATAGAACTCACTAATCTCCCATCCCAAATCCCATTTATCAAGCTTATGAGGACCTCTTCACATCATCATAACCATATTATTTATCTTTTGTTCAAAATGAACATCCCTTATCCTCCCCTAGTAAGATGCAAATCAACCTAATCTAGATCTAAAGATAACATATTACAATAATGTGAAAAGATGTCCATACATGTTGATGAAACAATGGACACTTCTATTTCCATCAAATTCCCCATTGCTTGCATGATCCTCAATGAGATTATGCTTTATGTATATGATCCTTCTCTTTTCATTAGTGTCCAAATTGGTGATATCCAAGTCAAGCATGTCTTGATTGATGAAGGTTCCAGAACTTATGTTGCCTCTCTCAGTTTTATCAAAACCCTTGGATATTTTGAATGTAATATCAAATCCACATATAGGACATGTCAAGGCTATGATCAAAGGTAAATTCCTCCTTTAGGTTGTGTGTGGCTCCCCATTACTATCCCACCTAACACTGTTCACATGAAGGTGATGATTTTTAAATTTCCTCTATCTTACAACATTCTACTTGGTAGGCCATGGACTCATCGTATGAGAGCAATTTCCTCTTCCACTTGCCAATGCATTAAATTTCCTCATAACGGATCCATCTATAGAATTCAAGGTGACATTAACCCTTGTAATTTCAAACAATTCCAATATTGGGGCGTATTCAAGATTCCCACCCTTGAACCCTTACCAAGTGTTCCATTTTGTGAATCTCAACACTTTAACTTTCCCATCACTCATTGGGAATTTTCCCCCTAACCTCCTAAATTTTTATGATGATGAACTTGATGAGGTCAATCTCAAGATTAAAACTTTTGATCTCTTACCTCACCTCATCTCTTAGCTTCTTGCTTCTTTACAACCTCATTATCATCAACCACCTTGTGATGAGATCCCTGTTGTATTAACTAAGACTTGAAATTCCATTCATCACACCTCATCAGATGACAATTTCATCCCTACTTGCATGATGTTAGGAATAAAAACTTTTAAACTAGATTTACTATTACCATAAACGAGATCTAAAGCTATGCAATAACATGCATCATAGAAACATTCCTTAATTCACCATTATTATAAAAGCATACATGAGAGAACAATATAATAATATAGATAACATAGATCTAACGTTGTTCACCCAATGTGGGCTACATCCACCAATGAAAGTTCTCAAATAAAAATAGTAATCTAAATACCAAGACTACAATGAACTCTCACAAAGATATAAACATTTCCTATAGGAAATGCTACACAAAAGGTTGCACTTTCACCTGCACCTGTATAATTTTGTATCTCACAAGTTATTATACCACACCTTCACTTTGACTTTGATCCTCAAAGCTACAACCTTAAAAATAAATCATCAACCTCTAAAGGCCATACCATACCTTGTATAAATATAGAAAATGAAGGAAAATCCATGAAAGGAGGAGAAAATGTGTCATTCTTATCCAAGATAAACATTATCCACTCAAGATAACTCAGTTCCACATCACCAAACTCATCCATAAGTCCATCCAAGAAGGAACACACCAAACTTAGGATCTCCACCTTTCAAGGTCACATTACCAACACCATGTGATAACAACCAACTCCTTGCAACAAGGAAGGCATTCCATTTTCCAATAAAAAACTAGCTCCCTAAAAACAAGGAAGTCAACATGGGAAAGGCATCTAATAACTAACTCCATAAAACATGGAAACATAAAAATTAGAAATATATTAGGAATATTCCACTCACATGTGGAGCAAGGTTCCACAAAAGGTGGAGCAGGGAAAACTGTGCTTCCCACATCTTTGGAGATCTTTATGCCCCCAAAATTTATTCCTATGGTCATGTGATAGCCCCAAAGGGCTCCACACTCAACAATCTCCCACTTGGAGACTGTTTCTCCTGAGCATAATCTATCACTGATCCATAATCACTAAGGCCAACCAAAACATGCCACCAAGCATTCCATTTTTTGAATCTCAACACTTTAACTTTCTCATTAATTCCACTTGAGGTTACAACGATCATCCTAAACTCATTGGGAATTTTCCCCCTAACCTCTTAGATTTTGATGATGATGAGACTAACAAGGTCAATCTTAATATTAAAAATTTTGATCTCTCACCTCACCTCATCTCTCAGCTTCCTACTTATTTACAACCTCACTATCATCAACCACCTTGTGATGACATCCCCATTGTATTAAATAAGACTTGACATTCCATTCATCACACCTCATCAGATGACAATGTCATCCCTACTTGCATGATTGATCTTCATATGCTTGATTACAATAATGGTTATACCTTAGATGATCCATTCTTATGAGGTCTTATTCAGGCTCATGATGATAAGATTATCTATTATAATTCCTCTTTGGTTTAGTATTTTAGTGTGCCATTCTATGTTCTTTCATATATCATTCCTAATTTTAGAAAATTTCCTCTTTATCATAGGGTAGAGATGGTGCAAACATCTCTAGTTTCTGAAGAACCTCGTAGGAATATGCTTATGGATTGTGCTATGACTGGGCCCTATCACTTTACTAGGTACCATGAACCCTACAGCTTGCTTATAAATGAGATGTGTGTAACTCTCCTTTAGCCTTCTATAGACCCTTCCCTCCCTTAGTAGATCCTAGTTTGGATCTCATTTCCACACTCACTTTAAGTCTATTCTTACTTCTGATTGTATCACTCATGTTGTCAAGCCCTGTCCAATCTCTCCACCATCATAACCTTCTCTTGGTGATAGATTACTTACTTTATCATAGTTGGATCCTTTGCCCACTAAATGGGTTGATCAGACTTACCAAGCTCCTTACACTTATTTTACACTACCTCCTGTGAGTACACCTAACAAGACTACTCACAGGTATATCTATTACTTCCAAAACACAAATAATCATTCATCCATGCATTATCATAAGTTGCACCAATATATTGACACTTTGCATCCTACTACCCTTCAGTCCTCAAACAAGGCTATACCTCCCTTGAAGGTACTACCTAAGTATATTCCTAAGTATGAAGAAGTATATTGTCTCTGGTACCAACATGGCACCCATCACATAGATTATCGCCGCATCCTTCAACAACATCTTAAAGGTCACCTTTTAACTATTCACACACCTTCTATCATTCCTCCCATAATTCATTCTTGTAAGAAGGCTCCCCCTTCTTCCCCCATGGTTATACCTCCTATGACTCCATCTCCTCCTATGGATCCTTCTCCACCTCTAGATCCCTCACCCATGGACCTTCCCTCACCTATGGATCCTTTTCGACCTATGAGTCCCTCACCTATGGATCCTTCCCCATAGATGATCCCTTAATATCCTATAGAAAACCACTCCCATGCATTCTCCTAAGCATCCCTTGCATGATATCCCTTCTCAACATGATCCATCAAGCATTCCTACCTTTTTTTTGAGGAGATTAGATGTGAAGTATTTTCCTAGTTTTCACTGAAGAGAGACATTAGTTTCAATTCACATTCAACTTCATAGAGACTTATTAGATATTCTAGATAATGTGTGTGGATAAATCTATTAGTACTTATGAACACATGAATAATGTTCTTACATTTTCATTTGGATTGGACATGTGCTCTAACTTTATCTTTATCTATTTGTTATATCATTTGACATTGTGTCAAATTCTTATCTATCTTACATGGTGATTTTGATTTCTCACTTTATATCGCTTATGATGTCATTTATGTTTGCTTATGGATTTATTATTTATCATTGCCTTATTTTTTTATTGACTTTCTTTGTTAAAAAATCCCTTGTTCTCTTTTCATCATTATCTACTATATTATCTCTATAAACATAGATAATTATTATTATGACTTGGTTATGCAAACCTTACTCCCTTTAGTCATTATTTTTATACCAAGTGATCAGTTAGTAAAAAATTCATCTCATTATAATCTCCTAGTACTGATCCAATTTGGATCTCCTTTTATTCCCCTTTATTCCCCTTTATTCCCTTTTGCAAACTAAGCATAAACATAGTTAAGACTTGAGATAACATGATGGTTCATAGTTAAGCCCAAGTGTCCTAGTCAGTCTTGTTTTTGGTTACTTAGCTTCCTTTAGCCAAAGCCTAAAGCTCATTCATGTGTATCACTCTATATCTCATGATTGGTCATTCCAAGTTTGTATGGATGAGGAATCTTAAAAAAACCATAAAAATATTTAAAATCCAAATCATTTAACAAAAGGTAATGATCCAAAAAGTAACATTCAAAACTCTTAAAAGTCAAATCACACTAACAGATGTGATTCAAAGCAAATCTCATTTTTTATAATCTAATCTCAAACTCCATAGTTGGCCTCACAATATATCTAAGGTCTATTGGGGTGCGCTAGGCCAATAGATTAGATAAGGAGAATAAAAACATCTTTTAGTACTACCTACTTTCTCATGCTAGTACCTAATCTTCACAATAGATCGATGGATCTGTAAGGGGTCCTGAAGAATAGAGAATATGTCATGGGAAGCTAGGTCCATTTTATTTTTCTTATTCACAATCTACCTTCATGAGTTGATCTTAGTATCATACTTATTTTCCTACACAAATTTGTGTCTATAACAAACAAGTTTCCTTTGTACATTGATGGTCACTAATCACTTAGTGCCTTCTCATGTCTTTATCATGCCTCATATCTTCTAAGGTCTTCTCATAAGATGCCTAAGTTATGATTTTTACATTCCATTTTTCACTCCTTGCAACCCTAATATTTTCCCTTGATAAATATTGCTTTGTTCATTGATTACTTCCCTAGCGATTCCATTTGTGAGTTGCATTGTAAGACCATGGATAAGACTTAGCCTTCCTAAAAAATTACCAAAAATTTACATTACTATTAATAACATACTGTTTTACTAGATTTTCACATTTATTCCACCTTATTGGTGTTCCCTTTGTGATTTTTAGTGTAAGATCATGGATAGGACCTGGCCTTCCTCACAAAATTTTCAAATAATCCAAGTCACAACAAAAATTACATGTGTCAAATATGAGATAAGATGTGATTGATTATGAAGTTACATGTCATTGACATGCTTACCATTTTGATTTAGTATGTTGTATGATTACTTCCTTAATCTCTTTCACTTTTATCTTCTTATATTCTGATTGCATGTAAGAAACCAACCATCTTTCTTAAGTTTTTCATACTTCCAAGCTTGAATTAGTGTGATTAATTTAAGACCAATTTTTCCAAATATTTTGTCTTTTATACTTCCCAATGTGATTTAGTATGATTGAGTGACTTAATTGATTTATTTTTATACCATTGTTCTTTCACATGATTTCCATTTTATTACATTATTTTCATACTTCCCAATGTGATTTAGTGTGATTTTACTTGTTCTAATTTGGTGCCAAATCTTTTTCATGGTTTAAAAATAACTTTTTCCCTCTTTTTTACCACTCTTTTGTTGCTTATACTTAGTCATTTTTTGTTATTACATATTTTCAAATGTGAAATAGTGTGTAGTACATTTGTTTCTGATTGATTATACTTTACCAAAGTTTTTTTGCCTATTTATTTTTAACCATGCATGTGTCCTACATAATGATAGAAAAAAAACCATAACACATATATTTCCTATAGCATATAAAACAAAATCTAAATACATGTGATAGAAAGAAATATATCCATAACCACAACCATGATACAAACACATAAGATCAAAATCTAACTACTAAAATGAAATCTCTCTCTCTCTCTCTCTATATATATATATATATATATCATGTGTTTTGATACAAAGAATAAAAATACATTATTCTATCCCTAAGGTTGGAAATTATCATGTATATCTTGTGGCCTAGCCATGCTACCCATAAATGCCTTAGATAGTCTCCTCTAAATAGTACACTATAAAGAGGTTGTCTGAGATCTCAAACCTATCACCTATCCCTGTAGGTTGGCCACCTGGGCTTGTACCTTTGCTAGTTGAGTCATGGTAGCCATGTGCATGGCTCTCTTCTGAGCCAAGGTTTACCATGCATATGCCTCTCCTACTCCCACTCCTATCAATGGTTGTATCTCATCCTTGCATGCTTGTAATCACCTCATGGCCTCTCCGTCTAGTTTTAACTAACTTGATTAAGCTGGGGTAGATAGTACCATAGGATCATCCAGTGTGGTAGGGTCGTATGGCATTAATGCCCCATCTAAGATCTCATTGAGTACTCCCCTCACCAAGGATCCCCATTTGGTCTCCTCTTTCATAGGATCTACAAAATTCACAATAGATAGATATTAGATCACAAATATATCTCAAAAGCTATCTATATAAAAAAAACTTAATTTTTTTAACCTTTTATTACCTATCTATATGTCATGTATCACTATCTCCCCATCTGCATGACCACTAAGCATGGTGTCTCCATCAACTCATCCCCTAAGTCCCTCATCCATGGGATGCCTCCCAAATAATTAAAACCTTATGGTCACCACCCATGCCCATCTCAAGCCTCACCTCAATAGTGCCTCTATTGACTAGCTCTTTCCTGGGCTGATTGATGGGTCATCTAGGATGACAAACCTTTATGATCATTCTCATCATTAATGTCTTCATCAATGATGCAACCAAGGTGGTCGCTACTCCTCTTACTATGTTACCAACTATGGCACCTATGGTACTCTTGTATCTACATACATCTCTAATCTGGCTATTGGTCATCATGCTTGACCTATCCATGATCTCTCATGTTATGATCTGATCTCTAGTTCACAATTGATGGTCTCACTCTTCCTCTCCTCCTTGACTCTTTCTCCTATCTAGCCTAAAATGTGGGCACCACTATCAAATCCATTAGGTGAGGGAGTCCAAAATGTCCTAGTGAGCATGCCATTAGATGTAGCTCTATCCACTAGGTGTAGTGGCCTATAATTTGTGCTCATGTCAATGCTGGTGCCACTATCCTCCAACTCAACCATACTATCATGATGTGCCCATATGGATACCACATGATATCTACTTAGTGACTGTCTATAGTGTTGGCACATGGAGTATGACCCATTCTACCTAATCTTATTACCATCTCTACACCTGAGGCAATTCATCATCAACCACATGGGGCAACCTAACTAGTTGGTATATCAAAAACCTCTTGTATATCTAAACACTCAATAAAATCACCAGATTCATGGTCTTCTAAACTTTGGATAACATCCCATACATATCATGCATGAGCTAAACCTAGATGATAGAACCTAGATAATATAGTGCCCCTGCTATAAAATATATTGTCATAAGGGTACCAGATATAACGGTACCTTGCCATCCAACTTATGATGCAATACCCATGCTATCGTAAGTCTTATTTCTACCTTTTGGATATCCATAATCTAAGCTATATACACATCAAAGAGGCTCACTCTTAGCTTGATATATATCCTCTATGAGCATGTCACTCATCAGGCTAATGTCTATCTCTCTTCCTGCCCATTCGATACCCCCATGATCATCGACACCCCTCCTATCAGAAATCCAAGAATAACATGGACATCCTCTAGGGTGATACCCACCTTGATGGTATCCCTATCTACCACCCATCTAAAAGTATTAGTCAAGCACTCCCAAGCTCCCATGAACATGACTACTAGATTTATGCTCAATGACACTCGACACATATCCATGATACCTCCTAGGCCTAGTGTGACTAACCTAGCTTGGTCTTCCATTGTCAATCACTCTAATAGGTCTAGTAACCATGTTGTATATACTAATTGCAGGAATCTTGGATGCCCCAATAACCATCAAATAATAAAATGTGTATTAAAACTCCATGTCACTTATAATCAAATATATTATTTTTAAATTTTAACAAAAAAACCTAATTTACCTTAATCTATCCATTTTTGACCTATTTCTAGCCTACTTGGCCATTTCAGTACTCAGTCAGGCATTCTAGGCCTTTTAAATACTATTTTAGCCTATTTCCCACATTTTGTACTATATTGGCCACTTAGTCAAACACTAAGTTGACTAAATAGTCCTCAATTGACCATTTTGACTTAACAAACTAAGTTAACCCTTTCATTTCCCCCCCTTAGTACTAAGTCGACAGTGAGGTACTCAGTCAATAATTTACCTAAACAAACTAAGTCAACACACACCTACTAAGTTGTCATTGTCAAAATCTAATTTTCAACCTACTTGTTGACTGGGTCGACCTAGTTAGTTCAGATTGCCAACTCTTTTCCCTGCTTGTAATAAATACCTAATGCATTTATTAATCCAATTCCTTTCAACCCATTTTTCTTTTTGGCCTCTAATACCCTCAACAACTTCTTGGGGTTCATTTTGATTCATAGAAATGCTCTAGATTTTAATTTTCAATAAAATACTAAAATTAAGTTTGAAATTATCAGTTGCCTACCTATACTACACCCACTATGGTCACTAGGTGTCCTCATCTTAGCTTTCATCTCCTCACCATCTTAGCTCTTTTTACTTTCATTTGGTCTCTCCAAGCTCTATTTTTCTCTCAAAATAAGTTAAACAATAAGCAAATGACTTTATTTTTACCCTATTTAAACTTACTATTCACAAATCTTTACCTTTCAAATATTTACCATCAGATTCCTTATTTCATTCATATCATTATTTTTACTCACTCATTTTTTGAACCAAAAAAAGTTATGGAATCATGATATCATACAGAATTGTTTCCACTACTATATGTCTACATTCTACAAATTTTAATTTTTTTTTATTTTTTTCACTAATCTCTATAGGTTCACCTAATGTTCTTCACATTGGATGCCTTCAAATTCTCTTGCAATCTCCTTATTTATCTACAACACTAAGGTAAGTAAAGGTATCTATTTTTCAATTCTATCTTTTCATTTATCTTATTTTCTCCATTTTACTTAGCATCAACATTATGTGTCATCATGTTTTATTCCCAAAGTACCATCTTGTGTTGCACTTATGTGACACATGATGAATTTTGAGTAGGGCATATGTATACACATAATATTTTCAAACTTTTATCAATTATTGATTCTTTTTATCTTGCAGGAACTCATTGAGTCTCAATCTCTTTGAGTGCATGCCTTAAGGGATACACCAGGAAAGGGGTGGGCAGACCATTGTTGCTACACATGATTGTTGTCCTTTTTACCACTTGTTATCTACACACTTGTCTCTAGAAAACCATTTTACCTAAGCTTGTTCTTCTCTGTTATACACTCCTCAGTCATTTCCCACCTTTTATCCTCCTTTTCCTAGCCTAAATCCCCTTTCAACTATTTACAGTACTAGCTCAATTGGGTCGATATTTTACTCTTGTGGGTGAAATTCATTTAGGGTTTAGGTTAGCTCTTGGCCAACCTAACCCGTGACCTAGTGAATTTTTGTCCATAACAATATTAAGCTGACTGGGTCAACCCTATTAGCTAAAACTTTTGGAAGGGCTTAGGGTTAAATCCACCTATATATACAAGATCATTCCATCATTATTTAGAGGAAAGAAGAAGTAATAGCTATTGCACATATGCTTATCCACCATTCTACTTGAGGAACAAGCTTAAGGTTTCATACTTTCTTTGAAGATATGAATCTTGTCTTATGGAGAAGTCTTTTGGATGCATTACTAGGTTGTGTAGCCTAGAGTTGATTTATCCTTATCATCCTTACATACCATAACAACCTCTTGTGAAGCACCTTGGCCAAGAGAGAGATTAAGGCTTGATAGGTTTGTCTTCAAAGGTAAGTATTCCTATCTTTGTTCCTTCTTTGTAAGAGTAGATATATATGCATTTGTACTTATCTTTCATGCATTAGGATTCTATAGACATTGACATGAGTATATGTCTCTTATTCATGTTTACTTTTGTTGTTTCTTACCCCCACTTTGTGCCACAAGCTTTGGTGAACACTGGATTAGACTTTACTTTACTTGTTATTAGTTTAGTTAATATGAAAACATAGGGCTTAATTTATGTTATTGCATGATTGTGATTGACTAGAGGCTTTGGAACCCTCCTTAGTATTGTTTTTATGAGAAGAGATCCCTTAATTGGGTCTAGTGAATCTGCATATTGGTCATGTTCCCAATTATCTAATGTATCCCCAATCAAAAGTGTAAGTAGGATATATATATTCACTAAGTTATGATTGATTTATAGAATTTATTCATTTTTGATTTCATACAAGTACCTCACTACAAGGTAGCATTCCTAAACACCTTAAATGGTCACCTACAACCATTCTTTTTAGGGCTTAGATAGTGGTATTGGTATGGATTCAAAGGTGGATTCAAGGTTATTGGTAAGATAATGAAGTTGTTTGAACACCAATTCAAGATAAGAACATCATCCAAAAGAATTATATACCTAATAATGATGAAAAAGCCTCACCTCCCTCAAAAAAATAGTCAAAATAACCACCTACAACCATAGTTTGGCTCAGACAATGGTATGCAAGTAAGTTTGGCCACAAGGTTGAAGAGGGATTGTTGGGTTCTTATGAAAGAATAAAGTGTTTAAGGAAATCTGAATAAGGTTCTTCATGGACAAATGATTACTTAACACAATCAATAACTCCAAGATAGGCACCTACAATGAACTCATTCAAGTTTATCATCATGAGATTATGTTAGGTGGGAAAGAGATGATTATTATACATAGTAAGTTTGTTGATAAAAAATGTCTCTTAAATATGATAAGAGGTGGTTCATGATGAATAACGACATCATTAAATCTAAAAGACACTAATTTAAGGTTTAAACACAAGCTTATAGTCTATTTCAAGCATCTACAGTCATGACATTAGGATGGAGATTGGCAACAATATATACACTATGCATGATCTAGGTAAGGTAGGAGAAAAAACATAGAGTTATAAGTGATAAGTGGGAAAATATGGTTTTTTTATACCTATCCAAGGTCTTTATCATCTTTACCTTCTCCCTACAATCTTAAACTCAGTCTAGACATTACTTACAACCATCCTACTTTGGCTTAAACAGTGGTAAGTGAAGATGGTTGGATAGAGGCGGTGATAGGTATGTGAAGATTCATGAAGGATTTTAAGGAATATAAAGCATCTAAGAAACTCAGAGTAACTACAAGTAATATCTCACTCTCCTCCATTCTAGGCCTACTGAACCCAAGACCACCACCTACAACCAATAATACCTATTTGACTGTATGTTGACACTTAATATGTAGAATTGAGAAGAGAGTGGTCTATTTTGATGGTTGGAAGAAGTGTATGAAGGTATTTAGGAGTATAAGCATAATAATGACATCATAAAGGAGATAAAATAACTCACAAAGGTAATTCACCTCTTCCATAATTGAACAACCACCTACAATTGGGTTACTCTTGATTGTGTAGTGAAGAAGATTAATTTCAAGTGAAATTGGCCAACAATAATGATCAAAGGTCATTATAGGAGATTGATTCACATGCTGAGGGAGTAAAAAAGTGATAATTAGGCCTTCATTAGAGATTAAACTCAAAACCTAGGCAAGAAGTCTAATGTGGACTAGGAGACTTGTGCATCAATTGATGAAGAAAAGCTTGTGTAAGGAATAAGGATGAGTTAGGGTTTTTTAATAAGGTACCAGTGGATTTATTAAATTACTAAAGACCTAATAAATGTTATTAACACCCTAAATAACACTTAAAAACCTATAAGATGTCAAATAGACACCTAAACTAATAAGACTACCTACAAAACTAATGAGATAAATAATGCTTAAGATACCCAAATGCTCAAGTGATGACAAATTCAAGTTGTAAGTGGATTGGTAGGTCATGTTTCATTTACATGTAGGCCAAAAAGCATGAATAGTTCTCATCCAAGGTAATAAAAAATATTGAGCATAAAGATTCTAAGTATAACAACTCAGTCACAGACCTATTGAAAACTCAGATAGCCAACTAGCTAAGTTTTGGGAATTTTGAGTTTTAAGGCCTCTATAAGCATGATATAACTATGAAATTTGGTAAAATTAGTGTCAATTAGTGGATTTAATTTTCCATGGTCTTGGAAAGGTCATATTAGTAGTGGACATATCTATTGTTTTGTCTCAAACATGGGCCACTTCATTTGAAGGGTCTAGTCAAGAGACCTAGAGGTCCACTTGAATTCAAGAACACAAATCAATCATTCCAAATCTCATTAATGGATTTTATAAAGGTAAATATTCATGGTAATGATCTAAATAGACTCTCAAGTGGAAAAATACCTCAATTTTAGTCCAAATGCCCTTGAGGTCTTGCAAAAATAAGAGTCTCAAACCCAAAACACTCAGGAAACAAATGCATATAAGGGAATGTTGAAAACTACCAGAGCATTTAAAAAAATATAGGAGGTCTATTTTAATGTGTATGATATTTGTACAACATTGGGAATGATCTCTCAGACCCAAGACCCATTTTTGACACCTCTCATGCTCAAGGAAAGCTAAGACAATCACCTGAGGAGCAACTTTAGATGCTCGTACTATCTTTCATACTTTACACGAGACCCAATGGTGTTTGGAGGTGTTATAGAGATCCCATAAAAATAATCTTGTGGAATTATGAGGTTATTTGGACATATTTTATTTATGAATAATTGTTAAGACCCCAGCTAGGTCTTAAACCCTCCTAAAACCCTAGTTGTGACCAGTTTGTAAAGATGGACCTCAAATGCACCTCAAATTCCACAATTATCTCCTAAAAAATACCATATGTTGTAATATATTATTAGAGGATCATCCATATGTGTTTTTATGTACCTTCACTTGTACAAAATAATATAAAAACTATACTTTTTCATGATTTTGAGCTAAAATAGGGGTTCTAAATAGTGTGAAATGATGCCAATCAATGGAGAAAGTATCTCAAGACTTGTTTTACCTATGAGAGATTAAAAATTTAGAGGAAACCACTCATAATTTATCAAACCATTCAGATCTTTTGATCCAGTCAAAAAACTGTTCAGAAAGACAAGCTTGCTAATGGCCATTTCAAGGTTCTTGTACCTCCATAGTGTATAAGAACATCAAATTTGACATGGATAATGGTGAAAACATGAATAAAGCGAATAAAATGTTTTTTTTTGATTTTAACATGTGTGTGGGGTCTCAAGAGAAATATATTCAATTTTTTTGCCTAAGAGGGCTAATTAGGCCTAATTTGACTAAAAGAATGTGCTTAAAAAAACCCTTACACTTAGAGTTTGGCCACTATATTTTGTGTGGAGCCATAAGGGGATAAAAGGTATCTATAAATATTATTAGTTTCTCATTATCATTTCCATATTCTCCCAAACAAGGAAATTTTCTAAAAATAAGGTTACAAGGAATTGTGAAGGAATTCATGGTTTTGGTGCAAAGTTGAGTATTTGTGACTGCTTTAGGTCTTCAATGGCCTTGTTATAGGTATGATATGATATTGGGAGACCATGCATGCATAGATTTACAATCTTGGAATAAAAAAATAATTTTTCTCTTCTATGCCTTAGTGAAGGAGGAGCAATTCAAGGAGTGAAATGATTAAATCAATGCATAATGGTTCTTAATAACCTTATCTATACTAAGCAATGAAGTGTTATGCCACATAAATAGTTAGGGTGAGTCATGGTTTAAGTTTTATGAAATTTTAAAATGTGGAAAAAGTCTAAAGTCCAAGAAGATATTATTTCCTCCTTCCTACACCAAGCTTCAAGACAAATTCAAACTTGCCTTCGGGAAATCTTCTAAGAGCCTATCAAGTTGGATTATTAAGTTGAAAAAGTCTAAGAGTTAAAGAGGACTTTTTCTAAGTCTTGAAGACCTATTTTTAAGGAGGATACTTCTTCACCAAAAATATAGTGAGTTTGAGCAAAGATTTAGGCACCTATGTGGGTCAAACACCACAAATCAAGGATGATATTAGGACCCTTCATCCAAACCATCTATTTATAATTTATTTATTTAATAAAAGGATATGGATGCATATGCTTTGTAATCCATACCTCAAGATCATTATAATAGTATAATATAATAATATAATAGTAGATTAATCACACATTCATGGGGAGTAATAATTATTTAGTGATAGGTTACAATAAATAGGAGCTTAGTCTAGTATGAAGGCATCCATGAATTATATTGAATTGAGCTTGCTCAAAGGAGGTTTCCCCCTCAAAGAGGCTAGTGATTCTATGATTAAGCCATTTTAATTTAGTTTTACTTGTTTAAGTTAATATATTGATGATTTTCATAGTTTAAATCATGTATTTATAATTATCAGCTAACTTGTTCAGGAAGGATCCTCACATATGGTATTAGAGTGCTTTTCAAAGCCAAAATTTCTAAGTTATCCACTGTATGCTCTCACCTTAATGTAAAAGGACCTTGGTGATCTTAAAGTGGTAAAAAATCCATTTCTAAGCCTCCCATACCATATTTTAGATATGTATTTTCATTTTGGCAACATGCCATCATCACTACGAGAATTAATAGCTTTTTTGCTTGATCACATAGTGATTTTTTCTATTCCAAATCCTATCATTTATTTTAGATCAAGGTAAAAAATTATTCGCATAACTATAGGACGTGCTTGGAAAAAATCCCTAAAACTCATTATGAGGCATACCATAGGAACCATAAAGTAGTTGTCCCATTGAGAGGACCTGCTAGTGAAAAGGGTAATGGCCCCATCTTGATTGACTAGTTACCACCTATGAGAAAAATAGAGAGCTATCATTTAGGGGTAAATCCATGGCCAAATTTATTTTGGAGAGTGGTACTCATTCATAAAATATTGGTGGTCAGAGATATTTCTAAAAACCTTTAGGTAGTTGTTAAAACTTGGGGTCCATTTCCATCCTATTAGTTTCAAATGACTACTAGTAGTGTATCAGAGGACTTGCCACTAAACAATTAACAAAAACTAGAAAATAAAAACAAAATAAAATAATAATAATAATAATAATAATAATAATAATAATAATAATAATAATAATAATAATAATAATAATAATAATAATAATAATAAACATATACTTAAACTACCATCTTAGCGATTCACCAGCTCAATTTTTATACCCCACCATGGCGTGGGGTTGAAATAATGCTAAGAGATGAATTCCAAAGTCAATGCTTCCATAAAGAACTTATGGGGAGGTGATGAAATACTTCCCATAAGCCAAGATGTAAGAAATAAAAATGTAAAAAGATTTTAAAGGCCGGTTTAGGATCACCTAAGTCACTCGGATCTTGGGGAGTGTCTTTGTGACATTCTTTTTATGCTTGGACTAAGCGAAAAAAGTAATTCACGAAGCATTTTTGGTCACCTGAGTTATCTAAAGGGGATGGGGGAGAAAATACACACTAATTTTGGTTTGCATAAGTAACAATCATAAGTCAAAGAATTTTGAAACTAGTTTAAACAATAAAATAAATGACAAAAAAGAGAAGACTCTTAAGAGTCCTAAGCTACCATGATTTTTCATTTTTAATCCCAAATTCAAAAGTAATCTAAGTTTGTCTTTGTTATTGTAAAAAAT
The DNA here is from genome assembly GCA_037957365.1 of Torreya grandis. Lineage (NCBI taxonomy): Eukaryota > Viridiplantae > Streptophyta > Pinopsida > Cupressales > Taxaceae > Torreya > Torreya grandis. Next base: position 3,233,393 of record JARHVA010000167.1, on the reverse strand, counting down.
AAACTAGTGAATTGTCTTAATCCTAAAAAATAGAGTGTTATTAATCTATCAAAGGTGTAGGGTATCAAAATAAACTTTGAAGCTTATTATTTTAACTCTCTATATTTTTTGACACAGGACAATCTCATCATTTTGCAGAGTGATCTCACCATTCCATAGGGTGACCTTGCTATTGATAGAGTGATCCTTCCATTCCATAGGGAAATATTTCCATTCCATAGAGAGATCTTTCTATAAACTTGGTTCAAAATTGATCTCATTGATGATCAAATGACCCCATCATTCCACAGGTCAATATTGCTAACCAACAAATCGATCTTACTGATCTATAGAAAACACATAGAGAATAAAAAAATCACAAACATCAATCTCATCATTTTCATGTGTGATCTCACTATTACTTAGGGGGTGATCTCACCATTTCATAGGGAAATATCATTTATGTTTAGGATGACCTTGCCGTTTACAAAGTGATTTTACCATTTGGTTCAAAAGATAAGAAACATGAAAATTAGAAGAAAAAGAGAGTAAAACAACCTTAAAAGAGGGTATGAATGCATAATTATAAGGATAAAATGAGTCCCATTGGGTATGATAAAATGTAGAATAGGATTAAGAAACAAGTTAATTCATGTATTAATAGAGAAAACCCAAAATATGCATAGAGAACACAACGTGCTAAACCTACTCCCTCGAGGGGTAGTGTTAATTATTATAGGTACAATAACTGAGAAGTGGGGGGTGAATTAGTGAACCTATAAAATCCAACTTCAATTTCAATACTTTCAAGCTCTTAATCAATTACCACAAGAATTCATGAAGTATACACATCATTCATAGCAATGAACAAGAGAAATAATGCAAGATCAAGCACATAACACATGACATATATGGGAAACCCTCTTGGGGAATAAAACCCATTAGAAATTGAAATTTGAGCACTATCCTATAATAATAAGAACCAATTTAGACCAGCTTCAACTGATCAAGGAACTATAATCCCTTATTTAGTGAGACTATAGTCCCACAAGGTACTACAACACTTGTCTAGCTGAGCTACCACAACAACTAGACCTTTAAAAACTTTCACCTTGCAAGGAGGATACAACTCACCTAAATGTTGAGATGCCACAATAACACCTATGAACACATCCACTTTTGAACTGATGTCTTCAACACCTGATTATGGACCTCTGATTATCACTCTTTACCTTTGCTCATAACTGTAAGAGCACTATTCTACCAACAAAATATTAACCTATAGGTCATACAAGTATTCTTAAATATATTATGCTATTTAAGTCATCCATAGGGCACCCACCCTTTCCTTTACTTCACAACACTATACTCTCAAATGAAAATTCTAGACACAAGTCTCTCTCAAAGTCTAGAAACCATCATTTTGGTTTCACTATATATAGAGCAATCATGATTATCAACATCTTGGTCGGCCATTAGGCATGCATTAACCCTTAAGGTATATATCATATGAACACACAACTCAATACAATCTTCATAGGTTGGTCATAGCACTCATGGGTCACCCTTAAGTAGTTACACCTTTCAATTAGGCCCTTGTAGCTCTTATAGGTCTCATGGAGACCTATTCACCCCATTAACAAAATAATGAGTAATATAGAAACATATGACCACTTCTAAATGCATAGGTCCACTCAAAATGATCCCTTAGTCATCCTCAAATGATCATAGTCATCATTTCATTCTTTTATGCAAGCTCAATAAACTCAAACATTAGCCTTGTTCATAAGGACACCATAAATGAACACATGACCAAATTCTTAAGCATTGTTCATAATAAAGATAGATTGATCACACCTAAAAAATCCATACAAATCATCTCATGGAGTCTAAAACACTCCTAAATAGATAAATCATCTTGAAACATTGAAATACCATCATGAACAACTTAATTACCTTTCTCAGGTCACTTGCATAACAATGCTTAATCTAGGTTGGTGAGCTCTAGATCTTTGTATCCTTGATTTGGCCACTAATAGTGATGTAAAGATGAACATGCCGATGATGCCCTTTTGAAATTGATATCACCCATATGAAATAAAGGAGTATTGAATATGGTGACATGACATCCTTGAATCCTCTAAATCATTGATAACTTATTCCATAATATGTAACATGCCCTTAGAAATGCATCTAAAACATAAATAAACATATAAAGCTAAGGATATATAAATTAAGCAACAATCAAACACCTAATTTATGATACTAGTTTCATAAAAGTAGCCTCTATTCATAATACTTCAATATTTATTAATTTCACAAATTAAGCTAAACTTAACTGGAGAGTAGCATGATCCTATTGAATGTGTCAATTTGATTGGTATGGCTAAAGCATGACCATAATTACTATTATGCATAATTTTTCTAGATGAACTATGCATCAAATGATAATAAACATGAATTAATTTGTATTCTAAGATTTTATAAAGCTAGCACATGCTTTAGGAAGCTTAGAAAAAATAGTTATAGAATATATGCAAACTAATAGAGAGCTAGACATAAAACAAAACAACCACTAAAATATATCAATGTAAATATCCTATGTCTAAATCACTAAACATTAACATGATAATAATAAAGTGAATAAGTACAAATGTAATGCAATAAACAAACTTATGTTAATGTCTGATTGGTTTTTGTCCCAAACCTTTTAAAATATGCATCTGTTTGCTAACACTTCATCTGTAGAATATCTTGAAAATAAAATCATGATAGTTTTGAACACATTCAATTTATATTCAATCCTACATTCTTGAGTGCTATAATATTCCTCAAATAATCCTCTTTTTAAATAATTATTTTCTTGCTTGCCCAATACTCTACTTTTTTAGATAATGAAAAATTTCCAAAATGAAACATGTTCACATAACCATTATCTCATGATTTTTGTGTAGAATGAAATCTAAATCACTCAACATTAGCATAACATAACAATTAAAGTATCCTAATAATAACAACTTCAAGCTCTTTCTCAGAGGTAATTTATATACAGTATAATAAATATCTTATAACAATGATGTATATGGTATATCCAGGACCATGTGTGATTTACAAGTAAGTTTATCGAGGCATAGCATAATGTAGTTAGAAATATGATAGTGATTTCAATTGCTTGCATCAAATCCAAGGGCATATCAACAATGATGATGATAATAATAATAGTCAACAATAGCCCTATAATTAATATTTGTACAAAAATTGCATTCCCAAACAAATAAAACACATTTTTAGGTATTTTGAAACAATAGATATACATAGATATATCAGGAAGACTTTTACAATAAAGTTTGACCCTCTATATAAAAAAATTGAGGCTGCCCTCTTCTACTGGAAAAAAAAAACAAATCAGACAATTTTCTCCTAATGGAATGCTATATATATAAACAAGTATTCACAATATATAGTAAGCAAATGAACAACAAATATCACTTCTTTTTTCAAAATCAGTATAGGCTGATGTTGCATAACAAGGGAACTTGTGGATTGAATTTGAACATCCCTCTAATTACTATAAAATTTGTTTGCTTATATTACTCAGCTCATGAATTAAATAGTGGAAAGCCTAAACTCAACTCAAATTTAAGAGATAAAAAATAAGAGAATAATTACTTAATGGAATGCAATTATTTCTGTCTTCCAAGTATAATCGACAAATATCTAATGTTAAACCATTTTTTGCACATAGTTTTTATAACTTAGATATTTATGAGTGGTAAAAATAGAGTTCCACACACACTGAATAAAATCCCACAAAAGTTAATAATCCAATTACATATAATTTCAAATTAAAGGATGTTAGTTAGGACTAGCTCAAAACTCAGCTTAATGGGAATTTCAAAGAAAATCACTCTCGATAAGAAAATAAATAGTAGGCATAATCTAACATAAAGTAGGGAGGTATTTGGATACTTATAATTCTTAAAGTCTCCTTATAGGAGTGATCTTGTGCCATGTCTCTGGGAACAATAATGCACCATAGGATGTTATTTTGACATCCCATCTAATTTTTTTCTAAGACGAATGCCTTAAAGTCTTATAAAATTTTATTTTAAATTTTTTATCTCCCTCATAATTGATGTAAAATATCAACACATATTTGAGCATATTATACACCTTTCGAATTAACTTCAATTTTTTACATTATAATTGAGTTGTGGAATGCTCAATTCTATATTGTTGAATATTTTTAATTGATAATTTTATTTAGTGGTTTGAAATACAATTCAATAATATGATCTCAAAAAAATGATGGCGTTTATGGTGGATATACTAGTGAGGTTGCAATTGTATCCCCATTTTAATCCAATTTTAATACTCAATGTTATCATTGACAAGTTTATTTATGCAGTGTTTGTCATGAAGTTTCCAACAAGCCATCCTTTTTAAGCACATAATAACTTTGGTTTCCCTTTGTTCCAGATATGATTTTGAAGTTTTGATTGTTGAATATTGAAGCAACTAGGGAAGAAGACAAAGGAATGGGGAAGCAACATCATCATCAGATTCACCTTTTGATTGGCTTACAGATAGGGTATATAGAATAATATTTTCCTAGTTACTCTTGAGTCTTAATAGATTTTTTTTTCTATATGTGCATATTGGTTATTTTAATTTAATGGTGGCCTTGTTGATCTTCATCAAGTATTATGTTTCTTGTATTTATATATATCATCAGTTTACATGCTTGATGACAACCAATAAATAGTTAACGTATGGCATAGTTCTAAGTGAACCATTGTTTTAATAATTTTATGGTACTATTTCCATTAAGAATGTTAACATTGGAAGAAAAATAAAATTTGAAAGCCTAGATGGGTAGAAACTAAAAACATAAAATAGAACTAAAAGACTAAAACTATGGGGATAGTCTGGAGCTAAACAACAGTGTTGAAAATGCACTAAATAATCATGCAAGAAAGATAGAACAAGGGAGGGAAGAGTATTAACATAAAAACTACTCAAACTGCATGTATTAATTTTTTCTTAAAACTCTAACACAAATTGATTTAATGAATAACCTTACACAACTACAACTATTGTAAAATGATTACAAAAACTTTTATACTTTCCTTTTATTCTACTCACTATATTTATTTTTTTGCCTACTCTATACTATATTGCTATCTATTTGTCTTTTTGTTATTCTCTGATATTTTCTTTGCTTGTTTTATATAGACTGTTGCTATGTTTTATCTTCTCTATCTTATTATTCTCTACGCTAATTTTCTTTATCTAACTTACATGATTTGTTGTTGTGTTAATCTACTCCCTTGAGGTTGCAACTCTATATTCTCTAGGTGATTTATTTTGCTACTACTCTTTTTCTACAGGATGCTACTCTATTTTTATGACTATTGTTGTTACACTAATATCCTCTCTACCCCCTTACATTATGTTTTTTCTCTCATTTTTTTTTCTAGTAATTTTCCTTCTACCTACCACTTTGTTTTCCCCCAAACTCCAAATGACTCCAAAAAAATTCAAATTCAAATTGTTGTAATAAATATGGTTGTTGAGGGGGAGCTCTAGAGATGAGATAGGGGTAGGTGAGGGTAAGAATAATTTATTTTAACACTCTCATTTATTCTTGACCTTCCTATCATGGTCAACTAAATTTTTTTCAGCCTTCAAAACATCTTTATGACTTTTATTTTCCTACCTATATCCATTTGATATCATTCTCTGCATATCCAAAACTTTGTTGTTGAAGTCCATAGTTGGACTATCAAAGTATATAGCTAGATTATTAAATTTCATATCTACCTTGTTGGATTCCATAGCTGGACTATCAAAATCTGTTAGTTACCCTATTAGAGTCTATAGCTAGACTATCAAAGTTTGTAACTAAGTTGTAAGACTATAAAACCAATATAAAACTTTATAGGTCTAATGTTGTTGCATTAATAACCCCTAACCTTCCTCTTAAGTGCATGAAAATGTCTTTTAATAATGGTTCAGTTAAATTATTAGCTAGTTATTTATTTGATTTTCAAAACCTAAAATATGGGATTCTTTGACAATGTTATGGAGCATATATTATCACAATAAACTATATAATCTCCTTGTTGCTCCTCATGTAAATTTGAAAGTATTCTTATTAACCATATAGCTTGGCATGCTATTGCATTAGCTATTATACATCCAATTAAATTATAGAAAGTGATATTATGGGTTGTTTCTTTGAATCCCAAGATATGGATCCTAACCCAAGATGAAATACATAACCCAAAGTACTATTTCAATTATCAAGACTACCAACTCAATCACTATCCACATAACTCACTAGCTGAAACTCATCTATTGTTACATATAAAACTCCATAATCTCTTATTTTATTTATGTACTTCAATATACTTTTGCCCATTTTCCAATGTGTCTCCTCTGGCATCTCCATGAATCTAAATGTGATTATGACTATATACATGATATATGTCCTAGTTGTAGTCAAATACATTCAACTTCTCACTAAGCTCTTAAACCATGTGGGGTCTACATTACTTTTGCAATCATCTTGCATACCTTTAAGCTTGTCTTTGCTGATATAGATGTTGGCTTGTTGTCCATCATCCTAAACCTCTCCAAAACCTCATTTACATACTTAGATTGGCATATGAATAAGGCACTATCCATTTTCTGGAATTTTATCTCAAGAAAGTACTTCAATAAGCCTAAATCAGTTACTTTAAACTCCTTTTTCATGGCTATTTTAAACTCTTCTATTAGTTGATGTGAATTTTCAATGAATATTAAATCATCCACATAAAAAAATACAATCAAAATATCACCTTTGCTCACTTTGATGTAGAGTGTGGGTATAATATCACTTTTTCTAACCCTATTGCTCAATAAGTAAGAATCTATACATTTGTACCATGCTCTTGGGGATTGATTGAGCCCATACAACACCTTTTTTAGCCTATACACTTTGTTATCATGCTCTAAAATCTCATACAGAGGTGGCTGACCCACATAAACCACTTCTTCTAGCACTCTATTTAATAAGGTTGACTTGACATCCATTTGATGCACCTTTCACTTGTGTTGAGCAACAATGTCTATGATTATCCTTACCATTTCTATCCTTGATATGGTTGCAAACATCTCATTATAGTCACATCTAGGTCATTGCTTATATCCTTTAACTAATAGTCTTGTCTTATGCCTCTCTATCTCACCTTCAAAAGTGGTTTTCGTCTTGTACACGCACTTGACTCTTATGACCTCTTTTCCTTTTAGTAGGTCAACTGACTCTCAAGTTTGATTTATCTCTATTGTGTGCATTTATTCATATATTGCCTCACACCATTTTTTGTCCTTGACTACTTATTCAAAGTATATAGGATCATCTAATAAAAATAAATCATAATTCATAGTGTCATCTTTGTTTTGCTCATACCTTGACTATTCATAGACTTCTTGTAAGCTTCTTGTCCTTGTTACGCATTGACTTGAGTTTGAGGAGGATGATGTTGACTCGTGAACAACTCTTTGACCTCCTTGATGGATGATGCTACTAGATGAATCAGCCCTTTATGAAATAGGGGTCCAATTTAGTGCATGTTTAGTTATACCACCTATTATTTTAGATTCAATAAAGGGTCCACTAGCCCTTGTTTATGTGTGTTCTTCTTTTTGTCTCTCCTCCCAAGATTCATGCTCAATGATTTGTACATCTTGACTGATTATGAGTTATTTGGTGATAGGATTGTATAATTAGTAAGCCTTTGTTTGATCACTATACCTTATGAAAATGCACTTCTCACCTTTGTCATCCAATTTTATCTTTCTTTGCTTATGAATGTGTGCATATGCAACACATCCGAACACTCTAAGGTGTTCAACACTTGGATTATGGATGATCCATTATTATTGAGGGACCATATCCCTAACATTATTCATTAGAAAAATATTCAAAAAGTATACATATATTTCTACAACTTCATCCTAAAAATCATTAGGCAAATCCTTTTCCTTTAGCATGTTCCTCGACATCTACTAGATGGTCATATTCTTCCTCTCGACCATACTATTTTATTATGGTGTATACCTCGATGTAAATTACTTCTATATGTCATGATCCTTATGAAAATTCATTAACTCATTATAAATATACTCCCCCCTCTATCCATCCTCAAAATATTTATATGTGGCCACTTTGCTTCTCCAACATGGCCTTGAATTGCTTGAAGGTCTCAAATGCATTTAATTTGTTCTTCAAGAAATATACCCATATCTTCTAATTGAAATCATCTATTAATTTCATGAAGTATATATTATTATATATGGAGGGGGTCTTCATTGGACCACACAAGTCTGAATGGATCATCTCTAAAGGAGCTCTAGCTCTCCATGCTTTACCCATGAGAAATACACTCCTATGTTATTTCCCCAATATACATCCTTCACACATTTTATTTGGTTTTTATATAAGGTGAATCCATTGCACCATTTAATTATTTTAAATAAGTTTCATCCCTCCAAATTTCAAATTCCCATACCTTAGATGTCAAAGAGTAGACTCATTTACTATCATAGTTTTAAACTTTACTACGAGCTCACTTTGTATTCTTAATAGAAACATTCAATTTTTTGTCATCTTGAATATTGTAATTTACCTAATTTAGACACTCCTATCAAATATTATGCATTCATAATTCTCAAACCTAACCTTGTATCCCTTTTGGACAATCTTCACAATGCTAATAAGGTTGTGCTTCAGCCTGGGCACATAATAAACATCTTGAATTTGCCTTTTATCACCTTATTTGGTATAAATAGATTTGTTGCCTTTTCCCATAACAAGAACCTTCTTATTATTTCCCATATTTACCTCTAATTTTATTGACTCATCAATGTGGTTGAACATCTCTTTGTTCCCACGCATGTAGTTGCCGTAACCACTATCCAAGTATTATGTCTCTTTACCACTTTACTCCACAATGTTGCGTGTTATGAACAAGTTTCCAAATTTCTCATTCATATTAGGTTTAGCCTCTTGTGTTTTGGATAAATTTTAATTATTCCTAATCATATCATACTCCTTTCTACTCTCACTATCATAGTGTCCATACTTCTTTCAATAATAACATTAGATGTTAGACTTATCATAGCTTTACGTAGATCCTCCTCTAGAAGTGTTACTACTCATTCCTCTTCCTTTTCCATGTGACTATTGATGGTTATGCCTTCCACCTTCTTGAATACTAAAATTTATTCCTCTTCCTCTATTTTTGATTATCTCCCCCTTCCTCTCATATTCACATTGGTCTTTAATGTTTTCTCATGGGAGGAAGCGGCTGACCTATTCATCATTTGTTCATGGGTTTACAAGGAACCCATTAGCTCATATATTTTCATTTACATAAAATAATTTAAATCTTCAATTTCAACCACTATAGGGTCAAATCTAATTGGGAGGCTCCTCAACAACTTGTCTATGATTCTATGATCTTTAAGGGTATCACCACACGTCTTCATTTGATTGATAATATTTGTTATCCTTGTGAAGAAATCATTGATAAACTAATTATTATTCATTTGTAAGGTCTCAAATTCCCTTCTTAAGATATATAAATTGACAATATTCACCTTGTCACTCCCTTAATAAGGATTTTGAAGAATATACCATGATTGTTTAGAATTGACATCTGGTACTATCCTAGAAAATATTTAATAAACTAGTGTTGTTTGTATGTAACTGAGTGCCTTGTCATCATTTTTATTATTCTCTTTCAATGGATTCCTTTGTTCTTGGTTTAATACATTAAATAATACTAGGTTTTCAACCTCATTATATCCACCTCCAACTAACTCCCATAGCTCTTGAGGGTTAAATATGGTCTTTATTTTGATGCTCCATACATCATAGTTATTTCCATTAAATGTAAGGGGTTGCTGCCATGAACCACGACTACCTACTGCCATGTCTAAATGGGTTTACAATCTAAGGGCTCTAATACTAGTTTTTGGCAAAAAATAAATTGTGCAGGACCAGATGGGCAATAACTAACAACTCAAAATAAATCAAAAGACAAACTATGGGGATAGTCTGGAGCTGAATAATAATGTTGGAAATGCACTAAATAAACATGTAAGAAGGATAGAATAGGGGAGGGTAGAGTATCAACATAAAAACCACTCAAACTGAATATATATTAATTTGTTCATAAAACTCTAATACAAATTATTTTAATTCATAAACTTACATAATTATAGTTATAAAATAATTACAAAAACTTGTATATGTCTTTATATTTTGCTAGCTATATTTCTTAGTCTACCTTCTCTATACTAGACTGTTGTCTATTTATTTTCTTTTTGTTCTCTATTCTTTTCTTCCCCTATTTTATATAGACTACTGCTTCATCCTATCTTCTTTGTCTTCTTCTTCTCTAGGCTAATGTTCTTTATCTAACTTACACAGGATGTTACTGTGTTAATCTACTTCCTTCAGGTTGTAACTCTATATTCTCTAGGTGTTTTCTTCTATTGTTGATCTTTTTATATATGTTTCTACTCTATTTTTATGACTACTATTATTATGTTAATCTCCTCTTTGACCCCTTTCTTACATTATGTTTTTTGTTTCATTTTTTTGTCTTCTACTAACTGTCCTTCCACCCACCACTTTGTTTTCCCCCAAAACTCCAAATGGCTCCCAAAGAATTAAAATTCAAACTATTTTACTAAATATGGTTATTAAAGGGGAGCTCCTAAGATGAGATAGAGGTAAGCAAGGTAAAGAATAATTTTTTTAACAGTTAATGTGCTAAAATTATTAGAAACTTTGGGCACTTTCTTTGTACATATTGTCTATAGCATTGGATCCTCTCATGCAATTATCTTTATAGGGATATGCAATCATATGTATCAAGACTCTATTTGTATTTGACATGTGACATAAATAAATTATTTATCTTAGTTGATAATGGACCTTGGTTATTGTATAATCATTACCGACTAACACAACTATGGTATTTCATGGTTACCAAGGTTAGATGTATATCTTTAGGTTTTCTTTACATGTTCAGAGTTTAATTGTACAAAATGTAGTGTTCTATTTTGAAAATAAATTAGATTTCATTCTTGTATAATAATGACACTGAGTCCAAAATATTTTTTGGTTATAGTCGAGACTATCACCATTTTCAAACATAAGAATAAGACTGGATATTTAAGGCCTTGGAATAAATCTTGAGTAAAGAAAAAAATCTCAAACTGCCAATAAAGGATACAAGCATTAAACTTCAGGTATCATTTTCTTTCCATGTGAACCCCATCTATTTTCAATTTTTTAATTTTGATTTCTAGATATCCCATTGGTAGATGGACACCTATATTGCACTTGAATTTAAGTCAACAATAAATAAGGAATTTGATAGCATTGAATAAGCTATAGATTGTATTGTATCACATGGTACCAAATCTGAAATGTTAGTCTTACCTGAAGCTTCATTCAAGTATGTGATCAAATGTTAATATGAACGGATTAAAATAATCACACTACCATGGTTTATTTATGCAATGGGTAACCTAAAAAATATTTGATGCAATTGGAGAAATTGAAAATGTGAAACAAGCATTAAAGACTCTGTAATGCTTCCTTTACAAAGTCTAGAGATCTTTAAGGGATAACTTACAAAGGCAAGATTGGATTTTAATTGATTCATAAGTATACAAACTTTTTCTCTGAGACTTATAATTAATTTATATTTTACTTCAGCCTTGTCAAGGTATCCTACTCTTTAGTCATCCTAGAACACGAAACACAATGCTTGCCAAAGTTGTTGTAATTGAAGCTGGTGCAAATTTTATAAACATCTCAATCTCAAGAATTAGATCAAATGTATAAAGGATAAATTATCTATAATAGTCCATGGATGAATGTATTTTTATGTGGTCCATTTTAACTTATACTTTCTCACATTTTTTTGGGTTTCTTTTTATCTAAACAACTTTAAAAAAAAGGAAATTTGAAGATCATGTCAAAATATGATTCAAAAATCCTTAATATTTATACATAGTTTTATGTATTTAATTCCATGGGTTTTCAAGATGATTTTACTGCTCAAGATATTCAGTTAAGTCAAAAATGATCTTTGGATGGTAAGATATGATAAAACTATGTTTATGTTCCTCTATCTATTAGCAACCTTTTTGTTACATAAATTCTTCCATAATAATTGGTCGTGATCAGCCCAATCCTGGACTACAAACATCATTTTTTATCTCAAACAAAATAAAGAAACTAGCTACTAATAAAAGCAAACAAGACACTGACGGTCAATAATGATTGTTTGATTTGAATTTGACCAAGCTTATTGGAACCTCAGATAGATGTGATTGGGAGGTAGTTAACCACATAAAATATTGATATTTGGATTCTTTAATGTTTGATTAGATCTCAAATAACAACATTATCAAACACAAATTTATTTGACTTTTAGTACATCAGCCCACCCTGTCCTCTATAGTGCTAATTGCACCCATATCAAAAGCAAAATTTGTACTCAATATCTCAATTGTCAAAGGAAGTAGAAATAGAGGAGATAATGAGAAATCTTCATCCCTATTGGGATGAATATCATCTTCAATACAATTATGAAACATTCAAACTTGAAGTAATGCTTTTTATTTTATTACATATGATTAAAATGTTTAATATTTGTTGATAAGATCACAAATATTCACATGAGGGAAACTCTTGTATATCTTAATGCATTTTTAGGGCATGTAACCACTGATTTTCTAAGTTATTTACAATTGAATAGAGAAGTGGTAGTTCTTGTTTCCTTTGATATATTGAAGACATTTACTTCAGTTTTTTTCTTTCTTTTTTTACATTAAACTACCCATTTAGGTGAATGACTTTGTTATATCTTGATGATTTTTGCAAATGACATGGGGCTTAGAAATATTGTCATGATAATATCACTTCTCCTTTAAAATTCTAGGAATAATGGTTCAAGTGGTATGGATGATGGTGAGTCATTCAATGAGATAATTTCTAGTGAGAAAATAGTTTTTGATGCTTCTAAAAAATTTATAGTGCCACAACTTCAAGGGAGTGGGAAACCTTATAGTATGTGCCATCGCATTGTTTCACCAGTGGACTGACTACTATTTTGAACTAAACATTTCGCTTCTTCGATTTGAAAACAAGCATGTGTGGTTATTGAATGTCATGGTATCTCACTGGAACCCTAATTTAGGTATATGATATGCTTTTTATTTTTGTAAAAGTAATGATTTACTGATCTCAATTTTTAGAATTTTATTATCTTACTTAGATCTGCTTCATCTTCCTTTTGTTTATAAATATTCTTTATTGCCTATGAAAAATAATTCTTTAAAGTCTTATTTTATTTCATTTCTTAATCTTTAAGGAATGGTAATATGCACATAAGAAATATTACAATGACTGGGTACCAAGCAAAACTAGTGAATACAATATCAAATCTTCTTGAATGACCAATCACAATGAGTTCATCATCTCCTAAGTTCCCAGTCTTTGTAAATTTACTTATGAATCAATTTTTTAGGCTTTTAGACAATATTTAAAATTAATTGTGAACCATTTGTAATGAAAACAATGCAAATTTAATATAATTGAATATAAAAATAAGGGAAAATGTTTGTTTAGCATCTCTTCCAACTGCTACATCATTTCACATCAAATCATGCAAGGCAGATACTATGGCTACATCATAGCTCTTGTTTATTTATTATTTTATAGTGTATTATGATTATATGGTATTATAAATTAGAAATGTTCTTATAAAGTCTTTAGGTTTAGTATTACAATGTAATCCATTCTATTTTGGTTTGTTAAATAGTCTATGTTTATTAGTATTTACTCAAGTGTCATTTTTTTATAATATAATAAGTTATATTAAATTGGCAATTCATTTACTAAATCCAATCTTTAATCGGATTCAGTAATTGAAGTTAAGTATTTTTTGCATCTAGATTCAATCATCAAATTCAAAATACTATCTTTGTAAAGGACTTATTATTGGGTAAATTTGATGTCTTAAGTCAAATGTGTTAGTCATGTGTATGGGGGGTTATATTTGACATCATGTAATTGAACTTCAAGAACAAATTTATTGAGTAAGTAGTAGTCCCACCGAAGGTTAGAGGCAATGGAGATAGGTAATTAGATAGCAACCTCAAATTCATTATTAATGAATGGGTTATGTATTACAATAGTGATAAATAATGTCAAATCAATTAATGTCAGTGGCAATAGTAATCATCTATATTGTTTGTGATTAGGTGGAAATGATCGAGGGAAAAGGCTAAAGATGAAGACTATGAGGACCCAGTCCTCAATTTCATTTTTAGTTTATTTTGTGTAGTATGTTGTGTGTATGATGTGAAAAATTAAAACCAATATCCATGTAATCTCCTATAGTGATGATAAAGGTGAAGGAAAATATTGTAGCATAACAATTTATTGAACATGAATCTAGATTAGTTTGAATATGTTGATGAGTCCCTATTTAGATGATTTTCTTATGGATTGGTTGATGGGTCTCAATTCATGTGTTTCCACAAACAAGTTGTGTGTCATGTTTATGTGTAACCTCCATAGCAACATGTTGTAGTTCTCTAAGTGTGGTTCCTTGCCTTATTTCCCCACTAAGTGGGGAAATATTGGATACTCTTTTGTTAGTATGATATATTTTTAGTGTGTGGTTACATGAGTTGTTTATCCAATGCACTAACAATACATTAGGAGATAGAATAGTACTCCTTGTTCATAGAATATCCTAACCCTATATATTTATATGTTTGTCAAATAATGCATGATATCATGTTTTTTGTGTAAAATCTAACCATTGTCTTAGATTTCATAGACCCTATACACTCTTTAATTTACTTAGTAGATTAGATGTTGCTTATTACTTTGTGGATGCATGTATGTATCCTTGTTTAGGTTTTTCCTTATATTGAATAAACCAATATAGATATAGGATTTCATAGACTTTACATTATTCACAGTAGGTTGCATAAACCCTAGTTTGGTTGACCATTGCACCTTACCCTTATTTTCAATCATCTAACTCATCATTTACTTTAGTTTTTACACATTTACAAACATTCACTTTACTTGCATCTTTAAAGCCATAGTTACAACCATTTACCTTTGTTGAGGTCTAGTGAGATCTATATCCTTGTGTCATGGGCTTAGGCTTTGGAACCCTTTCCTCTTGACATTTGATTTATAGGTTACCCTCTGCTAGATATATGGACATCATTGGTCCTACCTGATTATCTAAGTATATGATGGATCTATTCAATTGACCTTATTTGAGTCCTAGTTTATTGAGAGAAAGAGGATAGTTGTAGGTCATCCTAGAATGTGCATACTTATCACTTAGACTAGTCTTTCTAATGATGTGAGCATACTTATCATGACATTATGTCATAGCATGTGTTGATTTTTGATAGAATCCATGGGTTCTTAGAAACCTCCTCATCTCATTTCTTTAAGACTGGTAGCTTTGTTCCTTTTATTTATTGAATAATTATGTGTCTTCTTGTGCTAGTTTCTATATTCTTATACATATATAACTACAAAATAAAATACATATTTTCATACACTATCACCTATGTTTAGTAATTATGTAATCATACCCAAGCATTATTTATAATTAATTACATATATTCACACCTTTGGATTTGGGGCATTGTAACCTCGCATATTTCTCAATTAAGTGTTATGGGTTTCATTGAGCATGAATTTAGTATTGGGAGCATGACACCTGAAGTTTCATATCATGCATACTATTGATTGTACAAGTATCACTTTAGCATACCATATTACATGCATGCCTTAATTTATTACATTAGTTGGAGCTTTCACATCCTTAGTATTATTGCTTGATTATTGTGTGCATTATTCACTTGACTATACCATCCACTTTGGTGTATATGATGCATAATTTTCTATGGGGGAATTATAACCATGCATTTTATTATATACATTGTCATTGTTGACTACTAGACTTGCACCCTTGTGAAGGTAGTTTTAGGCCTTGACAGTATGAAGTAACATGGAGAGAATCATAGGTTTTCAGTGACCTAATAGGTGGATTGAATCTCTAGATTCTAAGGGCTATCTCCCCTTGATGTATCATTTAGGATCCATACTCTACACTACTAGATTGTAATGGAAAAGGGAAGAAGGTAAACTTAAAGGAAAACTTATCTAACTGGTGTGATACACCAAATTATGACCTCCACTTTTGTAATATGCACTAAAAAAATAAATAGGAACATAAAATTAATTTCACTTCTCAAATGAGAGTTCTCCATACATCAAAGTTTCCCATAGAGGCTCAGCTTGATGGATGATCTAAGGTAGCTAATCAATATCTCTCTTAAAGACACTAAGGAAATATCACACTTGAAAAACATAAAAGATGATTAGAGAACAATATGAAACCTATAAGGATGAGATACCACCTGAAAATAGGTAAAGGGGAAAGGAAAACATGAGAAGAAGCATGACCTATCACTGTCATCTATCAACAAACCATGAAAATACACTAAACCAAGCTTTGAGGAGGCATGAATTATATTTTATTTATTAAAAATAGGTAATTACAAGTGTTTTTTGATTATGTTATTACCACATCTTAAGTTAAATATTTTTTAAAAATTCCAAAATTTGGCTTACATATAGAGAATTGAAAGAGAGGAGAGAGAATGCGAGAAGAGCCCCAAAACTAGGAAAATGTCCTTTCAATAATACCTTTTCCAAAATGGTACATATCATTTATATTATTCATTTTTCCTATCCTCGGGAAAAATGGTATGTCATTTAATGTTTCAAAAGTTTACAAATCTAGAAGAAGTCCTCATCTTTGAGGATCCTTCCTAAACAAGTTAGTAGATAATTACAAATACATGAAATAAACTATGAAAATCAGTAATATATTAACTCAAATAAGCAAAACTAAATTAAAATGGTTGAATCATAGAATAATTGACCTCTTTGAGTTGGAAACCTCCTTTTATCAAATTCAATTCCATACAATTCATGGATGCCTTCATACTAGACTAAGCTCTTATTTATTGTAACCTATCACTAAATAACTACTACTCCCCATGAATGTGGGATTAATATACTATTACATTATTACATTATACTATTATAATGAGCTTGAGGGATGGATTAAAAATCATATACATCTATATCCTTTTTATTAAATAAAAAAAATACAAGCAGATGGTTAAGACGAAGGGTCCTAACATCATCCTTGATTTGTGGTGTTTGACCCACATAGGTGCCTAAATACTTGCTTGAACGCAGTATATTTTTGGTGAAGAAGTATCCTCCTTAAAAATATGTCTTCAATAATTTTAAAAAGTACTCTTAAACTCTTATAATTCTTCAAATTAATACTCCAACTTGATAGGATCTTAGAAGATTTCCTAAAGGCAAGTTTGACTTTGTCATAAAGCTTGGTGTATGAAAGACAAAAAAAGCTTTTCTTGGAGTTTAAACCTTTTACACATTTGAAAATTTCATAAAAATAAAACCATGACTCACCCTAACTCCTTATGTGGCATAAAACTTCATGGATTAGCTTTGATAAGGTTATTAAGAACCATTATGTATTGATTTAATCATTTCACTCCTTGAATTGCTCCTCCTTCACTAAGGTGTAGAAGAGAAAAATTGGATTTTTATTCCAAGATTTAAAATTTATTTATGCATGGTCTCCTTGCAGAATATCAAACCTATAATAAGGCCTTTGAAGACCTAAATCACTCACAAATACTCAACTTTGCACCAAAACCATGAATTCTTTCACAATTGCTTGTAGCCTTTTTTTGGCAAATTTCCTTGTCTAGTAGAATATGTAGATGATAATGAAAAAATGGGAATATTTAAATATAACATATATCCCCTTATATATCCACACAAAATTTGGTGGCCTAACTCTAAGTGTAAGAGTCTTTTTTAGCACATTCTTTCAGTCAAATTAGGCTTAATTAGCCTTCCTAGGCCTAAAAAGTGAAGAACTTTCTCTTGAGACCCCAAAAACATGTTAAAATATATATATATATATATATATATATATATATATATTATTTGTTTTACACATGCTTTCACCATGTTCCATGTCAAATTTGGTGGTTTAGGACACTATGGAGGTATAATAACCTTGAAATGGCCATTGGCAAGCTTGCCTTTTTAAAGAGTTTTCTAACTGACTTAAAAGATATGAATGTTTTGGGAACTTATAAGTGTTTTACTCTTAATTTTTAAGCTTTTAAAAGTAAAACACATCTTTAGATACCTTCTCCATTTATTTCCATCATTTCACACTCTTTAGAACCCCTGTTTTAACTCAAAATCATGAAAAAGTATAGTTTTTGTACTATTACATACAAGTAAAGGTATATAAAAAACACATGTGGATGATCCTATAAGAATATAATAAAACATATAGTATGTTTTAGGATAACATTGTGGCATTTGATGTGCATTTGAGGTCCATCTTTGCAAACTAGTCACAATTGGGTCTTAGGAGGGTTTAAGACATGTTTGGGGTCTTAACAATTATTTATAAATAATAGACATCAAAATAACCTCCTAATTCCAAAATATTATTTTTATGTGACCCTTATAACACCTCAAAACACCATTAGGTCCCATGAAAAGTATGAGATAGGGTACGAGCATCTTAAGTTGTTCCTTAGGTGACTATCTTAGCTTGCCTTGAGCAAGAGAGGTGTCAAAAATTGGTCTTGGGTCCTGATAGATCATTAAAAATTATGGGATAAGTTAATACACCTTAAAATTAATCTCCTAAATGGATCTAAATTCTCTGTAAGTGTTCAACATTCCCTTGTATGCATTTGGTGCCTAATCAGGGTGTTTGGGGTTTGAGATTATCTTACTTTTGCAAGCCCTCAAGGGCACTTAGACTAAGAATTGAAGTGTATTTATATCATTAAACTAAATTTTTAATTCCATAAAATCCATTCATGATAGTTTCAATGCTTTATTTGTGTTATTGAATTCAAGTGGACCTCTAGGTCTCTTGACTAGACCCTGTAAATGAAGTGGCTCAGGTCTAAGACAAAACAATGGATATTTCCAATATTGATATGAAGTTTACAATACCATGTAAAATTAAATCCACTCATTAACACCAACTTTACCAAATTTCATAGCTATATCATGCCTATAGAGGCCTCAAAACTCAAATTCCCCAAAACTTAGCTAGTTGGTTGTCTGAGTTTTCAATAGGTTTCTAACTGAGTTATTGTACTTAGAATATTTGTGCTTAGGAGTTTTTATTACCTTTGATGATAAATAATCATGATTTATGACTTTCATGAAAATTAAACATGACCTCCAATCCATTGATAACTTTCATTTGCCATCACTTGACCATTTGGGTCTCTTAAGCACTGTTTGCCTCACTAGTCTTATAGGCAATCTTATCAGTTTTAGGTGTCTATTTGACATTTTCTAGGTTTTAAAGTGTTATTTAAGGTGTTAAGAACATGTATTATGTTATATATTCACTTTATAAATCCACTTTTACCTTATTAAAACACCTAACTCTTCCTTATTCTTCACATAAGTTTCTCTTCATCAATTGATGCATGAGTCTCTTGGTCCATACTAGACTTCTTTCCTAGGTTTTGATTTTGATCTCCAATGAAGGCCTGATTATAAATTTTATACTCCCTCAGCATGTGACTCAATCTCATATAATTATCTTTGATCATTCTTGTTGTCTAGTTCCAATTGAAATCAATCATTTTCACTACACAGTCAAGAGTAACACAGTTGTAGGTGGTTGTTTGATTAAGCAAGAGGTAAATTGCCTTTTTGAGGTATTATAGCTCCTCCAAGATGTCATTAAGTTGTTTATAATCCTAAATACCTTCATACACTTATTCCAAACATCAAAACAAACCACTCTCTTCTCAATTTTTCCTATTAAGTGTCAACATATTGTCAAATAGGTCTTATTGGTTATAGGTGGTGATATTGGGTTCACTATGCATAAACTGGAAGAGTGTGAGATCTTAATTGTAGTTGATCTAAGTTTTTTGGATGTTGTAGTCATATAAAATGTCCAAATTGGTAGTTTGAGTGTGTTTTTCAACACCCTATCCATAGGTCCTTTTTGCATGCTCTTGTAACCCTTCTAGACACCTTTTTGCTCATTGTCAGTCATCCAGAACCTTCTAAACAGTCATTCCACCTCAACCAAATAGACTTCCTCATGAAAATCATGTTACCTTAGGTCCTAATATTATAGGATAGGATCACCCCATTTGTACTATAGTACCCCATAGATAAGTGTCCCATTTTTGCTGGTCCTATCCATTTGCACTTTGAGCCCCAATGGTCATTTTCATTCAATCTTTATCTTTAATTAGGTTAGCCTAGCATGAATACATCTGACCCATGAACAATTTTTCCCTATAAAATCCCACTCAAGGCTCATTTACAAAAGAGGTGACTAGAATTACAAAGCAATCAAGAATGCAAATAAAGCACTAAAATAAACTTCCCTATTCTTTGCACACAGTCACCCAACACAACTACAAACCTACTCAAATCCTCATACTAGTCCCTAGACACCTCAAACACTATCAATTTGGCATTTGAATTTGCATCACACTATTTCATAAAGCACACTAGGTGGGATAACTACATATGGCTTGATACCTCTTTAGAGTATTAGTATGTAGGTAGCGTGCCCACACAAGGGGTGTAGATTGCACGTTCAGTACATATTTCACACTAACCCCCCTCTTTCTCAAGTGACTCAAATGTCATTTTATTAAGCATTATGGAGGGTTAGGGTTTGAAGACAAAATCAGATCCATAATGAGTTCTATCAATTACCACTACTTGATTTTTCATAGGCATGCTCACACATGCACAATGCAACTACCCAAAAAGTTTTAGGTCTCTATTATTAGTTTTGATAACAATGATAGAAATAAACAATAGTGTCAAACACCAAAGCATCCACTTTTTGTCATTCATGCCCTTTCACCCAATGAAATCCAAAATTAGGTTTATGATACCTTTCCAGTCTTTCACAACCATTTTCAACCTCTATAGTAGTTGTCTCAGTTTGTTTTCTAGTTAAGTTATATTTCTTCTTATTTATTGCTATTTTTAGAAAGGTGAAAAAGACAAATAGTTACACAAATTAGGACTGCATTTATTTTTATATTTTATACTGATTTATTAATCCAAACCCTTAACTAAAATAGGAATAAAACTCTATTATTCCCAAATAAGTTAATTCATTTGGTGAACCTGACTTACTTCACTTATGTACAAAAACCCTAAAAACCCTAGGGAAAATTCTTTATTGATTTTTAGCAATATGTTTCTAATATTTTTTAATTAAATTAGATTTCACATAGAATCAACAATGGATCTCAAGTATTTCAAAACATGTCTTGAAAACAATAAGGAGTCCATACTTGGTCCTATCATGCATATGAATTATGAAGTTTACTATATGTTAATGCAAAGCTTCATTATTCCCTTCATGCTTAATTTTTATAATATGGGATGATGTTAAGAAATTTATTGCTAAACATGTTAAGATCCCATTCCTTCAAAGTAATGTTTAATTTTCTTTAATACAAGGTTTCATTATTTATTTTACATACTCTCTCTCTCTCATGTGAAATAATTTTCAACTCTATCTTTCTAAACATGTTAGAAATGTCATGTTACAAGTCAAAAAAATTTATGCATTAGTGCAAAGTTTCATGCTCTATATCCCTTGTTTGTTATCTCTCATGTGGAATGTTCTTTATAATCATATTTTTATACAACTTATAACTCCAATTACATGCATTTCATCCCACATACATGGTTTCTACCTAGATGTATCTAAATCTTTGGCTACTTTTGAGTATCTCCCTATCACTAATAGACACAAGAAAACACTAGCAGTTATATCTATTCCTCCTCCCTTAAAACTTGGTTCACCTAGCTCTTATCCCATACCTACTACTAGCTCTATGCCTATAGTAGATCATGTGATACATTTTATCACCCAAGTTTATGAAGATAGGAAAGTTGATTACACCCATGGCTATAGCTTTATCACTCATGTTAGCACCGCTTCTGATATAGTTTAATTTCTCAAGCTCCTTTAATGATTATATACTTATAAAGATGTGTTATATGCAGCCCTTCATAATACTAGAGTTCCTATTTTTGTTGAACTAGCTTCTGTCACCTCTATCCTCAACATAATGAAATAGACTGAAGAGCATATCCCTTTGAGAAAGAGGATTTTACCCCATGCCACATCATTAAGAAACATCTACCCCTGCATATTCAATTAAGAATTAATGATGTAGGGTTAAAAAGAGTGTTAGTTGATAACAATTTAGGACTCAACATTTGCAACATTTCTTTTCTTAAATGTCTTATTATACAACCTACAAATCTAGACCATTCTGACATGAACATTAGAGATTTTGACAATATTCCATGGAAAGTCATGGGTCAAATAACACTCAATCTTACTTTGGGACCTAAGATATTGCCAACTACTTGCCAAGTCATGCCAAATGACCTCAATTATAATTTATTAATTGGTCTACCTTGGATTCATGATATGCATGCAGTCCCTTCCACACTCCATGTTTGTTTAAAATTTAGTCACAAAGGCTGCATCTACACATGCCCAATGGAAAACAAACCTTTTAAATACTACCAGGTTGTTGAATCTCTATAGAATTACACTATACTTTAATCTCAGCAATATACCTACACAATCCACTACTCATAGTGTACCTTCAGACTATACAACACATCAAAAGTTTCCAAGTTCTATAATATCATTGATACCAAATCACCAATTTACCTCTCCTTTTGAACTTAAATGTCTTCATATTATTGGATATCATGGAAAAGGTCTTGGAAATCATGAAAAATGAATCATCAATCCTATCAAAGCATCCACACAACATGGAAAGCAAGGACAGGGATATCAGCTTACCCTTCTTCATGATAAACCTTCTTTCATTGCTTCAAAGCATATATGGTTTTATCCATCCATTGAAACTATAGACAATACATTTAATCATGATTTTAAATTATCATTGGTTTATCTTGATCTTATTGATGATACAGTTTCACTAGATATGTTCACATTAGATGAATTTTCTAAAGATAATCCCTCCTACAGATTCTTAGAGCATATGAAGACCTCCCATCTTGCTATCATAAAAATAGATTTCCTCGTCATGAAAATTCCCATGCTTACTTTAGAAAAATTTAGATTATCCCCAAGATATACCAATTGATTTAGATGATACTATTCCTACAACCCCATACACACTAGATCATTCCACATTGCTTAACGAGGAAACAGTTGATTTCAATTTTGGAACTAATCAGGATCCCAACATTGTCTTGTTTGTTGAACATCATTTAAGAAAAAAATGTCAAAAAACTTTTCAAAACATATAATATTAAACAAAAATTCTCCACTCCATACTACCCATAAGGAAATGATCAAGCAGAGGCTACCATTAAAACCATCAACAACATTTTAAGTAAAATAATGATTAAATTCAGAGATGATTAGCACAATCAACTAGTTTATGCATTATGGGATTATCACACAAGTATTCATACACCCACAGGAATCATTCCTTATTCACTCATTTATGACATAGAGGTAGTTTTACCATTAGAATTAGAAATCCCATCTTTGTATGTCTCCCTTAAAGGTATCCTCATTGATGACTAGCATTGTGAAAAGCATCTACACCAGCTTGAGCAGTTAGACCATACATGCATTCAAGTATCTAAACATCTCAGAATATACCAAAAATGTATACAAAAATCCTACAATAAATGAGTTCACACCAGAGAGTTCAAAGTTAATGATCTCGTTCTCAAATAAAATCTTTGCAATGTCACTACCAAAGAAGAAATTAAAGGAAAATTCAAACCAAATTAGCTAGGTCCATACCTCATTATCGAAAATTTTATCCATAAAGTGTATCATCTAGCCTCACTTGAAGGAAATAAACCCAAAAATCCAATGAATATTATGCATTTACATAGATTCCATGTATAGTATTTCATTACACACATTTTATTGTACATAGTTTCTTTCTACTTACTTATACATAATTTGTCAGCTTACTTGTACATAGTTTTTTTCACTTTTTTGTACATGGTTTTCTTAAGATTACTTGTATCTAGCTTATTTCAAAATACATAAAATAATACAATATTTCAAAATACCAAAAATAATATAACATATCAAAATACCAAAAATAATATAATATTTCAAAATACCAAAAATAATACATGTCAAAATACAAGAACATTCAAATAACTCAAAACACCAAAAACTTTTAAATTATATACATTATCCATGCTTTACATTTCTACTACCATGCTAGACTTAAATTTTGTTGTTTTATGCTATTGTTTGTCAATGTATCTACATTACCATGCTTCACTTGATCTTTTTTGAATGTGTGCAGTGACATTCAGATCTTTGATTGCTTCACTCTACCCATTGAGGGGGCATCCTACTTTTACATTCGAGACATACATCAACATATCTACCCATTAAGGGCTCCTTATTTATGACTAAACCATCTAGGTTACATCATTCTTACACCACACACTTTACTTATCATGTTGATGTATATTACTTATTAGCTTACACATATTATTCTATCGACACTCACTAGCAAATAGCACTTGTGTATTTCTTAGCATCTATATAGTCTTATATTATATGTTTTACATACTTTCACTTCTTGCTTTGATCAGTTAGATGCAATAGTATTTCTAGTATTTACATGCCTTCCTTTCTAAATTTGAGTAGCTAGATATGATTGCATTTCTTAGTTCCTATTTTGTTATTTGTTTGTGCTTTAGGATATTTGCCAATGTCCTTTGCTTGTACTATTGTATGTGCTTGTGGCCATCATGTTAATCTTGCTTGTTTGTAATTGTATGTGTATGTGGGAATTTGAACATGCCTTGTATGATTTGTTTTCCTAATTTGAGTGACATGTGCCCATGTCCCTTGTTTTCTTGGCCCCTTGGCCTCTTTTTTATGCTTCTTGCTTCTTGCCTTGCATACTTATTTTCTTCTTAGTTGTTTGCAATGTCATGATCTACATCATGCATTATCTTGCCTTCTTGGATGCCATGATGGATATCATACTTCATCCCTCCTTGATAAATAATCAAATTTATAGTTTCAATTCAGTATACTACACATGCTATTACATTATTATATCTATCTAGGCATACCCCTATTGATCTAACAATCTCGAATACAAACTATAATATATCTTGAGACATCTTTTCAATCATCATTATTATATCATGTATTTTATAGCATAACACACTTGCAAGGATATTTCTTCTAAGGGTAGTCATTTTAGGGTCTTCATTCATACCCTTAAAAGAGGGGGAAACAAACAGGGGTTTTGTCATAGAGATAAGAGACCTCTACCAGTCAAAATTAGTTTTTAGAACACTCAAAATAATAATTAGAATTCAAAACATGCAGAATAGAACAAAAAAAAGGGATGAACATATAATAGTCATCAAAAATAGTAAAGGACAAAAGTGCCTCATAGTGCCCTATAGCAAAGTGTCCACTTTTAAGTTCTCATATCCAAACAGTTGAAAACCTAGAATTTTAAAAAATAGATAGAAAGGTAAAGTCAATTACAATTTTGTCAGCTCTAATCCAATTCAAATTGGTAAATTTTAATAAAATTTTACTCAAAGGGGGCATCATGCATGACATGATGTCTCTTACTTCCAATTTCAAATTGGTCAGTTGGTACAACTTCTAGATCAAAAACCATGTTACAGACAACAGTGATTGGGGGCAATGTGCATGGAACATTTGCCTTCTTTTCTTTCCAATTCATTGTATTACCTAGACATTCTTAGCATTCATGTGTTTTATTCCATCTACAGGTGGTTGGCATCATTTTAAAGTGGCTTTCATATAATCCTAGTTCTTAGTTTTGAAGTGGCTTCATACAACCCTAATATCCACCTTTCAGAGTGGCCAAGATTGTCCTAGTTCTCAATACACATTTGACTATCCATGCTACATTGTTAGATTATAGAGAATTCATGGGCTTTATGAGCCATCTCATATGACACACATTCATACTGGTATCAGTTCATAGTTCACACTTAGTGGGAAATGATGGAGCTAAAGGACTAGTTAGCCTTTGTATTCTTAAGCCACCTATTCAGAGGGATTGGACACACAATCCAAACATTGATTAAC
Organism: Torreya grandis; assembly: GCA_037957365.1. Taxonomy (NCBI): domain Eukaryota; kingdom Viridiplantae; phylum Streptophyta; class Pinopsida; order Cupressales; family Taxaceae; genus Torreya; species Torreya grandis. The sequence goes on along the minus strand of JARHVA010000167.1, from coordinate 3,207,039 downwards.
ACATACATGATCAAATAGATTCACTACATAGTGGGTGATAATGGAGCCAAAGGGACAAAATTTGTATTCTTGAGCCACCCTTAGGGAATTGAGCACTCAGCTCTATTTGTGATATTACTCTTGGTACAACACATACCCAACATCACTTAGCATCACTCAAAATCACAATAGGTTTTGTATTAGTTTGCATAGCTGGTGATGTGTATTTGTTACTTTTTATTTTATGTAGCCTTTGTACATTCTTATTTTAGATATAGTGTGTCAATTAAGAACTGATATACTCCTTGTTTTCTCTTTTAGATGTACACTTCACGCTATGCTCTCTATATTCACACTCAGCATCACACATCTTCATGGGCTTCACCCTTGTAGGTAAGTTTAGGTACGCTTTCTATTTTTCCTTTATCCTAGTATTTTGATTTGATGCATCACTAGAATAAAGGGGGGGAAATGTAGACATATAAAATGTCCAAATTGGTAGTTTGAGTGTGGTTTACCACACCCCATCCATAGGTCCTTTTTACATGATCTTACGACCCTTCTAGACACCTTTTTGCTCATTATCAGTCATCTAAAACCTTCTGAACTATCATTCCACCTCAACCAGATAGTATTCTCCATGCCAATCATGTTCCCTTAGGTCTCGAGCCTATAAGATAGGAGTGCCATATTTGGACTATAGCAGCCCATAGAAAAGTGTCCCATTTTTGGTGGTCTTATCCATTTGCACTTTGAGCCCCAATGGTCATTTTCATCTAGTCCTTATCCTTAATAGGTCAACCTAGTGTGAATACATCTGACCCATGACCAATTGTTCCCTATAAAATCCCACTCAAAGCTCATTTACAAAGGAGGTGACCAAACTTACAAAGCAAGCAAGAATATAAGCAAATCACTAAGGCAAACTTCCCTATTCTTTGCACACAGTCACCCAACACAACTACAAACCTACTCAAATCCTCATACCAGTCCCTAACCACCTCAAACACTATTAATTTGGCATTTGAATCTGCATCACACTATTGCATAGAGCACATTAGGTGGGAGAACTACATATGGCTTTATCCCTCTTCAGAGTATTGGTATGTAGGTAGTGTGCCCATACACGGGGTGTAGATTGCATGTTTAGTACATATTTCACACTAACCCCTCCCCCTTTCTCAAATGACTCAAATGTTGTTTTACCAAGCATGATGGAGGGTTAGGGTTTGAAGACAAAATCAGATCCATAATGAGTTTCATCGATGACTAGTGCTTGATTTTTCATAGGCACAACATAACTACCCAAAAATTTTCAAGTCTCTATGATCAATTTGGACAATAGTGGCAGAAATAGAAAATAGCATTGGACACCAAAGCATCCACTTTTCAATGCTTTTATCTTTTCACCCAATGAAATCTATATTTATGTTTATGAAACCTTCATAGTCTTTCACAACCATTTTCAACCTTTGCATCAGTTGTCTCAGTCTATTTTCTAGCTAAGTTATATTTCTTCTTATTTATTATTATTTTTATAAAGGTGAAAAAGATAAACAGTTGCACAAATCAAGACTGTATTTATTGTTATATTTTATATTGATTTATTAATCTAGACCCTTAAATAAAATAGTAATAAAACTCTATTATTCCCAAATAAGTTAAATTAGGTGCTCTAGATTCCTTGAAATCCTTCACAAATATTCACAGACCTATCAACCACCTCTATCGAACTGTCTTCACATACTATTGTTTAAGCCAAAGTAGGATGGGTGTAAGTAATGTCTTGACTAAGTTTAAGATTGTAGGGAGAAGGTAAAGATGATCAAGACCTTGGATAGGTATAAAAAAACCATATTTTCCCACTTATCACTTCTAACTTTGTCTCTTTTCTCCTACCTTGCCTAGATCATGCATAGTGTACATAATGTTGTCAATCTCCATCCAAAGGTCACGATTGTAGATATTGAAATAGATTTTAAGCTTGTGCTTAGACCTCAAATTAGTGTCTTTAAGCTATAATAATGTCTTTATTCATCATGAACCACCTCTTATCATCTTGAAGAAACTTTTTTTATTAACAAAATTACAATGTATAATAATCATCTCTTTCCCACCTAACATAATCTCATGATGATAAAATTGAATGAGTTGTATATAACTGACTATCTTGGAATTATTGATTGTGTTAAGTAATAATTTTTCCATGAAGAACCTTACTTAAATTTCCTTGAACACTTGATTCTTTCATAAGAACTCCACAGACCCTTTTCAACCTTGTGGCCAAACTTACATACTACTGTTTGAGCCAAACTATGGCTGTAAGTGGTGATTTTGACTATGTATTTGAGGGAGGTGAGGTTTATTCATTATTATTAGGTCTATGAGTCTTTTAGATGATTTTATTACCTTGAATTGGTGTTCAAAAAACTCCATTATCTTACCAATAACCTTGAATCCACCTTTGACTCCATACTAATGCCACTTTCTGAGCCCTAAAAAGGATGGTTGTAGGTGGCCATTTAAGGTGTTTAGGATTGCTACCTTGTAGTGAGGTACTTTATAAAGATGTATTTAAACATTGATGTACTTATACACGTTGATGCTCTTCAAAAATACTCTAGTTACCTTCTTCATCATTGAACTCTTACTTCATCTTCACTTCACTTGTTAAATCCAAACCATGATGGCTTTAGGTAACTATTAAAATTGAATATGGTAGTGGCCTATATAAAGAATTACAGTGAGTTAGTAATGACTCAAATTTTAAGATTTCACCATTTACTTTAAAACCCTTCCACTATTTTCTCTTACCTAATACCAATACCTTGATCTTCACTTCAAAACTTAGTCATTAAGAGGCTTGTAAACACTGTTATACACATTGAGACCCTCATATTGGAGAATGTGAGGTAAAGAACTTGAACAATCATATGAAAACACACATGATCTTGAAGTTTTGCATTCACCCTCAAAACAAACCTTCCACTGCTTACCTAGATATTTGTTCAACGTGACACTTTTGAAGAATCTTATGGTGACTATTGTAGGTGGTCATCAGATCATGTGTACATATTGATGGCTCATAGGAGGTTGGTCTAAAGAGAGTTTATGGTTTTTATGAACTTCATTGATCCTCTATATTCAAAATTAATTTTTTTAAACATTAAATTTTCATAAGGAAATTTAAAAAGTAAGGAATATAAGGATGACCCCTTACCTTAAACAACACAAAAATACCTTAACTTCTCTGAATAAGGAAAATTGTAATGTTGTTTCACCATCAAAACTAACTTTCATAATTAAATTATTCTAGGGTTTCAATTTTATCTTGGATTAGTTGATATGACATCACTTGGCATTCTTGATCACTTTGACTGAGCTCTTAAAACCCATCAAAAATTATTGTGACACTTACTCCATGTGATTGTTGTAGGTGGAGATTTGTCTATATCATTTGTCATCACTTGACCTACTAACCACTTTCATGAGTTAATAAAAATTTCAAGAGGTTGTTCACCTTAGTTAACTAATATGCCATATGTTGTGTTATATAAACCTTGAGTTTTATCTCAAAACCAGTCTCTTACTTCATTATAACTCTACTCCATATGACTATTGTAGGTGGTTGTTTGACATTAACACCTACCAAGGCTTCCATGAAGGTGTTCACTTGATCTCTCCATCTAGTGCTCACTTAATGCTAAGATGATGCAGAGAGGTAAATTTAGTGTTATTAATGTTCACACATGCTCATTACTAGTACCATGATCATAACTAGAGGTTCAACTTGTTCACCAAGGTCTAGAGATGAAGGTACACTACTAGACCTTAAAGTGTTCTTTGGTACCTTTGGAGAGTATGGAATCTTGAACCTTATTTGAACTACTTTCCAAGACTGAAGTATACTTATCTATTAACTATGATTGATAATATTATTTTGGCCTCATTGAGGTACTTTTAAATCTTTGAAACTCATTAACAAAGCTATACCTTGTTAAACATACTAACTCACCAAAAATATCCCAAAGGAGATTGTGCTCAATCTGGAGGATTATGAATATTTACTTAGATTAATGAGGTATGAAGTGACTTAATAATTTAATTTATAACTTATGAAAATGAATAAACTTGCTTAAAAACCTAGGTCCTCTAAAATTGACTAAAAAGACCATTCATAAGGACAACATAGGAAACAAGTTTTATGCTATAAGTACTATCTTGAAAGGATTTACCTAATGAAACCAAGTTTAATATGTCTTATTTAACCCTATAATTTCCACCATAAAAATATTCCTCCTCATTTAATTCTTAAGTGAAGAAATAGAAAAAAACCTATACCCTATCTACATGAATAGGCCATCTAGACACCCCTGCATTGTTAGCAATTGTTTATAAATATGGAGAGATGAACCTAAAAACCAATACAAAAAATTGGAAGGAAAATAGGGTCTATATCACTTCCAAATATCTTCTATCTTAACTCTCTCTCTTCTAGTTGTATCGAGTGAAAACCTTAGGCCTTCCTAGAGCTATCCAAGAAGGGTGATATAAGAGCAAAATAGGTTTTTGACATTTTTTCATATATAACATCCTAAAAACAAATGATATGATATTTTTTTGACTAAATTAAGTCTTTAATATTATTTTCACATAAAAACCCTCTAAAAACCTATATAGATCTAATAAAAATGCTCATTTTTGCACTTAAAAAGTCAAATTTACTAAAAATATATTATTTAAATGCTATAAAATGTGTTAATGGGTCTTTAAAATGTTTTATAAGATACATTATGATTAAATTAATCTTATTTTTTATCAAACACCATGAAAACCTTATAAAACCTTCCCTGAAGGTCACAAAAATGGTCAAAATTACATGGAAATGAGTCATGAAGTTAGTCAAAAATGTGATCAACCTGATTGTTCATATTTTAGGCATAAAAAAATCTTGATACATTCTATGGCACTCATCAAGACACTCTAGAATCTTCTCACCACTGAAAATGGCTTGAAAAGGCCAAAAAATAACTAGACAAGCACAAGACAAATGAAAGACAAAACCTCAACTCACCTAATCCAACTTAAGACCTATTATTCAAGGCTTAAAATTATCACTTTAAGGTTTTTTCAAGACTAACCTACTGACAAACAAGACAAACTATCATGATAGGTAAAGTTTTGAATGATAGGGATGATAATTTGACCTGTGAGGTCTAAATTATCAATGGGCATTGCATATACTTAATTTCAACCTCTACAATTTACACACTATATTGACATATGATTATTATCATTGTTATATATATATATATTTTGAAAATTTTCACATTAGGTGGTATGAGGCCCTTCCTATGTACATCAATATCATCAACTTATGATTTGACTTCAGCTTTTCCTTCGTACATACTTGCCTATATCATATGTCATGACATTTTGATTTTATCATACAATTTGGGACATATATTACATATTTTATTTTCAATATTACATGGATCATGATACTCTAAATTAAAAAAAAATTATAGGATTTAAAAATACAAAAACATTGACAAAATTTTGAAATTTTTGAAAACATTTCTTTATGCATGTTGCATTTATACCTATGATAGAGGTTTTCATTATATATGGTTAACAAGTGCATTTCATGGTATTTTATTTTGTGACTATGATGTTGATTCACAATTTACATGATACTAGATGTCACACTATGCACCCATATCTCAAAGGGACCGATTTAGGAGTCATCATTTCATATTTTGGGGTCCTAACCATTTCAATAGATTCTTTCAGGATGATATATATCATTTGTTTTTTTAATAATTTTTAGATATGTTACTACATATTATTCTAGTATTTTATATTTCTCTTATTATATGGATATTATTTAGCGTGATTATTACATAGTTACATTAATTGTGTCTGCATGAATATTTTATTGTGTATGCATGTATTTGCTTGTTTGTGTGCCCTTGTTTGTAGAGGATATTATTGTCATCATAATTTGTGTGAATCAAGTCTTGACATGTCATTTAACTAACTTTATTGTGGTCATTAACATTATGTGATCCTAACTTGAGTGCAATCTATTACTATACTGTTATTGTATCGATGATGTCTATCATCCATATTATGGTATACTTGTGTGATGCCTACAATTTCATGGTTTCCACCATGAATCAATGGGATAATGTTACTTGTATGTATTCTCATTGTATTATCTATGCCAAATAAGGTATTTCTCATGACATTTGAGGCCATGATACTTGCTTCACATTTTTCTTTGCTAAAGATGACATCATACCCTAGTGCACTATGTTTCATATGATATAATTTTTCATATGCTATATTGAAATTTACATGATTTTATGTGGCATAGGTAAATCCAAAAATTATCTTCAAAATATGAAAAACATTATAATTATGGTAATATCAAATTACACATCTTTCTAGGATTATATCATGTTTTGGCTAATTTATTTTTCCTATAACATATGATCTATGCAAAACTTCACAATGATGGAAAGATTCAAATTACATATGTTTCTAAGATTATATCATGCTTTAAAAAAAAATCCTAATATATGAGGAATTTAACCTTTTATTTTGAGATGATTGATTGGTGTGCAAGGTCTTCATCCCTCACTTCAAAAGGTAGACGTCTATCATGGAATTTTCTAAAATCTTCAGAAAGGCAAAGTGGCAAAGTGAGAAAGTGGAAAATTTATCTACTTCCTTGATCAATTATAGGATTGGGTTTCTGAAGACTACCAAAGAAGTGTTGGCTATGTTTCAATACCTATAGAAAGTCTTGTTGGTGTGACATTTGGGAAAATACCAATCAGGTGTATTCATTCTTATGTTCTCTTTTCAATTTTAAGTTGGACATTAAAAAAAAAAATCAAAACATATAATGAGCATTTGACTACCTATAACATTTGGAACTTGTTTTAGGTACATCAACTATACGGTGTAAATAGAAGCTTAGTTTAAGTGTGTGTCACAAACACTTCAACCTTCATTAGCTAAGTGAAGGAAAATGTTTCAATTATTTACATATATACTTTGATGCATGCATGTATTTTAATCACTTCACACATCAAAGTGAGGGAATTATGTAGACACTTCAATTTGGCACAAGACCACTATTCCTATTGTCTTATTCACAACTTTTCTTATTTGGAAAACTTTTACATTTAGTCTATTTCTAGGACTACTCTAGACCCACAATAGGTATATGCTTGGTATATTGACCCTATAATTGCCTTAACACTTATCAAAAAGGTATTTGTGAATGCATCTAGTATTTAACACATACTATCCAGCCTACCTAAAAAAAAAAGCCAAACTTATTTCCTGGTAAAACTTGTACACTATATAGGTCTGTATGGGACAAACACATATATCTATGTATTTTTTCCTTTTCATTTTGTGGGTCTATCAGACCATTTTTATGACTCTTTTTCATTTACTCTTGATTTTATACATTACCATAGTAGGCAAATGATGTTAAGTTATCCTAGGTCAACTTATTTATACTAGTTCTAACTAAGCCATTTCATAAGCTACACACATCTAGACACATAATGGAATACTTCAAATAAATCACATAAAATTTCAAGCCTAGAGCCAAGCATCAAATAAAAACTTATACACTCGTGACATTCTCCTACTATCTTGGTCTCTCTAAATTTACCTTATGCCAAAAGAGGGTATTATAATGCATGTAGTTGTATCATCACTTATAGGGAAGAAGGGGTTCATAAGCCCTTACTCAACCTATTCCATCTACACACTCATATAATTATGTGGAGGTTTAATTCTATGCATGTGAGACACATATTTTATAATGTTCCCTCAATGGTTGAATGACTCCATATCTATTTTTTGTAGTGTGATATATGTCAAGGAGGAGATTCAAATATTTGGCATATTTTACCCATCATATTTATGAAGTAAAGGTACATGTGTAACATGAAATAAGTAATGCATAAAGAATATACAAATAATAATGTAAAACCCTAATAGGATGAATCGAGACATAATAAGATGAAAATGGTCATAGGTAGATAGCCATAACCATACTTATCTATCCAACATAGGAATTGGTCTATCTCAATGAATGGATATGTCCCAAAGCATCACCCAATTTCCAAATTGTAAGATAAGGCTTCACATAGTTTGTACATTCCATCTACAATCACATATTTCCATAATAACAAATGGGTGTGGTCATTCAGCACCCCTTTGCCATTTATATTACTTAGTTTAGTTTCAATTATTATATTTTGATTTGTTTCGCATCATAGATTGTTAGATAGATCTAAATTTTATATTTTTTCTCCATGGTTACTTGTATCTATTTAAATACAACTAGTTTATTCCTTATTTTTATTGAAACCAAAATTAGGGTAAATGGGAACAAAGAGATAAATAACTTGAAATATAGCATAGAAGGTATAAATGAGACCAGATTGTCATAAATGGAGGGCTATAATAGATCCAAACAACCCAAAAAATTGAGAATAAAAGCTTAAGTCCCAAACTTAACTAAGAGAAATATTATAATAATAAGACATTGACCAAGATAATATCTTGAAACAACTCAAAGATGCATCTTCTATTCAAATGTGTCAAGTTCAAAGGGAAACATCTTAACACTAAGACCTGTCACGATGCTAACATGTCTAGTAAATGTGGACAATAAGAGATATAAAATATGGGAGAGACTTGGAAAGAAATCTTTTTGTCAAGGGGAAAATGAAAGGGATCTAAAATAGTGTGCCACTAAGGTGAAAACACAAGCTTTATCATAAACAAGACACTCCAATCGATTTAGAAAATCTTATACTTTTTGACATCAATGGTTTTAAAAAACATTACCTAGCAAGCATGAACTTAGGCTAATAATTAAGGTATAAATATCATTCTATGAAAGTTAAATGCATAAATATATAAAAGGATCCTACCTTCCCATAATGTTTTCCCTATTCCTCAAGACTCCAACAGATCTATTGGTCAACTATGAAGATTAGGTACTTACATGAGAAAGAAGGTGATATTAATGATATATATGTAAATCCTCCTACCCTAATCTATTAGCATATCACACTGTAATGGACCTTAGCTCTATCGTGAGGCTAATTATTCAATTTAAACTTAAACTAGCATAAGGGTGTGCACATGATATGGCCACATTTTTTAGTGTGATTTTCACTTTTAAAATATATTTTTCCTTTTAAAATTGTCTTTTTTTAAAATTTTTTGCTTTAATATCTTGGTTCTTGAATCTTTTAGCCTTTTCTATTCTCCTCCTCCATACAGATTCATAAATCTAATAATGGGTGATAAATATGATTAGCACAAGATATCTTACACCTAGCCACTAAAAAAAATAACCTAAAAACCAAGAAGCTTAGACATTTCTAAACTTTTACCTTATAAAACAATACAATCTTGGAATCAATTGCAGTGTGCTTAAAAGAGGTTAAAAATAGTAAAGATAAAGATGCACATGAGAGGGATTGAGCTACAAAAAAATGTATAAATGGAGATGATACAATGCAAAATAAGATTAAGACTTCATCATAATGGAGAGAGAATACAGATGAGAAACATGTATATAGACTAAAATATTTTTGCCACAAGAAAATAAAAATAACTTTAAGTGAAAAAACATCACTCTTGACCATTAGCCTATCTTTATAAAAAAATTAATTATAATTAGAAGTATGAAAAAGAATAAAAGATAATAATATAGGTCGGGTACTTGTGAGAAGACTTTTAATTAATTCCTAAATATCTTACCATGAGAGTCTCACAAACCGAAAAACAAGAGGCACAAAAATAAGTGTATAAGGAGAGCCCAAAGACAATAAAGGTAGTGACAATGTTAGGAGGTGCAAAAAGTAAAAACCCTATAGGAAAATATTATCTAATAAATATTAAAAAAATTAAATACCTCTTATATATGTGTGTATATATATATGTATATGTATATGTTTTCAATTTAAAAAAACAAACATATGTATCAACTATGGGTTTAAGTTAAACCCCTAATAAAACCCTAACATGTGTATCCCATTTTATTACCTTCACTAAATAATAAGTTAACTAGTGTTTGTTTTTAACAAAAGCTATCAATGAAATGCATGCCAAAAACACCTTTACAGGTATTGCTCACCGACGTAAAAGTCTCCCATTCAAATGCCATCGCCCATTAGCTCAAAATGCCCTTCAACAAGTGGCCTCTTCTAACCCTACCAAAAATGGCCTACTTTTGTATGTGAGTATTAAAACCCTTAACGCAGTCAACAGAGGTAAGAAACCCCATTTTATTAATGGGTTTTCTATCTCCTTAAAATGATGAAGACTATGACGTATACAACTCGGTCTTGAGTTCATACAGATCCAAGGGATAAAACTGATTTGAAGTCCATCGTATGGAATGATGCTATGGGAAATTTGAGAGGGGGAAGGATAAACTTGCGAAGGAAAGGGATGAATTTGGAAAGAAAAAAGAAATATAAATCTTTAAAAGAAAAGGATAATTTGAGTGTACATATTTCTTAGAAAGAAAGAAAAAAATATTTATATTTATAGTTTGAAGGGGACTTCTATGAAGTGGTATTATAATATGAATATCTTAGTTTAGATATTTCCATAACAAACTTATTTAGTATATTATAAAATGGAAATGATATAAGGTGGATAAAAAAATTTATACACGCTACAAAATAAATTGAAGAATGTAGAGTTGTGAAATTGGAAGAATATCAAGGTCTTATTTGGGTTATCTATCACCTAGTGGTGTTGTGTGGGTATGAATCATGGGCTATATAAATTTCAATTTTGAGATAAATGCAAATAAAAAATATCTAAAAGTACTTATCTATAAACAAATTCAAAATCAAAGCTTGAGTCCCCTATGAAATGCTCCTCACACAAATTAGAAATTACCTGCTAGAGGAAGTCAATGCGATTAAGTTACCATGTTACTTGAACAAAATTAAAAAAAAAAATAGAGAGCCATAAGTGGTCTAAGGCCTTAAGGGAAGAAAAAAATCATTACAGAAAGAACACGTAGATGAAACAAAACCACAAATAGATAAGTAGATGGGATATTGGATTAAATGAATTTTCAAACCTTAACAAGGAAATAAAAAACTATGTAAATATTTTTTGTAGAATAGTCATATGAAAAATAAAGTTAGTAGGTAAAAACAAATATTTCATATAATTCACCCTTATTTACAAGTATCACAAAAATACATATATAAGATTTTAGATCAAATAGAGGGAGAAGATACTCATCACACATGGGTGAGCCCTAAAGAAGAATGTGATAAAACAATACATATTTTTTGTATCATATGAGCAATAGAAATAGAAAAGCATGTCATTTCAGAATACCTAACTTTGAAGAACATTGAGTCAAGTACAAAAAATTAAAATTAAAATAGATTTCATATTGAAATTATTTGAAAATAAAAAAATAAAATAATGAAAACATTCGTAATATAAATCTACAAGAGAATACCAACCGAATACTTTATAACTATAAATTTTTATTTTTAGTAATAATAATAATACTAAAATATTTCAATAGTTAATTTACAAGAGAAATAACAACTTTATTCAAGACTATCAACTTTCTCAAAGACCCTCAATTTTAATATTCTTTAATATTTTAAAAAATAAAATACAATAAATATTCTTGAATAATTGAAAGAGATCCTATAACATTTCATAAACAATAATTAAAACCAAGTCTCATAAATTTAATTTCATTCATTTCCTAAATGTTAATATTTATCACACATTATTTCCATGTAAAGGGCCCATTTATCATTGCCATATCCATCAACAAACAAACAAGTTTGTTAGCCAGAGACTATATGGGTTTCAACCATCATCTTTTCCAAACTCCCATTAAACACCTAACATCAATATTTGATTTCTTAGCTTCACTGAATAAACAATTAAATAATGTTTATTTTTGATAAAATTGATTTGAAGCACATCATGTAGAAGGAATCTAAGGGGAAATTTGAGAGGGGGAAGGATAACCTTGCGAAGGAAATGGATGAATTTGTGAAGAAAAAAAGATAAATCTACAAAAGAAAAGGATAACATTGTCAAAATAACTAATGAAATAGAGGAGAATGAGGAGAATGATGATTTAGAAGGAAAATTTTTATCTAATAATAATAATGTTCTCAGAAGTCCTTCCCAAAGAGGTTCTAGGAAGCTTGAAGGAGCTTCATTGGGGGAGTTTGTTCTATTTAAAGGTAATAAAAAGAGAATTGAAAAATTACCAAGGAAAAGGAGAAATTTGCCAATGGAAAGGGGAAAATTATGAATGAATTAGAGGAAGAACAATATGAAGATGGTTTAGAAGTTGAAATGGAGCACACTAATAAATCTATCGAGAATCGGTTGCCACAGTTGAATACTAAAGAAAAGGAATGGAGGTCTTCAAAGTTGTTCAGGGTTTTACTCGAAGCTTCACCAAAGAAGATGGATGAGCAGTATGAGGAAGAGGAAGAAATAAAACTTAAGGAAGAGGAGCATAAACTTTAAAGTAGAGTTTATCAAAATAATCTATAGACAAATATATTGTGAATGTGTTTTTGAATAATCTTCCACCATTCTTTCTAACAGGAATAACTCTTCTATTTTCTCAAATTTTCCTAGAGCATTTTCTTCTTGTAGATAATCAAAAAAAATCTTGGATTGACCAATATTCCACCAATTTGTAACCCAGGACTCTAAACCTATCTGTAATGAAATTAAAATTCCCCAAGGTAGTACTACTAAACATGCGAGATATTGTAGAGAAGTCAATGCTTTATATTTGACCTAGCATAATTTTTCCCTAAGTGGAGGTAAAATATTCTTAATAAAGATGCATTTATTTACCAAATCAATTAGTTGATATGATAAGTAATGTAATGTATTTTGGAAACTTAAAATGTAATATTCTTAGGTTCATCACAAATATAAACATCAAATTTCTATCACTATTATTTTAAAATTATAAATCTGAATGACATTTCACAATAACGCACAATCTAGACCAAAATTACTAAAATGCTCTAAATCATCTACACATGTCACGTGCAAATGCCAATTATTTTCCAATGATCCTTGATTGGGGAAATACATTTTATGGAATTATTATCTTTTCCCAATTTACTTTGAGTCAAATTACAACCAAGCAAAATGATGTTCTGGACCACTAAAATATTCTAATTTGACCACACACATCACGTGCACGTGTCAATTCGTGTCTATAATACCCTAACTGGGGTATTACCTTGTAACCAACTAACATCTTTTTTTGATTCAATTCCAATCAAATTATGACTTAATAAGATGAAATTTTTAACCAGGTTGATTAAATGTGCATCTAGTTTCTAAGGAATTACATAAAACTAATTAAAATCATTTAGGCAAATCAAAACCAAATTAGGAGCTTAAGTGAAAAAACCATGAAATTTGTTTAATATCTATTTATTGTAAACTCATTATTCAAATTGGCATCACCCATGACATCATCACAAGTTTCTCATCCATAAGAAGTTAATGGAGGGAAATATCTAGATTAAGGGTACCCATGCCTTATTAATGTTCCATTCTTCCAAATATTGTTGGAGAGTTGTCATGATGATGTCATAGTGGTGTCATAGAGATGTCCTAGTGAGTGGATGAAGTTATTTGATAGCTTATATGACAATGACAAAGTGTGCAATGTGTTTGTTCATGTATGCTTTATCTATGGTTGGTTGATCTTCAGTATTGACATGGTTAGAGAGGATAAAGGATGAGTATGGTGATTTGAGAATGTGTAAGAGGTCCCTAAGATGTTATATATGCTTGGACAGCTTATGTGCATAAGTGAAATTCATCTGGTTGATCATAGTTCTCATCTAGACACTTTGGGTCTAGTGGTAGAAAATTTGAGTAGGCAGTTTGATGATGTCACCATTACCATGTGGGAATGAGTCAAGGGGCATTGGTCATATGGTTATGATCATAGTAGTCCCTATTTTTCATTCACCATATCTCAAGTCATGCATCGAAGCACGGTTAAAGTTATGACGGTAAAAAGTTGGATTCTCAATCAAAATTCATTGTTTTCACATACTTAGCCAAATTTGTAGTTGGTTAAAAAGAGTTGAGTAAGTATGTTAATGAGGTAAAAATATACATGCATGGAGGTGTCAGGATAAAATGATCAAATGGGTTTATTCATTTTTATGCCTGGTTTATTTTTGCTAATTTCTAGATCATGTAATGTAGCACTTCAAAAGATATACATATGCAAATTTGGGATCCTAGGTAATTTGAATATGTTTTTCCATACTTAGCCAAATTTGTAATGAGGTAGAAAGAGCCAAGTGAGAATTTTTATGGTGTTATATCTTATATGTTTGAAAGTGTCAAGATAAAATGATCATATGGGTTTGTTCAATTATGAGCATAGTTGATTTACGTTAAATTCTAGATCATGCATTGAAGTACAAAAAAAGTTATGGATGTTCAAAGTTGGCCTCACAAGAAGGTTTTGACATGGTTGGCTCTGTGATAGAATATTTTGAGAAGGCACTTTAATGGTGATATATCTCACACATGTGAAGGCTTCATGAACTATGTGTCATATGGTTAGATTCTCCTATGTGAGGAGATCATTTGGTCCAAGTTAAATATCATGTAAGTGCAGAAGAAGATATTGAGGTACAAAAATGGCTACTCAAGCATATTCAAAGGGTCCCATATTCATTTTTGAAAGTGTTAAAACTTGAGAAAGATTAATGGTGCATGTTACTCCAAGAAGTCAAGAAGTAGAGAGATGAGAATAGGTGCATGATATTTAACATCTGAGGAAAGGTATAAGATAATGATCCAATGATGAGTGGGTGTTCATACAATTTGATCAAATGGTGAGCGTTGATCATTAAATTCATGGTTGATCCGTAGATATTGGTAGAGTGCATTGAGTTAAAGTTTCCAAATCATATGAGATGAGGTCAAAGTGACAGAGGTTTAATGTCTAGCATTAGTGGACTATATGTTAAAGGACGATCAAGATCGATGGTGTGTATTTAATTTGAGCTTAGAGGACATGAGATTTGAGCATTATTTTTGAAGGTTAACTATGACCATTTGAATTCAAATATTTGAATTTAACACAAGAAAAACTAAAGCTCTATATTTTGTCTATATCTTTCGATAAAATTCAAATTTGTTGGTACTGTAAAAAGAAAATATGAAGAGGACTCCATGGTTCATCTAATGAACCTAATTTGAAGATATGAAAGTGAGTATAGCCAAAGATATTGAGCCTATAATTTGACTATGTGTTCATGCTTATTATACAACTGATCCACTAAGGATATTTGAGTATGTGTTGATGTTATTTTGATGTTTCATGGTGAATTGGCTATTAAGGAGTATTGTAGACTCCATGATAATTCTTTGTGTGTATTTTAGAGGTGTGATCAATCTATCTTGAGTATGAACAGTGATTAAGAAGTTAACTATGTGTTCGTTCATGGTAACTAGTGCACCAGGGCAGTGTTTGAGTTGTTTGATCATACATAGAGGTGAGCTAATACGATCGTGATCTTTTGAGTATGTATAATGGGATATAAGGAGTGGACCAATGTATTTGAAAGTGGTCCTATGTTCGTATTTTGCTCGAGGAAGTGCTAAAGGATTGAATGGATTCACATGAGACCTATAAGGGCTACAAGGGCCCTATTAAAAGGTGTAGTTCCTTAAGGGTGACCCTGATCTGGGCAACAATTTAGGCGACAGTTTGGGTGACAGTTCCACCCCAATTGATGACAGAACTTTTGGGAGCCATAACTTTTGCACCATAACTCCAATTGACTCACCATTTGAATCATTGGAAATCTAAGAATGAGGAGAATGTCGTGAGATGGCATGGAGCTTTGCTCAATGAAGTTTTACCCTTGAAAAACCAATGGAAGTGCCCCAAATTTCAATTTTAGTAGTGCAGTCTAAAAATAGTAATTCCTTGAATTTTGTATTGTTTTAAATGTTGGAAGTCAAACCACTTAATCTCACTCGATATTGGTGACGTTCCACATCCTCCCCATGCTTTCAAAATGTGTATAAATGAAGAGGTAACCCAAAAGGTGAAGACAAACATCTCTTCCCAGAGATAAGCATATAATTGTATTGTGATCTTGAGTAATACTACATCTCTTCTCAGAGAATTCATTGTTACTGTGTTATTTCTATGTTATTAAAACATTTATCAACCAGAACTTCTGAGTTTTGGATTAGACCCATATATATTATAATTGACCTATGAATATTATAGTGAGTCATGTATTTATGTGAGATATTCCTTAAGGGTTGAAGCATGCCTATTGGCTGACCAAGGTAGTGATTATCAAGATTTCTCTATAAATAGTAAAACTAAAGATGATAGGTTCTAGACTTTGTGTGAGAGACTAAGGAGTGAATAGAGAGAGGCTTGTGTGTCTTTTTTAGAGATAAGTATGGGTAGAGTGCCCTGAGGATGATTTCAAGAGAAAAATAGATTAAGGAATATTTGTATGACATGTTGGTTATGATTCTATTGGCATAGTAGTGTGCTTGTTGTTTGAGTATGAGCGAAGGTAAATTGTGATAAGAAAAGGTCCATCATCAGGTGTTTTAGACATCATTTTAGAGGTGTATGTGTTCATATGTGTTGTTGTGATACCTCAACATCTATGATGGTTTTAGCCTCCTTACAAGGTGAAACTTGATGAAAGGTCTAGTTATTGTTGCAACTCAACTAGATAGGTGTGGTATCACCTTGTGGGATTGAAGTCTCACTAAATAGGGATTGTATTTCCTTGATCATTTGTAGATGGTATAAATTAGATCTTGTTATTATATAATAGTAGTCCAATTTCATGTTTTAGTGGGTTTTATTCCCCAAGAGGGTTTCCCACGTATGTCATGTATTTTGTGATTGATCTTGCATTATCTCTCTTACTTATTGGTATGAATGATATGTATGCTTCATGAATGCTTGTGGTAACTATTTAAGTATTTTTAAAGATCATAATTGAATTTGGATTATTTAGGCTCAAAAATTCAGCCCCCCTCTCTCAGTGATTGTACCTCTAACAATTTGTATAAGAGCCAGTCCTTTGGTATCAGAGCCAGTCCTTTGGTAAAGGCTTAACAGATTAAAGATGATTAAAGGTATAATGGTTGGCAAATAGTTTATGGCTTGTCTTCAAGATAATCTAGTTTTTGCTTTATCAAAAGTTAATAATGTGAAGACACAAGTGTAAAATCTAGAAGCAACAGTCAAGAATCAGCAGGTCATGGTGAATAAAGGTCTCAATCAAAGGATGGAACAATGTGAAAATAAGGTCTTGACTTAATCAGGTGTGATATTATCCAAGGACAAAAAAGATTTCAGCTCCATGAAAATGATCAAGAATGAAAATCCATTGAGAGGTAATTATCAAGAGAAAAGAGGGTCAAGCATGAACAAAGTCTTCAATGGGTATTGTTTCTCCTACAATCAATTTGGTCATAGATATAAGGATTGTGATATCTCTCTAAATATTCAAATGAATCTCATATGTTACAAATATAACCAATAAGGTCACATAGCCAAGAACTGTAATAAAGCCTTTTTAAAAAAGGATATACAAGTCATTGACACTATCAAATGGTTTAAAGAGACCAAGTCTAAAGAAGAAAAGAAGCAAAATCCAAGAAGATCACAAAAAGAAGAGTCATTGTTTATTCAAGTAGCTTTTCATAATCAAGAAGCTGAGAATAAGAGATTTCTTATAGATAATGAATGCTCAAATCATTTGACAAGAGATAAGATCAAGTTTATCTCTCTCAAAAAGACCAACTCAGGTGTAGTTAGATTTGGTGACAACAAGTTTGATAACATAGTTGCAAAGGTACTATAAGTTTGGATAGTGGTCATACTAGGACTGAGAATGTCTTATATGTAGAAGGTTTTAAACATAGCCTTTTGAGTGTGAGCCAAATGTGTAATCAAGGAAATGTTGTAACTTTTCATTATGATGTATGTGAAATAAGAAAGGCAAAATCTGGCAGGATAATTTCAAATTTCATAAAATAGATAAAAACATGTATGTATTCCATGAATTCAAGAAGGAAGAGTGCTTCATAAGTCAATTAAAAGAAAGTTGGCTTTAGAATAGGAGGCTTGGACATATAAATTTTGATAATATGATAAAAATTAGTTCAAAGGGGTGGGTAAGGCATATGCCTAAGATTTTTAAGATTCCTCATTCTCTTTGCAAGGCATGTCTTCATGGAAACCAAACCATGAGAAGATACAAAACTAAGGAATTCTCCACTACAAAGCCATTGGAGTTGATCCACACTAATCTATGTGGACCTATGAGTACTCAAAGTATTCAAGGTAATAGTTACTGCATGTTGTTCATTGATGATACTAGGATGACTTGGATATTCTTTCTTAAAGAAAAATCAAAGTTTTTGCAAAATTTGTGGCATTCAAAGATCTTGTTGAAAATGATAAAGGTTCAAAGATCAAGTGTGTGAGATCAGATAGAGGAGGTGTGTTTTGGTCTCATAAGTTTAATTATTTCTATTATGAAAATGGGATAAGAAGACAATACTCTGTTGCTTGAACACCACAACATAATGGTGTGTTTGAAAGGAAGAATAGGACTGTG
This sequence comes from Torreya grandis, assembly GCA_037957365.1. Lineage (NCBI taxonomy): Eukaryota > Viridiplantae > Streptophyta > Pinopsida > Cupressales > Taxaceae > Torreya > Torreya grandis. The sequence goes on along the minus strand of JARHVA010000167.1, from coordinate 3,188,338 downwards.
GTTGAGATGGGTAGAACCATGATTAAAGACGCAAAAATATCATATAGATATTGATAAGAGGAAGTTAATAATTATGTGTACATCCTAAATAGGTGTCAAATAAAATCAAATGGTAATGAGACTCCTTATGAGTTATGGAAGAATAGAGTGGTTAATGTTAGACATTTTAGAGTGTCTGGGAGCATGTGCTTCATCAAAAGAGATGAAGATAATCTTAGAAAATTTGATTCAAGATATGATGAGGGCATCTTCTTAAGATATTATTTTATAAGTACTACCTATAGATGCTTCAATAAGATACTTCACAAGATTGTTGAAAGTTTAAATGTAAGGGTGGATGAGACAAGTAGAGTCAAGAAGCCAAAATTACAAGTAAGTGACTCAACTCAAAATGTTGTTGCAAAAAATGATAAGTTATTTGTTCAAATAGATGATGAAGATGAAGATGAAGAAGAAAGACAAGATATTAAATCTACATCTAGAAGAATTCAGAAAGATCATACAATCTTTAATAGTATTGGAAATGTTGGTGCAAGGTTGAAAACTAGAAGGAGAATGTTGATCAATAAAAATCAATAAGATTTAGCTCTATTATCCATGACCAAACCTAAAACTTTTATGGAAGTTAGCAAAGATGAAATTTGGAATGATGTAAAGGATGAATAAATTGATCAAATAGAAAGGAATGAAACATGGGACTTAGTTCCTAGACCAAAAGATAAAAATATGATAGGTACGAAATGGGTTTTCAAAAACAATATGAATGAGAAAGGAGAAGTCACAAGAAATAAGACTAGATTGGTGTGTAAAGGATATGCTCAAGTTGAAGGAATAGATTTTGATGAGACTTTTTCTCCTATGGCAAGGATGGAATCAATTAGACTCTTTTTGGCTTATGCGTGTTTCAAAGGTTTTAAGGTATATCAAATGGATGTGAAATCTGCATTCTTGAATGGAAACTTAGAAGAAGTCTACATTGAGTTACCTGAAGGATACATCATGTCAAGTAATCAATATTTTGTGTGTAAATTGAAGAAGGCTCTGTATGGTCTTAGACAAGCTCCTAGATCTTTGTATGACAGGCTAGATAAATATCTTTTGAGTTAAGGTTTTAAAATGGGGTAACTAATAGTAATTTGTACATTAAAATAGAAGGTAATCATCATGTTATAGTTGTTGTATATGTTGATGACATAGTTTTTGGATTTGAAAATGATAAAATGAGTAGAGATTTTGAAAATACTATGAATATTGAGTTTGAAATGTCAATGTTGGGAGAACTATCTTACTTCTTAGGATTACAGATTAATTAACTTGATGTAATAATTTTCATTTCTCAAGATAAATACATCAAGGATATGCTAAGGATGTTTGAAATGATGGAGTGTAAGCCAATGGGTACTCCAATGGTCACAGGATTCAAGTTAAGTAAATTGGATGACTCACCAAAAGTTGATCAAACTTTTTATAGATCCATGATTAGAAGTCTTTTATACTCTATTGCATCTAGACCTGACATTATGTAAGCAGTAGGTCTTGTAGGAAGGTTTCAAGCTGATCCTAGAGAATCTCACTTAAAATCAGTCAAAAGGATATTGAGATATCTCAAAGGCACCATAGACTAGGGTTTATGGTATCTCAAGAGTAAAGAATTCTCTTTAAAATCATATACTGATGTTGATTGGGCAGGATGTGTGGATGATATGAAGAGTACCAATGGTGAGGTCTTCTTCATGGGAGAATGTTTGGTGTATTGGCTAAGCAAGAAGCAAGCCTTAGTGTCTATATCAACTACAAAAGCTAAGTATATAGTAGCTACCTCTTGTTGCACATAAGTCATGTGGATTAAACAAACTTTGGAGGATTACAAGGTAAGACAAAATGGACCTTGTCCTATTTTTTTTGACAATACTAGTGCAATTAATATCTCAAAGAATCATGTTATGCACTCAAAAAATAAACACATTCCTATTAGATATCATTTATTGAGAGGACAAGTGATTAATCAATGTGTCAAGTTGGAGCAAGTGCCTACAAAAGAGCAGCTTGTAGATATTATGACCAAACCATTGTCAAAAGCTACTTTTGAGTATCTAAGACAGAGCTTGGGTGTCATTTATTTCTCTATGAATCAATAAAAGGTATTTGGTTAAGGGGGATAAACATGTTCATCATAATTTATCCATAGGTTTGTGAATGAGATATGGTACAGGGTCAGAATGGGTGTTTTTCAGGTTGATTGAGAGCATGTTCTTGTTTGGTGAGTGACATGAAGTTCTGATTGATGGTCCTCATAGTAACTTGAGAGAAGAGGCTAGTTAGTATGTGTGATGGTTCTTCATGGTGTATGGATATCTAAAGATTCTCATAAGGTGAAATTTCTTAGAGTTATTAGGGAGAGTCCCTCTTAAATGTTTCTTGATGAGTTACATCAAATTTTAGTTCTTTTGTGTGTTCCTTCTTCATTTGTTGTAGTGTTTGGTTGAATAAAAGTGTTGGCATGGAGCAAGAGGAAGTTGCCAAGATAAGAAGAGGATAGCTCAACATAAGGGGGAGTTTGTATAATCTTTTATAAGATGGTCCTTTCCTATTTGCTGGTCTTTTAAGGTCTTCAAAATTAGTTGGTACTCACTTTGTCATTATGTCAAAGGGGGAGAAAGTTCTTTTTGGGGGAGTGCTTGAAGAGAGAAAAGGTGAGCTTTATATTGATATATATGTTGATTATTGACATAAATGAAAAAGGGGGATATTTTTGGAGATTTGTCATGATGATTTCATGGTGGTGTTATGGAGATGTCTTGGTTAGTGAATGAAGTGCTTTGATAGCTTATGTGATAATGACAAAGTGTGCAATGTGCTTGTTCTTGTGTGCCTTATGTATAGTTGGTTGATCTTCAGTATTGACATGACTAGAGAGGATTATGGATGAGTATGGTGATTTGACCATGTGTAAGAGGTCCCTAAGATGTTATCTATGCTTTAAGAGCTGGTGTGCATAAGTGGAATTCATCTGGTTGATCATAGTTTTCATCTAGACACTTTGGGTCTAATGGCAAAAAATCTGAGTAGGTAGATTTATGACATCACCATTGTCATGTGGTAAGGACTCAAGGGGAGTTGGTCATATGGTAGTGATCACAGTAGTCCCTAGTTTTTATGAACCAAATATCAAGTCATGCATCAAAGCATGGCCAAAGTTATGATGGTGAAAGTTGGCTTCTCAATCAGAATTCATTGTTTTCCCATACTTAGCCAAATTTACAATTAGCCAGAAAGAGTTGAGTATGTTGATGATGTCAGCATTCACATGCATGGAGGTGTAAAAATAAAATTATCATATGGGTTTGTTTATTTTTTTGCCTAGTTTATTTAAACTACTTTTTAGATCATGTGATGTAGCACGTCAAAAGATATGCATATGCAAAGTTGGGCTCCCAAGAAATTTGATTGTGTTTTTCCATACTTAGCCAAATTTACAATGAGGTAGGAAGAGCCGAGTGAGAATTTTGATGGTGTTATATCTTGCACATGTGAAGGTGTCAAGAGAAACTAATTATATGGGTTTGTTTAGTTTTGAGCATAGTTGATTTGCATTAAATTCTAGATCATGCATTGAAGCATGACAAAAGTTATGGATGCTCAAAATTGACCTCTCAAGAAGGTTTTGACATGGTTGGCTTCGTGATAGAATATTTTGAGAAGGCACTTTAATTATGATATATCTTACACATGTGAAGGCTTTAAGAGTTGTGTGTCATATGGATGGATTTCCCTATGTGAGGAGATCATTTGGTCCAAGTTTGAGATCATGTGAGTAAGCATAAAAGAAGTTATTGGGGTAAAAAAATGGCTACTCAAGCATATTGAAAGGTTCCCCGTACTTGGTCATTTTTGAAAGTGTTAATTCTTGATCAAGATCAATGGTGCACTTTGCTCTAAGAAGTCTAGAGGCATTAAGATGAGGACAGGTGCATGATGTTTAACATCTAAGCAAAGATACAATATAATGATCCAATGGCAAGTGGGAATTTGTACAATTTGATCAAATGGTGAGTGTTGATCATTAAATTCCTAGTTGATCCATAGAGATTGATGGAGCACGTTGAGTCAAAGTTCCTAGATTACATGAGATGAGGTCAAAGTGATAGATATTTAACATCTGGTATTGGTAGATTATATGTTAACTATTGATCAAGATTGATGGTGTGTATTCAATTTGAGCTAAGAGGACACAAGATTTGAGCATTGTGTTTTAAGGTTAACTATGATCGTTTTAATTCAAATATTTGAATTTACATAAGAAAAACTAGAGCTTTGTATTTCGTCCATATCTTTTGATAAAAGTTAAATTTGTTGGTAATATAAAAATCAAAGATGAAGAGGAATCCATGATGCATCTAATGAATCTAATTTAAATATATAGAAGTGAGTAAAATCAAAGATATTGATCCTAAAATTTGACTATATGTTCATGTTTATTCTTCAAGTAACCCGAGAAGGATATTTGAGATTGTGTTGATGTTTCATGGTGAATTGGCTATTGGGGAGTATTTTAGACTCCATGATAATGCTCTGTGTGGATTTTGGAAGTGTGATCAATCTATCTTGAGTATGAATAGTGCTTAAGAAGTTAATTGTGTGTTTGTTCATGGTGACTATGTGCACCATGTCAGTGTTTGAGTTATTTAAGAATATGCAGAGCTAAGCTAATATGATTGTGATCTTTTGAGGATGTTGAAGGGGACATAAGAAGTGGACCCATGTATTTGAAAGTGGTCATGTGTTCTTATTTTTCTTGATGGAGTACTTAAGGAGTGAATGGGTTCACATGAGACCTATAAGGGCTACAAGGGCCTTATTAAAAGGTGTAGTTCCTTAAGGGTGACCCATAGATGTTATGGTTGAGCTATAAATATTGTATTGAGTCATGTCTTCATGTGAGAGATGCCTTAAGGACTAAGGCATGCCTAATGGCTAAACAAGGTAGTGATTATCAAGATTACTCTATAAATGGTGGAACCAAAGATGATGGGTTCTAGACTTTGTGTAAGAGACTAAGGAGCGATTGGAGAGAGGATTGTGTGTGTTTTATGGATTAAAAGAGGGGTAGAGTGCCTTGAAGATAAGTTGAAGATTAAAATAGATTGAATACTATTTCTATGACCTATTGGTCACAATTCTATTGGCAGAATATTGTTCTTGTTATTTGAGTGTGAGTGAAGGTAAAGTGTGATAAGCAAAGGTCCATCATTAGGTGTTATAGACATCAGTTTAGAGGTGGATTTGTTCATAGGTGTTGTGGAAACTCATCATCTAAGGTGGTTATATCCTCCTTGCAAGGTGAAACTTGATAAAAGGTCTAGTTATTATTACAGATCAGCTAGACAGGTGTGGTAGCACCTTATGGGATCAGAGTCTTACTAAATAGGGATTGTAGTTCCTTGATCATTTTTTGATGGTCTAAATTGGATCTTTTTATTATAGGACAATATTATAATTTTGGGTTCTATTGGTTTTTATTCCCCAGGAGGGTTTCCCATGTATGTCATGTGTTATGTGACTGATATTGCATTGTCTCTCTTGCTTAATGCTACAAATGATATGTATGCTTCATGAATGCTTATGGAAACTAGTTAAGTATTTATAAAGATCAGAATTGAATTTAGACATTGATTCACACCCCCCCCCCCCCCCCACCATATTAATGACCATATTTATTACTTGTCCCTCTAAAATGTAATCAATCCATGGCCACACATTGATCTCAAGATGGATAGTCATGGCTAATTCTGAACATTTTAGAAAATTTATAAATAAGTGAGCCATGGACATAAATTTTAAGCTTGAATTGTGTAATGTTTTCATGAAAAATAGCTTCAAACAAGCTTCGGTTATGCAAAGTTATTATGCAGAAATATTATTAGAGAAACTTCACTCATTCCCTGTAATTGACAAATCAAGGAACCAAAGCCAGTAGTGAACTAAGAAATGATGGAGGCACATGCTACACCATATTGATGAAGACCTAGATCACCAAATATGGGCATAAGCACATTTATTGACCATTTTTAAGGAGATTCATTACTTAGAAGGTATTGCTTATCTTACTTTCATAATTAGCTCCTTGAGTTTATTAACACTGCCCCTCGAGGAAGTAGGTTTAGCACATTGTGTTTTTATGCTTATTTTGGGTTTTATCTATTAACGCATGAACTAACTTGCTTCATAATCCTATTCTATATTTTGGCATACCTAATGAGACTGCATAGATCATTTACTAGATTTTCCTTCTAATTGTGCATTTAAACCCTCTTTTGAGGTTGTTTTACTCTCTTTTTATTCTAATTTTCATGTTTCTTATCTTCTACACCAAACAAAAAAATTTCCCTATAAATGGAAAGGTTATTCTAAACATCAGCGAGATCACCCTATGGAATGGCAAGATCACCCTAAGCAACAATGAGATCGCCATGAGCAATAGTGAGATCATGCATACAAATGATGAGATTGATGTTTATGATTTTTTTGTTCTCTAAGTGTTTTATAAAGATCAACAAGATCAAGTTTTTGATTAGAAATATTGACCTGTAGAATGATGGGGTTATCTGATCATCAATGAGATTGATTTTAAACCAAGTTTATAGCAAGATCTCTCTATGGAATGGCAATATCACCCTATGGAATGGCAATATCACCCTATGGAATGGTAAGATCACTCTGTCAATAGAAAGGTCACCTTTTGGAATGATGAGATCACTTAACAAAATGATGAGATTTCCCTATGTCAAAAACCCTAGAGAGTTAAAATAACAAGCTTCAAAGTTTATTTTGATATCCTACACCTTTGCTAGACTACTAAAACTCTATTTTGCAGGATTAAGACACTTCACTAATTTAAATTTTACAATAACAAAGGCAAACTTTAATTACTTTTGAATTTGGGCTTAAAAATGAAAAATCATGGTAGCTTAAGACTCTTAACAACCTTTTCCTTTTTGTCATTTATTTTGTTGGTTAAACTAGTTTTAAAGTTATTTTACTTGATTGTTATTTATGCAAACCAAACTTAGCATGTATGCTCTCCCCCATTCCCTTTAGGGAAATTGGGTGACAAAAATGCTTAACTTATTACTTATGTTAATTAATCCAAGCATAAAAGGAATGTCATAAAGACACTCCCCAAGATCTGAGTGACTTGGGTGATCCTAAACTGGCCTTTAAAATCCTTTTATATTTTTATTTCTTGCATCTTGGCTTATGGAAAGGATTTCATCACCTTCACATAAATTATTTAGGGAAGAATTGACCTGAGAATTCATCTCCTAACATTATTTCAACCCCACTCCATGGTGGGGTATACAAATTGAGCTAGTAAATCGCTAAGATGGTAGTTTGAATGGATGGTTTTTTCTTTTTCTTTTTTTTCTATCAATTTTTTAGTGGCAAGTCCTATGATACTATATTAATAATCATATAAAACTGATAGGATGGAGATGGGACACAAGTTTGAATGATTGCCTAAAGGTTTTTAGAAATCTCTCTAACCACCAATGCTATCTAAATTAGTACCACTCTCCAAAAAAATTATGACCATAGACTTACCCCTAAATGATATCTCTTGGTTTTCCTCATGGGTGGGATCTAGTCAATCAGGATGGGACCATTGCCCTTTTTGTTGGTAGGTCCTCTCAATGGGCTAGCTACTTCAGGGTTCTTATGGTACTCCTCATAATGAGTTTTAGGGATTATACCCAAGCACTTCCCATAATTATATGGACATGTTTTTATCCTGATCCAAAATAGATGATAGGATCTGGAGCAAAAAAATCATAATACACAACTGAGTAAGAAAACTGTTAATACTCATAGCAACGATGGCTTGTTGCCAAAATGAAAATACAAATTTGGACTATGGCATAGAAGGGTTGAAAATGGATATGTTACCATTTTATGATCACCAAGGTCATGTTATAAACTAAAATACATGAAATAAACTACAAAAATTAGCAATATATTAACTTAAATAAGCATAACTAAATTATAATGGCTGAATCATAGAATCACTAGCCTCTTCAAGGGGAAAGTTCCTTTGAGAAATCTCAATTCAATACAATTCATGGATGCTTTCATACTAGACTAAGTTCCTATTTATTGTAACTTATCACTAAATAAATACTACTCTCCATGAATGTGGGATTAATCTATTATTACACTATTAAATTATAATACTATAATGAGATTGATGGATGGATTATAAATCATATACATCCATAGCCTTTTATTAAATAAAAAAACTACAAATAGATGGTTAGGATGAAGGGTCCTAACATCATCCTTGATTTTTGGTGTTTGACCCACATAGGTGCCTAAATCCTTGCTCAAACTAACTATATTTTTGGTGAAGAAGTCCCATCCTTAAAAATAGGTCTTCAAGACTTAGAAAAAGTCCTCTTGAAATCTTATACTTATTCAACTTAATATTCCATCTTCATAGGCACTTAGAATATTTCCAAAAGGCAAGTTTGACTTTGTCTTGAAGTTTGGCGTAAAAATGAGGAAATAAACTTTTCTTGGAGTTTAAACCTTTCCCACCTTTGAAACTTCCATAAAATTGAAACCATGACTCACCCTAACTCCTTATGTGGTGTATCACCTCATGGATTAGCTTTGATAATGTTATTAAGAACCATTATGCATTGATTTAATCATTTCACTCCTTGAATTACTCCTCCTTCACTAAGGCGTAGAAGACAAAAATTGGGTTTTTCTTCCAAGATTAAAAATTTCTTCATGGAAGATCTCTCAGAATCATATCAAACCTATAATAAGGCCTTTTAAGACCTAAATCACTCACAAATACTCAACTCTGCACCAAAACAATGAATTCCTTCATAATTTCTTGAAGTATTTTTTTAGAAAATTTCCTTGTCTAGCAGAATATGGAGATGATAATGAGAAACTAAGAATAGTTACAGATACCTTCTATCCCTTTACTCCTTCACTAAGGCATATAAGACAAAAATTGGGTTTTTAAGATTAAAAATTTCTTCATGGAAGATCTCTTAGAATCATATCAATCCTGGAACAAGGCCTTTTAAGACCTAAATCAATCACAAATACTCAACTTTGCACCAAAACCATGAATTCCTTCACAATTTATTGAAGTATTTTTTTAGAAAATTTCCTTGTCTAGAAAAATATGGAGATGATAATGATAAACTAAGAATAGTTACAAATACCCTATATCCCTTTATAGCTACACACAAAATTTGGTGGCCTAAATTTGAGTGTAAGAGTCTTTTCTAGCACATTCTTTCAGTCAAATCAGGTTTAATTAGCCATCCTAACCCTAGAAAGTGAAGGTATTTCTCATGATACCCCACACACATGTGAAACTCCCAAATTTTTTTGATTCACTTTACCCATGTTTTCACCATGCTCCATGTCAAAATTTGTGGATTAAGACACTATGGAGGTATAAGAACCTTGAAATGCTCATTGGCAAGCTTGCCTTTTTGAAGAGTTGTCTGACTAACTCAAAATATCTAAATGGTTGGGGCACTTCTAAGTGATTTCCTCTAAATTTTTAAGCTTGGATAGGTAAAACAAGTCTTCTTCTACCTTATCCATTTATTTGCATCATTTCAACTCTTTAGAACCCTCGTTTATCTCAAAATCATGAAAAAGTACAATTTTTAAACTATTCCATACAAGTGAAGGTATAGAAACAACACATGTGGTGGTAGTTTTTAGGAGCAAATTATGGAATTTTATGTGCATTTGAGATCCATCTTTGCAAACTAGTCAAAACTAGGGTTTTAGGATGGTTTAAGGCCTATTTAGGGTATTAAAGATTATTTATAAAGAAAAAACATCTAATTGGCCTCCTAATGCCTCAAGATTCTTGTTAGGGTACCCCTATAACACCTCCAAACACCATTCGGTCCCATGCAACGTATGAGAGATGGTAGGAGCATTTGAAGCCACTCCTTAGGTGACTATATTAGCTTTACTTAAGTGTGAAAGGTGTCAAAAAAGGGTCGTAGGTCTGAGAGATCATTCCCAATGCTAGGAGAAGCTCATACTAGATCAATCCACTAGAACCTTATGAAACCACCTTAACTCTTCCTTATTCTTCACATGAGCTTCTCTTCATCAATTGATGCACAAGTCTTCTAGTTCATACTAGACTTCTTACCTAGGTTTTGAGTTTGATCTCTAATGAAGGCCTTATTAGCACTTTGCTACTCCCTCAACATGTGACTCAATATCCTAGAATTATCTTTTATCATTATTTTTGGCCAATTCCACTTGAAATTAATCTTCTTCACTACACAGTCAAAAGAAACCCAATTGTAAGTGGTTGTTTGATTATGGAAGAGGTGAATTACCTTTGTGAGGTATTATAGCTCTTCTATGATGTCATTAATATGTTTTTACTCCTAAATACCTTCATACACTTCTTCCAACCATCAAAATAGACCATTCTCTTCTCAATTCTTCCTATTAAGTGTCAACATACAGTCAAATAGGTCTTCTTGGTTGTACGTGGTGATCTTGGGTTCACTAGGCCTAGAATAGAGGAGAGTGAGATCTTACTTGTAGTTGCTCTGATTTTCTTAGATGTTCTAGATTAATTGAAATCCTTCGTGAATCTTCATATACCTATCAACCACCTCTATCCAACCATCTTCACATACCATTGTTTAAGCCAAAGTAGGATGGTTGTAAGTAATGTCTATACTGAGCTTAAGCTTGTAGGGAGAAGGTAAATATGATCAAGACCTTGGATAGGTCTAAATAAACCATATTTTCCCACTTAGTACTTCTAACTCTATCTCTTTTCTCCTACATTGCCTAGATCATGCATAATGTACATAACGTTGCCAATCTCCATCCAGAGGTCATGACTGTAGATGCTTGAAATAGACTATAAAATTGTGCTTGGACCTCAAATTAGTGCCTTTTAGATTTAATGATGTAATTATTCATCATCAACCACATCTTATCATCTTGAAGAATTTTTTTTGATTAACAAACTTATAATGTATAATAATCATCTCTTTCCCACCTAACATAATCTCATGATGATAAACTTGAATGAGCTAGTTGTAGGTGCCTATCTTGGAGCTCTTCATTGTGTTAAGTAATCATTTGTTTATGAAGAACCTTATTTATATTTATTTCAACACTTTATTCTTTCATAAGAACCCCAAAAACCCTCTTCAACCTTGTGGCCAAATTTACTTACATACCACATTCTAAGCCAAACTATGGTTGTAGGTGGTGATTTTGACTATGTATTTGAGGGAGGTGAGGCTTATTTATCATGATTAGGTCTCTAAGTCTTTTAGATTATGTTTTTACCTTTAATTTGTGTTCAAACAACTCTATTCTCTTACCAATAACCATGAATCCACCTTTGAATCCATACCAATACCACTGTCTGAGCCCCAAAAAGGATGGCTATAGGTGGCCATTTAAGGTGTTTAGGAATGCTACTTTGTAATGAGGTACCTTATCAAGATGTATTTAAACATTGATGTCCCTATACACTTTGATGTTCTAAAAAAATACTCCAGTGACCTTATTCAACATTGAACTCTTACTTCATCTTCACTTCACTTGTTAAAGCCAAACCATGATGGTTGTAGGTAACTATTCAACTTGAATATGACAGTGGTCTATATGGAGAATTGGAGTGAGTTAGTAATAACTCAAATTTGAATATTTCACCATTTAATTTGAATCCCTTCCACTATTTTCTCTTACCTAAGACTAAGACCTTGATATTCACTTCAAAACTCAATCATTAAGAGGCTTGTAAACCCTATTGTATGCATTGAGACCCTCATGTTGGAGAATGTGAGGTAGAGAACTTTAAAAAGCATATGACATCACACTTGCTCTTGAAGTTTTGCATTAACCATCCAACCAACCATTCCACTACTTCACTAACTATTTTTTCAACTTGACACTTTTGAATAATCTTCATGGTGATTATTGTAAGTGGTCATAAAACCTTGTGTACGAACTGATGGTTCATAGGAGGTTGGTCTAAAGAGAGTTTATGGTTTTTATGAACTTCATTGATCCATATTCAACATTAGATTATGGAAACATTAAATTTTCATAAGGAAAGTTAAATATTAATGAAAACAAGGATGGCCCCTTACCTTAAACAACACAAAAATACCTTAAATTCTTTGAATAAGGAAAATTATAATGTTGGTTCTCCATCAAAACTAACTCTTCATAATTGAAATCTTCCAGGGTTTCAATATTATCGTGGATTTTTTGATGTGACATCACTTGGAATTATTGAACACTTTGATCAAGATCCTAAAACCCATAAAAACTTATTATGACACCTACTCCATGTGATTGTTGTAGGTGGAGATTTGTCTATATCATTTGTCATCACTTAACCTACTAACCACTTTCATGAGCTACTAAAACTTCCATGAGATTGTTCACCTTATTTGATTGATATTCCATATGTTGTGTTCTATAAACCTTGAGTTGTCTCTCAAAACTAGTCTCTTACTTAATTATAACTCTACTCCATATGATTTTTGTAGGTGGTTGTTTGACCTTAACACCTACCAAGGCTTCCATGAAGGTGTTCACTTAATCTCTCCATATAGTGCTCACGTGATGCTAGGATGATGTAGAGAGGTAAAATTATTTTTATTAATGTTCACATATGCTCATTACTAGTACCATGATCATAACGTATAGGTCCATCTTACTCACCAAGGTCTGGAGATGAAGGTACACTACTAGACCTTAAAGTGCTCTTTGGTACCTTGAGAGAGTATGGTCTCTTGAACCTCATTTAAACTGATTTCCAAGATTAAATTAGAATTATCTAGTCACTATGATTGATAATATTATTCTGACCTCATTGAGGTACTTTTCAATCTTTGAAACTCATTAACTAAGCTATACCTTATTTAAGAGACTAACTCATCAAAAACATCCCAATAGAGATTGTGCTCAATATAGAGTCTTATGAATATTTACTTGGGTGAATGAGGTATTAAGTGAATTAATAATTGACTTGATAAATTTTAAAAATGAATACACTGTCTTGATAACCCAGGTCTTGCTCTAAAATTGACCAAAAAGACTATTCACAAGGACAACATAAGAAACATGTTTTATGTTATAAGTAACTTATTAAAAGGATTTACCTAATTAAAACATTTTTAATAGTTATTATTTGACCCTATAATGACCCCCCTAAAACCATTCTTCCTCATTTAATTCTGAAGTGAATAAATAGAAGAAACCTTTGACCTTGTTTGGATGAATAGGCCATCTAGACACCCCTGCATTGTTAGAGATTGTTAATAAATATGGGGAGATGTATGACAACCAATATCACAAAATGGAAGTATAAAAATTTCCCTATCACTTCCCATGATATTTTATCTCAACTCTCTCTTTCCTAACCATACCAAATGAAAACCTTAGGCCTTCCTAGAGTTGTCTAAGAAGGGTGATATAGGAGAAAAGTAGGTTTTTGCCATTTTTTCATTTATAACCTCCTCCAAACCAATAATATGAAGTTTTGGGTACTAAATTAATTATTTTATATTATTTTCACATAAAAAGCCTCTTAAAACTTGTACAAATCTAAGAAAAAGGCCTATTTTTACATTGAAAAAGTCAAATTTATTAAGGAGCTCTAACTGAAATGATGTCAAATGTGTTTATAAGTATTTAATTTTTTTTATAAATTTAACATGATAGAATTAAGCTTTATCATTATCATATACCATCACAACCTTACAAAACCTTCCCTGAAGGTCACAAAAATGTTCAAAATTGCCTAGAAATGAGTTATGAAGTTAGTATAGAATGTGATCAACCTACTTTTTCATATGTTAAAATTACCTTGAAATATGTTATTACACTCATCAAGACACTCAAGACTCTTCTCACCACTGAAAATGGCTCAAAAAGGCCAAAAAATGACTAGACAAGCACAAGACAAATGGAGAAAACCTTAACTCACCTAATCCACCTTAAGACCCATTAATCAAGGCTTCAAATGATAATTTTAAGGACTTTACAAGACTAACCTACTACCCAGCAAGACAAACTAGCATGATAGGTAAATTTTTGAATGATAGGGGTGACAATTTGACTCGTGAGGTCAAAATTATCAACAGACATTGCATATACTTAGTTTTAACCTCTATAATTTACATACTAAATTGACATATGATTACTATCATTTATATATCTATATTGTTTTGAACATTTTCAAATTAGTTTAAAGGAGGCCTTCCTTATGTACATCAAAATCATTAACTTATGATTTGACTTCAACTTTTCCTTGGCACGTACTTGTCTATATCATATGTTATGACATTTTGATTTTATCATACACTTTGGGACCTACATTACATATTTGATTTTCACTATTACATAGATCATTATACTCAGTATAATATTCATATACTTTATTGCATTGTGCTTATCATTCTTTATGCCTACACACCTCGTGTCTTTCCCATATAAGGAGATGAAACATATCAACATTGGAAAAAATCCAAAATTTAAAAACAATTACAAAATTTAAAAATACAAAAATTTGAAAATTTCAAAAACATTTCTTTATGAATGTTACATTTTTACCTATGATAGAGGTTTTCATTATCCATGGTTTACAAGAGCATTTCATGGTATTTTCTTGTGTGAGTGTGATGTTGATTCATAATTTACATGATACTAGATGTCACACTATGCACCCATGTCTCAGAGGCCCCAATTTAGGAGTCCTCATTTAATATTTTGGAGTCCTAGCCATTTCAATAGATTCTTTCAAGATGATATCTATGATTTCTTTTTTTAATTATTTTGAGCTATGTTACTACATCGTATGCTAGTATTTTATATGTCTCTTATTATATGGATATTATTTAGTGTGATTGTTACATTAGTTATGTATGCATGAATATTTTATTATGTATGTATGTATTTTCTTGTTTGTGCACCCTTATTTGTAGAGGATATTATTGTCATCATAATTTGTGTGAGTCAAGTCTTGACATGTCATGTTGTCACTAACTTTATTATGGTCATTAACATTATGTGGTCCTAACTTGAGTGCAATCTATTAGTATACTATTATTATAATCATTTGTCTATCATCCATATTATGGTATACTTGTGTGATGCTTATAATTCCATGGTTTCCACCTTGCATCAATGGGAGCATGTTACTTGTATGTATTCTCATTGCATTATCTAGGACAACTAAGGGCTTTCTCATGACATTTGAGGCCATGATACTTTCTTCACATTTTTATTTTATAGCGGTGTCATCATACCCTAGTGCATTGTGTTTCATATGATACAATCTTTCCTATGCTATATTGTAATTTACATGATTTTATGTGGCATAGGTAAATCCAAAAATTGACTTTAAAATATGAAAAACATTATAATTATGGTAATATCAAATTACATAACTTTCTAGGATTATACCATGTTTTGGCTAGTTTATTTTTCCTATAACATATGATCTATGTAAAACTTCACAATGATGGAAAGATTCAAATTTCATATGTTTCTAAGATTATAACACACTTTAAAAAAAAATAATATACAAGGAATTTAACTTTTTATTTTGAGATGATCGATTGTTGTGTGAGGTCTTCATCCCTCACTTCAAAAGGTAGACGTATATCATGGCATTTTCCAAAAACTTCAAAAAGGCAAAGTGGCAAAGTGAGAAAGTGGAAAATTTATCTACTTCCTTGATCAAGTAGTGGATTGGGTTACTAAAGACTACTAGGGAAGTTTTGGCTATGTTTCAATATCTATAGAAAGTATTGTTGGTGAGATATTTGGGAAAATACCAAGCAGGTGTATTCATTCTTATGTTCTCTTTTCAATTTCAAGTTGGAAATTTTTCAAAAAAATAAAACATATAATGATCATTTGACTATATATAAAATTTGGAATTTGTTTTAGGTACATCAACTATATGGTGTAAATGAAAGCTTAACTTAAGTATGTGTTATAAACACTTCATCCTTCATTATCTAAGTGAAGGTAGATGTTTCAATTATTTTTATATATACTTTGATGCACACATGTATTTTACTCACTTGACCACATCAAAGTGAGGGCATTATGTAGACATTTCAATTTGGCACAAGACAGTCATTCCTAGTGTCTTATTTAAAACTTGTCTTATTTGGAAAACTTTTACATTTAGTCTATTTCTAGGACTACTCTAGCCCGACAATAGGTATATCCTTGGTATATTGATCCTATAAGTGCCTTAACACTTATCAAAAAGGTATTTGTTAATGTGTCTAGACTATTTATCACATAATATCCATCTTATCTCAAAAACAAAGACAAACTTATTTCTGGGTAAAACTTGTACACTGTACAGGTTTGTATGGGACAAACCCATATATCTATGGATTTTTTTATTTTCATTTTTTGGGTCTATCATCCCATTTTTGTGACTCTTTTGCATTTACTCTTGATTTTATGCATTACCATAGTAGGCAAATAATGTTAAGTTATCCTAGGTTAGCTTATTTATACAAGTTTTAACTAAGCCATTTCATTAAATATACACATGTGGACACATAGATGAATAGTTCAAAATAAATCACATACAATGTCAAGCCTAGAGCCAAGCATCAAATAAAAACTTATACACTTGTGACATTATCCTACTATCTTGGTTTCTCTAAATTTCCCTTATGCCAAAAGAGGGTATTATAATGCATGTAGTATCATCACCTATAGGGAAGAAGGGGTTCATAAACCCTCACTAAAGCTATGCCATCCACACACTCCCATAACTATGTGGAGGTTTGATTCTATGCATGTGAGACACATAGTTTATAATGTTCCCTCAATGGTTGAATGACTCCATATCTATTTTTTGGAGTGTGATATATGTCAAGGAGGAGATTCACATATTCTACACATTTTACCCATCATATTTATGAAGTAAAGGTACATGTACAACATAAAATAAGTAATGCATAAGAAATAGAAAAATTAGAATGTAAAACCTTAACATGATGAACCTAGACACAAAAGGATGAACCCAATCATAGGAAGATAGTCACAACCATACAGGTATATCCAACATAGGAATGGGTCTATCTCGATGAATGGGTATGTCCCAAAGCATCACCAAATTTATAAATTATAAGATAAGGCTTCACATAGTCTGTACATTCCATCTACAATCACATATTTCCATAATAACAAATGGGTGTGATCATTGATCACCCCTTTTCCATATACATCGCTTAGTCTAGTTTCAATCATTCGATTTTGACTTGTTTCTCATCATAGATTGTTAGATAGATCTGAATTTTATATTTTCCCCTATGGTTGTTTGAATCTATTTAACTACAATTAGTTTATTCCTTATTTTTATTGAAACCAAAATTAGGGTAAATGGGAACGAAGAGATAAACAACATTAAATATAGCATAAAAGGTATAAATGAGACTAGATTGTCATAAATGGAGGGATAAAATAGGTATAAATGACACACAAAATTGAGAATAAAATCTTGAGTCCCAAACCTAACTAAGAGAAATCTTATAATAATAAGACAATGACCAATATATTATCTTGAAATAACTCAAAGATGTAGCTTTTGTTCAAACGTGTCAAGTTCAAAGGGAAACCTCTTAACACTAAGACCTATCCCAATGCTAACATGTCTAGTAAATGGGGACAATAAGAGATATAAAAGATGGGAGAGACTCAGAAACAAATATTTCTATCAAGGGGGCAAATTAAATGGATCTAAAATAGGGTGCCACTAAGGTGAAAACATAAGCTTTATCATAAACAAGACACTCCAATTGGTTTAGAAAATCTAAGAGTTTTTGACATCAGTGGATCTAAACAACATTACCCAACAAGAATGAACTTAGGCTAACAATTAAGGTATAAATATCATTCTATGAAGGTTAAATGCATAAATATATAAAATGATCCTACCTTCCCATAATGTTTTCCCCATTCATCAAGACTCCAACAGATCCATTGTTCAACTATGAAGATTAGGTACTTACATGAGAAAGAAGGTGATATTAATGATATATATGTGAATCCTCCTACCCTAATCTATTGGCATATCACACTGCAATGGACCTTGGCTCTATTATGAGGCCAATTGTGCAATTTAAACTTAAACTGGGATAGGGGTGTGCACATGATATGGCCACATATTTTAGTGTGATTTTCACTTTTAAAATATATATTTCCTTTTGAATTGTCTTTTTTTCATTTTGCTTTGATATTTTGGTTTTTAGATCTTTTGGCCTTTTCTATTTTCCTCCTCCATACAAATTCATAAAGCCAATAATGGGCACTAAATATGATTAACACAAGATACCTTACATTAGCCACTTAAAAAATAACCTAAAGACCAAGAAGCTTAGACACTTCTAGACATGTACCTTAGAAAATAATACAATCTTGGAATCAATTGTAGTGTGCTTAAAAGAGGTTGAAATTAGTAAAGATAACGATGCACATGAGAGGCATTGAGCTATTAAAAAAATGTATAAATGGAGATGATACAATGCAAAATAAGATTAAGACTTCATCATAATAGAGAGAGAATATAGATGAGAAACATGTATATAGACTAAAATATTTTTGCCACAAGAAAATAAAACTAACTTTAAGCCAAAAAACATCACTCTTGACCATTAGCCTATCTTTATAAAAAAATTAATTATAATTAGAAGTATGAAAAATATTAAAAGATAATAATATAGGTCAAGTACTTGTGAGAAGACATTTATTTAATTCCTAATTATCTTACCATGAGAGTCTCACAAACCAAAAAACAAGAGGCACAAAAATAAGTGTATAAGGAGAGCCCAAAGGCAATAAAGGTAGTGACAAGGTTAGGAGGTGCAAAAATTAGAAACCCTATAATAAAATATTATCTAATAAATATTAAAAAAGTTAAATACCTCTTGTGTGTGTGTGTGTGTGTGTGTGTGTGTGTGTGTCACATTTTTAATTAAAAAAAAACAAAATAGGACAGTTCATCAATAAGGGGTTAAAATTAAACCCCTAATAAAAATCTAACATCTGTATCCCATTTTATTAGCTTCATTGAATAAATGGTTAACCAGTGTTTGTTTATAATAGAAGCTATTGATGAAATACATGCCAGAAACACCTTAACAAGTGTTGCTCTTCGATGTAAAAGGCTCCCATTCAAATGAAATAGCCCATTAACTCAAAATGCCTTTCAATTGGAGGCCTCTTCTAACCCTACTAAAAATGGCCTACTTTTGTATGTGAGTAGTAAAACCCTTAACGCAATTGATAAAGGCAATAAACCCCATTTTATTCATAGGTTTTCTAGCTCATCCGACATTGATCCTTAAAATTATGAAGACTACAATGTATATAGCATGATCACAAGTTTAATTCATAGAGAGAAAGAGAGCAAGGCCCCTGTCATCAAGCCTATTTGGAATGCTGCATATAGATCCAAGCTTGGCAAGGTTGTTGTCGGCATCAAACAAAACATAGAAAAAATTAATTCTTCAAAGAGTACTCTTAAAGAAAGTTTGGAAATGGTTAGAGGAGGTCAGGATTTTGGGTCTATAGTTGAAAAACTTAAGATTGCCAAGGATTCAATTATGAATTAATTTAGCAAGGAAAAAGATAAAATTGCTTGGAATAAGCTTAAAGGAGGTTCATGGATCGAGCAAGAAGAGACCAAGGTGGAATTTACAAATGAAAAGGATTAATTTGCCAAGAAATTTGAGAAAATTGTGATGGAAAAGGTTACATTTAGAAAGGATAATGATAGATTTTCCAAGGAGAAGGATAAATTTGCTTCGAGGAAGGTTATAAGAGGTCAGGTTGAACAGGAGGAATGTAAGGTAAAATTTGCAAAGGAAAACCAAAAATTTGCCTAAGGTTGATAATTTTACCAGGGAAAGGGATGAAACTAATTTGATTTGAAGTCCATCATGTAGAAGGATGCTATTGGAAAATTTGAGAGGGGGAAAGATAAACTTACGAAGAAAAGGATGAATTTGGGAAGAAAAAAGAAAAATAAATCTGCAAAAGAAAAGGATAATTTGAGTGTATATATTTCTTAGGAAGAAAGAAAAATATATTTAAATTTCTAGTTTGAAGGGGACTTCTTTGAAGTGGTATTTAAATATAAATATCTTGGTCTAGATATTTCCATAACAAACTTATTTAGTATATTATAGATTGGAAATAATATAAGGTGGATAATTTTTTTTATACACACTACAAAATAAATTGAAGAATGTAGAGTTGTGAAATTAGAATAATATCAAACTCTTAATTGGGTTATTTATCACCTAGTGGTGTTGTGTGGGTGTGATTTATGAGTGATCTAAATTTCAATTTTGAAATAAAGGTAAATAGAAAATATCTAAAAGTACTTAACTATAAACAAAATCAAAATCAAGGCTTGAGTCCCCTATGAAATGTTTCTCACAAAAATTAGAAATTACTTTTTAGAGGAAGTCAATGCGATTAAGTTTTAGATTAAGGTAAAAGCAGGTTTTGAAGGGCCCCCGAAACCCTATACATCTCAAGAAAGATAAAACATTACAAACTGCCAGGAAAGGCAAAACCACTGAAAAATAGTGAAAAAACCAAGTTTTTAGGGACCTAAAACCAACAAAAAGAACTAAAAAAATACACCCCAGGTTTTACAAGGACCTGAAACCTACACAAAATGAGGCAAAATAGCCTAAAAACCAGACAAAATAGCCTGAAAACTAGGCACAACAACCTAAAAACTAGGTTTTAAAGGGCCCTAAAACCTCAAAAACCAGCAACCCCTAGAACACAATGTCAAAGGAGTTACTCACAAATGGCAACCGTCTAAAATATCCTTTGCATGGCACACCTTCCACCCTACACCAAGGGTCCAAAAAAATCCCTATCCATAACATACAGCTCCTTCAATGAATAGCCCCCAGATCCATCACCTCCACTGCCCAAAACATTCATCCATACTTATATGAGATCATCTCCTCTGCTCAGAGGAATCACCACCATGGCATTCTAAATTTAAACATAAGAAATCACTGATCTACAAAGAATAGGATAATGATCAGAACGACAGCCACAGAACGGAGGACCGAGGTAGAAGAATAGATCCGCGCACTAAAAGGTTAATCTTACAAATCCACGCAATCGAACACAAAGAAGGGATTGAGGGATCCAAGCAGACGCAGACCCCCACCCTTCCTTTACCCTAAAGTATCCACACAATAAAGATATTCAACTCTGCATTGCACACCTGCATCCCCCAGCGGATTGGGATCAAGACAGCAGAAGCCACGGCCGTGAGGGTTTGGGTTTCTGCATGGCCATCTCCGCGGCCGTGCTCCCTCTTCCCTCTTCCCTCTGCGGCCCGTCAATGCGATTAAGTTGTTATGTTACTTGAACAAAATAAAAAGCATAGAGAGCCATAGATGGTGTAAGGCCTTAAGGGAAGAAAAAATCATTATAGAAAGAACACATAGATGCAACAAAACCACAAGTAGATAAGTAGATGGAATATTGGATTAAATTAATTTCCAAACCTTAACAAGGAAATAAAAAACTATGTAAATGTTTTCTGTAGAATAGTCATATGAAAAATAAAGTAATAAGATAAAAACAAATATCGCACATAATTCACCTTGATTTACAAGTATAAAAAAAATACAAATATAGGAGTTTAGATCAAATAGAGGGAGAATATACTCATCACAGATGGGTGACCCCTAAAGAAGAATGCGATAAAACAATACATATTTTTTGTATCATATGAGCAAATAGAAATAGAAAAGCATGTCATTTCAGAAATACCTAACTTTTTAGAATATATGAGTCAAGTACAAAAAATAAAAATAAAAATATATTTCATATTGAAATTATTTGAAAAGAAAAAAAATAAAATAATGAGAACACTTGTAATATAAATCTACAAGAGAATACCAACCAAATACTTTACTTTACAACTATAAAATTTTATTTTTAGTAATAATAATAATACTAAAATATTTCAATTGTGAATTTACAAGAGAAAGAACACCTTTCTTCAAGACTATCAACTTTCTCAAAGACCCTCGATTTTAATATTACTTAATATTTAAAAAATAATATAAAATAAATATTCTCAAATAATTGAAAGATATCTTATAACATTTCATAAACAATAATTAAAACCAAGTCTCATAAATTTAATTTCATTCATTTCATAAATGTTAATATTTTATTGCACATGATTTCCATGTACAGGGCCCATTTATCATTCCCATATTTGTCAACAAACAAACAAGTTCATTAGCTAGAGATTATATGGGTTTCAACTGTCATCTTTACCAAACTCCCATTAAACACCTAACATCAATATTCGATTTCTTAGCTTCACCAAATAAATAATTAAACAATGTTTTTTTTTGATAGAATTGATTTAAAGCCCGTCATGTAGAAGGAAGCTAAGGGGGAATTTGAGAGGGGGAAGGATAACCTTGCGAAGGAAATGGATGAATTTGTGAAGAAAAAAAGGATAAATCTACAAAGGAAAAGTATAACATTGTCAAAATAACTAATGAAATAGAGGAGAATAAGGAAAATGATGAATTAGAAGGAAAAATGTTATCTAATGATAATTATGTTCTCGGGAGTCCTTCCCAAAGAGGTTTTAGGAAGCTTGAAGGAGCTTCATTGGGCGAGTTTGTTTTAGTGAAAGGTAATCAAAAAAGAATTGAAAATTACAAAGAAAAAGGATAAATTCACCAAAGGAAAGGAGGAAATTATGAATGAACTGTAGGAGGAAAAATATGAAGATGGTTTAGAAGGTGAAATAGAGAATACTAGTAAATCTACTAAGAATTGGTTGCCATAGTTGAATCATGAAGAAAAGGGATGGCGGTCTTCAAAGTTGCTCAGGGATTTACTTGAAGCTTCACCAATGTGGATGGATGAGTGGTATGAGGAAGAGGAAGAAGGAAAAATTAGAGAAGAGGAGAATAAATGTTAAAGTAGAGTTTATCAAAATAAGGATAAGCATGATAGCATGATTTTTCCCTAAGTGGAGGTAAAAAATTCTTACTAAAGATGCATTTATTTTCCAAATCAATTGGTTGATATGTCAAGTAATGTAATGTATTTTTTAAACTTAAAATTTAATATTTTTAGGTTCATCACAATTGTAAACATCCAATTCCTATCACTATTATGCTAAAATTGCAAATTTGAATGACGTTTTGTAATAATTCACAATCTGGACCAAGATTACTAAAATGCTCTAAATCATGTGCACGCATCACATGCAAATGCCAATTCTTTTCCATTGATCCCTAATTGGAGTGGTATATTTCATGGAATCATTATATTTTCCCAATTTACTTTTAAGTAAATTACAACTAAGAAAAATGACATCTTAGACCACTAAAATCTTCTCAGTCAACTAAAAATGTCATGTGCATGTGTCAATTCATGTCTATAATACCCTAACTGGAGTATTACCCTATATGCAGCTGACATCTTCTTTTGATTTAACTCCAATCAAATTATGACTCAGTAAGATGACATTTCTGACCAAGTTGATTAAATGTGCATCTAATTTCCAAAGAATTATAGAAAACTAATTAAAATCATTTAGGCAAATCAAAACCAAATTAAGAACTTAAGTGAAAAAACCATAAAATTTGTTGAATATATATTTATTAAAAATTCATTATTCAAATTGGCATCACCCATGAAATCATCACAAGGTTGTCATCCATAAGACATTAATAGAGGGAAATATTTGGAAGGTTATCCATGCCTTATTAATGTTCCATTCTTCCAAATATTGATGACCATATTTATTGATTTTCCCTCTAAATTTAATCAATCCATGGCCACACATCTTGATCTCAAGATGGATGGTCATGGTTGATTCTAAAATTTTCAAAAAAATTATAAATAAATGAGCCATGGACATAAATTTTAAACTTGAATTGTGTAATGTTATCATGCAGAAATAGCTTCAAATAAGCTTCAGTTGTGCAAAGTTATTATGTAAAAATACTATTAGAGAAGCTTCACTCATTCCCCATAATTGACAAATCAAGGAACCAAATCCATTGGTGAACTAAGAGATGATGGAGGTACATGCTACATCACATTGACAAAGACTTGGAGCACTAAATATGGGCATAAGCACATTTATTAACCATTTTTAAGCAGAGTTACTACTTGGAAGGTATTACTTGTCTTAATTTCACAATTAGTTCCTTGAGTCCATTAACACTGCCCCTCGAGGGAGTGGGTTTATCATGTTATGTTCTCTATGCTTATTTTGGGTTTTCTCTATTAACACATGAACTAACTTACTTCATAATCATATTCTATATTTTGGCATACCCGATGGGACTTACGCATCTCACATACCATTTTATCCTTTTAATTGTGCATTTAGACCCTCTTTTGAGGTTGTTTTGCTCATTTTTTCTTCTAATTAAGTAAAGTATGCTTGTCTCTTTTTAGGTACTCCATTGATCACAAGATACAAGTTAAGTAAACTAGATGACTCACCAAAAGTTGATCAAACTTTATATAGATCCATGATTGGAAGTCTTTTGTATTCTACTACTTCTAAGCCTGATATCATGCAAGCAATTAGTCTTGTAGGAAAATTCTAAGATGATCCAAGAGAATCTCACTTGAAAACATTCAAAGTGATCTTGAGGTATCTCAAAGGCACCATAGAGTATAGTTTATAGTATCTCAGGAGTAAGGAAATCACTTTGAAATCATATACTGATGTAGATTGGGCAGGATGTGTGGATGATAGGAGTACCAATGATGGGGTCTTCTTCATGGGTTAATGTTTGGTGTCTTGGCTAAGCAAGAAGCAAGCCTTAGTGTCTATCAACTACAGAAGGTGAGTATATAGTAGTTGTTTCTTGGTGCACATAAGTCATGTAGATGAAACAAACTTTGAAAGATTATAAGGTAAAATAAAATGGATCTTATCCTATCTATT
Source organism: Torreya grandis (assembly GCA_037957365.1). Lineage (NCBI taxonomy): Eukaryota > Viridiplantae > Streptophyta > Pinopsida > Cupressales > Taxaceae > Torreya > Torreya grandis. The sequence goes on along the minus strand of JARHVA010000167.1, from coordinate 3,163,290 downwards.
ATGACAACACTAGTGTTATTAGTACCTCAAATAATCCTATTATGCATTCAAAAAATAAGCACATTAATATTAGATATCATTTATTGAGAGAATAAGTGAGTAATCAAAGTGTTAAGTTGGAGTATGTGCCTTCAAAATAGTAACTTATAGATATTATGACCAAACCATTGTCAAAATCTACATTTGAGTATCTAAGACAAATTTTGGGTGTCATTTATTTCTTTATGAATCAATAGAAGTATTTTGGTTAAGGGGGAGCAACAAGTTCATGAGCATTGCTCTAGAGGTGGCTTGAGAGAGAAGGCTAGTAAGCTGTGTGGTGGTTCTTCATGGTGTGTAGAGATCTAAAGATGCTCAAGAGGTGAAATGGTTCATAGATCTTAGGGGGATTCCATTTCAGATATTTCTTGATGATTTCCTTTAGATTTTAGTGTTTTATTTTTTCTTTCTTCATTGGTTGCAGTGCTTGGTTGAAGAGAGTGTTGGTATGGAGCAATAAGGATGTTGTCAAGGCAAGAAGAAGTAGGCTCAAGATAAAGGGGAGTCTGTATCATCTTTATAAGGTGGTCCTTTCTTATTGATGGTATTTTTAGGTCTTTAGGATTATTTGGTGCCCACTTTGTCATTGTGTCAAAAGGGTATAAATTTCTTATTATGAGAGTGCTTAAAGAAAGAAAAGGAAGATGAGATGAATATTGATATATGATGGTTGTTGACATCAATCACAAAAGGGGAGATTATTGGAGAGTTATTAATCATATCATGGAAATGTCATGGAAGTGTCCAAGTAACTGGATGAAGTGCCTTGATAGTCTAAGTGGCAATGATAAAGTGTGCAATGTGCTTTTTCTAGTATGCTTTAAGGATACTTGGTTGATCTTCAGTTTTGGCATGGTTAGAGATGTTCAAGGATGAGTATGGTGATTTGAGGATATGTAAGGGGTCTTATCAAAGATTTTTTATGATCTGAGTGCCTACGTGTATGAGTGGATTTCATCTAGTTGATCATTATTTTTATCTAGATACTTTGGGTCCAGTGGTATAAAATCTGAGTAGGTAGTTTATTGATGTCATCATTACCACATGTGAATGAGTCATGGGGAGTTGGTCATATGATTGTGATAAAATTATTCCCTGGTTTCTATGCATAAAGACTCAATTCTAGCGATGAAGTGTGATAAAAGATACACAAGTGTAAATTTGGGCTCTCAAGCATTTTGATAGTGTTTTCCCATACTTAGCCAAATTTGTAATGTGGCAAGAAAAGCTGAGTAAGCATTTTGATGGTGATATATCTCACACATGTGGACATTTTAGGAGAATTTGAATATATAAGTTTGTTCAATTTTGTGCCTAGTTGATTTTCACTAGTTTTCAAGTCAAGCACTGAAGCGTGACAAAAGCTATGCATGTGCAAAGTTGGTCTTTCCAGACAATTCTTGACATTGTTAGCTCTGTGAATAGATAAATTTGAGGAGGAATTTTAATATCATTATATCTTACACATGTGAGGGTTTTAGGATCATATTAACACATGGTTTTATTTTTTAGGACATGGGAGTGAGTGAGGCAAAAGTTATGACTGTGCAAAGGTGGCCTTCTAGGCATATTTCAATGGTCCCCATACTTAGTCTATTTTGCACAAAGATGAAGATCAGGACCAAATGGAGATCTAATGGCTCATGGGAGATCATAAAGTGAATATATATGTTGTGTATCAATTCAAATAGTTGAAAGTGTTCATTGTTAATGAAGTTAAAGATCAATCTTTTTTTGAGATCTAATGACTCGTGAACATTCATATAGATCAAGAACAATGGTGCATGTTGATTCGAATGAGGACAAATGATCGATGTTTAATAGTATAAGTGCTTAGAAGGAACAAAAGGGTGCTAAGTGTCATGATCATGGTGGTTTTGAGAAATATCAAATGGTGAGCACTATAAAATAAACACTTGATTGATCTATAGAAATCAATGGTGCACGATGAGTCAACACTGCAAGATTACACGAGATGAGATCACTTGTTCAAGTTTTAACGTTTGGATAGTGGCACCTATGTGTTAAAATGTATAATATACTAATGTTTCATGTTTTATCTAAATATTCAAGGACATGATATGAGGACCTGGTGTTTGAGGTTTAACTGTGATCATTTAAATTCAAATATTTGAATTTAACAAAGGAATGACCAATGTCTAGTTTTTGGGCCATATCTTTCGATCCATGGAAAATTTTCTCATGGTGTATAAACAAAACTTGTAGAGGATTAAAATATTCATCTATAAATATTAATTTTAAGGTCTAATTATTAGTAAAGTCAAAGTTATTGAGCTCTAAATTTTACTATGTGTTCAACTATACTGTCATGATGGGTTCTCCATAAGGATGGTGTAATGATGCTCAAACCACATGTTCAATTCTCAGATGCACATATTGAAGCACATTTCTCATTTTAGGCATAAAAAGGCATAGTGGAGGATGAGGAGTTATAAGAACATCTAGGATGAATTGGGATCATATTTAATGTGGATTTTTTACCTTGATGGTGTGTGCATATTCAAAGTTCATGATCATATTTTTAAATGAAGAAAAGCCACATTTTATATTATAATCAATTTTTAAAGAAACATTCTCATTGGAATCTTTGGTAATGTTTCAAAAATATTGAAAATGATCCCTAGGGCTATCGTGATGTTAATAACATGACCCATGCTTAAGAACTTGAAAAGACACATGAGGTAAAAACAATTTTATTCTCTTGTCAAGCATTTGTTTTTGAGTTAAAGCATGAAACAAAATAAAAACATGTCAAAGGTTAGGAATATATCCACAACTCATTTGGAAGGAAAAAAGACATCCATAAACATAAATGGAAGTAGAAAAACTTAGTCTGCTAGAACTAAAAATGGTTTTACATATTTGGGAGCCGTATTTGTTAACAAAAACAAGGAAAAAAATGTGGAAGAAGCAGAAGGAGATGAGAAAATATTAGAAAATGTCCCTTAGGTGATAATAAGGATGACCAAATTATAAAAACAAAGCCCATACATGAACAAAAATAAAAAACATTTTTGGACAATAAGAGAAAAAAAAGTTTTTATTTTTGGGAGGAGAAGATGCCATGAAGATGCGAGAGCTAGGGGAAGTTTCAGGGAGTGTATACAAAATAAACAAAAATATTTAGGCACGGATAATGTGAAGGGATATAAAAAAAATCAATTTGGGTCATCCTCCTTGGTGTGCATGCCTCTTTTAGCAAAACATGAGAGTTTTGGGGAGCTAAGGAATATGGAGTTTGGAAACCTTTCAAAGAAAAGAAATAATGTCATAAAAATGGGTTTTTGATATAGCTAAAGGATAATTACAATTTTTGGAGCCACATATTTCCTATAACAAATAATAAATCTTAAAAATTTGGGTTATGTTTATAGAAATGCTAATTATTGGTTTCTTACTATAACAGTCCAAGAAATGGGTTCTAGGTGATGATTGTGTGTTATTTTGTCCTCTTAAGAGTTTAGGAGATGAAGACTAGAGATGTCTATATATATATATGAGGCCCTCAGGTTTCATGACATCATGATTCAAGGCCCCACTAGACCACAATCTATCCAACAAATTACTTCCTTCTTCTCAGTGCTACCTTCGGGGAGAGGCACTAAGCATCAGACCAACATCAACATAACTTCACACTCTAGATTAATAAGATTATAGGGACCATTGACAACCCCTTGGGATATCATTTATATAACCATTCTAGTCCTAGACCTAGGAGTAAAACTAGATCTACCAAATCATTATACCAAACTACTCCCTCTAGACAGTAGCATAGAGGAAATCCCAGACACTCCACCACCTCCTCCACTAGTTATCCATCTATTTTGAGCTTATTTTTGATGGACTCAGATGTTAGGAGAGTTGGGTACACTCCTTGATGGACCTTTTTCATTTCTTATCTTGGTTCTTCTCTCAAATTATACTTTCCCACATCTTCATTTGACTGGGGTCATTGGCTATGGGTTATTATTTGCCTCTTTCCTTTCTGATTACTTCTACTCTTTGTTGTACTATTTCTCTTTTTGCTTTGTGTTCTTTATGGGAAACAATTTGGTTTTACCATTTTGATTTGACACCTTTTTTACTCTATAGTATCTTTAACCTACTTTTATGGTTATTTATTGGATATTAATATATTTATCTTATCTTTATGATTTCGATGGTTGTGGATAGAGGGACAACCCAATAATCAAGTTGTAATGACAACTATTTTTTTGACAATTGAAATCTACTTTTACATGTTGTCCTAAATTAATAGACTAAGCATGAATGCTCATAGATGGTTTGTAAACTTTGGGAATTTTCTAAAATAATGAATGGTTTCCATTCCATCCTTGTCATGGTGGAAATTTGTGTTGATAATCAAAGAAATGGATGTTTTACTCGAACAGACTAAAACAATTTTAGTACCATCTTGTTTGGTTCAAGAGATTTTAGTGATTCTTAAAACCTCCCTTTAATGGTGTTATGAATCCCTATGCTATGTATATCTACCCATAATATTTTTTGTGAGGTATACTTAGTATTAGAATAGGTGAATTATCTATGTGTGGATTTGGTCTATGTAAACCAATACAAGTTATTATCTTCATTTAAAATTAGAGTGAAACTCATATCTGAATCTCTCAATAATCTCCCTCTCATTTTTTTAATGTTATTTCAGGTGGTTGTATTAATTTTGGTCTCATGTTGTAAGGAAAAGGTTGTAATTAGTGGTAATGTCCTTTACTATATAACTAATTGCCTCCAATGAGTTTTAGTATTAAAAATTAGAATAATCAAAGACAAGTTGTCTATGAGAACTTGCTTTTTGCCATTTCCATATATGTTGAACCAATTAAACACATGTAAACATATGGCTAACTACCATAAAGACCCCCAACATTGGTGAATAATAAACTAATGAATGGAAATATAAATGTTAAGAATGTCATAAGTTGGTCCACACATATCTTGATATACACTATAAGTTAAGAGCATAACATGCCTCTCCACCTCAAACTAATGTTTTCTTTAATGTTGACCATACCTGGACACTTTTATAGGATGTTTTAGCCTCCCATGTCAAAGCCTCACTAGGAAAACTCTTCCACTTGATCAAACAACCTATAATTACCCTCACCTATAGGCTCGCAGTGCATTGGGAGGATTCCCTTAGGCTCCAAAATGATTTTTCCATCCTCGTCAAGTTTTGATAACTCTGTGTAGGATGAAATTCATTTTCCAATGACTTTCTTCAAGCATGAAACATGCAAGACTAGATGTATTTTCATCGAGAGAGGAAACTCTAGTTTATATGCCACACTCCCAATCTTTTACAAGATATAATAAGCGTTGTAATGCTTAAGCAAAATATTTTTATCCTTATTTTGTTGTTTCAAGGATAGTTTCTTATATGACTAAAATCATACAAAACCCTAATCACCAACATCAAAATGTCTTTCACTTTGGTGTTGGTCAGTTCATTGCTTCATTTAGTTATGGGCCATTACAAAGTTCTCTTTGAGACTAGAGAGGACCTCCTGATGGTATTTAATGTGTTCTTCAACTACTCAAACCTTTGGTTGTATCTTTAAGGATGAGGTGATGGATGGTAGATGGTACCCATGCAATGCCAAAAATGGTAACATTTTGGACAAGCTATGGAAAGAAGTGTTATACCAAAATTATTTTAGTTGCAATGATTGAACCCATCTCTCTTGTTTATCAAAAGAAAATAGTGGAGCCTCCAAGCATTTGTTGGCCACCTTAGTTTTCCCATCAGATTTAGGATGATAAGATGAGCTATGAGCCAACTGAGCACCCAAACATGAGAATAACTTAGACTAAAAATTACTTGTAAATATAGGATTTCAATCACCTAATATAATCTTTGGGATCCCATGTAGCTTTTGATTAATTTACATAAAAGTTGCAACTATACTTGTTACAAACATATGTGATAATACAAAAACAAATGAGCATATTTGGTGAGTTTATCCACAACAACCATGATGACACTTTTCCCAACAAAATTAGGCAATCTTATAATGAAATTCATGTACACCTCCTTCCCACTATTGGATAGGAATAGATAGAGACTATAAAAGACTTGGGGTCTTAATTGTCTCACCCTTGTTTTGTTGACCATGCATTTTTCTAGAAAGTTTTGTATATCTATGTCACTCTTCCATTATGATTGTGCCCAATCCACCCAATCAACATATAATATAGAAATGGCACATAATAATGCCTCTATAAACTCATCCCTTCTAAATAGTGCATTAGACATATCATTCTCCATTTTTTTAGATTATCTTGAATTCATATCGCAACATCTTAATGATCCATTTTTTGTTCTTCTAATGACAACTAATGTTTGAGGAAGCATTTTAGACTATCATGATCTATATTTACCTCATTTTCCCATCAAATATGGTGTCCATTTTTTGACTGCATGAAGGATATCCATAATTTCCTTTTCATAAATGGGCTTCATCAAATTATTACCTTTGATTTGGTGACTCTCAAATAAAATGGGCCTTCCTTCTTGCATGATTACAACACCCATGCCATACCTTGAAACATCACATTTAATAATGAATATTTTCAAAAATTATGGAGTATCAAGAATAGGCATGGTGCATATGGCCTCCTTCAATGTATCAAATTCCTTTGTGGGTGCCTCATTCTAATGGAAGGAGTCCTTCAATAAAGTTGTTAGTGGTGTTGCTATTCTACTATAATTTTTTACAAATAAAAAAATAATAACCTATAAACCCTTAGAATCCTTGTAGGTTCTTGAGGGTTCTAGGAACTTTCCATTCTACTATCACCTTAATCTTCTAAGGGTCCACCTTAACTCCTTCCTGAGATACAATATGACCGAAGTACTCCACCTCCTTTAATCCAAAAGCACACTTAGAATACTTGGCATAAATTTGATGTTATTAAAGAGTTTTCAAAACCTGATGTACATGATGTAAGTGTTCCTCCCATGATTTATTTTATATTAATATATCATCAAATAAAACTAAGATAAACTACTATGAAAATAGCCTAAAGACAAAGTTCACCAAATTCTTAAATGTATAAGGTGCATTTGTGAGGCAAAAAGGCACATTAAAAAATTCATAGTCACCCTCATGAGTTCTAAAAGTTGTCTTATGAGTATTCTCATATATGATTATGATTTGGTGGTACCCATAGCCAAGATCAAGTTTGTTACAAAAAATATAACATGTAATTCATCTAAAAAATCATCAATTACTAGAATCAAAAACTTATCTTTGATGGTGTACTTGTTGATTTATCTATAGTCTGGACACATGTGCTAGGTATATTCTTCTTACGTACCATCATTGTTGATAAGGAATGATCACTCAAATTATGATGAACAATACCTACTTCCAATGTATCCTATACCATCTTCTTAATCTCACATTTTTGCACATATGAATACTTGTAAAATATGATGTTGGGTGGTTAGATCCTTAGTAGTATCTAAATGGCATGATCATGATCTCTTTTTGCAGGTAATCCTTTTAGCATATCCCTAAAAAATATAGAGTTACCATCTACAATTTCATTTAATCTGGTGGTGTAGTCATGTTTGACTATTGTGATTCTAAAGAAAATAATTGTGATACAAACCAATTTGCACCCTTTTTAAGAATATTTTACATTTGATGAGAGCTTATCATCTATGGAGTCTTTGCACATAACTTGTATAATTTAAATGTATTTCCCTCTGAATGAAAATCTAGGAATAACTCCTATAAGTTCATCTCAATCATTCCTAAGTTAGTGAGCCATTAGGCTCAAAAATTTTATCTACCTATGGGAATGGAAAACATAGGGCAACATGTTAGGTAGCATATCATGGTAAGTTTAATACCATGGCATTTATGTGAAAAACTAACTTACCCCCATCCAAAATCATGACATGAAATTCTAGATCTAGGTAAATTAAATAGTATAATTGTGTCTATAAGCACAAAATTTTGACATGGCACAACATTATCATTTGCTAATAATAGTACCTCTCTAGAGAAAAAATTCTTGTATGGTATCCTATTTATAGCCTCTATCTCTGTTTACTAAAATGTTCCCTTTGTCTTCTCTCTACCTCTGCCTTCCTGACATGTGTGATTTTCATCCTTCAAGCTAGACATTTAAGCTATGCCTAAGCCAATGGTGAAGCCACCATGGTGGTTATCAAACCAAAATTATATTTGAATTGAAGGTTTCACCACAGAAGGCCATATGAGCATTTCAAAGGTTGGTCTAGGTAGAAGAAATACTCCACATTAATTTTTCAATCATTTCCTTTGCCTAGACTCTTTAGTTGTGATCATACCTTTAAGTTCTCTTTTCCTAGCCTATAAATCATTCATGCCTAACCTTACCTCTAGTAGGAAAATCATAACTCCGTAACTTAGTCTCTACATGTACCTATATACATCCCACTTTTTTTGTTCCTTTCAACCATAACCTAGTTTTAGTTCTAGTTTGTAGAGCATTTGCCCTTAAAGTAATTCCCATGATCCCAAGCACCATTGTCATTTGGAGATTTACACTCTGAGGATGTTACAACACTCTTTCACCCTTTGGTTTGACATATGAATAGTGATAGGTCATAGGTTCCATTTATTTTTAGTAGATTAGAGTAGAGTAAGTTTACATTTAATTTGATTAGTAGTTTGCATTAGAATAAATACATTTCAATTCAGTCCTTGTTTTGTGTTGTTCACATAATCCATTTTCTCAAGTGTGCCTTTTCCATCCTTTAAAGGTTATGAAAGGTTAGAATAAGGCATCTTCATTTCCTTTATCTCATACTTTTCATAAACCTCATATCTATCTTTATCTTACCTTTTTCCAAGTTTGTTTTTTTTTTTCATTTTTTTCCAGTTGTGTAAGTGTTGTACCTCCAAATTTGTGATATTTTGTGAAGTGTTTTCTTTGTTAAGTCATCCATTATTTATGGCCTTTATTAGTTTATTTTTATTCATCTTAATAGATTTTCCAAGCTTGATTTTATCTTACAATCAGTATTGTTGCTTTGCAAGTTCATCTCATAAGTTGTCCTTATTAATCTTGTTAACATAGTTTATTGTCCCTAGTTATTTTGTAATATTCCCAGTGGGTAATATTTCTATTCTAGAGTCTTTTTGAGTGTAATCCCAACCATTAATTCATATAATTTAGATTTTGATGTTTTTATAAACATTTTTTTTGTTAATTATTTGTTTTAAATTCTTATCTCGGTCATTTCCAACCATTATTTTTGTGTGTTTGTGAGTTGGTCTTGTTGTTTGATCATAAGTATATTTAGTGTTATTCCCATTACTTAGAAAATAAAAAAACATAACGTAGGTTGTCATTTTATCATTTCATTAAAGTGAAACATACTTGTTATTTGGAAATTAAAAAACTCTACATGCTATCATTTCTTATTGTCATTCTATCTTTCATTTGAAAGTAGAGTAGTTTTTGAGTTTTTTGCCTTCAAAATTTTGTTTAAAAAAGTTTGTAGTTGTCTTAAATATACTCTTAGTTATTTTTTTCCTTTCTTTTCTCCCTTTTGATGATGTTATTAGGGAAATTCCTGCCAATGCCTAGGATATTTCCCCATATTAGTTATACCTAATCCTGACATCTCTACCCAAACCAACATCAACCAAAAGCCTAGGTGTATAATATTTATCACCACTTCCTTGCCTCATCAACTTATTTATCACCACTTGTAAGGGGACTTGAGTCAACTCAGCCTAATATTATTCAATGCCTTCTAGTTGATAGTTAAATTATATATATATATATATATATATATATATATATATATATATATATATATATAATTTAACTATCAACTAGAAGGCATTGAATAATATTAGGCTGAGTTGACTCAAGTCCCCTTACCCACTCTACTTAGACCTTTATCTACTTAGCCCATACCGATCCAATTCTTGTATGTTCAACCTAGACTCTTTCAAAAACCAAATCAAACCCAATTAACAAATACTTATCCTTGATCTCCCCCTCATTTTCCCTCTTTCAACTATCTCGACTTGACCCCAAGAAGATGAGTGACCAAGGATGACATGCCATTTTACCTAAGTACAATATTTCCAACTTATTGTTGATGAAGTTGTGAACACTTCCTTAATCAATCAATACTATCAATTTATGTTTTTCAGGAAAGCCACTACCCTTAGGATTTTTGGGGTGTTAATACTTAAAAGTTCATGACAAGGGATAGTTTGTTGGGGATATAACTCTTTTAGTTCATTAACAATCTCTAATGCCTATTATTCATCCTATTCTTCTTCATTGGCACCCTTAATGTAAAAATTATTTTTGGCACATTTATGTTCTCAATTATATTTACTGTCACACTTAAAACATAACCCTTTTGTCCTTTTTTCTTCAATTTGTTGAGACATCAACCTAGTATGTGGAGGAAATGATTGTATAGGGGTGCTAAAATTTTTGTTGCTATTGAATTAGATACATTGATCAAATCAAACATTTTTACATCATGTTGAATGTGGTCCTTGAGCCTCTCAATAAATAAGCCATTTAAGTTCTCATCCATAATTATCTCCACTCATAAGGATAGGTTTTATAATTGATTAATATAATCCTTGACTAACACTATTTATCATAGATTATCCAATTGGTTGAAGTAATTATCTATCATAATATTGTTATAGTGCATCTAAAAATCCTCCATAGAAATTAACCAGGGACACTAAGAGTCTGTTTCTTTTTTTTGAGCATGCAACCATCAATACCAAATGAATTCCTCAGGTTCAAGATGTAAGGAATCTATTATAACCTTATAACCACATGAGATATTATGTACACCAAAACAAATCTCCATTTGATTGATCTAGGTAAGTACACCCTTTCTAGCTAACTTATATATGTCCACCTTCAATAGCAAGGTCCAAGATCTAGAATTAGTGCTAGCCATGGGTTGAGGTTCCACAACATTTGGATTAGAATTGGGTTGTACTGTAAATCCACAATAGGGTTGTAGAGTTGGTTGTGAAACTAAAAACTTAATAAATTTTTTAATGAGAATTATTGATGTTATCTGGATCTTCTTGTTTGGCCATTTAATACTTGATACTATCTTGATCTCCTTTTTTGTCCATTTTAAACTTCATGCTTTGCATATTCTAATCCAATAGGAACAAATTTTGATACAATAAATAAAACACCATGTCTAAAGTCCCACCTAATATGAACTCTGACTCTGTCTCATCTTTGTTAAGAGTTTTCCCTAAAACATATGAATTCTTTCCCCAACCTCTAGTTTGTGGCCCTATCACATTGACATTTGACAATGCATAATTTCACCTTTGACCCAACTTTGATCAAAATATTTAAGATTGATATCAACCTTAAATACAAAAATTTAAATCACTAACCCCCCATTAATTTTTTTTCAAGCTTTTTGAAAATGTAAATAAATTAGAGCAATTCTAAAATTTATAGGCCCATGGAGTGAATTTTTGAAAAACACTAAAATTGTAATAATTTACTCAAAAATGATCATAAAAGGCTTAAAATTGGACAATATCGTCCTTATATAAATATACAAATTCCCTAAAAAAATTATAAAAAATAGTAATAGTTTGTTGTTAGAGTATGTATTTCAAGTATTTTTCTCATGTTTGCTAGTGTATTAGCTAGCTATTTCATCTTGTAGTGAGTTTGTTCTATGTGACGGTTTATCCCACATTGGATAGTAAGTCTAGCTTAGTATTTTACCTTGCCTATATTGTTAGGATTGTGGAGCTAAAAGCTTCACTGATGCAAACAGGAGAGGAGGTTGCTGAAGGTTGCTGAGTTGCAGAAGAAGTTGGGGTCGGTCTGATCAGCCGACGTCGGCGAGATAGCACAGAGAAGCAACCGACGTCGGTCATATATCGGCCGACGTCGGTCACCTCCAGGCGGACAGGGACCGGCGTCGGTCGCCTGTGTGGTTCGACTGTGAGCTATTTACGGGCAGTTAGCTAACGAACCAAGTGTTTGCATGATGAGTGCTAATTTTAGACTCATAGCTGCGGATCTAATTATTGTAATTAGATGTCTAATCATTGTTTGGATGAGATCTATATAATAGACTCATGGTTGTATTGTAAAAGTGTGCTAGGGAGTAAGAGAGCATAATTATAAGCTCCTTCTGTGTGTGAGGTAGAGCTATGGTGCGTTCCTCCTAGTGCCACAGTACCAGGTGTGTTGGTGCTGGATTGGAGAGCCAGCTGGGTTCTTCAAGAGTGTAGGATCTTGGTCACAGTTGCATGGCCTATATAGGAGATCTACATGGTAAGTAAGATCGTTGATCTGCAGGTGTATGTGTGTGCAAGGTCGAGGTTCACAGGTGATTAGAACCATTGCTTGATTTGCAGGTGTGCAAGGTCATACAGACAGCAACACAACAGGGAGCAGTATCAGGCAGGATCTACTTGGAGTACAGGTGTGTACTCGGATAGAGCAAGAGGAAGGCAAGGGAGTTCCTTCCATAAGTATGGTCTGTTGAATTGCAGGTTGTTGCAGATTCATGGGAGATCTACTTGAAGTACCTTGAGTACTTGTGGAGCACGTGGAGTGCTTGTGGAGTGCGTGGAGCACTTGTGGTGTGCGTGGAGCACGGGAGGTGAACACCAACTCTGTATTTGAGTTGGGTGTTGGGACCTGTGAGAGGGAGAGCTTTGGGGAGAAGAATTACTGTTCACTTGAGGTGTGGGAAGCCTCTGTAAGGTGGTGGAGAAGAAGTGGCATCTTCTTTATTGTATTATTTTCTGTATAAAGTGTTAATACAATTTGGTATTGTCTCTCATATGCTGTGTTATTCTGAATTCTAGTTACTTGGTGAATCTGGTTAATTTCCGCATATTAAGTTGCTTGGTATTGGTAATCAAATTGTGTGCTTTCGGTGTACATCCTCCCAACAAGTGGTATCAGAGCCTTGGTTGTAGGTTCTTGAGCTTGATACCAACAAGTGGTATCTGAGCTGAGGTTGGAGGAAGCAGGTTTTGTGTTTGGTTACAGGGCACTCTCAGGGGTTTCTGATCGAGTGGGAGTAGAGCAACAGCAGATCAAAGTAAGCTAAGAATGGAGGAGTTGAAAAGCACAGATGGTCACTCACGGTCCTATGGAAAGAAAGAGCAGGTAAAAGATTATTGTTGGTTGGTAACAGATCAGCATGAAGAAACTGAAGATACAGATGTAGCAGGTGTTGTTGCACAGGATGTGTTTGCAGGTTTCTTGGATAAAAGATTCGGTTGCCTCTTTCCATGCAGTTCCAGGTAGAGGAGCTGGTGAGCCTTGCCAAAGAATTGGCAAAGGGGAAGTGAAGCTGAAATTGCAGGCGGCCAACACACAGGTGTTGATGAATGTCATGCAGGGCCCAGGTTTGGAGATATGGCTAATTTCTTCAGAAAGATTGGGTGATGAGAGATGCACAAGAACTCTCACAGCGGATGCACTTGAATTAGCTGGTGGTAAGAAAACAGGTATCCTTTATCTACTTGTTTATATTACTAATTCTTCTTTTGTTGTGGAGACGTGGCTTCGTAGGCTTGGTCACATGAGCAGGAAGGAGATGCGTGTTCTTAAGCGGAAGACAGATATATTTGATAGGCTTAAGAACTGGAAAGCCTTGGTGTTTATGGAGGAGATGGCGGACAGAACCCAGTGGATGTGGCTGGATACTTCTGAGCAGGGCAGTTTGGACATGGATATTGATTCAAAGAAGCTCGCGGGTAAAAACTCATCACTCACAGGCGAACACAGGTACCGATGTCGGTCAGAAGGAACCAGCGTCGAACAGACAGGTGCCGATGTCGGTCATGTGCAGACCGAAGCCGGCGATGTCGGGCAGGGTAAGACCGATGTCGGTCATGGGACCGACGTCGGCAGTATGTAAGACCGATGTCGGTCACAGGACCGACGTCGGCAGCAGGGACACCAGCGCAGGCAGGTTGGTAGTCAGGTACAGACGCATGGAACCGACGTCGGTCGGATGCAGACTGTGGAGTGACCGAGGTCGGTCACTGTAACGGATTTTGGGTGGACAACAAGCTGTCAAGGAGTCTCAAACACCCATACGGAGGACTGAAGGCGTAAGTAGGCCCTCAAATTCATTGTTCCTCTTCTTCATACTTGTTGCTGATTGTAGAGTAGGAAGGATCCAGGATACAGGTGTGAGCTTGGCATGGATGAGGATGTGATTCCTTGGAGGAGAACCAGATAGGTGTGTCTTGGTGGAGATGCCAGCAGGTATAAAAGCACAGAGACGAATGGATTCCTTAGTAGAAGAATGGAGAGAACGGACACATGAGACGGAAGACCAGGTATATGGTCTTGTGGAGCTGCAGGACAGTGGTACAGGTTTTGACAGGTGGAGGACGGAGCATGGCTTCAGTCAGTGTCAGGTAACTACTGTGTTTTGTCTTACCAGGGGGATGATGAGTCGCGACATCATTCTGTTGCTGTATGTGGATGGTATGTTTTGCTATAGCAGGTGTGTACATACAGGGTTTTGCTGAGCTAAGGGTAAGATTAGTTCAGTGGCATGTCATGGGGAGTTTGGAGCAGCGGAATTCTTTGGCATGGGAGGCATGGAGATCACAGGTTGATTTTGTCTCGAGTGGGAGCTGATGTGAATCAGGTGTTGGCGAGGTTCGGGATGCAGAGCCAGAGCACACTAAGGGCTGGACAGGTACAGTGTCCGAAATCACATGAGGTCTGGTATAGACCTGAGTATTCCCATGCAGTGGGAGCTGTCAGAGAGTTAGGAGCCAATTCGTGGAAGTGGATTCTCAGGTTTTCTGAGAGGGACCGGCAGCAGGTGTTGCTATGCAGGGTCAGGACTTCACTACATGTATTTGTAGGTTCGGATGTGGCAGGTTACTCGGATGACAGGTGGTACACCACGGGATGTGTGGTGGGTTGTCTTCAGGTGGGAGCTTGAAGAGGGATACAAACCAGGAAACAGATTAGACGGAGTACAGGTACAGGTACAGTGCAGCTGTTTATCTCCAAGTGGGAGATTGTTAGGATTATGGAGCTAAAAGCTTCACTGATGCAAACAGGAGAGGAGGTTGCTGAAGGTTGCTGAGTTGCAGAAGAAGTTGGGGTCGGTCTGATCAGCCGACGTCGGTGAGATAGCACAGAGAAGCAACCGACGTCGGTCATATATCGGCCGACGTCGGTCACCTCCAGGCGGACAGGGACCGGCGTCGGTCGCCTGTGTGGTTCGACTGTGAGCTATTTACGGGCAGTTAGCTAACGAACCAAGTGTTTGCATGATGAGTGCTAATTTTAGACTCATAGCTGTGGATCTAATTATTGTAATTAGATGTCTAATCATTGTTTGGATGAGATCTATATAATAGACTCATGGTTGTATTGTAAAAGTGTGCTAGGGAGTAAGAGAGCATAATTATAAGCTCCTTCTGTGTGTGAGGTAGAGCTATGGTGCGTTCCTCCTAGTGCCACAGTACCAGGTGTGTTGGTGCTGGATTGGAGAGCCAGCTGGGTTCTTCAAGAGTGTAGGATCTTGGTCATAGTTGCATGGCCTATATAGGAGATCTACATGGTAAGTAAGATCGTTGATCTGCAGGTGTATGTGTGTGCAAGGTCGAGGTTCACAGGTGATTAGAACCATTGCTTGATTTTCAGGTGTGCAAGGTCATACAGACAGCAACACAACAGGGAGCAGTATCAGGCAGGATCTACTTGGAGTACAGGTGTGTACTCGGATAGAGCAAGAGGAAGGCAAGGGAGTTCCTTCCATAAGTATGGTCTGTTGAATTGCAGGTTGTTGCAGATTCATGGGAGATCTACTTGAAGTACCTTGAGTACTTGTGGAGCACGTGGAGTGCTTGTGGAGTGCGTGGAGCACTTGTGGTGTGCGTGGAGCACGGGAGGTGAACACCAACTCTGTATTTGAGTTGGGTGTTGGGACCTGTGAGAGGGAGAGCTTTGGGGAGAAGAATTACTGTTCACTTGAGGTGTGGGAAGCCTCTGTAAGGTGGTGGAGAAGAAGTGGCATCTTCTTTATTGTATTATTTTCTGTATAAAGTGTTAATACAATTTGGTATTGTCTCTCATATGCTGTGTTATTCTGAATTCTAGTTACTTGGTGAATCTGGTTAATTTCCGCATATTAAGTTGCTTGGTATTGGTAATCAAATTGTGTGCTTCCGGTGTACATCCTCCCAACATATATATGAAAGAACTTTCATTTGTACTAGCATGCTTTATTATTCTTCATTTTGAATAATATATAATTTGCCTTGTTTTTACATATCATATCTACAACTTCCTTATGTGATGTTTTGTTACTAACACTTCAGATTTTTGGGTTGGAGTGGCTCTACCATTCTTAAAAGTTATGAGATATAGGTGATTATTTATAATTAGGATTTCACCTAACTTTTTCCCAAATTGGATCTTTGATGTCACTAGTAATGAAATTAATATATCACATAAGTAGAATCATAGCACTAGAATATAATATGATGGAAATTAGAGAAGAAAATTGAATTATATGACCAAGCAAATTTAAGGGGAAACTTCCAAAACATTATAATAAGAATAGAATTTATAATATGATAATACTGGGTAGGCATGCTCATCTTTCTTTATAGAAATTATTAGATAGGGTCACACCCCTTTGTCTTAATTAGGCTAGCCTAAATAAAAAAATAACCAATAAATGAAAATATAAATGTTAAGTGTGCCATAAGTCAACCCACACAAATATAGTTACATGCTATAGATTAAGGGTGTATCAACTTAGGATTAGTTGACTAAAATACATGCCCAAAAGGCCATCAAGAAAATCAATGTCCTTAGTAAGAACCCACCATACTCTAGTTGTATCATTTTGAATAAATACAATTAAAGTGGCCAACACTATTAGTAGATAAATTTATCCATGTTCCGATAACTCCTCCTATCGAAAGAACACACCTTTTTCAACTATCAAATACTTAATATAAACTATATTCAATGGTGGCCATGCATCGGTTCTACCCAAGATTCTTCTCAAGTAGTATACCCTCTCAAATAAGAGGTGAACAAGAAATAATTGTTCATACCATTTTTTTCATAAATATAAGCTAGTAAAGTACATGCTTTGATATCTAAGTAAACTATGAATGTTACCATGTGACATTAGAGGATACCTCAGTCCTAGCAGTCCTACAAATCATTCAGAGGAAAATCAAAATACTTACATAATGTTGTTGGTTAATAGGGACCATTCCATGAATATTTAACTTATAAAATAGGTTGCCTTCCATTTACTTTTATATATAAATAGTAAATCTTGACAATTTCCAAATCTAAATAAATTAGCTCATATCTAAAACTGGTGTAGACTCTAATCTGATCAAATTATAATCTAAATGAGAAAAATATAAATAAAAATGAACAAAGTTTCATAATATAAACAAAGTTAATAAATAGAAATATTAGTGTATTTCTACTTGCTTATAAATATGATCATAAGTTTTTATATCAATATGCATTTTACATAGGTTAGTGTATCATAACAAGGGAAGTGTGTCTAACAATTAAAATGAAATGTTTACCATCCACCCTAAATTTTTTATAGACTCTAAAATAAATTAACATTTATTAGAATGCTAACCTATATTTTAACCATTGTTTATTGTATGGCTTAGTGAAAGAGTTTATTGAAAACATTATTTGAATAAGCTATAAAGAAACATCAAGCTTGGTGGATATAGACTATAATAGAAAATGGGTGTTGAGGATTTAAAATAGATTATAATAATACTAATGTAATTTTAACCTAATCATAAATAAGAGAATAACATAATAAGGAAAAAGTATGACTGTAGATGCACTGCAAAAATTGTTCAATCCATTTTAGAAATCCTAATGATATTGCTACAAAGATGCTCATTTTCTTCAGCTCCTTTAGCAGTTTAAAAGTCTATTCCACTTATAAATTCCCATGTGCAATCTCTTCATCCTTAAAGATGCAAGATGATCAAAAGTTACACTTAGGTCCACCTAGTATGCTATGATAAGTTCTAATGAAGGGCATGGTAAAGTTGAAAAAGTTAAATGTATAAAATTAAGTTCCCCAAATACCAAGTGAAACACATCAAATTATCAGATTACCAAATTCTAATAAGGAAGCTGGGCTAGGTTGAAAAAAATATATGTATGAAAAAAATTCAAGCAACTAAAATATTTATAAATTTAACATATTATCCACTTTTGGTCTTGTCATGACACAATTGAATCACATACTTTTTAAGTTCATGTTGATAACTAGAAATGACTATCTTATCCACAAGATTTATATCTACATATCAGATGATTATAAGACTAAAATAAGACACATTATTATAAAAGAACTCTAAACTCTAGTTTTGTTTATAAGTTATTGTAAAACATTAAATTCCATAGGGTATTTAGATTACATTTTTGGCCTAGAAACAAAATTTATCTACCGATGGAAAGTATTTGATGAATATAATAGACTAAAGTACCCACAAGTCATTAGAGGCCCACTTTGATTCAACCTTCAAAGATTGAATTGATTTTGTTGGCAAAGAGTTATCTAATGATTCATCTCTAGGAATAAATTTGAATATATGAATAGACTGCACCAACCAAAAATTATGCAAGGTTTCAAACCAACATAGCAGGGTCTAGGTATTGATGCTACACTTGTACCCACTGTATAGTGTTGAGACTCAGTGAGGACTGGTAGATTCAAGTCTGAGTTGGTATTAACAAGTATGTAGCCTCAAATCATATACTTGACCAAGGACTCATATGTCTTGACTGTTAGACTTGGCCAAGCCTACCAAAAATAAGAAAAAAATTCAAAAAAAAAATAAATTAATGTTTTTAGTGTTATATTTTTATAGAATTGCCCAATTTTATTTGAGTTTTTCACTAAGTCCAAGTGAAAAAATAGCTTGCCTAGATTTCATGGAGTCAAAGTATCAATATGATGGTACCCAATACTTGGGTACTTCATGTGTTTATAATTTTTAAATATTAAATTTTAATCTTATTAAATAAATTATCTTTGGTAATTTGTAAGATTTTTTGTATTTATTATTTCTAATATGTCACAATCACCCCATACCCATGCATCTATATTTAAAAATTAATGAAACCACACCCTAACCCATGATAACTTTGTTCCAAGAAAAATGTAGTTGAAGATAAAAAACATTCCATGAATTCAATCCAACATGTGTGAAGGATCAAGCATTTTCAACTGGCAGATAATCATGCAAGGATCCAACTAATGGGAGAAATCTAGAGGAGAAAATAAACTGATCAACAGACACACCATTATGGAAGAAAATTGTTCAATGTCCATTTTGAGATGGTGAGGCTTAGTCTCAAACACTATCACATGCTAATGTAGATGCCCATATTCATGCTCATCTGCAAATGCATTATCCAATAAGGGATATAACACCAACCAATGGAGGTAGGGGATCTTAATTAATTGAGGACTACACATAATCATAAGAGGAGTTACTAAAAATGCAAAATCCTAATAGTTTCATTTTTATGCATCTCTAAAAATAGGTATCAAAAACCAATTTGTGTGATAACTCAATTTATATAGTTGGGCCCCCATCTAGTCAATAACATCCTACTTAGTAAAAAGATAATCCTAATTCCATCACTAAAGCTAATGTTAGGTGGCATGAACATCAAAAAACTTTAGCACCAAAAAACTACACCGATGGAATACTAACCTATAATATCAATCAGATCAAAATCCTAGTAAACACAAAATGAGTAAACACCCAAAAGGAAAAAATTAGAGGGATAAGATAAATGGAAGAATAATCACGTAGGTAGAAGATTGACTTAATGGGATAAAAAGTTTGAGTTAGTATATAGTTTCACCAACCAAACACCAAACACAAGCCAAATATCTTGTATATTGGTTTTTAATGTTTTAGATTAAGGTAAAAATAGGTTTTGAAGGGGCCCCGAAACCCTATACATCAGAAGAGAGATAAACCTTAAGCATAACCAGGTACAAAATAGCTTGGAACTGGCAAAAACAAGACCAGATTAACCAAGAATCTAAAAACAGCAGTCAAGAGCTAGACAAACTATTATTATTTTTATTACAAGACCGAAGTTTCATATCTAGAGGGGGGACCAAAGGCTTAGACTTCCTCTTAACTGCTGTCCAACCATCCTCTACCTTAGCTGCCTCAGCAACCCAGTCCTCAGAAGGCCATGATCCATGAAGTCCAGGGGGCATCGATGCCTCAGCAAAATCCTTTCAAGAACCAGCCAACTTCTGGCTCCCAGGAGAATCCTTCAAAACAGGTGGAGGGACCACCACCTCCTTAGTAATTGGTTTAGAGAGATCACATAATCCAATCTCCACAGTACCTTCAACAGGATCAGTCTCCAGCAGAGTCTCCCAATCTGACGATTCAGAATGGATACTCTTTTCATTCTTAGTCTCTGAATTAGTCACATCTTCCTCGGGTTGTTTAGAAAAATAATGTTCATGATCAGCTTCAGACCACCAAGAAGGTGATCTTCTAGATTTGGATTTCCCTGCAGTACACCGAGCTGCAACGTGCCCCGTCAGGTGACATTTTTTGCATCGAAAAGGTAATTGGTTTTTAATGTTGATGATAGAAAAATATGATAAAAATTAAGTCATAAAATACTAAACTACTAACATAAATATTGTAGTATGAAAAACTATGAGTCTTTAAGACTATTGGAATCATTAAGAAGTATATTAAAGAAAAAATTGCAAACATATTATCCCTGATTGGAATACAACTAGTACTGTATCAGATTGTAAAATCATGTTCATCATGTAAATACTGAAGTTAGAGACTGATATATCAATATGCCTTTGTCTAATATGTATATCAAAAGAGTATATGATATATTACATAATATCTATATGCATGTTTAGCCAAAACTCACTATAAGACTATAGCTTAATATATTAGCCATGTCCACTTGTCAATATGAAATGTTTCAATGTCAAGGAAAAATCACTAATGGTGTTTTTTTCTCTGAGGAGAAATTATTTCAAAGATTCAATAAATCCCCATACCAAAATTAACAAAACAGACCAAAAAAATATTTAGCATTGTTTAATTCTTTTTAATAGTCAAACCCTTGACCATATTGCTATATTAAACTTGTTAATAGCAACATCGTGATATATAAATTAAACCATAATTAAACCCCTAATTTTTGATACTAGTTGCATAAAAATAGCCTCCATTCATAATACTTTAACATTTCTTAATTTTAAAAATTTAGCTAACCTTAACTTGAGAGTAGCATGCTCCCATTGAATGTTTCAATTTGATTGGTCTCACTAAAGTATGAGCATAATTACTAGTATGCATAAATTTTACATTTGAACTAAGCATCAAATGATAATGAACATGAATTAATTTGTATCCTAAGATTTTAGAAATCTAGCACATGCTTTAGGAAGCTTAGAAAAAATAGCTACAAAATAGTTGCAAATTAATAGAGAGCTAGACCTAAAAAAAACAACCACTAAAATATATCAATGCAAATTTCCTATGTCTAAACCACTAAGCATTAGTGTGACAATAACAAAGTGAATAAGTAAAAATGTAAGGCAATAAACAAAATTTTTCTATGTCTGATTGGTTTGTGTCCCAAACCTTTTAAAATATGCAACTGTTTCATAACACTTCATCTGTAAAATATCTTGAAAACAAAATCATGATAGTTTAGAACAATGTCAGTTTATATTCAATACTATATTCTTGAGTGATACAATCTTCCTATAAAAAACCACTTTTTAAATAATTATTTTCTTGCTTGACCAATACTTTGATTTTTCAAATAATGAAAAACTTCAAAAATGAAACTTGTTCACATAACCATAATCTCATGATTTTTGTGTAGAATGAAATTTGAACCACTCAACATCAACATAGCATAACAATTAAAGTATCATAATAATAACCTCAAGCTCTTTCTTAGAGGTACTTTACATACAATATAATAAATATCTTATAACAATGATGTATATGGTATATCTAATATTATGTGTGATTTACAAGTTAGTTTATCTAGGCATAACATACTGTAGTTAGAAATATGATGGTGATTTCAATTATTTGCATAAAATCCAAGGGCATATCAACAATGATGATACTCGATGAGGACTGGCAGATTTAGGTTTGAGTTTATCTTAACAAGTATGTAGCTTTAACTCACAGACTTAACCAAGGACTCATATGTCTTGACTGTCAGACCTGGCCAACTCTACCAGAAATTAAAAAAAATTTCAAAATAAAAATACATTAATTTTTTTAGTTTTATACTTTTATAGAATTGCCCAATTTTATCTAAGTTTTTCACTGAGTCCAAGTCCAAGTAAAAAATAGCTTGCCTAGATTTCATGGAGTCAGAGTATCAACATTATGATACCCAATACTTGGGTACTTCATGTGTTTATATTTTTAAAATATTAAATTTTAATCTTATTAAATAAATTATCTTTGGTAATTTGTAATCTTTTTTGTATTTATTATTTCTAATATATATCACAAGCACCCCCATACCCATGCATATATATTTAGATATTAATGCACCCACACCTTAACCCCTGATAACTTTATTCTAAGAAAAATGTAGTTAAAGATCAAAAACATTCCATGAATACAATCCAGCATGTATGAAGGATCAAGCATTTTCAATTGGCAGATAATCATGCAAGGATCCAACTAATGGGAAAAATTGGGATGATAAAATAAATTGATCAATAAACAAACCATCAGGGAAGAAAATCATTCACTATCTATTTTAATATGGTGAGACTTAGTCTCAAACACTATCACATGCTGATGTAGATGCCCATATTCATGCTCATCTACAAATATATTATCCAGTAAGGGATATATCACTAGCAAATGGAGGTAGGTGATCTTAATTAACTGGGGAGTACACATAATCATAAGAGGAGTCATTGCAAATGGAAAATCCTAATAGTTTCATTTTATGCATCCCCAAAAATAGGGATCAAAAAATAATTTGTGTGAAAACTCAAGTTCTATAGTTGGGGCCCCCATCTAGTCAATAACATCCTACTCAAAAAAAATATAATCCTAATTTCAAGATTAAAGCTAATGTTAGGTGGCATGAACATCAAGAAACTTTAGCACCAAGAAACTAAACCAAAGGA